>CP125974.1:5244499-6555624 GCA_030063025.1 Avena longiglumis | reverse complement strand
TCATACTCTGTCGCCCTATTGAGAATTTGCAAGAATAGGTCCCTCGACATCCAATAGTGGCGACGGAATGCCTTTTCTTTAAAGACTGGATTAGTTGGATGGAAGTAGTCCTTGTAAAGACGTATGTGGCCATCTTCTCGGTCGTGCTCCTGGTTGGCTTGGCACCGCTTGGACGAGCCACCTCTGCGCGGTGGCAGGAGGTAGTGGTCGTGCACCAACTGTGCAGCCGCTAGCACAATCTCGGTCTCACTGTCGAACTCTTCCTCGGAGGATGACTCCATAAAATTCTTGTAGAAGAACTCTGTTGCCCTTTGGTTGTTGCCCATCTGCAAAGTATGTGGCCGTCAATGTAGGGGTTCGTAGCATGGAAAACAAAAAATTCTACCGCATGCACACAAACAAGCCAAGATCTATCTACTAGATTGTAGCAACGAGTCGATAGAAGCACTCACCCTCGAATATTCCAAAGCGGTTAACGAGAGCAGATTCTCGTGGGTGATGTAGTCGTACACTTGCCGATCTCAAGATCGCGTAGACGATCCCTCCGGCTGCGCTGGCAGCTTCGCTTCAATCGGTCACACGTTGAATTTTCGATGAAGACCTTCCTCTCCCTGTTCCAAAGAAAATGGAGGTTGTAGTTCTCCTTCGTGATTCCGGCTGACGGCGTGGTGTCGAGTAGAGGGAAGATCCCGCAGGCTTCGCCTAAGCCGGATGCGAGTTATGGTGGATTAGGGTTTCCGAAATCTAGGGTTCGAAATCCGGAGGAGGAGGAGGTGTCGACAATGACGGACCGATGGCGGCGATGTGTGATGGCGTGTGGCGCAAGGCCAGTAGGCGTCAGGATCGGGTGGAGAGAGCTTGGAACTTGTGTGTTGTGTTGGGGAAGCCCTCCCCCTCTATTTATGAGAGGGTAGGCAGCCTTGTGAGGGGTGGGTTTGAATCCAAACCCAAACCCAAGTTGGATTGAGAGAAGGACTTGTTTCTTCTCCCACTAGGAAACCATTGTTTCAGTTTGACTTTTCAAACTTCTCGTTTGACTTTTAATTTAGAGCTTTATTCTCTCTTGCATATGTGTGGCATCCCGCAAAAACCACTACTAGAAAATCGCGTTATTTTTGTGCATTGCATCCTCATCATCATGCATTTGTTGTCTGAAACTATTTTCAATAAACCTATTTTTGTTTTCTAAAAATACCCTTGTCTTATTTCAAAATAAGTCTTATATTTATCTGTTAAATTATTTGCCTAAAAATTATTTTTGCAAAAAGGAATTAAAACAAGACAACACCCTAAATAATTTACAAACTAATAAAACCCAAACTCTAAGTCCTATTCCCACCCAATCCTAGTCTACCCACCAATCCCCTCCCTCCACCTCACCTTCCCCTCCACCTCACCTCACCCCCCGCCACCTCATTAATCCACCAGCCACCACCAACCTCCCCGGTCCCACCCGTCAGCCCCACCTCTCACCTCCCCCACTCTCCACTCTCTCTGCACCCGGGCCCCACCGAGCCAGCCCCACCCCACTCACCCCCGCCTGGACCCACCCCCTGGCCCCTCCGACCCCACTCCCTCTCCCCACTCCTACCCCGCTCCCCTGACCCAGCCTGGCCCTACCCCGGCTCTCTCTCCCACGCGCACGACCCCCACCTCCCGCACGATCTCCTCGCCTGCATCGCC
This sequence comes from Avena longiglumis, assembly GCA_030063025.1. NCBI lineage: Eukaryota > Viridiplantae > Streptophyta > Magnoliopsida > Poales > Poaceae > Avena > Avena longiglumis. The sequence continues at coordinate 6,553,941 of CP125974.1, read as the reverse complement.
CCGCCCCGCATCTCCCTCCTCCGCTGGCTGAGCCGAGCTCGCTGGCCATGAGTACCCGGCCTTGAGTGCTCCATCGACCCCTCCGTCCTCTTCCTCTCCGCCGCCGCCGCCGCCTAGCATCTCCTCCCTCGCCTCCGTCGCGTCTTCCTCCACCGGCCTCCGCCTGCTTAGCCCCGTCCCGAGCGCCCGTCCTGCCTGCCTCGCTCCCGTCGGCCCTCTCTCCGCCTCGCCAGAAGCGCCGTCCATGCCCCGGCTCCTCATCGCCTCCCGCTCGTCGTCCCCTTCCGCCGCGCTCCTCCCCGCCTCCTCTAGCCCGCGGCCGAGCACGCCACGTCCCCGTCGGCCGCCGTCGCGCCAGCGACCCTCCTCCCGCCGCCGGTCCATGCTCTGCCCCGCCGGAGCCGCCTCTTCCGGACCCTCCCTCTCCTCCGCCTCGAGTTCCCTGGTCGCCGACCGAGCCCTGGGCCCCGCGAGGTTCTGCCGCTCCCGTCGCCATCTGTTCGCCACCAGAGATCCTCCCCGCGACGCACGCGTCTTCCTGCCTGCATCCTCGCGTCTGTTGGAAGCCAAGGCTGTGCTCGTGTGCCCCCAAGCCCGGTTTTCCCTTGTGGCATCACAAGATCCTCCTCATTGGTGTCTAATCTGTGCAAGATCTCCCGGACACTGACAAGTGATGACGTGACCCTAGACCACCGGTGTTGTATCCCAAGGTCTCCGACATGGATTCGACGCAACCGAAGATCGCCTGCCCGGAGCGCCAAGACCGCCCCACGGATTCCGAAGCCGTTCCTAGAACCCGAAGACCGGTCCCGCCGAACGCCAAGATATTTAGACGGGTCCGAGGACATCGAGACCCCGGTACGACAAGTGCTCCTTCCCGGATGCCAAGCTCGTCGAGGACCCGGAACGTCGAGTGCTCCTTTACGGATCTGAAGCCGCCAAGATCGCCGTGGAACGACAAGCACTTCACCCTGGATGCCAAGTCCGACCCGACCTGCGGACCCGACAAGATCTTCGCGACGATAAGAACGACACCGACCCGGAAGAATCCGATGCGCCCCGACACCGAACCAAGTCCTCCTTCCCGGACGCCGTTTCCGCCGAGAACGAATTCGCCGAACCCTGAACCCTGAGACCGAACCCCGAACCCCGGAAAAACACCAAGCTCGCCGAACCCTAATGTGTGACCCCTTCCTCGAGCCCTATTTTATAAATGTAATATCAAATTATTGCATATTAAGTTGTCATTCTCGCATGCATATTTGTGTGGTTTGGGGGCCTTATGCCGATTCACCTTATAATTAAATATGGGGCCATATGCGGGCAAATCTAGTCTTATATTGGACCCATTTAAATTTGTGTAGCGAACCGGTGATATATTTTGCCATGTTAAGACAACATTTAATTTGCGGGGTAGATAAATAACTTGAACCGTTTAAATAATTGTCGGGACCCGGGTTCCGCTTAATATGGCCTAATTGCATTGCACCCTTGCCATGTCATACATCATTCATGCATCATGCCCGATCTTTTGCCGTAGTATTAAATATTGCATCTGATGTTTATTCTAGTGTTTTGCTTCTTCGCGGATAAGGCCGTTGAGTTGATGCGAGTGTCGACCCGATCTTCGGATGAACCTTCGGCAATGTTTTCAGGCGAGCATCCCTTCCCCTTCTACCTATTTGGCATTTATAGTCTTTATTCCCTCCTGTTGATCTTCTGATATCTGTGTTGCGTTGCTCTAGTTTTCATACCAGTGATATCCCTTGCAGCCATATATTGCCTTGGACACCTCCTATTACCTGTTGTTTGGTAGCTAGTTGGACCTGCGCGTCGTAGTCGCTTGCTCAAGTGCCGTTGCGTGTCGTCAAGTACCACAGTTGTTGGAGTATGGCCGCATGTTGGATGTTGGAGATGATCATGGCTTTACTTATCGTTCACTTTAATTACTGTTTAACAACTAAAATTGAAGTAAGTAAGCAGAGGCACATGTGGGCAATAGATGTTATTTGGTTGTTAACCGTCCACTTGTGTCCCGTAGGACCCCGAGTACTTGATACCTGTTCCTTGAATATTCGCGCTATCCACATCCGGGAGGATTATGGGACCCCAGAGCGAGCTTGATTCATTCTTATTTCTTGGGGCCACAAACTAGTTTGAGGTTTTATTTACTATCCTGTACTTATGCCATGCTCTCGCTTTATTACGATTGTGCGAGGCACACTGCATCTTGTTAGGATCGGGACACGTTTTGGCGGTGTCGACAAGCCCGATTTTGGGTTCCCGGTCGTTCACACCGTCCACCCAAACCTCGGTCATCTCGGTCAGCTAACTCCGTTGGTGTACTCAAGGGTGGCCCCTGAAATATTTCTGAATCCTGTGATTGCTTTGTCGTGAAGGCCTCGTTGGGTTTTGATTTGGTTTTCCGAGGTTGATCGAGTGTGTGTTGCTATTTGTGCACCCTGCAGGTAAAACTTTCTGAAAGCCGTGTCATGGTTATGGACGACTTGGAGCACAGTATCTCGATCATAGACAACTATAACTAAAGTAGTGCTATAAATTTGACTTTATAATGACTAGTAATCAGCTTCACTATAATGGAATGGCTAAATAAAACTGTCAACAATTGCTTGTTTGAGTTGTCGCTTGCGACCATTGTATTTGACTAGTAAGTATTGCAACTAAAACGGAATGGCTAAATAAAAGTACCAACAACTGCTGGGTTTTGGGTTATCTCATGCTAAATTGTATTTGACTAGTAAGTGTTGCAACTACAACGGAAAGATTAACTAACACGGCCCACTGCTTCATTTATCAGGATGACTATCTATACCTGACTAGTAATTGCTGCAACGATAACTGAATAAATAAAACTGCCAACTGTGTGAGTTCCTCGGTTGACTTCCTCGTTTGGTCTCGAGGGGGAAATACCAGGATGGGTTTGTTTGATGTTAGAATCAGGTTGGATCCGAATAGGTCTTTCTTACCCCTCTCTGATTGCCGACAGTATAACGAGTCTCTATAGGATGTTTAGTGCATGCTGCCGCTGCCGCTTCAGTCCACCATACATATGTAGGCGAGGACCGCCGAATTCTAGTCTCGCCGTGTACTGGCCTCAGTACTGACCGCTCTCTCTTTGTCCTTTGCCCTTTGTCGGCACCCCTTTTGTCTAAGCAGGTTTTGAGATCGACGTCGTTAGCAGGGTTACCCTTCCGGCTTGGCCTGGGCAGGGTTATGGACGCCATTGGTTATTCTTCAGGGCTCTTAGCCCCATTTGCATCTTGTCCGTACTCGGACGCCGTATTGTTTTCAAGGTGATTTGGATCTTTGAATTGTATATCTGTATTCTTGACTCTTTGAGTCGCTGTTATATATATATCTATTCTGTGGGTCCCATCGAGGACTGTTGTGTAATGTTATTACTTTGTTTTCCACCCGCACGAAAGTGCCTGGTGGGCACCTTTGAATCGTTTCTATGCGGGTTTGGCGGGAATCGCTGAAACTTGCATAGGGTCGATTCTGAGGGTGTTACAATATGCCAACACCAAGTGACCTTGGATATGATCCAATCATTCCACATACCCATGACACATTCATGGACCATTCTCCTTCCGGACCGGTGAACCTTCTAGACCCTTCTAGAACATCTCCGATGAAATCATCGGAAACTTTCCCGAACTCCGAAATAGGACTTTCCTTATATGAATCTTATTCTCCGGACCATTCCGGATCTCCTCGTGATATCCCGGATCCCATCTGAGATTCCGAACAACATTCGGTATCCCTACTATTATTCCATATCTACTAAACAACATCGAATCCTTAAGTGTGTCTCCCTACGGTTCGTGAATTACACGGACATGACCGAGACACTTCTCCGATCAATAACCAATAGAGGAATCTGGAAATTCATATGGCTCCCACATATTTAAACGATTACTTTGCGATCGAATGAACCACTTACATACGATACCAATTTCCCTTTGTCTCACGATAGTTTACTTATCCAAGGTTTTGATCGTGGTATTGCATACCTAGTTCAACCTTGTTACTAATAAGTACTCTTTTCTCGTTCCCGTGGTATGTGATCCCTTGTGAGCCAGTCACATGCTTTCAGCTAATTGGATGACATTCCACCGAGAGGGCCCAAAGTATATCTATCCGTCATATGGATGGACAAATCCCACTCTTGATCCATGTGCCTCAACCCATACTTTCCGAACACTCAATGCCACCTTTATAGCCACCTAGTTGTGGTGTTTGATGTCATCAAAGCATCCTTCCGGTGATGGCAATTATCATGATCTCATGGTCGAAGGAATTAGGTTACTATGTATCAGAAAGCTTATAGCAAACAAACTATTAAAATGACTTGATCTTTATGCTACGCTTATCTATAGGAGTATGTCCACCAGACCATTCTCCTAATGATATGATCTTGTTATTAACAACATCTCAATGTTCATGATCGAGAAACCATGATCATCTATTAATCAACAAGCTAGTATTATAAAGAGGCTTTACCAAGGACTCTAATTTAGTTTACAATTCACACAAGTATTAATGTTTCCGGTTAATACTATTATAGCATGAATGTAAACATTTATCATAAACACAAAGATATAATAATAATTGCTTTTATTATTTCCTCTAGGGCATATCTCCAACAGTCTCCCACTTGCACTAGAGTCAACTAATCTAGATTACATGGTAATATACCGAACACCCATGGCGGTTTGGTGCTGGTCATGTTTTGCCCTCGGGAGAGGTTTAGTCAACGGATCCGCCACATTCAGATCTGTGTGTACTTTGCAAATCTTTATGTCACCATCTTGGACATGTTCTCGAATAGCATGAAAACGTAGCTTTATGTGCTTTAGCTTCTTGTGTGACCTTGGTTCTTGCGCATTGGCTATGGCGCCCATGTTATCACAGTAGATAGACATTGGGTCCAGCGCACTTGGAACCACACCGAGCTCTGTAATGAACTCCTTCATCCATATCGCCTCTTGTGAAGCCTCCGAAGCATCTATGTATTCCGATTCAGTTGAAGATCTCGCCACAACGCTTTGCTTTGCACTCGTCCAGCTAACTGATGCACCATTCAAAGTAAATACGTAACCAAATTGAGATTTAGAATCATCCGGATCGGTGTTACAACTAGAATCGGTGTAATCATTAACAACGAGCTGTTCATCACCTCCATAAGAAAGAACCATATCCTTAGTTCTTCTCAAGTACTTAAGGATGTTTTTGACCGCTGTCCAATGATCCACTCCTGGATCACTTTGATATCTGCTAGTCAAACTAACAGCATATGCAATGTCGGGTCTAGTACATAGCATGGCATACATTAGAGATCCTATGGCTGAGGCATAGGGAGTCTTACTCATCCTTTCTCCATCTTCTGTCGTTGCTGGACTTTGAGTTTTACTCAAGGTCGTATTGGGCAACATGGGCAAGAAACCTTTCTTTCTATCTTCCATTCCAAACCTCTTTAGAACTTTGTCCAAATATGTGCTTTGTGACAATGATATTAGGCATCTCGATCTATCTCTATAAATCTTTATGCCTAATATGTAAGCTGCTTCGCCAAGATCTTTCATTGAAAAACTATTATTCAAATAATATTTGACACTATTAAGAAGGTCTACATCATTCCCAATCAACAATATGTCATCTACATATAGTATTAAGAATGCTACAGAGCTCCCACTCACTTTCTTGTAAATACAAGCTTCTCCATAAGTTTGTATACAACCAAAACTTTTGATTGCCTTATCTGAAAGAACATGTTGGCCCCCCATGTGTGGTTTTGGTAATTAATGACAATCTTTATGGACTAATGTGTGTATTAAGTTGTACTTGTAGGAATTGTCCTTTGGCATCGCTTGGAGCATGTGTTGGCTTCAAGGTCGATGAAATGCAAAGAAGATATGTTGTGCAAGCTCAATTTGCGAGGTCGATGATGAGGAATTAAGAAAGGCGTTCCATCTTGAGAAGGGCAAGACCGTATACATCGAGCTCAAGTGGAATGCTCAAGGCAAAGGTATAATCTTGATAGGTTTTCCCTTTTGCCGGTCTCACGTTGTGTGTGTGAGACCGAGTTTAGGATAGATAACCGTACTATTAAGAGGGGCTCTCGTATGAGTAACTCGATCACATCGTTGGGAGAGAGCTCAAACCTTTGCATACTTGCATCATCATATTTGGTTGCTATTTGGTCTTATCCATGTGAGGATTTAGAGCTTGTGGTAATCTCCATAACAAGCTCTTGTTCATCAAAATCGGATCTCTCTTTTATATCTTGTTGCGATTTTAATTTATGGTGGTTTTTCGGTGTCTCACCAAGTGAGGTATCTCACATTATATTACTTGATACATTCTCACTTGGTGATAACCAATATTTATTGGAAAGCCCTTGTTGTCCTCTATCCAACGCAATTGGAATCGGATCAATCGGAGTCACCAATCAAAAGTTATGTGCGTTTGAATATTTGCTAATTCAATTCTCTAAAAGAAAAGAAAAAGATTTTTCTAGGCCGTCCGGTACTACCGGGCCCAGTACCGGACGCGCCTGTTCCAGCCCACTCATCTTCATTCTGACCCGGTACCATTTTCCGGTCCTATCGGACCGGCCCGGTAGTACAGCCCGGTACCATTTTCCGGTCCTACCGGATCGGCCGGCCCAGTTTATTTGGCCCAGATATTTTTCAGATCCAGATCTAGATCCTGCGTAGCCCTGCCCGTCTTTGCGCGTTGACCCGTTTGCTGGCCCCGCTTACCGCCTCGCTGTGCCTGGCCACAGCGCGCGCTGATTCCGCTGGCTCGCGCTATCCCCGCTTGGCCCCACCCGCGTGTTGGCCATGTACCGCCGCCTCATCGCGCGCTGCATCTGCCGCTGCGCCGAGCTGCTGCGTTCTTTGCTTTGAGCCCATTGCTAGCTTCATTGCGCATGCATCTTGCTGCCGGGCCCGACTGGCATTGCGCTCTCGATGGCTTCTTTGCCGCGCATCGTTGCCCCATGCGCGCCGCTGCTTTTCCCAATCGCGTTGTCCCGATTCGATTTGCTCATTTCGCTTCGGTTGGACCAGTGCGGTACTACCGGTAAAATCCAGTAGTACCGGACCGTTCCGAAGAAATGCCCAAACGGCTAGTTTTTCTGGGCCTCTATTTATTCTCTTTTTCCATTTTCAGTTTAGACTGCTCCTCTCTTATCTATTAGACTAAACTTTGTCCACACTTGCTCTAGATCTGGAAGCTTGTCTAATCTTTTCCCTCCAATGATTCTTGCCCATATTTGAGTGGAAGAGAGAGGAGATCTAGACCCACGTTTTGACCTAACCGATTCATCTCTTTGTGAGTGCATCTTTGGAGATCTAGATTTTGGGGGATTTTGTGTCTCTCTTTGATTCCTCCTCTCTTGTTCCCCCAATAGCTTTAGTAGCTTTGTTGGAACTTGAGAGTGAGGGATTTGAGCATCTTTGTGGTGTTCTTGCCATTTGCATTTGGTGCATTGGTTTGAGTTCTCCTCGGAGGATTTGGTTTGAGTTGCTCATTGGAGCTTGTCCCTCTTGGGTTCTTGGAACCCTAGACGGTTTGTGACCTTGGTGGCATTGTGGCCTTTTGTGGCGTTTGTTGGGAGCCTCCAATTAAGTTGTGGATAAGTGCCCCAACCTTGTGAGAGGTTCCGGTTGCCACTGACAAGTGCACCGATAGTGGAAGCGTGGATCGATCCCGTTGGGGTGAGATTCACCGGAGAATAAGGGAGGCCTTTTGTGGCGTTGGTGATTTGATACCACCCCCTCTCCAAACGAGACGTACTCCATGTTGGGAGGAACTCGGTAAAATATCGGTGTCCCCGTGTGCCTCGGTTATCTCTATACCCGAGCTCTTTACTTATGCACTTTACATTGTGATAGCCTCCGTGCTTGAAGTAATATATATCTTGCTATCACTTTGTTGCTTGTATTGCTTAGCATAAGTTGTTGGTGCACATAGGTGAACCTTAGTTGTTCTAGGTTGTGCTTAACAAAGTAAACACTAGTTTTATTCCGCCTTTGTTGAGCCACTCTAGGAAAAGTTTTAATCGCCTATTCACCCCCCTCTAGGCGACATTTGTATCCTTTCATTATCAAAATGTTGATTCCAACTTCGGGATGCTTGCTTCAATCCATATATGGACCGTTGAAGTTTGCATTGAAGGGTTTCGCGGCATAGTAAATCAAAATTTTCTACGGATGCGAACAGAGGGAAAGCCAAGATCTAATCTAGGAGATGCAATCAACGAGAGAGATTGGATTAGATCTTCATACCCTTGAATATTCGCACAGCGGAACGTTAAATCGGAGCGTGGGTGATGTAGTCGTACTCGCTTCTCCTCCTCGCGATCCGATCCGATCTAGCACCACAAGTGGCGGTGCCTCCGTGAGATACTGCGTGCAGCACCTCGACGTCTCCTCCTTCCTCGGACCAGCAAGTATGGTGGAGAGATAGATTGGATCTACAACACGACGGCGTGGTGTATATGGTGGAGAATTTCTGCAGCAGGGCTTCGCCTACAAACAGTCGGGAGGGAGAGAGGAAAGCTAGCAAGGCAACCAGGGTTTGGAGGCAAGGTGTAGGGGGGAGGGGGCGCACCAGCCCTCTATTTATAGAGGGGGGGGGGGCAGCCCTTTCCCCTCCTCCAAGACTTGGGCCGGCGGCCAAGGGAGGGAGGAGTGGGGGGTGAGGACTCTCCCCCTTCTAGAAATTCTATCCCTTGTTTAAACGATTTAAACCCTATAGAATCGGCTGGGCCCTATGGGGCCTTGTGCCCCTGTCCCAATGCGGTCAGGACACTCCCTCATAGGCCCATGCCCCCTCCCGAAAGGTGGGGCCACGTTGGTCCCCTTCCGGAAGGTTCTAGAAGCTTCCGGTACAATACCGATTAACCCGGAACAATTCCGAACTCCAAAAACTGCATTGCCTTATATGAATCTTATTCTCCGGACCATTCCGGAACCTCTCGTGATATCCCGGATCCCATCCGAGACTCCGAACAAAAATTCATAAACCAATTATCCAATCTATCCTAGCGTCGAGACACGTTAAGTGTGTGACCCTGCGGGTTCGAGAATATGCAGACATGATCTTCTATCAATAATCAACAGCAGGGTCTAGGCACCCATATTGACTCCACACATTCATCGATGATCATATCGGATGAACCACGATGCCAGGATTCAAACAATCCCATATATATTCCCTTCGTCTCGCGATATTTTACTTGCCCGAGATTCGATCGTCGGTACCGTCATACCTAGTTCAATCTCGTTCACAGCAAGTACTTTACTCGTTCCGTAATCCGATATCACTTTGTGATTAACTCTTTAACCACATGCTTGCAAGCGGTGTTGATATCGATTACCGAGTGGGCCCGAAGTATATCTCTCCGACTTGGGAGGGACAAATTTCATCTCGATACATACAACCCAACAGATACTTTCCGATCACCTGAGAGACACCTTTATGATCACCCTCTCATAGGATGACGTTTGATGACCTCAAAGCTTTCTTCCGATACCAGGGAGTTGTATTATCTCATGGTCCAAGGAATACAATATTTGACATAGGAAAAGCTTCGCAAAGATGAACACGATGATACGATCTAATTGCTTCGCTTAGTTTGGGTCTGTCCATCATATCATTCTCTAATGTTATGATCTCATTATCAATTGACAACTCATGTCTATGGTTAGGAAACCTTAACCATCATTGATCAATGAGCTAGTCCTTAGAGGCGTACCAGGGACACGGTGTTGTTCACAAACCACACAAGTATTAATGTTTCCGCTTAATACAATTCTAGCATGGAATATAAACTTTATCATGAACAAGAATTATAATAATAACATCTTTATTATTGCCTCTAGGGCATAATTCCAACAGTCTCCCACTTGCACTAGAGTCAATAATCTAGTTTACATTTGGCAAAAATCTCACACCCATGGCACTGAGGTGCTGATCATGTTTTACACGTGGAAGAGGTTTAGTCAATGGATCTGCGACATTCAGATATGTATGTACTTTGCTAATCTTCAGATCTCCATCTGCAATATAATCTTGGATTATATGAAACTTGCGGTTGATATGCTTGGTCTTTGGATGATATCTTGGTTCCTTAGCGAGTGCTATGGCGCCAGTGTTGTCACACATATCTCCGGTGGGTCCATTGCACTTGGAACCACGCCAAGCTCAGTGATGAAGTTTCTGATCCAAACTCCTTCACTCGACGCTTCTGCAGCAGCCATGTATTCCGCTTCTACTGTAGATCCCGCGATCACGCTTTGCTTGCAGCTTCTCCAGCTCACAGCTCCTCCATTCAAAATATAAACGTATCCTGTCTGAGATTTAGAATCATCCTTGTCGGTGTCAAAACTAGCGTCGACGTAACCTTTACGACAAGTCGTCATCACCCCATAGACTAAGAACATTTCTTTAGTTCTATTTAGGTACTTTAGGATGTTCTTCACGGCCCGATGTTCCACTCTTGGATCACTTTGATATCTCGTCACAAACTAAGAGCATTGGACACATCCGGTCTAGTACACAAAGATGGCATACATGATGGAACCTATGGCCGAGGCATAAGGCACTTTGCTCATAGCTTCCTATCATTTACCGTGGCTGGACACGAGCCTTGCTCAATATCTTACGACAACATAGGCCTTGAACCTTTCTTTGCCTTATCCATTCGAACCTTTTGAACTTTGTCTAGGTATGTACCGCTTAAAGCTATCAAGCGTCTTTGTCTATCTCTATAGATTTTGATGCCCAATATATAAGCGACTTCACCTAGGTCTTTCATTGAAAACACTTGTTCAAATAACTCTTCACATCATTAAGCATGTTGATGGCATTTCCAATAATCAATATGTCATCCACATATAGTACCGTAAACGTCACCGAGCTCCCACTCACTTTCTTGTAGATACAAGCTTCAGAGCAATTTGGAACAAATCCAAAACTCTTGATCACTTGATCAAACGAAGGTTCCAACTCGAGATGCTTGCTTCATCCATAAATGGAACGCTGAAGTTTGCATACTTTACTAGCATCCTTAGGATCGACAAAACCTTCGGGTTGCATCATATACAACTCTTCATCAATGTTGCCATTGAGGAAAGCCTTGACATCCATCCGCCATATTTCATAATCATGAAACGCAGCAATTGCTAATAAAATCCGAATGGACTTAAACATCGCTACAGGAGAGAAAGTCTCATCGTAGTCAACACCTTGAACTTGTCGAAAACCTTTCACGACAAGCCGTGCTTTATAGACGGTAACATTACCATCCGCGTCCGTTTTCTTCTTGAAGATCCATTTGCACTCAACGACCTTTCGTTCGCTAGGAGGGTCCACCAAAGTCCATACTTGGTTTTCGCTCATGGATCCCAATTCGGATTTCATGGCTTCCAGCCATTTCTCAGAGTCTGGGCTCATCATCGCTTCCTCATAGTTCGTAGGTTCACTGTCTTCTACCAATAAGACAGTCAAGACAGGGTTGCCGTACCACTCAGGAGGGGCACGCGACCTTGTCGACCGCGACGTTCAAGAGCTGATCGTCCAAGCTTCATGATCCTTGTCATTAGCTTCCTCTATTGTTGGTGCGGCACTTTGGAACAATTTCAGTGCTGCGCTACTCTCCAATTCAAGAGAAGGTTCAATAACCTCGTCTAGCTCTACTTTCCTCCCACTCACTTCTTTCGAGAGAAACTCCTTCTCAAGAAAGGAACCATTCTTCGACAAACACTTTGCCTTCGGTTGTGATAGAAGGTATACCCAATAGTTTCCTTAGGGTATCCTATGAAGATGCATTTCTCCGCTTTGGGTTCGAGCTTGTCCGCATCAACTTCTTGGCGTAAGCTTCGCATCCCCAAACTTTAAGAAACGACAACTTAGGTTTAGCACCAAACCACAGTTCATACGGTGTCGTCTCAACGGATTTAGATGGAGCCCTATTTAAAGTGAATGCGGTTTCTAATGCATAACCCCAAAATGATAACGACAAATCAAGAAGAGACATCATTGATCGGACCATATCTAATAGGGTTCGATTCATGCTCGACACACCATTCTTGTTGTGGTGTTCCGGTGGCGTGAGTTGTGAAACGATTCCACTTGCTTTAATATGCGTGAGAAAATCATAACTCAAATATTCACCTCCACGATCGGATCGTAGAAACTTGATCTTTACATTACGATGGTTCTCCACTTCATTCGAAATTCCTTGAACTTTTCAAATGTTTGATTTATGTTTCATTAAATAGATATACCCATATCTACTTAAGTCATCGGTAAAAGTGAGGAAATAGCGATATCCACCGCGTCAAAACACTCATCGGTCCGCATACATCGGTATGTATGATTTCCAAAAGTCCGTTGCTCGCTCCATCATCTGAGAACGGGTTTTGATCATCTTGCCCATGAGGCATGGTTCGCATGTGTCAAATGATTCAAAATCAAGAGACTCCAAAAGTCCATCGAATGGAGTTTCTTCATGCGCTTTACACCAATATGACCTAGACGACATTGCCACAAATAAGTAGTCTTATCACTATCTACTTTGCATCTCTTAGCCTCAATGTTATGGATGTGTGTTTCATCCCTTTCGAGATTTAGAAGAAATAAACCATTTACAAGAGGTGCATGACCATAAAATATGTTACTCATATAAATAGAACAACCATTATTCTCCGATTTAAATGAATAACCGTCTTGCAATAAACACGATCCGAAATAATGTTCATGCTCAACGCAGCACATAATAACACTTATTAAGGTTTAAAACTAATCCCGAAGGTAAAACTAAGAGAGGCGTCGACGGCCATCACATCAACTCTTGATCCATTGCCAACGCGCATCGTCACCTCATCCTCGCAAGCGCCGTCTATTCCGTAGCTCTGTTTCGAGTTACAAATATTAGCAACGAACCGGTATCAAATACCCGTGCACTACAACGAGGGCTAGTAAGGAAAACATCAATAACATGTATATCAAATATACCTTTGATGGTGCCAGCCTTCTTGTCCGCTAAGTACTTGGACGATTAAGCTTCCATGACCCTTGTCCTTGCAATACAAGCACTCTGTCCGGCTTGGACCGACTGAGCTTCTTCTCGAGGGCATTGTGCTTGCCGCCCTTCTTGAAGGGATTCTTTGCTCCTTACCTTTCTTAAAGGAGGGTTTGTTGACCATCAACACATGATTATCCTTCTTGATGTCCACTTCCGCAGCCTTGACTGCGAAGAGCTCGGTGATCGATGGAACCAATCTGATTATGAGTCACTACAAAACTTTTGTAGCTGGGAGGAGCGATTGAGAACCCTGTCAATCTTGAGCTCCTCTGGAATCGTGCATTCCAGTTGCTCAAGGCGTTGAGTGTAGCCCGACATCTTTATGGCGTGCTCACTAACGGAACTCCCTTCCTCCATCTTGCAGTTAAAGAACTTCTCGGAGATCTCATATCTCTTAGAACGGGCCTGAGTCTGAAACATGGTTTTCAGCTCCTCGAGAATCTCGAAGGGCCCGGGATACTCTTCAAAACGATTTTGAAGCTCCGGTTCCATAGCAAACAACATGGTGCTCTTAATCACACCATAATCATCTTTGCGCGACTGATAGACAGCTTTCTCATCAGCCGGCGCAGTTGCAGTAGGGGGGTCACCTAACGCTTTCCCAAGGACATAGTCCTTTTGTCCGCCAGACAGAATGATTCTTAGATTGCGGAACCAATTGGTGAAGTTAGACCCATTGTTTCTAAGCTTTTCCTTCTCAGCAAAAACGTTGAAGTTGAAGTTGGACTTGGCCATGTGATCTACAGTATTGGCAAGTACAATTTAGACTATGTTCATGATAAATAGTTCAACTTAATCAAATTACTAGATGAACTCCCACTAAATTCAACATCCCTCAAGTTGTTTAGTGAACACGATCCAAATTCACCACACCTAATCCGATCATCACGAGAAGAGATGTGGTTTCAATGGTGGACAACAAAGTGTCGATCATATCATTCATATGACTCATGCTTAACCTTTCGGTTCTTGTGTTCCGAGGCCATGTCTGTACATGCTAGGCTCGTCAAGCTAGACCCAAGTATTTACAGTGCAAACTGGCTTGCACCCGTTGTATGTGAGTAGAGTCTATAGCACCCGATCATCACGTGATGCTTGGACACGATTTAACTTCATAGCGGTGCATACTTGGGGAGAACACGCTTTTTTTATCTTGATCTTTAAGTGAGGAATCATCTTATAATGCTACCGTCGCGATCTAAGCATAATAAGATACATAAAGGATAAACATCACATGCATATAACTTTATCTCGACATGGTATAGCCAATCCTCGCGCAATGATCTCCATCTTGTGCGTTCCGCATGATCTCCATCACTCCACCATGATTGCCTCCACCACGAATAGCAACTACAACTATTGCTAACTACTTAGCGATAAAGTAAAGCTATTACATGGCGTATAAGAAGTTGACTCGCAGGTCATACACAATTATAAAGACAACCATATGGCTCTGCGGTTGTGTACTCATCGACATGCAAGTCGTGAAACATTACAAAACATGATCATCGCATACAATATACACATCACATCTTGGGCCATACCATATCACAGAAAACACTCGCAAAAACAAGTTAGACGCCTACTTTGTTGTTGCATGTTTTACGTGGCTTATGGGAGTAGATGCTAAGAACGATTCTTACCTACGGAAAGCCACAACGGTGATATTATGGTTGCCAAACTCGGTGTTAATCCCATGACAACTATAGTGAGAAACGACATCCACCAGCCGCATGTGTGGAACAAGCCACACGTCAAGTGCGAGCCGGTCTCGAAACGACGTCGCGTAAGGTTGGCTGGACCGTTTCAATCTCACTATCCCGTCATAAGAAGAACACAAACAAGAGGCTTGCAACAGAAAACATCAACGCCCACAACAACCATGTTGCGTTCTACTCGTGAAACACATCTACGCATAGATCTAGCTCGATACCCTTTGAAGGGTTTCGCGGCATAGTAAATCAAAATTTTCTACGGATGCGAGCAGAGGGAAAGCCAAGATCTAATCTAGGAGATGCAATCAACGAGAGAGATTGGATTAGATCTTCATACCCTTGAAGATTCGACAATGAACGTTCGTCGGAACGTGGGTGATGTAGTCGTACTCGCTTCTCCTCCTCGCGATCCGATCCGATCTAGCACCACAAGTGGCGGTGCCTCCGTGAGATGCACACGTGCAGCACCTCGACGTCTCCTCCTTCCTCGGACCAGCAAGTATGGTGGAGAGATAGATTGGATCTACAACACGACGGCGTGGTGTATATGGTGGAGAATTTCTGCAGCAGGGCTTCGCCTACAAACAGTCGGGAGGGAGAGAGGAAAGCTAGCAAGGCAACCAGGGTTTGGATGCAAGGTGTAGGGGGGAGGGGGCGCACCAGCCCTCTATTTATAGAGGGGGGGGGGCGGCCAGCCCTTGCCCCTCCTCCAAGCCTTGGGCCGGCGGCCAAGGGAGGGAGGAGTGGGGGGGTGAGGACTCTCCCCCTTCTAGAAATTCTATCCCTTGTTTAAACGATTTAAACCCTATAGAATCGGCTGGGCCCTATGGGGCCTTGTGCCCCTGGCCCAATGCGGCCAGGACACTCCCTCATAGGCCCATGCCCCCTCCCGGAAGGTGGGGCCGGAAGGTCCCTAGAAGCTTCTAAACATTAACACAAAATTAACCGGAACAATTCGAACTCCAAAAACTGCATTGCCTTATATGAATCTTATTCTCGGACCATTCGAACCTCTCGTGATATCCGGATCCCATCCGAGACTCGAACAAAAATTCATAAACCAATTATCCAATCTATCCTAGCGTCGAGACACGTTAAGTGTGTGACCTGCGGGTTCGAGAATATGAGACATGATCTTCTATCAATAATCAACAGAGTGCAGGCACCCATATTGACTCCACACATTCATCGATGATCATATCGGATGAACCACGATGCGAGATTCAAACAATACCATATATATATATTCCTTCCTCGCGATATTTTACTTGCCCGAGATTCGATCGTCGATGCCGTCATACCTAGTTCAATCTCGTTCACAGGCAAGTACTTTACTCGTCCGTGTCGATATCACTTTGTGATTAACTCCTTAACCACATGCTTGCAAGCGGTGTTGATATCGACACGAGTGGGCCCGAAGTATATCTCTCCGACTTGGGAGGGACAAATTCCATCTCGATACATACAACCCAACAGATACTTTCCGATCACCTGAGAGACACCTTTATGATCACCCTCTCATAGGATGACGTTTGATGACCTCAAAACTTTCTTCCGATACCAGGGAGTTGTATTATCTCATGGTCCAAGGAATACAATATTTGACATAGGAAAAGCTTCGCAAAGATGAACACGATGATACGATCTAATTGCTTCGCTTAGTTTGGGTCTGTCCATCATATCATTCTCTAATGTTATGATCTCATTATCAATTGACAACTCATGTCTATGGTTAGGAAACATTAACCATCATTGATCAATGAGCTAGTCCTTAGAGGCGTACCAGGGACACGGTGTTGTTCACAAACCACACAAGTATTAATGTTTCCGCTTGATACAATTCTAGCATGGAATATAAACTTTATCATGAACAAGAATTATAATAATAACATCTTTATTATTGCCTCTAGGGCATAATTCCAACATGCATACCTTGTTACCATCTTTAGGATCGACAAAACCTTTGGGTTGCATCATATACAACTCTTCATCAATGTCTCCATTGAGGAACGTCGTTTTGACATCCATCTGCCATATCTCATAATCATAATATGCAGCGATTGCTAACATAATCCTCACAGATTTTAGCTTCGCTACTGGTGAAAAAGTCTCATCGTAGTCAACACCTTGAATTTTTCGAAACCCTTTTGCGACAAGTCGAGCTTTATAGACAGTAATATTACCATCAGCATATGTTTTCTTCTTGAAAATCCATTTGTTCTCGACAGCCTTTCGGCCATCCGGTAAGTCCACCAAAGTCCATACTTGGTTTTCGTACATGGATCCAATCTCGGATTTCATGGCCTCTTGCCATTTATTGGAATCTGGGCTCATCATCGCTTCCTCATATGTCGCGGGGTCATCAGTGTTGTCCACCAACATGACACTCATAACGGGATCATACCAATCAGGAGTGGTACGAGTTCTCGTTGACCTGCGAGGTTCTGTAGTAACTTCAACCAAAGTTTCATGATCAATATCATTAGCTTCCTCTGTTATTGGTGATGCGCTACTCGCAAGTTCGAGAGAAGGTTCAACAACCTCGTCGAGTTCTACTTTCCTTCCAGTCACTTCTTTCGAGAGAAACTCCTTCTCTAGAAAGGATCCATTCTTGGCAACGAAGATTTTTCCCTCGGATCTATGATAGAAGGTATACCCAATAGTTTCCTTCGGGTATCCTATGAAGACGCATTTTTCCGCTTTGGGTTCAAGCTTGTCCGGCTGTAACTTCTTTACATAATCTTCGCAACCCTAAATTTTAAGGAACGACAATTTAGGTTTCTTCCCAAACCATTATTCATACGGTGTCGTTTCAACGGATTTAGATGGTGCCCTATTTCAAGTGAATGCGGCTGTTTCTAATGCATAACCCCAAAACGATAGCGGTAAATCTGTAAGTGACATCATAGAACGAACCATATCTAAGAGAGTTCGATTACGACGTTCAGACACACCATTACACTGTGGTGTTCCCGACGGTGTCAATTGTGAAAGTATTCCGCATTTCTTTAAATGCTAGCCAAACTCGTAACTTAGATATTCACCTCCATGATCAGAACGTAGAAATTTAATATTCTTGTTACGTTGATTCTCCACCTCACTTTGAAATTCCTTAAACTTCTCGAAAGTTTCAGACTTATGTTTCATGAAATAGATATACCCATATCTACTGAATTCATCTGTGAAGGTAAGAACATAACGATAACCACCGCGCGATGCTACACTCATTAGGCCACACACATCGGTATGTATGATTTATAATAAGTCCGTATCTCTCTCCATCATACCAGAAAATGGAGTCTTAGTCATTTTACCCATCAGACATGCTTCTCATCTTTCAAGTGATTCGAAATCAAGTGATTCAAGAAGTCCATCGGAATGGAGTTTCTTCATACGCTTCACTCCAATGTGACCAAGACGACAGTGCCACATATAGGTCGAGTTATCGCTCAATTTCAAACGTTTAGCTTCAATGTTATTAATGTGTGTATTTCCACAATCGAGGTTCAAAAGGAATAGACCATCTATCAAAGGTGCATGTGCATAAAACATATTACATATAAATCGAACAACCATTATTATCGGATTTAAACAAGTAACCGTCTCGCAATAAACATGATCCAGATATAATGTTCATGCTCAACGCAGGCACCAAATAACAATTATTTAAGTATAAAACTAATCCCGATGGTAGATGAAGAGGTAGCATGTCGACCGCGATCACATCAACCTTTGGTACATTTCCAACACGCATCGTCACCTCGTTCTTCGCTAGCTTCCGTTTATTCTGCAGTACCTATTTCGATTTACAAATATGAGCAACAGAACCAGTATCAAATACCCAGGCACTACTACGAGTACTAGTGAGATACACATCAATAACATGTATATCGGATATACCTTTCTTTTTGATGTTACCGTTCTTCAAATCCGCCAAGTACTTTGGGCAATTCCGCTTCCAGTGACCTTCTCCCTTGCAGTAAAAGCACTCAGTATCAGGCTTAGGCCCAGCCTTGGTCTTCTTCGCCGCACGACAACTTTCTTACCGCCCTTCTTGAAGTTTCCCTTTTTCTTAGACTTGCCTTGCTTCTTAAATTTGGTGGTCTTATTGACCAACAACACTTTGTGCTCTTTCTTGATCTCCACTTCTGCTGATTTCAACATGGAGAAGAGTTCTGGCAACGTCTTGTCCATGTTTTGCATATTGTAGTTCACCACAAAGTTCTTGTAACTTGGTGGCAGTGATTGGAGGACATGGTGAATCCCCAAATAATTAGGAATCACTATACCCAACCTTTGGATTTTATTTGCGTGCCCAGACATCTTAAGCACGTGCTCACTGACGGAGCTGCCCTCTTACATCTTGCAGTTAAAGAACTTTCCAGAAGCCTCATAACTCTCAACTGCCGCATGAGCCTCAAATATCATTTTGAGTTCACGGACAATATCATGTGGGTCATGGTTCTCAAATCTTTTCTGAAGCTCCAATTCCAAACAATACAAGATAGCACACTGAAATGTGGAGTACTGATTCTTCCGAGCGAGGTAAACATTCTTAACTTCATCGGTAGCAGTAGCTGCAGGCGGGTCACCCAGGGGTGCATCCAACACATAGGTCAAATTACCAGCATTGAGGACAATCCTCAAATTGCGGAACCAATCCGCGAAGTTGCTTCCATTGTTTTTCAACTTTTCTTTCTCTAGGAACGCATTAAAATTGATGGTAGGGGCCGCCATTGATCTACAACATATTTGCAATATTTTAGACTAAGTTTATGACAAATTGAGTTCTAATTAATAGTTAAATTAATCTAGGTGAACTCCCACTCAAAACAATATTCCTCAAATTGTTTTAGTGATCACACGAACCAAATCCACCACATCAAAACCGATCATCACGACAGTTGATGTAGCTTCAATGGCGAACAATCAACATGTTCATCATATCTACTATATGACTCATGCTTTACCTTTCGGTGATCTGTGTTCCGAGACCATGTCTGTACATGCTAGGCTCGTCAAGATCAAACCTTAGCTTCCACATGAGAAAATCTGGCTTGCTCACGTTGTATACACTCGCAGAATCTAACACTCCCGATCATCACGTGGTGCTTCAAAACAACGAGCTTTAGCAACGGTGCTTACTAAGGATGAACACTTTAAAACTTGAAATTGTGTGCTTGAGGGATCATCTTATAATGCTACCATCGCAAACTAAGCAATACAAGATGCATAAAGGATTAACATCACATGCAATTCATAATATGTGATATGATATGGCCTTTCTTCTTGTGCTTCCGATCTCCATCTTCAAGCACGAACATGATCTCCATCATCACCGGTATGGCGTCAAGGTCAGTGGCGCCGTTTCATGGTTGTCGTCCACCGGCTTCAACTATTACAACTACTTTGAATAGACACGCAGGCCTTAACGGAATTTAAATGACAACCATATGGCTCCTGCCGGTTGCCAACTTACAATAAGGAACATTGCATACATCAAATATAATCACAATCATGGCCATATCACATCACAACACACCCCTGCAAAACAAAGTTAGACGCCTCTAATTTTCTTTGCATATTTTACGCAGTTTGGGGCTTTCAATAAGTGTCATTCTAACTTACAAACAAGAACCACAACGTTGATGCTTGAACTATCAAGTGCCCATTGTAAATTGAATCTATACTATGATGGGAGAGACAGACACCCGCAAAGCCACTTATGCAATACAAGTTGCATGTTGAGCGTGGAGCAAGTCTCATGAACGATGTCATGTAAGGTTAGCCCGGGCCGCTTCATCCCATCATACCGCTAGATGCAAAGTACACACAAAGCAATTGATAATAAAAGCACCACCGCCCACAATGACCATTGTGTTCTACTCGTGCAACAGATCTACATATAGACACGGCTCTAATACCACTATAGGGGTTCGTAGCATGGAAAACAAAAAAATTCTACCGCATGCATACAAACAAGCCAAGATCTATCTACTAGATTGTAGCAACGAGTCGATAGAAGCACTCACCCTCGAAGATTCCAAAGCGGTTAATGATAACAGATTCTCGTGGGTGATGTAGTCGTACACTTGCCGATCTCAAGATCGCGTGGACGATCCTTCCCACAACGTTCGGCGGCGCTTCATGATCGGTCATCGCTCGGTACTCGATGAAGACCTTCCTCTCCTTGTTCCGAGGCATCGAGGTTGTAGTTCTCCCTTCGTGATTCCGGCAGCACGACGGCGTGGTGTCGGAAGTAGAGGGAAGATCCCGCAGGGCTTCTCCTAAGCCGGATGCGAGTTATGGTGGAATAGGGTTTCCCGGAAATCTAGGGTTTAGAAATCCGGGAGGAGGAGGAGGTGTCGGCAGCGGCTAGGGCGGTGGCGACGGACCGGCGGTGGCGCGGTGAGGTGGCGCGGCGGCACACAAGTGGCGGCAGGCTCGGGTGGAGAGGGCTTGGAACTTGTGTGTTGTGTTGGGGCAGCCCTCCCCCTCTATTTATGAGAGGGGAGGCAGCCTTGGGAGGGGTGGGTTTGAATCCAAACCCAAACCCAAGTTGGATTGAGAGAAGGACTTGTTTCTTCTCCCACTAGGAAACCATTGTTCCAGTTTGACTTTTCAAACTTCCCGTTTGACTTTCAATTTAGAGCTTTATTTCTCTCTTGCATATGCCAACACCAAGTGACCTTGGATATGATCCAATCATTCCACATACCCATGACACATTCATGGACCATTCTCCTTCCGGAACGGTGAACCTTCTAGACCCTTCTGGAACCTCTCTGATGAAATCATTGGAAACTTTCCCGAACTCCGAAATGGGACTTTCCTTATATGAATCTTATTCTTCGGACCATTCTGAATCTCCTCGTGATATCCCGGATCCCATCCGAGACTCCGAACAACATTCAGTATCCCTAATATTATTCCATATCTACTAAACAACATCGAATCCTTAAGTGTGTCTCCCTACGGTTCGTGAATTACGCGGACATGACCGAGACACTTCTCCGATCAATAACCAATAGAGGAATCTGGAAATTCATATGGCTCCCACATATTTCAACGATTACTTTGCGATCGAATGAACCACTTACATACGATACCAATTTCCCTTTGTCTCACGATAGTTTACTTATCCAAGGTTTTGATCGTCGGTATCTTTGCATACCTAGTTCAACCTTGTTATTGATAAGTACTCTTTTCTCGTTCCCGTGGTATGTGATCCCTTGTGAGCCAGTCACATGCTTGCAAGCTAATTGGATGACATTCCACCGAGAGGGACTAGAGTATATCTATCCGTCATATGGATGGACAAATCCCACTCTTGATCCATGTGCCTCAACCCATACTTTTCGAACACTCAATGCCACCTTTATAGCCACCTAGTTACGGTGTGGTGTTTGATGTCATCAAAGCATCCTTTCGGTGATGGCAATTAGCATGATCTCATGGTCGAAGGAATTAGGTTACTATGTATCAGAAAGCTTATAGCAAATGAACTATTAAAATGACTTGATCTTTATGCTACGCTTATCTATAGGAGTATGTCCACCATACCATTCTCCTAATGATATGATCTTTTTATTAACAACATCTCAATGTTCATGATCGAGAAACCACGATCATCTATTAATCAACAAGCTAGTATTATAAAGAGGCTTTACCAGGGGCTCTAATTTAGTTTACAATTCACACAAGTATTAATGTTTCAGGTTATTACTATTATAGCATGAATGTAAAAATTTATCATAAACACAAAGATATAATAATAACTGATTTTATTATTGCCTCTAGGGCATATCTCCAACAGTCAATGGCGATGGCAACTCCCGAAGCGGGCTGGGCAAAACCCAGAAAGGAACTGCGAACGTACCTCGGGCAATTGATCGAGCAGGTTGTGCGCCACGCAGAGGGTGTCGCGCGCCTAGTCCAATGGCGGAGACCGACGGCGGCGAGATTGCCTATGGTGAGGCCAGACAACTTCGGCAATGCGCGTGACCTGCGGTGGCGCTCGATATTGCGGGGGCGTCGACAGCAGCGAGCGATGGCGGCGGCAAATACTACGCCTGCTCGAGACCGAGGGATATGGAGTGCGCGAGGGTTTGGGGGAGGAGAGAGTCTGTTGTGCCACTGGCGGGAGGGCCCAGGCGAATTATTGGGAGGACACCCCGCGTTGTCCATGCAGTCCGGGCCAACGCAACCAAGCCCCAGATTAGATGCATCGATGGGTCGGGTCGGACAGTTTCGGACACGGCAGGCCATTTGGGTCGGTCCGGTGGAGATGCCCTAACTCACTACCTGACTTCTAGCTTCCAAAAAATCTACAGCGGAGCAACACCGAACACCGCAAGACAGATCCAAGAAGGCAGGCCATTTTAGAGCATCTCTAGCAGACATCAGGAAATTGCGAACCAGAAAACACGTTCCCAGGTCGCATTTGGCATGTTTTTTCAGGCCGCGAGCGACAAGGCGGAATAGACCCCTCAAACCGAACCAGAAAAGAGAATATTCTCTTTTTACAGTTTCACGCACATGGTTTCTTCCAGGGCAAAAACGACACGAAACCATAAAACAAAACCACAAATGATAGAATTTAAACAAATTCGGCCGTTGAACCGCGGCAATCATCAAGTTTTAAGCAAATTTAACAAAGTATCTCGCTACCACGTCGCAGAACATCATCCAAAATATGAATCATCACCATAACCCACGATGATCATCAAGCATCAAAGCCAAGAGAAGCATCACCACCACCACCACTTGCCGAAGCACCACCATGGCCACCATCACTTGCCGGAGCACCATGTCCACCACCATCCCTAGCCCGAGCATTGCCTCTTGCCAGCGTCGCTGACCTCCTTCTCTCCAAGATGTCCAGCCTTGCTTGATCATGCCATGCCAAGGTGAGCTCGTCCATGTTGCTCAGTTCCATGGTCATGATGGTGTTTTCTTTGGCATAGAGCTTTGCCATGGCCTTGGTTTCCTCGGTTTCCGCCTTCCTCTCCTCCAAGGCTATCTTGCGCAAACCATCTTGCCGGTGTGCTTCCCACCTTGCTTGCTTCTCAATTTTTTTATTCTCGGCCAAAGAAACTTTTGCTTCTAAAGTCTTGGCCACCATTTTATCATTTGAGATCTCCATGAGATCAATCTTCTATCTCAAGCTTGAATTCTCGGCTAGCTTCTTAAGTTTCTCCTTTGCCATCTTGTTGCCATCGGGCTTGTTCTTGTTCCTTCCTCCCGGTGGAAGTTCATCATCCTCCTCATCATCCAATTGGATGAGTGAGCCTCTTTTGGGTGGTGCTTCTTGCTCCCTCAACTTCCATTTCTCACTTCTTTGGAGCAAATGACAACAATGCTCGAGGTTGAATGCCTTGCCCTTCAAAGCCTCCATCTCCAAGAACCTCTCTTTTGCAATTTTCTCCTACAAAATGCAAACAAACAATGAGTTGCAAAAAATGCTAGCACTTGGTGGTGCAAACAAACAATTGGACACTTAGCACTCACATAGTCACCCTCAACCGAACCACTTGGTGGTGCTCCTCGAACTTGCTCCAAGCATACACTATAGCGAGCACAAGTGTTTTTTCTGTGATCCCAACGGCCTTGGAGTGATCAATAAGTTCGCGCAATCATCCTTGGAAGGGAAGGCAAGAATTGGTAGGACTTCTCCTCGATCCTCTGCCAATAACGCTTCCTTGTTTGGTAGGTGTCTGTCATGGCATCGAGAGAGACAGTCTCCCAAGCCTTGATCAAAGTCACGTCTTCAACTTGCGTGAAATTCTTCGCTTGGGTCCGGGTAGGCACTTGCGATCCATCGACCTCCTCCACCTCCACCTCCTCGTCTTCACCTACACCGTCGACACCACCATCCGCCTCGTTGTAAATTTGTGACCCATCCAACTCATCTCCATAGCCGTCGAGCGAAGCCGTGTCGATGTCCACCGCATTGTTATTCAACAAATCAACGTAGGAGGTCGGAACCTCATGCAAATCGTTGTGTATAAAGTGCCAATTCGAATCAATTGTATACGCAATTGGCAGCGGCTGCTCGGTGGAAGGGGGAGGGGAATTGTTCATTCCTAGGTCGGCTAGCCGAGGACGTTTTGGCGGATTTCGTGGCGGTGGATGGTTTCCCAGGCCTGACTTTTGCTTCACTACTTCGTGCCTCGGTGTAGCATCCCAGTTGTCTAACACCTGTAATGCTACTTGTTCTAGTAATAAAAGGGCCACTTCCAACATATAATTATTGCATCATCATCATATCATGCTCATGTCATCATGTCACCTTGCATTTGGGCATCATATAAAAACCCCTTCTTGTTTGGTTCTTATCTCATGTGCATTATTAATTGTAGTTTCCTCTTGATATTGTATTTGGTTCTTGATATATTGTTAAATGCCCAAGTTGAGTTGGGGGCATATCTCTTATTAACTCCACCACCTTTGCTTCACAACCTTATAATTCCACCATCCAATTAATATGAGCTTGGCATTTTATTTGAGTTTACCTCTAGCTCATGTTGGTTGGTTGGATTCCACCCACAATCTTTAGCTTGGCCTTTATTCCAATTTTGGAGATGCAAAATAATAATGCCATGTAATGACATTGTCTTCACAAGTATCAGCAGGGCATTAAATATTCTGCATGGGCCATGCAAGTACCATCTTGTGCTTGTCTTTGGTTTTATTTTGGTTTTTGAGTTGACCATCTCCATCTCTTTGTCTCTCTCTTGGCTAGATATTTGCTTGATCTTGCCAAAACCCTACCACCTTTTCCCTCTCTTTTTCTTGTCTTGTTCTTGTGAGCTTGAGTGGATCATACTTGATCAACTCAAGACCATAACCTCTCTCTTCTTTTCTTGATCTTGCTTGAACCAATTGGAGCATGCATGATTCAAAGAGAACCTAATCCACATCTTTCCCTCTCTCTCTCTTTTCTTGTCTTGATCTTGTTTGAACTTGCCTAGAGCATGCATGATCAAGTCAAGTACCATTCCATCTTATCCTTCCTCTCCCTCTAATCCTATAACCATGGGTTAATTGGATAGACGCCACTGCAATTTCCGCGTATTTGAGAAACGCCACTGCAACTTTCAACTTTGGAAAAACGCCACTGCAATTTTGTGTACGTTTGAGAAACGCCATTACACCCACTTATCCAACATATAATAATCTATATACTTGGTATTTCTAGCCGTATATATATACATACCACGGTGGGGTCCTCCCGGATCCGTAAAAACGTAAGTTGATGAGAAATATTAGAATAAAATTACAACAATATTACAAAGTGAAGATCATACGCATGCATTTGCATAAAAATGTAGCATAAAAGCTCCAGGTCAACACTCAAAATAGGTACAGTAACACTACACATTCAGTGTTGAGCCTTGGTTTTGAATGCGGCCTCGTTCTAACAGCCATGAAAAGAGTGGCGCATTCATATATGTATCTTGTCAAAAAACCGAAGAAAAATTTGATCCAAGAAAAAAAGGCATTTTTTCTTTTTTTCTTTTTGAAAGAGTATAATCACAAAATTTTATTGCATTAGGTCTATAAAACCATTTCAGCTGCATCGAACACACCAAGATCTTTTGTACCTTCGTTTTGTGTGGAATCTTAATATATACTAATAGCAATTAATTTGTAAGAACAACTTGCTGGATTCTAAGTAGGACAACCCTATACTGTCAAGTGATGCAAAATCTTAACCAAATATGCGATTTAAAAACAAAAATCTGTCAAGTGATGTAACGTAAAGAAGGTGTTGAACTGGAGCTTTTATGACATATTTTTATGCAAATGCATGTGTGTGATTTTTACATTATAATATTGTTATAATTTTACTCTAATATTTCTCATCAACTTACGTTTTTTAACAGATCCGGGTGGACCCCGCCGTGGTACGTACATACGGCTGGGAATACCAGGTATATAGATTCGTATATGTTGGATAAATGGGTGTAATGGCGTTTCTCAAACGTACGCAGAATTGCAGTGGCGTTTTTCCAAAGTTAAAAGTTGTAATGGCGTTTCTCAAATACGCGTAAATTGCGGTGGCATCTATCTAATTAACCCTATAACCATCTCTCTCTCTCTCTCTAAAACCCTAATCTACCATACCCCATCCTAGCTAAAGCCTAAACCAAACCCTCTAATCTCAACAAAACCCTAAGCCACCCCATACCCCAACCTAGCTATCTCTCTTCCTCTCTCGCCTCCCCTCTCTGTTTCTGCTAGCAGCACCCCGAGCTACCTCTCCCTCTCAGCTGTCCTCTCCCTCCTAGCTGGTCCCACTGTACCCCCCTAGCCGAGCCATGCCCCCCTCTTTCTCCTACCCTAGCTCCAACCCTACCCTAGCCCGAGCCTCCTCTCTCTCAGCATGGTGTGCCCACCTGAACTGGCTGCCTGTCCCACTGGAAGCCTCCCTACCTGCCTGCCTGCCTGGCCGAAGAGCATGTGAGGAGGTGGAGAAAAGGTGGCCGAGGCCACCTTTATCCCCAGCTGCTCCCACATGGCAACCACGGCACCCTCTCCCCCTCTGGCCTTATCTACCCCCTTCTCTCAACCTCCCCTGCACCCCAGATCCATCCCAGAGGCCTCGCCTCCCCTCTTCCCTCACCCTCGCCACCTCACCCTCGAGGCCCACCGTCCACCTCCTGCCCCATCTACCTAGCCGGTGGCGTGGCAGTCGAGGAGGTCGCGAGGACCTCACGTCGCCCGTGCCCAGCGAGGAGGAGAAGCCCCAGAGTTCTGCACGCCGCCCGACAAACCCTATTGCGCTGCGCCCGTCGCTCGTCGCTGCGCCTCGAGCCGAAACCACCGCCACCGGCCTCGCGGTGAGCCCTCTTCCTCCTCGACACGGTCCGCCTCGCCGCGCCGCCCTAGATCCGCCGGCCCTTCCGTCGAGCACCCTCGGTGCACAGACGAGCGTGGCGTCTGTTCGCTCCAGCGTCACGCGGCGACCTAACTAGACCCAGTCCGCCTCTCTGTCATCAATCGCACACGCACCGCAGTGGCAACCGCCGTCGCCAGCACGCCAGAGGGCGCGGGTTCGATCCCCACCGCCTCTGCTGCCATGGCGATTAGGAAGAAAAACAGTACCGCTGTCCGCTTTGCACAAACCCCCCCCCCAAACCTTTTTGTCAAACCGCGGTCCTTGGAGCCCCACTGTCAGTCTCGGGGTGCGTTTTATAAAAAGGGTCCTCTTGTTTTATTTATGTAACCCGCGGTCCACCTTCCTCCCAACCACTGGCATGTGGGTCCGGGTGAGCGCCGGTCCCCCTGTCAGCGTCTGGGGCTAGCTGAGCCTGGGTACAAAGTTTGGCTGATTGTCTGTTTAAATTCAAAAACTAAATCCAATTATTTAAATTCAAACTCAATTTCTGTTTTAATATAACTTTTGGAAAACAAACTCAAATAATACATATGGTATATGTTTCTGGACCAGAAAAATGAGAGGATTTCAAATATGCTATTCAAATTGCCTTTTGCACATTTTAAATTCCAAGTTGAATCAAATTACCACAAATGCCACTGGAACTTAAATAATTAATAACTTTTGTTTTATAATTCCAAATTTAGCAAATGATATGTCTAAAATGATCAGCTCGACGAGACCTTTCTGTTTATGCTATACATGACTTCAATTGCAGCATGCATCATATAAAAATATAGTGTACAGCAACTATTATGGCAATAAAATGTGGCCCAACCTTAATAAAAATGACTTATTCTTGTATACCACACCTCACCCATGCCATGCTACTTATTGCCATGCAACTTATTGCCATGCAACTTGTGCATCATCCATCATGGCATGCTTGTTTGCTTGTCGCATTTTATTCCTATGTTTGTGCACTTTATTTATGTTGGCCCTTGCTTGTTTGGTTCTTCTTTCGAATAGACGCTGAGCAGGGGATATATCAAGAGAACCAGGAGCACTACCCAGATCCGTCTCTCGCTTCAACTGAGTTACCAGGCAAGCACCTCCACATGCTTGCATACATACAGTACCTATTGCCTCTATCTTATTCTTGCATCATTGAGTCGCGATTGCATTAAATTGAATCCCTAGTATGCATAGCCTTTACTTTTAAACCCCACCAAGCTTGTTCCTCCATCCCATGAGCCATTACTACAGGAGTTGTTTGAGCCATGCGAGTCGTAGAACAACATGTGTAGGGTTTGTGAGAGTCATATGGATAACGAGGTACTTAAACAACTTAACCTGAGTAGTAATGGGATAACTAATGAAAGTGGCACCGGTGAGCAACATCTACTATTTGGTTTTTCCTGCTCACTTGTGTCCCGTAAGACCCCGAGTACTTGATTCCTGTTCCTTGATTTTATCGCGCTATCCACATCCGGGAGGTATATGGGACCCCCCTGAGCCAGAGCTTGATTCAGTCTTATTTCTTGGGGCCACAAACTAGTTTGAGGTTTTATTTACTATCCTGTACTTATGCCATGCTACTTCTGTATTTACGATTGTGCGAGGAGCACCTTTGTCTTGTTAGGATCGGGACACGATTCCATGTGTCGACAAGCCCGTTTTGGGTTCCCGATCGTTCACGACCGTCTACCCAAACCTTGAGTCCGTCTCGAGCTTGCTTACTTGTTGGTGTACTCCAAGGTGGCCCCTGAAATATTTCGAATCTTGTGATTGCTTTATCGTGAAGGCCTCGTTGGGTTTTGATTTGGTTTTTCCGAGGTTGATCGGCGTGTGTTGCTATTGGTGCACCCGCCGGGTAAAACTTTAAAAGCCGTGTCCGCGGTTATGGACGACTTGGAGCACAGTTTCTCGATCATAGACAAGCATAACTAAAGTACCGCTTTAATCTGACTAAGTAATTTGACTAGTAAATAGTGCAACACTCATGGAATGGTTAATAAAATTGCCAACGGATGGGGGGTTGTTCGTCCGCTTCCTCGTTGGTAAGCGAGGAGGAGGATGGATCTGATGAATTACTATTATAACTGTTGTCCTTAATTCACGGACATCCGTCTATCATTGGTTAGGCGGATGGTTAGCGAGTATCTGTAGAATTGCTAAGGTTTATTTTTGTTGCAATTGCGTCACCCCAGGTTGTGTCCCCTTTAGAGGCATTAAGACTTGCTGAGTACCCTTAGGGTCTCACACGATAAATTATTGGTTCAGATGAACAAGTACCCTCGCAGGACGGATACTGGGTGGAAGAGGCCGATGATGTGGGCAACGATCGTTCGGTGTAGAGATTCCGGGAACGGGGATCCGTGAGATCTGTGGTTGGGATGTGCTTATTTCTATGGCATCTTATGCCGATTTTCTTCTTATCCGTACTCGGACTTGTTTGCCGCTTCCGCATGATACTCTGATGTGTGTTGTATGAGGAAGTATCCTAAAATATTAGATCTATATAGGTCATTTGAATCTTGCCGTATGGCGTTGCTATATTTCCTTTCTTTCTAGATGGTATGGCTCTGATGTACTCTTGTATGGTGGCTTGCATACATACCCACTTGTGTATGTAGTTGATCCCTTCGCCTACCGATTACGCCGCCCGTACAGGTCCCATTGAGATGGTAGTGGTTGGGACGGCCGAAAGGTCTACCCGTGAGTGGCTTTTGGGGCCCCACCGTACTATTTCAACCACTACCGCTCATCCAGGCTTGTATCTAGGAGCGTAATTCACCGAGGTAGTTACAATTGGTATCAGAGCCATCCCGACCTTCTGGGTTTCAGCCAAACGGTCGTTGTCAGTCTAGCAAATATTTTGGTAGTTATGTATACTAGGGAAAAACAAAACGCGAGAGTAGGACTGCTTCCACTTTTCTTCTTATCCACCCACCCACCCTTTTCTGGTAAGGAAGTGCAACATTTTCAATCCTCTTCTCAAAATTCAAACTAGGATTCACGTGTTCTGGGTTTCCGTAGTACCATAGGTTGTGTGTGTGTGTAATCCCTTGTCTATCTGTTGCATCCAAGTTGTTATCTTATCTGCCCTTGGTTATCAACTGTTGGTACATTCCATACCGACAGGCTTTTGCAAACCGACGTAATCTATCTTCCTCTCTGTATCCGACGCTATCTTGTTTGGGGTGTTCGTTCCGTAGTTACCAATCTTTAGGTTTCGTTGTGAGAAGAAGGGGTTAGGATATGTGTTCCACTTGTTCATGTGCAGAGTAATGATTTGAGTGCGGGATGGAGTCGCGACCATACCACTACTTTTATCATTCGCTTTTGCATATTGAATCGATAGAGTCACTAATCTTGATTCGTTAAGTAATTTGCGCATCTATTGGTATTTTAATGCCGAAATTTGTGGAAATTTTTTCTTTGATATATTTGTGTACCACACTCCTTTTCAGTCGTGTGCGATATGCTTAATATCTTTTAGGTGCTTTGAACTTTGTTGATATTTTAATATCATCTCAGTAAATTGTATCCTTTAATTTTGGTTAATTCCATCTTGGTACTATTTTGGATTATTATCATCTTCCATTATAGTACTGACTTGAGTTTTATATCAATGACAGGATGGCTCCACCACGCCGTACCGATGAGGACATACCTCCGGAACTGGGCTCATGTCAAACATCGCTAATGCTTTGGCAATGCAATGAGAACCAGCGCTTTGAGGAGAGTGTCGGGAAAGCGAGTTTGCTCCACTTCCTCCACCTCCCAAGCGAGGAGACATCAAGAGCTTCCTCAAATTCAACCCTCGTCGGTTTGATGTTTCGACCGACCTCACGGGCGGATGATTGGCTGCGTGAGATCTCAAGGTTGCTCGAGGCTGCGATGTTCCGGGCGAGTGGGTCAAATGTGCTACCCACCTTCGAAGGAGATGCAGCTCTTTGGTGGGAGAACTACTTGAAGGCAAGGCTGCTGGGTTCCGACCAACTTGGGAAAGGTTCAGGAGGCGTTCAAAGAGCGGTTCTCTCAGAGATTGTAATGGAAAGGATGAAGGAGGCTTTCCTCAACCTGAAGCAAGGAAATGATAACGTCAACACCTATATCAGGAACTTCATGAATCTCTCTCGTTATGGTGGTGATGAGGTATCTGATGACAAGAAGAAGCAGAAGAGGTTCAGGCAAGGGCTCAATGCGTCGATCAAGTATGCGATCACACATGCAAGGCCGACAACTTTCCTGGAACTACAGCACACAGCCCTGCAAGAGGAGGCAAGCAGGCAAGTGTTTGAGGAGTCCAAGAAACACAACAGGAATGCATCAAGCTCTGCAGTTATGGCAGCTCCTTCTAAGCGGCGTGTCTGGGTTCCTAACACCCCACCGTCGCTCCCGGCTCCACCAAGACCTGCAAGTTACGCGCCAAGGCCACCAAACTTCACCACTGCGGCTCCTAGGGGCTACAACAACCACTACCCTCGAGCGCCTGGCGGAGTCCCTGGCTACGTTGCTCCACGTCCAGCTGGTGCCTTCTTCACGTGTGGAGATCCTGGACATCAAAACTGGAACTGTCCGTTGAAGAACAAAGATCTCCCTCCACCCCGCCAAGATCTGCAGCAAGCTCTCCTTCGGTTCGTGCACCACCACCTCGGGCTCTCAACATCAACACCAAGCCCGGGTCTGCGGTTGTTCGTGCCAACTGTGTCAACTCCACTCAAGCTGAGCATGCACCTGGAGTTGTGATGGGTATGCTTCCCGTTAACTCAGTCCCTGCACGAGTTTTGTTTGATTCTGGTGCATCGCATTCTTTTGTGTCTCATAAGTTTGCAAATGAGAATGAGTTAGTCTTGGTTCCTCTCCAAAAGCGGTTAATGGTTCTTTCTCCGGGAGCAAACATGAGGGCTGAGCATATCAGTCATGGCAATCAAGTTGAGATTGGTGGTTCTTCCTTCTTGGCTTCTTTAATTGTCCTGGGCAGTTCTGACATTGATGTCATCTTGGGCATGGATTGGTTGACAGCAAATGCAGCTGTGATTGATTGTCTTTGAGCCTCGGTTTCTCTGAAGATTCCTGAAGGCCATATAGTCTTTTCTCCAAGTCTGACTCCTGCTGTCCAGCTCTTCTCCTTGGCAGCTCTGAATGATGATGCTATGGAAGCTATTCAGAGTGTACTGGTGGTCTGTGAGTTCCCAGATGTCTTTCCTGAAGAGTTGCCGGGTATGCCTCCGGATCGCGAGGTTGAGTTCGTGATTGAGCTTGAACCTGGAACGACTCCTATCTCCAAGCGGCCATATAAAATGGGTCCTTCTGAGTTGGCTGAACTCAAACGACAACTTGATGAACAAGAGAAGTTGGGTTTCATTCAACATAGCACTTCGTCTTGGGGTAGCCCAACAATCTTTGTGAAGAAGCGTGACAGAACCGATAGGCTATGTGTTGATTACCGGGCTCTCAATGCTAAAACCATCAAGAACAAATATCCCCTCCCGCAGATTAATGATCTATTCGATCAGCTAGCTGGAGCTGTGGTGTTCTCTAAGCTGGACTTGTGAAGTGGTTATCACCAAATCAAGATTTGCAAAGAAGATGTGCCCAAAACAGCTTTCACCACCCGCTATGGCCTGTATGAGTACACGGTTATGCCTTTCGGTCTCACCAACGCACCTGCTACCTTCTCGAGGCTGATGAACTCCGTTTTCATGGAGTACCTTGATAAGTTCGTCGTGGTCTATCTGGATGACATTCTGGTCTATTCTAAGTCCAAGGAAGAGCATGAAGAACACCTGCGGTGTGTCCTAAACAAGCTTCGTGAGAACCGCTTGTATGCAAAGTTCTCAAAGTGTGAGTTTTGGCTGCCTGAAGT
The DNA here is from genome assembly GCA_030063025.1 of Avena longiglumis. NCBI lineage: Eukaryota > Viridiplantae > Streptophyta > Magnoliopsida > Poales > Poaceae > Avena > Avena longiglumis. The sequence goes on along the minus strand of CP125974.1, from coordinate 6,520,348 downwards.
AACATACAGGTCATGTTATCTCGCCAAGGGCATTGCAGTCAACCCGAAAACCGTGAAGACAATAGTTGAATGGCTTGCTCCTGCTAATGTCAAGGAAGTGCGGAGTTTTCTTGGTTTGGCTAGCTATTGCCGTCGCTTCGTTCAGAACTTCTCGAAGATAGCGAAGCCTCTTACCGATCTCCTCAAGAAAGGCAAGAAATACCTGTGGACTCCTGCGTGTCAAGCAAGTTTTGAGACACTCAAAGAGAAGCTCACTTCCACACCAGTCTTGGTTCCTCCGGATACCTCTAAGCCTTTCCAGATATTCTGCGACGCCTCTTTGCAAGGATTGGGTGCGGTCCTTATGCAAGAGAAACAGGTGGTTGCTTATGCCTCTCGTCAGTTGAAGACGCATGAGATCAACTATCCCACACATGACCTCGAGCTAGCAGCAGTTGTCTTTGCTTTGAAGCTATGGAGGCACTACTTGCTTGGCAACCGTTGTGAGATCTTTTCTGACCACAAGAGTTTGAAGTATATCTTCACACAGCCTGATCTCAACCTTCGGCAGAGTAGATGGATTGAAGCAATCAATGACTTTGATTTGACCATCAACTACACTCCGGGCAAAGCAAATGTCATGGCAGATGCGCTTAGCCGTAAAGCTTATATCAACAACCTCATGGTGGAAGAGCAACAGCCTCTCTTGTGCGAGGAATTCCGTCAGCTCAACCTGGAAATTGTGGAACAAGGGCACCTCCTGAACCTTCTGGCTACTCCTCTCTTGGAAGAAAAGATTCGATCTCGTCAGCTTGGTGATCCGCACACCAAAAAGCTCATCTCTAAGCTTGACCTTCCGAAGTATGAGTCCTTCCACGTGGATGATCAAGGAACGCTTTTCTTTGAACACCGGATGTTTGTTCCAAACTACCCGGGTTTGAGAGACCAAGTTCTCAAGGAGGCGCATGATTCGGTTCTTTCTATCCATCCTGGCAGCACAAAGATGTACATGGACTTGAAAACACAATACTGGTGGCCTGGGTTGAAACGGTACTGTGCCAAGTATGTCTCAGAATGTGATGTCTGCCGCAGAGTGAAGGCTGTCCATCAGAAACCATTCGGTCTTCTACAACCATTGAAACCTCCGGAATGGAAATGTGAGAAAGTAGAGATGGACTTCATCACTGGCTTTCCAAGGTCGCAGAAGGGCAACAATGCAATTTTTGTTGTCATCGACAGGCTTTCTAAAGTGGCTCATTTCTTCCATCAAAGGAAACAATTTACGGAATTGATTGGTGAGCTCTATATCAATGAATTGTCTCTGTATGGGGTTCCACTTGAAATCAGTTCAGACCGTGGGAGCATCTTCACTTCCAAGTTCTGGGAAAGCTTTCAAAATGCTTTGGGAACAAAGTTGAACTTCAGCACTGCTTACCACCCTCAGTCGCAAGGACAAGTGGAAAGAATCAATCAGATTCTGGAGGATATGCTTCGGGCTTGCGTCATCTCGTTTGGCATGAAGTGGGAGGAATGTCTTCCATATGCTGAATTCTCTTACAACAACAGCTTCCAGAAGAGTCTGAAGATGGCACCATTTGAGGCTCTCTATGGTCGCAAGTGCAGAACTCCGATTGGTTGGTCAGGTGCAGGAGAAAGAATCTGGTTTGGGCCTGAAATTGTAACTCAGGCAGAGGAGAAGGTGCATATCATTCTCGAGAACCTGAAGATTGCTCAAAGTCGTCAGAAGAGCAACTATGACAGGAAGCACACGGATATGGTATATGCCCCTGGTGATCTCGTGTACCTTCGTGTCACTCCCATGAGAGGAACACACCGCTTCGGTATCAAAGGAAAGTTGGCTCCTAGATACATCGGTCCTTTCAAGATTCGTGGTAGAAGAGGAGAAGTTGCTTATGCCCTGGAGCTCCCGGAAAAACTCAAAGTCCATGATGTTTTCCACATCTCTCAGCTCAAGAAGTGCTTCAAAGATCCCGGCAGGACCGTGGATCATGAGCTAATCGACCTCCAAGAAGATCTGTCTTATCAAGAACACCCCACCAAAATCCTTGAGACCGCGGAAAGAAGGACTGCAACAAGTCCATCAAGTTACGCAAGGTGCGTGGTCACACCATTCGCTGATGAAGCCACATGGGAGCGTGAAGATGAACTCCGTGCCAACCATCCTTCTCTCTTTGTGTCTTCTTCTTCTTCCTAGAATCTCGGGGCGAGATTCCTGTTTAGTGGGGGAGAGTTGTAGCATCCCAGTTGTCTAACACCTGTAATGCTACTTGTTCTAGTAATAAAAGGGCCACTTCCAACATATAATTATTGCATCATCATCATATCATGCTCATGTCATCATGTCACCTTGCATTTGGGCATCATATAAAAACCCCTTCTTGTTTGGTTCTTATATCATGTGCATTATTAATTGTAGTTGCCTCTTGATATTGTATTTGGTTCTTGATATATTGTTAAATGCCCAAGTTGAGTTGGGGGCATATCTCTTATTAACTCCACCACCTTTGCTTCACAACCTTATAATTCCACCATCCAATTAATATGAGCTTGGCATTTTATTTGAGTTTACCTCTAGCTCATGTTGGTTGGTTGGATTCCACCCACAATCTTTAGCTTGGCCTTTATTCCAATTTTGGAGATGCAAAATAATAATGCCATGTAATGACATTGTCTTCACAAGTATCAGCAGGGCATTAAATATTCTGCATGGGCCATGCAAGTACCATCTTGTGCTTGTCTTTGGTTTTATTTTTGTTTTTGAGTTGACCATCTCCATCTCTTTGTCTCTCTCTTGGCTAGATATTTGCTTGATCTTGCCAAAACCCTACCACCTTTTCCCTCTCTTTTTCTTGTCTTGTTCTTGTGAGCTTGAGTGGATCATACTTGATCAACTCAAGACCATAACCTCTCTCTTCTTTTCTTGATCTTGCTTGAACCAATTGGAGCATGCATGATTCAAAGAGAACCTAATCCACATCTTTCCCTCTCTCTCTCTTTTCTTGTCTTGATCTTGTTTGAACTTGCCTAGAGCATGCATGATCAAGTCAAGTACCATTCCATCTTATCCTTCCTCTCCCTCTAATCCTATAACCATCTCTCTCTCTCTCTCTAAAACCCTAATCTACCATACCCCATCCTAGCTAAAGCCTAAACCAAACCCTCTAATCTCAACAAAACCCTAAGCCACCCCATACCCCAACCTAGCTATCTCTCTTCCTCTCTCGCCTCCCCTCTCTGTTTCTGCTAGCAGCACCCCGAGCTACCTCTCCCTCTCAGCTGTCCTCTCCCTCCTAGCTGGTCCCACCGTACCCCCCTAGCCGAGCCATGCCCCCCACTTTCTCCTACCCTAGCTCCAACCCTACCCTAGCCCGAGCCTCCTCTCTCTCAGCATGGTGTGCCCACCTGAACCTGGCCTGCCCTGTCCCACCTGGAAGCCTCCCCTACCTGCCCCTGCCCTGCCCTGGCCGAACCGAGCACGTGAGGAGGTGGAGAAAAGGTGGCCGAGGCCACCTTTATCCCCAGCTGCTCCCACACGGAAACCACGGCACCCTCTCCCCCTCTGGCCTTATCTACCCCCCTCTCTCAACCTCCCCTGCACCCCAGATCCATCCCAGAGGCCTCGCCTCCCCTCTTCCCTCACCCTCGCCACCGTCTACCCCTGAGCGCCGTCCACCGCCAGTCTACCTCCTGCCCCATCTACCTAGCCGGTGGCGTGGCAGCTGCGGGTGTCGAGGAGGTCGCGAGGGACCTCTACGTCGCCCTGTACCCAGCGAGGAGGAGGAGAAGCCCCCAGTAGCCCTGCACGTCGGCGCCGCCCCGACAAACCCTAGCTGCGCCCGGCGTCGATCGCTGCGCCTCGGCGAACCACGCCACCGACCTCGCGAGCCCTCTTCCTCGACACGGCCTCGCCGCCGCCCTAGATCCGCCGGCCCTTCCGTCGAGCACCCTCGGTGCACAGACGAGCGTGGCATCTGTTCGCTCCAGCGTCGCGCGGCGACCTAACTAGACCTAGTCCGCCTCTCTGTCATCAATCGCTTTACGCCGCAGTGGCAACCGCCGTCGCCAGCACGCCAGAGGGCGCGGGTTCGATCCCCACCCCGCCTCTCTGTCGCTCGCGGCGATTAGGAAGAAAAACAGTACCGCTGTCCGCTTTGCACAAACCCCCCCCAAACCTTTTTGTCAAACCGCGGTCCTTGGAGCCCCACTGTCAGTCTCGGGGTGCGTTTTATAAAAAGGGTCCTCTTGTTTTGTTTATGTAACCCGCGGTCCACCTTCCTCCCAACCACTGGCATGTGGGTCCGGGTGAGCGCCGGTCCCCCTGTCAGCATCTGGGGCTAGCTGAGCCTGGGTACAAAGTTTGGCTGATTGTCTGTTTAAATTCAAAAACTAAATCCAATTATTTAAATTCAAACTCAATTTCTGTTTTAATATAACTTTTGGAAAACAAACTCAAATAATACATATGGTATATGTTTCTGGACCAGAAAAATGAGAGGATTTCAAATATGCTATTCAAATTGCCTTTTGCACATTTTAAATTCCAAGTTGAATCAAATTACCACAAATGCCACTGGAACTTAAATAATTAATAACTTTTGTTTTATAATTCCAAATTTAGCAAATGATATGTCTAAAATGATCAGATCGACGAGACCTTTCTGTTTATGCTATACATGACTTCAATTGCAGCATGCATCATATAAAAATATAGTGTACAGCAACTATTATGACAATAAAATGTGGCCCAACCTTAATAAAAATGACTTATTCTTGTATACCACACCTCACCCATGCCATGCTACTTATTGCCATGCAACTTATTGCCATGCAACTTGTGCATCATCCATCATGGCATGCTTGTTTGCTTGTCGCATTTTATTCCTATGTTTGTGCACTTTATTTATGTTGGCCCTTGCTTGTTTGGTTCTTCTTTCGAATAGACGGCGGGGATATATCAAGAGAACCAGGAGCACTACCAGATCCGTCTCGCTTCAAGCGAGTTACCGTGCAAGCACCTCCACATGCTTGCATACATCGATACCTATTGCCTCTATCTTATTCTTGCATCATTGAGTCGCGATTGCATTAAATTGAATCCCAAGTATGCATAGCCTTTACTTTTAAACCCCACCAAGCTTGTTCCTCCATCCCATGAGCCATTACTACAGGAGTTGTTTGAGCCATGCGAGTCGTAGAACAGCATGTGTAGGGTTTGTGAGAGTCAGATGGATAACGAGGTACTTAAACAACTTAACCTGAGTAGTAATGGGATAACTAATGAAAGTGGCACCGGTGAGCAACATCTACTATTTGGTTTTTCCTGCTCACTTGTGTCCCGTAAGACCCCGAGTACTTGATTCCTGTTCCTTGATTTTATCGCGCTATCCACATCCGGGAGGTATATGGGACCCCCCTGAGCCAGAGCTTGATTCAGTCTTATTTCTTGGGGCCACAAACTAGTTTGAGGTTTTATTTACTATCCTGTACTTATGCCATGCTACTTCTGTATTTACGATTGTGCGAGGAGCACACTGTACTGTTTAGGATCGGGACACGATTCCGCGGTGTCGACAAGCCCAGTTTTGGGTTCCCAGTCGTTCACAGCCGTCTACCCAAACCTTGAGTCCGTCTCGGAGCTTGCTTACTTCGTTGCGGGTGTACTCCAAGGGGTGGCCCCCTGAAATATTTCTGAATCTTGTGATTGCTTTATCGTGAAGGCCTCGTTGGGTTTTGATTTGGTTTTTCCGAGGTTGATCGAGCGTGTGTTGCTATTGGTGCACCCGCCGGGTAAAACTTTCTCAAAGCCGTGTCCGGTTATGGACGACTTGGCCACAGTTTCTCGATCATAGACAAGCATAACTAAAGTACCGCTTTAATCTGACTAAGTAATTTGACTAGTAAATAGTGCAACACTCATGGAATGGTTAATAAAATTGCCAACGGATGGGGGGTTGTTCGTCCGCTTCCTCGTTGGTAGCGAGGAGGATGGATCTGATGAATTACTATTATAACTGTTGTCCTTAATTCACGGACATCCGTCTATCATTGGTTAGGCGGATGGTTAGCGAGTATCTGTAGAATTGCTAAGGTTTATTTTTGTTGCAATTGCGTCACCCCAGGTTGTGTCCCCTTTAGAGGCATTAAGACTTGCTGAGTACCCTTAGGGTCTCACACGATAAATTATTGGTTCAGATGAACAAGTACCCTCGCAGGGCCGGATCTTTGGGTGGAAGAGGCCGATGATGTGGGCGATCGTTCGGTGTAGAGATTAGGAGCAGGGATCCGTGAGATCTGGTTGGGATGTGCTTATTTCTATGGCATCTTATGCCGATTTTCTTCTTATCCGTACTCGGACTTGTTTGCCGCGCATGATACTCTGATGTGTGTTGTATGAGGAAGTATCCTAAAATATTAGATCTATATAGGTCATTTGAATCTTGCCGTATGGCGTTGCTATATTTCCTTTCTTTCTAGATGGTATGGCTCTGATGTACTCTTGTATGGTGGCTTGCATACATACCCACTTGTGTATGTAGTTGATCCCTTCGCCTGCCGATTATGCCGTCTGAGGTCCGTTGAGATGGTAGTGGTTGGGACGGCCGAAAGGTCTACCCGTGAGTGGCTTTTGGGGCCCCACCGTACTATTTCAACCACTACCGCTCATCCAGGCTTGTATCTAGGAGCGTAATTCACCGAGGTAGTTACACTCGGCTTGCCTAGCGCCGACTTCGACTTGGAGGCGGTGACACTCACTGGAGCGTGGGGAGCAGCGGGACTGGCGGGAGAGGCCGGATCGCCCATGCTGCCATCCTGGATGAGGACGGAGCCCTTCTGCTTCCGCTTTGTCGCAGCAGTAGCTTTCGCGGACGCCCCGGCTGGGGCACCGGCAACAGGGACAGAGACGACAGTGGTGGTTGTCAGATCTGGTAGACCCGTCGGAGGGGTCGCCTGCGCCGGTGCAACCTCGCCGGAGCTCAGCAGCGGTTGCTGGACGTCCATGGCGGCCTTTCGTGGCAGCTCGACGTAGGTGGGAGTGGCGGGGATGGGAGATCGAGCGTGGCGGTGGAAGGAATGGTGCGGCTGAAACTTCCCTCCCGCTAACGAAAATGGAGGTATGATTCGCGTCCAGGTCGGGCTTGAAAACTGGGGTTTCTCGGTTCCGCGCGGGTGTTTTCTCGGGGGCCCTAATTTTTTTTTCGGTTTGGTCAATTTTAAGGCGTCTGTTCTGGCCACATTTCTCATGAGAAACCGAAAAATGACGGTTATTTTCTCGGTTCGGTCCTTTTATGAGTGTCTGCTAGAGATGCTCTTAAGCGTGTTTGGTTACTCGGTCCTCCGTATCTCGTTTTTACCTTTTAACCCATTGGATGCTGTACGGGGAGAGATTTGACTTGTGACAACTTTAGGCTCTTATTTGGATTCTTATTCTCGTTTTCCTCCAAAACGACACCTCGTTTGGTTCATGGCTGCACACAATCTGCATTGAGTGTTATCCCTCTAATTTAACATACTTTATCTTAATCCTCTCTAATCTACCTAACTATGTCTCCATTAGAGATAAGTTGTACATAAAAAAGATGCCCCTCGATGTTATGAATCTAGCCCGGTGAATAATTTATAATTTTGTTGAGTGTTTGAAATGTTATACCGTTTTCCCTTTTAGAGCTTTTTTGAATGAATTTTATCAAATTCGTCACACGTAGTTGATCATTTGAAATTTCTTTTGGAAGGAAGATTCAGTTCATTATTTCACACGACTTTTATGTTATAATTTTCTGGTTTGATATTATTATACGAATAGATCTACGTATACATACGTATAATAGAATAGTTTAGATATACGTAGCTATGAAGTCAAAACGAAAATCTCATAACACGGAAGTTGTATGATTCGGCGAGGCAAAACTACACCCCAAAGGAAATTTCAAACAGTCGTCCGTGTACAAAGAATTTAGAAAAATTCATTCACAAAACGTATAAACATGAACACAAAATAGACTCATAAAAGATCAATAAACTAGGAAACGATCATCGGATGTATTCACGACGTCGATTCATATTTTTTTTATATATAACTTTTCATGAATCGATGCATCGTTTTGTAGATCCAAGCGGATTAAGTTAAGCAACCACGACCTGCTCCCCTGCGTAGCCTAGCCCCACCTCTCTCGCAACATCAACGCCACCTGAACCGCGTCCTCCTCCTCGATCTTTCTGCCCGGACCCACCCACTCCCTCTCGCGATTCCCCACCCCGACCCCGCGCTTCGCCTCTCACCCCCGCTCGCTCGCAACCCCCGCAAGCGTGAGCCGCCTCCTTCCTGGCCACGGCGCCGCCCCTCTCTGGTCGCCTTCCTCGCCAACCGATGCCGCCAGGAACCCCGCTCGCGCGCCCCTATTCCCCTGCGGTGTTGCCCCACAAGCTCTCGTCGTCCAGAGCTCTCCCATTCCGCCACCACGACCATCTGCAACCGGGCGCGACCCCGTCGCCGTCAGCCACCATGGGACTTCCCCGTTGGCGACGTTCTACACCACCGGCACCCTCCTCGAAGCCTCCTCAAGCACACCCGGAAGCACCACTCTGGCCCCGCGACTGCCACGTGCGCCACCTCCTCCTGGACTGCGCCCTCGCCTTAGCTTCCTCACGGCGTCCCCCTTCTCCGCCGGGCCCCCCCTCCACTACAAGCTCGTCGAGTCCATCGCCTCGCGTGCGTCTACCGGCGTTACCGTGGGCGCTCCTCATCTCGCCAGGTCCTTGTGCCTGTTTTGTCTTGCCGTTGACCGTCTTGGTTCCTCCTCTTTGGTTGCAGTACACTGATGTTCTAGTTATCCTCTATCGAAAGTGCCTCTACCGTCGGGTGTACCTGCGTTTTGTTGTTTCTCTGCAAGACCGCCGACCATCCAAGCTCCCCACGGTGGACCATTTTGTTGCCAAGAACTTCTGACGTCATCTTCCTTTGGAACCGGTAACCCCGACAAGAACCACGTCATGGAACATCGAGTCCTTTCTAGACTCCGAAGACCGCTGAGTTCGCCATCATGGAATGCCAAGTTCATCGATAAGGATCCAATGACCGAAGAGCGCCTCACGGAACCAATCGGATCGCCACCACGACCTCGAAGAATCTCCGAACACAGACGACAAGATCGCCGGCGTGTCAGAGACCCTGAAGACCCCAAAGACCGAACATGAACCCCGTCAAACCCCCGAACCAAGATCTTCGGACCAATGTGTGACCCTTTTTTCCAAGCCCTACTTTATAAATTGATATCTATATGAATTGTGGCATATCGAATTATATATGCTTGCATACATATTTCATGGGTCTGTGTTGTATAGTCAACTCATCTAATAATAAAATATAGAGACCATATGCAGGCTTTTCTAGTCTTATAGTGGCTCCATTTAAATTTGTGTGGCAAACCGATTACATATTGTTAATACAACATTTAAATTGTGGGGTATCTAAACAACATGAACCACCAAACTAATTGTCGGGACCCGATTCCGCTTAATATTGCCTAATTGCATCGCATCTTTTCCATGCCATGCATCATACATGCATCATGCCCGATCTTTTGGCGTAGTATTAAATAGTGCATCCGGTGTTTTTTTAGTGATTTGCTTCTTCATGGGTTAAGCCGATAAGTTGATACGAGTGTCGATCCAATCTTCGGATGAACCTTCGACAGTGTTTCCCAGGCGAGCATTCTCCTCCTTTCTATCTATTTACATTTCTATCTTTACTTCCTCCCATTGATCTATTGCTATCCCTGTTGCGATGCTTTAGTTTTTGTACCCCTGTTATATTACTTGAAGCCCCTATATTTCCTTAGACACCTCTTATTGCATGTTGTTTGGGTAGACAGTTGGCATTGAGAGTCGTAGTCGCTTGCTTAGGTGCTGCTTCGCATCGTCGAGTACCACTGATGTTGGGGGTTGGCATATTCTTAATGGTGAAGATGATCATGGATTTAGTTAGAGTTTAATACTTAATATTGAAAGTAGATAACTAATGCTGAGGCACAAAGAGGGTAATAGTTGAGATCTGGTTATTATCCCGCCCCTCTGTGTCCACCTAGGACCTGAGTTCTTGACACCTGTTCCGAGACTCAGCGCACTAACCACATGTGGGGTGTATGTGCACCCCTATCATCTTAGTACTTGATTTCAAAGTACTGTTCTACGGGCCACAAAGTAGTTTGAGCTTTATAAGTTGCTATTGTACTTATGCCATGTATGAGATATTTATTACATGTTGCTCGATGACAGTTTATTACTGTTGCGTAGGTATGGCACTCTGGCACGAGAATATATTGTCTATGGCCTCTGCTCGCGTGACAAGTCCATGTAACCTCAGGGTCCATACGAGGAGGATTAGCTATACCTCGTATGGGTAGCCCCCATGTACTTGCTTTGGGTCTGGGAAAACATTTTGTCCTAAGCCCCGTGGACATACCAATGGGTGTATGTTAATTGATCTGGCAACAAGGGTCGAAGTGCGTGTGAAAAATTTGGTGTACCCCTGCTGGGTTAAATCTTTTCGAAAAGCCGTTTCCGCGGTTATGGACGACTTGGAGCACAGTATCTCGATCATAGACAACTATAACTAAAGTTTACTGTTATAAATTTGACTTGTATATGATATGACTAGTAAGTTGGATAACCACCATGGAAAGAAGAATAAAATTGCCAATCGTGTGAGTTTCCTAGACATGACTTCCTCGTTGGATCTCGAGGGGGAAATACCAGGAAGGGTATGTTTGGTGGTAGTATCAAGATGGTTTCGAATAGGTCTTTCTTATCTCTCTCTGATAGCCGACGGTTGTATTGAGTCTCTATAGGTTGTTTAGTGCATGCTTCGCTGCCGCTTCAGCCCACCATACCTATGTAGGCGACGACTGCCGAATTCTAAGTCTTGCCGTGTACTGGCCCCAGTATTGACCGCTCTCTTTTTTCCTTTGCCCTTTGTCGGGCCCCTTTTGTTTATCAGGTTTGAGATCGATGTCGTTAGCAGGGTTACCCTTTCGGCTTGGCATGGACAGGGTTATGGACGCCATTGGTTCACGGCTCTTATCCCCATTTGCTTCTTATCCGTACTCAGATGTTGTATCATTTTTAAGGTGATTTGGATCTTTGTATTGTATACATGTATTCTTGACTCATGGAGTCATTGTTGTATATATCTGTGTTGTGGGTTCCATCATGGACTATTGTGTAATGATAATACTTCGTTTTCCACCGACATGCAAGTGCCTGGTGGGCATCTTTGAATCGTTTCTGTGTGGGTTCGGCGGAAGTCGCTAAAACTTGCATAGGGCCGATTCGAGGGTGTTACACTTATGATGGCAAACAATGTTGCTTCATGAAGTTTTCACATTCTCTGCACGAAAAATCCATTTTCCATTTTCCCGGTGCCGAAAATGGCTTATTTTTATGAAGCAGCCACCAAGGATGTGATGTGAAAATACATCACCCCAATTTTAAAAATACTAGAGAGCATTTACTTTCCAAATCACCAATTGGCTTCAGATAGAACCTCTTGGCGCAACCCCCGCTATATAAAGAAGTTTCCGCCGGTACAGCTGGAGGGGGCCCAAATTTAATCTGGAGCTATGATACCTTCGATCCGGATTACGGATGTATTATAGCTTCTTTTTCCCTAGTATACCTAGGTTTATCAAATACTCGGGAAGCAGAAAGCAAAGTAAAGTTACTTTAACGTACCTTCGGGAGTTTTGGAATTCTTTTTGTGTTTTCATTGGACCAAGAGTTTGCGATCTTTTGTTGTTGTTGATGATGGAGAGAGAGGGCCTAGGGCTTTCGGTTTCACCTGTAGTTGTGAAAAATATCTGATGGAAATAAAAGATAATAATAAAGTATGCATGTAATTGTTAGAGCAAGATAATTATATGTGGGCAGTGCGTCCATAATTGATATTGCCTCAGCAACCGCTTATAGCAATAACCTACTAGTCTCATCCAAAGAAGAAAGAGAACTAATGATATGCATAGTGACGTCACTGTTAATCCCAAGTAAATCCCTCACATACAGTCGTACTACCCTTTCTGTCACTGGGTTCCCATCTGCAGATTAGTCATTACTCACACTCCCTATACCTGGATCAATCCTCGGGGTCTTGGGTACCTGACAAGTCCTTAGATTGAGGCAGGATAGGGTACAATAATCATCATATCATACAAACTAATACATGATCCCATCTATGATAAATAACATGCACATGCTTGATGACCCACAAGTATAGGGAATCGCAACAATCTTCGAGGGTAGTATTACCCAATTTATTGATTTGACATAAGGGGAGCCAAAGAATACTTATAAGCCTTAACAATTGAGTTGTCAATTCAGCTACACCTGGAAATAGTCTTGCTCACAGTAGATTATCAGTAGCAACACCTTTATAGTAGCAATAGCAAAGTAACAATAGCAGTAAAACAAGAGCAATAGTAACAGTAGTAGCAAACAGTAGGATATAAGTGCGGTAGGCATAGGGATGGATGGACGAGCGTTGCATGGACAAGTCTAAACATGTACTTCAAGATCTAGGGCAATTACAGATAAATAAGATAAAGCATCCAAGTACTAAACAATCATAGGAATGTGCTCCATATATAGTCATACATGCTCGCAGTGAGAACTTGCACAACATCTTTTGTCCTGCCAGCCCGTTGCAGCGGGGCCTCAAGGGAATCTACTGGCAATTAAGGCACTCCTTTTAATAGAGCACTAGAGCAAAGCATTAACACTCTATGTACAGATGTGATCCTCACATCACAGCCATCTCTTCAGGTTATCCCAATTTCTTTCACTTTGGGGCCTTTGGATCTGGACAATGATATGTGTACACAACTTGCAGATAAGATCACAAACAATACTATCATCATGAATCAATAATAAGTTCAGATCTGCGATCATGGCACTCGGGCCCTAGTGACAAGCATTAAGCACAACAAGTTGCAATAAAGTGAAATAGCACTAATAGAGATACTAGGCAACATGCCCTAACAATCTTATTCGATTACATGATAGAACTCATCCAATCCCTACCATCCCCATAGACTACAACGGGGGATTACTCACTCATGGACGAGGGAAACATGGATCGTTGATGGAGAGGCGTCGGTGATGATGATGGCGATGATCCTCTCCAAACTCCCCGTCCCGGAAGGGTGTCAGAATGGAGTTTCTGGTTCCGAATCGTGGTTTCTGGTGGTGGCGGCGCAGCGGAACTCTTTCTGGAAAAACGTCGAACCCCCTGAGTTTTTAGGTCATAAGGCAACTTATAGGCGAAGAGGGAGGCCGAGGGGGTGACTGAGGCAGCCACACCCCCTCCAGGCGTGGCCAGGCCCAACCCGCACGGCTGGGGTGTGTGGTCCCCTCAGAGCCCTACTCCGTCTCGTCTTTTGGCTCCATGAGTCTTCTGGTGAAATAGGATTTTTGGCATATTTTCCGAAATTATTCCCGATAGTTAATTTTCTGCACAAAAACTAGACACCAAGGTAATTCTGCTGAAAACAGCGTTAGTCCGTGTTAGTTGTATCCAAATCACACAAGTTTAGAGGAGAAATAATAGCAAAAGTGTTCGGGAAAGTGGATACGTTTTGGACGTATCAACTCCTCCCCAAGCTTAGCTTATTTCTTGTCCTCAAGCAATTCAGTTGAAAACTGAGTGCAATAAAAGACTTTCACGAACACATTTGCTTCATATGATGTAAATACTCTCAGCACATGAGTAGACACTTAGACAATTTATAATAAGGAGTATGCAACTAAGTATACTTAATAGTCATTGCAAGCTATGAAGAGATTCCAACTCAATAATAATAAGTAGCATGAAACATAAACATATGCAACATTGCAATGCTCATAAGAAGGTATGATAGAGTGGTATCTCGCCTGCCTTTGTTTGTAGAGCACAACATAAATGCCAAGGCACCTCTGAAGTTCAAGTGAAGAATAGAAGTAAATATATCAGAGATACAAGCATCAAAGTCATGACATAATTAACCAAGTTTTGATACAAGCACATTACACTAAGAATGACTACTATGCTCTCAAGAAGGTGCTCATAGAATAAGTGGTGACTCAACAAGGAAGTGAAAAGGTTTTGAAAAGTTTGAAAGGCTTCCAAATACTGAAAGTATGGTACTCATTAGCTTTGAGCTCTCATTGCCCCTATCATAGGCATCTTTAGATGGTTAAGGTGAAACTGGGGTACAATATGAGTTGTATACTTGACAGACCATAAACTATAAATCTCATGTCCCTTGAGTACGAGGGCCGCTCCTCATGCTACTCAACTTTAGTTACCGGTAAGTTCTTGTCATAGTAAATACATGCGTATCATAAAGAACCGCCAATGTGGTACCCTTGCACATGATACAGGAGCTATCCCATAATCAAAATGACAAGGCAAGTAGACACTGAGCATCTCATCAATCTTCTTATTTGCCATGGCAAAATGGCGCCTTTTTCTCCCTTTCCTCTTTTCATACGTCTCTCTTTTTTCTGAATCTATATCTCTTTTTTTATAAGAAGAATGATTCATATATTGCTCACTATGGTTATGCTGCAAGTTTCCACCATGATTAGGCATGGCTTAGGCTAGCGGCCCAGGCATTTCTCTAACACATATACATAACTCCATGGACTTACAATCTCCCCTTTTATTTCACACCGACGACATCCGTAAACAAAACAACATGATATCGACTGGGTATAATATTTACATGTGTTGAAAGCATTCCCCGTGACAACATGGTTCTGCTAACTCCTAGCCTATAATTTGCAAGCATATAACTTTCATGTACATTCACAATGGTTCAGGTTTATTAAGTGCTAGAAATAAAGTGTGCCATCAAGTTCGTGAGAGCTTTACTAACTAACTTTTTCATAACAAGCAAACATTTTATTTGGAAGAAAATGAGGCATAATGAATATGCACGGAATAGAAAATGATGCTAGTAGATAGGTATGGTGGACACTTTTAACAATATTGGTTTTGGGAGTTGGAAGCACGAGTAGAGCTCATACTCAGTGCAAGTGAAATCTAGCAATAGAGAGAGAGCGACAAACGAGAGAGCAATAACTGTCATAATCATGCTTGCAACAAAACAGGACTAATTATGGCATGAAAGTGATACAATAACTCTGAGGCAAAATAAATCATCGAGGCTTAATTGACTATTATTCAGTCATATGCATGCGTGAGCATGTGCCAAGTCGATTCACATGAAACATTCAAAGGAGGATACCACAGTATCATAACAAGTTATGAATAGAGCAATGCAAGCAAACATTTATATGACATGCTACAAACTATTAGCAAGCTAGAGCTAATCATAAGAAAGCAAGAACTACTAAGCATCCATAAATAACATACACCTTACATGAACAGACTAAGCATGCCCATAATCATGAGTATATGTACAAAAATGAAAACAAATAGAGTTCGTTACTAGCCTCTTACCACTCCTCAAGTTGTCTTAATCTTCATTATTGCGCTTCACTTGTGTGGCTTGAATAATAACATGAAACCAAATCCACTGAGGACTGCTGAACCCTGCAAAGAACTTCACAAAACCAAAGAAGAAGAACAAATATTTTTGGTGTTTTCGATTTTTAAAACAAGGACACAAAGCAAAAACTTTTTGGATTTTTTCTTAAGGAAAACCAAAGTTAAAAAGCAAAGAAACAAACCAAGAGAAACAACTAAAATATTTTTGGTCTTTTTGTGTTTTAGGAAAGCAGAAACAAAAACTAAAAGAAAACGAAACATGGATATACAAAGTACCGATGAAACATGATATATAGATGAGTGTGATGTCTGTATACCTCCCCCAAGCTTAGGATTTTGGCCTAAGTGGGGCTCAATCCCATGGTGACCACGAAGGTGCACCTCCGTAATGCGATGAAGAGGCCCCTTCGTCATGGTATGAGCTCAAGGACGCCCCTGTGTAGTGCACGGAGTGGTCATAAGAAGGCGTGTCCCCTGGTATTATCCGTGGAAACCATGAATGTGTAGCTGCTCGTCCATCTCCTCCTTGGAGCGTGACCAAGGTCCCTGGCAAATACTAAATAAAGTGGTTTGTGGCAAAGGAATTTCTCTCTCTTCCCCGCCAGTAAACATCATCCTGTAAACCAAACTCTCAAGAGTAGAGCTAGCAGTGACAAAGTGATGCGCTTTCATGGCAGCAAGATCAAGCCTCTGAGGAACCAAAATTGTATCATTTGGATCAACAGATAGTTCCAAAGCAGCAACTACACGTGCAACAATAATACCCCCATAAATGGGTCCTCTAGCAGCTAAGCGACGAGCAATGAGAGAGCCAAGATTATACCTCGTTTCATTGTTGAGTGCAATAGCTAGAAAGGCCAAATGATAGTTGGAAATATTGCTAGTGTTCTTCCTACCAAGAATACTAGTGGCAAGATAATAAGCAAAATATCTAATAGTCGGGAGTTGAATATTTCTTATCTTTCCACGCTGGGCTCTGCGGTCATCATCATTAGTCACCCCGCGGTAGAGCTCCAACAAATCAGTAGGTTGAGCTAGAATCTTCTTCACCGTCCCAGCCATGCCAATACCCAAAATTTCTTCAATGTCATGGTGAAGGGCCTGTTATAGATTTTGAATGACACCTCTGACCTGAAAGGATTATTAGTAAAAGAGAAACTCTCCACAAAAGTTTTGGTGAGCATAGCGTATTGCTCACTCTCATCCTGCATATAACTAGTTAGACCAACCCTCCGAACCAAGGTTAGGAAAAAAATTGAGAATCCCTGCAGCCTGCAAAAAGGTAAAACAAGGGAAGGTAGAAGGGTGCACATCCCCCTCATCTCCCTCATTGCCAAAACGTGGTGTAATGAGATCCTCATTGTATGATGCCTAGCTCGGGAGGATGATCTTGAAGGCCTTGTCCTCCTAGGAGCATCACTCTCAAATACTTCTCAAAATGTGTGGTTGTCCATCACCTTTTTTCTAAAAAAATTAGACAAGCATTAAACCAAGTAATTTCCAAGTTGATAAATGATGAGGAACTACTATAGGAACTTGCTAGAGGGCTAAACATGCATCAAAATGAAATCTCTAAGCATAGAACAAGCACGCAAACTCACACAACCTGACACCTATAGTAGCAAAATACTCAAGATACAATCTACCAATCAAAAATCTAATTGGACAAGCGGAGGAGGCACATACCAAGGAGTAATCCCTCCAAAAATCAGCAGCAAAGATGGGCTGAGCAAGGAGATAAAAAATCGAGAGCAAGAACAACAGGAACTCGAGCTTGAGAAAGTTCTCCGGTGTTTTTGGGAGAGAGAAAGACGTGGCTGGAAGGAGGCATCTTGGAGGGCCACACCTAGGCCAGGCGCCACCTGGGGCTGGCCGCGCCACCAGGGGGTGTGCTGGCCTGGTGGGTCCCCCTGGGCCACTCTAGGTGTCCTTCTGCCCCTTTTTCGAGGAAAAAATTAATATGAATTTTCTGGAATTTTTTGGGAAACTTTATTTTGGCCAATTTTCAGGTTATGAAAATTGACTTTCTCGCAGAAACAGATTTTTTTTAGAAGAAGTAAAAAGCAAACCAAAACCAAAACTACAGAATTTCTAAGACACTCTAACAAGCAAACAACTAGCAAAACTAAAGCTAACAAGAGAAAAAACAAAGACTAGGAAGGAGAAAAATAAAAGTGAGCAAGTATAACCATTGTGAAAGCATTGTTTTGTTCATTAAAATCCCTTTGTTAACAAGATTAATCAAGTCTTGTTACCAAAACAATCTTATATGAAACAAAACTTTGCATTTCACAAAGTGATTATGTTATCTCAAACTTGATAGCAATAGTCCCAATCATAATAGTTTCAAAACTTTCTTGTGGAATGGGACAATATATTTCTCCAACTTTGATGCTCTCAATATTTTCAATGGAATTCAGGCAATAGCTCTTATCAATCTTCTTGGGGAAATAGATAGTATGCTATTGTCATTAATATTAAAAGTTACTTTTCCTTAGTTACAATTGATGACAACACTTGCAGTATTAAGAAAAGGTCTCCCAAGAATAATAGACATATTATCATCTTCAGGCATCTCAAGCACAACAAAATCAGTTAAAACCAAGTAATTATGAGCTACTTGAACAGGAACATCCTTACATATACCAACAGGAATAGTAGTTGACTTATCAACCATTTGCAAAGATATATCAGTTGGTATCAATTTTTCTAGCTGGAGTCTCTTGTAGAGAGAAAAAAGGCATAACACTAACTCCAGCTCCCAAATCACATAAAGCAGTTCTAACATAATTATTCTTAATAGAGCAAGGAATAGTTGGTATACCTAGATCACCAAGTTTCTTTGGAACCTTCCCATTGAAGGAATAATTAGCAAGCAAAGTATAAATTTCCTCATTTGGAATCTTCCTTTTATTAGAGACAATATCCTTCATATACTTTGAATAAGGAGGAAACTTAATAGCATCAGTCAAAGGAATTTGCAAAAATAAGAGTTTCATCCATTCACAAAACTTGTTATAGTGTTCTTCCTCCTTTGACTTGTGTTTCTTATTGAGAAAAGCCATAGGTTTCTACGCCCATGGTTCTCTTTCACTACCATGTTTATTAGCAATAAAATCTTCCTTAGTGTACCTAGTGTTCTTAGTGTGCTTCTCAGGTTCTTCCTCAACTTCCTCCTTATCAGGAGTATCATTTTTATCACCACTTTTAGTTTCAGCATCAGAGACAGATATACTATTAGGGTCTATAGCAGGTTCAGGTGGTTCCTCAACTATTTTGTGTTTCTTTTTCTTTCTCTTATGAGGACTACCACTACTTTCAGCTTATTGAGAATCCTTCTCAATTCTTTGAGGGTTTGCTTCAGGATATAAAGGATCTTGAGTGGCTATACAATATCTTTCAACTCATTAATAGCTCTAGAGTTTTCCAATAAATGATTCTAAACCTGTTTATTAAAATTACCTTGTTTAACAATAAAAATGTCAAGTTCCTCTAAGCATTGATCAAGAGGTTTACCGTAGGGAATATCACCTTCATCAAAGTGTTGGAGAGAGTATACCTCAATAGTGGATGAGTGGGGAATTGGCTTACATAATTCTTCTATAGGAGGTAGATTCTTCACATCTTCAACTCTAATACCTTTCTCCTTAAGACATTTCTTAGCTTCTTTAATCACTTCATCATTTAATGCAATCACTCCCCTCTTCTTTGCTGTTGGTGTTGGAATTGGTTCAGGCACAATTGGTTCAGGTGTAATTAGATCAGTTGAAGTCCAATCATCATAATTCTTGCTTATTTTAGCCATTAATTCTCCAACATATGTAGGAGTTCTTTTCCTGAAAACACAATCAACAAAACTATCTAGGTATGTCCTAGAATCATCAGTTAGTCCATTATAATAAATATCAAGAAGCTCATTTTTAGGCAATGGACATCCAGGATATGCATGAATCAAGGCACAAAACCTTGTCCATGACTCAGGCAATTTCTCTTCTTCTCCCTATTTAAAATCAAAAAGTTTCTGCAAAGCAGCATGTCTAGCACTAGGAGGAAAATATTTCTGGAAGAAAGAAGCAATCAAACAATCAGGGCTATCAATGGATCCAGGAGGTAATTTATTAAACCAAGCTTTAGATCCTCCTTTTAGTGAAAAAAGGAAGATCTTAGTAACAAAGTACTTGCGCATGTTAAAATCATCAGAGAATAAGGCACTCATAGTGGAAAGCTCATTCATATGTGCCACAACACTCTCATTCTCAGTTCCACAAAAAGGTTCTTTCTCAACAATGTCTATATAGGATAAATCAAGAGAAAAATCATAATCATCATCTTTAATATCTATGGGAGAATTAGCAAACTTAGCATCAAAAGACAGTTTAGGAATAATGGTAGGTCTCTCAAGGAGACTCCTAATAACACTAGCACCATGTGTGTTTTGGTACTCTTCAATAAATTCACCAGTCATTTCAATGTAACCATCACTAATATCATATCTCTCTAGACTCAGGTGAGCTAACAGGTGTAATAGTGTCTTCACTAGGAGTTTCAGTGTTTCCCAAAATAGTTCTAGCAATAGTAGCATCTAGGAAAGGACCTAATGAACCACTTGCATCAAGCATAGTAGAAGTAACATCATGAGTATCAGAAGCAATTTCAGATTCATCAGTAGTAGCAGTGTGTGTAGCATGTGTATGTGGTGGTGGTGTAACAAGCTTACTTATAATAGACGGTGAATCAAGAGCAGCGGAGGAGTTTAGGACTGTACCTCTCCTTGTAGTGGATGGTAAAATAGTGAACTTTGCATCACGAGACTTCCCCATGATAAAAGGAATAGCAGTGAACAGTAATAGATCCAAGTGAACTTATAAATAAATTTATGCTCCTCGGCAACGGCGCCAGAAAATAGTCTTGATGACCCACAAGTATAGGGGATCGCAACAGTCTTCGAGGGTAGTATTATCCAATTTATTGATTCGACAGAAGGGGAGCCAAAGAATACTTATAAGCCTTAACAAATGAGTTGTCAATTCAGCTGCACCTGGAAATAGTCTTGCTCACAGTAGTTTATTAGTAGGAACAACTTTATAGTAGCAATAGCAAAGTAACAACAGCAGTAAAACAAGAACAATAGTAACAGTAGTAGCAAACAGTAGGATATGAGTGCGGTAGGCATAGGGATGGATGGACGGGCATTGCATGGACAAGTCTAAACATTAACTTCAAGATCTAGGACAATTGCAGATAAATAAGATAAAGCATCAAAGTACTAAAAAATCATAGGCATGTGCTCCATATATAGTCATACGTGCTCGCAATGAGAACTTGCACAACATCTTTTGTCCTGCCAGCCAGTTGCAGCGGGGTCTCTAGGGAATCTACTGGCAATTAAGGCACTCCTTTTAATAGAGAACCGGAGCAAAGCATTAACACTCCGTGAACACATGTGATCCTCACATCATAGCCATCCCCTCAGGTTGTCCCGATTTCTATCACTTCGGGGCCTTTGGATCCAGACAATGATATGTGTACACAACTTGCAGATAAGATCACAAACAATACTAAGTTTAGATCTGATATCATGGCACTCGGGCCCTAGTGACAATCATTAAGCACAACAAGTTGCAACAAAGTCAAATAGCACTAATAGAGATACTAGGCACCCTGCCCTAACAATTGTTGGTGATATGCTATATGGGTATCCTCATAGCATGTCTCCTATCGGGATAACCCGGGTGGCCCACAGTTGGTAGCATGGACCATGGCCTGATGGGCGGCCCAGTGAAATGGATCCAAAAGGGAGGCCCATACCGGATAAAGTAAGGCTACGGAGGAGTCACCGACGTACCCGGAGCCTTGGAGTGCAAGACACGCTAGACTAATTGTATACTATGTAGGACTCTGTAACCTGTCCGTCTAGGACTTTCCCTGTAACCCTAGGACCTGGCGACTATATAAGTCAAACCTATGGGAGACTTTAGGGCACAAGTCATAACTCAACTAATACCTCGCACATCGAATCGATCCATGTAACTCGGCGTATTGCCATTATAGTGATTTATAGCAGGAGTAGATTTCCGCCACCGTTGTGGGATCTGAACCTGAATAAGCTATGTTACCTTGTACCCGTCAACCGTCCACCTTACCCCACGTCTCTAAACACTCACTGTGAGGACCCCTCCATGGCGTACTCGTCGGCAATACCACGACAATTGGCACCCACCGTGGGGCAAGAGGTGCTTCAGGCTCTACAACGGGCGAGGTCCAAGATCTTCGCGGGAATCGGCGAAACCGTAGCCATCAGTCGCATTGTATTCTCCGGAAATGTTCCAATCGCCCCCCCTCGACGAGTTCTGGATCCCAGGGAAGACGAACCCTACCCGCTGCTCGATCGTCCCCATCGGAGACATCCACCTCTTAATTGGCAAAACCGACTCGGGCACTAGTTCCCTGGGAGTCGGAGGAACGCCAAGACCCGCATGGACCGCCTACGGGCAAGATACGTTCGCGGAAGGATTGATGTCGAATCTCTCTTTGGAGGTTGCCAACAAAGATCGGAAAAATTCAAGGCCCACCCAAACCGCCCCTGTGCAGGATATAACGGTGGAAGATCGTTGCAAGTCCACCGGCTTCGTGAGCGTCTGGACAACAGAGATCCAAGTTCGTTGGAGTGGTAACCATCTTCGATCTGGCACATTGCGTTCAGAGAGAGGGTGAAAACCCCCGTGATTACCTTGACAGATGGCTCCTTATACAGGCCGATCTGGCACATTACCCTAATGATGATGCCATGTATCACTTTGTGGAAAGCTGGACCAAGGTACACTTCTCTGACATACACTAAGGCGGCAGCAGGCTTCAGGACGCCTCACTTTCGAAAGCATGGTGAATACCGTCAACAACTATACGGAGGTTGAGGAGGCAGCCCAGACAGCGCTTGCGCTCTTAGACGGTGCCCCTCCGCCATCGCCTTCGGCCATCATCGCTGCAGCTGCACCACCACCTCCAGTCATCCTCGCTGCTGTTGCACCTCCACCGCCCATCATCGAGGAAGCCCCGGCACCCTCCTACTCCGTGGTTGACGCGCTCTACGCCGACATCAGAGCTGACTCAGAGGAGATAGAGTTCAGCCCGGAGGAGCTAGACTCTGCTATGCAGGAGATGGAGGAGGATTACAAACGCGATGAGCATGCCAACAACACCGTCACGTCCCGAGAGGTGTTCGTCGCCATTGGTACGACGATGGATGAAGATCAACCCGGACGATCTCCACCTACAGCGCTGGACAAAGGGAAGGGGCCACCTATTGCTGCCGACAACGTTCGTGCAAAGGTCATGCCCCCTCCGCCTAACCCAGTGCAGCAGCCGCAGGAACTCGACACCGGTCCGAGTACTAACAACAGCACAAACCCGCTGCCTCCGGCATCTACGTCTGCTGCTGCCCAAGTCACTCCAACTAATAGAGTGATGTACGACAACCTACTCGTCGAGCCCATGACCGTGGCCCATATATGGAATGTAGTCCAGCTTGATGAGAAGCGCCAGCAGCTGCTAGAGGAAGCGCAGGCCATCGCGGAGCAAGGCGCTAAGCTAGATCGAGATCTGGCCAACGCGAAGAAGTCAATAGAGAAAGCTAGAGCCATGGAGGCCGAGTACAAGACTCTGCTCCAGCAGCAGAAGGCTAAGAAAGCTCCAGCTCGCGTCATCAACGATCCTGGTATACTTCGAAACCTAGGATGGGCCCCCTCGAAGCGGCCACAAGCAAAGCCATACATTGACAGCAAAAGCAGGCAGGTGATGCCCACTCCTCTCCTCAACCTAGCCGTCACCAAGACCCTTCTGGAGCAGGATAGATCACTCGCAACTGTGGAACAAGTCTATGACCTTGTGGCCAAGGCGGCGAAACAGCAGGAAAAGGCCACCTCTCAGAGGCTTGAGTCTGACCCAGCGTTTTGCCAGTCTAGCCAGCCTAAGCTGCCAAGGGATCGATCTCCTCATGATGTCGGGTCCCAGACGGGTTTGTCAGAATGAAGACGGAGGGATGCACGCAATAGGAAGGACGCTATCCCCATATCCTCCTACCATGGAGGCAAGGCTCAACCTCGTCGCCCTTCTCCATCGCCCCGGTCCCCCGACATCGCGAAGGCCCCAAGGCTCACCGCTGTATGGATATGCCTCCGCCAAGGCAGAGAGATATCATCATCCGCGACAACATAGAGCATACCCGTCATGATGCGGAGCGCAACCAAGGACACAAGAGTGGGTCACGTCATGACCCTCCGCGTCTGACAAGCAACTGCGACAAGCGTGAGGCTTCGTAGGAGGGTAACAGAAAGAAGGCTAACCCATCGCCACCTCCGCCTCCGTCGCCCCCTAGCAGCCACCATGGCGGAGGAGGCCCGCGTCGTTCACGCAGCCTATCCCCTGGCGGCAACAAGAAAAGAGCAATCCCGGAGCCATACGACACACGTTCACACTTGGACAAGATTCACGAGGCCCAGGAAGGACAATACTTGGGACCACGTTGCTTTGGACATGTAATACAGACCGCAACTTACCCCAAGGGTTTCCGGATTGACAAGACCATCAAGCCCTATGACGGCACCGCCAAACCAGCTACATGGTTGCAGGATTATGGCAACGCGGTGGAGATCGCCGAGGGTAACCCCAACGTCGCCGTAAAGTACCTCCCCCTGATGCTGGCGGGCATGGCCCGACAATGGATTGATGACCTGCCAGAGAAATCCATCTACAACTGGTTGGACATGCAAGAAGCATTCACGAAGAACTTCGAGGGTACGTATAAGCGTCCCTGTACTATTGGTGATCTACAGCGGTGCATGCAGGATAAAGAAGAGTCATCTCGCGCCTACCTCTCTCGCTGGCTAGATATGAAGAATTCCTGCGCAGGAGTGCATGGTCGGACTGCCATGGCCGCCTTCATCGATGGGTTGGAGAAAGGTACGTTGCTCCGACATAAGTTGAAGCACTTCCAGGACAATCACCGGCTAGATCTCAACCAGATGATCCAGCTAGCTAGTGAGTTCGCAGCTGCCGATGACGATGCTCGCGGTTCCCTGCCGGCAACGGCGTTCCAACTCAAGCTAGGAGGAATGGCATCACCAAGAGGAAGAGCCCGCCAGAATAAAAGCAAACCTCCGACATGGTCGCTACGACTTTTGTAGGACGAGGTGATGGCGGACAGCGTGGCCGAGGATGGGGGGCTGGTCGTGGGCAATAGCGAGGTAGGGAAACTACCTCGGCAGCGCTCCGCATCCCCAAACCTGAGGAGTACCGAGATATGCCGTGCCTCGTACACCTCGACGCCAACGGCAAGGCCACTCACACCAATTGCCATTGCAAGTTTGTCAACGATCTCAAGGAGGACCCGGAGTCTGGCTACAAGCAAAGTCGGAAGAATAGACCGTGAGGCAAGGGGAAGAAGGAAGGAAGAGGAGTCCAAGGATTCAAGTGACATGGATGAGGATGTTGACCCAAGCACGCTGCCAAGAGCGATGGCAAGGGAAAGAACCCCTTCGAGAAGAAGGCAGCCGTTTTCCACACTTTCCTTGGCACCCCCACTGTCTGACAACATAAGACCTCTATGAGGATACTGATGGCCACTCTACCCCCAGTTCCCCAGTACCTGCGCTGGTCGGAAATTCCAATTACTTGGGACAGGAAGGATCACCCAGACCTCATCCCTACGGAGAACCAGTACACCATGGTCATCAACCCCGTGATTGACGATAATGAGTTCACCAAATGTATGGTGGATAGTGGAAGCAACATCAACATTGTGTACCTGGATACACTGCACAAGATGAACTTGACGGAGGCTAACCTAAGGCGGACCAACACCATCTTCCACGGCGTAGTTCTTGATCGAGAGGCTTGGTCCCTTGGGTGCATCACACTTCAGGTCACTTTGGCGACGTTAATAATTACTGCCAAGAACGCATGACCTTCGAGGTGGTCCCCTTCAAGAGCGTGTACCACGTCATATTCGGACGCGACATATTCCACGCCTTCATGGCCAAGCCATGCTTCGTCTACAACAAGCTCAAGATAGCCAGACCAAACAGTGTCATCACCGCATCCGGAATCTTTACCAAGGCAAGGGACTGCGAGATTGGAGAAGCAGCCTTTGTAGAAGCTGTCCTCTACAGCGAAGAATTCAAGGAGATCCAGAGCAAGGTCGATGCCTCGGAGATGCCGGCGTCGAAGAAATAAATTTCTGACTCCGCCCCAGCATTCAAGGCCGCCATTGAAACCAAGCCGGTGGAAAGCGCGCTCGTCGAGTTCCTCCAAGACCACTGCCATTGGGACAGACCTGGATCCCAAATAGGAAAGCGCGCTCGTCGAGTTCCTCCGTGAGAATAGGGACATCTTTTCCTGGCAACCTGCCGACATGAAAGGTGTACCTAGGGAACTTGCCGAGCACAACTTGAATATTGATCCAAAATGCAAACCGATGAAACAACCTCTATGAGGCTTCGGAGACGAGAAGAGACGCGCCATAGGCAAGGAGATAGCTAGGTTACTTAAGGCTAGTTTTATTCGATAAGTCCTTCACATCCGATGGGTGGCCAATCCTGTACTTGTCCCCAAAAAGGGAACCAAAGAATTAAGAATGTGCGTTTATTACACCGGTTTGAACAAAGCATGTACCAAATATCTGTTTGCCTTGCCTCACATTGACCAAGTCATTGACTCGACGGCTGACTTGGAACTTTTGTGTTTTCTCGATGCATACTCAGGATACCACCAAATTAAGATGAGGAAGTCGAACCAATTGGCCACTTCGTTCACCACACCTTACGACACATTTTGCTATGTCACGATGCCCTTTGGACTGAAAAACACAGGTGCTACGTACCAGCGGACAATGCAGCGTTGCCTACACGATCAAATTGGTCGGAACGTTCATGCCTATGTGGACGACATAGCGGTGATGTCTAAAAAGTCAAATGACTTAATCTCCGACTTAAAAGAAACCTTTGATAATCTCTGAAAATACAACATGATGCTTAACCCTAAGAAGTGCGTCTTCAGGGTTCCAACAGGCAAATTGTTGGGCTTCATCATTTCCCAGCGTGGAATCGAGGTGAACCCGAAGAAGATCAAGGATATCCTAAAAATAAACCATCCGACATGCCTGAAGGACATACAACGACTGACAAGTTGCGTTAAAAGCGGTTAGTCAGTTCATCAGCTGACTTGGAGAGAAGGCTCTGTGCAGTGGCCCAACATACCACTACATGATGTAGTACACTATAGTCGTTGACATAACACCAATGAAACACCGTTCACTGGTATTACATCCCTCAGAGTGGTACAACAGAAACACAGCAGGTCCAAGACATGACTATAGGTTATAACTCAACTCTTTACACAAGATCCAGAGAACACTCTAGGTTAAAGAGAGAGAAAGAAACTTCTTACAAGAAGAATCAAAGATTAACAACTCCAAATCCATCATACTAATAAGATTAGTATCTAAACTATTGGGGCTTGCATTGCTGCTATTGTAATACTCTACAGAAATAGGTTTTATGGCTAGAGATTCTATTCTTATCTAATCAGCAACTTCGTCTTCACTTGAGTTGATGTATATGTTTACTTCCTTGACTTCATTGAAGAGCTTTAGCTTTTAATGATGATTCCTGGAGCATAACTTGATGTAGACGTTGTCTGTACCGGATCTAGAACCTAGAAAGGGTTAAGAAGATACTTTGTGTACGAGCGTACTCAGCAAGTTCACTAGAAAATGAGTGTTTGATGCACTATATCTACAGCCACATACCATAAGTCGTAGGCAATGTAGGTTTTTGTAAACATTTCTTCAAAGGTTGCTTTTATTCTGAAAAGCTATGTCCGTCAGCCTTCACGGGTTTACCAGAACTTTCATGGAGTTCCTTTCCTGCCGCGTTCGTAGCTCCTTCCCAGAATAGGGAGTAACAAGTTACAGTTCTTACACTCTGTAGAGGCGCGTCACTTTACCCATGAGAGACCTTAGGCTTTGTTGCACGGCCGGGATTATGTTCCCGTTCAAACTTCCTTGGTTTGAGGCCCAACCTAAGACCCAAGCCAATCACTGCCCCCTTCGCGACCTCGCATGCCTCCTTGGTGTACACCATGCCCACATATTGAATTATGGCAATGGTTTGTACATACCGTTAGATGCCATAACTATCGTGGGACGTTGAGGGTTCCCACCCATATGCTGCATATCCTCTACTAAATACCAATTAATATGCATGCTACGAGTGATAACAACCACGAACTGCACATCCGGCTACATGCTAGAGGAAGAAGATACAACTGACTTCTCTGTCCCATTCCACATATCATGGTCAACGCGTAATATACGGCACAAGAATCACTGGCGACATTGGTTGTTAAATCCTAGGTGATATAGTCCTGAACAGTGGTATTCCAACTGCCAGATTTAATAGATTAGCTGATCACCCTGGATCAGTAACCAATAGTTCACATTATTATAAAAAAATAGTGTTTTCTGACCTTTTTAAAATGCAGGTGATGAAAACACTAGATTTGCAAAATACTTTACAGAAAATAATCAAAGGACATGAGCAAGTGTGAACTTGCCTTTTGTGATTGCAAGATTATGCACTCACGGTCTTCAAGACAATATAAGATCCAATATCTGAAATCAGCATCATTGGTCCAGTAAGGACTAATGTTTAATGAAGCAATATGCTATTATGCATAAGTAATGTGATGCACTTTATAAACGCGTATCCCGGGAATAACGTTATTCTAGAGTTTGGATACTGGAAAGAGTTTCCTTGGAATGTGTTGTACTTTTAGTTAAGTTTCACACTTGTGCTTCTTGTTAAGGCTTGTGTGTGAAACAACATGTAATTATAATAAAATGAAACAATGAGATACACACAAATGTGAAATGCTACCCAAGATTGCTTATACAATACTTGTTTAACTTCAAATTTTATTTTACAAGCAATGTCACTTATAAAGAGCTTAAGTATTATAAATTCTAAGTTTACAAGAAAGTATAAAGTAATGTGATTACGATTAATTGTTATTTGTTGATTAAAGTGGCAAAAAGAATAACATTTGAAGAAAATATTTCTTTTCTAAGATCTAAACAATCTTTGTGGTTAATCAGATGTGGTCGATGTTGTTTGTGCTTACTTGAATAGTTTGGACTTGAGATGCTTCACGACTTAATTATAATAGACCAAATTTAACTATAAAACACATAATAAGGTCTTTAGCATTATACTTAAAGCTTTGTAGACTAAAGTTAACTTTAAAACATAGATGAACTTAGGTTGTAATGCATGTGATATTTGTATTTTGTTTACTTCATAATATTTCTTTAAAGTTATTTAAGAATGGCATTACTTCTATTTGAGTAGTGGTTTCTTAATTATTTGGTGGAATAGAATCATTTTCCTTTTTTATAGATGAGTGGTTATAGTTTGTAAACAAGGAAGTAATATTACTTAACTACTTATGGATTCAATATAGTGTTATGGTATGTTTATAACTTGTTGTTTAAACAATGGTAATAGATTTTATCAGGTCAAAGTAATAATCTTGAGAATTTAATATTTGATAACTCCATTTGAATAATAATATACACTTAATGTTGAATGATAAATCAATTAGAATTTTATTTAAAATGTGTTGAAACATTTTGACTTAATATTGTCAATTTTTAAGACTAATACTATTTATTAGACTCAATTGGCTAATTTTAGAAATATTTAACAAAATTTTATTTACCCTTATATGAATTAGTAATTAAGGAAATTAGATTTAAAATCAAGTTATTAATTTGTTCAATGTTTATTTACCTCAAAAGTGGATTATCATATTTTTAACATGTAGGTATTATTTTTGTGATCATTTAGGTATATTACGTTTATTTTTGTGATTTATAAATAGTAAGATATGATTTTTATAAGGTTTATTACTTTATAAATACTTAATAAATAGTAAACACTTATTTAAGTGAAATAATAATGTATGATTATAGTTTTAAATTATTGTTTTTATTTTTCCAAGATTTTTGGTATTTTATTTATATTTTTAACATTTACCATTATTAAATAGGAATTATCAAAGTTTTATTACTTATAAAATCTTTATTAAATAATAATTATTTAAATTGTTAACATAATAATATTTGATAATGGTTTTAAGTTATAGATTTTATTTTTCTAATTTTTTCATATATTACATGTATTTTTCTGAATTACAAAAGTAAAGATATTAATTTTACAAGATTTAATTACTTTATTTAAATTTTTGGAATGTTTATATTTGAATTAATATTGTTTTATCAATTTAATAAACAGACACAAAACTTTTTACACCTGAACTAAACATACCCAAGGTCACTGACTAGTGGGGCATGTGCCATGTCATTTCCAGAAACAATAAACAAATCAATAAAAAGTATTATGATGTAAGCATGATGTCACTGTGACATCAGCACAGTTTTCGAACAGTTTTCTACTAAGACTGGGCTAGTCCCAGTCGCTGACTGGTGGGACACCAGCCACGTCATCCGCCAATGGGGCAGCTGACCTAGTCAATCCGATGACCTAGTCAAAGATGACGTCGGTCGCCGGATTGATGAGGTCAGCACGATGGAATACGGCGGCGCCACCAATTTGTGACCTCCCGTGGCATATGAACACTTGCGTTCCACACTACTCACGCTGTCGAGTCGAACTAGAGTATTTGCACGAACGAAGGTTCATTGGAAATAGCTCCGGCGAGCCAAACTGCGGCGGTGCCCGTCGGCCTCTCGACGAACTCGGGCTAGAGGTGAAATTAGGAAGCGATATTAGGACCAGAGATGCGTAGGCGTACCCTCAGTATGGCTGGGTGGTCCATGACGACGATGGTGACCGGAGACGAGTGCAAATTCACGGATTCCTACGATCACCGTGGAAGGGAATTTGAGAAATTCAATTCAATCTGAGCTCCACTTGTTGCAGTGCTCCACCTAGAGGATCCCGGAGACACAACGCTTCTTCTAGACCATCCCACGATCCTCGAGATGGCCTGTATCAGTGGCTAGTCGGAGCTTATTGCGGTGACTTCGGTGTATGTAAAGGAAATTAGAGAGGGAGCGCACGAGGACTGATTAGGATGAGGGCATCGTCGTGTCGTTCTTATCCTCGCGGAGGCCTCAGTGATGGCGTCATGACGACGTCGACCCGTCCAGCGAGCTGCTTGTCCAGAGGAGGAAGACAGCGAATTAGGTTGCCAAAAGGTATGTGGGCTTGGGCCGTTACTGGGCTGCAGTGCAGTGAGAGGGAGAAGGAGGGTTGCTGCTAGGCGGTAGATAGGTAGAGGGAAACACTGGACCGGCCTGCTGCTCGGCCAGGTCATTTTTCTTTCTGTTTTTACTTTTTCTATTTCCTGTTTTTGTAATTTATGTTTGAATATTACACATTTGATTGAGTTTTATTTATAGAATTTATTTCCTAGATAATTTCAGTATATAAAAATGTATTTCAAATTATAGTATGAATTTAGTATTTTGATAGCATACTTTATTTATTATTTTTCAAACTTTATAATTATAGAGATATTCTTTTATTAAATAGAATAAGTAGGATTTAGGGTTTTTAGGAATTGTTTACGATCTTAAAAATTAACTATAACATTATTTTTTTACTTTTATTTGGAGTAATGAAGTTTTAAAATGTTTAGTAATACTCATAGGGTTTATTTTATGTATTTAATCACATAGTAAAGTATAGGGTGGTTTATAATTATTGTATCCCCACTTATTCAATGCTCATATGGAATGAGTGGTTAGAGAAATGGATCAAAGAATTTTCCTAATAAATATAAATTGAATATTTATGAGAATGTGAGGATAGAACTCATTAATAAGTTTAGTGTTATAAATTGTAATTGCTTACCCTAGTTTTTAGGGTACTTACTATACTTATATTCTTTTGTTAATGTGAATAAGGATTAATGACTAAACATATTGTATTTATGTTTGTGATCTTTAATGGTATCACCCTTTTAAATAGAAATTTATTTTCTTGGAATTTATTATGGAAAAGAATTGATAAAGATAACTCCTAAGCACATATGGTTGTGATAATTGGAATTGACAGAGATGTGCTTAAGTGATTTGCTATAGGAAAAAATATTCCTATAAATCTTTGTGGAAATAAGATGATAGATCAATCAGGTGAAATGGATATTATGTTTGGTTAAAGATTTAGGGTTTAATGTTTACCAAGGATTCCTATCTTCCATACTTCATAATTCTGGACTTTTGATTAAGGAATTCCTTCCTAGATATATTACTTCTTCCTATCCATCATCATGTGTTAACATGATGTGCTTTAATTCACAAGCATTTCTTATCCACCCTTTATTCTTCTAAATCCATTTATAAATCCAATGAGCTTGACACTAAAGCTTTTATAGTTTTCTCATATCCATACTTGGTTATATCCACTACTCTACTGTTGATAACCTCCAATCCAACAAGTAGTTCCTTCAAACTCCACTCTTACTCTTCCTTAATTTTTTCTCCAGTAGATGCATACATCAAACTACCCTTCTCTCAAGCTTACTATCCTTTAAGAGGAACAACACTACTTCCATAACTTCATGCTATACTAGCTTTAATTTAATCATACTATCTTACATTTACTTTACTCTAATAACTCATACTCCAACCTCACATTATATTAATGTGACTTGTAATGACTACTCTAGGATAACTTATCTATACTAGGGTTTCAATCATGTTCTACCCACCAATGTCACTTATACATGATATAAGCATTCAATCTTGGTGAGTAAGGCATGATCATTATAATCCTTTGATCCTTTATGGTTTAGGTTTCCAATTGGCTAATCAAGGCTTCCATCCATACAACATTACAATTGTATTATAATTATCTTCTGTTTAGCTCTATTGGATTAAGAGATATAATTCATTAACTATACCTACTTGATCCAATAGGACTACTCCTGGTAACTATCTTCATGATTCATCCTTGTAATCTTCTTTGTTACCATACAATTATATATTCCAATAACTCTTCTATCATTTCAGGAGTGAGTTAACTCCATCAATTATCATATTGATTTGATTCTCTTCCAACTCTCCCATCCTATAAATGATATTCAAATCTAGCATTACTATTTACCTCTTCTTACTTCTTTCTTTATAGGCCTTAAGTGAATGCTATAATAAGGACAAGAGTTGCTAGTTCAAGGATTGATAGGTTAAGAATTGGTGAATCAATAGTTGATTACTCAACATTGATGAACAACAGATATTGAGATAGGATTCCATAAGAATTGTCATGGAAAGAAAGATATATGGTGAATGATCTTGACTTTGGTTTCTTTCCTACTCAGACTCACTAAAGAGTTAAGGTTAGGTATTACCATGATACTCATGGTATAAGTAGATGAGATTAAGATAGATCAAGATTTAGTTGTTATATTCTTGTTACTTAAGTTATATTTATAACTTGGTATTCATGGGTTGTGTAATGGATACTAGGATATGACTACTTAAGGATCAAATATAAATCATTAAATAATGTATTAGGGTTTAAATTTTATTACATTTGATCTACCCTTAGATCAAATCTCCCTTGCCCAAAATAAGGTATTAGAAAATGTCATATTGAAACTTATCTCAGTCAACTGGATGATCTACTTCAATTCCATCAAGTTAAGAGAAGCTTCAATCACTTTGACAAGTTTTTTATTTAAAAGCGCGGAAATTATTCAGATTTTCTATGCATGAATGCAATGCACACATCTGTGTTCAGCTTATTTCTAAGCTCTAATGCTGGGACGTTACACTTTGCCGCTATACAAGTTGCTGAAGAAGGCGGACAAATTTACATGGACGGATGAAGCAGATGCAGCATTGAAGCAGCTAAATAAGATACTATCCTCGGCGCCTATCCTTGCAGCACCCGAGCCTATAGAGCCTATGTTAATTTACATGGAGGCCACTAACCGGGTAATCAACATCGTCGTCGTGGTAGAGCGGAAAGAACCAGGGCATGAGTACGGAGTTCAATGACAAGTTTACTATGTAACACTACTAGGAAAATGGCTATAGATAATCAGCACATCCGTGGATCACATGGTTGAAGTGCCCCACGACTAAAATAGGCGTGGCTCACCTATGGGCAGTGCCCTACTAGTAACTAGAACAACCGTGGCGCACATGTGGTATGTGCGCCACAGGTGTGTGTGAGCCAGGGGCCTGCCAGCCGCATGCCACATATCCGTAGCGTATAGGGGTTAAGTGCGCTACTGTTGTTTGGGATAGCCGTAGCACACATGTGAAGAGTGCGCTACGCCTATGTGAAGCCCCCTCTGATACTTAAGTGGGGAAACACATCTGTGGAGCACTGTGGCATGTGCGCCACAGTTGCTTTTAGTGCTTGTGGTACACTAGGGCCATGTGCGCCACAGATGTGCCGACCCTTTTTTTTGGCAGCTCCACTTTTATATGCACATGTGATCATCCACCCACACTTCACTTTCCCCTTCTTCTTCCTCCTTAGATCTAGTCGGGATCCTTCTCCTTCCCACCTCAATTTCTCCACTCATTCACCATTTCTAGCATGTAGAACTTGTCTTGGATGTTACATACATAATAGAGGAAGCTCTCCGGTCTCGCACGCACCTTCTTTTCCATCTTCTCTCGCGATCGGTCTCTCATCTCGGTAAGTTGTCCATGTAAGGATGTGTTCATGCATATATGGATGATATGCTCATATGTATGTAGATGATCAATGCTCATGTGTGTATGGAGAGGATCGATGCTCATGTGTGTGTATTATGGAGAGGATCGATGCTCATGTGTGTATATGGAGAGGATCGAGATGCTCATGCATGCATGTGTGTATGGACATGATATGTTCATGTGTATGGATCGGTCTCTCTCTCTCTCTCTTGTGTTTGTGTGTGAATGAGTTGCCATTTGTTTTGCCAAAATGTTGATTCATTCCATTTTGGCAAGACTTTGGCATTTCGCAAAGGTCCTTATTTTAGGATAGGTCATGCCAAAATTTTCTATCGACCATTGCATGCATGCATTGATTATGTGGTTCTAATAGACTTCTAATTGTACCGTGTACACCGTGCAGGCAAAAATGGTCCGCATAATGAGCGAAGGCATTGTGGCTAGATTTTTGAAATTTGCGACGACCGACATGATATGAAATAACAAGACTGAGATAAGATGTCCGTGCAGAAGATGAAAACTCAACTGAGTGATCGACCCAGATTCCGGGAATCTACAGGCGCACCTGCTCCGCCATGGTTTCATGGATGGATACACTCGTTGGATAAGCGACGACGAAGACGATGGAGACGGTGAAGGTGGGCAACATGACGATGATCATCACGACGAGGACGGGCGAGATGATGAAGAGTCTCCTGGAGATGGCGAAGGTGCGGAAGCAGACCGGGATGATGATGATCTAGATGCCGGAGGAGCAGACGACGATAGAACAACGTCAGGATGGGTGCAGGACCCTTAGGTGCAAGAGCTGCTTCTCAAGCAGACGAGTAACGCCAGGGCTACCGCTAGAGAGAAAGCCAAGCTTGCGCAACTTGAGAAAGACGCGGTTACTCCATTGTATGAAGGATGCAGGCCCGATGATACCCGGTTGAGTGTAACGCTGAAGGCTATGGAGATGAAAGCAAAACACAAATTGAGCGACGCAAGCTTCGACGATTTGATGGCATTCTGGCACGATCGTCTCCCGGAGGGGAGCACATGTCCAACTAGTATCGAGGACGCCAAGAAAATCGTTTTTCCTCTCAATCTACCGCATGTTAGATACCACGTATGCATCAACGATTGCATCATTTATCGGGGCGAGGACGCAGAGAAAACCACATATCCGGTGTGTGGGGTGAGTCGATACAAGAAAGGGAAGAAAGCACCTCGAAAAGTCGTATGGTACTTTCCTATCACTCCTCGTCTGCAGCGCTATTTCGCGGACCCTAAGGAAGCGAAGCTCATGCGATGGCATGCGGAAAGGAAGAACCCAGGAGATGACGATGACCCCGAAAAGTATGAGCTACTGACGCACCCTTCAGATGCTAGCCAGTGGAAAGCATTGGACCTCGAATTCCCAGAATTTGGTGGAGATTCGAGGAACATTAGGCTTGGTGCGAGCACCAATGGACTCAATCCGTTCGGTAGCCAGAGCAACACGCACAACACTTGGCCGGTGTTTGAATGGATGTACAACCTCCCTCCATGGCTGTGCATGAAGAAGTACATACAAATGAGTATGCTAATTCAAGGCCGAAACAACCTGGTACCGACATCAATCTGTATCTCGGGCTGTTAAAAGAGGAGCTAGCCACGTTATGGGAATCTGGAGCCAATACTTACAACGCCGTCGCACAAGATTATTTCACTATGAGAGCCACGTTGGTCACTACGGTGCAAGACTATCCAGGTTGCGGGTATATCTCGGGGCAGGTTATCCAAGGATTCTCTGTATGCGCTAGGTGCATGGATAACACAAGCTATCTCCAACTAGAGAAAGATCTAGAGTCTTCGAAAACCGTGTTCATGGCGCACCGGAGGTGGCTCAGCAAGAATGATCCATGGAGAAAATGTGGAGACCTGTTCGATGGCAAATCCGAGACCCAAGGAATCCCAGAGCGGAGGAGCGGCGAAGAAGTGGAAGAATTGTTGAAAAACTGGAAAGATTGTCCTAAGCCTGGAAAGAAGCGAAAGAGGCAGCAAGACAAGGCGCTGATGAAGGTATGGAAAACAAGATCTATTTTCTAGGAGTTGCCATACTGGAAGTTTCTCCGCACGCCTCATAGCCTTGACATCATGCATATCACGAAAAAACGTGTGCGAGAGTCTGGTCGCCACCATAATCAACATGCCAGATAGGACGAAATATGGTCCGAAAGCAAGGCACGACCTGATATTCATGGGTATCCAGAAGGAGCTTCACGGAGGACACACTACTCCTGATGATCGGGAAGATGGCGATGATCATGATTCGGAGACGACACAAGGTTGTCGGAAGGGCAAAAAGTTCAAGAAGAACGAATATTACTGCCCTCCTTCTTGCTTCAATCTAAGCCAGGATGAGATCAAACAGTTTTTCAAGTGCCTTCTAGGAGTCAAATTTCCTTATGGCTACGCGGGCAAGATAAGCAGATACCTAGACGAGGCGAAGTAGAGGTTCAGTGGCATGAAGTCTCATGAATATGCCGTGCTAATGATGTAGGTACTTCCGGTTGCACTAAGAGGGATAATGGACAAGCACATCCGTGAAACATTATTTGGCCTCTGCAAGTTTTTCGACGTCATCTCTAGGAAGTCGATTGGCGTGAATTAGCTCGGGAGGCTACAGGAGGGGATCGTGGTGATACTATGCGAGCTTGAGGTCTACTTCCTGCCTGCATTCTTTGACATTATGGTGCATCTGCTGGTCCATGTCGTGGAGGACATCATCCAACTCGGGCCGATGTTCCACCGCAACATGATGGCGTTCGAAAGGATGAATGGACACATCAAAGGATACGTTCAAAACAGGTCCCGTCCAGATGGAAGCATAGCCAAGGACTTTCTGGCCGAAGAGTGCATCTCTTTCTGCACGAATTATCTTGACATCGAGAACCCTGTCGGTCTTCCCGTCAAAAGGCACCTTGGCAAGCTCGACGGATCTGGTCACCGAGAGGGTCGTCGCGTATTGCATGCAGACTTCGATTTTTGACGCGTAGACTTTGATCGAGCAAACCTCGTCGCGCTACAACATTTAGAACTGGTCGATCCTGAAGGGAATATGCCCTGAGAGGCAATAATAAATTGTTTATTATGTGTATTCCAAGTATATGATAGATGTTTATTTTGCATGCTATAATTGTATTAATACGGAAACGTTAATACATGTGT
This sequence comes from Avena longiglumis, assembly GCA_030063025.1. Taxonomy (NCBI): domain Eukaryota; kingdom Viridiplantae; phylum Streptophyta; class Magnoliopsida; order Poales; family Poaceae; genus Avena; species Avena longiglumis. The sequence goes on along the minus strand of CP125974.1, from coordinate 6,482,864 downwards.
GTTTAATAAACAAACAGAAAAGTTCCTAGTTAAGCCTCTCTCATAAACTAGCTCGTTGATTAACAAGATGATCAAGGTTTCCTGATCATGGACATTGGATGTTGTTAATAACGGGATCACAACATTAGTGTAATGATGTGATGAACATTCATCCGAAGTATAGCATTACGATCAAAGTCATTGAGTTTATATTGCTATAACAACTTACGAAGTGATCCTAATCCTTAGACCATGAGATCATGTCAATCACTAACAGGAAGAGTTTCTTGATAACATCAAACGTCACACCGTAACAGGTGATTATAAAGATGGGTTCGAGAACTAATAAAGTGTTATGTAGAGGCTCATGGATCAAGAGTGGAATTTGTTCATCCCGATGACGGATAGATATACTGGGCCCTCTCGGTGATATCACATTGATTAGCTTGCAAGCAAGTGATTTGATCACTAGAATGTTATATCACGGAGCGAGAAAAGAGTGCATGTCGATAGCGAGATCAAACTAGGTATGGAGATACCGATGATCGAATCTCGGACATGTAATATATCGTGAAACAAAGGGATTAAGATACTAGCGTAAAAGGTTCCGACGATCACAAGAAAGTCATCGTTGAATGTGTGGGAGTCGATATGGGTCTCGGATCCCTTCGATTATTGATCCGAGAGGGTCTCGATCATGTCCGCATTATTCACGAACCGTAGGGTGACACACTTAAGAGACACCGATCCAATTGGAGCAAAAGTTTCATGCGAAAGAATAAACAAGCGAAGGAATTTATTTCACTAGAATCGAAACAGGTTTTCGGGTGAAATTGCGTAAAGTGGTTATGCATGTGAAATAGAATTCAAGCAAGGGGTTATTTGTGAATGTTTGTCATTAAAGTAATTGACAAAATTCTGAATAAAATAAAAGAGTTTTATTTAATGAGAGTTTGCATTAAATTTGGTGGAAATTTAATGGGATCTTTGAGTGGGATTTTGAGTGGAGGAATTTGGAGGAGTTTTGTGAGTGGAGTGTCCACCCACATGAAGAGGGGAGGGCAAGGGGGCAGCCCCATGCGCCGGCCACCCCTTGGGGGGCCCCTCCTCCTATAAAAGGAGCCCCTCCTCTCACTTCTCACTCACACCTCCTCGTGAAGGATCTCTCTCCCCCTCTAGAATTTATCCCCCATGGTCTCGGACTAGCGAGATACATGTTCCCGGTGGCTATTCGGCAAGAAAGAGTTGTGCTTCCGCTGCATCGCTGGAGCGAGGAGGCGGAGGTTGCTCGGTGCCTCGAACGTGTGTGCGAGCACGGATGCGCTGCTGATTTGCGGCGCTAGGACTTCCTCTCGATCTTGAGATCGGCAGAGATCGTCTACATCAACCACAGTGGGACTCGTTAAACTTTGTCGGTCTTCAAGGGTATGTTCTCTGGATATACATCCGCGTTGTTTGTATCTAGTATAAATAGATCTTGGTATATAGTTCACATCGTAGGAAAATTTTTGTTTTCTATCTGCGAACCCTTGATGGTATCGAGCGGATCTATGCGTAGATACTTTACGGGTAGTACACATATGAGTATGTGGGCGATGATGATCATGTTGTTGCTCCTTTGTTGTGATTTTGGATATTGGTGGCATAGTGGGATGAAGCGGCCCGGACAAACTTTACATGTCCTCGCACATGATACCTGTTCCACGCTTGACATGCAACTAGTTTGCATAAGTGGCTAGCGGGGTCTGTCTCTCCTACTATAGTAAATATCTATTTTGCAAGCGAGTTGTCAACAATTTGATTATCCTCGTTGTGGTTCATGTTAAGTAGGTAAACGGTTCTATCTCGAAAGCCCACCACGTAAAACTTGCAATGGATAAATTAGAGGCGTCTAGTTTAGATTGTTGCTGGGCTAGTGTTATGATATGGTAGTGTTGTAAGTAGAAGTATGAGATGATACTCTTACAACACATATAGCGTGTAAAATCCATAGACTGTGGATTTACACATATAGGTATGATAGTGATCATACCACGATGCACATGATAGAGATCATCTGCGGGAACCATATAATTTCACTAATAAACATATGATGTTTTGATTGCATCTTATATTGCTTATTTAGCGCTTTGTTAAGCATAATAAGATGATCCCTCATTTAAATATCAAGATAAGAATGTGTTCTTCCTTTAGTATGCACCGATTATGTTTTCGTCGCTCCAAGACATCACGTGATGATCGGGTGTACTTGGATCCTCGACCATACTTCGGGTGTAAGACAGTTACACACGCAAAAATACTAAGGTTCTAACTTGGCGAGCCTAGCATGTACAGACATGGCCTCGGAACAGGCCAAAGGTTAAGCATGAGTCATATAGTTGATATGATGCCCATTTGATGCTCGCTTTTGAAGCTATACCGACTCACGTGATGATCGGACTTGGTGTAGTGGATTTGGTTCATGTAATCACCAAAAGGACACGAGGATGTCGCTTTTGAGTGGGAGTTCATTCGTAATATAGATTAGTTGAACTCAATCTATCATACACTTAGTCTAAACTTTACAAATTCTGTTGTAGATGGCACCACCACCTTTTAATTTCAATGCGTTCATGGAGAAAGAGAAACTAGCAACGAACGGTAGCAACTTTCTTGAATGGGCCATGAATTTGAGGATTCTCCTCTCTTGCACAAAAGCAATATGTGCTAGAAGCCGTTAGGCCCCCACCTTTGACGATGCCCCGACGAGGAGAAGAATGTCTATCGACTCGTCGGAGGACCACAACTTAGTTCATTGCGGCATATTGTATGGGCTAGAGCGAACTTCAAAGCGTTTCAAAACGGCAATGCTTTTGATACAATGGGTGAGTTGAAAATGATTTTTGACACACATCTGCTGAGAGAGCTACAATGCTTGAAAAGTTCTTTAGCTGCATGATGGAAGAACGACTCCGTTAGTGAGCATGTACTCAAGATGTCGGATTCGCCGATAAGCTTGTGTCCTTGGGAATAACGATTCCCATTGACTTAGGCATCCATCGTGTTCAGGTCTACGCCACCTAGCTATAAGAGCTTCGTGATGAACTATAATATGCAAGGCATGAAGAAGTCTCTCCCGAGCTTCATCAATGCTTAAAAGCTGAAGTGGAGATCAAAAAGGAACATCAAGTGTTGATGATCAATAGGAACACTGGTTTCAAGAAAGACAAGAAGGGAAAGCGGAAGGGAAGTAAGGCGGCAAGCTGTTGCAGCGCTGAAAGAAACCCCGAGTTGGACCTAAGTCCGATACCGAGTGCTACTATTGTAAGGGGACCGCCACTCTTAGCCCCAAGTATCTGGCGAGACAAGAAGGCCGGCAAGGCAAACAAAGGTATATATGATATACATGTTATTGATGTGTACTTGACTAGTGCTCGCAGAGCTTTGGGTATTTGATACGGTTCGGTTGCTAATATTTGTAACTCGAATCGGGGTCATGCGAACAGCTAGCAAGGGGTGAGGTCAAGATGCGTGTCGGCAATGGATCAAGTGTTGATGTGATCGCCGTCGGAACGCTGCCTCTCCACTTACCGTCGGGATTAGTTATAAACTTAAATAACTGTTATTTGGTGCTTGCACTGAGCATGAACATTGTATCTGGATCATGTTTGATGCAAAGTGGTTTTTCATTCAAATATGAGAACAATGGTTGTTCCATTTATATGAATGAAATCTTTTATGGTCATGCACCAATGTTGAATGGTTTATTTCTGTTGGATCTCGATGATAATGTTACACATATTCATAATGTTGATGCTAAAAGGATTAAACTTGATGATGATATATCCGCATATATGTGGCACTTGCCGTCTAGGTCATATTGGCATTAAGCATGAAGAAGCTCCATTCGGATGGACTTTTGGAATCACTTGATTATGAATCATTTGATACATGTGAGCCATGCCTTATGGGCAAGATGACTAGAACGCCGTTTTCGGTTCAATGGAGCAGGCGACAGTTTATTGGAAATCATACATTCGATGTATGTGGTCCAATGAGTGTGTCGTGAGGTGGATATCGTTATTTTGTTACTTTCACGGATGATTTGAGTAGATACGGTTATATCTACTTGATGAAACACAAGTCTGAAACCTTTGAAAAGTTCAAGGAATTTCGAATGAAGTTGAAAATCATCGTAATAGAAAGATCAAATTTCTACGATGCGACCGTGGAGGTGAGTATCTAAGTTACGAGTTTAGCACTCACATGAAAGAGTGTGGAATTGTTTCACAACTCACACCTACGGAACACCACAATGAAATGGTGTGTCGAACGTCGTGTCGTACTTTATTAGATATGGTTCGATCTATGATGTCTCCGACGGACTTGCCGTTGTCATTTTGGGGTTATGCACTAGAAACCGCTGCATTCACTTTAAATCGGGCACCATCTAAATCCGTTGAAATGACACCAGTATGAATTGTGGTTTGGAAACAAACCTAAGCTGTCATTTCTTAAAGTTTGGGGTTGCGATGTTTATGTGAAGAAACTTCAACCGGATAAACTCGAACCCAAAGCGGAAAAATGCGTCTTCATAGGATACCCTAAAGAAACTATTGGGTATTCCTTCTATCACAAATCCGAGGGCAAGGTTTTTGTTGCCAAGAATGGATCCTTTCTAGAGAAAGAGTTTCTCGCGAAAGGTGTGAGTAGTCGGAAGGTAGAACTCGAAGAGGTTGTGGAACCTTCTCTTCAAAGTATGGCGAGTAGCGCAGCGCCGGAAGTCGTTCCGGAGTTGGCTCCACCTGTTGAAGAGGGAACTAATGATAATGATCATGAAACTCCGAAAGAGAGTACTACCGAACCTCGCAGGTCAAACAGGATGCGTGCAGCTCCCGAGCTGTACGGAAATCCTGTCATAAATTTCATGGTTGATGAATATAATGACCCTGCAACGTATGAAGAAGCAATGATGAGCCCGGATTCCAACAAATGGTTAGAAGCCATGAAATCCGAGATGGAATCCATGTATGAAAATCAAGTTTGGAACTTGGTGGAATTACCTCACGACCGAAAGGCCGTAGAGAACAAATGGATTTTCAAAAGGAAAAGCGTCTTGATGGTAATGTGACCATCTATAAAGCTCGACTTGTCGCAAAGGGGTTTCGACAAATTCAAGGAGTTGACTACGATGAGACTTTCTCTCCGTAGCGATGCTAAAGTCGATTAGGATTATGTTAGCAATTGCTGCATATTTCGATTACAAGTATGGCGGATGGATGTCAAAACCGCGTTTCTCAATGGTAATATTGAAGAAGAGTTGTATATGATACAACCAAAGGGTTTTGTCGATCCTAAGGATGCTAACAAGGTGTGCAAGCTTCAACGATCCATCTATGGATTGAAGCAAGCATCACAGTTGGAATCTCCGCTTTGATGAGGTGATCAAAGAGTTTGGATTTGTCCAAACTTATGGAGAAGCTTGTATTTACAAGAAAGTGAGTGGGAGCAATGTGGCATTTCGATATTATATGTGGATGACATATTATTGATCGGAAATGATATAGAACTTTAAACAGTGTTAAAAGTTATCTAAACGACAAATTTTCAATGAAGGACCTAGGTGAGCGTCATACATATTAGGCATAAAGATCTATAGAGATAGATCTAGGCGCCTAATAGGGCTATCATAAAGTACATACCTTGATAAGATTTTAAAGAAGTTTAAAATGGACGGAAGTAAGAAGGGTTCTTACCTATGTTGCAAGGCAAGACATTGAGTAAGACTCAAAGTCCGGCTCGGCGGAAGAAAGAGAGATAATGGACAAAATCCCTATGCTTGACCATAGGCTCTATTATGTACGCCATGCTATGTACAAGACCGGATGTGGCACACGCTATTAGTTTGACTAGTAGGTACCAATCGGATCCGAGTTGAACCTTTGGATAGCGGTCAAGAATATCCTTAAGTACTTACGAAGAACTAAGGATATGTTTCTTGTATACGGAGGTGAAGAAGAGCTCGTCGCTAAGTGTTATGTCGACGCTAGCTTTGACACCGATCCGGATGACTCTAAGTCTCAATCTGGATACGTATTTCTCATGAATGGCGGAGCGGTTAGTTGGAGGAGCTCCAAACAACCTGTGGTAGCGGGATCAACAACGGAGGCCGAATATGTTGTTGCTTCGGAAGCGGCTCAGGAAGCAGTTTGGATGAAGGAGTTCATATCCGAACTAGGAGTTGTGGCAAACGCGTTGGACCCAATGGTGATCTATTGTGACAACAATGGTGCCATTGCCAATGCCAAAGAGCCAAGGTCTCACAAGCATTCCAAGCATATTAAGCGCCGGTTTCACTCCATCCGCGATCATGTCAAGGATGGAGATATAAAGATTTGTAAAGTACATACGGATCTCAATATAGCAGATCCGTTGACTAAAACTCTCCCTAGAGCAAAACATGATCAACACCAGAACTCAATGGGTGTTAGATATATCACTATGTAACTAGATTATTGTCTCTAGTGCAAGTGGGAGATCAAGGAATATGCCACGAGAGGCAATAATAAATTGTTTATTATGTGTATTCCAAGTATATGATAGATGTTTATTTTGCATGCTATAATTGTATTAATACGGAAACGTTAATACATGTGTGTTTAATAAACAAACAGAAAAGTTCCTAGTTAAGCCTCTCTCATAAACTCGCTCGTTGATTAACAAGATGATCAAGGTTTCCTGATCATGGACATTGGATGTTGTCAATAACGGGATCACAACATTAGTGTAATGATGTGATGAACATTCATCCGAAGTATAGCATTACGATCAAAGTCATTGAGTTTATATTGCTATAACAACTTGAACGGTGATCCTAATCCTTAGACCATGAGATCATGTCAATCACTAACACCGGAAGAGTTTCTTGATAACATCAAACGTCACACAATAACGGGTGATTATAAAGATGGGTTCGAACTAATAAAGTGTTATGTAGAGGCTCATGGATCAAGAGTGGAATTTGTTCATCCCGATGACGGATAGATATACTCTGGGCCCTCTCGGTGATATCACATTGATTAGCTTGCAAGCAAGTGATTTGATCACTAGAATGTTATATCACGGAACGAGAAAAGAGTGCATGTCGATGAGATCAAACTAGGTATGGAGATACCGATGATCGAATCTCGGACATGTAATATATCGTGAAACAAAGGGATTAAGATACTAGCGTAAAGGTTCCGCGATCACAAGAAAGTCATCGTTGAATGTGTGGAGTCGTATGGGTCTCGGATCCCGCTTCGATTATTGATCCGAGAGGGTCTCGATCATGTCCGCATTATTCACGAACCGTAGGGTGACACACTTAAGAGACACCGACATCCAATTGGAGCAAAAGTTTCATGCCGAAAGAATAAACAAGCGCGAATTTATTTCACTAGATACCAAACAGGTTTTGGGTGAAATTGCGTAAAGTGGTTATGCATGTGAAATAGAATTCTAGCAAGGGTTATTTGTGAATGTTTGTCATTAAAGTAATTGACAAAATTCTGAATAAAATAAAAGAGTTTTATTTAATGAGAGTTTGCATTAAATTTGGTGGAAATTTAATGGGATCTTTGAGTGGGATTTTGAGTGGAGGAATTTGGAGGAGTTTTGTGAGTGGAGTGTCCACCCACATGAAGAGGGAGGGCAAGGGGCAGCCCCATGCGCCGGCCACCCCTTGGGGTTCCCCCTCCTCCTATAAAAGGAGCCCTCCTCTCACTTCTCACTCACACCTCCTCGTGAAGGATCTCTCTCCCCTCTAGAATTTATCCCCATGGTCTCGGACTAGCGAGATACATGTTCCCGGTGGCTATTCGGCAAGAAAGAGTTGTGCTTCCGCTGCATCGCTGGAGCGAGGAGGCGGAGGTTGCTCGGTGCCTCGAACGTGTGTGCGAGCACGGATGCGCTGCTGATTTGCGGCGCTAGGACTTCCTCTCGATCTTGAGATCGGCAAGAGATCGTCTACATCAACCACGAGTGGGACTCGTTAAACTTTGTCGGTCTTCAAGGGTATGTTCTCTACGGATATACATCCGCCCGTTGTTTGTATCTAGTATAAATAGATCTTGGTATATAGTTCACATCGTAGGAAAATTTTTGTTTTCTATGCTGCGAACCCTTCAGATCCTTGGGTACAGAGGCACAAAAGGTTAATCGAGAAGAAGTACAGCGACCAGGGCATACAGAGGATGCATGGAGAAATAATCAAAGAGCACAACTCAGATTTCACGCGTTGGTTTAGGCAGACGCTCCTTGATAATCCCCCGCGATCGCATTCTCCTGACACGGAAAAGATCATATTCACCTTGTCGCAGGGACCCATGCAAAACCTGGTGACCTATGAGGTGTATGATATCAACGACTACACATTCTACCGGAGGAAAAGGACAATAAGTGTGATTATCAGAACTCAGGCGTAACGTGGGAATTCTACACCGATAACAACATGAAAGAAAGATTCTACGGAAGGATCGAGGAGATTTGGGAGCTCGACTACTATGGAGAAAAGGTGTCGATGTTCCGTGTCAGATGGGCAAAGAGCGTCTAAAGAGAAGACCGGTATTTCACAATCATGGTTATACCCGAAGCAGCCAAATTCAAGGCCTCCGGTGCGAACGTGGCCGCAAAAAATTAGCCGTGGGTACTGGCTACCAAAGTGGACCAATGTTTTTTCATTATCGACCCGATAAAGCCTAGCCATGTTGTCATGAGGAAAGGAAAAAGAAACATCATCGGAATGGATGGAGTCGCCAACGAGCAAGACTTCGACCAGTACGACGATCCAAAGATTGAAGATGAGGACGACTATGATGCAACAACATACAGCACAAGAAGAAAAAGAACAACCCTACCCAAAAAAGGTAGCCCATTCGAAAGAAGAAAGATTAAAGTGCCGAGGCTAAATTATTCAACCGCGACAAAGAAGGGAAAAAAGATTGTAAAACGCGAGCTCAAAAAATATTGGAAAACGCCTGGTCGAAAAAGATTGTAATATTCATGGTCAAATTATTATGAAATTTAGTTATACTTTGAATCATATTTGTACCACTTTTATGACACATATTATCACTTTTGGGCATTTTTGGAATATTTAAAAGTATTTTAAAAACAAAACAAAACTTTTATGGCATATATCACCACTTTTGGGCATTTTTTGGAACATTTAAAAGTATTTTTAAAATAAAAATAAAAAGGTGGGCACCAGGATTCGAACCTGGGTGCTCATAAGTTTAGAATAGATTAGTGGGCGGAACCACTGGGATAGGGCAGTGTTAGTTGACAATAGGGGTGGCCGCGCCATCTTATGTGACTAGTCGTACCCAGTTACCGTAGCGCACTTGGCCAGGGTGCGCTACAGCTAACTGGGTACGACTAGTCAACCGCGCCACGTACGCCCACGTGCCTCTCATCCCCATCTTAGACGACACCGCCTCTCATCCCCAAGTCTGAGCCCCGCCGCCGCGCTCTCGATCTGCCGCCGCTCTAGGAGGAGGACGTGGAGGAGGAGGAGCCCGAGCCCTGCCAGCCGCCGCCGCTCGAGGAGGAGGCCGTGGAGGAGGAGGCCCGTGTGCGTCCGAGGAGGAGGAGTCCATGGAGGAGCCCGCCGTCATCCGCCAGCCGCTCTAGGAGGAGGACGTGGAGGAGCCTTTAGGGCAGATAACCTCAGACGACCTAGTATCAATTAACATACACCTTGCACAACGAACCAATCCCTGTAACTCGGCGTATTGCCCTTATAGTGATTTATAGCAGGAGTAGGATTCCACCATTGTTGTGGGATCTGAACCTGGGTAAGATGTGTTACCTCGTACCCGTCAACCGTCCGCCTTCCCCCACGTCTCTAAACACGCACTGTGAGGACCCCTCCATGATGTACTCGTCGGCAATACCACGACAGTTGGCGCCCACCGTGGGGCAAGAGGCGCTTCAGGCTCTTCAGCGGGCGAGGACCATGATCTTCGCGCGAATATGCAAAACCGTAGCCATCGGTCGTGTTCTCTTCTCCGGCAACATTTCGATCATCCCTCCTGACGAGTTCTAGATCCCGGCGAAGACGAACCCTACGTGGTGCTCGATCATCCCCATCGGATATATCCATATCTTCATCGGCGAAACCGACTCGGGCACTAGTTCCCTGGGATTTGAAGCAGCGTCAAGACCCGCACGGATCGCCTACAAGCAGGATACGTTTGCGGAAGGATCGATGTCGGATCTCTCCTCTGAGTTTGCCAGCAAAGATCGGAAAAATTCAAGGACCACCCAAACTGCCCCTGTGCAGGATATAACGGTGGAAGTTCGCTGCAAGTCCGCCGGCTTCGTCCATGCGTCTGGATAGCAGAGATCCAAGTTCGTCGGAGTGGTGACCATCTTAGATCTGGCGCGTTGCGTTCAGAGAGAGGGCGAAAACCCCCGCGATCACCTTGCAAGGTGGCTCCGTATACGGGCCGATCTGGCGCATTACCCCAATGATGATGCCATGTATCACTTTGTGGAAGGACTGGACCAGGGTACGCTTCTCCGGCATTCGCTAAGGCGGCAGCAGGATTCAGGACGCCTCACCTTCGAAAGCATGGTGAACACCGTCAATAACTACGCGGAGGCTGAGGAGGCAGCTCAGACAACTCTTGTGCTCATTGACGGAGCGCCCCCGCCTCCTCCACCACCACCACCACCTCCTCCGACCGTCGTTGCCGCAGCTGCACCACCACCTCCAGTCATCGTCGCTGCTGTTACACCTCCACCGCCTGTCATCAAGGAAACCCCAGCACCCTCCGACTCCGTGCTTGACACGCTCTACGCCGACTTCAATGCAGATTTAGAGGAGATAGACTTCAGCCCGGAGGAGCTAGACTCTGCCATGCAGGAGATGGAGGAGGATTACAAGCGCGACGAGCAGGCCAACAACACCGTCACGTCCCGAGAGGTGTTCATCACCATTGGGACGGCGATGGATGAAGATCAACCTAGACGAGCTCCGCCTACAGCGCTGAACAAAGGGTCGGGACCACCTGTTGCTTCCGACAATGATCGCACAAAGGACGTGCCCCCTCCGCCTAACCCAGTGCAGTAGCCGCTGGAACTCGGAGCCGGTCCGAGCAACAACAACACCGCAAACCCGCCGCCTCCGGCATCTATGTCTGTTGCCGCCCAAGTCACTCCAACTGATAGAGTGATGTACGGCAATCTCCTCGTCGAGCCTATGACCTTGGCTCATATTCACAATGTAGTCCAGCTTCACGAGAAGCGCCAGCAACTGCTAGAGGAAGCGCAGGCCATCACGGAGCCAGGCGCAAAGCTAGATCGAGATCTGGTCAACACGCAGAAGTCAATAGAGAAAGCTAGAGCAATGGAGGCCGAGTACAAGACTCTGCTGCAGCAGCAGAAGGATAAGAAAGCTCCAGCTCGCGTCATCAACGATCCTGGTGTACGGCGAAACCTAGGTTGGGATCCCTCGAAGCCGACACAGGCCAAGCCATACATTGAGAATGAAGGCAGGCAGGTGATTCCCAGTCCTCTCCTCAACCTCGCCGTCGCCAAGACCCTTCTTGAGTAGGATAGATCACCCAAAGCGGTGAACCAGGTCTATGACCTAGTGGCCAAGGCGGTGAAACAGCAGGGAAAAGGCCACCTCTCATAGGCTTGAGTCTGACCCAGCGTCTTGCCAGTCTAGCCAACATAAGACGCCAAGGGATAGATCTCCTCTTAATGTCGGGTCACAGACGGGTTCGTCAGAACAAAAACGGAGGGATGCGCGCAACAGGAAGGATGCTATCCCCATATCCTCCGACCAAGGAGGCAAGGCCCAACCTCGTCGGCCATATCCACCGCCCCGCTCCCCTTGACATCACGAAGAAACCAAGGATCACCGTCGTATGGATATGCCTCCGCCAAGGCAGAGCGGCATCGTCATCCGCGACAACACGGAGTAGACCCGTCACGACGGAGAGCGCAACCAAGGACACAAGAGCAGGTCAGGCCACGATCCTCCGTGTCTGACAAGCAACCGCGACAAGCGTGAGGTGTCGCTTGAGGCCAACCTGTGATACGTTCCGCAACTAACCCCAAAGGTATCCGGATTGACAAGACCATCAAGCCCTATGACAGCACTGCAAGCCAGCTACATGGTTGCAGGACTACGACAACGCGGTGGAGATCACCGGGGGTAACCCCAACGTTTGTTGGGGATATGCTATATGGGTATCCTCATAGCATGTCTCTTATCCGACTAACCCGGGTGGCCCATAGTCGATAGCGTGGCCTATGGACTGCTAGGCGGCCCAGTTAGGTGGATCCAGAAGGGCGGCCCATGCCGGATAAAGGAAGGCTCTGGTGGAGTCACCAGCGTACCCGAAGCCTTGGAGTGCAAGATACACAAGACTAGTAATAGACAGTGTAGGACTCTATGACCTGTCCGGCTAGGACTTTTCCCTGTAACCCTAGGACCTGGCGACTATATAAGTCGGGCCTGTGAGAGCCTTTAGGGTATCGATTCAGATAACCTCGCACAGCGAACCAATCTCTGTAACTCGGCGTATTTCCCTTATAGTGATTTATAGCAGGAGTAGGATTCCGCCACCGTTGTGGGATCTGAACCTGGGTAAGCTGTGTTACCTCGTACCTGTCAACCGTCCGCCTTACCCCACGTCTCTAAACACGCACTGTGAGGACCCCTCCATGGCGTACTCGTCGGCAATACCACGACAGTTGGCGCCCACCGTGGGGCAAGAGGTGCTTCAGGCTCTTCAGCGGTCGAGGACCAAGATCTTCGCTGGAATCGGCAAAACCGTAGCCATCGTTCGCGTTCTCTTCTCCAGCAACGTTCTGATCGTCCCTCCCGACGAGTTCTGGATCCCGGCGAAGACGAACCCTACGCGGTGTTCGATCGTTCCTATCAAAGATATATACCTCTTCATCGGCGAAACCGACTCGGGCACTAGTTCCCTGGGAGTCGGAGGAGCATCAAGACCCGCACGGACCGCCTACGGGCAGGATACGTTCGCGGAAGGATCAATGTCGGATCTCTCTTCGGAGTTTGCTGACAAAGATCGGAAAAATTCAAGGCCCACCCAAACCGCCCCTGTGCAGGATATAAAGGTGGAAGATCACTGCAAATCCGCTGGCTTCGTCCATGCGTCTGGACAGCAGAGATCCAAGTTCGTCGGCGTGGTTACCACCTTCGATCTGGCGCGCTATGTTCAGAGAGAGGGCGAAAACCCCCGCGACTACCTGGCCAGGTGGCTCTGTATACGAGCCGACCTAGCCCACTACCCTGATGATAATGGTCTGTATCACTTCATGGAAGGACTGGACCGCAGCATGCTTCTCCGACATGCCTTAAGACGGCAGTAGGCAACATGAAGTCTTACCCTCGAAGAGATGGTGAGCACCGTCAACAGCTACGCGGCAGGTGACGCGGCAGCCCAGATGGAGCTTGCGCTCAGAGACGGAGAACCTCTGATTCAGCAGCCACCGCCACCGCCTCCCGCCGCCATCGTCGTAGTAGCACCACCACCTCCAGTCATTGTCGAGCCCGTTGCACCTCCACCGCCCGTCATCGAGGAAGTCTTGGCACCCTCCGACTCTGTCATTGACGCGCTCTATGATGATTTCGGTGCAGATTCAGAGGAGATAGACTTCAGTCTAGAATAGCTAGACTTCGCTATGCAGGAGATGGAGGAGGAGTACTCGCGCAACGAGCAAGCCAACAACACCGTCGCGTCCCGAGGGGTGTTCGTCACCATTGGGACGGCGATGGATGAAGATCAGCCCAGACAAGCTCCACCTATGGCGCTGGAAAAGGGGAAGGGGCCACTTATTGCTGCTGACGATGATGGCGCAAAAGTCATGCCTTCCCTGCCTAACCCAGTGCAGCAGCCGCAGGAACTCGGCACCGGCCCGAGCAACAACAACACCGCAAACTTGCCGCCTCCAGCATCTACGTCTGCAGCAGCCCAAGTTACTCCAGCTGATAGAGTGATGTATGACAATCTCCTCATCGAGCCACTAACCGTTGCTCATATCCGGAACGTGACCCAGCTTGATGATAAGCGCCAGCAACTGCTGGAGGAGGCGCAAGCCATCGCGGAGCAAGGCGCTAAACTAGATCGAGATCTGGTCAACACATAGAATTCCATAGAAAAACTAGAGCAATGGAGGCCGAGTACAAGACTCTGCTATAGCAGCAGAAGGCTAAGAAAGCTCCGGCTCGCGTCATCAACTATCCTGGCGTACGATGCAACCTAGGATGGGCTCCCTCTAAGCCGGCACATGCCAAGCCATACATTGACAGTGAAGGCAAGCAGGTGATGCCCACCCCACTACTTAACCTCGCCGTCGCCAAGACCCTTCTAGAGCAGGATAGATCGCCTGAGGCAGTGGAACAGGTCTACGAACTAGTGGCCAAGGCGGTGAAGCAGCAGGAAAATGCCACCTCTCAGAGGCTTGAGTCTAACCCAGCGCTCTGCCAGTCTAGCCAGTACAAACTGCCAAGGGACAGATCTCCTCTTGATGTTGGGTCCCAGACTGGTTCATCAGAACAAAAATGGAGGGATGCATGCAACAGGAAGGATGCCATCCCCATATCCTCCAACCACGGAGAAAAGGCCCGACCTCGTCGCCCATCGCCACCGCCCTGATCTCCCCGACATCGCGAAGATTACAAAGCTCACCATCGTACGGATATGCCCCCACCAAAGCAGTGTGGCATCGTCATCCGCGACAACGCGGAGCAGACCCGTCATGACGAAGAGCGCAACCAAGGACATAAGAGCAGGTCGCACCATGACCCTCCGCGTCCGACAAGCAACCGTGACAGGCGTGAGGCGTCGCAGGAGGGTAACAGCAAGAAGGCTAACCCACCGCCACCTCCGCCTCCGTCACCACCAAGAAGTCACCATGGCGGAGGAGGCCCGCGTCGTTCACGCAGCCCATCCCCTGTTGACAAGAAGAAGAACCCGGAGCCATACGATGCGCGTTCGCGGATCGATAAGATCCACGAGGCCCGGGAAGTACCATACCTGGGACCACGTTGCTTTGGACCTGCAATACGGTCCGCAACTTACCCCAAAGGTTTCCGGATTGACAAGACCATCAAGCCCTATGACGGCACCGCCAAGCCAGCCACATGGTTGCAGGACTACGGCAACACGGTGGAGATTGCCGGAGGCAACCCCAACGTCGCCGTAAAGTACCTCCCATTAATGTTGGCGGGTACGGGCCGTCAATGGATCGACGACTTGCCAGAGAAATCTATCTACAACTGGTTGGACATGCAAGAAGCGTTCACCAAGAACTTTGAGGGTACATACAAGCGTCCCTGCACTGTGGGCGATCTACAGCGGTGCGTGCAAGAGAAAGACGAGACATCTCGCGCCTACCGCTCCCGCTGGATGGACATGAAGAATTCCTGCGCAGGAGTGCACGCTTAGACCGCCATGGCCGCCTTCATCGATGGGTTGGAAAGGGGCATGTTGCTCCGACATGAGCTGAAGCGCTTGCAAGACAATCACCAGCTTGACTTGAACCAGATGATTCAGTTGGCTAGTGAGTTCACAGCTGCCGATGACGATGCTCGTGGCTCCTTGCCGGCAACGGCCCTTCCAACTCAAGCTCAGAGGAACAACAGTACAAAGCGGAAGACCGCTCCAGAAGAAAAGCAATCTACCGACATGGTCGCTATGACTTTTGCAGAAGAGGAGAGGGCGGACAACGTGGCCGAGGAAGGGGAGCCGGTCGTGGGCAGCAACGAGGAAGTGAAACCACCTCGGCGCCGCTCCGCGTCCCCCAAACCTACAAGGAGTACCGCAATATGCCATGCCTCGTACACCTCGACGTCAACGACAAAGCCACCCATACCAATCGACACTGCAAGTTTGTCAACGACCTCAAGGAAGACCCGGAGTCCGGCTACAAGCGAAGTCGGAAGAACAGACCGCGAGGCAAGGGCAAGGGGAAGAAGAAGGAGGAGGAGTCCAAGGATTCAAGTGACATGGACGAGGACGTTGACCCCAAGCACGCCGCCAAGAGCGATGAAAAGGGAAAGAACCCCTTCGCAAAGAAGGCCCCAGTCTACCACACTTTCTTTGGCACCCTCACCGCCGACAACAGAAGACCTCTCTGAGGATCCTAATGGTACTCTTCCCCCAGTCCCCCAGTACCTGCGCTGGTCGGAGGTTCCAATAACTTCGGACAGGACGGACCACCCAGACCTTATACCCACGGAGAACCAGTACGCCATGGTCATCAACCCCTTGATTTCCGGCGTGGAGTTCACCAAGTGTATGGTGGATAGTGGAAGCAGCATCAACATCATGTACCTAGATACACTGCAAAAGATGAACTTGACGGAGGCAAACCTAAGGCGGACCAACACCATCTTCCACGACGTAGTTCCTGGTCGGGAAGTTCGGTCCCTTGGGTGCATTACACTTCAGGTTGCCTTTGGCGATGTTAATAATTACCGTCAAGAGCGCATGACCTTCGAGGTGGTCCCCTTCAAGAGCGTGTACCACGTCATATTCGGCCGCGACATATTCCATACGTTCATGGCTAAGCCATGCTTCGTCTACAACAAGCTCAAGATACCCGGACCAAACGACATCATCACCGTATCCAGAAGCTTTACCAAGGCAAGGGACTGCGAGATCAACGAAGCAGCCGTTGTAGAAGCTGTCCTCTACAACGAAGAATTCAAAGAGATCCAGAGCAAGGTCGATGACTCAGAGATGCCCGCGTCGAAGAAGAAGATCTCCGACTCCGCTCCTGCGTTCAAGGCCGCCATCAAGACCAAGCCGGTGGAACTTATGGTAGGCGATGCCTCCAAGGTCACCGCCATTGGGACGAACCTGGATCCCAAATAGGAAAGCGCGCTCGTCGAGTTCCTCCGTGAGAACAGGGACATCTTTGCCTGGCAACCTGCCAACATGAAAGGTGTACCTAGGGAACTTGCCGAGCACAGCTTAAACATTGATCCAAAATACAAACCAGTGAAACAACCTCTACAACGCTTTGGAGATGAGAAGAGACGCGCCATTGGCAAAGAGATAGCTAGGTTACTTAAGGCTAGATTTATCCAAGAAGTCCTTCACACCCAATGGGTGGCCAATCCTGTCCTTGTCCCAAAAAAGGGAACCAATGAATTAAGAATGTGCGTTGATTACACCGGCTTGAACAAAGCATGTCCCAAAGATCCGTTTGCTTTGCCTCGCATTGACGAAGTCATTGACTCGATGGCTGGCTCGGAACTTTTGTGTTTTCTCGATGCATATTCAGGATACCACCAGATCAAGATGAGGAAGTCAGACCAATTGGCCAATTCGTTCACTACCCCATACGGCACGTTTTGCTATGTCACGATGCCCTTTGGGCTGAAAAACACAGGTTCTACCTACCAGCGGACAATGCAACGTTGCCTTCACGACCAAATTGGTCGGAACGTTCATGCCTACGTGGAAGATATTGCGGTGATGTCCAAAAAGTCAAACGACTTAAGCTCCGACTTAAAAGAAACCTTTAATAATCTCCGGAAATACAACATGATGCTTAACCCTAAGAAGTGCGTCTTCAGGGTTCCAGCCGGCAAATTGTTGGGCTTCATCATTTCCCAGCGTGGAACGAGGTCAACCCGGAGAAAATCAAGGCCAACTTGAACATAAACCGTTCGATATGCCTAAAGGACATTCAACGACTAACAGGTTGTGTTGTAGCAGTTAGTCGGTTCATCAGCCGACTTGGAGAGAAGGCTCAGCCGCTGTACAAGTTGCTGAAGAAGGCGGATAAATTCACGTGGACGGACGAAGCAGATGCAGCATTGAAGCAACTCAAGGGGATTCTTTCCTCAGCGCCCATCCTTGCAGCACCCGAGCCTGGAGAGCCCCTGTTAATTTACATGGCGGCAACCAACCGGGTTATCAGCATCGTCGTCGTGGTAGAGCGTAAGGAACCAGGCTATGAGCACGGAGTTCAACGACTAGTTTAGTATGTGAGCAAGGTCTTGACGGAGTCCAAGCAGCGTTACCTGCACTACCAAAAGATAGCTTATGGAGTATTCCTTGCTTCTCGGAAGCTGAGGCATTACTTTTAGGAGCACCCAATCACAGTGGCGAGCAAGACCCCATTGTCCGACATCATCAATAACAGCGACTCTACAGGAAGGGTCGCGAAGTGGGGCATTGAACTTGTCGCCTTCGAGATCACCTACAAGAGATGCGATGCTATAAAGTCACAAGCCTTGGCGGATTTTTTTGCAGATTGGACGGAGATGGCAGATGCTACCCCGTTGCCAGAACCAGAGTACTGGGTGATGCACTTTGACGGATCAAAGCTGCTCAATGGCTCGGGGGCTGGTGTATTGCTACAGTCACCAACAGGAGACAGGCTACACTACGTTCTGCAGATCCACTTCGAGGCTACAAACAACATGGTGGAGTATGAAGCACTCATTCACGGACTACGTGTAGCCAAGGATATAGGCATCAAGCGCATAGTTTGCTGTGGAGATTCCGAATTGGTTACTCAGCAGGTGGCTGGCACTTGGAATGCGCGGAACCCTATGATGGCGGCATATCGAGACGAAGTGGACGAGATAGCCAAGAGCTTCTTGGGCTACGAAGTTAAGTATGTGCCTAGGGAACAAAATGAGGCGGCTGATCTGCTGTCTAAGCTAGGATCAGGGCGCAAGCGAATTCCGCCAGGAGTTTTCCTAGAGCACCTGCGCACACCATCCGTGAAGGGAGACAACATCGACAACCCGGATAGAGATGACTCTTTCATCAACATGGTGACTAAGTTCCCTCCGGCTTGGACAAAACCGTTCATGGAATATCTCGAACACAAATTTTTTCCTGACGACGAAGTCGAAAGACGGAAAATAGTACGACGAGCAAAGGGTTATACCATAATCAATGGGCAACTCTACAAAAGGAGCACAACTGGTGTATACCTAAAGTGTGTTTCCTAGCTAGAAGGTATGGAAATCCTACGCGAAATCCATCTCGGAGATTGCGGGCACCACGCCGCTCCTCGATCGTTGGTCGCGAAAGCCTTCCGGCAAGGATTCTACTGGCTAACCGCGAAGGCGGACGCCAACAAGCTGGTTGAGACATGCATGGGATGCCAGTATTATGCCCGAAAACCACATGTTCCTATTGAAGAACTGCGAACAATACCAATAACTTGGCCGTTTGCAGTCTGGGGGCTAGACAAGGTGGGACCGTTGCAGACGGCACCTTGTGGGTTTACGCATCTGCTTGTAGAAATTGACAAATTCACTAAATGGATAAAAGCTAAACCCATTAGAAAGCTTGATGGGGCAACTGCCCTCAGGTTCGTCCGAGATCTAGTGGTGAGATTTGGTCTCCCACATAGCATTATCACCGACAACGGCAACAACTTATCACTCGGAGAAGTGGAGGCATATTGCTGGGAGAAAGGCATCCGACTTGATCTTGCATCTGTGGCACCCACAATCCAATGGTCAGGTTGAGCGAGCCAATGGATTAATTCTGCAGGGAATCAAGCCACGTCTTGAGGCACCGCTACATAGAGCAGCTGGAGCCTGGGCGGAAGAATTGCCATCTGTGCTGTGAAGTTTATGAACTACACCCAACAGATCTACCGGCTACACCCCTTACTTCATGGTATATGGAGCAGAAGCCATCCTGCCTTCCGACACCTTCACGATGCACCAAGAGTTACCGCCTACGACGAGGACGACGCTGAAGAATCCAGACGCCTGGATGTGGACCTTCTCGAGGAGGAGCGCGTTTTGGCATGCTAAAGATCCGCCATCTACCAGCAGAAGCTACGCAGCTACCATAGTCGCCGCGTTTGGCATTGCTCATTTAAAGAGGGGGATTTGGTGCTCCGATCTAAGCAGAAGAAGTCACACAAATTATCCCCACCATGGGAAGGACCGTTCATCATAAGCAAGGCGCCGCTCAATGGGTCTTACTACCTTGTTGACAATCGTGAACTAAAGGATAAACCCAATGAGGATCATAAGCGTAAGCGACGTGACCCAGATGATGACTACCCGGAGCTTGATCGGCCATGGAACATAGCACAGCTACGTCCTTTTTACACTTAGCATTTTTTATCTAATTGTATACCTCTTATATGACCAATGAAATAAAGCTCTTTGGTTCACTCATATTTTTGAGTCTTTTACCTCCTTTAGTGTTCATTTTTGGATCATGTAAAACCTTTATGCACAAGCTTTGCGTTTGCACTTGTGAAAATTCCGCCTACGGGCGTTAGCTTAAGTTTTCTGGTCTACACGTTCTTTGTCATTTTTATGTGGATTCTGGAGTAGTGACTTTTGGCACTTATTGTCGGCGATGTTGTGCTCAGGTTATTGACGGGGCCATTGGGCATCATCACCTAAAGCGCATGGTTCCGACAACGAGTCTTCCGACTCACGAAAAGTCAAGCATAAGAACCAAAGTAATGGATAAACCAGAACTTGCTTAAAAAATATATACATGCTGGGAACTAAGTTCTTAAGTAGCAGGAAATAACAACCATTGTTTTCCGCCTTAAGTTACATCATCAAGTTTTTTCCGCGCATACACCAAAGCCGAAACAAACATTACATAGAGTTTTTCACTCTTTGGGCGCAAGAGACTTGGAAGCAGCATCGTCCCCAGCCGGAGAATCACCCTCAACGTCGGTGCTATGATGAGACTCGGAGGAATCTTGGTTGACGATGTCGATGGTGTTCATGGGCACGAAGACATCGATGTCCACCAACTCGGCAACTCTGGTATCATAACCCGTGAGTGATGACAAGATGGCTTCGTGATCAATCTCTTTGCCATCATCGTCAACGTCGGGGATACCAGAGGTCACCGTGTCGATGTCAGCACCTTCATAGTGTGCCTTCACCATTGAGAGCACCATCCTTGCGCCAGACCGTGCACATGAAGCTTTCCAGCTCGTAACACGCTCGGGGGCTCGGCGCAGAATCTCCGAGTACTTCGTCACGGAGTCCGAGGCCTTGATGTATATCTGGAGGGGCTTGTCAATCTCCTTGGCTTGGGTGATGGCGGTGTTGATGAAGTTGCCGGCAAGAACCATGCATTCCTTGTCTGAAGGAGGCGAGCGGGTTAAACCCATAGGAGCTGAAAATTCCGACAATGAGAACATGAGTTCAATAAACTCTAAGTATCCAGACTACAGAAATACAAGGCGGAGGAAACTTACTGAAGATGCTGGCCTTGGCCTGCCAGAGGGTGTCCGCCAAGGATTCCTTCTCTTGTTGGAGGAGCTTAAACGCCTCGCTGTGGCGTTGGTTTTGCTCATCAGTAGCTTGCTTCTGATCTTTTAAGATCGCAAGCTCCTCCTTCAAGCGATTGATTTCTATAGAGGCGGAATCCTGCAGGGCTTTCATGGAATCCTCGTGCATCTTAAGCATCTCTTCCCTCTCCTTCTGAAGGATTCTGTTCTCGCTGTACAGCTGCTGGATGTGCTTGGACTGCTCGACAATATCCTTGGCCTTGGCGACATGTTCTGCAAAGTCGGAGAAAACAAAGTACACAGTGAGTACTCGGAGAATGAAGGCATAAAACCAAGACGGAATGCGCAAAAAAGAAAACAGACTCTTGTTTTTGATGATCTGTTCCTTCAAGATGGCAGTTTTACCCTTTTTGGCTTCAAGATCTGCGCGCATCTTCTGGTACTTGTCGTTGGCGATGCCCCTCCGAGCATTCTCGTTCTGTGGAAAAAAGGAAAAAGTTAAACCGTTGTTTAGTCTGCTTGGAGCACATAGTCGGAAACTTTCCACCTAGGCGCTCGGGGGCTACAGCGAGAGTTTTTAACTTAGCAATATGCTTAGATTTTCTTTAAGCATCTAGTCGGAGCTAACTTAGTTCTCGATTAGAAGCTTGGGGGCTACAGTAAAAGTTTCAACTCGGAAAATGCTTAGCTTTTCTTTAAGCATCTAGTCGGAACTCATTCAGCTACAACTAGAAGCTTGGGGGCTACAGTATTGAAAATTATAAACACTGCGTTTGCTACTCTTAAAGCATCTAGTCGGAATAGTTTGTTCCATCTAAATGCTTGGGGGCTACAGTGAGAGTTCTTTCTAACTTAGTCACTCTTAGAGCATATAGATGCAAAACCTATGGTTTTCCGTCTACATCCTCGGGGGCTATAGTGGGATACTCATATGAAATGAAATAGGTAAAGTAAAACTTACAAGTGCAATAATCTTGAGGTTTGTAGTGCTCCCGGCTAGCAGCTTGCCAAAGGAGATGCTATTTCCTCGCAAGATATCCGCTTGTCGGAGAAGCTCCTCAATACCGCACGTCGGAGACGACGACACTCCTCCAGGAGCCAGAGTTGTGTTACTCGGCGTGAGCGCCGGGTAAACTATCTTTGGGAACTCGAAGGGCTTCTGGGGAGCGGGGGCGCCGCCTTCGGCAGAGGTACCAGCTCCCACTACCGCCTTGCCGCTACCGATGGCATCCTTAGCCGGAGCTTCAGCCATTTGTAGAGCAGTGCTCTCCTGCGTCGCCTGCTCGTCGACAATAGCGAGTTCGGTAGAGGCGCCAGAATCCACTTCCATGGCGGAAGGGCCTGGTGCCTCCTAGGATTGAGAGCTTGTCGGGGCAGACGAAGGCTTGATGACAGGAGTAGCAGGGGCGATGGCAGGGGAGGCGTCGCGATGCAGCATATCCTTGATATTTCTAGAAGCCCCCAAAGTTTTGGAGGACTTCTTGAGGCTGGTCGTGGCTTTGTTCCTGAAACGTGCAAAGTGCATAAGTACATAAACAAGACAGATAAGTAGACAATGTCGGAAAATGAGAAGCTTACACTAGGGGGACGCTTTGGCAAAAATCCCGGTGGCTTTTCTCTTTTCCGCCTCCATGGCGGCGGTAGTCTTTTTGGAGGCTCCACCCTCCGTCTTCTTCTTCTTGCCTCCGTCGGCAGCGTCAGAGGTGGAGCTCTTCCGCTTTCGCGCCAATGGGACATCGTCGTCGGACACGACCGTGACTTCCTTCATCTTTGGATCGTAGATTTGGGCAGCCAGGTTGTCCTCATCTAGATCGCTAAGATGTTAAGTAAGAAATCACCGTGTTAGATAAAATGGTGTTGGCAAGACGGAGAAACTGGGCATATGTCGTACACGGAAAATAAATATCTACCTTTGGGCACTTGCCGTCTATGAACATGTCGTAGGTGATGGTGAAGCCACACTTCTTATCCTTCAACGCGACGATTTCCTTCAGGCGGAGCTTGACGGAGTCGCTCGAGAAGTTATCCACGGAGATCCGGAGGGTATCCCTTCGATCACTGGTATACTCGTGCATGAACTTCGCGCGGTGCTGCAGAGGTTGGATTCGCCTGATGAGCCAGCACATGGCTAAGTCCAAGCCGGTCAAACCCGTCTCTACGAACCATTCGATCCGCCTTATTGCGCGAGAAGCGTCGAGGTCGGAGGGAAGGGAGGCATGGGATATCCATGTGGAAAATTCAGCGGCGGCTCCATCAGCGAAGTTCGGGTATGTTACTTCTCGGCCCGCCAAAGGAATGTCGAGGCCGTAGAAGTACGTCCGCTGCCAGTTTTTGTAGGACTCGTGGCCGACGATGTCAGGGAATCGCCGGCCAGGTTGAATCTTGAATCTTATGGTGCCGCAGTTCCTAAGCTCCTCCTTACTATGTCCGGCTTCACGTTTGACGGTGAAGAAGTACACGAACAAGTCTAACCTAGGCCTAATCCCTAGGTAACCCTCACAAAGTGCCGCGAAGTTGCTAAGCACTAAGATGCTATTGGGGGAAAGGTTATGGGGTTGGACCTTGTAGTGGTTCAAGATGGAGAGGAAGAAGTGGGAGATGGGCAGGGAAACGCCGTGTACCAGCTCAGCCTTGAGGTGCACCTTTTCTCCGGCTTGGGGAGCAGGTGTCACCTCACCGGCCAGCGCCGCCCGCCAGGCAGGCCCCTCCGTCGCGGGGAGGTAGCCTTCGGCGACCATCTCTTGGATGTCGCGGTCGGTGATGTCCGAGCCGCGCCAGTCGCCCTTATGCGAGTCTGGCTCTTCTTCCAGTGGCTCTAGAGCCGCCAGATTATGGTCACCGCCGGTGGTTTCGATCACCGCTGATGCGGGGATGACCAGGCCCTCTGGGGGCACGACGACGGAGCACGCCGGCTTCGCCGCGGCTTCGCTCGACGCCACCATCGATGGGGAGGAGCTGCTGTTGGCCATGGAGTGTTGGAAGGATGCGACTGACGCAGATGGAAGCTAGGGTTTTCGAGGTTTCTCGCGGAGAGCTCGAGGAGGCGTGCGGCTGGAGTAAGAAGACGATGACACGAAAGGAATGAGGTAAAAAGTGGAAAGTGTCCCATGGTTACTATTTATCATACTCCGCGTCAAGATTCGTACAGCTAATCGGACGGTTGCCGCATAGACGACGTGTTCGTGAACGTGCGCGGTAATTTCGCCACGTCTCCAACCGCCGCCGTTAATATCGCTTCATGGCGGAAAATCGGATATGATTGCGTTCTCTGCATGTGTGAGTTATGAGGCGTCGCTGACCTAAGCCTGCGTCGTCCTAGCTGACACGGGTAGATGAGCCGTCGCATCGAAGATTCCGGCATGGACGGATTTAATCCGACTATGAAAGAGTACGATGGAAGATTCAGCATTTCTCCGGCTTACAAATCAAAGACGGAGAAAACCTTGCAGGGTTCTTTGGGAGGACTACAAGATATTGCTTGACGATTTGCCGACATCCATCTAGACGGAGCATTCCACGTGAAGAGGCAAGATCTCAAGTTCTCAAGGGAGCTCTGTTGGGGATATGCTATATGGGTATCCTCATAGCATGTCTCTTATCCGACTAACCCGGGTGGCCCATAGTCGGTAGCGTGGCCCATGGCCTGTTGGGCGGCCCAGTTAGGTGGATCCAGAAGGGAGGCCCATGCCGGATAAAGGAAGGCTACGGTGGAGTCACCAGCGTACCCGGAGCCTTGGAGTGCAAGATACACAAGACTAGTAATAGACGGTGTAGGACTCTATGACCTGTCCGGCTAGGACTTTTCTCTGTAACCCTAGGACCTGGCGACTATATAAGTCAGGCCTATGGGAGCCTTTAGGGCATCGATTTAGACAACCTCGCACAACGAACCAATCTCTGTAACTCGGCGTATTGCCCTTATAGTGATTTATAGCAGGAGTAGGATTCCGCCACCGTTGTGGGATCTAAACCTGGGTAATTTGTGTTACCTCGTACCCGTCAACCGTCCGCCTTACCCCACGTCTCTAAACACACACTGTGAGGACCCCTCCATGGCGTACTCGTCTGCAATACCACGACAACGTTGCCGTCAAGTACCTCCCATTAATGTTGACGGGCACGGCCCGCCAATGGATTGATGACTTGCCGGAAAGATCCATCTGCAATTGGTTGGACATGCAAGAAGCGTTCACCAAGAACTTCGAGGGTACGTACAAACGTCCCTGCAATATTCGCGATCTATAGCGGTGCGTGCAAGAGAAAGACGATACATCTCGCGCCTACCTCTCTCGCTGGCTGGATATGAAGAATTCCTGCGCAGGAGTGCACGCTCAGACCGCCATGGCCGCCTTCATCGATGGGTTGGAAAGAGGCACGTTGCTCCGACATAAGCTGAAGCGCCTGTAGGAAAATCACCATCTAGACTTGAACCAAATGATTCAGTTGGCCAGTGTGTTCACGGCTGCCGACGATGATGCTCGCGGATCCCTGCCGGCAACGGCCGTTCCAACTCAAGCTCGGAGGAACATCATCACCAAGCGGAAGACTGCGCCAGAAGAAAAGCAAACCTCCAACATGGTCGCTATGAATTTTGCAGGGCGAGGCGATGACGGACAGCGTGGCCGAGGACAGGGAGCTGGTCGTGGGCAACAACGAGGAAGTGAAACCACCACGGCAGTGCTCCGCGTTCCCCAAACCTACAAAGAGTACCGTGATATGTTGTGCCTTGTACACCTCGATGCCAACATCAAAGCCACCTACACTAATCGCCATTGCAAGTTCATCAATGACCTCAAGGAGGACCCGGAGTCTGGCTACAAGCAAAGTCGGAAGAACAGACCGCGAGGCAAGGGCAAGGGGAAGAAGGAGGAGGAGTCCAAGGATTCAAGTGACATGGACGAGGACGTTGACCCCAAACACGCCGCCAAGAGCGACGACAAGGGAAAAAAAACCTTCGAGAAGAAGGAAACAGTTTTCTACACTTTCCTTGGTACCCCAACTGTCCGACAACAGAAGACCTCCCTGAGGATACCGATAGCCACTCTACCCCCAGTTCCCTAGTTCCTGCGCTGGTCGGAGATTCCAATTACTTGGGACAGGAAGGATCACCCAGACCTCATCCCTACGGAGAACCAATATGCCATGGTCATCAACCCCTTGATTGACGGCAACGAGTTCACCAAATGTATGGTGGATAGTGGAAGCAGCATCAACATCATGTACCAGGATACACTGTAGAAGATGAACTTGAAGGAGGCAAACCTAAGGCGGACAAACATCATCTTCCATGGCGTAGTTCCTGGTCGGGAAGCTCGGTCCCTTGGGTGCATCACACTTCAGGTCACTTTGGCGATGTCAATAATTACCGCCAAGAACGCATGACCTTTGAGGTGGTCCCCTTCAAGAGCGTGTACCACATAATATTCGGCCACGACATCTTCCACACCTTCATGGCCAAGCCATGATTCGTCTACAACAAGCTCAAGATACCCGGACCAAATGGTGTCATCACCGTATCCGGAAGCTTTACCAAGGCAAGGGACTGCGAAATTGGAGAAGCAGCCTTTGCGGAAGTTGTCCTCTACAGCGAAGAATTCAAGGAGATCCAGAGCAAGGTCGATGCCTCGGAGATGCCCGTGTCGAAGAAACAGATTTGTGACTCCGCCCCAGCATTCAAGGCCACCATCGAGACCAAGCCAGTGGAACTTGTGGTAGGCGATGCCTCCAAGAACACCGCCATTGGGACGAACCTGGACCCTAAATAGGAAAGCACGCTCGTCGAGTTCCTCCATGAGAACAGGGACATCTTTGCCTGGCAACATGCCGACATGAAAGATGTACCTAGGGAACTTGCCGAGCACAGCTTGAATATTGATCCAAAATGTAAACCAGTGAAACAACCTCTACGACGCTTCAGAGACGAGAAGAGACGCGCCATAGGCAAAGAGATAGCTAGGTTACTTAAGGCTAGTTTTATCCGTGAAGTCCTTCACACCCGGTGGGTGGCCAATCCTGTACTTGTCCCTAAAAAGGGAACCAAATAATTAAGAATGTGCGTTGATTACACCGGCTTGAACAAAGTATGTCCCAAAGATCTGTTTGCTTTGCCTCGCATTGACCAAGTCATTGACTCGACGGCTGGCTCGAAGCGTTTGTGTTTTCTCGATGCATACTCAGGAAACCACCAGATCAAGATGAGGAAGTCGGACCAATTGGCCACTTAGTTCACTACACCTTACGACACGTTTTTCTATGTCACGATGCCCTTTGGGCTGAAAAACGCAGGTGTTATGTACCAACGGACAATGCAACATTTCCTACACGATCAAATAGGTAGGAACATTCACGCCTACATGGACGATATAGCGGTGATGTCTAAAAAATCAAACGATTTAATCTCCGACTTAAAATAAACATTTTATAATCTCTAGAAATACAACATGATGCTTAATCCTAAGAAGTGCGTCTTCAGGGTTCAGCCAGCAAATTGTTGGGCTTCATCATTTCCTAGTGTGGAATCGAGGTCAACCCGGAGAAAATCAAGGCCATCTTAAACATAAACGGTCTGACATGCCTAAAGGACAACAATGGCTAACAGGTTGCGTTGCAGCAGTTAGTAGGTTCGTCAGCCGACTTGGAGAGAAGGCCCTGCCGCTGTACAAGTTGCTGAAGAAGGCGGACAAATTCACGTGGACAGACGAGGCAGATGCAACATTGAATCATCTCAAGGAGATACTTTCCTCAGCGCCTATCCTTGCAGCACCCAATCCTGGGGAGCCCATGTTAATTTACATGGTGGCCACCAACCGGGTAATCAGCATCATCGTTGTGGTAGAGCGGAAAGAACCAGGGCATGAGTACGGAGTTCAACGGCTAGTTTACTATGTAAGCGAGGTCTTGACGGAGTGCAGGCAGCGTTACCCGCACTACCAGAAGATAGCTTATGGAGTGTTCCTTGCTTCTCGGAAGCTGAGGCACTACTTCCAGGAGCACCCTATTACAGTTGTGAGCAAAGCTCCACTGTCTGACATCATCAACAACAACGACTCTACAGGAAGGGTCGCGAAGTGGGGCATTGAACTTGCCGCCTTCGATATTACTTACAAGAGACGCGATTCTCAAATCACAAGCCTTGGCAGATTTTATCGTAGATAGGACGGAGATGTCAGATGCTACCCCAATGCCAGAGCCAGAGTACTGGGTGATGCACTTTGACGGATCAAAGCTAATCAATGGCTCGAGGGTTGGTGTACTTATACGGTCACCAACGGGGGAAAAGCTGCACTATGTTCTGCAAATCCACTTCGAGGCTACGAATAACATGGCGGAGTATGAAGCACTCATTCACGGAATACGCGTAGCCAAGGATATTGACATCAAGCGCATAGTTTGTTGTGGAGATTCCGACTTGGTTGCCCAGCAGGTGGCTGGCACCTGGAACGCGCGGAACTCTATGATGGCGGCATATCGAGACGAAGTGGACGAGATAGCCAAGATCTTCTTAGGCTACGAGGTCAAGTGTGTGCCTAGGGAGCAAAACAAGGCGGCTGATCTCATGTCTAAGCTTGGATCCGGGCGCAAATGAATTCTGCTTGGATTTTTCCTGGACCATCCGTGAAGGGAGCAGACATCGACAACCCGGTTAGAGTTGAATCTTTCGTTCACACAGTGGAAAAGGTCCCTCCGGCTTGGACAACACCATTCATGGAATATCTCGAACACGAAACTTTGCCCGAAGAGGTCGAAAGACGACAAATAGTACATCGAGCAAAGGGCTATACCATAATCAATGGACAACTCTACAAAATAAACACCACTGGTGTATACCTTAAGTTTGTTTCCCAGCAAGAAGGTATTGAAATCCTACGCGAAATCCATCTCGGAGATTGCGGGCATCACGTCGCTCCCTGATCGTTGGTCACTAAAGCTTTTCAGCAAGGATTCTTCTGGCTGACTGCGAAGGCGGACGCCGACAAGCTGGTTGAGACATGCATGGGATGCCAGTATTATGCCCGACAACCACATGTTCCAGCTGAAGAATTATGAACAATACCAATAACTTGGTCGTTCGCAGTCTGGGAACTGAATATGGTTGGTCCGTTGCAGACGACACCATGTGGGTTTACGCATCTGCTAGTAGCAGTTGACAAATTCACCAAATGGATAGAAGCTAAACCCATTAGAAAGCTCGATGGGGCAACTGCCCTTAGGTTTGTCTGGGATCTAGTGGTGAGATTTGGTCTCCCACATAGCATTATCACCGACAACGGCATCAACTTGTCACTCGGAGAAGTGGAAGCTTATTGTTGGGAGAAGGGTATCCGACTTGACCTTGCATCTATGGCACACTCACAGTCCAATGGTCAGGTTGAGCGAGCTAATGGATTAATTCTACAGGGTATCAAGCCACGTCCCGAGGCACCACTACATAGAGCAGCTGGAGCCTGGGTGAAAGAATTGCCATCTGTGCTGTGGAGTTTACGAACTACACCCAACAGATCCACTGGCTACACCCCTTACTTCATGGTATATGGAGCAGAAGCCATCCTGCCTTCTGACATCCTTCACGATTCACCAAGAGTTGTCGCCTACGATGAAGATGACACTGAAGAATCCAGACGCCTAAATGTGGACCTTCTCGAGGAGGAGCGCGTATTGGCATGCCAAAGATCCGCCATCTACCAGTAGAAGATACGTAGCTACCATAGTCGCCGCATTCGGCATCGCTCGTTTAAAGAGGGGGGCCTGGTGCTTCGCCTTAAGTAGAAGAAGTCACACAAATTATCCCCACCATGGGAAGGATCGTTCATCATAAGCAAGGCGCTACTCAATGGGTCTTACTACCTTGTTGACAATCCTGAACTGAAGGATAGACCCAATGAGGATCATAAGCGTAAGCGACGTGACCCGGATGATGACTACCCGGAGCTTGATAGTGCATGAAACATAGCACAACTACGTCCTTTCTACACTTAACACTTTTTATCTATTGTGTACCTCCTATATGATCAATGAAATAAAGCTCTCTGGTTCACTCATATTTCTGAGTCTTTTACCTCCTTTAGTGTTCATTTTTGGATCGTATAAAACCTTTATGCACAAACTTTGCGATTGCACTTGTGAAAATTCCGCCTACGGGCGTGAGCTTAAGTTTTCTGGTCTATACGTTCTTTGTCATTTTTATGTGGATTCTGGAGTAGTGACCTTTGGCACTTATTGTCGACGATTTTGTGCTTAGGTTATTGACAGTGCCATTGGGCCAAGAGTTATCGCGCGTACAAAAATATTATCATATAGAAATTGATTGATTTGAATTAAAGGGTTTCCGAACTGTCCCAAAGAAGATCTATAAAATTTGGGTAATTTAGCTGCATGCGTGACTGTCGTGAGAAAGGCATCAATTTGAACTATAAGCCCTATCGCTTGGTAATAAATGCTTCCCTAGCAGCTTGCCGGAGAAAAACGAAGCCTTAGAAATTGTAAATGAATCCCTAAAAGCGAATAAAGGCTTAAACCTATTCATCATCGCCTGAGCGCATAGTTCCGACAACAAGTCTTCCGACTCATGAAAATTCAAGCATAAAAACCAGAGTAATGGATAAGCCAGCAATTGCTTAAAAAATATATACATGCTGAAACCAGTTCTTGAGTAGCAGGACATAATAACCATTGTTTTCCGCCTTAAGTTAACAAGTAGTTTTTTCCGCATAGAAATTCCAGAGGAAACAAATATTACATATTGTTTTTCATTCCTCTGGCGCAGGCGACTTGGATGTAGCATCATCAGCAGCAGGAGAGTCATCCTCCTCGAAGTCAGTGGTGTTGAGGGGCCCGGAGGAGCTCGGATTGTCGCCGTCAATGGTTTGCATGGGCACGAAGATGTTAGGGTCGACCAACTCGGCGACTCTGGTATCAAAGCCCGCGAGTGACGCCAAGATAGCCTTGTGATCTATTTTTTGGCCATCGTCGTCCACGTCGGGGATACCGGAGGTCACCGTGTCGATGTCAGCATTTTCATAGTGCGCCTTGACCATTGACAGCGCCATCCTCGCGCCGGCCCGGGTACATGAAGCTTTCCATCTTACAATACGCTCGGGGGCTCGACGCAAGATCTCCGAGAACTTCATCACGGAATCCACCGCTTTGATGTTAATCTGGAAGGGCTTGGCTATCTCCTTGGTCTGCTTGATGGCAGTATTGATAAAGTTGCCGGCAAGGACCATGCATTCCTTTGGCGGAGGAGGTGACTGGGTCAACCCAGTAGGAGCTGCAAATTTCCGAAAAAGGAACGCATGAGCTCAATAATGCAAAAAGTTCAGAGTATCTAGCTTACAGAAGTACAAGGCGGAGAATCACTTACTAAAGATTCTAATCTCAGCCTGCTAGAGAGTTTCCGCCATGGAGTCCCATTCTTGTCGGAGGATCTTGTATGCTTCGAGATTGCGCTGATTTTGCTCATCGACAGCTTTCTTCTGCTCTTTCAGCATCGAAATATCCTCCTTCAAGCGGTTCATCTCCATGTTGGCGGACTCTTGCAATACTTTCATGGAGTCCTCATGCATCTTTAGCATATCCTTCCTTTCCTGCTTAAGGATCTTGTTTTCTCTATCCAGCTGCTGAATATGCTTGGATTGATCCACAATGTCCTTGGATTTGTCAATGGCTTCTACAAGTCGGAGAAAGAATAGTACACAATGAGTACTCGGAGAATGTTGGCACAAGACCAAGTCGAAATACGAAAACGAAAGGAAAAATAGACTCTTGCTCTTGATGATTTGTTCCTTCAAGAAGGCAGTTTTACCCTTTTCGGCTTCCAAGTCCGCACGCATCTTCTGGTACTTCTCGTTGGCCACGCCTCTCCGAGCATTCTTATTCTATGGAAAGAAAGTTTAACACTGTTTAGTCTACTTGGAGCATCTAGTCGGATAACTATCCACCTAGAGGCTTGGGGGCTATAGTGAGAGTTTTTAACTTGGCAATATGCTTAGTGTTTCTTTAAGCATCTAGTCAAAACTGATTCAGTTTTCAACTAGAAGCTTGGGGGCTATAGTATAATTTTTTTTAACTCAGTCATATGCTTAGTCTTTCTTTAAGCATCTAGTCAGAACTAATTCTGTTACAACTAGAAGTTTGGGGGCTACAGTATCAAAATTTACAAACACTGCGTATGCTACTCTGAACACTACAAGAAATGTGTCAGCCTATGACCTTTTGGTAGTGACCGTGGACAAAATCGTCATAGATTTATGACAATTATGCATCACATGGTCATGGACTATTTGGGAGGGTTCAAGCCTAGAAAACTTATGACGATTTTGTACAAAAACGTCGTAATTTTATAAGGCAAAATCGTCATAGTGCTAGGAAGGACAAGATACAAGAGGAGGGCAATATCGGCCATTGGATGTAAACAGAATGGACGGCTGAGATGGTGTTCGGTGGGAACTTGCACTGGATCGATGACCTGGCACACCATATGCGCATAGACCTAGCGAAATTTGGGCCCAACAGGCGGGATAAGAACCCAAAACCGCCAACCCCACCCCTGTAAAAAAAATATCGTCCTGGCCTCCCAGCGCCGAACTCCCTCCTCCATGGTTCCTCTCCCTCCTCTCCGCCGCCGGCCAAGATCCCGGCCAGTTCTGTCCACCCCCTGCCTCGGCAACAACATCCCCTGAATCCCCCTGCCTCGGCCAAGATCGAGAGGAACATCACCCATACCCTAATCCCCTCCCACCCTGCAGCGCTCATCTCCCTTCTCCACCCTCCCATCCGTCGCCGCCGCCACCACAACTTCACGCCCGCGCCCATCCATCTGCCCTCGTGACCCGCGGCCGCCCTCTCGCCTCGCCCATTCATCTGCCTTCGCCCGCCTGCGGAGACGGTGGTTCCTCCGCGTACTCCCTGGATCCACAAGTTCGATTCACCTCTCAACGCCTTCTCCCTCCTCCCATGTCCTCCTCCGCCGGTGGCGGCCTAGATCCCGGCCAACTGCGGCCACTCACTGCCCCGCAGACCATCTCCCTGGGCCCCTCCTCTCTCCCTCTTTATTCCACCTCGTGGTACCAGCAAACCGCCCCTACAACAGAAACCCTAGCCCTGGATCCCGGTTGTATAGAGAGGAGCATGCTCTCCATGGCGATGTCGGCGCCCCAGCGGCGGGTGGTGGTGACCAAGGTCAGCTTCCGTCTTCATCGTGCGGAGCAGATGCGGTTGGCCCACATGCCCCGTCCTTCACCGACGACGATGTTCCTATGGCTTGCTTCTCTTCCCTCACCATCCGCGACCACGCAGGCGAAGGACGAGCTGGCGGCGCCGTGGCGTCGCCCAAGGAGTGGATGGGGAGAAGGAGGCGGTGGCGCCCTAGGTCCACCACCATCGCTAGTGCGACGCGCTGGAAAGTTCGTGCTCATCCGCTTCTAGCCCATCGTCGAGCACGTGCCGTCTTCCTCGACCCCTAGAACAAGGGATCTACGGTGAGTAATTCTGTCCTGCCTACTAACCTCTAGCATAAATTTATGGAAATTGAATATTTGGGTTCCATGGTTATTCTCCAATTCAAATGCCATGATGCTCACATACGAAGAAAACACTAAGACACACTCTATTGTAGTCTGATAATTTGATTTAGCTATCGATCCATATAACTGGTTGGCAAAATTTTGTTAGTCTGGTTTTGGGTGAGCTTATCTTGTTTCGTTGCAAGACATGGTTCTCATATTTATGCATCTGTAAATGCTTCTCAACTTAACACATGAATTAGCACGAAAAAAGATTACCATTAAGGGATGGGCTAGCAGTGGATGCCTTTCGACATGTGATATTTACTTTACCCATATGTATCGAATGCCTTAGTATGCTGTATTATGGGAGACCTGTTATAGTTACCCTTTATTTTTGACCATTTTCTTTGAGTAATAGCAAAGGTGGCACCTTCTGTCTATGAGTATATATGGATTGCCTTTTGTTTGCATTTTGCCGATCTGTTATTTTTGGTAGAGAAAGACACGTTACTTGCTCCATTCTCCAAATGGTCATGAAAGATATAATGCAATTTCCGCTATTCACGCTTGCTAGCATGCTATTTTTTCTCAGTCAACTGCTATTTTATTTGTACCTGTTTTATTTGTTTTCAGCTATTTTTAACCACATACTGGAATTTTGAGGACAAATAAAGACAATCTTTGCCCTCACAAGAAGTACAGAACATAGATTAGTTGTTATTTGTCTATCGTAGAATTAGTAAATAATGCAACTGAAGAGGCAACGATAGTATGTCTTTCTTGCTCAAATTTTCTGCGGTCATTCTAAATAGGTACTATTATCGTTGTACTTGTCTGAATTATGATGGAAGTGTGTCTATTGCATGCTTGCAGGGACATACAAGCTGTTTTAGTGTCATCTTTCTCCCAATTATAACAAATCAGGTGGCTCATAAGGATAAACTGAAGATGCAAACTCACTCTTTTTTGTTGGATTAAGGAGCAAAAGATTCACGTCATATCATCCTCTGAGAGTTTTTCTTTTCTTTACAACTTTGTAAGTCATCTGTTTTCTTCAGTTGTCTTTCATTTTTCTGATATAGTTCTACCTGAATACTTTGCATTGTGGTGAAGCTGATGATTTCTGTTTTCGGTTAGGTAGAAATTTTCTGCAATCATTCTAAATAGGTACAATTATCGTTGTACTTGTCTGAATTATGATGGAAGTGTGTCTTTTGCATGCTTGCAGGGACATACAAGATGTTTTAGTGTCATCTTTCTCCCAATTATAACAAATCAGGTGGCTCCTAAGAATAAATTGAAGATGCAAACTCACTCTTTTCTGTTGGAGTAAGGAGCAAAAGATTCACGTCATATCATCCCCTGAGAGTTTTTCTTTTCTTTACAACTTTGTAAGTCATCTGTTTTCTTAGTTGTCTTTCATTTTGCTGATATAGCTCTACCTGAATACTTTGCATTGTGATGAAGCTGATGAATTCTGTTTTCAGTTAGGTAGATATAAGGGAAGCTATTGTTACATGAATATATCCCTATTTCCAGAAAAATGAATTGTGTGCTATATGTTAAACATTGTTTCATGGGCCATATATCAATTAGAAAAAACAGTTGAATCAATTGATACTTGTACGGAAGTAGTTTTCCTTGTAGCTAGCTACAGAGTTATGGGCTAGCAACATTTTGTCATGTGAAGCTTGCAAGTCTTTTACATTATTCCAAATATGAGACGAGACTCATACTTTGCCACCATTAGTAATTTGTTTTGCAATAGTAATGGACTGTTACAGTATAGTTTCCAGTAGCCTGATTGTTTATTACTAATTCATCAATACATACCACAAATTGGTTAGTGTTCGGAGTCCTGTCTTCGTGCGAGAAGTTGTGAACAGAGAGATTCTTAATCCAAATATAGCTGGTCTTTCAGTTATTCTTTTTGCGTTAGCATGACCATTTTATTCTATGGCCCAAGAGCTCTTTCTGATTGTAATGGACTTGGGTAGCCAATGTCTGACTCCTACTTGGGTATTGTACTATTGCTCTTCCGCGTCCTCTTTTTTTATCTAACTTTGGTAGTTGAAGGGGAAAATAGTTTTTCGATCAATAAGTTGCGGTAATGTTGGCTTACAAGATACTATTTTCTTCCTCCGCTTTCATGCAGATTTTAGTAGGATATCGCATCTCGCACTTCATAGCAGTGATGTTCCTTTTATTTATATAGACACCACAGGCTCATATTTTAGTAGGCTACCAATTCCACAGGATTGGTGGATTTCTACCTACAGATTTTAAGAAACCTGAGTTGCCAATGGAAGTCGATATGATTAATTATTTCATGCTTTGCTTTGCGACGTTAGTTTCCTTTAGCATATTCTGCACCTGGGATGATTATGCTCATTTTGATATGTATCAATTGTGTGTCTTCTTCTGCACCCATTCTTATTAATCTATAAAGGCCCAATTTGATTGCACATGGGCTGAATTATGATGGAAGTGTGTCTTTTGCATGCTTGCAGGGAAAAATGCAAATAGCAGTAGAAGTAATATGATGAAACTTTATGCTCTACACACACAAAATGGCTTCAATTCTTGAGTTAACAATTTTGTAGAGTAAAAAAATGAATGTTGTCCTTTCTTTCGTGAACATAATTGATTTTTTAAACTTAGTAAGACCACATACTTCTTGCAGTAGCTTGACAGCCTTTTGTTGGTCTCTCTTACAACCATGAAGAACTATGCATTATGCCTTGAGACGACAAATTAGAGCCTACAAGAAGGCCTACCGTGCCCACCTAAATGAATACCACTCAATGTATGTCAGTCAAAGAGCAGATCATCCATTTACCTCCATCCTCTCCTATTGCAGTTTTTCTCTACTAACACCCAATTGTGCAGCATCAGCGAGACCTTGACCAAGTGGAAGGACAGATGGTTGACTTGTCACAATCTAGAAAGTTGGTTTAGGTTACTAAATTCTCACTCCACTCAAATTTATATTTCTGTTTCTACCTCATTAGCTCATATAACTTGCCACTCCTGGTTCAAACATACACCCGAATGTCCCGTGATACTTGCTACTAATTGTTCAACTCCTTGTCGGCTTCTATAAAAGGAAAACTCAACTGTTTTGGATTGATCATACGTCGATCCGCTCTGCATCGCATTCCTTTGCATAACATAACGTTAGCTTTCAATCATCTATAATTTTCTGTTCTAATGCTCTATCAAGCTTTACTTGTATTGTTCACCAATAGTTTATCGGTAATATTCAGATCTTTTTTGCATGGTTGCGTCTTGGTAGGGCGAGTTGTGCATGTAGATTCTTGTTCACGCGGGAACAAGCAAAAGCTTAATGTAAAACCATCTCATGGTAGTATTGTCTTGAGACCCTTATGTGATGATAATATGGAACAATAATATGATGGCCTAGCTAACATGATGCACCCTGTGAAGTTTGGTTCTCTAGCTAATATGATGCAGCTGCCTTCTTCTCCCATGCACCCTATACGGTTTGGTCATATCTGATGTAGTACTAGTTTGTGTGCTATCTGGTACTTGTATTATCCAAGTCGTGCATTTGATGAACAACATGCGTATATTTGGTGCGATGCTTGATTAGTTTGTGATCTTCTAATCCTATGGTACTGTAATTTGTTGATTTAGAGTTTGGTTCTTGTAAATCCGTTCTTTATTGTGTTTCTAGTTTTCTATGTTATTGTTAGAAGATATGCTTAATTCAGATCGATGGCTATCATTTTCTCTCTCTTACAGGAGTTCAAGGATGAAGTTGGGAGAAAGGAAGATTTTATTACATACTCAAAGTGTAGAGTAGCAGTTACATTTTTAGCTAGTTATTATACATGATCTTGCATGGTCTAAACTATGAATGATTGTAATATCTTGCATTGCCCCAACTGTTTTACATTCCGGTTATGTAATATGGCTTGATTGAAATATTTATTATAATTTTTATGTCATTTGCGAAAATTTATTTGATTTGGAATTCATTTGATTTGGGTTCTTATTTGCTTGGTCGTAAGAAATAATCTGAAAGATATTTGGGCTCAGAAATGACCCAAATAATGTTTGGCTTTAAAATGGCCGTGGCCAAAACAATATTAGATTCCAACGTGAATAATTCAAAAATACAGAATAAACTCATTGTAGAAAAGGCCATAGCCTAGAAATAAAAATCCCATATGATGGGCTCGATCCATGTAGCTAAACGGAATTGATGATTTTTTTTCTGAATTATTGACTCCCACAAATGAATGAACTGGACGGGCTGAATTCACATTACGATTTCATTTCGTCACAATTTTGCCACGTAGGATCGACCACGAGGATCCGAGCTGGCACGGCTAGATGGTCCATGACGATATTGGATCGTCATAGACGTTATGACGATTCAATATCGTCATAGACGGTTATGACGATTTTACCAAAAACGTCGTTATAGT
The DNA here is from genome assembly GCA_030063025.1 of Avena longiglumis. NCBI lineage: Eukaryota > Viridiplantae > Streptophyta > Magnoliopsida > Poales > Poaceae > Avena > Avena longiglumis. The sequence continues at coordinate 6,444,670 of CP125974.1, read as the reverse complement.
TCATTTGCGACGCCCAGCTTTCGACGATCTCAAAATCGTCATAGAATCGTCATAAACGGACTACTAAGACGATTCTGTGACGAAAATTGAGGGTCATATATAGACATATTCCTTGTAGTGGAAAGTATCTAGTCGGAGTATTTCATTCAAACTATATACTTGGGGGCTACAGTGAGAAGTTTTCTAGCTTAGTCACTCTTAGAGCATTCAAACGCAAAGACCTAAGGTTTTCCATCTAAATCCTCGGGGGCTACAGTGGGATACTCATACGAAATGCAAAAGGCAAATAAAACTTACAAGTGCGATGATCTTGAGGTTAGTAGCGCTCTCAGCAAGCAACTTGCCAAAGGAAAGGCTGTTTCCTTGCAAGATTTCTGCTTGCCGGAGAAGCTCCTCAAGGCCGCAGGTTAGAGATGTCGGCGCCGCACCAGGAACCAAAGCGAAGCTACTCGGTGTAAGTGCCAGGTAGACTATCTTCGGGAATTCTATGGTTGTCCTGGGTGCAGAGGCGCCGCCTTCAGCAGACGTTCCACCAACAACCAATGCCTTACCGCCGGAGCTTCAGCCATTTGAGTTGTGGTACTGTCTTGCGTTGCCTGTTCGCCGACAACGGCAAGCTCCGCGGAGGCACCTGAGTCCACTTCTATGGCGGAAGGGCCAGATGCATCTTTGGCTTGTGAGCTTGTCGGAGCAGACGTAGGCTAGACACTGGGAGTAACAGGGGCGATGGCGGGATATGCGTGAGGAGACACGTCACGATGCAACATATCCTTAATATTTCTAGAAGCCCCCAAAGTCTTCGAGGTCTTCTTCAAACTAGTAGTGGCCTTCTTCCTGAAACATGCAAAAAGTATAAGTACAGGAATACGACAAGCAATGGACAATGCCAGAGAGAAAGAAGCTTACACAACAGGGGGTGCTTTGGCAAAAGGAATCCCAGTAACTTTTCTTTTCTCCGCCTCCAGGGCGGCGACAGTCTTCTTGGAGGCTCCACCCTCCGTCTTCTTCTTCTTGCCTCCGTCGATAGCGTCAGATGTGGAGCTCTTCCGCTTTCGTGCCAGCGGGACATCGTCGTCGGACATGACGGTGACTTCCTTCATCTTTGGGTCATAGATTTGGATAGCCATGCTATCCTCCTCTAGACTGCTAAGCTGTTAAGTGAAATACCACAAGTGTTAGATGAAGATGATTATGGTTAGACGGAAGAACTGGAGTATATGTCATACACGGAAAATAAACATCATACCTCTGGGCATGTGCCGTCAACGAACATGTCATAGGTGATGGTGAAGCCACGCTTCCTATACTTCACCTTGACGATGTCCTTAAGGCGGAGCTTGACGGAGTCACTCGAGAAGTTGTCCTCGGAGATACAGAGGCTATCCTTCCTATCCTTGGTGTACTCATGCATCAGCTTCGAGTGGTGCTGCAGAGGCTGGATCCGCCTGATGAACCAGCACATGGCTAGGTCCAACCCGACCAGACCTGTGTCTACGAACCAATCTATCCGCCTAATGGCGCGGGAGGCTTCGTCGTCGAAGGGAAGGGTGGCTTGTGACCTCCATGTCGTGGCTTCGGCGGAGGCTCCATCGATGAAGTCCGGATACGTTTCTTCTCGGCCAGCCAGAGGGATATCTGGGACGTAGAAGTACGTCCGTTGCCAGTTCTTGCAGGACTCATGGCCGACGATGTCGGGGAACCGCCGGCTAGGCCAGATCTTAAAGCTAATTGTCCCACAGTTCCTGAACTCGTCCTTGCCGGCTCCGGCTTCCCGCTTGACGATGAAGAAATAAATAAAGAGATCTAGCCTAGGCCTAATACCTAAGTAACCCTCACAAAGCGCCGCGTATTTGCTGAGCACGAGGATGCTATTGCGAGAGATGTTCTGAGGTTGTACTCGGTAATGGCTAAGAACAGTTATGAAGAAGTTGGAGATGGGCAAAGAAACGCCGCGTACCAGTTGGGCCTTAAGGTACACCTTCTCTCCGGCTTGGGGAGAAGTCGTGAACTCGCGGGCCGGCGCCGCCCGCCAAGCGAGCCCCTCCGTCGCAGGGAGGTAGCCCTTGACGAGCAGCTCCTTGATGTCACGGGCTGTGATGTCCGACCCACACTAATCCCCTTTGTGGGAGTCACTTTCCTCTTCCAGCAGCTCCAGCGCCGCTGGATTGTGGTCGCCGCCGGTGGATTCGACCACCGCGGACTTGGGGATCACCAAACCCTCTGAAGGTACGAGCATGGTGCTCACCGGTTCGCCGCAGCATCGCCTGGCGCCGCCATGGAGGGAGCAGAGCTGCTTGCCATTGGAGAGGAGGATGTGGTGACTGGAAGGATTAAAGGGCTAGGGTTTTTCGCAACCGCACAGAGAGCTCGAGGAGGCGCTCGTTGGAGGAAGAAGACGACGCGAGAGGAAAATGAGGTGAAAAGTAAAAAAATCCACTGCAGTTACAATTTATAACCCCTGGCGTCAAGTTTCGTGCAAGACAATCGAATGGTTGACGCGTAGGCGATGTGTAAGGGCGCGTGCGCAGAAATTTCGCCACGTTCCCAACCGTCGCCGCCAACAGTTCGTATCGCTCGCGCGGGAAAAATGAATATGATTGTGTTATCTACATGTGTGAGTTACGAGGTGTTGCTGACCTATGTCTACAACGTCCTAGCTGTCACTAGTAGGTGAACCATCACATCGGAAGATTCTAGCATGGACGGATCCCACAAAGGGAAGACGGAGAGTATGATAGAAGATTCAATAATTCTCCGACTTACAAGATGAAGACGGAGAAAACCTTGCAGGATTCTTTGGGAGGACTACAAGATATTGCTTGACGATTTGCCGACATCCATCTAGATGGAGAATTCAACCTGAAGAGGCAAGACAGCGCAAGATCTCGGAGTTCTCCGGGGGCTACTGTTGGGGATATGCTATATGGGTATCCTCATAGCATGTCTCCTATCTGGATAACCCGGGTGGCCCACAGTTGGTAGCATGGCCCATGGCCTGCTGGGCGGCCCAGTTAGATGGATCCAGAAGGGAGGCCCATGCCGGATAAATGAAGGCTACGGAGGAGTCACCGACGTACCCAGAGCCTTGGAGTGCAGGATACGCTAGACTAGTTGTAAGCAGTGTAGGACTTTTCCCTATAACCCTAGGACCAGGCGACTATATAAGTCGGGCCTATGGGAGCCTTTAGGGCAGATAACCTTAGACGACCTAGTATCAATTAACATACACCTCGCACATCGAACCAATCCCTGTAACTCGGCGTATTGCCCTTATAGTGATTTATAGCAGGAGTAGGATTCTGCCATCATTGTGATATCTAAACCTGGGTAAGCTGTGTTACCTCGTACCCGTCAACCGTCCGCCTTCACCCACGTCTCTAAACACGCACTGTGAGGACCCCTCCATGGCGTACTCGTCGGCAATACCACGACAAAGCTCAGTGTCGTCTACACCGCCGAACCCGAGACGGTGAACCACACTATTGCCCAGTACAAGAATTGGCTGTCGTCGGAAGAAAGCGGGTTCAGGTTCGTCGGTCTCGACCTCGAGTACAGGAGAGATCTCCACAGGATCGCCGTGCTGCAACTCTCCATGAAGGAGCACGTCCTCATTTACCAGCCTTTTTGCGAGAAGGGGGTGATTGGAAGAGGTACATGTTGCTGTCATTTTGTTCCTGAGCCGTTTGTTTGCACAACTTCTTGCTACATTATTTGTCCTAATCCATTTTCATGCAGGTGGGGCAATAGAATTAGGTCGCTCTTTGGTGACTTTCTCGTGAAACACCAGATAACATTTACTAGTGTTGACACCAGGTCTGACACTGGCCTGCTTACCAGCCTGACTGTCCAAATTTTCATCCCAGAGGAGTACAGAGTGGACATCTAGGATATTTACTGGATCCGAGGGACGAGTGACAGCAGGACTGGGATGGCCAATCTTGCCGCCGATCTCATCGACCCATGGTACACTAACATGAAGGACAAACTCCCAAGATGTTGGTGGAGGCGTTTAGGGCACGATTACTGGGAGGATAAGCCGCTTTTTGAACCTAACCTGAGGTACGCTGCTATTCACGGGTATGTCAGCAACGAGCTGTACTGCCAGATCAAAGTGTTTCGTTCCAGGCAATGCACCCTTGAACCACCACCAAGGCAAGTGGTTTGCCGTAGATACCATGATGGAGAGGAATCTAACAGCTGGGGCAAGCGCCCGAAGACATCCTGGGATCGCTCGCCTTCTCCGCCAATCATTCCAACAGGCTAGGATGTCCAGTTTTAGTGCATGATTATTGTGTTTGTATGGGGCTTGTTATGTTTACGAAAACATGTTCTTTCACAAGTACAATGTGTGATAGCTATGTGTGAGCACTTCCGAACTGTTGTGTATTAACTTTTCAAACTACAATCTGGGTGTGTTTATGTCTGTAACCTTCGTTATAACAATAATTATGTCTGTGCCACTACAGCCAAGCACGATGTGCCGAGTTTTCTAGCATCTTATATTATGAATGTGTCCTTATATTGTGCCCGTCTGTGGACAGCGACATATGATCTTGTGGATCCCACCACAATCTCAGGTAGCTATATTCAGTAATACTCCCTCCATCCCAAGGCTTAAGGCCTATTTTTTTGAATGGTCAAGCCACGAAAAGTTTTGCCAAACTTTTAGAAAAGTCAAGCCACAAAAAGTAAACCCAGGCACTGCATGGCAGTTCTGGATGCTGCCGTATGCAAATGGCACCGACATAATTTGCACAGTGTAGGGCTGCGGTGTCGGGAGGCCCTTCGTTAAAAGGGGAGGGGGAGGAGGGCCAGGGAGATCGAATTTACCATCACTACAGTCTTTACCTACCACAAAGCAAGTTTGACCAGTCGAGCACCATCGGTTTCGATATCGCAGGTCTACGATTGCGTGGTCGTGCCGGGCAAGAAGGGTGTGTGTGCGACTTGGCGATGGCGTGGGGATCGAGAGGGCGGCGACACGGATGCAACACACACACACACGAATACATTGCGTCTGGTCCAACACACCACATATACTCTTGTTCTAGAAATGACAGAAACAACTTAAAATTATTAGGTGTCGTAGGAGGCAGCAAGGTCACTTCTTGGCCGGCTTGGAGCCGCGGATCCGGCCGATCCCTAAGGATGGGGATATAAAGCCGGTCCTGACGTACTCCCTCGGGAATTTGCCATACGCAACGTGCTTAGCCTTGGTCGCTGGCTTGAGTGAAGCATTGGGGCTTTTACCGATGCCAACCGCATGCTGAATCATGCTGTCAATCCTAGGGTTGACTCTTTTGCTATAGGAGGGGCAACTGAGCTCCCCACTTAGAGTGTGGAAAGGGACCTTCCCGGTCTTGATACTCTTCAAGACGTGGCGACTCTTGTCATCCCTGTACTCCTTGTCAGAGCGCACCTCACTTGAATCATCCTGCAATGTGCAAAAAATGCAAAAGAAATGAGCAAAATAAATTTACTTAGTCTACTTGTTCTCAAAAATCGCACAAACTAGTAGTGCATTTACCGGTCATGCATAGATATTCGAACAACCATTTCAAGTTACTTTGAAAACCACAGCACAATTTTACAGGTTTATTGCGGCTGTCTCCACAGCTCTTTGTCAACACCTGGATTTTTAATCCCAAATTCCTGTTATGCCATACATCGCAATCCCAGGATTACCATTTTTGCGAGACATAACAGAATTGGATACCACAGTACATCATCCATTACAAACCATACATAAGGTCTTACACAAATAAGGATCTCATGATCCGGTTCTTAATACAATTCAAGCAGCGGAACACGTAATAATAACAGTAGCATAGGCGAAGCTCCATCTTCGGGGTCACAGGCAATGCTGACGATGGGAGATGATCCTAGTTGTCGTAACCTTCCCGGGGTCCATCTTCCAGGTACTCCTCTTCATATTCTGGCCACGGGAATAGCCAGGGACAAAGCCATGAGTACTCTTTAAGTACTCGCAAACTAATACTAACAAGTGAAGGGTTTTTTGGTAGTAGGACACTAAGATCTAGGGTTGTTTTGCAAAAAGCCAGATTTACATCTACTAAGTTCAGAAGCAAAGAATGCTAGTTGAAGTTTTATAACACCTAAGTGGGAACTTGTATCTCATATCACAACTCTGTTGTGGTCAAGTAAAAGTCTCAATTCATTTCATAAGTCATTTTGAAAACATCTGACGGGGGAACAGTATGGCCACTCCAACTGTCCATAACGGCGGACGCGGATATTCGAATAGTTTGACACTTTGCAGAGATTGTACACTTTCACCACAACATTCGATACATCCGTCAGGAACAAATCCTGAATTCACCATACTCAGTATGCGGATAATCAATCCTAACCTTTCAATTACACGCCCTAGTATAAGCACCTCTCCTGTGAGTTTGGCCTCCCAACCATGACCAACTATCATCTTGGGTACTGCACAGGTGGATAATCTTCACAAGGTAGCCTCAGCTCAGACCTTGGCCGTGAGGGAACTAATACTAAGGTATATAAGTTTCAAGTAAAGCCCTACCCAATCTTCGGGTATTGTGGTTGTACGGTAAAATTGGAATGGTATCGCATCCAGACAACCATCAGTTTTATAAAGGGCTAAGGCTCATGCCTCAACATTTTCATCACCATAAATCATCTGGTGTTCGGAAACACATGTCCAAAACATCTCAATAGAATGATCCATCATTCCAAGGTTTTCATAACCATTTTTCCACCAAGTATTCCCATCTAAGTTGATCAAATTTTATGCTTAGCACTAGCATCTACAAGTGGGGGTAAGTACTAAGGAGGGGTGGTAAACTAGTGGAGTTTAACTAAGTTCGATATCTTGCCTTAGGATGACATAAATATTATCTAGCTTAGGCCAAATTTTATGCTCTTTATGCAACCTTCAATTATCTTTCTAGTATCTACAATTCACTTAAGTAAACTCTAGGTACAAGCTTTGATAAAGAAATAAAGTATAAAGCTTGTAAGTAAAACTAGGATTGGTTTATCAAGTGGTTATGATCATATATGCTTAAGGCATATAATTGGCATAGTAACAAGAACGTATTAGCTTGCATAGGTATAGTATCTTGCAAGTGTTAGCTTGCACAAATATCAGTATAAGCTTGCTAAATTGCAAGTGTTAGCTTGCAAGTATTGGCCTGCATAGGTCAACTTGGTTAGTAAGGCTTGCTAAATTGCAAGTGTTAGCTTGCAAGTATTGGCTTGCATAGGACAACTTGATTAGTAAGGCTTGCTAAATTGCAAGTGTTAGCTTGCAAGTATTGGCTTGCATAGGTCAACTTTATTAGTAAGGCTTGCCTTGTGCAGAGCAGTGGTTGAAGTTCTCCTCGGCTTCTTCTTCGTAGTATCCTCCTTCCTCCTCGTATCCTTGGTCGGTATTAGCGTCTATGAATAAATACGAGGTATACAATCACCAAACAATACTTAACTACTCTCAATCATCACACAAAAGGGTCTTATAGGTGATCTAGCATCATCACTAACATTACAAGATTAAAGCTTGGTTTAAATCCTTTTATTTTTAGAAAAGTAATTTCTACTCATTGAAAAACTACTTAAGATTTAATATTCTCCAAACCAAACATGGGATCATGTTGACACATGTCATCACCACATATTTTAGTCCATGGGAATGTGATTTAAAGTGGTGTCACAATTTAATAAGGTTTAACTCTTTTATTTTAATTAAATAAAGTGACTAGAAATGCCTATGTGGCATTCTTTTATTACTTGAACATTATTTCTGTAAGTAAACCCAAATGTTTTTATATATTCTGAAAGGTATGATCAAATGTGATTTTTGAGAGTTAGAATCAACTCAAAAGCATTTATGGTTTAAATTTGAAAAATGTTTGAATGCAGAAATGGTGCTGCCTTGTTATTTTTACCAAGGGTGATCTATAGATCCAAATGATTTAAATACAATGGGCTTGGATTCAACATTTCAAGACCTTTCTAACAAAATTGGTTTCATTCAATTTGGTTTAGTGAATCGAGTTGGGTTGATTTTTGAAACTAGGTGAAAAGAAGTGTGTTTGAATGAAAATGGAAAAATCCAAATTCAAACAAATGGGCTACACGGGAAACGATACTAGGCCGGCCTGCTAAGAACAATGCTTACGCGGGCTGGTTAAGTTGCTGTCCCCACGTGTCAGTGAGACGAGGGGGTGCGAAGCGGTACAGGGCAACGTGAGCCGTGGGATCTTGTTCTAATCTAACGGCCCTGGTTTATCGTCCACGTCGGGCAGCGCCAGCGAGACAGAAACCTAATGCGGCAGGTGGGGGTCGTCGTGGGCTCACCAGGGCTCAGGCGAGTGTCGGCGAGGCGGGCTAATGACAAAGTCGACGACGAACCTCCGGCACCGGGCAGCTTCTCTGGGCGGCTCAATCGCTGGCCTTCTTCTCCGGCGGCGGGCTCCGTGAAATTCGGAGATGCGCGCTTGCTTCCGGGACTAAGGAGGGTCGTCGGTGAGAGAGGGTAGTGAGGTGGTGTGCTCAATTCGGCTGGGGGTGTCCTCTATTTATAGTGGCGAGAGGGGACCGACGGGCGCAAGGTGAACTCGTCGTGGTCGATGGCACAGAGGGCTATCAGCGTGGGCGACGGTAGGGGGCGGTGCTGTGCTCCCTGGCGAAGCTCAACGACGTGGTTTCAAGGCGTGGGGCGGTGCGGATTGGTCGGAACGCGGCGGTGCTCTGCGCTTGCCCGAAGGAAGTTTTGATGGCACACAGCGTGCGTGATCCGCGCGGCGGCAAACGAGCGTGTCTGCGGGGTTGCTGGGACGGTGGTGATCACGTATGCACGCGGCGAGGGCGGCGCGCGGTCTGTGGGCATCTGTCGAGCGTGGCGCACAGGGCGCGCTCTCAGCATGGTTGCTGGCGCGCTTGGCATGGTCTGTGCGTGTGGTCCAGGGGCTGGCAAGGTTCGAGCGCTAGACAGGGAGTGGCGGTGGGGTGTTAGCTTGCTCCCAGACATGTTGGCTAGGCTTGGTGCTTCTCCTAGATCGCTGTCGACATGTGGGTGGCAAGGGTGAACTCGGCCTGCTCACCATTGATGATAATGGCTAGCTTACAGTAGTGATAGAGATTAGTTTAGGTTGTTAGATGATCTACTAAGGCTAGTGGTGTCCAGAGAGGGAACAAGTTAGGCTCAAATCACTGCTCCAAATAGTGTTTAGATTTTGTTTGATTTGTATATGCAAGGTGTTTGATGAAATGGCCGCAATAATTCAAGTTTTGAATTTTGAAAAGATTTTTGGTGGGTGTTCTAGGTTGGTGCTGGTGAGTCTGCAGATGCTTGGGTTTTCAAAGTTGAGCTTGTTTGAGTGGTTTTTGAAAAAGTGGGATCTTCCCATATGATAAAGATTCAATTTTAAACTGTCCTTTAAACTATGCATTTGAATGTTTCTGGATGATCACAAAGTGGTCCTTGATACTTTGTTATGAGTACTATCAAGGGGTGCAAAGATCCAAACAAGTTTCTGTTAAGTTCTGAAAGTTTGAGACAACCAAAGTAGGCATGAGAGTTAAATTGGTCAAAATGACCATTCACTCATTTTGTTTGTTTTGATTTATTTGTCTTTGGGAAAAGTGTGGGGATTGTTTAGATGATGTTTATTTCACCTAAGAATCCTTTTACAATCAAATAAACACATAAACAAGGCAATTCAAAAGAATTCAAAATGGGATGCATACACACATGCATGCTTTCATATTTTTATTTAGAAAAGTTTTTGTTAACTCTAATTTTGAAGATTAGAGTTTGATGATTCTAGTTCAATATATTTGGGATGTTACACTCTTTCTCCTAATTGTAGAATGTGGAGTAATTCAGAACAGACTAAATCTCTACATGCAGCGGGTTGTATGGTGCATCTGATCATGATCGGTAGAATACAGATCACTTGAATAGATCCTGTACTAGTACATCTACAACCCGACCAGAAAATATGAATATTAAACTAGAAAGATGGAGAAATAAAAGTACCTCCAGGTACACGAGCGGAACATGCTCGTCGAACTCCTCACCCTCATCAGGGTCTCCGAAGTCTTCTGCACCCGAGAGCACATAGTCCTCATAAGGGTTGAACTGGATGTCCTCCTCACCCTAGGCTGCATGCATCTCCTCCAGATCTGCGACAGGAGGCGTCACATCGCTCGTGGCAGGCGCAGGCAGCCCAATGGCAACACCCGAAGACTCACCTACAAGCACTCGCTTCATTGCATCGGAAGGGAGAATGTGGTTGTTCGACCTCGAGTTGTACGGTGAGGTTTGTGGGTTTTGCTAGATCGGGGAGAATGGGTTAATGCATGGGAGGGAGACGATGCAGAGGAGTAGGTTTTAAACACGGGGCATTGTTAAGTCTCCTCCTGGGGCCCTCCGCCTCGAGGCTCATCAGTTGGGTGCCTTAGTAGGGCTTCTGGCTAACGCATGGACGGTTCGTGCCATGGGCCCCAGCTAGAAGTGAGATTGGAGGCGTGGTACTGTGAGGCCCGTTCCCGTTTGCAGCTGGAGTAGTAGTAGGCTTTTCATAGGCATGACATGACCACTCGACGGATTCTTTAATCTACGCCTCGATCGATTGCTTCTCGTAGAAGGGTTGAAAGGAGGGACACCTAAAAACACAATGGTTAAAGCATGGCTAGCCAGACACGTGCATTGTCACGCTCTAATGTGAAGGGTACGACATGTGCAGAGGATGCATCGTTCGACCCCCGCTGACACGACATTACAGTGCACCATACTTGTGCCATGGTGGATGCATTGCAACCGGTTAGATAAGCGTGCCACCGTGTTTCCGCCTCGCTGCACTAGAAAATACACACATTTTTATTTTTTTATATACCCTCGTGTATATAAATTTAAATAGTTTATAATTTTTAGAGAATAAAAGGAAATGCATAGACACGCATATACGAAAATTATATTCCTTTGTACACTTTCCTTCTAGATTATGGAAGTAAAGTATCGGTGGCCAACTCGTTATTTCGTGTGGATAGAGAGGTCCGTCTCCACACACAGACACACACACACGCACACACACACACACACACACACACACACACACACACACAGAGAGAGAGAGGGCTATCTTGACCATTAGATCACAGAGGATCAACGTTGTGTGGGCACGATCCGCGTGACAACCGTCTCGACCAATCAGGGCATACCAACCAAAGTGAGGACGAGTTATTATGAGAGGGGGAAAACCGAGTACTACCATTTTCATATCATGAGAGGGGGATCCACTGCACGGATTGAGCCCAAACCCGACACCTAGATCCTCTCGGCATTTTAAGAAACTTCTCCAGCTAGAGATTCTAGGGTTCCATGGAGAAATCCAGAGTTTCCATTCACCAACTCCGGAAAACCGGCGATTCTGTAAAGCAGGTGCGAGAATTGAGCGCGCCCTAGGTGTAGGGATCATATCTCCAACACTAGAGCCCGAGGCAATTTACACGCATGCTAAGTCGTGGCAGACCGCCATCCCCGAGAGGTTGGTGCTTATCTTGTGGTACAAGCATATACTGTATTTTTTCCGAGTTACGCCCCGGTAATTGCGGTTTCTAACCGTAGGTGCCCTAGAAATTGCCTTGGATTTTCTATTAAAAATGTTTTGGGGTACCCCATGGGGTACCTAGGCTGGGCAAGTGCCTAGGTTCAAGGTTGCAATGGACCTCCCTAGCCTGCGCGTGTCGGCGGGTTTGCCGATTTTTCCCACCCCCGAACCCCGGCAATGGGAAATTCATAAAAAATCAAAAAAATATGAAACCAGCTCAAGTAGCCCTTGCGTGTCATCCACGACCAACATAAAATCATAAGCAAGACAAACCGGGACTTTTGGCACACGGCGCACACCCGGATGGCTATCGAGTAGGAGTTAACATGGCTTTCAACCCTAGACCTCCCCCTCACTGCCCAGAACATGGATCCACTGCGCGGATTAAGCCCAAACCCGGCACCTAGCTCCCTCTTGGCATTCTAAGCAACTTCTCTAGCTAGATATTCCAGGGTTCCATGGAGAAATCCAGAGTTTCCATTTACCGACTCCGGAAAAACGGCGATTTTGCAAAGGAGGTGCGAGAATTGAGCGCGCCCTAGGGCCCGAGGCAATTTACCTGCAAGCTACGTCGTGGCGGGCCGCCATCCCCTGGAGGTGTGTGCTCATCTCGTGGTGCAAGCATATACTGTATTTTTCTCGAGTTATGCCCCGGTAATTGCGGTTTCTAACTGTATGTACCCTAGAAATTGCCCTGGAGTTTCTGGAAAAATGTTTTGGGGTGCCCCATGGGGTACCTAGGCTGGGCAAGTGCCTAGGTTCAAGGTTGCAATGGACCTCGCATGCTTGCGTGCGCCAGCGGGTTTGCCGATTTTGCCCACCCCCCGAACCCCAACAATGGGAAATTCATCAAAAATCAAAAAATATATGAAACCAGCTCGAGTAGCCCCTATGTGTCACCCACTACCAACATAAAATCATAAGCATGACAAACCGGGATTTTTGGCACACGGCACACCCCTCGGATGGCTATCGAGTAGGAGTTAACATGGCTTTCAACCCTAGACCTCCCCCTCACTGCCCAGAACGTGGATCCACTACGCGGATTGAGCCCAAACCCGACACCTAGCTCCCTCTCGGCATTCTAAGCAACTTCTCCATCTAGAGATTCAGGGTTGCATGGAGAAATCCAGAGTTTCCCGTATCGTAACCCTAACGACTAATAGCAGTCGTCAGATCGTAACCCTAGTGGCCAAAGGAGACCGTTAGATCGTCTCTTCTAGAAGACTCGGCCCCCTTCCCGGGGCGCTGGTTCTACGTGTCGATGGTTACAGACTGTTCAATCATGCGGCGTGGATGCTAGGATGTTTCTTCGTAAGGCTGATCCACGAGTAGGCTGTTATACAACATGATCCACCGCACTTATAATATTCAAATATATTACTATATGCACCTCCCTCTACCCTATATCAATAGGAGCTCGTGACTGATCACGTCTCTTTCACAGCCATAACCCCTTCTCCACCGCATCTCGTCGTGCCGGACGATGCCATCGGCTTTCGCGCGCCGTTCCCCGACGACAGCAACTGACTTGAACCTTAAGGTAGGAAATCATTTGAATAGCATTTGAATTCATCTTACAAATTCCTATTGTCGGCTTAACTAACTTCACATCTATTCTCTGATTTCTCGACGATCTTCAGATGTGGGAGCCGTGCAGCAAGGAGTACTCAGATCGTCAGCCCTTGAATCTGGAGGAGATCCTCACGCGCAACACCTGGCGAAGTATGGGATCGTGTGCTCCCACCATGGATGCTCTCGCCACCCCTACTACGTTCTCCCAGGGCACGAGCTCGCGTGCCATCACGGCGCGTGCGGCTGCATAGAGCCCGGCTACAACTACACCGGCCCGCCGACAAATTCCGTGGTCCACCTTGAAAGGGATCACCCGATCGAAGTGATTAGGCTCTCCTATGGCTACTCCATTCTTCTCCAAGAGCAGGTGTCGTTTCCTGAGCCGGTATGCTTTCCATGTGCTACGCACATAAGACGTTAGATGTGGTCGTGTTATAACGCTTTCTAGGGTTGGCGTTCTTTAAATCTCCCCTTCCCCTCAAAGCCACTGTCCTCACTCCATCCCTTAGCCGCTAGCAGGTGGCCTGCCACCCCACCAGCGACCTCTCCCGCCGCCACCCCGCTCCTCCACCTCCTTCTCGTCATGGCTTCGTGGGGAGACAGCCAGGAAACGCGTGAAGATCACAGAGACGATGAAAGCGACGTGAGTCGTCTCATACCTTACATTTTATGGGGATTTATTGATTTTGAGCTAGATCTACTCTGATTACTCATGTATGTCTAGTTTGCTAGGCCATCGCGACTTTGTATGACTCTGATTATCATGGTTTAGCGGAGGGAGAGAGTCCTCCCCGTTGTAAAAACCATGAGCTTGTCGCCGCTAAATTTGTAGCATTCAAGGGACACAACACATGCAGGAGGTTTTTAGGTTGTGGGCAGGGTGAAGCGTGGCCAACGAAAAGTTGCCGCGTTGTCAAATGGGTACATCCGGAGTGACCACTATCTATGCATAAATCGCTAGATAAACTATGGGAGAAGAATGCTGAGATGAAAGAAGCCTTAGTCAGCGCACTTCTTGACAGTGCTGAGATGAAGTTAATGGACCTTGATGATGCACCAACCCTTCGCCGTGAAATCCGTAGGTTGGAAGCCAAGTTTAGCAAATTCGGAAAGGAGAGGGACGTGGCGATGGCACTGAAGGCTAAATCATATAAAGACCTGACTGCATGAAGGATTGAACTACATGAGAAGAAACTCCACGATGTCACAACTACCAATATGCATAGGTTCCTGAGGATCAAGGCAGAGAAAGAACTAACCAAGTGAAAGCAGGATGCTGAAGGGAATATGCCCTGAGAGGCAATAATAAATTGTTTATTATGTGTATTCCAAGTATATGATAGATGTTTATTTTGCATGCTATAATTGTATTAATACGGAAACGTTAATACATGTGTGTTTAATAAACAAACAGAAAGTTCCTAGTTAAGCCTCTCTCATAAACTAGCTCGTTGATTAACAAGATGATCAAGGTTTCCTGATCATGGACATTGGATGTTGTTAATAACGGGATCACAACATTAGTGTAATGATGTGATGAACATTCATCCGAAGTATAGCATTACGATCAAAGTCATTGAGTTTATATTGCTATAACAACTTACGAAGTGATCCTAATCCTTAGACCATGAGATCATGTCAATCACTAACACCGGAAGAGTTTCTTGATAACATCAAACGTCACACCGTAATGTGGTGATTATAAAGATGGGTTCGAACTAATAAAGTGTTATGTTGAGGCTCATGGATCAAGAGTGGAATTTGTTCATCCCGATGACGGATAGATATACTCTGGGCCCTCTCGGTGATATCACATTGATTAGCTTGCAAGCAAGTGATTTGATCACTAGAATGTTATATCACGGGAACGAGAAAGAGTGCATGTCGGTAACGAGCTCAAACTAGGTATGGAGATACCGATGATCGAATCTCGGACATGTAATATATCGTGAGACAAAGGGATTAAGATACTAGCGTAAAAGGTTCCGACGATCACAAGAAAGTCATCGTTGAATGTGTGGAGTCGATGGGTCTCCGATCCCGCTCGATTATTGATCTGAGAGGGGTCTCGATCATGTCCGCATTATTCACGAACCGTAGGGTGACACACTTAAGAGACACCGACATCCAATTGGAGCAAAAGTTTCATGCCGAAAGAATAAACAAGCGCAGGAATTTATTTCACTAGATACCAAAAAGTTTTCGGTGAAATTGCATAAAGTGGTTATGCATGTGAAATAGAATTCTAGCAAGGTTATTTGTGAATGTTTGTCATTAAAGTAATTGACAAAATTCTGAATAAAATAAAAGAGTTTTATTTAATGAGAGTTTGCATTAAATTTGGTGGAAATTTAATGGGATTTTTGAGTGGGATTTTGAGTGGACTTTTGAAGGGTCATTTTGTGAGTGGAGTGTCCACCCACATGATGAGGGAGGGCAAGGGGCAGCCCCATGCGCTGCCACCCCTTGGGTTCCCCCTCCTCCTATAAAAGGAGCCCTCCTCTCACTTCTCACTCACACCTCCTCGTGAAGGATCTCTCCCCTCTAGAATTTATTCCCCATGGTCTCGGACTAGCGAGATACATGTTCCCGGTGGCTATTCGGCAAGAAAGAGTTGTGCTTCCGCTGCATCGCTGGAGCGAGGAGGCGGAGGTTGCTCGGTGCCTCGAACGTGTGTGCGAGCACGGATGCGCTGCTGATTTGCGGCGCTAGGACTTCCTCTCGATCTTGAGATCGGCAAGAGATCGTCTACATCAACCACGAGTTTGGACTTGTTAAGCTTTTTCGGTCTTCAAGGGTATGTTCTCTACGGATATACATCCGCCCGTTGTTTGTATCTAGTATAAATAGATCTTGGTATATAGTTCACATCGTAGGAAAATTTTTGTTTTCTATGCTGCGAACCATTAAGTGGTATCAGAGCCGGATCTATGCGTAGATACTTTACACGGGTAGTACACATATGAGTATGTGGGCGATGATGATCATGTTGTTGCTCCTTTCTTGTGATTTTGGATATTGGTGGCATAGTGGGATGAAGCAGCCCGGACAAACTTTACATGTCCTCGCACATGAGACCTGTTCCACGCTTGACATGCAACTAGTTTGCATAAGTGGCTAGCGGGTGTCTGTCTCTCCTACTATAGTCAATATCTATTTTGCAAGCGAGTTGTCAACAATTTGATTATCCTCGTTGTGGTTCATGTTCATAGGTAAGAACGGTTCTATCTCGAAAGCCCTCAGCCACGTAAAACTTGCAATGGATAAATTAGAAGCGTCTAGTTTAGATTGTTGCTGGGCTAGTGTTATGATATGGTAGTGTTGTAAGTAGAAGTATGAGATGATACTCTTACAACACACATAGCGTAAAACCCATAGATTGTGGATTTACACATATAGGTATGATAGTGATCATACCACGATGCACATGATAGAGATCATCTGCGGGAACCATATAATTTCACTATTAAACATATGATGTTTGATTGCATCTTATATTGCTTGTTTAGCGCTTTGTTAAGCATAATAAGATGATCCCTCATTTTAAATATCAAGATAAGAATGTGTTCTTCCTTTAGTATGCACCGATTATGTTTTCGTCGCTCCAAGACATCACGTGATGATCGGGTGTACTTGGATCCTCGACCATACTTCGGGTGTAAGACAGTTACACACGCAAAATACTAAGGTTCTAACTTGGCGAGCCTAGCATGTCTGAGACATGGCCTCGAACACGCACCGAAAGGTTAAGCATGAGCCATATAGTTGATATGATGCCCATTTGATGCTCGCCTTTGAAGCTATACCGACTCACGTGATGATCGGACTTGGTGTAGTGGATTTGGTTCATGTAATCACCAAAAGGACACGAGGGATGTCGCTTTTGAGTGGGAGTTCATTCGTAATATAGATTAGTTGAACTCAATCTATCATACACTTAGTCTAAACTTTACAAATTCTGTTGTAGATGGCACCACCGCTTTTAATTTCAATGCGTTCATGGAGAAAGAGAAACTAGCAACGAACGGTAGCAACTTTCTTGAATGGGCCATGAATTTGAGGATTCTCCTCTCTGCACAAAAGCAATATGTGCTAGAAGCGCCGTAGGCCCCCACCTTTGACGATGCCCCGACGAGGAGAAGAATGTCTATCGACTTGTCGAGGACCACAACTTAGTTCATTGCGGCATATTGTATGGGCTAGAGCCGAACTTCAAAGCGTTTGAAAACGGCAATGCTTTTGATACAATGGGTGAGTTGAAAATGATTTTCACACACATGCTCAGAGAGCTACAATGCTTGTAAAAGTTCTTTAGCTGCATGATGGAAGAGCACAGCTCCGTTAGTGAACATGTACTCAAGATGTCGGGTTACGCCGATAAGCTTGTGTCCTTGGGAATAACGATTCCCATTGACTTAGGCATCCATCGTGTTCTGCAGTCTATGCCACCTAGCTATAAGAGCTTCGTGATGAACTATAATATGCAAGGCATGAAGAAGTCTCTCCCCGAGCTTCTGTCAATGCTTAAAACTGCAGAAGTGGAGATCAAAAAGGAACATCAAGTGTTAATGATTAATAGGAACACTGGTTTCAAGAAAGACAAGAAGGAAAACGGAAGGAAGTAAAGGCGGCAAGCACATGTTGCGCTGAAAAGAAACCCCGAGTTGGACCTAAGTCCGATACCGAGTGCTACTATTGTAAGGGATCGCCATCGAAGCTTAATCGCCCCCAAGTATCCGCGCACAAGAAGGCCGGCAAGGCAAACAAAGGTATATATGATATACATGTTATTGATGTGTACTTGACTAGTGCTCGCAGTAGCACCGGGTATTTGATACCGTTCGTTGCTAATATTTGTAACTCGAATCGTGGGCTGCGAACAGCGACGCTAGCAAGGGTGAGGTCAAGATGCGTGTCGGCAATGGATCAAACGTTGATGTGATCGCCGTCGGAACGCTACCTCTACACTTACCGTCGGGATTAGTAATACACTTCCCTATATGTTATTTCGTGCCCGCACTGATCATGAACATTGTATCTGGATCATGTTTGATGCAAAGTGGTTTTTCATTCAAATCTGAGAACAATGGTTGTTCCATTTATATGAATGAAATCTTTTATGGTCATGCACCAATGTTGAATGGTTTATTTCTGTTGGATCTCGATGATAATGTTACACATATTCATAATATTGATGCTAAAAGGATTAAACTTAGTGATGATATATCCGCATATATGTGGCAATCGCCGTCTAGGTCATATTGGCATTAAACGCATGAAGAAGCTCCATTCGGATGGACTTTTAGAATCACTTGATTATGAATCATTTGATACATGTGAGCCATGCCTTATGGGCAAGATGACTAGAACGCCGCTTTTCGGTTCAATGGAGCAGGCGATGATTTATTGGAAATCATACATTCGATGTATGTGGTCCAATGAGTGTGTCGTTGAGGTGGATATCGTTATTTTGTTACTTTCACGGATGATTTGAGTAGATACGTTATATCTACTTGATGAAACACAAGTCTGAAACCTTTGAAAAGTTCAAGGAATTTCGTAATGAAGTGGAAAATCATCGTAATAGAAAGATCAAATTTCTACGACCGTGGAGGTGAGTATCTAAGTTACGAGTTTAGCACTCACATGAAAGAGTGTGGAATTGTTTCACAACTCACACTGCCGGAACACCACAGCGAAATGGTGTGTCGAACGTAATCGTCATTTTATTAGATATGGTTCGATCTATGATGTCTCTGACGGACTTGCCGTTGTCATTTTGGGGTTATGCACTAGAAACTGCTGCATTCACTTTAAATCGGGCACCATCTAAATCCGTTGAAACGACACCGTATGAATTGTGGTTTGGAAACAAACCTAAGCTGTCATTTCTTAAGTTTGGGGTTGCGATGTTTATGTGAAGAAACTTCAACCGGATAAACTCGAACCCAAAGCGGAAAAATGCGTCTTCATAGGATACCCTAAAGAAACTATTGGGTATTCCTTCTATCACAGATCCGAGGGCAAGGTTTTTGTTGCCAAGAATGGATCCTTTCTAGAGAAAGAGTTTCTCGCGAAAGGTGTGAGTAGTCGGAAGGTAGAACTCTAAGAGGTTATGGAACCTTCTCTTCAAAGTATGTCGAGTAGCGCAGCGCCGGAATTCGTTCCGGAGTTTGCTCCACCTTGAAGAAGGAACTAATGATAATGATCATGAAACTCCGAAGAGAGTACTACCGAACCTCGCAGGTCAAACAGACGCTGCAGCTCCCGAGTCAGACGGAAATCCTGTCATAAATTTCATGGTTGATGAAAATAATGACCTGCGACGTATGAAGAAGCGAGGATGAGCCCGGATTCCAACAAATGGTTAGAAGCCAGGAAATCCGAGATGGAATCCATGTATGAAAATCAAGTTTGGAACTTGGTGGAATTACCTCACGACTGAAAGGCCGTGGAGAACAAATGGATTTTCAAAAGGAAAACGATGCCGATGGTAATGTGACCATCTATAAAGCTCGACTTGTCGCAAAGGGGTTTCGACAAATTCAAGGAGTTGACTACGATGAGACTTTCTCTCCGTAGCGATGCTAAAGTCGTTAGGATTATGTTAGCAATTGCTGCATATTTCGATTATGAAATATGGCGATGGATGTCAAAACCGCGTTTCTCAATGGTAATATTGAAGAAGAGTTGTATATGATACAACCAAAGGGTTTTGTCGATCCTAAGGATGCTAACAAGGTGTGCAAGCTTCAGCGATCCATCTATGGATTGAAGCAAGCATCACGGTTGGAATCTCCGCTTTGATGAGGTGATCAAAGAGTTTGGATTTGTCCAAACTTATGGAGAAGCTTGTATTTACAAGAAAGTGAGTGGGAGCAATGTGGCATTTCGATACTATATGTGGATGACATATTATTGATCGGAATGATATAGAACTTTAAACAGTGTTAAAAGTTATCTAAACAACAATTTTTCAATGAAGGACCTAGGTGAAGCATCTTACATATTAGGCATAAAGATCTATAGAGATAGATCTAGGCGCCTAATAGGGCTATCATAAAGTACATACCTTGATAAGATTTTAAAGAAGTTTAAAATGGACGAAGTAAGAAGGGTTCTTACCTATGTTGCAAGGCAAGACATTGAGTAAGACTCAAAGTCCGCTTCGGAAGAAAGAGAGATAATGGACAAAGTCCCTATGCTTCAGCCATAGGCTCTATAATGTACGCCATGCTATGTACAAGACCGGATGTGGCACACGCTATTAGTTTGACTAGTAGGTACCAATCGGATCCGTGTTCGAACATCGGATAGCGGTCAAGAATATCCTTAAGTACTTGAGAAGAACTAAGGATATGTTTCTTGTATACGGAGGTGAAGAAGAGCTCGTCGCTAAGTGTTATGTCGACGCTTAGCTTTGACACCGATCCGGATGACTCTAAGTCTCAATCCGGATCGTATTTCATGAATGGCGGAGCGTTAGTTGGAGGAGCTCCAAACAACCTGTGGTAGCGGATCAACAACGAGGCCGAATATGTTGCCGCTTGAGCGGCTCAGAAGCGATTTGGATGAAGGAGTTCATATCCGAACTAGGAGTTGTGGCAAGCGTTGGACCCAATGGTGATCTATTGTGACAACAATGGTGCCATTGCCAATGCCAAAGAGCCAAGGTCTCACAAGCATTCCAAGCATATTAAGCGCCGTTTCACTCCATCCATGAGCATGTCAAGGATGGAGATATAAAGATTTAGAAGTACATACGGATCTCAATGTAGCAGATCCGTTGACTAAAACTCTCCTAGAGCAAAACATGATCAACACCGTAACTCAATGGGTGTTAGATATATCACTATGTAACTAGATTATTGTCTCTAGTGCAAGTGGGAGATCAAGGAATATGCCCCGAGAGGCAATAATAAATTGTTTATTATGTGTATTCCAAGTATATGATAGATGTTTATTTTGCATGCTATAATTGTATTAATACGGAAACGTTAATACATGTGTGTTTAATAAACAAACAGAAAGTTCCTAGTTAAGCCTCTCTCATAAACTAGCTCGTTGATTAACAAGATGATCAAGGTTTCCTGATCATGGGCATTGGATGTTGTTAATAACGGGATCACAACATTAGTGTAATGATGTGATGAACATTCATCCGAAGTATAGCATTACGATCAAAGTCATTGAGTTTATATTGCTATAACAACTTACGAAGTGATCCTAATCCTTAGACCATGAGATCATGTCAATCACTAACACCGGAAGAGTTTCTTGATAACATCAAACGTCACACCGTAACAGGGTGATTATAAAGATGGGTTCAGAACTAATAAAGTGTTATGTTGAGGCTCATGGATCAAGAGTGGAATTTTTTCATCCCGATGACGGATAGATATACTACAGGCCCTCTCGGTGATATCACATTGATTAGCTTGCAAGCAAGTGATTTGATCACTAGAATGTGATATCACGGGAACGAGAAAAGAGTGCATGTCGGGAACGAGATCAAACTAGGTATGGAGATACCGATGATCGAATCTCGGACATGTAATATATCGTGAGACAAAGGGATTAAGATACTAGCGTAAAAGGTTCCGACGATCACAAGAAAGTCATCGTTGAATGTGTGGGAGTCGAGATGGGTCTCCAGATCCCGCTTCTGATTATTGATCTGAGAGGGGTCTCGATCATGTCCGCATTATTCACGAACCGTAGGGTGACACACTTAAGAGACACCGACATCCAATTGGAGCAAAAGTTTCATGCCGAAAGAATAAACAAGCGCAGGAATTTATTTCACTAGATACCAAACAAAGTTTTGGGTGAAATTGCATAAAGTGGTTATGCATGTGAAATAGAATTCTAGCAAGGGGTTATTTGTGAATGTTTGTCATTAAAGTAATTGACAAAATTCTGAATAAAATAAAAGAGTTTTATTTAATGAGAGTTTGCATTAAATTTGGTGGAAATTTAATGGGATTTTGAGTGGGATTTTGAGTGGACTTTTGAAGGGTCATTTTGTGAGTGGAGTGTCCACCCACATGATGAGGGAGGGCAGGGGCAGCCCCATGCGCTGCCACCCCTTGGGGTTCCCCCTCCTCCTATAAAAGGAGCCCCTCCTCTCACTTCTCACTCACACCTCCTCGTGAAGGATCTCTCCCCTCTAGAATTTATTCCCCATGGTCTCGGACTAGCGAGATACATGTTCCCGTGGCTTTTCGGCAAGAAAGAGTTGTGCTTCCTGCATCGCTGGAGCGAGGAGGCGGAGGTTGCTCGGTGCCTCGAACGCGTGTGTGCACGGATGCGCTGCTGATTTGCGGCGCTAGGACTTCCTCTCGATCTTGAGATCGGCAAGAGATCGTCTACATCAACCACGAGTTTGGACTCGTTAAGCTTTGTCGGTCTTCAAGGGTATGTTCTCTACGGATATACATCCGCCCGTTGTTTGTATCTAGTATAAATAGATCTTGGTATATAGTTCACATCGTAGGAAAATTTTTGTTTTCTATGCTGCGAACCCTTCAGATGCCAAAAAGATGACGCTGACGATTCAAACCCTGGAGTGGCATAATGAAGGGCATCATGCTAAGGTTAGGAAGATAATCTATGTGTGTGAAAACTAGGTTTGTTCAGATTGAGCTCTCTACTGTTAATTGTAATATTATTTGTCGACCAAGTGGTCTGAAGTCTGAACTAGTAGGAGCCCAAGCGGAAGCCTGTTCGTGGATTTTCAGTTGTGTGTGGGAATGCTCGGAACAAAATGTAATAATATTTGTCGACCAAGTGGTCTGAAGTCTGAACTAGTAGTGCCTACTCGGAACAAATTGGGCGTATGTTCGTCTATCTTATGCCTTTCTTTGTTCATTTTGTCTGATGGTGGTAATCTAACTTTGCTGGTTTCTTTAAGTGGAATCTACATGGATTCTGCCGCATGCAAAGGGCACATACACAATTTCTATTGTGGAAGCACGAGCACCTGTTATTGCGCTGAACACAGCTATCAATAATTCCCATTGCAGCCCACCAAACCCATTACAATAATTGTACTCGCATTAAACAGAACCGAAATTGAAACCAACCTAAACAACATCTAGACCCAGATCACGGCACTATCATTGGAGTCCACCTCGATTGGTGACCCCTACACGCCCTTCCCAGCGACATCCACTCCCGCCCGTGGCTTGCCCTTCGCCAAGGAGGCTTCAATGGCGTTCTGCATTGCTTCGTCGCCATCCTCACCCTTGTCGGAATCAACAATGATGAAGGGGACGGGGGTGGCAACGATCGAGACGCTTCGTGCCTGGCGGCTCCTGCTCGAGCTCGACGTCGCAGCAGTGCGTCTGTAGATAGGAGGGGCCGAGCTCGGAAACGAAGCGCAGCCATTTGGCTCAAGAAACCATGGCCATTTTATACTACGACGGTAGGATCTAGGGGTGGATCCGCCGCGGTGAGCCCGACCGCGAGTGCTGGAGTGGATGGATCTGCCACCGCGAGCCATGAAGGCAGATTTTTTCTGATACAGGGTGTATGGGGAGGGTGGAAAACGGTGGTACCAGGCGTGTGACGGCTACTCGGCAAGGCCTCCCAACGATATGTAGGCAAGCATGAGGCCAAAAAAATTTGGTTAATTAGCGCGAAAGGGATTTTGAACAACGAAGGCACGAGCTTTGGAGGAGCCCCATCTGTCAGCCCAAAGTGGACGGTAGGATTCTCCTCGAGTTATCGGGTGGGATAAATCACGCTTCACCGTTCCCCTGCTCTGACATCCAAGGCTCCTCCATCGTTCCCTCTTTCCTCTGCCCTCACTCCCTAGCCCATGTCTCGCAGCTCGTGCAGTTCGTCTCGGGCGGAATCAGGGTCGGCTCAACGCCGCCAGGCGGGTGCCCCCATCAGGTACCGGAAGACGCCCTATGATTACTACCCCGAGATGTTGTGTTTGTGCGGTGATAGGATGCCGAGATGGATTTCTTGGACCGATGAAAACACTGCAGGAAAATTCAGCAACTGTGGCATCAGAGCGGTAACCTTGTATGCTATGCACAGTTGGTAACCTCGATCCGGGAACTGTTATGTAATTTTGTGTTTGTTTGCTTCGATTTTTCACAGGAAGGGATGGGACTGGGATGTGACAAGTTTGTGTGGATCGAAAATCCCCTTACAGGTTTTCACAAGGAGCTTGTTCAGGATCTTCGTGATGTTGTGTGGGACAAGAAGGAGGATATTCATGCACTGCAAGAGATCCGGGAGCTTCTCCAGATGGAGGGGAGGCAGGAGCAGGAAGGAGGCGTGCATGCTAAGTTGTGGAAGCAAGCTGGTGAGATAGACGAGCTAGATATTGGGCCAAAAAGTGGAAACAATTTCCTCATTATTTGGGCATTATTTGTTTCCTTTGTTGTTTATGTTGCCATGGTGTTTTCCAGCAGCTGAAATAAATTGCTTCTTCGTGGGTTTGTAGCAGCTTAGAACTTGTTTTTCAGCTCAGAACCTTTTAATAAGTGTAATGCTAAAAACATGGATTTAATCCGAATGGCGCAACCAGTAAGCGCTTATGTAAATTATGTCTGTGCCACTACCATCCATTGAACTGGAGAAGCAATCCCCATCGGCTCCGGTGCTGCGGTTGTATAGATAGTAGTGGCACATTCACAATTTTGGCTTCAACAAGTGTCTTCAACCATTACCAAATCTCAAGTCGCTACGAGAGCGGGATTACATAGTCAATGAACAGATAAGTGTGAGAATGTGAAATAACTCATATTGTCTTAAGAAAATGCTACATGCTTGTTTCGCCCGACAATTCCCACGAACATAGCTCCAGAATTATACAGAATACATAGACAGGTTCGACATCAACACATTACTATGCTTCTTCGGTGCCAGCCTTCTTACCCTTCCTGGGTGCCACTTCTTTGCCTCGGTGTCTTATGTCTTCTTCATTGCCCGCCTTCCTCCTCTTCCTGGGTGCCAGCTTTCTTACATTCACATACTCTGCATCTCTGGGTCGAGGGAAGTCAGGCCAATCAGCATCAGAATCATGTTTAGCCTCATCACTCCACTCGTTTTGATTTTCTTCCCGCAGTAAAATCACTGAGTCCGCAATCATGTTTCTTACCTTGCGCTCCCTGTCAAAAAACAGGACATGGTTAAGCACCTAATATCTACAGAGTACGACCGATTTTTTTTGTATAGGTACCATCTCATACCTATGTTTGGGTGCATTAAGAGGACACCTCGCTGCTTTATGCCCTATAAGACGGCAGGTCTTGCATCGGTTTTTGCCCTTCTTGCTACCACTAAAAGCTAAACCAGCCCTCTCCAGAAAATTCTTAAACCTCTTCACATGTGGTCTACCTCTGCCCTTTTTGTTACTGGCTGGCACAGCTCAAAACTAAGTTGGACTTGAGGCCACTGAGATGGGTCAGTACAGGGCTCGACAGAACCAGCGTACACATCTCTGAACTTTTCCAGAGAGAAGTAGTCAGACAAATATTGATCCAAATGTGGTAGAGTTCTTTTCTTCACCAAGAAGACCAATGCGTTGTCGCATGGTTTCCCGGTATGCTGCCACTCTAAGAAGGTGCATTACCGCTGCTCGATGTGCACAACATCCTTATGGCCATTTTTGGACATATTAACCACCTCACAGCTGCTGCTGTTTGACGGGAGAACCCTAAGATGACCAAGCCCTTGACTTCTCTTATGCAGTTGCTGTACAACAGGCGGTAGCATATGTCCTCTAAGTCTCCGACCAATCTCTCTCCTTATATTTAACAGCTTCATGATCATACCCCGTATGCCATCCATCAACATATGAACAGGACGGACTTTTATGTCCTTCACCCAGTTATTCAGGAATTCATCTAGGTTGTTGTTTATGTAATCAACTTTGATGTCAGGGTTGAACTGACTCCTCTTACATAGTTGTGAATGATGTGTGGCCAAGTACTAGGGAATATCTGGGGCTTCCGCAAAAATCTTGCTCATGAAATATTCGCAGCGCCCAGCTCTGTAAGATCTAGCAGCAGCAAACATGTAACCAAATACGCTGCCTACATAGTGTATGTACAGGTTGAGCATCAGGTGGGCATGGCATTATCTACCCTCATCTTGCGGAAACACATCCTTCACTGCATTCGGCAGTCCTTTGCATGCATCTGTGGATATAGCCAATGGATCCATTTGTCCTATAGATCTCTTGAGCTACCTCATAAACCAGACCCATTTTTCCTCTGTCTTTGTATTGAACAGCCTGAATGCCGTTGGGAACATCCAGTTGTGACCATTTAATGTTGTAGCAGATGCCAGGCAACCTTTCCATTTGCCAGTTAAGACAGTATTGTCTACGCTCAGATATGGCCTACATTCGTCCTTGAATCCCTGGATGCAAGGTTCAAGCGCCATGAAAAATCTGTTGAAATAAATTTTACCACCTTCCGATTTAGTGTCGATCTCCACAACACTCCCTAGACACCTAGCATGTACCTCATCCTTGAAGTTGTACATCATCCTGAAGCTATTAGTCCAATCCCCATGTAAGATTTTCAGAGCTTTCTCTTTACCTTTCCAAACTGTGCAATACAGTAGGACAATGTTGTACTGAGCAACGAGTTTATTCTGAATATTCTTCGCGGTCTCCCTAGGGTTATGCTTTAGTATGGACATAGCTTGTAAAGCCACCCACTCTGTATCAGCCATCGAGGATTTCAGCATGCTCCCTGTCGCACACATGTGGGGAGGGCTCAATTTGTTCACCTGCAACACAGATTAATTTACAGCATAAGCGGAGTTGCTAGATAGATCTTGCACATCAACTTTACTTATATTATAGAGTGAAAAATGATAAAGTTGAAATGGTTTTCTCCATTCATTGCCAGGATACCCTAATTCCCTTTGACGCGGATAGGGATCTAGCTGCGATCCTCCACGAACAAGGTATCACCACATGTCCATTCTTCCACTTTAACCTGCAAACGGCCTCATACCTCTGTGAAGTGTTCTTTAGTCTATGAAATCAAACCCCCTTGATACAAAAATGCCGGAACGACATCCTGAACTCATGCATGCTGCTGAACTCGGTGCCAACCGAAATTATAGGATCCTCGTGGTCATGTATCACCTCGTCTACGTCGGGATCCAAGTCATCAACTGTAATAAGCCCCATCCATAAGTGTCTTGTCTATATCATCATCACCGGATTCTTGATACTCCATAGTGCCATCTTCTATATCTGATTCAGAATCTTCACCATCCTCACCAATGCCTAGCACTGCACACTACGTATTGACTCCCAGGGGTGGGGCCGCACCATCATTTGCACCTACATGGACCGGAACATTGGTCCAATCTACCTCCCTGACAAATCTATTTTCTCCCAGACGCTCTGTTTGTGCTGCTGCAACCACATGGGGTGGTCTTACACTGTCATGCATCACATGTTCGTCAGCAAACAAACAGTAATCAGATTCTATTTCATCTCGACTGTATAGAACCCTCTTGCTCTTCTTGTGTACATCCTCCTTCCTTATGGAATCCTTCCTGATGGTATCATTCGTGATGGTAGCCCCATTAGGGCTTGACCTCTGCGTTGCGTTCCTCACTGAACTAACCTTTTTGTTGCTACTCCTCGGTGTGATCTCCTTCCTGTTTCCCCTCACGGGTGCTGACTCCTGCATGCCGACATCATTGCCTGACCTCTATGGCGTGTTCCCATTTGTATTAGCCCTTTTGCTGCCACTATTGGGTGTTTTATCCTTCCTGTCAGCATTATTGACGGACCTCTGCAGCATGTGATGACCCACAAGTATAGGGGGTGTATCGCAGTACTTCCGATATGAAGGGAATATGCCCTGAGAGGCAATAATAAAGTGTTTATTATGTGTATTCCAAGTATATGATAGATGTTTATTTTGCATGCTATAATTGTATTAATACGGAAACGTTAATACATGTGTGTTTAATAAACAAACAGAAAGTTCCTAGTTATGCCTCTCTCATAAACTAGCTCGTCGATTAACAAGATGATCAAGGTTTCCTGATCATGGACATTGGATGTTGTTAATAACGGGATCACAACATTAGTGTAATGGTGTGATGAACATTCATCCGAAGTATAGCATTACGATCAAAGTCATTGAGTTTATATTGCTATAACAACTTACGAAGTGATCCTAATCCTTAGACCATGAGATCATGTCAATCACTAACACCGGAAGAGTTTCTTGATAACATCAAACGCCACACCGTAACAGGGTGATTATAAAGATGGATTCAGAACTAATAAAGTGTTATGTTGAGGCTCATGGATCGAGAGTGGAATTTGTTCATCCCGATGACGAATAGATATACTCTGGGCCCTCTCGGTGATATCACATTGATTAGCTTGCAAGCAAGTGATTTGATCACTAGAATGTTATATCACAGGAACGAGAAAAGAGTGCATGTCGGTAACGAGATCAAACTAGGTATGGAGATACCGATGATCGAATCTCGGACATGTAATATATCGTGAAACAAAGGGATTAAGATACTAGGGTAAAAGGTTCACGATCACAAGAAAGTCATCGTTGAATGTGTGAGTCGATGGGTCTCAGATCCGCTTCGATTATTGATCCGAGAGGGGTCTCGATCATGTCCGCATTATTCATGAACCGTAGGGTGACACACTTAAGAGACACCTACATCAAATTGGAGCAAATGTTTCATGCCGAAAGAATGAACAAGCGAGAATTTATTTCACTAGATACAAACAGGTTTTGGTGAAATTGCATAAAGTGGTTATGCATGTGAAATAGAATTCTAGCAAGGGGTTATTTGTGAATGTTTGTCATTAAAGTAATTGACAAAATTCTGAATAAAATAAAAGAGTTTTATTTAATGAGAGTTTTCATTAAATTTGGTGGAAATTTAATGGGAATTTGAGTGGACTTTTGAGTGGAGGGAATTTAAAGGAAATTTGTGAGTGGAGTGTCCACCCACATGAAGAGGGGAGGGCAAGGGGGCAGCCCCCATGCGCCGGCCACCCCCTTGGGGTCCCTCCCCCTCCTCCTATAAAAGGATCCCCCCTCCTCACTTGTCTCTCACACCTCCTCGTGAAGGATCTCTCTCCCCCTCTAGAATTTATCCCCCATGGTCTCGGACTAGCGAGATACATGTTCCCGGTGGCTATTCGGCAAGAAAGAGTTGTGCTTCCACTGCATCTGGGCGAGGAGGCGGAGGTTGCTCGGTGCCTCGAACGTGTGTGCGAGCACGGATGCGCTGCTGATTTGCGGCGCTAGGACTTCCTCTCGATCTTGAGATCGGCAAGAGATCGTCTACATCAACCACGAGTTGAACTCGTTAAGCTTTGTCGGTCTTCAAGGGTATGTTCTCTATGGATATACATCCGTCCGTTGTTTGTATCTAGTAGATAGATCTTGGTATATATTTCACATCGTAGGAAAAATTTTGTTTTCTATGCTGCGAACCCTACAGTGGTATCAGAGCCGGATCTATGCGTAGATACTTTACACGGGTAGTACACATATGAGTATGTGGGCGATGATGATCATGGTGTTGCTCCTTTGTTGTAATTTTGGATATTGGTGGCATAGTGGGATGAAGCGGCCCGGACAAACTTTACATGTCCTCGCACATGAGACCTGTTCCACGCTTGACATGCAACTAGTTTGCATAAGTGGCTAGCGGGTGTCTGTCTCTCCTACTATAGTCAATATCTATTTTGCAAGCGAGTTGTCAACAATTTGATTATCCTCGTTGTGGTTCATGTTCGTAGGTAAGAACGGTTCTATCTCGAAAGCCCTAAGCCACGTAAAACTTGCAATGGATAAATTAGAGGCGTCTAGTTTAGATTGTTCTTTGGGCTAGTGTTATGATATGGTAGTGTTGTAAGTAGAAGTATGAGATGATACTCTTACAACACACATAGCGTAAAATCCATAGACCTTGGATTTACACATATAGGTATGATAGTGATCATACCACGATGCACATGATAGAGATCATCTGCGGAACCATATCATTTCACTAATAAACATATGATGTTTGATAGCATCTTATATTGCTTGTTTAGCGCTTTGTTAGCATAATAAGATGATCCCTCATTTAAATATCAAGATAAGAATGTGTTCTTCCTTTAGTATGCACCGATTATGTTTTCGCTCCAAGACATCACGTGACGATCGGGTGTTCTTGGATCCACGACCATATTTGGTGTAAAAAGCAGTTACACATGAATACTAAGGTTCTAACTTGGCGAGCCTAGCATGTACAGACATGGCCTCGAACACGGAACGAAAGGTTAAGCATGAGTCATATAGTTGATATGATGCCCATTTGATGCTCGCCTTTGAAGCTATACCGACTCACGTGATGATCGGACTTGGTGTAGTGGATTTGGTTCATGTAATCACCAAAAAGGCACGAGGGATGTCGTTTTTGAGTGGGAGTTCATTCGTAATATAGATTAGTTGAACTCAATCTATCATACACTTAGTCTAAACTTTACAAATTCTGTTGTAGATGGCACCACCTGCTTTTAATTTCAATGTGTTCATGGAGAAAGAGAAACTAGCAACGAACGGTAGCAACTTTACCGAATGGGCCATGAATTTGAGGATTCTCCTCTCTGCTGCACAAAAGCAATATGTGCTAGAAGCGCCGTTAGGCCCCCCACCTTTTGATGATGCCCCTGACGAGGAGAAGAATGTCTATCAGACTCGTCAGGAGGACCACAACTTAGTTCATTGCGGCATATTGTATGGGCTAGAGCCGGAACTTCGAAAGCGTTTCGAAAACGGCAATGCATTTGATACAATGGGTGAGTTGAAAATGATTTTCGACACACATGCTGCTGTAGAGAGCTACAACGCTTCAGAAAAGTTCTTTAGCTGCATGATGGAAGAGCACAGCTCCGTTAGTGAGCATGTACTCAAGATGTTGGGTTACGCCGATAAGCTTGTGTCCTTGGGAATATCGATTCCCATTG
Organism: Avena longiglumis; assembly: GCA_030063025.1. Lineage (NCBI taxonomy): Eukaryota > Viridiplantae > Streptophyta > Magnoliopsida > Poales > Poaceae > Avena > Avena longiglumis. Next base: position 6,413,509 of record CP125974.1, on the reverse strand, counting down.
ACTTAGGCATCCATCGTTCTGGGTCTCTCGCCATCTAGCTATAAGAGCTTCGTGATGAACTATAATATGCAAGGCATGAAGAAGTCTCTCCCGAGCTTACAATGCTTAAAAGCTGCGAAGTGGAGATCAAAAGGAACATCAAGTGTTGATGATCAATAGGAACACTGGTCTCAAGAAAGACAAGAAGGAAAAGCGGAAGGAAGTAAGGCGGCAAGCTGTTGCAGCGCTGAAAAACCCGAGTTGGACCTAAGTCTGATTCCGAGTGCTACTATTGTAAGGGGACTGGCCACTGGAAGCGCAACTGCCCCAAGTATCTGGCAGACAAGAAGGCCGGCAAGGCAAACAAAGGTATATATGATATACATGTTATTGATGTGTACTTGACTAGTGCTCGCAGTAGCACCTGGGTATTTGATACCGGTTCAGTTGCTAATATTTGTAACTCGAATCAGGGGCTGCGGAACAAGCGACCGCTAGCAAGGGGTGAGGTCAAGATGCGTGTTGGCAATGGATCAAGCGTTGATGTGATCGCCGTTTAACGCTGCCTCTCCACTTACGTCGGGATTAGTTATAAACTTGAATAAATATTATCGGTGCTCGACCGAGCATGAACATTGTATCTGGATCATGTTTGATGCGAAGTGGTTATTCATTTAAATCCGAGAACAATGGTTGTTCCATTTATATGAATGAAATCTTTTATGGTCATGCACCGATGATGAATGGTTTATTTCTAATAGATCTCGATGATAATGTTACACATATTCATAATGTTGATGCTAAAAGGATTAAACTTAATGATGATATATCCGCATATATGTGGCACTGCCGTCTAGGTCATATTGGCGTTAAACACATGAAGAAGCTCCATTCGGATGGACTTTTGGAATCACTTGATTATGAATCATTTGATACATGTGAGCCATGCCTTATGGGCAAGATGACTAGAACGCCGTTTTCCGGTTCAATGGAACGGGCGACAGATTTATTGGAAATCATACATTCTGATGTATGTGGCCCAATGAGTGTGTTGGTGCGAGGTGGATATCGTTATTTTGTTACTTTCACGGATGATTTGAGTAGATACGGTTATATCTACTTGATGAAACACAAGTCTGAAACCTTTGAAAAGTTCAAGGAATTTCAGAATGAAGTGGAAAATCATCGTAATAGAAAGATCAAATTTCTACGGTCCGACCGTGGGGGTGAGTATCTAAGTTACGAGTTTAGCACTCACATGAAAGAGTGTGGAATTGTTTCACAACTCACACCTGCCGGAACACCACAGCGAAATGGTGTGTCGGAATGTCGTAATCGTACTTTATTAGATATGGTTCGATCTATGATGTCTCTGACGGACTTGCCGTTGTCATTTTGGGGTTATGCACTAGAAACTGCTGCATTCACTTTAAATCGGGCACCATCTAAATCCGTTGAAAAGACACCGTATGAATTGTGGTTTGGAAACAAACCTAAGCTGTCATTTCTTAAAGTTTGGGGATGCGATGTTTATGTGAAGAAACTTCAACCGGATAAACTCGAACCCAAAGAGGAAAAATGCGTCTTCATAGGATACCCTAAAGAAACTATTGGGTATTCCTTCTATCATAGATTCAAGGGCAAGGTTTTTGTTGCCAAGAATGGATCCTTTCTAGAGAAAGAGTTTCTCGCGAAAGGTGTGAGTAGTCGGAAGGTAGAACTCGAAGAGGTTGTGGAACCTTCTCTTCAAAGTATGGCGAGTAGCGCAGCGCCGGAAGTTGTTCCGGAGTTGGCTCCACCTGTTGAAGAAGGAACTAATGATAATGATCATGAAACTCCGAAAGAGAGTACTACCGAACCTCGCAGGTCAAACAGGACGCATGCGGCTCCCGAGCTGTACGGAAATCCTGTCATGAATTTCATGGTTGATGAAAATGATGACCCTGCGACGTATGAAGAAGCGATGATGAGCCCTGATTCCAACAAATGGTTAGAAGCCATGAAATCCGAGATGGAATCCATGTATGAAAATCAAGTTTGGAACTTGGTGGAATTACCTCACGACCGAAAGGCCGTGGAGAACAAATGGATTTTCAAAAGGAAAACTGATGCTGATGGTAATGTGACCGTTTATAAAGCTCGACTTGTCGCAAAGGGGTTTCGACAAATTCAAGGAGTTGACTACGATGAGACTTTCTCTCCCGTAGCGATGCTAAAGTCAGTTAGGATTATGTTAGCAATTGCTGCATATTTCGATTATGAGATATGGCGATGGATGTCAAAACCGTTTCTCAATGGTAATATTGAAGAAGAGTTGTATATGATACAACCAAAGGGTTTTGTCGATCCTAAGGATGCTAACAAGGTGTGCAAGCTTGCGATCCATCTATGGATTGAAGCAAGCATCACAGTTGGAATCTCCGCTTTGATGAGGTGATCAAAGAGTTTGGATTTGTCCAAACTTATGGAGAAGCTTGTATTTACAAGAAAGTGAGTGGGAGCAATGTGGCATTTCGATATTATATGTGGATGACATATTATTGATCGAAATGATATAGATCTTTTAAACAGTGTTAAAAGTTATCTAAACAACAAATTTTCAATGAAGGACCTAGGTGAGCGTCATACATATTAGGCATAAAGATCTATAGAGATAGATCTAGGCGCCTAATAGGGCTATCAAAGTACATACCTTGATAAGATTTTAAAGAAGTTTAAAATGGACGGAAGTAAGAAGGGTTCTTACCTATGTTGCAAGGCAAGACATTGAGTAAGACTCAAAGTCCGGCCGGCGGAAGAAAGAGATAATGGAGAAAGTCCCTATGCTTGACCATAGGCTCTATAATGTACGCCATGATATGTACAAGACCGGATGTGGCACATGCTATTAGTTTGACTAGTAGGTACCAATCGGATCCGGTTGAACATCTGGATAGCGGTCAAGAATATCCTTAAGTACTTACGAAGAACTAAGGATATGTTTCTTGTATCTGGAGGTGAAGAAGAGCTCGTCGCTAAGTGTTATGTCGTCGCTAGCTTTGACACCGATCCGGATGACTCTAAGTCTCAATCCGGATACGTATTTCTCATGAATGGCAGAGCGGTTAGTTGGAGGAGCTCCAAACAACCTGTGGTAGCGGGATCAACAACGGAGGCCGAATATGTTCTCGCTTGAGCGGCTCAGAGCGATTTGGATGAAGGAGTTCATATCCGAACTAGGAGTGTTGGCAAACGCGTTGGACCCAATGGTGATCTATTGTGACAACAATGGTGCCATTGCCAATGCCAAAGAGCCAAGGTCTCACAAGCATTCCAAGCATATTAAGCGCCGGTTTCACTCCATCCGCGAGCATGTCAAGGATGGAGATATGAAGATTTGTAAAGTACATACGGATCTCAATGTAGCAGATCCGTTGACTAAAACTCTCCCTAGAGCAAAACATGATCAACACCAGAACTCAATGGGTGTTAGATTTATCACTATGTAACTAGATTATTGTCTCTAGTGCAAGTGGGAGATGAAGGAATATGCCCGAGAGGCAATAATAAAGTGTTTATTATGTGTATTCCAAGTATATGATAGATGTTTATTTTGCATGCTATAATTGTATTAATACGGAAACGTTAATACATGTGTGTTTAATAAACAAACAGAAAGTTCCTAGTTATGTCTCTCTCATAAACTAGCTCGTTGATTAACAAGATGATCAAGGTTTCCTGATCATGGACATTGGATGTTGTTAATAACGGGATCACAACATTAGTGTAATGGTGTGATGAACATTCATCCGAAGTATAGCATTACGATCAAAGTCATTGAGTTTATATTGATATAACAACTTACGAAGTGATCCTAATCCTTAGACCATGAGATCATGTCAATCACTAACACCGGAAGAGTTTCTTGATAACATCAAATGTCACACCGTAACAGGGTGATTATAAAGATGGATTTAGAACTAATAAAGTGTTATGTTGAGGCTCATGGATCGAGAGTGGAATTTGTTTATCCCGATGACGGATAGATATACTCTGGGCCCTCTCGGTGATATCACATTAATTAGCTTGCAAGCAAGTGATTTGATCACTAGAATGTTATATCACAGGAACGAGAAAAGAGTGCATGTCGGTAACGAGATCAAACTAGGTATGGAGATACCGATGATCGAATCTCGGACATGTAATATATCGTGAAACAATGGGATTAAGATACTAGCGTAAAAGGTTTCGACGATCACAAGAAAGTCATCGTTGAATGTGTGGGAGTCAGTATGGGTCTCCAGATCCCGCTTCTGATTATTGATCCGAGAGGGGTCTCGATCATGTCCGCATTATTCATGAACCGTAGGGTGACACACTTAAGAGACACCAACATCAAATTGGAGCAAATGTTTCATGCCGAAAGAATGAACAAGCGCAGGAATTTATTTCACTAGATACCGAAACAGGTTTTCGGGTGAAATTGCATAAAGTGGTTATGCATGTGAAATAGAATTCTAGCAAGGGGTTATTTGTGAATGTTTGTCATTAAAGTAATTGACAAAATTCTGAATAAAATAAAAGAGTTTTATTTAATGAGAGTTTTCATTAAATTTGGTGGAAATTTAATGGGAATTTGAGTGGACTTTTGAGTGGAGGGAATTAAAAGGAGATTTGTGAGTGGAGTGTCCACCCACATGAAGAGGTGAGGGCAAGGGGGCAGCCCCCATGCGCCGGCCACCCCCTTGGGGTTCCCCTCCTCCTATAAAGGAGCCCCTCCTCACTTGTCTCACACCTCCTCGTGAAGGATCTCTCTCCCCTCTAGAATTTATCCCCATGGTCTCGGACTAGCGAGATACATGTTCCCGGTGGCTATTCGGCAAGAAAGAGTTGTGCTTCGCTGCATCTGGAGCGAGGAGGCAGAGGTTGCTCGGTGCCTCGAACGTGTGTGCGAGCACGGATGCGCTGCTGATTTGCGGCGCTAGGACTTCCTCTCGATCTTGAGATCGGCAAGAGATCGTCTACATCAACCACGAGTTGAACTCGTTAAGCTTTGTCGGTCTTCAAGGGTATGTTCTCTACGGATGTACATCCGCCCGTTGTTTGTATCTAGTAGATAGATCTTGGTATATAGTTCACATCGTAGGAAAATTTTTGTTTTCTATGCTGCGAACCCTACACGATAAATAGGAGTGTCGATCCCAACGAGGAGAAGAAGGTGTTGACTAGTGGTATGGAGCAGGAAATCTCTGTAAATACTTAGCAAACGGATTTTTAGAGGTTTTCTGATAAAGCAACAAAACAAAGTGCAAGTAATAAAGACAACAAACAAACGCAACAAGTGTCTCAATCCTTTCTTAGGAAAGGACAAGCCGGTGGGAATACTTATAAGGACCAAACGTTCTCGAGGACACATGGGAATTCTGTCAAGTGCTTTCGCTTCAAATAGCTGAGTAACCTTCTTTGGTGTTGTAAGTGTTGTGTGGGTGGACATGTGCTAATGTATCGACCTTACTTGGACTAACATACTTGTGATTAAACCCCCTACAAGTATCTGCAACTACAGGAAAGCAATTAAGATATAAATCTAACCACAACCTTAAACTCTAAGATCCTACACTCCCTTGTGCAAAGGTGTCCTAACGGGGGTTCAGGTTTCTGTCACTCCGGCAACCCCGCGATTAGTAGCCAAATACACAATGCATTCCCCTAGGCCCATAAATGGTGAAGTATCATGTAGTTGACGTTCACATGACATCACTAGAAGAATAGCACCACAACTTAAATACTAAACCATTGAATAATATCTCAACACAAATCCACTACTAACAACATGACTTCTCCCATGTCCTCAAGAACTAAACGAACTACTCACAAGACATCATATGGGTCAATATCAAAGCTTATATGGTGATGGATAACAATCTCAACATCAACAATAATCCAACGGTTCCACTCACAAGCATCAACTACAATAGTAATCAACACCGGGAAAGTTTCCCCTAAGTGCAAGTATTCAACACAATTGTTACAGCGGGATGGAGTGCTAATGATGGTGCTGGTGGAGATGATGGTGTGGATGATGATGATGATCCCGATGAAGTCTAGCTTGATGATGGTGTTGATGGCGACGATCTCCCCTCTCCGAGAAGGAATTTCCCCGACATAAATCTGTCTGCCAGAGAGCTCTTTCTCTCTTGGTGTTTTCTGCCCCGCAGAGGCAACGCAAATCTTTCTGTGGTCACCCCCTGGTATTAGGGTTCCAAGAGGAAGATATATGCGAGAGGGCGGAGTCGGAGGCCGGCCAGGTGGGCCACACCTATTGTCGTGGTGGTGGCACGACAGATGCCATGGGTAGGCTTAAGTTGGGGGCAAAATGGGTGCTTGTGGTCACTTGGGAGGGAGTGCACGGTCGAGCCATGCACGAAGAACAAGAAGAACTCTCCACACTTGACAATTTGATTGATACCCCAAAGATTACAAGTGCTCCTTGAGCTGTATTGGCTTGAGTACGCAACACCTGTTCTCTACTTGGTCCAACCTCCGTCTACTTCTGTTATGCCCTCCCTTATATAGGCAGTGCTAGCATGATAATACCCTTTTGGGTTCTAGGGTTTACTGTTTGGATCTTGGTCCCTACAATATGGGCCGGGTTATGGGCTTGCCTTAAGCCCATAGGCCCGGTCCATAAAGCTTGAAAGCTAACGGTCTTTTGGTACATTGCTTCTTGTTCTTTTTGGCATCACGCAGTTACTTTGTACGTCAGCGCTTGCTTTGGGCGTCACCCGGCTCCTATTGTGTCATCCCGGCATCACCCTTCTCTTTTGACCATGCTTTACCATGGTCCTTCCCGAACCTTACTCGGAAAGGTGCCACACGTCCTTCTTGACTCGGCTCCTTGGTACCTGCAAGGGTTACAACTTTGTCCTATACGGGCCGAGATAGTTTGTATCTCGGCTTTCATGCTTACCTTACCTGACCGTTCTTACCCGACCTGGTTCATTTTTTACTCGGAGCCAACCCAGTTGCGCTATGTTTCCCCTCTCGTGACACTACCGGGGGTTATCCCCCTGACATTAGTCCCCGAAGCTGGTGAGGTCTAGTAGTTCAAGTTGTTAGGCGTCTCCAGGTTCCTTTTGTGTGAATGGAACTTAGTTTTTGTCTTTTATCTACCTCAGTTTTGCATCTTGTCGGGTTAGTCTGACAATTTTGGGTCAATTGTTTGACTTCTTGGCTCATTCTTGCCTCGAGCAGAGTTATTTTGGCCAATTCCGGGTCATTTTCGGCGCACTTCAGTCACTGACAACTAGTAATCATGATTACTTCCCTCAATATTTGTTCCAAGTTTTGGCGGCATGTGATACCGCGATTATTCCCAATCAACGTGGCGATCCCATCGGTCTGCGCCTCTTGTCCTTCCGTACCGTGACGTGGCACGAACTTTTCGTGTATCTTTGGCTACGTGGCGCCACGACCGCTCTCCCGGCACGGTACACGGCCACACGCTGGCCCGCCGACGCGATTAGATCCGACGGGTTTTTTTACTGCCCTTAAGTAGGGGTTGGGGGTTTCCACTTCCCCCACGCCCGTTCAGTTTCCTTAGCCTTTCTTCTTCCTCACGCCTGCAAGATTGAACTGCCTCCTTTGTGGTTCCTTCTCCCTCTTGCTTTAGTGCTGCGATTGCCCCTGCCCTCTTTCGATTTCAGCACGGGTCCTCGCTGCTCCAAGCCTCTCCTTTCCGTGGAGGAGACAGACTCCGACGATCCCATGGACGATCGTGACGGCGCTGATGGTGCTGAGGAACAGGAGGTTCCCTCCAGTGAGAGCGGTGGTTGGGAAGGCTCTGAGGTCTCCACCGAAGAGGTGGAGTGGCTCTGCTCCACCATACGCATTCCACTGCAAATGGATTGCCGTCTCCCCACCGGTGAGATTTCACCCATACCTCAAGCTGGCACGCGGGTGGTTTTTCTTTCCCACTTTAAACGTGGTTTTGCTCTTCCTGTGAGAACCTTCTTTTCCTCGTTTATTTCTACCTTCCATCTGCAGACCCACCATCTTCCTGCCAATGCAATTGGCTCTCTTTCTTGTTTCATATCTGCTTGTGAGGCCTATCTTGGAATTTGGCCCACAGTTCCTTTGTGGGCCAAGTATTTTGGCTTTAAAGTTCAGGTTGTTCCCTAGCCTGGTGCTCCTCGATCCGAGAAGAGGTCGACCCGGTGTGGTGCTGCTAGCATCACCCCCAGGAGAGATTCTATCTTTCCTCGGGTTACCGGCATTGACTCCTGCAAGAAGTGGCATAGAACCTTTTTCTATGTCAAAAACAGCGGGTCCACTGACAACATCCAGCTTCCCCCTTTCTCGGACGAGGTCCCCAACAAGAAGTTCTAGCAACTTGACCCACGTGACCAAGACGTTGCGGTTAACGGGGCAAACACTATCCTGGAAAGGTTGCTGTCGCCGGATGAGAACTTTCATCTTGCCGACTTTGACCTCATGTGCACCTTCATCTCACGCCGGGTAAGCCCCATCCAAGCCAGGAGCCACAAGATGTGCTTCATGAGCGGGTCCCATGATCCCACTCGGCATTCCACCAAGGAACTCACCCGTGACTCCATTGCCCGCCGAGTAATCTCAATCTTCAAATTGAACTTGGCGGATGATTGGGCTTGGAGTTTCCCACCGTTTAGCCGGGCCAGGCCTGTCCCCTGGGTAAGTTTTCCGAATTACTTTCTCGCCGAGTTGGCTTTAGCTCTTTTGCCACTCTTTAGCTTAGTTTTTAGTCTCTCATTCTGTTTGTCTTTCGCAGAATCTCCTTCACCAGGTTGATGACAGTACTATCCCTCCTGCTGGTTATAACGGGGATCTCTCTGACTCGGATGAGTTCGAGTATGACCTGGAGTGCTTCATGCCCATCCGCTTGCTGCGCTTCTTGACTTGGTAAGAGTCAATCTCGCAATCCCTTACAAGATTGGTCTGATGATGATGAGGATGATGATTGTACGCTTTTGGAGGTACATGCCTTGTGAGCTTAATCTCTTTGCTTATCCGAGTAAGCCCGTTATTTACTTATGCAGCTGGCCAGGTACATGACGTTCCTCCTCTTGCCGTGGGCAAAGTCGGCAAAATTCCTTTTGCTAAGCCGAAGCGACACAGAACCTCCTCCAGCACTCAGCCGGCCAAGAAGAACAATCCCACTCCAGCAGCTCATGCTGCCTCTGCTGCTTCCAGCTTGAGTGAGACTCGCCAAGCTGCTGGGCGCCGAGTCACGCACCGAGTCATCCAAGACCTGGTCGTCACTGGGTAAGCTTGTTTTTACTTTGCCTTCTCTGTTCTTTTATTTCTTATCCTAGATGTTTTCTTACATATGTCCTGTTGTTTTTAGTGTTGCACCTTTGACGGTGAATCAGGCTGCTTCTAGCATTGCCTCGCCGCTTAGGCCTGCACCTCCTCCAACTGACTCGGTGGTGCCGAGTCCTGTCTAGGTCAAGACTCGCACTATTGAGGCTCACGCTTCTCAGTGTCAGTCAGACCTGGTGGATCACTCGGCTAGCGCCCCTGTCGCTGGCCAGGAGAAACTTCCTGATCTTGGTGCTCACAAGTCTGGCACCGAGAAACCCTCTGCCCGCAGTTCCTCTGGCATCATCCCTCAAGCTGATGTGAATGAACAACTTCCTGATCTTGGAGCCAGCAAAACCGCTGAGCCCAGTCAGGGGGCTCCACGTCCTTCTTCAAATCCTTCTGCTCGCTCTCCAGTTCTGTCAAAAGGCCAGACCCAGCCCAAGGCTTCTGGTTCTACTCGCCCCTCTTCTGGCAAATCCACCTCTTCCAAGCAAGCAACTCTAGTTTGCGCTGCGGGTTCTGCTCCTCAGATTCGGCCTCCTACGTCGGCGACCGTGTTCGCTTCAACGGGTAAGGGGGACGAATCCGCGACTGCCGGGTCAGGTGATGGCTCCAAGGCTGTTACCCTCCATACCTCTGCCACTGCAACCCGTGCCACTGTGGGAACCGCCCTGAAAACGGGTCGAGTTCTCACTCGGACGCTCAGTGGGCAGAGCCTTGGTTCGGCAGAGCCTTACGCCGTGGCATGGAATACAGCAGGCGAGCAAGAGGTTATCACTCGTGTCGGGAAGAAGCTGAAGCTAGGCCCCAAGGTCGTCTTCGACATAACCCAGCAGGCCATTACTATGATGGCTCGCGCCGACGAAATAAATGAAGTGACATAACTTACTCTTTTGTACTGTTGAGTCTTTCCTTTATACATATCACCTAGTCCCCGAGGTTACAGTTGAGTAAGAGACTTACTCGGCTGTAAGATCTTCAATTATTTGATTTATTTATGACAAACTCACGTTAGAGCTTCAATCCCTAGAACTCGAGGTTACTGCCGAGTAAGGAACTTACTCGGCTATAAGCTCTTTGATTTCTTTATGACAAACTCATGTCAAAGCTTCAATCCCTAGCCCTTAAGGTTACTGCCGAGTAAGGAACTTACTCGGCTGTAAGCTCTTAAGCTCTTCTTTATTCAGACAGTCGCCTGTCTTGACTCTTCCTTATTGTCTAACTTCTTTGATTAGCTTACGCACAACGAGCGCACCAAGGTGCACCAAGCTCTCGTCCTGGCGCATCACAAGGTCGAACTTGCGTATGAGAAGTTGCAGACTGACACCTACGGCCAAGGTAATATCTTTGCTCTTCCTCTTTCTTATTTGATGTAATTTTCCTTGGTTCATCTTCTCATTTTTCCTATTGCTCTTGTTCCACAGCCACTGCTCAGGATACCATCAACGATCTTCACTCGCAAATCAGCGAGGCCGAGAGTAAATTTCCTGCCTTCTAAGCCAATAGTTGAAGTTTTTCTGTTGGTACTGACAAATTTTTGTTCTCAATAAGCAGAGAAGCACCAAGACGAACTCCAGAAGGAGCGTGATGAGGTGACTCGGCTAAAGAAACTGATGGTCGAGACGGAGGAGAAGCACTTGGTCGAGGTGAAAGGGCTGAAGGAGGAGCTTGCCGAGAAGAACAAGCAGCAGGCTGCAAACACCGAGAAGACTAAGAGGCTGCTCGACGAGGCCGAGTCATTGGTCGAGTTGACAAATATGAACCTCGACGCCCTTCAAGCCAAGACCAAGACTTGGCATAGAAAGCTCGCTGTCATCAACTTCTTTCTCGGTAGTGAGTTCTTACTCTTTACGCATTGTCCAAGTCCTGCTGGATCTCTTCCATTTGCCCTTGCTATTCGCTAACTTCCTCTTTTTGCTTGCAGAAAACTTTCTTGAGGCCAACATGTTTGCCATCCGAGCCATGAAGAAGGTGAGGGCCGAAGCTGGTGGTGCTGATGACGCCGATGTGTCCATGGAGGAGCTCCTTGCAGCGGTGTCTGAACGGGTCAAGACCCTCAGATCTTGCGGTGTGGATTTTCTCAAGTCAACTATCCATGCGTTTCGCATGCTATGGCCGGATGAAGACCCACCCGAACTAATCGAGCCGCTAGCCGAGAGACCGCTCCTTACTGAAGACCGGCTGGATCAATGGCGTGAGTCGGTCGGCCGGGCTGTAGCGGACAAGGCTCTCTCTTTCGTGCTTTCATGGTACGAGGACATCAACCTCGACGTTCTTGCTCGTATAAGGGGAGATGGCAAATGGCTGAATGACCCGGAGCTGATCAAGAAGCGCCAGGAGCGAGCTTATGACATGATCGAGTACACCATGGTGCACGCTTGGTGTGAAGGTCCTAGATTTCTCGACCTTGGCGACCCGCTTGTCAAAGTTGCTGATGAAGAGGGTGGCGACAGCGAGGCAACCGAGTCAGATGATCCAGATGACCCGGCTATAGATGCCCCTCACCCGACCGATGCCCCATGCACTCCTGGCTCCGAGAATGCTCCTCCGAGTTCTTCTGCTCCTTAGGCCAACAAATACTTGAACTTTTATTAGATCCCCGGTATTGTTGGGGAGATGACCTCGGGTAGGGTAAAGACGGGGAAAGATGAAAGGAAGTTGCCCGTCTTGTTTCCAAGTTATTGTTTGAGTCGGCCGAATCCTGTAGAGGTCGGCCAAGACAGGGAAGGGCAGGACCATTATGACAAAGGCAAGGCATTACCCAGCCGGGATGTTACGTAAGTCGGCCGGGTTAGTCCGAGTAATCTTGATGCAGGTGAAGGAAAAGCCGAGCTACGCGAGGTAAGGCCGAATGATACGAAGCTTGCAGGAGAAGGAGAAACCCAAGGTCAAACTCTAGCTGCAGGCTAGAAGGAATCTGAGCGGAGCCAAGCACCAGAGACAAAGGCGCAGAGCGTCAGAGGGGCAGAAGGAGGTCATGGAGGCGATAGTCCTGAAGCCCGAGGCACGCAGAGGGGCCCTCTGGAGCCTTGCCATCGTTAGAAGGGCGACATGGAAAGGAGGGCGCCGAACTACTATTTTGGGACAAGCACATTCCTCGAATATGCTTGCCCCGTCAGCCCTAAAGGCACCCAAAGCTCTCCTTTATAAGGGGAGGCTTGGACCCTGAGGAAGGGATCGGCTCATTTAGGTATCGTTAGGCTGGTAAAGTTCTTATTCTCTCCCTGTATACGGCTCAAGGAGCACTTGTAGCCCAAGAAAGGAGAAATGAAGATCTTTGCCTTAGTCTCTCGTGTGTAGAATCAACTGCATCTTCCCTCCCCAGATCCCACTAGCATCCATTGGCCCCATACTTTAGCCTACCCATGGCATCTGCCGTGTCACCACCACGACAGTTGGCGCCCACCGTGGGGCTCGCAGCGGTGCTAGCTGGAGTCATGATCCGGACGGGAAACTTCATCAACAATGGCGAGCGCGTTGTTTCTGGCTTGGTCCGGAGATTTGATCTCTGTGACTACGTCAGTGACAATGCAGGCAGCTTCAGGGGAAAAACTCCCCCGTGCAACGGTGTCTTCATCAACTTGGGAAGGCACCAGGTCTACGTCGGCGTCGACATCTCCGGCATTTATCCTCATCAGGTTGTTGTTGCAGGAGAGCCACCCCTTAGCGCTGCGAGCCGTCCGCGCGGAGCGCATCCGGTGAGCAGCGTCGAGGTGATGGTCGCAGCCGGAGTGCAGGCGGGAGTAGCGGGTGCCGGATCAACCAGAGACCCTGCCGCAGGCGTGCAGGTCGCGCCCAGGCAGACGGCACCACCACCCACCGAGGTAATCCCTCCAGTGACCAACCAGGCCGAAGTACAGGACACTACCCCAAAGGCACCAAGAGTAAGAGGGCCACCTCTGGAAAGACCAGAAAACATTCTTCAGGCAACCATAGAAAACCTGACTACACCTGTAGCGCCGATACATGATCCGGCTAATGCTCAGGCAGAGTTAGAAGAAACCAGGCAAAAGGTGCTGGTAGAGGCAAAAAAGGTGTCGGCCTTGAGGGAGTCCTTAAACAGGACCCTGCGAGAATATGCCAAAGCTAATAAGCTTGACGTCGCTCCCGAACGGGTTGACGAGTTGAGATTAAGAGGGAAGAACCTCATAGATGATATCAACAAGGAGCATGATGCTCATAAGGTAGAATCAGTTGATTTGGGCTTGCCGAGGTACATCACCCCGGCAAAGAACCTGAGAGCGGCAAATGCCGCAGCATTAGAGTTAGAGGGATTGACCGGCGAAACCCGGCATAAACAGCAAGAAAGAGTGAATGAGCTGGTGCGCATCGCAAACCAGCAAAACGAAGAAATGCTCAGAGCAGACTCGGCAAGACCAGGGGGCTCGCGAATGGTTCACTCGGCTGGAGCAACACCTGCCTTGTCTGTGGCAGCAGCATCCTCACCAGGAAACAATGCACGAAAAGACAGAGCGGTAACTTCAGGAAAGAGAAACAAGCAAATCGTTCCGTATGATCCGGCGATAGCCGGGAAAGCAAACGAGAATAGAGGCAATGGAAGCCGAGGTAAGAGTGGTGAGAGGAATCTCGGCCGTGCTGAGAAAGATGGCGGAAGCCGAGGCAATGGAGACCTCGGCAGAAGAGAACTCGGAAGAGGCAATCACGAGAACAATATCCCGGTTGAAGTAAGGAGAGAACCGCCGCTCAACCCGCAGCCAAGACATGAACCTCGACAGGAAAGAGAAGAAAGACCAGCTCGCCACAATCAAGTAAATGAAAGGTACAATGATGGTTATTCCGAGATGGAGTATGCGATCCATGGTGGAAATAACCACTATGGAATGCAAGACAGAGTTCTGTACAGAGATTTGCCATCGAATGATGCCAGAGTAAAGCTAGACCGGCTATACCGATCCGAGTTGCTGGAAGAACAGGGTCCACCGGGTCCGACATGCTTCGGACCACGGATCATGGGCGAACCACCTATGCCAAACTTTCAGCTGGCAAGAGGCACAAAGACATATAATGGGATCACCAAACCACAAGACTGGTTGATTGATTATGCCACTGCTGTGAAAATAGCAGGTGGGAACTTACGATGGGCAGTACGGTATGTCCCACAAATGTTGGAAGGACCAGCCAGAGTATGGCTGAATAATCTACCCGCAGATAGCATCAACTGCTGGTTGGATTTTGAAGAAATGTTCGTTAGCAACTTTACCAGTACGTACAAGAGGCCAAACAGGCCGCAACAGTTAGCCTTGTGCAAGCAAAGGCCGAATGAAACGGACAGAGAGTTTTTAACTCGGTGGTGTAACCTGAGAAACTCGTGTGAAGGAGTTATAGAATCACAAGCAATAGCTTGGTTCGCTCAAGGATGCCGTTATGCCAGTGTGTTATGGCAGCGACTGCAAAGAGATATGCCAACCACATTGGCAAAAACCATCAGGATAGTGGACTCCTATGCATTGGGAGATCCGACGCAACCAGAATTAATGTCGGCAGATCATCGGGAGCAACAAGACCAATATGCAAGAGATTTGGCCGGGTCATCCAGGCGCAATGACTTTAGAGGAAGAAGAAGAGAAGAAAGGCCGGATTATAGATATAATTCGGCCCAAGTGGCAGCGGTAGCGCAAGATCAGCCGAGTCACGGAACGACTCAACGACAAAAGAATGGTCCTCAGCAGTGGACACCAAGGAATGAAGGAAAAAGACAGTGGACACCAGAACAAAAGAAGCAATGGCAGGAGAGGTTGAAGTACACGTTCGAATCTATGTTAGATCAGCCGTGTAAATTTCACACGTCAAACCCAGCCAGGCCGGCCAACCATACGACCCGCCAATGTGCATGGATGAAAAATGCAATGGGGAACCTGCGAGCATTCAGCGCCTCTCCGTAACATCAGCGGCATCACCGCGATTGATCGGAGCAAATGCACAAGCGATGTTACGCCTCCTCCCCGGTATGATAACTCGGACGAAGAGATGTGGTACATCAAGTGATGAACCAAGGCCAGGATGGAAGAACGAATCCAGGAAATAATGGACGCAATGATTACAGAGAACATCATCAGTCGTATTGCGTATTCACGACGGAACAGCAAGACAAGCAGAGTGTGCAGCGCCGGCATATGGAAGTAAATGCGGTTATGCCGGCAGTACCAAGATATATGCCTTGGTCAGATCAAGAAGTAACTTGGAGCATAAAGGATCACCCCAAGATAATGCCGAGTCCGGGATCGTATGCACTCGTGTTGGATCCAACATTTGTTGGACCAAGCATTAATGTGAAATTTTCAAAGGTTCTCATTGACAATGGGAGCAGTATCAACATCATGTACAAAGATACCATGCATAAACTCGGAATATCGCGGAACATGCTGCAATCCACAAGGACCACTTTCCATGGGATAGTACCGGGGCTTTCATGCGAACCCATTGGTAAGGTTCGAGTGGATGTGTTATTCGGCACAAGAGATAACTGCAGAGCAGAAAACTTAGAGTTTGAAGTGGTGGATCTAGAGAGTTGTTATCATGCTTTACTCGGACGGCCAGCATTGGCCAAATTCATGGGCAACTGTCATGTAAGTTATCTGAAAATGAAGCTACCCGGACCACAAGGAGTGATAACAGTAGCAGGGGATTACATGAAGTCAATGGAATGTGCTTCAGTCGGGTCAAATTTGGCCGAGTCATTGGTTATAGCAAGAGAAAAAAGAAGGATTCAGGAGGTAGCAGCCCTCGCTCAGTCGGCACAGCTGAATATGCCGGCATTAGCCAATCCACATGGAAGTGTCTCCTTTCAGCCGACTAAAGAAACAAAGAAATTTCAGATAGATGAGCAATTCCCAGAGCGTACTGTTGCTATTGGTGCAGGCCTAGATGCTAAATAGGAAAGCGAGCTCACCAACTTCCTCCGTGAGAATCGGGATATCTTTGCATGGTCAACTCAGGATCTGCAAGGTGTTCCGAGGGAGTTGGCTGAGCACTCTCTAAATGTAAGGCCAGGAGCAAGGCCGGTGAAGCAACCTCTCCGCCGCTTCGCCGAAGACAGGAGAAAAATAATAGGGGATGAAATAGCTCGGCTCCTTGCTGCCGGGTTCATCATGGAGGTACTGTATCTGGATTGGTTGTCAAACCCGGTGCTAGTAGAAAAGAAGAAGGATGATCCGAATGTAGCCATTGTATGGCGAATGTGTATCGATTACATGAACCTGAACAAGGCGTGTCCAAAAGATCCTTTTCCCTTACCTAGAATAGACCAAGTCATTGATTCGACCGCTGGTTGTGAACTATTGTCATTTGTAGACGCGTATTCTGGTTTTCACCAAATACCGTTAAATCCGGCCGATCAAATAAAGACTGTGTTTATTACCCCGTACGGGGCTTATTGCTATCGCACAATGCCATTCGGCCTGCGCAACACAGGAGCAACGTATCAAAGATGCATGCAAAAATGTCTACATGACCAGATAGGAAAAAATGTAGAAGTATATGTGGATGATGTGGTTATCAAAACCAAAGAAAGCAAAACACTACTGGATGATATATGGCAGACTTTCGCGAACCTGAGGAGGTTCCGAATGAAGCTTAACCCGGAAAAATGCACATTTGGCGTGCCAGCAGGAAAATTACTCGGTTTTCTCGTATCTAGCCGAGGTATAGAGGCCAACCCAACCAAGATAAAGGCAGTGGAAAGGATGGAGTTGCCAAGGTGTCTAAATGACGTACAAAAGTTCACGGGTTGTTTAGCCTCGCTCAGCCGGTTTGTATGTCGGCTGGGAGAGAAGGTATTACCACTCTATCAACTAATGAAGAAATAAGATAAGTTCATTTGGACTCCACAAGCAGATAATGCATTTCAGGAATTGAAAAGGATGTTGGTCACAGCGCCCATCTTAGCTTCTCCATTATCAAAAGAGCCTATGTTACTCTACATAGCGGCCACCAACAGAGTAGTGAGTGCTGTAATCGTCGTAGAACGAGTCGAAAATGATAAGTCAGTACAGAGGCCGGTGTATTACCTGAGCGAGGTGTTGTCCTCTTCAAAGCAAAATTACCCACATTATCAGAAGATGGCTTATGGAGTGTACATGTCGGCAAAGAAACTTAAACATTACTTCGAAGAGCACCCCATCAAAGTGATTTGTGAAGCACCCATAGCCGACATATTGAGTAACAAAGATGCAAGTGGCCGGATAGCAAAATGGGAAATTGAATTGTCACCTTATGCTCTACAATTCGATAGGAGAGATGCAATCAAATCTCAGGCTGTGGCCGACTTCTTCGTATATTGGGCCGAGGTGCAATATGAGCCACCATTGTCAGACCCGAATTATTGGACGATGCACTTTGACGGTTCCAAACTAAGAAATGTTTTGGGGGCAGGAATAGTGTTAACCTCGCCCAAAAGAGATCAGCTGAAATATGTGTTGCAAATACATTTTGCCGCGTCAAACAACGTAGCCGAATATGAAGCACTGGTCCATGGATTGAAGGTGGCAAAAGAGATTGGCATACGCCGAATCTTATGCTATGGAGACTCAGATCTAGTAGTACATCAAGTCTCAGGCAATTGGGATGCATTGGATGATAATATGGCTTTGTATAGATTTCACGTGCAAAAAATCAGTGGATACTTTGAAGGATGTGAATTTCATCATATACCTCGGGCAGAAAACGATGCCGCAGACACGTTGTCAAAGCTAGGATCAACTAGGCAGTCAATTCCCCCAGGTATCGCCTTAGAGCACCTAAGTAAACCATCGATAACACCATCACCAGAGTCCGAATCCATCTTTATTCCGGCAAAGTCAGGAGAAGATAATGTGCCGATGGAAATTGACCAGCAATATAACCCAGAATTCCCAAAGAGAAAGACACCTGATGTAAGCATGATTATGGAGAAAGCCGAGGTAGTTATGTCGGCAGAAAACATGGAAATAGACAGTGAGACCACACAGGAGAAAATCACACCTGTATGGGCGCAACCCATATTCTCTTTCCTTAGAGACGTGACTTTGCCGAATAATGAGGTGTTAGCAAGACAGACAGCAAGAAGAGCTAAAGCTTATACGATCATAAATAATGAGCTATACAAAAGAAGCGTCACAAGTGTATTGCAAAGATGTGTGAGTTCGGCAGAAGGCCAGGAGATCCTCCTAGATATACATCAAGGAGAATGTGGACATCATGCCTCATCTCGAGCCTTAGTGGCCAAAGCGTTCAGGCATGGGTTTTATTGGCCAACGGCGTTGAAAGAAGCCAAAGAGCTGGTTGAAAAATGCAATGGTTGTCAGAGATATGCAACCAAGATACACATGCCATCATCCGAGTTAAAAACGATACCCATTACTTGGCCATTTTCTGTGTGGTGCTTAGATATGGTGGGACCATTTAAGCCAGCCCGAGGTGGGATGACCCACATATTGGTCATGGTGGACAAGTTCACAAAATGGATTGAAGTGAAACCAATAAAAAAATGCGATGGGCCCACAACAGTGAAATTCCTCAAAGAAATTATCTTAAGATATGGATACCCACACAGTGTTATTACAGACAACGACACAAAATTTGCAGAAGGAGCTTTCGCTAGATTTTGCCAAGAAAAGCACATAAGATTAGATGTTGCCTCTGTGGCTCACCCAGCATCCAATGGGCAAGTGGAAAGGTCTAATGGATTAGTACTGTCCGGAATAAAACCACGATTCGTCGAACCGCTGCAAAGGTCGGCAGGATGTTGGATTGAGGAACTACCAGCAGTACTATGGAGCCTCAGGACTACTCCAAACAGATCAACATGTTATACACCATTCTTTCTGGTATATGGGGCAGAAATCGTGCTTCCAGCCGACATAATACATGACTCGCCAAGAGTTACCCAATATACAACTTCAGAAGTAAATGAAGTAGCTCGGCAAGATACTGTTGATCTGCTAGAAGAAGCCAGAGAGCTGGCGCTATCAAGATCAGCTATTTATCAGCAGAACTTGCGACGATATCACAGCAAGAAGGTGAATCCAAGAGTGTTCAAACAAGGAGATTTAGTTCTTCGACTGGTGCAATGCACGGCCGGCATGCACAAGCTGTCGCCTCCAAGGGAAGGACCATTCGTCGTGAGCAAAGCATTGCACAATGATGCCTATTACCTAATCGATGCTCAATCCCCAGGAAAGAACAGAGCAGACAAAGCCGGCGAATAAACGAAAAGGCCGTGGAACGTAGCTTTACTTCGTCCATTTTACTCTTAGCAGTCATCAGTGACACATTGTAAAGTAGTATCTCAGGATCAAGCACCAATTATGTTTTTGAACCTCGGCATCCAAAGCAGTGACTCGGGGACTGCCATATGTTATTTCAATTTTATGTATTAAACCTCGGCACCTCGAGCAGTGGCTCGGGGATTGCACTAGATTGCTTTTAAGATTGGATTATGTATTAAAACCTGGCACCCTGAGCAATGACTCGGGGACTGCCCCAGATTTATTTCTAAGCTTAATTCACATACTAAACCTCGGCACCGTGAGCAGTGACTCGGGGTTTGTTACATGTTCTTTCTAGATTTGGGTGATTTATTAAACCTCGGCACCTTGAGTAGCGACTCGGCGACCGTCTTATATTATTTCTGAAATTTGGTTTATATACTAGACTTCGGCGCCATAGGCAGTGACTCGGGGACTGCCCTATATTGTTTCAAAGTAGTGGTTATCCTTTGACACAAGGGGAGTATCAAACTTCGGCACCCAAAGTAAGAATAGCTCAATCTCGTATGATATTCGAAGTCCACACCCAGATTCATAGTCTAAACCACGGGAGCACAAAGGCAAATATATATCCCAAACTCAAGAAATTGCAGGCCGCCAAAGCAAGGATTCGGACGAACAAGACCACTTAAACAAAGTGATAACAATTACAACCATATATGTATCAGCGGCACACGGCAAAAGAAATTCATACCATACAAAAGACGGACAAATATTCCACGTACATCATACGCCCGGCATACTAGGGGTAAGAAATGACTTAGAGGTTTTTAGCGGGAGAGGCAATAACTTGGTCAGGGGCTGGGCACTCCGAGATAGGTGGAACCTTGGCGAGTTGCCGCCTCGCTGCACTCCGTGAGCGACTTCGGAGGAAGCCCGAGGCTGCTGAGGGGCGTCAGTTTGCACAGTAGAATGCCCAGTACCTTTGGAGGAGGATCGCGCGTCGCCGTTACCATCTGAGCTCGAACTAGAATCACCAGAAGTATCCGAGTCACCTTCATCTTCTCCTTGATCAGCTGAGTTGTTATCCGACACATCCTCAACTACGACCTCGTCTTTTGGGTTAGGAAGGAAACTCGTACCTTCGTTCCAGGTATACACGTCGGCATACTCAACAAGATGGAAGGCACGAGCTTGCCGAAGAGCGACAAAGGTTGGATCCTCAACCCAACGGGAACCAGTGCGCAAATTTCTCAAGATATCAAGAGAAATATCTTCATACCATGACATGATAACAGTGAGAGCCATATCAGCACCAGCTCGTCCGGCTGATTCCCTCCAAAGACTTAGCTGCCTCTCAGATGCCATTAATCTTTCCACCACCAATTGTACCTCATCAATATTAGGAGTCCCAGAAGTATTCGGCCAGAGAACATGGCAGGCTCGGATAGCTGCCTGCACCAAATCCCTGCCCATGATCTTCATCGGACCATCTGCAGCGCAGACAGCAACAAGGAAATCTTCCATCGAGTACTCCGAGTCCACGTCAATAGGAACACCTCGGCGCACACGAGCACTAAGAACCGCTTTAGAGCTCACGGGCTTGGCTTCTGCAAAGTGATCTGCGCAAAACACGACTGCGTCATTCGACAGTAGGAAAAGGAAAAAAGATAACCCAGCCGCGGTAAGAAGCTTACGATGAATATAATTCAGCATTATCTGAAGGTCTTTAGCCCAGTCAATTTTGCTCTTCTCAAAGCGAGTGATCTCCTCGCTCATTCCCCGTGTCTTCAGTTCGGCAGCCTCAAGGAGCTCTTTATTTTTCTGCAGTTGCAGAGCTAGCCGTTTTTCTCCTCGAAGAACTCCTGATCGACCTTTTCTAATGCGGACTTCTGAGAGAACTTAAGGGCCTCCACCTCGGTGCGCAAGCGAACTATCTCATCATCTTTTTCTTTTAGCTGCGCCGAATGAGCAGCGCTTTGTTCTAAAAAATGCAGCATCACATCAGGCATGGGCGTGCAATCTTAGTGAGATGCTGCAAGGGTTTGTAACTCGGCTTTACCTAAGCCAAAAGAGTTAAAAGAAACTCAGTGCACATTCCAAAGGGGAGTATGTAAAGTAAAAGAGTAACTAACCTTCCAGGGCCTTAACCTTCTTCTCAAGACGGATGTTAAGATTATTGATGTTCCCTGTTTACCAACAAAGTGATCCAACGTCTCGCATACAAAAAATAAAAGCTTTGGAGATAACGCAAGAGTTTATCGACTTACCGGCTTTCTTTACCACAGGAATAACCTTCTCGTACTTTTCTTCCAACTTCCTATGCGCAAAAAGCAGCCTTTGGAACTCGGCAGTCCGCCGATCATGCGCGACCTAAGTAATAAAGAAAATGGTAAATGAATATTCGAAGCTACGATAGATCCAGGTTAACAGATCCGAGTCAAGCAAAACTTAACCGGTATCTAGGTGGCTGGATATTCGAAGCTACGACAAATCCGAGTCAAGCAAAAATTAACCCGGATCTAGGTGGCTGGATATTCGAAGCTACGACAGATCCGAGTCAAACTTAACAACTCGGATCTAGGTGGCTGGATATTCGAAGCTACGACAGATCCGAGTCAAGCGAAACTTAACCCGGATCTAGGTGGCTGGATATTCGAAGCTACGACAGATCCGATCCAAGCAAAACTTAACCCGGATCTAGGTGGCTGGATATTCGAAGCTACGACAGATCCGAGCCAAAAATTAACCCAGATCTAGGCGGCTGGATATTCGAAGTTAAAACAGATCCGAGTCAAGCAAAAATTAACTCAGAACTAGGTGACTGGATCATCAAAATTCAGATAAAGACAAATCAAGCTGAATTCAAGGCAGATCTAGCTGATAGAGGTTCGAATCCTAAGATAAAATTCAACTGAATAAAGAATCATAAAACTTCCAAACGAATAACAAGTCATTCGCTTGCAAGCTTTGGGGACTAGAATATATATAATAGCATCTGGAGAATTAATCAAAACTCTGTAAACAGCAATTACCTCATTCATCTTATTACTATCAAGAACGATCTTGGCGGCTTGATGCAGGCGGCTGCTAATGTCGGAAAGCTGAAACGGCTGACTGCCTGGATTACCCTCGAACTGATCGGCAGCATTCCAGTTATTGGCATATTCCACCAGCGAGCCGAGGTTGTTCCCACTCGCCGTACGAGTTAGGACTTTACCTCGGACGTGTTGTGTAACCACCGCTGCCACAGGGCTTTTATGAAGAGCAAGCTGGGTACTGGCGGCCGGAGTAACGGAGGCTTTGGCGGAGGCAGTTCCTTTGCGCATCACATCGGCGATACTTGGCTGAGAAGAGCCGACAAGACCTTTCTGGGAGGAGGAAGCCTTAGTGGCGACGGCTTTTCTTGTTTTAAGAGAGGCATCAGTAGGAGCTGATACCTCGACAATGGGAACGTCGTCTTTAGGAGCCGGAGGAGTCACGGTCGCAGAAGGCGCCGAGATATGGACGCCCTCGACCGGGGAAAGAGTCACTGTGGAAACCGCGGCGGCAGAAACAGGCTCAGTAGAGACATCAGGGTTCACAGAAAAGGCAGCAGGCTCGGAAGAAATATCTGTGGGCCGAGTGGAGTCATCGTCAACGAGAGGAATCTCAGGTGCGTCGTGGCGAGGTGGCGTCCGATTCAGAGCTGGAGGAGATGCAGCGCGAACAGGACTAGGAATCCTGGTATCTTTAGTAGGCGGAGGAGACGGCTGCCCAGTCATACGATTCGTCATGCTGGGACCGCTGGGCTTAACAGAAAGTGGAGCACTGCGAAAATAAAAAAGGTCAGGTTAAAAAGCAGAAAGAGAAAAACAAGAAATACGATCAAAAGAAACTTACCTTGCGACTCCAGGCATGGTCTTGCGTCTGGGAGGATTCGGAGCGGATTTCTTCATTCGTTTCTTGGGGGCCGCCTCGGAGGCACCAGCGGGAGCCCCACATTTCCCCGAGGTAACAGGGGGCCAGGAAGCAATAGGTTCAGCGTCGTGAACCTGACCGGCCGGATTAGCTGGGAAAGTAGAAGCCGGAAATGCATAAGAAATTGACATTGCGGCAACTACCTATAGAATTTGGACCTCGTCCGAATCACCTTCCTTCTCGTGGGCCGAGGTCTTTCCACGAGCACGAGCCGGAGCGAGATCCGACTTGGGGACGAACTCTTCCGAGTCCAGATCCCCACTGTCCGGAGTATTCCAGTCCATGAGCCACAGGAGTGACAAAACCTCGGCGTCTCATCCTTCGCTCGCAAACCTCTCAGATGACAAGAAAGAGGAGGATTAGCAAAGACAGTTACGAAAACAATTGGAAAGCAAAGCATTAGTGATTAAGCTTACTTCGGGAGGGGGATGCTCGCGGGTGAACGGCTTCAATCCCCAAGCCCAGTCCTCAGGCATCTCCATCTTAAAGATAGCTCCGACACGCTTAAATATGAGATAGTTGTCCAGCTCCACGGTCGAGACTCGGTTGGGGTCAAGAGGACCGCTCATATAGCAGAGTTTGTGCGTGCGTTTCTGGAATGGGCAAATTCGGCTACTGACGAAGGTAGCCATTAGATCCTCGCCGCGTAACCCGGCGCGGATCAGTTCCTTAAGTCGAATCTCAAAAGCCTCGGCCAAAGCGTGATTCTTCCTCGGATTATAAGTCCAGTTCTCCTTGGAAGGTGTGCCAATGGAGAAGGCAGGGAGCCGAACCTTATCCTCTTTTCCCGTGTTCTTGACATAGAAGAAGGACTTGTGCCACTTATTGCACGACTCTAGCCCCGTGACACGAGTAAATACGGACTTCCTCCGAGGTGTAATGGACGCTGCTCCACATTGGGTAAGCAGCTTCTCGGAAGGGTGCAGAGACTTGTCCGGGAAAACGTTAGAACGAATCTAGAAAAACTTTGACCAGACATGCACAGACGGCCATAGGCCGAAATATCCCTCCGAGTCAGAGATAAAGGCAGAGAGAGAAGCGATGGCATTGGCAGGAAGATGATGCGGCTGAAGGCCGAAGTAATCAAGAAACTCCCTAGCAAAGTTGCTGAGAGGGAGACCAAAGCCGGCGCGAAATGCGACATGAAAACTACATACTCACCCTCCCTAAGGTCGGGAGAGGACTCGTTGCCAGGTAAGCGACAAGCTACCTCGGCGGGGATCCTCCGAGTCCGGATAAGCCACTTGATCTCGCGGTGAGTAACGGAGGAGCCCTGCCACGAGCCTCGCTCGGGCCCAGAGCCAGCATCATCATCCTCTATCAGGGCACCGCTGACGGAGCTAGACATTGGCTCACCGGAAAAATCCGCGGAGGAAGAATTAGTGGCGGAGGAAAATTTAGAACTACAAGGCCCCGTCGTGATTCTATCCAAAAAACGGCGGTGGAGCGGAGACAGAACTGCCGCGCAATAACAGGAGATGAGTTGAGATCTCTAGAGGAAAAGCCAGGCGATGGGACCGGAGAAACTCACCGGCTACGGCGCCAAAGCAGGCGAGCAACAATAACGACGACGGAGCGGTGCGGCCGGATTCGTGCTACCAAGAACGCAGACGAGCGCATGGCGGCGGAAGCACGAGCGGGCGCAAGGGCGAGAGGAAGAAGAAGGGCACGGACGAGCGAAAAGGGGAAAGTGAATCCCCCAGCGTCGCGCCCCTCTTTATAACCACGTTACCTACAAGGTAGTGGGATCGTGCGTGACTCAGTTGATCGTGTAGATCGTGTATGTAGCACCAACGCACGATGATGAGGGGAACCGCACCAGCGGCCACACAGTGGGAAAGAAAGCCACGATCCCCGATGGAAATGGCACGCGAGGCGTCGCAGAGCCGACGCGACAGGCGCAGCAGTAGCTGTAGACTGACAATAAATACTATAGAGGAACAAAAAACTAGAAATACAATGATGAGTAAGACACGTAGGACGAGGCGTACGCGAGAAGATAGGATGATACCGCGAGCAAATTAACTCGGAAACAAGGCAAAAGAAATCTCTTGAAACTGATACGGCCCGGCCGAAGTTATTGGCAGGGCCATACCAGCTTCGGGGACTAATGTTGGGGAGATGACCTCGGGTAGGGTAAAGACGGGGAAAGATGAAAGGAAGTTGCCCGTCTTGTTTCCAAGTTATTGTTTGAGTCGGCCGAATCCTGTAGAGGTCGGCCAAGACAGGGAAGGGCAGGACCATTATGACAAAGGCAAGGCATTACCCGGCCGGGATGTTACGTAAGTCGGCCGGGTTAGTCCGAGTAATCTTGATGCAGGTGAAGGACAAGCCGAGCTACCCGAGGTAAGGCCGAATGATACGAAGCTTGCAAGAGAAAGAGAAACCCAAGGTCAAACTCTAGCTGCAGGCTAGAAGGAATCTAAGCGGAGCCAAGCACCAGAGACAAAGGCGCAGAGCGTCAGAGGGGTAGAAGGAGGTCACGGAGGCGACAGTCCTGAAGCCCGAGGGACGCAGAGGGGCCCTCTGGAGCCTTGCTGTCGTTAGAAGGGCGACAGGGAAAGGAGGGCGCCGAACTACTATTTTGGGACAAGCATATTCCTCGAATATGCTTGCCCCGTCAGCCCTAAAGGCACCCAAGACTCTCCTTTATAAGGGGAGGCTTGGACCCTGAGGAAGGGATTGGCTCATTTAGGTACCGTTAGGCTAGTAAAGTTCTTCTTCTCTCCCTGTATACGGCTCAAGGAGCACTTGTAGCCCAAGAAAGGAGAAATAAAGATCTTTGCCTTAGTCTCTCGTGTGTAGAATCAACTGCATCTTCCCTCCCCAGATCCCACTAGCATCCATTGGCCCCATACTTTAGCCTACCCATGGCATCTGTCGTGTCACCACCACGACATGTATGCCGGGTACAGATGTAATATACATTGCACTCTAAGTTTGATTATGTGTCTTTTGATAGGATTTATATGTTTGTGTTATGCTCTTAGTGAGAATCATTCAAGGGCAAGTCCCCGAGTTTCATTTTGACATGTCACCTTTCCTTGCCTCTGGCCCTTGTCTACCTTTTTCGGTGTTCGACATTAGGATCTCAAAGTACAAATGATATAGTTAGCGGGTATGAAACTTGGATAGCTTGGCCGAGACTACTCGACATGTAGTATAACAAGACCTGCAGAGAGTTAGGCAAAAACTAAAGCCGACTCGCGTTTCTCCCTCTTATTTATCCAGCGTTCGTGTTTACTCGTCTTAGATATTTTTCTCTTGCTTGCCATGAAGCCGTGTTTTTGGACAACAGCATAGTCGAAGAGTTGATTTCTTCCGAATAAACACTACTCGTTCCGAGATAAATTTCGGGTATCACGCCAGCCGACGTAGAATAATTGAAATGGAAAGCCTAAAGGGTAGTCCCTAAGTCAGTTTTTTGAATCATACCATTTTATTATTAGCACATAGCCGGCAAACACGTCCGACATATGATAGTTCGAGTGATACATGCACTTCTTCTCCTAAGTATAGAAGAGACGAAGCAGTGCCACATTCCATGGCCTTTTAGTTTCATCTCCTGACCTGTCCGCCTTGTTCTTTTGTGCTTCACGAGCGTCTATGAGATAGTAGGAATCATTATGCAATGCTTTGCTCATAATGAATGGACCTTCCCATGGAGGTGATAATTTATGCATTCCAGCTGTGCGCTGCACCAGCCGTAGCACCATATCTCCTTCTCGAAAAACACGAGGTTGCACTTTCCGGCTATGGTAGCGTCGGAGATTTTGTTGATATATAGCAGATCTGGAGAATGCCAGTTCCCTTGCTTCTTCGAGTAAATCTACTCCATCTTCTCGGGCCTCTTTTACTTCGGCTTCCGAGTATTGCCTTATCCTCGGTGAGTCATATTCTATGTCGGCAGGCAAAACAGCTTCAGCCCCATATACAAGGAAAAATGGCATATAACCAGTTGATCGATTCTGAGTCGTTCTTAAGCTCCATAGTACTGAGGGTAGTTCCTCTATGCAACAACCAGGTGATCTTTGAAGTGGTTCCGTTAAGCGGGGTTTTATTCCAGATAGAACTAAGCCATTATCCCGTTCAACTTTTCCATTTGATTCTGGATGTGCGACTGACGCTACGTCAAGTCTTATTCGGTGTTTCCCACAGAAGCGAGCAAAAGCTCCTTCGGCAAAGTTTTTCCATTGTCCGTGATCACACTATGACAGCTGTTTTACCGTCCAATTTCTTGATTGGCTTCACCTCTATCCACTTGGCGAACTTATCGATCATGACCAAGATATGAGTCATGCCTCCCCTTGCTGGTTTGAATGGTCCTACCATATCCAGGGACCATACTGCAAAAGGCCAAGTGATTGGTATAGTCTTCAATTCAGACGCTGGTAAGTGTGACTTGGATGGATAGTGTTGACAGCCACTGCATTTTCCGACTAACTCTTGCGCCTGTGCCAACGCGGCACGAGAGAATCCATGTCGGAATGCCTTGGCTACCAATTCTCTTGATGATGCATGGTGCCCGCACTCTCCTTGATGGATATCCAACAAGATCTCCTGGCCTTGCTCTGAGCTGATGCAACGCTGCAGTACACTTATCACACTTCGCTTGTAGAGTTCCTTGTTGATTATGGTGTATGATTTTTCTCTTCGTGTCGTTTGCCTTACCAGTGTTTCATCACTCGGCAAGGTTCCATCTTTCAAAAAACTGAATATTGGTTGTGCCCACGTTGGTATTAGTGGTTCCGGGTCTGCTTCAACATCAATGTCCATTGGTTCCGCCAACATATGCTCTGCCGACATAACCTGAGGAGTCCCCGAGTGTGATTCGGCTACCTTTGAGGTGAACGGATCAGTCCCCGAGTGACTCGAACCTACCCCTGGGTCGATATCCATTGGCACTACCTCTGATTCCTGACTCGCCGGGATGACCCTGATTGATTCGGACTCTGGTGACGGCTTGATCGATGGCTTCCTGAGATGCTCCAATGCTACCCCTGGTGGTATTGCTTGTCTAGATGATCCTAGCTTGGATAACACGTCTGCTGCCTCATTTTCTGCTCTAGGAATGTGATGAAATTCACAATCGTCAAAGTATCCCGAAATTTGTTGCGCGTGGAAGCGATATAATGCCATGTTTGCGTCCAATGCGTCCCAATGTCAAGACACTTGCTGAATCACCAAATCTGAATCACCAAAACACGTGATCCTTTTGACACCAATTTCCTTGGCTACCTTAATGCCATGACCAAGTGCTTCATACTCGGCAACGTTGTTAGAAGCAGCAAAATGAATCTGCAAGACATACCTCTACTGATCCCTCTTTGGAGATGTGAGCACTATCCTGGTGCCCAGACCCATTCTCGTCTTGGACCCGTCAAAATGCATTTTCCAGTAATTTGGATCTGGCAGTGGTGGCTCGTACTGCATCTCCATCCATTCTACAAAGAAATCTGCAACGGCTTGAGATTTTATTGCATCCCGCCTATCATATTGTAGAGTGTATGGTGCTAGTTCACTGGCCCATTTGGCTACTTGGCCGCTGGCATCTTTGCTGCCCAATATATCCGAGATATGTGCCTCGCATATTACCCGGATTGGGTGTTCTTGAAAATAATGTTTCAGCTTTTTTGCTGCCATATATACCCCATATGTCATCTTCTGATAATGCGGGTAATTCTGTTTCGAGACAGAGAGCACTTCGCTCAAGTAATATACTGGCCTTTGGACTGATTTGCCCCCTTCTTCACGTTCAACCACTATTACTGCACTTACAACTCTGTTGGTTGCGGTGACATAGAGCAGCATTGGCTCCTTGGATAGTGGTGACGCTAATATTGGTGTTGTTGCCAACATTTTCTTTAATTCATGGAAAGCGCTATTAGCTTGCTGTGTCCATGTGAATTTGTCTGATTTCTTCATCAGCTGATATAGTGGTAGGGCTTTTTCGCCTAGCCAACTAACAAACCTGCTCAATGAAGCCAGGCATCCAGTAAAATTATGGACATGGTGGAAATAACCACTATGGAATGCAAGACAGAGTTCTGTACAGAGATTTGCCATCGAATGATGCCAGAGTAAAGCTAGACCGGCTATACCGATCCGAGTTCTTTGGAAGAAACGAGGTCCACCGGGTCCGACATGCTTCGGACCACGGATCATGGGCGAACCACCTATGCCAAACTTTCAGCTGGCAAGAGGCACAAAGACATATAATGGGAGCACCAAACCACAAGACTGGTTGATTGATTATGCCACTGCTGTGAAAATAGCAGGTGGGAACTTACGATGGGCAGTAAGGTATGTCCCACAAATGTTGGAAGGACCAGCCAGAGTATGGCTGAATAATCTACCCGCAGGTAGCATCAACTGCTGGTTGGATTTTGAAGAAATGTTCGTTAGCAACTTTACCAGTACGTACAAGAGGCCAAACAGGCCGCAACAGTTAGCCTTGTGCAAGCAAAGGCCGAATGAAACAGACAGAGAGTTTTTAACTCGGTGGTGTAACCTGAGAAACTCGTGTGAAGGAGTTATAGAATCACAAGCAATAGCTTGGTTCGCTCAAGGATGCCGTTATGCCAGTGTGTTATGGCAGCGACTGCAAAGAGATATGCCAACCACATTGGCAAAAACCATCAGGATAGTGGACTCCTATGCATTGGGAGATCCGACGCAACCAGAATTAATGTCGGCAGATCATCGGGAGCAACAAGACCAATATGCAAGAGATTTGGCCGGGTCATCCAGGCGCAATGACTTTAGAGGAAGAAGAAGAGAAGAAAGGCCGGATTATAGATATAATTCGGCCCAAGTGGCAGCGGTAGCGCAAGATCAGCCGAGTCACGGAACGACTCAACGGCAAAAGAATGGTCCTCAGCAGTGGACACCAAGGAATGAAGGAAAAAGACAGTGGACACCAGAACAAAAGAAGCAATGGCAGGAGAGGCCGAAGTACACGTTCGAATCTATGTTAGATCAGCCGTGTAAATTTCACACGTCAAACCCAGCCAGGCCGGCCAACCATACGACCCGCCAATGTGCATGGATGAAAAATGCAATGGGAAACCCTGCAGGCATTCAGGCAGCACCTCTCCAGGCACATCAGCAGCATCAGCCGCAGTTGACTGGAGCAAATGCACAGCAACTGATGTTACCGCCTCCTCCCCCGAGGTATGATAACTCGGACCGAAGAGATGTGGTACATCAAGTGATGAACCAAGGCCAGGATGGAAGAACGAATCCAGGAAATAATGGACGCAATGATTACAGAGAACATCATCAGTCGTATTGCGTATTCACGACGGAACAGCAAGACAAGCAGAGTGTGCAGCGCCGGCATATGGAAGTAAATGCGGTTATGCCGGCAGTACCAAGATATATGCCTTGGTCAGATCAAGAAGTAACTTGGAGCATAAAGGATCACCCCAAGATAATGCCGAGTCCGGGATCGTATGCACTCATGTTGGATCCAAAATTTGTTGGACCAAGCATTAATGTGAAATTTTCAAAGGTTCTCATTGACAATGGGAGCAGTATCAACATCATGTACAAAGATACCATGCATAAACTCGGAATATCGCGGAACATGCTGCAATCCACAAGGACCACTTTCCATGGGATAGTACCAGGGCTTTCATGCGAACCCATTGGTAAGGTTCGATTGGATGTGTTATTCGGCACAAGAGATAACTGCAGAGCAGAAAACTTAGAGTTTGAAGTGGTGGATCTAGAGAGTTGTTATCATGCTTTACTCGGACGGCCAACATTGGCCAAATTCATGGGCAGCTGTCATGTAAGTTATCTGAAAATGAAGCTACCCGGACCATAAGGAGTGATAACAGTAGTAGGGGATTACATGAAGTCAATGGAATGTGCTTCAGTCGGGTCAAATTTGGCCGAGTCATTGGTTATAGCAAGAGAAAAAAGAAGGATTCAGGAGGTAGCAGCCCTCGCTCAGTCGGCACAGCTGAATATGCCGGCATTAGCCAATCCACATGGAAGTGTCTCCTTTCAGCCGACTAAAGAAACAAAGAAATTTCACATAGATGAGCAATTCCCAGAGCATACTGTTACTATTGGTGCAGGCCTAGATGCTAAATAGGAAAGCGAGCTCACCAACTTCCTCCGTGGGAATCGGGATATCTTTGCATGGTTAACTCAGGATCTGCAAGGTGTTCCGAGGGAGTTGGCTGAGCACTCTCTGAATGTAAGGCCAGGAGCAAGGCCGGTGAAGCAACCTCTCCGCCGCTTCGCCGAAGACAGGAGAAAAATAATAGGGGATGAAATAGCTCGGCTCCTTGCTGCCGGGTTCATCATGGAGGTACTGTATCTGGATTGGTTGTCAAACCCGGTGCTAGTAGAAAAGAAGAAGGATGATCCGAATGTAGCCATTGTATGGCGAATGTGTATCGATTACATGAACCTGAACAAGGCGTGTCCAAAAGATCCTTTTCCCTTACCTAGAATAGACCAAGTCATTGATTCGACCGCTGGTTGTGAACTATTGTCATTTGTAGACGCGTATTCTAGTTTTCACCAAATACCGTTAAATCCGGCCGATCAAATAAAGACTGCGTTTATTACCCCGTACGGGGCTTATTGCTATCGCACAATGCCATTCGGCCTGCGCAACACAGGAGCAACGTATCAAATATGCATGCAAAAATGTCTACATGACCAGATAGGAAAAAATGTAGAAGTATATGTGGATGATGTGGTTATCAAAACCAAAGAAAGCAAAACACTACTGGATGATATATGGCAGACTTTCGCGAACCTGAGGAGGTTCCGAATGAAGCTTAACCCGGAAAAATGCACATTTGGCGTGCCAGCAGGAAAATTACTCGGTTTTCTCGTATCTAGCCGAGGTATAGAGGCCAACCCAACCAAGATAAAGGCAGTGGAAAGGATGGAGTTGCCAAGGTGTCTAAATGACGTACAAAAGTTCACAGGTTGTTTAGCCTCGCTCAGCCGGTTTGTATGTCGGCTGGGAGAGAAGGTATTACCACTCTATCAACTAATGAAGAAATAAGATAAGTTCATTTGGACTCCACAAGCAGATAATGCATTTCAGGAATTGAAAAGGATGTTGGTCACAGCGCCCATCTTAGCTTCTCCATTATCAAAAGAGCCTATGTTACTCTACATAGCGGCCTGTGAGTAGTGAGTGCTGTAATCGTCGTAGAACGAGTCGAAAATGATAAGTCAGTACAGAGGCCGGTGTATTACCTGAGCGAGGTGTTGTCCGCTTCAAAGCAAAATTACCCACATTATCAGAAGATGGCTTATGGAGTGTACATGTCGGCAAAGAAACTTAAACATTACTTCGAAGAGCACCCCATCAAAGTGATTTGTGAAGCACCCATAGCCGACATATTGAGTAACAAAGATGCAAGTGGCCGGATAGCAAAATGGGCAATTGAATTGTCACCTTATGCTCTACAATTCGATAGGAGAGATGCAATCAAATCTCAGGCTGTGGCCGACTTCTTCGTATATTGGGCCGAGGTGCAATATGAGCCACCATTGCCAGACCCGAATTATTGGACGATGCACTTTGACGGTTCCAAGCTAAGAAATGGTTTGGGGGCAGGAATAGTGTTAACCTCGCCCAAAAGAGATCAGCTGAAATATGTGTTGCAAATACATTTTGCCGCGTCAAACAACGTAGCCGAATATGAAGCACTGGTCCATGGATTGAAGGTGGCAAAAGAGATTGGCATACGCTGAATCTTATGCTATGGAGACTCAGATCTAGTAGTACAGCAAGTCTCAGGCAATTGGGATGCATTGGTTGATAATATGGCTTTGTATAGATTTCACGTGCAAAAAATCAGTGGATACTTTGAAGGATGTGAATTTCATCATATACCTCGGGCAGAAAACGATGCCGCAGACACGTTGTCAAAGCTAGGATCAACTAGGAAGTCAATTCCCCCAGGCATCGCCTTAGAGCACCTAAGGAAACCATCGATAACACCATCACCAGAGTCCGAATCCATCTTTATTCCGGCAAAGTCAGGAGAAGATAATGTGCCGATGGAAATTGACCAGCAATATAACCCGGAATTCCCAAAGAGAAAGACAGCTGATGTATGCATGATTATGGAGAAAGCCGAGGTAGTTATGTCGGCAGAAAACATGGAAATAGACCGTGAGACCACACAGGAGAAAATCACACCTGTATGGGCGCAACCCATATTCTCTTTCCTTAGAGACGTGACTTTGCCGAATAATGAGGTGTTAGCAAGACAGACAGCAAGAAGAGCTAAAGCTTATACGATCATAAATAATGAGCTATAAAAAAGAAGCGTCACAAGTGTATTGCAAAGATGTGTGAGTTCGGCAGAAGGCCAGGAGATCCTCCTAGATATACATCAAGGAGAATGTGGACATCATGCCTCATCTCGAGCCTTAGTGGCCAAAGCATTCAGACATGGATTTTATTGGCCAACGACGTTGAAAGAAGCCAAAGAGCTGGTTGAAAAATGCAATGGTTTGTCAGAGATATGCAACCAAGATACACATGCCATCATCCGAGTTAAAAACGATACCCATTACTTGGCCATTTTATGTGTGGTGCTTAGATATGGTGGGACCATTTAAGCCAGCCCGAGGTGGGATGACCCACATATTGGTCATGGTGGACAAGTTCACAAAATGGATTGAAGTGAAACCAATAAAAAAATGCGATGGGCCCACAGCAGTGAAATTCCTCAAAGAAATTATCTTAAGATATGGATACCCACACAGTGTTATTACAGACAACGGCACAAACTTTGCAGAAGGAGCTTTCGCTAGATTTTGCCAAGAAAAGCACATAAGATTAGATGTTGCCTCTGTGGCTCACCCAGCATCCAATGGGCAAGTGGAAAGGTCTAATGGATTAGTACTGTCCGGAATAAAACCACGACTCGTCGAACCGCTGCAAAGGTCGGCAGGATGTTGGATTGAGGAACTACCAGCAGTACTATGGAGCCTCAGGACTACTCCAAACAGAACAACATGTTATACACCATTCTTTCTGGTATATGGGGCAGAAGTCATGCTTCTAGCCGACAGAATACATGACTCGCCAAGAGTTACCCAATATACAACTTCAGAAGTAAATGAAGTAGCTCGGCAAGATACTGTTGATCTGCTAGAAGAAGCCAGAGAGCTGGCGCTATCAAGATCAGCTATTTATCAACAGAACTTGCGACGATATCACAACAAGAAGGTGAATCCAAGAGTGTTCAAAGAAGGAGATTTAGTTCTTCGACTGGTGCAACGCACGGCCGGCATGCACAAGCTGTCGCCTCCATGGGAAGGACCATTCGTCGTGAGCAAAGCATTGCACAATGATGCCTATTACCTAATCGATGCTCAATCCCCAGGAAATAACAGAGCAGACAAAGCCGGCGAAGAAACGAAAAGGCCGTGGAACGTAGCTTTACTTCGTCCATTTTACTCTTAGCAGTCATCAGTGACACATTGTAAAGTAGTATCTCAGGATCAAGCACCAATTATGTTTTTGAACCTCGGCATCCAAAGCAGTGACTCGGGGACTACCATATGTTATTTCAATTTTATGTATTAAACCTCGGCACCTCGAGCAGTGGCTCGGGGATTGCACTAGATTGCTTTTAAGATTGGATTATGTATTAAAACCTGGCACCCTGAGCAATGACTCGGGGACTGCCCCAGATTTATTTCTAAGCTTAATTCACATACTAAACCTCGGCACCGTGAGCAGTGACTCGGGGTTTGTTGCATGTTCTTTCTAGATTTGGGTGATTTATTAAACCTCGGCACCTTGAGTAGCGACTCGGCGACCATCTTATATTATTTCTGAAATTTGGTTTATATACTAGACTTCGGCGCCATAGGCAGTGACTCGGAGACTGCCCTATATTGTTTCAAAGTAGTGGTTATCCTTTGACACAAGGGGAGTATCAAACTTCGGCACCCAAAGTAAGAATAGCTCAATCTCGTATGATATTCGAAGTCCACACCCAGATTCATAGTCTAAACCACGGGAGCACAAAGGCAAATATATATCCCAAACTCAAGAAATTGCAGGCCGCCAAAGCAAGGATTCGGACGAACAAGACCACTTAAACAAAGTGATAACAATTACAACCATATATGTATCAGCGGCACACGGCAAAAGAAATTCATACCATACAAAAGACGGACAAATATTCCACGTACATCATACGCCCGGCATACTAGGGGTAAGAAATGACTTAGAGGTTTTTAGCGGGAGAGGCAATAACTTGGTCAGGGGCTGGGCACTCCGAGATAGGTGGAACCTTGGCCGAGGTTGCCTCGCCCTCCACAGACCCAGGAGCGACTTCGGAGGAAGCCCGAGGCTGCTGAGGGGCGTCAATTTGCACAGTAGAATGCCCAGTACCTTTGGAGGAGGATCGCGCGTCGCCATTACCATCTGAGCTCGAACTAGAATCACCAGAAGTAGCCGAGTCACCTTCATATTCTCCTTGATCAGCTGAGTTGTTATCCGACGCATCCTCAACTACGACCTCGTCTTTTGGGTTAGGAAGGAAACTCGGACCTTCGTTCCAGGTATGCACGTCGGCATACTCAACAAGATGGAAGGCACGAGCTTGCCGAAGAGCGACAAAGGTTGGATCCTCAACCCAACGGGAACCAGTGCGCAAATTTCTCAAGATATCAAGAGAAATATCTTCATACCATGACATGATAACAGTGAGAGCCATATCAGCACCAGCTCGTCCGGCTGATTCCCTCCAAAGACTTAGCTGCCTCTCAGATGCCATTAATCTTTCCACCACCAATTGGACCTCATCAATATTAGGAGTCCCAGAAGTATTCGGCCAGAGAACATGGCAGGCTCGGATAGCTGCCTGCACCAAATCCATGCCCATGATCTTCATCGGACCATCTGCAGCGCCGACAGCAACAAGGAAATCTTCCATCGAGTACTCCGAGGCCACATCAATAGGAACACCTCGGCGCACACGAGCACTAAGAATCTCTTTAGAGCTCACGGGCTTGGCTTCTGCAAAGTGATCTGCGCAAAACACGACTGCGTCATTCGGCAGTAGGAAAAGGAAAAAAGATAACCCAGCCGCGGTAAGAAGCTTACGATGAATATAATTCAGCATTATCTGAAGGTCTTTAGCCCAGTCAATTTTGCTCTTCTCAAAGCGAGTGATCTCCTCGCTCATTCCCCGTGTCTTCGATTCGGCCTCGAGGAGCTCTTTATTTTTCAGCTTCTTGAGCTAGCCGCTTTTCTCCTCGGAGAACTCCCCGATCGACCTTTTCTAATGCGGACTTCGAGAGAGCTTAAGGGCCTCCACCTCGGCGCAGTAAACTATCTCATCATCTTTTTCTTTTAGCTGCGCCGAATGAGCAGCGCTTTGTTCTAAAAAATGCAGCATCACATCAGGCATGGGCGTGCAATCTTGGTGAGATGCTGCAAGGGTTTGTAACTCGGCTTTACCTAAGCCAAAAGAGTTAAAAGAAACTCAGTGCACATTCCAAAGGGGAGTATGTAAAGTAAAAGAGTAACTAACCTTCCAGGGCCTTAACCTTCTTCTCAAGACGGATGTTAAGATTATTGATGTTCCCTGTTTACCAACAAAGTGAGCCAACGTCTCGCATACAAAAAATAAAAGCTTTGGAGATAACGCAAGAGTTTATCGACTTACCGGCTTTCTTTACCACAGGAATAACCTTCTCGTACTTTTCTTCCAACTTCCTATGCGCAAAAAGCAGCCTTTAGAACTCGGCAGTCCGCCGATCATGCGCGACCTAAGCAATAAAGAAAATGGTAAATGAATATTCGAAGCTACGATAGATCCGGGTTAACAGATCCGAGTCAAGCAAAACTTAACCGGTATCTAGGTGGCTGGATATTCGAAGCTACGACAAATCCGAGTCAAGCAAAAATTAACCCGGATCTAGGTGGCTGGATATTCGAAGCTACGACAGATCCGAGTCAAGCGAAACTTAACCTGGATCTAGGTGGCTGGATATTCGAAGCTACGACAGATCCGAGTCAAGCGAAACTTAACCCGGATCTAGGTGGCTGGATATTCGAAGCTACGACAGATCCGAGCCAAGCAAAACTTAACCCGGATCTAGGTGGCTGGATATTCGAAGCTACGACAGATCCGAGCCAAAACTTAACCCAGATCTAGGTGGCTGGATATTCGAAGTTAAAACAGATCCGAGTCAAGCAAAAATTAACTCAGAACTAGGTGACTGGATCATCAAAATTCAGATAAAGACAAATCAAGCTGAATTCAAGGCAGATCTAGCTGATAGAGGTTCGAATCCTAAGATAAAATTCAACTGAATAAAGAATCATAAAACTTCCAAACGAATAACAAGTCATTCGCTTGCAAGCTTTGGGGACTAGAATATATATAATAGCATCTGGAGAATTAATCAAAACTCTGTAAACAGCAATTACCTCATTCATCTTATTACTATCAAGAACGATCTTGGCGGCTTGATGCAGGCGGCTGCTAATGTCGGAAAGCTGAAACGGCTGACTGCCTGGATTACCCTCGAACTGATCGGCAGCATTCCAGTTATTGGCATATTCCACCAGCGAGCTGAGGCTGTTCCCACTCGCCGTACGAGTTAGGACTTTACCTCGGACGTGTTGTGTAACCACCGCTGCCACTGGGCTTTTATGAAGAGCAAGCTGGGTACTGGCGGCCGGAGTAACGGAGGCTTTGGCGGAGGCAGTTCCTTTGCACATCACATCGGCGATACTTGGCTGAGAAGAGCCGGCAAGACCTTTCTGGGAGGAGGAAGCCTTAGTGGCGACGGCTTTTCTTGTCTTAAGAGAGGCATCAGTAGGAGCTGATACCTCGACAATGGGAACGTCGTCTTTAGGAGCCGGAGGAGTCACGTTCGCAGAAGGCGCCGAGATATGGACGCCCTCAACCGGGGAAAGAGTCACTGTGGAAACCGCGGCGGCAGAAAGAGGCTCAGTAGAGACATCAGGGTTCACAGAAAAGGCAGCAGGCTCGGAAGAAATATCTGTGGGCCGAGTGGAGTCATCGTCAACGAGAGGAATCTCAAAGGCCGTGGCGAGGTGGCGTCCGATTGAGCCGGGAGGAGATGCAGCTTGCAGACTGGGAATCCTGGTATCTTGAGGGCGGAGGAGACTTGCCGAGTCACTGATTAAATCATGCCGGAACCGGGCTTAAAAGAAAGTGGAGCACTGCGAAAATAAAAAAGTTCAGGTTAAAAAGCAGAAAGAGAAAAACAAGAAATACGAGCAAAAGAAACTTACCTTGCGACTCCAGGCATGGTCTTGCGCCTGGGAGGATTCGGAGCGGATTTCTTCATTCGTTTCTTGGGGGCCGCCTCTGAGGCACCAGTGGGAGCCCCACGTTTCCCCGAGGTAACAGGGGGCCAGGAAGCAATAGGTTCAGCGTCGTGAACCTGACCGGCCGGATTAGCTGGGAAAGTAGAAGCCGGAAATGCATAAGAAATTGACATTGCGGCAACTACCTCTAGAATTTGGACCTCGTCCGAATCACCTTCCTTCTCGTGGGCCGAGGTATTTCCACGAGCACGAGCCGGAGCGAGATCCGACTTGGGGACGAACTCTTCCGAGTCCAGATCCCCACTGTCCGGAGTATTCCGGTCCGCAGGCCACGGGAGTGACAAAACCTCGGCGTCCTCATCCTTCTGCTCCGCAAACCTCTGTATGACAAGAAAGAGGAGGATTAGCAAAGACAGTTACGAAAACAATTGGAAAGCAAAGCATTAGTGATTAAGCTTACTTCGGGAGGGGGATGCTCGCGGGTGAACGGCTTCAATCCCCAAGCCCAGTCCTCAGGCATCTCCGTCTTAAAGATAGCTCGGACACGCTTAAAGATGAGATAGTTGTCCAGCTCCACGGTCGAGACTCGGTTGGGGTCAAGAGGATCGCTCATATAGCAGAGTTTGTGCGTGCGTTTGTGGAATGGGCAAATTTGGCTACTGACGAAGGTAGCCATTAGATCCTCGCCGCGTAACCCGGCGCGGATCAGTTCTTTAAGTCGAATCTCAAAAGCCTCGGCCAAACCGTGATTCTTCCTCGGATTATAAGTCCAGTTCTCCTTGGAAGGTGTGCCAATGGAGAAGGCAGGGAGCGGAACCCTATCCTCTTTTCCCGTGTTCTTGACATAGTAGAAGGACTTGTGCCACTTCTTGCACGACTCTAGCCCCGTGACACGAGTAAATACGGACTTCCTCCGAGGTGCAATGGACGCTGCTCCACATTGGGTAAGCAGCTTCTCAGAAGGGTGCAGAGACTTGTCTGGGATAACGTTAGAACGAATCTGGAAAAACTTCGACCAGACATGCACAGACGGCCATAGGCCGAAATATCCCTCCGAGTCAGAGATAAAGGAAGAGAGAGAAGCGATGGCATTGGCAGGAAGATGATGCGGCTGAAGGCCGAATTAATCAAGAAACTCCCTAGCAAAGTTGCTGAGAGGGAGACCAAAGCCGCGCGCGAAATGCGACATGAAAACTACATACTCGCCCTCCCTAAGGTCGGGAGAGGACTCATTGGCAGGTAAGCGACAAGCTACCTCGGCGGGGATCCTCCGAGTCCGGATAAGCCACTTGATCTCGCGGAGAGTAACGGAGGAGCCCTGCCATGAGCCTCGCTCGGGCCCAGAGCCAGCATCAGCATCCTCTATCAGGGCACCGCTGACGGAGCTAGACATTGGCTCACCGGAAAAATCCGCGGAGGAAGAATTAGTGGCGGAGGAAAATTTAGAACTACAAGGCCCCGTCGTGATTCTATCCAAAAAACGGCGGCGGAGCGGAGACAGAACTGCCGCGCAATAACAGGAGATGAGTTGAGATCTCTAGAGGAAAAGCCAGGCGATGGGACCGGAGAAACTCACCGGCCACGGCGCCAAAGCGGGCGAGCAGCAATAACGACGACGGAGCGGTGCGGCCGGATTCGTGCTACCAAGAACGCAGACGAGCGCATGGCGGCGGAAGCACGAGCGGGCGCAAGGGCGAGAGGAAGAAGAAGGGCACGGGCGAGCGAAAAGGGGAAAGTGAATCCCCCAGCGCCGCGCCCCTCTTTATAACCGCGTTACCTGCAAGGTAGTGGGATCGTGCGTGAGGCAGTTGATCGTGTAGATCGTGTATGTAGCACCAACGCACGATGATGAGGGGAACCGCACCAGCGGCCACACAGTGGGAAAGAAAGCCACGATCCTCGATGGAAACGGCACGCGAGGCGTCGTAGAGCCGATGCGACAGGCGCAGCAGTAACTGTAGACTGACAATAAATACTGTAGAGGAACAAAAAACTAGAAAAACAATGATGAGTAAGACACGTAGGACGAGGCGTACGCAAGAAGATATGATGATAGCACGAGCAAATTAACTCGGAAACAAGGCAAAATAAATCTCTTGAACGATAGCCCGGCCGAAGTTATTGGCAGGGCCATACCAGCTTCGGGGACTAATGTTGGGGAGATGACCTCGGGTAGGGTAAAGACGGGGAAAGATGAAAGGAAGTTGCCCGTCTTGTTTCCAAGTTATTGTTTGAGTCGGCCGAATCCTGTAGAGGTCGGCCAAGACAGGGAAGGGCAGGACCATTATGACAAAGGCAAGGCATTACCCGGCCGGGATGTTACGTAAGTCGGTCGGGTTAGTCCGAGTAATCTTGATGCAGGTGAAGGACAAGTCGAGCTACGCGAGGTAAGGCCGAATGATACGAAGCTTGCAGGAGAAGGAGAAACCCAAGGTCAAACTCTAGCTGCAGGCTAGAAGGAATCTAAGCGGAGCCAAGCACCAGAGACAAAGGCGCAGAGCGTCAGAGAGGCAGAAGGAGGTCACGGAGGCGATAGTCCTGAAGCCCGAGGCACGCAGAGGGGCCCTCTGGAGCCTTGCTGTCGTTAGAAGGGCGACAGGGAAAGGAGGGCGCCGAACTACTATTTTGGGACAAGCATATTCCTCGAATATGCTTGCCCCGTCAGCCCTAAAGGCACCCAAGGCTCTCCTTTATAAGGGGAGGCTTGGACCCTGAGGAAGGGATTGGCTCATTTAGGTACCGTTAGGCTGGTAAAGTTCTTCTTCTCTCCCTGTATACGGCTCAAGGAGCACTTGTAGCCCAAGAAAGGAGAAATAAAGATCTTTGCCTTAGTCTCTCGTGTGTAGAATCAACTGCATATTCCCTCCCCAGATCCCACTAGCATCCATTGGCCCCATACTTTAGCCTACCCATGGCATCTGTCGTGTCACCACCACGACATGTATGCCGGGTACAGATGTAATATACATTGCACTCTAAGTTTGATTATGTGTCTTTTGATAGGATTTATATGTTTGTGTTATGCTCTTAGTGCGAATCATTCAAGGGCAAGTCCCCGAGTTTCATTTTGACATGTCACATTTCCTTGCCTCTGGCCCTTGTCTACCTTTTTCGGTGTTCGACATTAGGATCTCAAAGTACAAATGATATAGTTAGCGGGTATAAAACTTGGATAGCTTGGCCGAGACTACTCGACATGTAGTATAACAAGACCTGTAGAGAGTTAGGCAAAAACTAAAGCCGACTCGCGTTTCTCCCTCTTATTTATCCAGCGTTCGTGTTTACTCGTCTTAGATATTTTTCTCTTGCTTGCCATGAAGCCGTGTTTTTGGACAACAGCATAGTCGAAGAGTTGATTTCTTCCGAATAAACACTACTCGTTCCGAGATAAATTTCGGGTATCACGCCAGTCGACGTAGAATAATTGAAATGGAAAGCCTAAAGGGTAGTCCCTAAGTCAGTTTTTTGAATCATACCATTTTATTATTAGCACATAGCCGGCAAACACGTCCGACATATGATAGTTCGAGTGATACATGCACTTCTTCTCCTAAGTATAGAAGAGACGAAGCAGTGCCACATTCCATGGCCTTTTAGTTTCATCTCCTGACCTGTCCGCCTTGTTCTTTTGTGCTTCACGAGCGTCTATGAGATAGTAGGAATCATTTTGCAATGCTTTGCTCATAATGAATGGACCTTCCCATGGAGGTGATAATTTATGCATTCCAGCTGTGCGCTGCACCAGCCGTAGCACCATATCTCCTTCTCGAAAAACACGAGGTTGCACTTTCCGGCTATGGTAGCATCGGAGATTTTGTTGATATATAGCAGATCTGGAGAATGCCAGTTCCCTTGCTTCTTCGAGTAAATCTACTCCATCTTCTCGGGCCTCTTTTACCTCGGCTACCGAGTATTGCCTTATCCTTGGCGAGTCATATTCTATGTCGGCAGGCAAAACTGCTTCAGCCCCATATACAAGGAAAAATGGCGTATAACCATTTGATCGATTCGGAGTCGTTCTTAAGCTCCACAGTACTGAGGGTAGTTCCTCTATCCAACAACCAGGTGATCTCTGAAGTGGTTCCATTAAGCGGGGTTTTATTCCAGATAGAACTAAGCCATTAGCCCGTTCAACTTGTCCATTTGATTCTGGATGGGCGACTGACGCTACGTCAAGTCTTATTCGGTGTTTCCCACAGAAGCGAGCAAAAGCTCCTTCGACAAAGTTTGTGCCATTGTCCATGATCACACTATGTGGGTAACCGTATCTGAGGATTATATCCCTTAGGAATGTAACAGTTGTTTTACCGTCCAATTTCTTGATTGGCTTCACCTCTATCCACTTGGTGAACTTATCGATCATGACCAAGATATGAGTCATGCCTCCCCTTGCTGGTTTGAATGGTCCTACCATATCCAGGCACCATACTGCAAAAGGCCAAGTGATTGGTATAGTCTTCAATTCAGATACTGGTAAATGTGACTTGGATGCATAGTGTTGACAACCACTGCAGTTTCTGACTAACTCTTGCGCCTGTGCC
Organism: Avena longiglumis; assembly: GCA_030063025.1. Lineage (NCBI taxonomy): Eukaryota > Viridiplantae > Streptophyta > Magnoliopsida > Poales > Poaceae > Avena > Avena longiglumis. The sequence continues at coordinate 6,370,193 of CP125974.1, read as the reverse complement.
AAGGCGCTTGGCCAGTAGAATCCATGTCGGAATGCCTTGGCTACCAATTCTCTTGATGATGCATGGTGCCCGCACTCTCCTTGATGGATATCCAACAAGATCTCATGGCCTTGCTCTGAGCTGATGCAACGCTGCAATACACTTGTCACACTTCGCTTGTAGAGTTCCTTGTTGATTATGGTGTATGATTTTTCTCTTCGTGTCGTTTGCCTTACCAGTGTTTCATCACTCGGCAAGGTTCCATCTTTCAAAAAACTGAATATTGGTTGTGCCCACGTTGGTATTAGTGGTTCCGGGTCTGCTTCAACATCAATGTCCATTGGTTCCGCCGACATATGCTCTGCCGACATAACCTGAGGAGTCCCCGAGTGTGATTCGGATACCCTTGAGGTGAACGGATCAGTCCCCGAGTGACTCGAACCTACCCCTGGGTCGATATCCATTGGCACTACCTCTGATTCCTGACTCGCCGGGATGACCCTGATTGATTCGGACTCTGGTGACGGCTTTATCGATCGCTTCCTGAGATGCTCCAATGCTACCCCTGGTGGTATTGCTTGTCTAGATGATCCTAGCTTGGATAACACGTTTGCTGCCTCATTTTCTGCTCTAGGAATGTGATGAAATTCACAATCGTCAAAGTATCCCGAAATTTGCTGCGCGTGGAAGCGATATAATGCCATGTTTGCGTCCAGTGCGTCCCAATGTCCAGACACTTGCTGAATCACCAAATCTGAATCACCAAAACACGTGATCCTTTTGACACCAATTTCCTTGGCTACCTTAATGCCATGACCAAGTGCTTCATACTCGGCAACGTTGTTAGAAGAAGCAAAATGAATCTGCAAGACATACCTCAGCTGATCCCTCTTTGGAGATGTGAGCACTATCCCGGTGCCCAGACCCATTCTCGTCTTGGACCCGTCAAAATGCATTTTCCAGTAATTTGGATCTGGCAGTGGTTTCAGATCGCATCTCCATCCATTCTACAAAGAAATCTGCAACGGCTTGAGATTTTATTGCATCCCGCCTATCATATTGTAGAGTGTATGGTGCTAGTTCACTGGCCCATTTGGCTACTCGGCCGCTGGCATCTTTTCTGCCCAATATATCCGAGATATGTGCCTCGCATATTACCCGGATTGGGTGTTCTTGAAAATAATGTATCAGCTTTTTTGCTGCCATATATACCCCATATGTCATCTTCTGATAATGCGGGTAATTTTGTTTCGAGACAGAGAGCACTTCGCTCAAGTAATATACTGGCCTTTGGACTGATTTGCCCCCTTCTTCACATTCAACCACTATTACTGCACTTACAACTCTGTTGGTTGCGGTGACATAGAGCAGCATTGGCTCCTTGGATAGTGGTGACGCTAATATTGGTGTTGTTGCCAACATTTCCTTTAATTCATGGAAAGCGCTATTAGCTTGCTGTGTCCATGTGAATTTGTCTGATTTCTTCATCAGCTGATATAGTGGTAGGGCTTTTTCGCCTAGCCAACTAACAAACCTGCTCAATGAAGCCAGGCATCCAGTAAAATTATGGACATCATTGAGGGTTTTTGGCAATTCCATTCTTTCGATGGACCTGATCTTTATCGGGTTAGCTTCAATTCCTCGGCTGGATACAAGGAATCCGAGTAACTTTCCAGCCAGGACACCAAATGTACATTTTTCCTGGTTAAGTTTCATCCAGAATCTTCTCAAGTTTGCGAATGTTTGACGCAAGTCCTCAATTAGAGTATGACTTTGTTTGTTTTTATTACCACGTCATCGACGTATACTTGAACATTTTTGTCCAATTGATCTTGCAAGCATTTTTGCATGCATCTTTGATATGTTGCGCCTGCATTTCTCAATCCGAATGGCGTGGTGCGATAGCAATAAGCCCCGTACGGGGTGATAAAAGCTGTCTTTATTTGATAATTTGGATTCAATGGAATCTGATGGAATCCTGAATATGCATCCACAAATGACAACAACTCACACCCAGCAGTAGAATCTATGACTTGATCGATCCGAGGCACAGGAAATGGATCTTTCGGACACGCCTTATTGAGGTTCGTGTAATCAATACACATGCGCCATACCACTGCCATGTTCGGGTCATCTTTCTTCTTCTCGACCAGGACTGGATTTGACAACCAGTCCGGGTGCAGCACTTCCATGATGAATCCAGCATCTAAAAGTCTTGCAATCTCGGCCGCTATTACTTTCCTCCTATCTTCGGTGAAGTGATGGAGGGTTTGCTTCACCGACCTTGCATCTGGTCTTACATGAAGAGAGTGCTCAGCCAGCTCCCTCGGAACTCCTTGCAGATCTTGATTGGACCATGCAAAGATGTCCCGATTCTCACGGAGGAAGCTGGTGAGCTTGCTTTCCTATTTATCTGTAAGGCCAGCCTCAATGGTTACTGTACGCTATGGGAAAGTTTCATCCACCTGCACCTTCTTGGTTTCCTTGGTAGCTTGAAATGACACATTGCCATGCGGGTTGGTGAGTGCCGGCATGGACATTTGTGCTGCTTTGGCCAATGCTGCCACCTCCAACATCTGACTTTTCTCTTGTGCTATGACGAGTGACTCGGCCAGTGAAGATCCGGCTGAGGCACAAGCAATAGATCTTTTGTAATCTCCTTCAATTGTGATCACCCCACATGGGCCTGGCAGTTTCATCTTCAAGTAAGCGATGTGAGGAGTAGCAATGAACTTTTCCATAGCCGGCCTGCCGAGTAAGGCATGATATGAGCTGACAAATCTACTACCTCGAACTCTATGGCTTCAGTGCGACAATTTTCTCTGTTGCCGAATAAGACGTCGACCCAGATCTTGCCAATTGGCTCACAGGACAATCCCGACACAATCCCGTGGAAAGTGGTCTTAGTCGGCTCTAGCATGTTCATGGTAATGCCTAACTTGAGCATAGTATCCTTGTACATGATGTTGATGCTACTTCCATCATCGATTAACACCTTTGAAAATTCCACGTTGATATCTGGGCCCATGAACGTTGGATCCAGAACCAGAGCGTATCCTCCTGGGGTTGGCATGATTTTGGGGTGATCCTTTATACTCCAAGTTATCTCTTTCTCAGACCAATGCATGTACTTGGGAATTGTCGGCATCGTGGCATTCACTTCCATCATTCGTTGCTGCTGGCTCTTCTTGTCATTTGGCTCTGTGACAAAGACAACATAGCTCTGGTGATGTTCCCCGTACTCATTTCTGGTTCCGTGGCCGACATGGGCATCGTCACCTCTTGGATTGTGCACTTGGCGCACAGCTTCTCTTCTTTCTTGATTCTGATACCTCGGCTGCATGTTTTCATATCTGTTATCTGCTCCTACTGCTTGAGCATTTCCTCCTGTAAGTGGAGGAGGGGGAGGTGGTGGAAGCTGCTTATTTGGAGAGTCCACTCCGTCTCCTTTCTGAAACCAAGTGCATTTCCTTGTTGAGTGATTTGCCAGCTTACTCGGACTTGGCGTGTGAAACTTACACGGCTGATCTAGCATCATCTCATAGGTGTATTTTTGTCGGTCTTGATATTGTTTCCTCTGATCGTATGGCCTTTTGCCGTCATTCTTTGGCACCCATTGTTGTTGACCATTTGTCCTTTGACGTTGAATGCTTCCAGCATCTGGATGATCCTGACTCACTGCTGCAACCTGAGCCGAACCATACCTGTAATCCAGCCTCTCGTCTCTTCTCTTGCTTCTGTATTCGGATCTCTCCTGGCGCCTTTGCGATCCGGCAACGTCATAGATCTGAGTCTCAGTCATCCCGTCTGCCGACATGAGCAGCGGCTGAGTCGGGTCTCCTAACGCGTACGAGTCGGCGATTCTTATCGTCTCTGCTAGGCTTGCCGGCATATCTCTTTGTAACCTTTGCCACAGCACACTCTCATGTCTACATCCTTGTGCAAACCATGCGATTGCTTGTGACTTTATTACCCCTTCACAAGAGTTACGCATCGTACACCACCTTGTGAGGAACTCCCTGTCTGTCTCATTCGGTCTTTGCTTGCACATTGCTAGTTGTTGTGGGCGATTCGGCCTCTTGTAAGTGCTCGTGAAATTGCTCACGAAGGCGTCGTGAAAATCAATCCAACTGTTGATGCTTCCGGGTGGCAAATTGTTCAACCATACCCGAGCTGGTCCTTCCAGCATCTGCGATACGTAACGTACTGCCCATCTCAAGTTTCCCTGCGCGATCTTCACAGCGGTTCCATAATCTATGAGCCAATCCTCTGGCTTTGTGCTTCCGTCATATGTTTTTGTCCCTCTGGCCAGCTGGAAATTTGGCACCGGTGGCTCCTTCATGATCCTTGGGCCAAAACATGGTGGACCCTGCGTACCTTGTGATTCAATTATCTCTGCCATTTTTATGAGGTCAAGGTTCAGCCTAGCATCATCCGGATGAAGGTTCCTACCTCCGTATCTCGCTCCCATTGCTTGATATGCATGATCTAGCAACTCATACCCGTCATTTACCATAGCCGAGTATCCATCATTATACTTACTCGCGTTCGGGTCAACTAGTTCTTGAACTGCTTTTCCCGCGCTCTGATGTCTTCTTTCCGGCTGAGCTGGTGCATTATTCGGAGCTGGATTTCCTCCTCCTGCCGAGTGAGTTGCGCGCCGAGTATGAGGCGCAAAGTTTTGCCCTCCGTTGTCATTTCTCTGTCCAATTTTTTCCTGATTTTCATTTTCTCGAGGATTATTTCTTTTTGCCCCTTGCGCATGCGCCGGGTTTCCTTAAACTACTGCCGGATCATAGGCGACCATCTGCTTGTTTCTTCCAGAATCCATACTTTTTTCTTTTCTCGGCCTGGGTGCCGCTCCGGGTGAGGATGCCGTGTGCCCAGCCGATCTTGCCGAAACATGAGTCGCCGAGTGAACCAGCTATGATCTCCCTTCTATACCCGGATTCACTACAAGAAATGTGTTAACTTGTGACCTTCTCATAATGACAGGGAATAAAATCGTTATAGATCTATGACGATTTCGCACAAGATAGTCAGATGATGTCTAGAGAGGTTAAAACCTTATAGAATTATGACGTTTTGTGTTGAAATCGTCGTAATTTCATCATGTTAATCGTCAGAACCTACACGGTACAACTTAAAGCCTTATTTATACCCCATTATGACCAATTTAAATCATCATATTGTTTAAAATATGATACGTTGAATTAAATATTTATGATATTGTTGAATTAAAAAAGAAGGGTCACGCACTTGGGGTCGAACCTGCGCCCTCTGTACGGCACAACACCTAACAGCTAGGCCAACAGTTCGTTCTTGTAGTTCAAGTATAACTCCTCTTTATAAGTATAAATCTTTTAGGACTACCTGCCTCTGAAGGCGACCAACAGGCCAACTGTCCTTTGTTGTTTTGTAATAGCGCGTTCCTTGTATAAATGGTTTCCTCGTATATTGGGCCTTGGCAACAGAAATCAATTAGGTCAAGCCCGCGAAGTATGTAATGTTTTTAGGGCCGGTTTTACTTTCCGCGGTAGACCAAATCCAGGCCAGCTCGGCTGGTCCGGCTATGTTTTTTCTTTCATTTTTTCTTTTTCTATTTTCTTAATTCTTTTGTATCTCTTTCATATGAAGTCCAAATGAATTGATTTTTGTCTCTCTTTTTTTATAAAATTCAGTAGATTATCTTAGATTGTTAATTAGGAATACTTTTATAATTTAACAAAAGTGGATTTACTAATTCCACATTAGTCCAAAGTAGAGACACAAGAAAAATTATGAGTCAAAACGGCAGGCATTAAGATTCTTAGCTCGGGGCTGAGCTTCGCTAAACTTGCATTGGATCTCTAAAGAAATAGCATATTGTGAGTCTAAAAATAATTTTTTTGAAAAATCATGAGCATCGTATCATGTACCTATAGTTCAAACCGGACCCACTTCCTACCGATTCAGCAGGAATTTGTCTTTTTCGCCAAGGGTGAACGAAAAGGTTTGAGATACCCCGGTTGGTAAATTGTCCATGTAAGGTGTTCTAATATTTTTACAAAATGTGTTGGTGCCATTCTAAAACTGTCATTTAGTGGTTGCTTCACAAAATGACCCGTTTTTTAAGTTCGGAAAATGGAAAATGGATTTTCCATGCGTCAAAAAGGAAAACTTTCTCCTGAAACATTGTTCGCCATCCCATGATACATGTGTGTGCACAATATGGGCACATTATCACAAACTATGCCACGATTCTGGCCATAACATTGGTCGTTTGGTCCGAAAGCCATGAAACCTCACACATGATAGGTCATTTCTGAGAAGGTTTTTTTGAGACACTTGCAATATACCAAGGTTGGTATTTTTCCTTGCAACTATGTCATATAAGAAGACACCATGCGAAGGATTTGCATTGATCGGACCGTTTTTGAATTTTTTATGCCCGTTTCAAACTATGGTCAAAACGACGGGCACAGGGGTTCTTAGCTAGGGGCTGAGCCTCGCTAAAAATTGTATTAGATCTCTAAAGAAATAGCATATTATGAGTCTAAAAATTATTTTTGCCAAAAATCATGAGTATCGAATCATGTACCTGTAGTTCATACCAGACCCACTTCCTACCGATTCAACAGGAATTTGTCTTTTTCGCCAGGAGTGAACGGAAAGGTTTGAGATATCCCGGTTGGGACATTGTCCATGTAAGGTGTTCTAATATTTTTATAAAATGTGGTGGTACCACTCTAAAACTGTCATTTAGTGGTTGCTTCACAAAATGACCCGTTTTTTGAGCTCAGAAAATGGAAAATGGATTTTCCGTGCGTCAAAAAGGAAAACTTTCTCCTGTAACATTGTTCGCCATCCCATGATACATGTGTGTGCACAATATGGGCACATTATCACAAACTATGCCACGATTCTGGCCATAACATTGGTCGTTTGGTCCGAAAGCCATGAAACCCCAGACATGATAGGTCATTTTTGAGAAGGTTTTTTTGAGACACTTGCAATATACCAAGGTTGGTATTTTATTTGCAACTATGTCATATAAGAAGACACCATGCGAAGGATTTGCATTGATCGGACCGTTTTTGAATTTTTTATGCCCGTTTCAAACTATGGTCAAAACGGCGGGCACGGAGGTTCTTAGCTAGGGACTGAGCCTCACTAAAATTGCATTGGATCTCTGAAGAAATAGCATATTGTGAGCCTAAAAATAATTTTTGCCAAAAATCATGAGCATCGGATCATGTACGTGTAGTTCAAACCGGACCCACTTCCTACCGATTCAGCAGGAATTTGTCTTTTTCGCCAGGGGTGAACGGAAAGGTTTGAGATACCCCGGTTCGAACATTGTCCATGTAAGGTGTTCTAATATTTTTACAAAATGTGGTGGTACCGTTCTAAAACTGTCATTTAGTGGTTGCTTCACAAAATGACCCGTTTTTTTAGCTCGGAAAATGGATTTTCCGTGCGTCGAAAAGGAAAACTTTCTCCTGCAACATTGTTCACCATTTCCATGATACATGTGTGTGCACAATATGGGCACATTATCACAAACTATGCCGCGATTCTGGCCATAACATTGGTCGTTTGGTCCGAAAGCCATGAAACCTCACACATGATAGGTCATTTCTGAGAAGGTTTTTTTGAGACACTTGCAATATACCAAGGTTGGTATTTTTTCTTGCAACTATGTAATATAAGAAGACACCATGCGAAGGATTTGCATTGATCGGACCGTTTTTGAATTTTTTATGCCTGTTTCAAACTCTGGTCAAAACGGCGGGCACTGAGGTTCTTAGCTAGGGGCTGAGCCTCACTAAAATTGCATTGGATCTCTGAAGAAATAGCATATTGTGAGTCTAAACATGATTTTTTCCAAAAATCATGAGCATCAGATCATGTACCTATAGTTCAAACCGGACCCACTTCCTACCGATTCAACAGGAATTTGTCTTTTTCTCCAGGGGTGAACGGAAAGGTTTGAGATACCCTGATTCGGACATTGTCCATGTAAGGTGGTCTAATATTTTTACAAAATGTGGTGGTACCATTCTAAAACTATCATTTAGTGGTTGCTTCACAAAATGACCCGTTTTTTAGCTCGGAAAATGGAAAAAGGATTTTCCGTGCGTTGAAAAGGAAAACTTTCTCCTGCAACATTGTTCGCCATCCCATGATACATGTGTGTGCACAATATGGGTATATTATCACAAACTATGCCGCGATTCTGGCCATAACATTGGTCGTTTGGTCCGAAAGCCATGAAACCTCAGACATGATAGGTCATTTCTGAGAAGGTTTTTTTGGGACACTTGCAATATACCAAGGTTGGTATTTTTCCTTGAAACTATGTCATATAAGAAGACACCATGCGAAGTATTTGCATTGATCGGACCGTTTTTGCATTTTTATGCCCGTTCCAAACTATGGTCAAAACGGCGGGCACGGAGGTTCTTAGCTAGGGGCTGAGCCTCGCTAAAATTGTATTGGATCTCTGAAGAAATAGCATATAGTGAGTCTAAAAATGATTTTTGCCAAAAATCATGAGCATCGGATCATGTACCTGTAGTTCAAACCGTACCCACTTCCTACCGATTCAGCAGGAATTTGTCTTTTTTGCCAGGGGTGAACGGAAAGGTTTGAGATATCCCGGTTGGGACATTATCCATTTAAGGTGGTATAATGTTTTTACAAAATGGGATCGTAGTATTTTGAAACTTTCATTTGGTGGTTGCTTCACAAAATGCCCCGGTTTTTTGCGCTCGGAAAATGAAAAGTGGTTTTTTTGTGCGACAAAAAGAAAACTTCCTCCTGCAAAATTGTTTGCCATCCCAAGATGCACATGCGTGCACAATATGGGAATATTATCACACACTATGCCGCGATTCTAGCCATAACATCCGTTTTGGCACTTGGAATATCGAAAATAGAGTGGTACCATTTAAGCCATTCAGAAGGGATAATTCTCCTACCCACGGATCACCCCAACAAGCAGATCTCAACCGTCAATATATCCACCATCCAATGGACAAAATTTCTCCTGCCTCCCCTTGACTTCCTCCAAAATTGAAATTGAAATGTCTAGAACACCCATAAATACAGTCTTGCACCGCAAAAATATCCAGGGGTATTTTTGAGAAGTTGACGATGCCACCCAGAGAACCCAACCCCAATCCGCTCATGTCCACAGAATCCCTAATCGCCACCCTCCCGCCTCTGCTCCCCAAACCCTAATCGCCACCCTCTCACCTTCTCCTCGCAGCGCCGCCACCACCATCTCGCATTCGGCGCCCCTCCCCGAAACCTAATCGCCACCCTCTCGCTTCGCCTGCTTTGCAAACCACTTCTCGCCTTTGCCTCAGTAGCGCCACCAAAGATCTCGCCTCTGCCCCCACAAGATCTCTTCCCCTCCCTCAGAGCCGGATTTCCTCCTCCCACGAATCCGCAGCGCCACCGCTCATCTCTCTGCACCAAGCCTCGGGTTCCATAGAACGCAGACGACCTCGAGCGGCGGCGGCCATCTCCTCCTCCCCTGCTTGTACGAGGAGCGGCGGCCGTCCTCCCTGGAAGAGCACCCCACAGACGATCTTCTGCGAACCCTAGCGTCGGTATTTCTGGCCGGCATCAAGGACGACGATGTGACGCTTCCCCAGGCTCACCGCTATCCCTCCCCGCCTCTTCGTCGACCTGATCATCGCACGCTCCGCCCTAGATCTTCCAGAGAGGTATGGTCTCCTCTAACCAGCAAACTACCCAGATCGAATCCACCTTCACTTGCTGATGCTGTACTGGCTCGGCGGATCCCGTTCGAGATGTTATTGCACGAGTGGATCCCTTTCGAGAACAGGTTCTTCCTCGAACTGACGGCCGTCGCCGGTGTTCAGGACGCTGGCCGCACCAATACGAAGAGGATGTGGAGGTTGTGCTCATCGACCCGGACAAGCTCCGAGCTCCCAGCGCGTCTGACCCAGGGTGCGTTAGGGCCAATCCCTTCCAGAAGGTCACGCTCACGAGCCCCTCTAAATCAAAATAGGTATCACTCTCTCCCGTCTCTCACTGGATTGTATTGATGGGTCAGTGATGGTACTGCGATTTGAAGTTTGGTCCTTGTTTACTTCTGTAGTATCCATGGTAGCGACCCAGATGGAGATCATCCAGATCCTGGCCAGTTTCATGCTACAAGCCATGTTGGAGAAGCTGCAGCTTCCATGCCGTACTTGTCATGCTTTTGATGAAGGCCAGTTTTTGAGCAAACTTATGTTATACTCTTTTACATAGTTTTTCCAGTGTTCATTCCGATCTCAGTAGCTGTCAAGATGCCTAACAAACTCCTTATGTTTAGCTCCCTATGTTTGAATATTGTTATAGATCTCTTTATTCATGTGTAGTTGTGACACAATGTTGCTTAATAGACAATAAGTAGAAGATGTGATGATTGCCATGGTATCATATTTTGTTGAATTGTGTATGTATACAAGTTCATGTTTTCTTTGAGAGCTAATTTTGTGTATTCACTTGTACCGAGCGTTTCTGTTGATATGGTCGTCTTGTAGCTGTAGGACCTTTGATCATGTTGTGTACATTTGGTTGATTGATCTTTACACTTGAATTGGGTAAATGATAATAAAATGACTTAAATACTATAGCAGCACTGGTGGCCTGTATGATTACTCTTATCAGGATAATTTGAAAATCCAATTTCATTATCCTATACGGACCACACATGTGTATCTCCTCTACTTGCACAATATTAACATGTGTGAAAAATATAGTTGATGCTTATAACTTCCTACTTCAAGATGGTTCTAGTAACAAATCTGTAGTTAGGTACATGCCTTTGGTAGCATTTTTGCATGCAAGCTAGTTATTTCTTTGTTTGGTTAGGATATGTGGAATACAAGTTCTTCCCTGTTTCACATAGTTTTGATCTGATCCACCACTTTCATATCAACAAAGGACAATGAAATATTGCACTTGAATACAATAGTATATCGTTTATGATGTTGACTTTCACACCTAGGAATTCTAGATTGTTGTGAGGTAGTACTTGCCATCTTAATAAGTTTGTTGCTAAAGTAGTTCCAGTTTTGAATGTACTAGCACATTTACCATGAATAATGTTCTGATGATTTTCTATAGATTGATCTTGTGTGCTGAACCGTGTCGTATTGTACTACTGCAGTTTTGGTCCCGAACCTTATTTTGTACTTGTCATGAACTCATGCTTATTTGATTATGTTGTTCTTTACTATAAGCTAAATGGCTATTGGATGATCTACGCTTGTTGTTGGTCGTCTGATATGGGGTTTTTGTTTGTGGTTGGTGTAGGTCAAGCTGTAGCAGAACACACTTGAGCTATAGAAATATAATGTAAGATCAAGGAGAACCAGGAGAAGATCAATCTCAACAAGCAGCTGCCCTACCTCATTGGCATCAAGGTTTGTGCCTTGCTAGACCTGTACCAGTGTTTCAAATGTGTGTGAAATATCATTTATCAATATATTATGCATTGTAATGAGATAATCAAAGAAAAGATGTAAGGACGAAATATTTCTATTAGTGCTTTTTAATATTTGTAGGCCATTTACAACTGTGATTTCTTGCCCTCCTGCGATTTATCATATCACTGATCATTTGCCAGTTCCTGCTGTTGTTGTAGATCGCCCGTGGGCACCTTGGTGAGTTGCTGGGTTAGCAGTGACACCCCAGGTGGAGTGGAGGAAGCCAGTGAGGTGCTGGCTAGCTCGCGTGGAGGTGTTGGGCGCTGCGAGGGATCATTGGCGACCTCGAGGTGTTGGGCAGTGGGCATGTTGATTGTATGCATCAATTTTTTGTTTTGATGTAATGTACGAGGACTGATTGTTTGATCATTTGAATTTATGGTCTATTTATTTGAAAATTTGGTTAGTTCATTTTGAAATACGGTCTATATCATTTTGCAATGAAAATTGGTTCATTATTTATCCAGCTATTTCTGGGCTTCAAACGTTGCTTGCATATAGCCTAAATGAATATAATCTAAATCATGTTGGGCATTAAAAAGGCCAGCCCAATGACTAATTGTGGAACAAAGAATCTGATTGTAAATGGTAAAAGGCTGATGGAAGGCCTAAAATAATTGGACTTGGAATGCCAAGGCCCAAAGAACTGGATTATAAATAGGCCAAGGCCCAAAATAAAATTTACTATAAAATTCCTGAACCAAGAAAAAAAGACCATAGTTATTGGGCTCAGCCCAAATAAGCGACCGCATTGGACTGGGCTGAATTTGCACTACGACGATCTTATTTCGTCACAATTTTGCCACGTCGGATTGGCCACGTAGGATCTGACCTGGCTTGGCAGATGCCCCGTGACGATATTGGATCATCATAACAGTTATGACGATCTAATATCGTCATAGACAGTTATGACGATTTCACAAAAAACGTCGTTGTATGTAATTACTGACGCTTAGTTTTTGAAGATATGTTTTTCGTCATAAGATCGTCACATATTGTAGACAATGACGATTCGGTGACGAAAATAGAGTCATGTATCAGCAGATTCCTTGTAGTGATTTTCTCTGTAATATGCCTCATTCAGCATGCTGGCTACTTTTACTAACTCATTGACTCGTTCTTGTTGTCTTTTCTTTGCTTCCCCCTCCAAGTGGGGTAATTCTGCCATTGCTGCTTCTGCTGCTCGCAGATTAGCTACTGCTGTGTTGTACGTTGGATGCATGGCCGTCTCATTTCTGTTCTCTGGTGTTATCTTTGATGTCGCATCTTCCAGTTCTTCATTGAGGTTCCTTCCTCTCAATCTTGTTGCATCAAGCTGGGTCTTTGCGCCCTTGACTCGATTTGTCGAGTTAAGCTCTCGGATAGTGATATCCACATCCTGCTGTAATTGTGCTAGCTCCTTTGATTTCTCCAGGACTTTTATCCTGGCTTCTGACAACTCGGCTTACACACGCGAAGGGTCAGTTGCTTGTGCCACTGGCTCTACCAACTTGTCTATCGCTTCCTGCAGCTCCTTAGCTCTTTTGCTCCTAGCTATGTTCTCTGGTTTCTCCAGCGGCGCCTTTGCTGTTCTTGCAGCCCTTGGCGTTTCCTCATGCCTCCTTCTATGTTTTCATTTACCACTGGAACTACTGGGGGAGCTACGGGGTTTGTGGCAGTCATCATTACCTCCATGGATACGAGTTGGAGAGGTTTCCCAGCGACTGGTGCCGTTGGGGGATCCGGCGCTAGGACGACGTGCTGAGGATATGCGTGCTCCACGCGCACCGCGACGTAGACCTGGTGCTCGCCGAATTTGATGAAGCGACCGTCCCTAGGGAACGGCTTGGTCCCGAAGCAGCCCGCGTTGTCGCTGACGAAGTTGAGCACTCCAAACCTCTGGATGAGGCCGGAGTAGACGCGCTCGCCGGTCTTGGCGATAATGTTTCCCGTCCGGATGAAGACTCCATCAAGCACCTGCTTCTGCCCCACGGTGGGCGCCAACTGTCGTGGTGGTGGCACGGCAGATGCCATGGTAGGCTTAAGTTGGGGGCCGAATGGGTGCTTGTGGTCACCGGGGAGGGAGTGCACGGTCGAGCCATGCACGAAGAACAAGAAGAACTCTCCACACTTGACAATTTGATTGATACCCCAAAGATTACAAGTGCTCCTTGAGCTGTATTGGCTTGAGTACGCAGCACCTGTTCAATACTTGGTCCAACCTCCCTCTACTTCTGCTATGCCCTCCCTTATATAGGCAGTGCTAGCTAGCTAATACCCCTTTGGGTTCTAGGGTTTACTGTTTGGACCTTGCTCCCTACAATATGGGTCAGGTTATGGGCTTGCCTTAAGCTCATAGGCCCGGTCCATAAATGTTGACAGCTAACGGCCTTCTAGTACATTGCTTCTTGTTCTTTTTGGCGTCACGCAGTTACTTTGTACATCAGCGCTTGCTTTGGGCGTCACACGTCTCCTTTTGTGTCATCCCGGCGTCGCCCTTCTCTTTTGACCATGCTTTACCATGGTCCTTCCCGAACCTTACTCGGAAAGGTGCCACGCGTCCTTCTTGACTCGGCTCGTTGGTACCTGCAAGGGTTACAACTTTGTCCTATACGGGCCGAGATAGTTTGTATATCGGCTTTCATGCTTATCTTACCCGGCCGTTCTTACCCGGCCTGGTTCATTTTTTACTCGGAGCCAACCCAGTTGCGCTATGTTTCCCCTCTCGTGACACTACCGGGGGTTATCCCCCCGACACCTGCCCTAGGCACGGCCTAGGGGGACCCACGCCTAGGGGGTGTGGGCCCCCTGTGGCCCAGCTACGCCTCCCCTTTTGGCTTCCTTCGTCTTCTGGGAAAATATAATTTTACAATATTTTTCTAGTATTTTTCTGATCTTCGTGAAATTGCATCAAAACACCTCTTTTTCCATCAGAACCCTGACTCCGGCAGTCCATCCTCCAAGAATCATCCAACATGCAAAAACAGAGGAAAATACATAAGTAATACCTCATAATAAGACATATATCAATAAATAGAGGAAAATTATGATATAGAAAGGTGATGCAAATTGGACGTATCAACTCCCCCAAGCTTAGCCTTCGCTTGTCCCCAAGAAAAAACTAAGCTCATTAAACATGTCCACAGGTTTATGGAGTGAAGTGTCAATAAAAGAATATGGACAAGAAGCATCACACTTAACATTACACAACTCATAGAAGAAAGCAACTCACCATTATATAACTAAGCTTGCAACAAGTACAGGAGTCACAATAGAGATGCATAAAGATAAATCATAATTGGGATCGGCAAACTTTGTTCTTGGTCAGAGAACAGCTGGCAAACGGTTTTGCTCAAAAAGGTTTTCACAATGAAGGCTTTCAAAGTAATACTCAATAGATAAGAGTTTTGTGCAAATAAGGAAGATAAAGAATATGATTGAATAAATCATCATATGAATGCCTGAAACACAACAACTCAAATGCTTGCTGGAGATAGGGAGGAAGTAGGTTTACTGACTCAACTTGGAAAATAGGAGAAAGGTCCCTTCATAGAGGGAAGCAGGGATTTCAAGTCATAAAGAGCTTCCAAAAGATTATGGTACTTCTAGCTTTGAGCCCTCATTGCCCCTATCATAGGCGTCTTGAGATGATTAAGGTTAAAGTCAACAAGGATGGAGTATATGCTTGACGAAATATAAGTTGGCAATCTCATGTGCCTTGAGTACGAGGGCCGCTCCTCATGCTACTCAACTTTAGTTACCGATAAGTTCTTGTCATTGTAAGTACATGTGTAACATAAAGAACCGCCAATGGGGTACCCCTTGCACATGATACAGGAGCTATCCCATAATCAAAATGACAAGGCAAGCAGACAGTGAGTATCTCACGATCTTTTTATTTACTATTTGCATAGACTTTTATTGAGGATGATTCACAGATTTCTCACTATGGTGATGCTGCAAGTTTCCACCATGATTAGGAATGGCTTAAGCTAGCGGCCCAGGCGTTTCTCTAACACACATAAATCACTCCATGGACTTACAAGTTTCCTCTTTATTTCACACTGTCGACATCCGTAAGCAAAAGAGCATGATATCAACTAGATATGTATCCAAAAGTGTTGAAAGCGTTCCCCGTGACAGCACGGTTCTGCTAATCCCAACATATAGATGCGAGCATATACAACTTCGATGATACAATGGTTCAAGTCTATTAGGGGAAAGAAAATAAGGTGTGCCATCAGGTTCGTGAGATCTTTACTAACTAGTTTTCTCATAACAAAATAATTTTTAATTCAAAAGATAGATGAAGCTTGAGAATTTGCTTGGAATAGCAAAAATGCTAATAGGTAGATATGGTGGACACAAATGGCACAGGTTTGGGTTCAAAGGGATTGGATGCATGAGAAGAAAGCCTTCTCAAAACAGGTTTTTGGCTAGCAAGGCTGGGTAGCAAGCAAAAGAGTTGAAAGAAACAAGCAAACATACCAGTGATAAAGACAAACATGCAATCTTCCTTGAAGACACAAAAGATCTTAAATAAAGAATACTAAGCTTATAAGCCTATCAAGAAAGAAAACAAAATGGTATAAAATACATGTAAGCATTTTCTCTTTTCCTTTCAAACCTCAAAAA
The DNA here is from genome assembly GCA_030063025.1 of Avena longiglumis. Taxonomy (NCBI): domain Eukaryota; kingdom Viridiplantae; phylum Streptophyta; class Magnoliopsida; order Poales; family Poaceae; genus Avena; species Avena longiglumis. The sequence continues at coordinate 6,354,108 of CP125974.1, read as the reverse complement.
GTGTTGCTACTGACCAGAGCTCGGTTTGCCAAAACCAATTTAGATTTACTTGATGCACCCAAAGTGATGCCAATACTGATCAACAAGATCAATCATATAACATAGATTGCAACTACAATAAGAAGTGCAAAAAGTAAAAGATGAAACTTCTCATTAATATTCCATAAAGGCACTCACACCAAGGGATACATAGATAATCAACTAAAGGAGAGATACTTCCACATGCAAGCCAACCTATAAGATAACTTCTCTACCAAAGATATGAATCTACTAAAAAGGTAAAAGATAAAAGATAATGATGGTGATACCGCGACACTCCCCCAAGCTTGGAATAAGCCAAGGGGATGCCAAACCTGATGACGAATTACTCCTTTGGTGGTGGTCCCTTGTTTAGGGTAAGAAAACTCTCTAGCATCTTACGAAGCCTGTTGTTCTCCTCTTGAAGTTTATCCACCTTCATCCTCAAAGCACGGTACTTATCACAAAACTCATCAGTGGTTCGAAGGGCTTCCACTGCCTCAGGGCAGGATCTAAAGTCTGGAACGGAGGCTATAATCCCCTGCATGTTACGAGAAAATGCACGTCCAGTGTTAATCGCTCCTACAAAAGTAGGTTTCCTTGCCCTTGACCCTGTGGCGGTTTGTTCCTCCATCTTAACTTCCTCCTCGACGCTCCAATCCATGTATTCATACCTCGCAGTGATCCTTTCTTCTTCCACAGGTTTCTTGCCTTTGTCGTTGGCAAAGACCATGGTGCTCTACTTTGAGAAGATTTCCTGACAGAAATAGATCGAAATGAAAACACGATGAGAACATGATGCACGAACCTCGGGGGATCCGGGGGGTTATATATTACGAAGTTTCAATGCATAAGCAAGGTACTGGTACGAAAACAAGCCAGTTGGGGCCCGTGCCTGGGGGGGTTTGCCACCCCGGCCTTCGTTTCCTCCTCTGTTTCGTTTCGTAGTCCTCCCTATGTAATAAAAACACCAAAAATATAAAATGATTAGGCTTTCACGAACCTTCTATTTTCACCACTTTTACCTATTCAAAGACAAACTCTGCAGATTCCTTTTCTCCTTCTCCTAGAAATTCCTTTTCTCACAAGGCAATACACAAACCTCAATGTAAACATTAGTGTAAGCAAAAACAATAAACCTTTAGGTACACACTTCAACTAAAAACAATCAAAACAAAAGCCACTACCAGAGACAAATGCAAAAGATGGCAGAAATCGTCAAAACAGACCAGCAGGTAAATATTGATTTTTGCGAAAACCTTTTGTTGCTCAAATAAAAAAGTGCAAAACTAATGAAATATGGTTAACAAATTGGATAACAAGCACATAAAAATACAGCTCCATCCAAAGTACTGAGCTCCCTCACGAATTTTTACAATACAGCACAAAAATCTGTCCCAGGACAACCACCTTTCACAACTCCTCTACTTCTCAAAAGTAGTTGAACTTGACACAAAAACCAAAACAAAAAGGATATGGAGTTTTTATTACTGAGGTAATAACTTCCAAGACTCGACAAAACTATTGGGTTATCTCCCAACAAGTACTTTTCTTTATTGCCTTTAAGTTAGGCTTGAAAATTTCAAAGATGCTCACCCAGGAGATAAATATTTGAAGTGAAAGAGAGCATCAAGAAGCAAATAACCAACACATTTGAGTCTAACCCACTTCCTATGCATGGGGTTATCATGAGAAAAGAAATTGTTGAAACAAAAAACCACTAGCATAGGAAGACAAAACAAATGCAAATTCAAAGCTTTCAATATAAAGCGGGGAAACTTAACATTATTGAGATGCATAAAACCATGTTTCCCTCTCTCATAATAAATTTCAGTAGCACTTTGAATAAAGTTGACAATATAACTGTCATAGGAAACAACTTTATCATTAGAATGAGCATACTTACAATCACCAAAAAGAGGTCCAAGGTTATAAACCAGATCAATAGAATCAAGTTGTTCCATCCTGAAATCTTTATTAGGCAAGCTATTTTCACAAGGAGCTTTAGCAAATTTGGAAAAGTTAAACTCATAAGAATCTCCATCAAACTTAGTTAAAACTTTTGCCTTCTTACAATCTATAATATCTCCACAAGTGTTCAAGAAAGGTCTACCAAAAATGATAGGACGGGTTTTGCTAGCTGCTGAATTAAGCACTAGAAAATCAACAGGATATTTAATCTTACCACAAAGAACCTCCACATCTCTTACAATACCAATAGGGCAAATGGTTTCCTTATTAGCAAGGTGAATAACCACATCAATATCGTCAAGCTCACAAGGAACAATTTCATGCATAATTTCCCTGTAAAGCTCATAAGGAATGGCACTAGAACTAGCACCAATATCACATAAACCATAATAGCAATGTGTAGGGTTCGCAGCATAGAAAACAAAAAATTTCCTACGATGGGAACAACTATGTACCAAGATCTATCTACTAGATACAAACAACGGGTGGATGTACATCCGTAGAGAACATACCCTTGAAGACCGACAAAGCTTAACGAGTACAAACTCGTGGTTGATGTAGACGATCTCTTGCCGATCTCAAGATCGAGAGGAAGTCCTAGCGCCGCAAGATAGCAGCGCATCCGTGCTCGCACACACGTTCGAGGCACCGAGCAACCTCCGCCTCCTCGCTCCAGCGATGCAGCGGAAGCACAACTCTTTATTGCCGAATATCCACCGGGAACATGTATCTCGCTAGTCCGAGACCATGGGGGATAAATTCTAGAGGGGGAGAGAGATCCTTCACGAGGAGGTGTGCATGAGAGAGAGGGAGGGGGCTCCTTTTATAGGGAGAGGGGGGCACCCAAGGGGCCATGCGCCCAGCCATGGGGCTGCCCCCACCTCTTCCACATTCATGTGGGTGGATACTCCACTCACTCAAATGCCTTTCAATTCCCTCCACTCAAAAACCCACTCAAATTCCCATTAAATTTCCACCAAATTTAATGCAAACTCTCATTAAATAAAACTCCTTTTATTTATTCAGAATTTTGTCAATTACTTTAATGACAAACATTAACATATAACCCCTTGCTAGTATTTCATTTCACATGCAGAAACACTTTCTGCAATTTCACCCGAAAACCCGTTTCGGTATCTAGTGAAAAAAATTCCTGCGCTTTCTTTTCGGCATGAAACTTTTGCTCCAAATGGATGTTGGTGTCTCTTAAGTGTGTCACCCTACGGTTCGTGAATAATGCGGACATGATCGAGACACCTCTCGGATCAATAATCGAAGCGGATCCGAGACCATACGACTCCCACACATTCAACGATGACTTTCGTGTGATCGTGGGAACCTTTTACGCTAGTATCTTAATCCTTTTGTTTCGCGATATATTACATGTCCGAGATTCGATCATCGGTATCTTCATACCTAGTTTGATCTTGTTACTGACATGCACTCTTTTCTTGTTCCTGTGATATAACATTCTAGTGATCAAATCACTTGCTTGCAAGCTAATCAATGTGATATCACCGAGAGGGCCCAGAGCATATCTATCCGTCATCGGGATGAACAAATTCCACTCTTGATCCATGGGCCTCAACATAACACTTTAGTAGTTCTGAACCCATCTTTATAATCACCCTGTTATGGTGTGACGTTTGATGTTATCAAGAAACTCTTCCGGTGTTAGTGATTGACATGATCTCATGGTCTAAGGATTAGGATCACTTCGTAAGTTTTTATAGCAATATAAACTCAATGACTTTGATCGTAATGCTATACTTCGGATGAATGTTCATCACACCATTACACTAATGTTGTGACCTCGTTATTAACAACATCCAATGTCCATGATCAGGAAACCTATGATCATCTTGTTAATCAACGAGCTAGTTTATAAGAGAGGCATAACTAGGAACTTCCCTTTTTTTTGTTTATTAGACACACATGTATTAACGTTTCCGTATTAATGCAATTATAGCATTTAAAATAAACATTTATCATAAATAAGGAATACGATAATAACCACTTTATTATTGCCTCTCGGGCATATTCCCTTCACAATGATCACCAATTTTAACAGAAAGCACATGAACACTAGCTTTTCTAGCTTTACTAGGATGAGAGATAATATGTGAAGCGTCTTCACAGAATCCCTTCAGTCTCCCACTTGCACTAGAGACAATAATCTAGTTTAGAAACTTTGCGTATTGAACACCTATGGCTTTCTGGTGTTCCATATACGCAATTGCAAGTGGTTAACATAATCTATGGATCTGACGCTTCAGGTCCGTGTGTATTTACATGTCTTTGCGTCTCCGCGCATCACTCATTCTCCAATGAGATGGCATTGTATAAATTTGGTCTTTTGGTGAGACCTTTAGTTCCTTGGGGTTAAAACATGTCGATACTATTGTCGTACAATATATCTTTAGTGTTAGCCCGTTGCGAACCACACCTTAGTTTGATAACAAACTACTTGACACAAATTCCCTCCTTTGCTGCTACTATAGCAGTCATATACTTAGCCTTTTGTTGTAGTATTCGTCACAATGTCTTAACTATGGATTTCATCCAAATCCATCATGGAATCTCCTTTCCATTACATTGTGCCACCCATAGTTTAAATTGAGATAAATTTAATTTGTATCTTGTGATAAAACTACTATCAATGTAACACTTTACAATGAACTATATATAATTGTTTGTCACCTCTACACAAAAAGATCATAAGAATATCCTCACTATCGTCCAATGATCATTTTATGATTCATTCTGGTATATGCTCATAACACTTAGAGCATAGGACATATCCGGATGTGTACATATCATGGTATGATTGATCAAAACATCCTTGTGATTTCACTCATCAAGTGTCAAAGCACTTGAATATTATTTCACTTATCAAGTGTCAATACACTTGAATCTTGATTCAATTCCTTTACATGCGACAAGAACTGTTTCTTGTCGTTTCTATATTGAACTCCTTCAATATCTCATATATGTACGTTTGGCACAACCATATTGGCGTCACAGTCTATCCACTATAGACATTCACGCTAAATATTCGGCCATTAATGCGGTACGTGAGCTGGGTTCAGAACGTCGTGAGATAGTTCGGTCCATATCCGGTGTGGGCGTTAGAGCATTGAGAGGACCTTTCCCTAGTATGAGAGGACCGGGATTTTGCCTAAGTATTTCATCGAGATGAAATTCTTAACCTTTGTCAATAAAAGATACATCATTTCTAATCAACAAGATGTCATCCACATAATGTATTAGAAATATGTCTCGGCGCTCCCACTTAATTTCTTGCAAACGCAAGAATCTTCATCGTCTCCTGATGAAAAACTCATTTTTCATCATGATGAAGATTCCAACTCCGCGATGCTTACTTCAACCATTGAAGTTTGCATGCGTTTTTAGCATCCTTTGAATTTAACAAAACCCTTTGGACCGTGTCTTGTACACGTCCTAGGTAATCATTCTATTAGAAGAATTTTGTTTTGTTTATTCATCTACCATATACCAAATTATATGTAGTGGTTGCTACTTTAATCCATCTAGAGTAAATATCGCTATGAAAGATCCAATCTTGTCATAGTCAACTCCTTTGAACAAAGTCATAAAATAATTTATGACATGTCGACTATTTCATAGATGTGAAACATCCATGTCTGTTTATTTATAGATCCAAATACGACCGATAGGTTTTTACACCTTTCCAGGGGGTCTTCCAAGTTCAAAACTTGATTTCTCGTGTATGGAGCTATCACGGATTTTATGGCTTCAAGCCATTTGACGGATTCAGGGCCCATCATCGCTTCTTTGTAGTCGGTTCATCATTGTCAAACAATAATGATTTACTCTCAAATCTCAATCATTTGATTGTTTATCCGACCTTCTTGGTTCAATAGGAACTTTAGACCTCCGTGACCGCAACCTTTGAGGCACATAAGCTATGAGCATTATGGCAGCCTCCGGAACCATTTCCGGCGCTGTGCAACTCAGCACATTTAGCTAAGGTTCGTTAACCTTATCAAAGTTCTATTGTCCTCCCACTTAACATTTATGAAAAAATCCTTCTTCAAGAAACTTCATGTTTCAAGCGACAAACCCTTTTGTCCTTGGTGTTATGGAGGAATAACCAATTGTTATTCGAAATAACCTACAAAGATATGCTCATCCGACTTTGGTTGTAAACATCTTACTTATGTTTAGCATACCAAAATTTAAGAAATGACAACTTGGGTTTTACCCCAAACCATAACTTCCATGGTGTCATTTCAACGGATCAAGATGGAGCTCTTTTTAGTGTAAAAGCGGAAGTCTCTAAATCTTTAATCTTTTAAAACATAATGGCAGTTTTATCAATAACACCTTTGATCCAACCATGTCAAACAAGGTTTCATTACAAATCTCAAACACTCCATATTCCTATGGTGTTTCGGGAGATGTAAATCTAGGTGTTTTGCTAAACTTGTAACTCAAATAAATCCCTTTTATGATAAAATCATAATTCATTTATTTTTCTTGTTACACTTGTAACTCAAATAAATCCCATATGATAAAATCATAAACCATTTATTTTCTTGCTACAATGATTTTCCACTTCATCTTGAAAGTCTTTGAACATTTTCAAATATTTCATACTTCTTTCTCATTAAGTGAACATTCACTCAAATTTCCGGATAAAGCATATGAAGATGAAATCCATCGCTTACGACTATACATAATGGACTACATACATCGATATGTATAAATTCCAATATTTTTATCGTTCGTTCTTCTTTGGCCTTTGAAAGAAGTTTTAATTATCCCAAGGAAAGTCTCACAAGCGTCACTTGATAAAATCAAAGACTCCAATAATCCATGAATATGGAGATTCTTCATGTTTTCTTTCCAATATAATTTGAACGGCGATGTCACTTCGTAAGTGATCTTCCAATCATTTGTCTTGCGACATTTTAGCATTAGGCTTTATGGATGTGATTTATCCAACTAGATTTGTAAATCATCCATCTTATATGGAATACGGTAATTATTTGAACAACCTTTGTTCTCATAATACCTAATTTAAATAACAATTATTAAAACAAATCTTGAAGTCAAGCTTTGATGTCAACTAGAAATACAAACAACGGTTTGTTTGTTTTCGATGAACATCATCACATATTCTCTTGCTAGTTACTTAGGCCATTGTGGTTCATGAATTGCATATTTTTATATGAAATTTCATACCAACCAATTCGGTATCCAATACCCAAGAACCACATTGTTTAACAAGCAAAGAATACAACCATAACATGTATATCATCCATATACCTAAATTGGATATTTCCAATCTTTTCTTTTCTGCCAAATATATTTTATTAGATTCCTTTTCAGCATTTCCTTTTCCTTTTTAAAAGAATCTATCAACATAAAAAGTGGCGCCATATACATGACACATAGTCCAAAGCGTGTATATTCAAATAATAATACCTTTGGACTTGCACTTTGAAGTAGATCACCATCATCAAAATGATCGGTATTCTTTCAAAATCCATTCTTTATTAATCTTTTAGTATAGTAAACACTTTACATACATCTTCTATTCATCCTTATAATGACGACTTTCATGATCAAGCTACTGTAGCTTATAAAGGTGAATCGTGAGTATAACATTACTTTCCAAAACCCTTTTGGATGATTAGGATGTCTAGCATCTCCAACCTTTGTAAATTCTCATCCAATATGAGAACATATATTATACTCTATCATATTTCAACCAAAACATTATTTCAGATATCGTTATATCTGCCACACGTGATGGTTTCTGAAACAATTCTTTCAGCTCCTAGATAAACTTGATATTAAAACAATCAAGAATCATGGAGGCAAACATGATACTTAAGATACTAACACTGGAATTGTTACTCTCGATTTAATACTAATTATTAAATTTCACGGAGTAAATAGAGTTTGCTGAAAGTTTGCAATAGGACTTGAAGCTTTAGATTGACACTCAACACAATACGATACCAGTTCGTAAAGTATATATCCAGAATTCTATAGTTCTATTATCTCAATTACAACTATGCATAAGGTGGTGAACGAATGCCAATGACTACAACAAATTATGCAAATTCACTTTGATTTAATTTTATGATAAATTGAGTTCTACTAATCCAAATTAGAAATGAAATCCCACTCAAAAACGACATCCCTCGTGTCTTTTTGGTGATTACATGAACCAAATCCACTACACCAAGTCCGATCATCACGTGAGTCGGTGTAGCTTCAAAGGCAAGCATCCATATGGTCATCATATCAAAAACATATGACTCATGCTTAACCTTTCGGTCCGTGTTCCGAGGCCATGTCTGTACATGCTACGCTCGCCAAGTAAGAACCTTAGTATTCGCGTGTGTAACTGTCTTACACCCGAGATATGCTCGTGGATTCAAGTACACCCGATCATCACGTGATGTCTTGAAGCGACGAAACATTGTCGGTGCATACTTAAGGAAGAACACATTTTTATCTTGATATCTAAATGAGGGATCATCTTATTATGCTAATAAAACGCCAAACAAGCAATATAAGATGCAATCAAACATCACATGTTTGTAAGTGAAATGATATGGTTCCCGCATATGATCTCCATCATGTGCACCGTGGTATGATCACTATCATACCTTTATGTGTAAGGCCAAGGTCTATGGAACTTACACGTTATGTGCGTTGTAAGAGTATAATCTCATACTTCTACTTACAACATTACCATATCATAACACTAACCCAGCAACACTCTAAACTAGACGCCTCTAATTTATCCATTGCAAGTTTTACGTGGCTTAGGGCTTTCGAAGATAGAACCGTTCTTACCTACGAACATGAACCACAACGAGGATAACCAAATTGTTGACAACTCGTTGCAAATTATATATTGACTATAGTAGGAGAGACATACACCCGCTAGCCACTTATGCAAAACTAGTTGCATGTCAAGCGTGGAACAGGTCTCATGTGCGAGGACATGTAAAGTTTGTCCGGGCCGCTTCATCCCACTATTCCACCAATATCCAAAGTACAACTAAGAAGCAATAAAATGATCATCATCACCCACATACTCATATGTGTACTACCCGTGCAAAGCATCTATGCATATATCCGGCTCTGATACCACTGTAGGGTTCGCAGCATAGAAAACAAAAAATTTCCTACGATGGGAGCAACTATGTACCAAGATCTATCTACTAGATACAAACAATGGGCGGATGTACATCCGTAGAGAACATACCCTTGAAGACCGACAAAGCTTAACGAGTCCAAACTCGTGGTTGATGTAGACGATCTCTTGCCGATCTCAAGATCGAGAGGAAGTCCTAGCGCCGCAAAACAGCAGCGCATCCGTGCTCGCACACACGTTCAAGGCACCGAGCAACCTCCGCCTCCTCTCTCCAGCGATGCAGCGAAAGCACAACTATTTCTTGCCGAATAGCCACCAGGAACATGTATCTCGCTAGTCCGAGACCATGGGGGATAAATTCTAGAGGGGGAGAGAGATCCTTCACGAGGAGGTGTGAGTGAGAGAGAGGGAGGGGCTCCTTTTATAGGGAGAGGGGGGCACCCAAGGGGCCATGCGCCCAGCTATGGGGCTGCCCCCACCTCTTCCACATTCATGTGGGTGGACACTCCACTCACTCAAATGCCTTTCAATTCCCTCCACTCAAAAACCCACTCAAATTCCCATTAAATTTCCACCAAAATTTAATGCAAACTCTCATTAAATAAAACTCCTTTTATTTATTCAGAATTTTGTCAATTACTTTAATGACAAACATTCACATATAACCCCTTGCTAGTATTTCATTTCACATGCAGAAACACTTTCTGCAATTTCACCCGAAAACCCGTTTCGGTATCTAGTGAAATAAATTCCTGCGCTTGTTATTCTTTTCGGCATGAAACTTTTGCTCCAAATGGATGTCGGTGTCTCTTAAGTGTGTCACCCTACAGTTCGTGAATAATGCGGGCATGATCGAGACCCCTCTCGGATCAATAATCAGAAGCGGGATCTGGAGACCCATACTGACTCCCACACATTCAACGATGACTTTCTTGTGATCGTCGGAACCTTTTATGCTAGTATCTTAATCCTTTTGTTTCGTGATATATTACATGTCCAAGATTCAATCATCGGTATCTCCATACCTAGTTTGATATCGTTACTGACATGCACTCTTTTCTCGTTCCCGTGATATAACATTCTAGTGATCAAATCACTTGCTTGCAAGCTAATCAATGTGATATCACCGAGAGGGCCCAGAGCATATCTATCCGTCATCGGGATGAACAAATTCCACTCTTGATCCATGGGCATCAACATAACACTTTAGTAGTTCTGAACCCATCTTTATAATCACCTTGTTACGGTGTGACGTTTGATGTTATCAAGAAACTCTTCCGGTGTTAGTGATTGACATGATTTCATGGTCTAAGGATTAGGATCACTTCGTAAGTTGTTATAGCAATATAAAGTCAATGAATTTGATCGTAATGCTATACTTCGGATGAATGTTCATCACACCATTACACTAATGTTGTGACCTCGTTATTAACAACATCCAATGTCCATGATCAGGAAACCTATGATCATCTTGTTAATCAACGAGCTAGTTTATAAGAGAGGCATAACTAGGAACTTCCTTTTTTTGTTTATTAAACACACATGTATTAACGTTTCCGTATTAATGCAATTATAGCATGTAAAATAAACATTTATCATAAATAAGGAATACGATAATAACCACTTTATTATTGCCTCTCGGGCATATTCCCTTCACAATGATCACCAATTTTAACAGAAAGCACATGAACACTAGCTTTTCTAGCTTTTCTAGCTTTACTAGGATGAGAGATATTATGTGAAGCGTCTTCACAGAAGACAATGTGCTCATCCTCTATATTTCTAGTGACAGGGTCTTTCACAATAGCTACCACAGGTTCAATATTTATTTGCTCAACGGGTTCCATAGTCTTCTTAGTACCTTTGTTATTCGCACTAATCATTATATAATACTCCTTTACCTTAGCTGGGAAAGGTATTTTCTCAACATAAGGTTCAGGCACAATATGATTAGTAGTACAGACTTCGGTGCTTCTAACAGGAACATGACTAAAAACATCTTTATAAGGTGCATGGTACTTATTCCACTTCTTTTTGGGAATTTCTATGTAAGAGGCAAAGGCCTTAAAACAATTGGCAATACTTTGGGAATCAAGACCAAACTCATTACTAATATCATGGAAGTCATTAGTTCCCATAAAATATTTTATGCATTCATAATCATAATTTATACCTGACTTTCTTCATTTGTCATTCTCCCAAGCTTTAGTGTTTTCCTGAATACGGTCTAGGAGATCCCATTTAGCTTCTTTCTTCATACGTGTGAATGATCTAGCACAAGAAGCATCTAGTATATCTTTATCATGAAGAGAAAGCCAAGCATAAAAGTTATTGATAATAATATTGTTAGGGAGTTCATGAATAGGACATTTAAGCATTAGTAACTTCAATCTCCCCCAAGCTTGAGTTGTGCTCTCTCCATCACGAGGCCAAAATTTATATATCAGATTTCTATCCTTATGAATCTCACTGGGAGGATAGAATTTAGAATAAAAGAGAGATGTTATTTCCTCCCATTCCATGGATTGTCCATTCTTCGGTAGCTTATACCATTCTTCAGATCTCCCTTTCAAGGATATGGAGAGTAACTTCTTCTTCACCTATTCAGTTGTGATACCTGCACACTTAAACAACCCGCATAATTCATGGATAAAAGGCAAATGGTCACCAGGGTGGACAGTTCCATCCCCTAAATAATAATTATCCATAACACGATCAACAATACTTGTAGGTATCTTAAAAGGATCTATCTCAACAGGTGGTGGCTCATCTACTACCCTAACAGTGGTAGTAGTTTTCCCAAACAGAAAACCAAGTGGGTTATCCATATTGGAAACAAAGTAACAAATAGAAATAAAAACCAATACTCATAGTAGAACTTTCCTTTACCAGTTCCACTCTTCAATAGCACTTCACTCCCCGGCAACGGTGCCATAAAATAGTCTTGATGACCCACAAGTATAGGGGGTGTATCGCAGTACTTTCGATAAATAGGAGTGTCGATCCCAACGAGGAGAAGAAGGTGTTGACTAGTGGTATGGAGCAGGAAATCTCTATAAATACTTAGCAAGCGGATTTTTAGGGGTTTTCGATAAAGCAACAAAACAAAGTGCAAGTAATAAAGACAACGAACAAACACAGCAAGTGGCCCAATCCTTTCTTAGCAAAGGACAAGCCTTTGGGAATACTTATAAGGACCAAACGTTCTCGAGGACACATGGGAATTCTGTCAAGTGCTTTCGCTTCAAATAGCCGAGTACCCTTCTTTGGTGGTGTAAGTGTTGTGTGGGTGAACCTGTGCTAATGTACCGACCTTACTTGGACTAATACATACTTGTGATTAAACCCCCTACAAGCATCTGCAACTATAGGAAAGCAATTAAGATATAAACCTAACCACAGCCTTAAACTCTGAGATCCTACACTCCCTTGTGCAATGGTGTCCTAACGGGGGGTCAGGTTTCTGTCACTCCTGCAACCTCGCTATTAGTATCCAAATACACAATGCATTCCCCTAGGCCCATAAATGGTGAAGTATCATGTAGTCGACGTTCACATGACACCACTAGAAGAATAGCACCACAACTTAAATACTAAACCATTGAATAATATCTCAACACAAATCCACTACTAACAAAATGACTTCTCCCATGTCCTCAAGAACTAAACGAACTACTCACAAGACATCATATGTGTCAAGATCAAAGATGATATGGTGATGGATAACAATCTGAACATAAACAATATTCAATGGTTCCACTCACAAGCATCAACTACAATAGTAATAAACACCGGGAAAGGTTCCCCTAAGAACTATGCCAGTATTCAACACAATTGTTATAGCGGGATGGAGTGGTGATGATGGTGCTAGTGGAGATGATGTGTGGATGATGATGATGATGATGATGATGATGATGATCCCTATGAAGTCTAGCTTGATGACGGTGTTGATGGCAACGATCTCCCCTTTCCGGGAAGGAATTTCCCGGGCAGAAATCTGTCTGTCAGAGAGCTCTTTCTCTCTCGGTGTTTTTCGCCCCGCAGAGGCGGCGGAAATCTTTCTATGGTTGCCCCCCTGGTATTAGGGTTCCAAGAGGAAGATATAGGCGATAGGGCGGAGTCGGAGGCCGGTCAGGTGGGCCACACCTGCCCTAGGCGCAACCTAGGGGGGACCCACGCCTAGGGGGTGTGGGCCCCCTGTGGCCAGCTACGCCTCCCCCTTCTGGATTCCTTCGTCTTCTGGGAAAATATAATTTTCCAATATTTTTCTCGTATTTTTCTGATCTTCGTGAAATTGCATCAAAACACCTCTTTTTCCATCAGAACCCTGACTCCGGCAGTCCATCCTCCAAGAATCATCCAACATGCAAAAACAGAGGAAACGACATAAGTAATACCTCATAATAAGGCATATATCAATGAATAGAGGCAAATTATGATATAGAAAGGTGATGCAAATTGGACGTATCAGCGTGTTCCCCATCAAGCTAGCATTTTTGCCGCCACTATTGGGTGCGTTCTCCTTCGCGCTGGCATTATTGCCGGACCTCTGCGGCGTGTTCCTCTTCAAGCTAGCATTTTTCCGCTACTATTGGGTATGGTATCCTCTGTGCGAGCCACCTTAGCCTTTTTGCTGCTGCTGCTGGGTGTGTTCACCACCGGTCTGGCCCTCTTATCTTTTTTGCTGCTACTGTTCAGTGTTGCATTAAGATCGGATCTCAGGGGTGTACTCTGCGGCGTGGTGCCTTTTTTCATGCAACTCTTGGGTGTCCTCTCCTCTGGCGTGGTCTGCTTGGTGATGCCCTTCTTTGGGGTGCTCTTTCTGGAGATGCTCTTCCTGCTCCTCTTTATGTTGCTCCTCTGTAAGTCTCTCCTTTGTTCGAAGCCACTATCACTTGAACCATGTCGAGCGAGGTCCTCCATCGGGTCAATCATGTTTTCTACAAGTTTTTATTTATCATTTCCAACCTCAAATTCCTATCCAACCGTTATTAGGCGCGCGAACAGGTACACTTCCCATCTAGTTCGACTCATCCTACTTATCGGTATGGCTAAATCACTATCAACTTTTAATCCTATAATATTTTTGTTGTTGTAAGCAAAAAAATGCCAAATGTGCTTCCTAGGAGGACCCCACTCCACCTTCTCATGTAATGTTGCTATCAATTAAGATATCTATACCACTTCAGGATCATATGTGCCAACGAATACATCAATGTCATCGATGATTTTTTCCGTGCCATCATCTAATTTTCCAGTGTACTTAAAGTGTACCTTGCCATCACCAGTTTCCTCAGGACCGAGACCATCGAGAGGTTCGATGACAGTATCAGAGTCTAGACCATGGGCTTGTTCCTCAACAACTGGTCTTCGATTAGCCTCGACGGGGGCAGCAGCAGCACGCTGAACTTCACCATGGGTTCGAGGAGGACCAGCGCCCAAGACAACAGTTCTGGAAACAGCAGCAGGGATTGGGTCAGTAGCAGGCTGAGCAACAACACCAGCAGTTCTGGCAACAGCGGGGAGGCTTACCGAAGCCTTAGTTTGCACAACAGAAGCAGGGATTGGTTCAGTAGCAGGTTGAGCAACAACACCAGCAGATTCCACAACAGCGGGACGGCCTCCCGAAGAGTTAGTTTGCACAACAGCAGTAGGGATTGGGTCAGTAGCAGGCTGAGCAACAACACAAGCAGTTCTGGCAACAGCGGGGCGGCCTCCCGAAGCCTTAGTTTGCACAACAGCAGCAAGGATTGGTTCAGTATCAGGCTAAGCAACAACACCAGCAGATTTCACAACAACGAGGCGGCCTCCCGAAGTCTTAGTTTGCACAACAGAAGCAGGGATTGGTTTAGTAGCAGGCTGAGCAACAACACCAGCCGATTCCACAACAGTGGGGCGGCCTCTCGAAGCCTTAGTTTGCACAACAGCAACATGGATTGGGTTAGTAGTAGGCTGAGCAACAACACCAGTAGTTCTGGCAACAACGGGGCACCCTCCCGAAGCCTTAGTGTGCACAACAGCAGCAGGGATTGGTTCAGTAGAAGGTTGAGCAACAACACCAGCAGATTCCACAACAGGGGGCGGCCTCCCGAAGCCTTAGTTTGCACAACACCTGCAGTTCTGGCAACGGAAGCATGACCTGCATCCACAACAGGGTCTTGCACAACAGCAAAACGGGCACTCCTTCGAGGAGGTTGCACTGCAGAAGCATGGCACAGAAGAAGAAACACATTTTTCTTAACATCAATGGGGCTTCGAGTCAGACCACCCTGATCTTGAATAGCAGGGCCACTAGGAGTGGAAGCAGCTTCCACATCCACTATTCTACATTCCAGGAGAAACATTTGAATGTGCGGACACCGTTTCAGCAACCCGGCCATCTAACTGTCATGCTTTATAGTAACCTTTATGCGTTGTTCATCCATGAAGCTGATGCGTTGGCCCCATTTCAATATGTTTACACAGAGCAGCAACCATACCAGGGATAGTGCAAATCTGCGTCAGTGCTTCTTTAATCGCGACATAAGTACCACAATTCCACTTGGCCTTCACATTTGGTATTTGCGGTTCATATCCATTGACGCGTATCGAAACCACGTAAGGGGCCTCTAGGGGGTCCTAGTTGACAGAAATTTGGAAAAAAAAAGAACTTATCTATCAGCGTTCGGCCAGTAAATAATTCTAGGTTCGATCTATCTCTTTCAGGTCAATAGACAGATTGCAGTTATAGTTAGTGCGAAAAGTAAATAGAAGAGTAGCTCACCCGCATGTATCCAACACTTCTTTCAGGGTACGATGATCTGCCATCCTCCGTGCTGCTTAGCTCGTCCGGCGGCGGGGGCGGGCTAGATCCTCGTAACAGTGGGCACATCATGCGGAATTAGAGCTCGGGACCAACGAGTGGGCGCATGTAACATCCCAGGATTAGTACCTCAAAATAGACAGGAGATATGTTTGTGCAATGCATTCATGCATCAGAAAATCCGGGAAATTTTCGCGGAAAACTAAAGAAGCTATAGAGGGATCGAGATCTCTCTTGTTCTGATCGAAATGTCAGGACAGGTGTGATGGATTTTGACATGATCTCTATTGTACTTTTGTGTTTTAGGGGAAGACAATTCAAATTTGAATAGTTAATTGATAGATTTGAATTCTAAAAGAATTTTAAATGGAATAATAATTGGAAATTAAATTGTAATAGGAAATAAGAGGTGAACTCTTATTTATGAATAAGATGTAATCTTTATTCAAATAGAAAAGATAATTAAAATTTAAATAAAATGAAATGAATAAATGAGTAATGTAATATGATATTACAATAATGAAATAGTAAACAAGAATTGATAAAGAACGGTCTTATTTACATCACACATTATTATATTATCTTCACAATTATGAACAAAAGGGAAAATAAGATAATGAAATAGAGAAGAATCATTTTATTACAATAATACAAACATTAAACTATTTTTATCAAGTTTTAAAAAAATGAAGAATTATAATAAATAATATAATAATAGAAGGAATATTACAAGTAATTAGAAATAGATAATACAAGGTTACATTGTTCTTTACAATAATAAAATACAAGAATATTACAAAAAGTAAATAAAATTACATTTTGAACAAAGAAAACACTTCCTAAATCTACTCCTGGTCCTTTATATGTATCTTTTCTTCTATTTCTTCTGTCCCTGCAAAACAACACAATAGATAACAAAACAAAGAAAAATAAAAGAATTAAAATAAAGAGGAAGAGACAAACAAAATAAAAAGGATAAGAGGGGGTTAATGATACTCTCAGTTGTAGCAGTGTGGTGCACTACTTAGACACATCATTGAGTTTTTATCAAGGGGCCAAATAGAATTTGTTCTTATCATAAAAAAAGAATGGGCCACAGAGCACCATCATAGGCCTTATGGGGAAAGTTTCGCCAAATCTAGATAAAAGGCAAATGGTAAAGAATCATGAAAATATCTAGTTTCACTTGATCTCATCTCCAATGAGGAGTCACAGACATGGAAACTTGAACCAGAGAGGGGCCACTGGACAGCAGCTAACACGACACATGCAAGTGTTGTGTTGTCAACACAGCAAGGACTGGATCAGGTAGCTAGAAGCAGCAGCCAACCGTAGCACCACCAAGCACCTCACTAGTTTCACCACATGTGCACATACACACTGCAACTTCTCAACAACAGAGCTTAGCCATAGTACCACCTCAAGAACGCACACAATAAACAACACCAGCACTTGCTAGAGTTCTAGCAGATCAAACCACAACTCACCAACACAATCCATCAAGAAACCATCCAAGATGGTCACCTAATGGATGGGTTGAATTGATGGAAAGCAAGAGCAGCAGCACCAGGAGGTGCATGCTAAGATCAAGGGCAGCAGCAGCACCAGGAGGTGCAGGACAGCACCAAAGTGGAAAAGATCAAGCATCCTGATATGAGGCTAGATGATCAAGAAGCAACAGCAGGCCAAGATCTCGAGCGGGCCATAGATCACTCACCAACAGCAGGTAAAAATCATTAGAGTTTCCCACTAGATCATACAACATATGTTCTTATATCTTGCATACAGATCTGGGAATTCAAGGAAAATAATACACATCAACCAGTTCCATCTACCCTTCCATTAGATGTTTATCTAGGAGGATTGGATGGAGAGTTTTATTTCAGGCTTGCATAGATATGCTATGCAAAGCTCATCATAGAGAATGAAAGCCACCAAAATAAATAAATATTTGTTCTTATTCCTATCAAGGCCTCGGTCTTTGCATCACAGGCAAGGGACTAATCCATCTTAAATTCCATCATTAAACCATCAGGCAAACAATCTTAATAAGCCAAGACAATAACATAAATAACATATCATGCTATCTGGAATTTTAGTGTGCACACTCCATAAGGAGGCACCACACTAGGATTTCTAGAATGGCAGAAGCCATCTAGAATATTGTCAACAGAAATATAGAAGTATGATACTTTTACTTTACCTCTCAGCAAGGTTAATTAAGTTCTTCATATCATCTTCCTAGCTAATCAAGCTAGGAATTCTTGCAAGCAATCAGAGCATGATTTAATCATTTTCCTAGATAATCTGCTCTAGGAATCATTTAGTTAGGTATCAAGCATTTAAGTAAATAAAGAGAATCTACTTTGCATATTCCAATTCATATTTGTCCAAGATCATGCCTTGCATGATATAACATCATCAATTCATTCTCTAGTTTTATACTAGACAAGCATGTACCACAGCTGCTAGGCTACAGGGCACATTCCCAGAGGGTAGCACCTCTGTACCTAGCAGATTCGGAATGTCTTAAGTACAAACTCAAGTCCATATTAAATAAATCACAATCTCATTTATTAAAGAATTCAAATCATTTCTCTAGCTTTAATTGCTAGAAATCATGTTCACTATAGTCTGTCATGTTGACAGTATAAGTAAAACAAGTAAAATATACCTGCAAAGCACACCACATGAATTCATATCAACTTTCTTGAAATCATCTTCCTAGCTTAGTTACCTAGGAATCATCTTTAAGATAATTACTTCTAAGTTGACAGTCAACACGTAGCTCAAGAATCTCAAGTGCAAAGTACATCGCAAGAGCAAGCATTAGTCACATTATACTGCATAGTATTAGCACAAAGACAGCATCAAAGCCATTATCAACTATCTCTCATTACTCAAAGAAGAATGAATTTACTGAACTCACTAGGGAGCACATCACTATGCACCTTCCATCAAGGAGGCACCACAGTAACCTGACTACCAGCAGAAGCCAACCAAGAATCATGTACCAACCTACTGACATATTGATAGAATTCGAGGACAAGCAAATTAGGCTGTTGATTACAGCCACACACAGATAAGTAAAGATCAAGCCAAGTCAGAGTACTGGTATCGGCTCTAGAGCATAGATATGTTCTGGTATAGAAGTTAAACATGGACAATCTCCACCCCATCAAGCCATATATTCATACAATATCTAGAATAGAGTAACAACCCTAACTAAGGTTGGCCACCGAAAACAAAAGCAACATCAGAGAGAGATCAATTTGAGCAAGGAAGAAACCAGGGAGTCAGATGGGTACCTGACGCCCATGGCGCAACCACCACAACATGGCGAGGCAGGGCCCGCGCTACTGCAGTGGCACGCGCAAAGGTATGACTTCACCGTTACCACTCCACACCGGCACCAGGAACCTTGTCATAGGGAGGTCACCACCATCCGAACACAATGGTGAACCAGAGCTTAAACCCTAACCCTAGTGAAGGAAGTAGAGTGGCCAAGGAAACAAGTGGCGAATCAATCCAAGGAAGGTAGGGAGAAAGCCCACGACGGCGAAGCTCCGACGACCAATATCAACAACCACGACGTCGTGCACCGATGTAAGGTTCCCAACCTTTAATAAGATAGAGTCCCCTATGATTGCAATGCTAGTCCCTGGATCAATTGCTAGCATCCACAGTTAAGATGTAATATCAAGAAACAAAGGTCATAATACAACTTTATAACCAGGAATAAAATAATTTATTACATCTTTCATAGCTCATTTGGCTATTACAATACATTGCAGCAGAATATCTATAAGCATGGGGTCCTTCATCTTCAAAGTGCCACAGGCAGACATGTTGGTTGTAGACTTTGTAATCCTAATCAACACACTTCACTAAATCAATCAAACCTGCAACATAACAAGTTACAGCCACAAGGGTCAATACATTTGAATTGTATTGGAAAGTGATACTATGGTAGTATAGTGGAGTCTAACATCTATATGCTTTTGGCTAAGTGGAGTTGAGGCTTGCATTGCTCAAAATAGATTTTTCCTTATCATTTGAAAACACTAAGTTTTTGCTTGACAAAAATCACCCAAGGCATCTACCAATCAAAGATTGAAGATCCTTTAACCCTTGTTCAACCACAAGTTTTTAACTTAGAAATTTGGATGATGAGATTCTTGATAGCTTCCATGTCTTGATGCTCAAATTGTCCTTTACCAGGGACATGGCTAAGTACTTAGATTTTACACTCTACAGAGG
Source organism: Avena longiglumis (assembly GCA_030063025.1). Classification (NCBI taxonomy): domain Eukaryota; kingdom Viridiplantae; phylum Streptophyta; class Magnoliopsida; order Poales; family Poaceae; genus Avena; species Avena longiglumis. The sequence goes on along the minus strand of CP125974.1, from coordinate 6,333,895 downwards.
TGGTGCACTTTCCCCACAAGACTTGGTTTCACCAAGACAAGATCTTTGAGAAGCCTTTCCTTAGACCAAATGGACGCGTTCCAACCTATCATCCCACTACAACCAACTGTCCAAATGGCTAAGTTCTAGCAACTTATGTGATCCAGGCAGAGCCCATATTGCCAAGTGGCTGCACTAGAAGCTTCTCAACACTTGGCCTCTAAAATCTCTTTGTTCCTGGGTGGCTTACCACAAGTGAGATACACAAGGTAAACCATAGCCATGGGCCTTGTGTAACCACTCAACCAAAACCACCAATCAAGTCCCTTTCCACCCAGGTGATTCATTGACTTAGTTGTTTTATTAAGCAAAACACAAGTCCTCAGACTTAGAAATTTTTCCATAGTGTGAATATATATTCCACCCTTGTTTTCTACTAGCTAAGCTAAGCATGATAGTAGTAGGGATATTAACTTAGGAAACTTCTACTAAGGTTTCATCTACTAGGATTTCCCATAGCAAGGTTTATACTTAGCAAAATTCCATGCAAGTCTTACTTAGAAAATATCACTAATGCATAGTGAAAATAATGGGACAAAAGTATGAAGCATAACTTTCCGTTTTGGTAGAGGGTATAAGTTCACTCCTTGTCCTTGCAACAATCACACTCTTCAAGTCACTACAATTCAATCAAGCAAGGCACAATCTCAATCTACCAATCAAGCAAAACATCACATAAAATGATAAAGTCAAAGTAATGCATGCAAACATGCCAAGCTTTGTTTTATTTGAAAGAGTGGTTCCTAATGGTTTGTGAACATTTGGAAACACCTATTGGTCATTTTATAAAGTGGCAAGGTCATTTGCAAAAGGTTTCACTTTATAAACCATTTTCTAAACTAAGTCATTATTTCATGTGATTGAAATTGCCTTTAACAAAGTAATAATTTTTATAGGGTTTACCAAATACATTTTCAAGTCACAAAACTTGGTGTTTGGGTTCAGAGAGTCTATTCCAAAACATTTCTCAAAGGATTTTCTTCCAAAACTATTTTTAACAATTAAACCATAATTTTATTTGGCTAGAAATGGTTTAAATTAAAGATTCATTCTTTTGTTTTACCAAATACATTTTTGAAACCACAAAGTGATTCCTATGGTCAGTAGGTTCAAAATACACCATTTGCCAAAGATTTTATCCCCAAAATATTTTTAGAATAATCTTCACATCCTAAACAAGCATACATATGTTTCTGCAAAAACAAACATTTTACCAGAGGCTTTTTACTAAACAAATGGCATGGTTGGCTAGGGCTTGTTTTTTTTAATCCATTGATATAAAATTTGCAAATTTTGGACGTGTGGAACTAAAGTTATGCAATTTACAAAATTGGAAAGCTAATAGATCAAATTTTGTTTAAATCAAACAGACTGGGACACGTGTCCTATTCCTATTCGCCGAAAACGTTTCGCGCGGATCAAGCGACGCAGGCCGTTGAATTTAAGTCATATCGCACGGCTCGCAGGTGCTACTTACCCCTTCGTCTAGCTTCTATCCTAGCCGCTGGATCCTAATCGCACGGCACCTAGCACATTTGCCAGAGACGGGCGGCGCTGGCGGTGGCTGGTGGTGGCGGAGCGGTCAGACGGCGGCGGATTCGACGCTACAGGAAGCGAGGGAGGAAGGGGAGATGCTCACCGTGTTCGCAACGTCATGGGGAAGCTCAAGGCGGTTGTTGTTGCTGAAGGGGCGCACTGTGGTGTCGTGGATTCCTCGCCGGAGTGGAGCTGCGCCTCGGGCTTGTCTGTTCGTCGACGGGGACGAGTCTACGGTTCACTCTAGCCCAAATAAACAACGCTGTTAGGTTTGCGAGAGAAGGGCGAATACGGGAGTATCAGCCAGAGGGAATGGGGCGGTCTGGCTTACCAGGAAGACTTCGCCGGAACGGAAACAGACGGTGGCGGCGTTTGGAGTCGTCGTTGTCGAGGCTCAGGGGCGCGCGCGAGCGAGCTGGCGATACGGGAAGGTGCGCCTGGGTCTGGGGAGTGTGAGCTTGGTCGAGGAGGCAAGGGGTGACGGCGGCTGGCCGAAATTGCTTGTGGAACTCGCCGGAGACAGCGGCAGTGCAACGCAAAATGGGAGCAGCCTGGTGGCTCTCGAGGCGTGGTGTTTGGGGGGAAGGAAGAGGAGAGACGGGCGTTTAAGCGAGTGTGGTCAGGGGGCGTTGATCACGCGGCATTGAAGCGAATTGACGACGCGAATCAGTCGACAGTAACGGGAGGAATAACAGGTCGCATGGGGAAGAAGCTGACGTGGTCGTGGGGTCGTCTTGTCAGCGATAGAGGGGAAAGGGGAGTGGGGTCCAGTTGTCATTCGTTGTGCGGGTTAAATCGTGAGTGAAAGAAAACGCTTCGGGGGAGAGAGGGAAATGGGATGCTGGGCCAGGTGGGCTTAGCTGGGTTGGGTCGTCTCTTTCATATTTTTTTTTGTTCAGATACTTTTTCCTTTTTCCATTTAGTTTTCTGTTTATAAATTCAAACAACAATTCAAACACTCAAATCAATTCAAACTTCCACCAAACTTGTAGTGAGTTTTAGTTCTGTTTAATCAACACGAATCCAAAGTCCAAAAATAAAATAATATTTTTATTCTTTTTAGGATCTATTTAATAATTAAATAATATAGACCTTAATTATTAATTCAAATAGGTTTTGATTTATTTAATAAAATCTCCATTTGAAATCTAAATATTAACAAAACCAAATCAGTAGGTTTTATTTGAAAATATAAAATACTTGGAAGACTTGTTTTAAATCATTTAACAAGTTTTTGATGTTTAATTAAAATGGTAAAACCTTTATTTTTAATAAATTTGGATATTAATAAATCCTCATTATTTTATTTAAATAAACCTTTACTCTTTTAATCAAAGCAAAACATTTTAGTTCAAAAGCTTGGCCAAGGTTTAATTTGGCTCTATAAAATAATCCTTATTTATATTTCTACCTTTTCACTTGAAAACTAAATGTTTTATTAAAAGATCCACAATAGTAATTCCAAATATCCAAATTTTCTTTATTAATTGTTTATCTTTTAAAATCCCTTTAGGATTTGTTTGATCAAATAGGTTTGAAGGTTTCCAATTGGAATCAAAAAGTTTCTTCTCACCCTGAAAATCAACAAAGTTTTATTTTATTCATTTGTTTTTCACATTACAAGATTTGGAAAATCTTGGGATGTGACAACCGACAGAATCGGGTGAGCGGCGGCGGCGTCGAGCAGAACCAATAGGGTAACGAGAGTGCAAGTGTGGTTGGGGCGTGCATGGGATGAGGGAGTGGGCCGGGGCCAAGATGACTAAATTGGCCAGGTCAAACCATGTGCCCAACCAAATAGCCCAGGTTAAGGGCCAAGCAAGGTCCAAATGGGCCAGGTCGAACCATGTACCCAACCAAATAGCCCAGGTTAAGTAGAATAAGAAATAAAAATAAATAAATAACCAAAATGCCCTTTTGACATTTAAAGCTCTAGAGAATTATAGAAAAATCATAGAAATTCATTTAATATATTAAAATCATCATAAAAATAAGATCCACCTAACAAAAATATAACTTTATTTGTTTAAAATAAATACAAAGCAAATAAATATTAACACCATTAAATCCTAAGTGAAATTTCATAAAATAAGGAAAATCCTAAAAATGAATAAAACTCATTTTTGTGTATAAAAATAAATCTACTATTTTATAAAAATACTAGCCTAATTTTTAATATATATAAAATATTTGAAGTAAGTATTCAAAAACATTTAATCCTTTATGGAATTTTATAAACATAAGAATAATACCTAAAAAATAAAAAACATTTTAAGGTCTTGAATAAAAAAATTACACTAGAAAAATATTAAATATATTATTAGAAAAGTTTTTAATATTACAAAATAATAAATCCTTATCTATTACCAATTTTGTAAATTCTTTAAAAACAATTCTTAAGTAAGAAATAATCACAATTTTTATAAAACCTTGAGCAATTAGTTTCTAAGTACTAATTCTCAAAAACATAACTTGAATTCATAATCAAGCTTAAGTATAAATTTTAACTTTAAAATATTCTTTTAAAAATCTTAAAATTCAAATTAAAAACCCTTTTAAATAAACATTGTGTATCACTCATATATAATATGGTGAATAATCATTATATATTAATCATTCTTAACATAACTTCAAATTCTAACAAATTACTAAGATCATCTAATTATGCTTCCATTAAATAAATACATAATATTTTCATAATAGCAAAACAAATTCAATCTAGTCATTCACTTAAATATAATGTGAATAATTCCACACCTTAATCATATTTATCATAAATCCAAAACTTAAGTAAGAATAATTAAAAAAAATTACACCTTAAGTTTATTTACCATTTTAAAGTTAACTTTAGTCTCAAAGCTTATAAACATCTTGTCTAATAAACTACTATGCTTTTATAGTTAACTTTGGTCTATTTCAATTAAGACATAAAGCATCTCAAGTCCAATTTAATCGATCAAACCCCAAAAGACATTGATCACATTCTATTAACAATAAAGATTGTTTAAACCTTAGAAAAGAAATCTTTTCTTTAAATGTTATTCTTTCTGCCACTTCAAACAACAACTATGTAATAGTTCCTTCAACTATTAACAACTCAACCCAAGGACTATTATCATAGACATCAGATTAAAATTAATCATAATCACATTATTTAATACTTTACTTGTATATTTAGGATTATTGACACTTAAGTTCTTTATAAATGTCATTACTTGTAAAGTAAAACTTGAAGATAAATCAAATCTTAAAAGAATCACCTAAACTCACTTCACTCAAAGTATTGGGGACCTACTTTAGGAGTTTTACAAAATGCATAGCATTACTAATGCATAATTGCATATTGTTTCTTTAAACTTTAGTCCTTACCGGACCAATGATGTTGATTTCAGATATTGGATCTTATATTGTCTCGAAGACCGCGAGTGCATAATCTTGCAATCACAAAAGGCAAGTTCACACTTGCTCATGTCCTTTGATTATTTTCTGTAAAGTATTTTGCAAATCCAGTGTTGTCATCACCAGCATTTCAAAAATGTCAGAAAACACTATTTTCATAATGAAATGATTATAGGTTATTTACCATGAGGTAATAACCTTCTATGGAAGTTCCGTTGGTAAAGGAACATAATATCTAGGACTTAACAACCAATGTCGCCAGTGATTCTTGCGCCGTATATTACGCGTAACCATGAGATTTGGAATGGGACGGAGAAGTCAGCTGGATCGGCTCTCTTTTGCATGCCAACGGATGACCGGGCCATTGTTGCAACTCCTCTTGTAGAGGGTTAGCAGGTTATGGGTGGGATCCCTCAACGTCCCACGGCTTCTGGTATCTATGAGGGTTGTACACCTTAGGCTGCTATTGGAACAAGTTTTATCCTAGGCCTGATATGCAATCCGTCGGGTATGCGGGGTCACGAAGATGGACAATGATTGGCTTGGATCTTATGTTGGGCCTCAAACCAAGGAAGTTTGAACGGGTACATACTCCCAGCCGTGTTCCGGGAAGGAGCTACGAACGCGGCAGGAAAGGAACTCCACGAAAGTTCTGGTAAACCTGTGAAGGCTGACGGACATAGCTTTTCAGAATAAAAGCAACCTTTGTGGAAATGTTTACGAAAACCTGCATTGCCTACGACCTATGGTCTGTGGCTATAGATATAGTGCATTAAACACTCCTTTTTAGTGAACTTGATGAGTACGCTCGTACTCAACGTATCTTCTTAACCCTTGCTAGATTCTGAAGCCAATACAGACGACGTATACATCAACTTATGCTCTAGGAATCATGATCAAAAGCTAAAGATCTTCAACGAAGTCAAGAAAGTCAACATATACATCTACTCAAGTGAAGACAAAGTTGCTGATTAGCTAGGAATATAATATCTAGCCATAGAACCAACTTTTGTAGAGTATTGCAATAGTAGCAATGCAAGCCCCAATAGTTCAGATGCTAGTCTACTAGTATGTTGGTTATGAGTTGATTATTTCTGATTCTTCTTGGTAAGAAGTTTCTTTCTCTCTGTTTAACCTAGAGTGTTCTCTGGATCTTATATAAAGAGTCGAGTTGTAACCTATAGTCATGTCTTGGAACTGCTGTGTTTCTGTTGTACCACTCTGAGGGATGTAACACTATTGAACGGTGTTTCATTGGTGTTATGTCAATGACTATAGTGTACTACATCATGCAGTGGTATGCTCGGTCATCGCAGCTGGTATCAGAGCATATGCTTTGACCTTAGGGTTAAAACCCTTTTAGGAAGATCTGTAGGTTGTATAGTGACTATAGGAGCCATCTTATCTAAACCAAATGTTCTTATGACTTGTGATGAGTATCCACTTGAGGATAATATTGTTACACTTAAGTTGGATGCTTTGGTCATCTTTCTTAAAAGTCGTTATCCATATTTTCTCGGTATAGTGTTGATCCCAAGATGGTAGAACACCATTAATATGTCTTAAGTAAGTTAAAATAGTAGCGTAGATTATGACTAAGTTTAGGATATCATATGGAGTAGTTTAAATGGTGTAGCCTAACCATATAATTCAAGTAAGACTCAAAGGTCTTATTGTTAGTTGACAGCAATAGGAAATATAATGAAGACCATTAGAGCATGTATAGTTGTAATGGGCAGTAAATCATGTGGGATTCACTTGAGAATTCTACGTGAAGAAGTGAAACTTCGTTAAGAATCAATAATAACAATGTAAGAAGTAAAGTCATCATGATTAGAATATCCGTTGAATCATGATAAAGAGGTAAATATCACAAGATCATGGTGAGATTAGCTCTGAAACCATTATGAGAGTGTAAATATGACAAGTAATTAATAAATTACCTTCACGTAAAGTAAGAAAATAGCATGGTAGAATTATGGTAGAAGTCATAGGTGTCATAATTCCTGATAAAATTTAGTTAGGTGTTGAATAGAAACTTATTAGTCTTTTGGAGAGATCATGTGAGGTTAGTTTACTAATAAAGAAAGGTTGGTTATAGTTAAGCATTCCAAAAGTGAGACAAAAAGTAAGTCAAAACCAAATTGAGACCACTTTGCTTAAAATTATCCTATTATAGTTAAGAAATTTGGGTAAATGTCGAGACATAGAATAGTTGGAACCCTAAGTGCTAAGTATCACGATGTATACCTATATGAGGAGGTGTCATATACTACACAACTAAGCCTGAATTCTGGAGATATTATACTCAATTACTATATTACGGGCTTAGAATACTATGTGTTATATGTACCACATTTGAATTCATTGGTTTTTCTTGGATCTTCTTGATTGACTAGGTCTATACATGAAGTTTAACTTGGTGTGCAAATGCATGTTGCAACATCCAGTTACTACTTGATGTTATAGACCTAGATAGAAAAAGGAAATTCGCGTAAGGGAGTGACGAGTTCCAAAGACCAAGATGAAGACTTACATGATGAGTGAAGCAAAATATAAGGTGTATCAACACAAATTGAAGGTTGGATCAAGTTCAGATCACTACTAAACATTAATAAGAAGATAGACTAGTGTAGAAAATGTATGGAGCAACCAGAAGTGATGAACTTAAGTTCACCCAAAGTAGGTAATGTTGCTAAGAAGTTAATGTAGTAATTGTACTAAGATCATGGAAGTATCATGAATAGGTGCAAAGAAGAATTTTTGGAACAAAATGGTATTCAAGCTCTGACAATTCAGAGAGAATGCCAGTGGTATGTGGGAAACCATAGGGTAATTCATACACCCTAGGATGGTTCGCAGCTGGTATCTTGTCCGCAGCTGGTATTCGCTTGACTTAGTTAACCAGATCATCTTAGTATTGCATAAAGAGCATAAAACTTGGCCTAAGTCAAGTAAGACATAAATGAGTATATAAATTAAAGCGACCGTTTTTTCTGAGACGCCTCGCGAAAGCAGGTCTATCAGAGACAGAAAGTCCAAGCAGAAAGTAAGACAAATAATGTTGGAAGATTTAATACGGAGATCCACAATTGTGTGGGTATACCGTAAGCTCTTTCATAAGACCTTAAACAGGTAGAGTATAAGCTGAACAGAAACCAACATTCTAATTATAAATCCAATGACTACTATATAGACAGTTTAAAGACCATTAGTAAACCCTAAGGGGGAGAGTAAACAGTAATAGGAAGTATTGCTATCTGAATCCCTAAGTAAAGGTTGGAGAAGAAGTACTAACTTATGGCAACATTAAGCCTTATTTTCATAAGGTAAAAGAAGTCATCATTATCAAAGTACTTTCGGAAGTATGTCTGGATGAAAGACAAAAGTTACTTCAAGATAGTAGTGATCAGACCTTAAGTTAATTGGAAGTTAAAGAAGTACTTAAGGCAATAACAAAATATTATCTAAAGCTTGATAAGATAAAATCTTAAAGAAGATAGAATAGATTCATTCCAATAGACTCATTCTAATAAAAACAACTCTTAAATGATCCTGAAGAGGGAATAGAGCACATCCAATTGGACATGTGTAGAGGAACAAGAAATTCCGATGGGTATGGACTAAATGTGTTCAACACCAATCTTCAGAAAGAATACCAGTATAAACCATACCATGACAAACCAAAAAATTTAGTCTTTTGGATACAACTATTGTGTTATAACAATTAAAACCCTGTTTTAGGGAGACTTCCTAGACCTTACACAGTATAGTAAGGAAGTTTGACAATCAAGAAAAGGGGGTTGGATTAGAATACCTCATCAAGGAAATGAACTAAATAATAGACCCAATTTATAATAGTAAAAGGAACTTTGAAGTATTGGAGACAACAAGTTGAGATTGTCAAGCATGATAAAGATTCAAGGAAAAGATCTGGATATGAAATACTACAATTATTCCCATTTGAAGTTACCATGGAGTTGAAAAATGTTGTAATCAATACAATTCAATTCCTCATTCTGAAACGCAAGAGAGTGCGAACTTCGAGGATGAAGTTTATTTTTAAGGGGGAGAGTCTGTAACATCCCAGGATTAGTACCTCAAAATAGACAGGACATATGTTTGTGCATTGCATTCATGCATAAGAAAATCCGGAAAAATTTCGCGCAAAACTAAAGAAGTTATAGAGGGATCGAGATCTCTCTTATTCTGATGGAAACGTTAGGACATGTGTGATGGATGTAGACAAGATCTCTATTGTACTTTTGTGTTTTAGGGGAAGACAAATCAAATTTGAATAGTTATAAAAGAATTTGAAATGGAATAATAATTGGAAATTAAATTGTAATAGGAAATAAGAGGTGAACTCTTATTTATGAATAAGATATAATCTTTATTCAAATAGAAAAGATAATTGAAATTTAAATAAAATGAAATGAATAAATGAGTAATGTAATATGATATTACAATAATGAAATAATAAACAAGAATTGATAAAGAACGGTCTTATTTACATCACACATTATTATATTATCTTTACAATTATGAACAAAAGGGATAATAAGATAATGAAATAGAGAAGAATCATTTTATTACAATAATACAAACATTAAACTATTTTTATCAAGTTTAAAAAAAATGAAGAATTACAATAAATAATATAATAATAGAAGGAATATTACAAGTAATTAGAAAATAGATAATACAAGGTTACATTGTTCTTTACAATAATAAAATACAAGAATATTACAAAAAGTAAATAAAATTACATTTTGAACAAAGGAAACACTTCCTAAATCTACTCCTGGTCCTTTATATGTATCTTTTCTTCTATTTCTTCTGTCCCTGCAAAACAACACAATAGATAACAAAACAAAGAAAAATAAAAGAATTAAAATAAAGAGGAAGAGACAAACAAAATAAAAAGGATAAGAGGGGGTTAATGATACTCTTAGTTGTAGCAGTGTGGTGCACTACTTAGACACATCATTGAGTTTTTATCAAGGGGCCAAATAGAATTTGTTCTTATCATAAAAAAAGGATGGGCCACAGAGCACCATCATAGGCCTTATGGGGCAAGTTTCACCAAAGCTGGATAAAAGGCAAATGGTAAAGCATCATGAGAATATCTAGTTTTACTTGATCTCATCTCCAAGGAGGAGTCAGAGACATGGAAACTTGAACCAGAGAGGGGCCACTGGACAGCAGCTAACACAACACATGCAAGTGTTGTGTTGTCAACACAGCAAGGACTGGATCAGGTAGCTAAAAGCAGCAGCCAACCGTAGCACCACCAAGCACCTCACTAGTTTCACCACATCTGCACATACACACTGCAACTTCTCAACAACAGAGCTTAGCCATAGTACCACCTCAAGAACGCACACAATAAACAACACCAGCACTTGCTAGAGTTCTAGCAGATCAAACCACAACTCACCAACACAATCCATCAAGAAACCATCCAAGATGGTCACCTAATGGATGGGTTGAATTGATGGAAAGCAAGAGCAGCAGCACTAGGAGGTGCATGCTAAGATCAAGGGCAGCAGCAGCACCAGGAGGTGCAGGACAGCACCAAAGTGGAAAAGATCAAGCATCCTGATATGCGGCTAGATGATCAAGAAGCAACAACAGGCCAAGGTCTCCAGCGGGCCATAGATCACTCACCAACAGCAGGTAAAAATCATTAGAGTTTCCCACTAGATCATACAACATATGTTCTTATATCTTGCATACAGATCTGGGAATTCAAGGAAAATAATACACATCAACCAGTTCCATCTACCCTTCCATTAGATGTTTATCTAGGAGGATTGGATGGAGAGTTTTCTTTCAGGCTTGCATAGAGATGCTATGCAAAGCTCATCATAGAGAATGAAAGCCACCAAAATAAATAAATATTTGTTCTTATTCCTATCAAGGCCTCGGTCTTTGCATCACAGGCAAGGGACTAATCCATCTTAAATTCCAGCATTAAACCATCAGGTAAACTATCTTAATAAGCCAAGACAATAACATAAATAACATATCATGCTATCTGGAATTTTAGTGTGCACACTCCATAAGGAGGCACCACACTAGGATTTCTAGAATGGCAGAAGCCATCTAGAATATTGTCAACAGAAATATAGAAGTATGATACTTCTACTTTACATCTCAGCAAGGTTAATTAAGTTCTTCATATCATCTTCCTAGCTAATCAAGATAGGAATTCTTGCAAGCAATTTGAGCATGATTTAAATCATTTTCCTAGATAATCTGCTCTAGGAATCATTTAGTTAGGTATCAAAAATTTAAGTAGATAAAAAGAATCTACTTTGCATATTCCAATTCATATTTGTCCAAGATCATGCCTTGCATGATATAACATCATCAATTCATTCTCTAGTTTTATACAAGACAAGCATGTAGCACAGCTGCTAGGAAACAGGTCACATTCCCAGAGGGTAGCACCTCTGTACCTAGCAGATTCAGAATGTCTTAAGTACAAACTCAAGTCCAGATTAAATAAATCACAATCTCATTTATTAAATAATTCAAATCATTTCTCTAGATTTAATTGCTAGAAATCATTTTCACTGTAGTCTGTCATGTTAACAGTATAAGTAAAACAAGTAAAATATACCTGCAAAGCACACCACATGAATTTAGATCAACTTTCTTGAAATCATATTCCTAGCTTAGTTACATAGGAATCATCTTTAAGATAATTACTGCTAAGTTGACAGTCAACACGTAGCTCAAGAATCTCAAGTGCAAAGCACATCACAAGGGCAAGCATTAGTCATATTATACTGCACAGTATTAGCACAAAAGACAGCAACAACGCCATTATCAACTATATCTCATTACTCAAAGAGGAATGAATTTACTGAACTCACTAGGGAGCACATCACTATGCACCTTCCATCAAGGAGGCACCACTATAACCTGAATACCAGCAGAAGCCAACCAACGTACTGTCATATTGTTGGGGTTTGTAGCATGGAAAACAAAAATTTCTACCGCATGCAAATAAACAAGCCAAGATCTATCTACTATATTGTATCAACGAGTCGACAGAGGAACTCACCCTCGAAGATTCCAAAGCGGTTAACGAGAGCAGATTCTCGTGGGTGATGTAGTCGTACACTTGCCGATCTCAAGATCGCGTAGACGATCCTTCCGGCGCTGCGTTCGGCAGCTCCGCAATCGGTCACGCTTTGGTACTCGATGAAGACCTTCCTCTCCCTTGTTCCAGCAAATGGAGGTTGTAGCACTCTCCTCGCGATTCCGGCAGCACGACGGCGTGGTGTCGGAAGTAGAGGGGAGATCTCGCAGGGCTTCGCCTTAAGCCGGAGCGAGTATGGTGGACTATTAGAGAGGCCCTGGTGATCTAGGGTTTAGAGGGCACCAAGGGGAGGGCTTGGTCGGCGGCTAGGGTTTGGGGAAACCCTAACTCGCCGAGTTAGAGGAGTCCCTAGGCGACGGCGACTTGGAGGAGGTTGGCGGCTTGGGGCTAGGGTTTGAGGTGTGAGGGGTAGGGGCGCCCTACCCCTCCTTATATAGGTGGAGGGTGGCCGGTTGGGAGGAGGGAGTCCTCCCCCAACTCGGCCTCCTTGGCCGGCGGGTGGAGGGAGGAGACTTCCTCCCCAAGTAGGTTTCCTACTCTCCCTCCACCAAGCAAACTTGTCGTTTGACTTTTCAAATTGGCGTTTGACTTTCGAACTAGGATTTGATTTCCCTCTTTATTTTGCCCAGTCAAGTGACCTAGTACATGATGCAATCATTCCATATTGTCATGACACATTCATGTACCCTTCACCTCCGGAGTGCCGGACCTTCCGGACCCTTCTAGAACATTCCTGGTGAAAACACCGGAATCATTCCTCAACTCTGAAACAGGACTTTCCTTATATGAATCTTATTCTCCGGACCATTTCGGATCTCCTCGTGATATCCCGGATCCCATCCGAGACTCTGAACAACATTAGGTCTCTTACTCATCATTCCATAACTACTCAACAACATCGAATCCTTAAGTGTGTCTCCCTACGGTTCGTGAATTATGCAGACATGACCGAGACACTTCTCCGATCAATAACCAATAGAGGAATCTGGAAATTCATATGGCTCCCACCTATTTCTACGATTACTTTGCGATCGAATGAACCACTTACATATGATACCAATTTCCCTTTATCTCACGATAGTTTACTTATCCGAGGTTTTGATCGTCGGTATCTCTGCATACCTAGTTCAACCTCGTTACCGATAAGTATTATTTTCTCGTTCCCGTGGTATGTGATCCCTTGTGAGCCAGTCACATGCTTGCAAGCTAATTGGATGACATTCCAACGAGAGGGCCCAGAGTATATCTATCCGTCATATGGATGGACAAATCCCACTCTTGATCCATGTGTCTCAACCCATACTTTCCGAACACTCAATGCCATCTTTATAGCCACCCAGTTACGGTGTGGTGTTTGATGTCATCAAAGCATCCTTCCGGTGATGGTGATTAGCATGATCCCATGGTCGAAGGAATTAGGTTACTATGTATCAGAAAGCTTATAGTAATTGAACTATTAAAATGACTTTGATCTTTATGCTACGCTTATCTATAGGAGTATGTCCATCATACCATTCTCCTAATGATATGATCTTGTTGTTAACAACATCTCAATGTTCATGATCAGGAAACCATGATCATCTATTAACCAACAAGCTAGTATTATAAAGAGGCTTTACTAGGGACTCTAATTTAGTTTACAAATCACACAAGTATTAATGTTTCCTGTTAATACTGTTATAGCATGAATGTAAACATTTATGATAAACACAAAGATATAATAATAACTACATTTATTATTGTCTCTAGGGCATATCTCCAACAGTCTCCCACTTGCACTAGAGTCAACTAATCTAGATTACATGGTAATATACCGAACACCCATGGCAGTTTGGTGTTGGTCATGTTTTTCCCTCGGGAGAGGTTTAGTCAACGGATCCGCCACATTTAGATCTGTGTGTACTTTGCAAATCTTTATGTCACCATCTTGGACATGTTCTCGAATAGTGTGAAAACGTAGCTTGATGTGCTTCAGCTTCTTGTGTGACCTTGGTTCTTGCGCATTGGCTATGGCGCCCATGTTATCACAGTAGATAGACATTGGGTCCAGCGCACTTGGAACCACACCGAGCTCTGTAATGAACTCCTTCATCCATATCGCTTCTTGTGAAGCCTCCGAAGTAGTTATGTATTCCGATTCAGTTTCAGATCTCGCCACAGCGCTTTGCTTTGCACTCCTCCAGCTAACTGTTGCACCATTCAAAGTAAATACGTATCCAGATTGTGATTTAGAATCATCCGGATCGGTGTTCCAACTAGCATCGGTGTAATCATTAACAATGAGTTGTTCATCACCTCCATAAGAAAGAACCATATCCTTAGTTCTTCTCAAGTACTTAAGGATGTTTTTGACCGCTGTCCAATGATACACTCCTAGATCACTTTGATATCTGCTAGTCAAACTAACAGCATATGCAATGTCGGGTCTAGTACATAGCATGGCATACATTAGAGATCCTATGGCTGAGGCATAGGGAGTCTTACCATCCTTTCTCTATCTTCTGTCGTTGCTGGACTTTGAGTTTTACTTGAGGTCGTATTGGGCAACATGGGCAAGAACCCTTTCTTGCTATCTTCCATTCCAAACCTCTTTAGAACTTTGTCCAAATATGTACTTTGTGACAATGATATTAGGCGTCTCGATCTATCTCTATAAATCTTTATGCCTAATATGTAAGCTGCTTCGCCAAGATCTTTCATTGAAAAACTATTATTCAAATAATCCTTGACACTATTAAGAAGGTCTACATCATTCCCAATCAACAATATGTCATCTACATATAGTATTAAGAATGCTACAGAGCTCCCACTCACTTTCTTGTAAATACAAGCTTCTCCATAAGTTCGTATAAAACCAAAACTTTTGATTACCTTATCAAAACGTTGATTCCAACTTCGGGATGCTTGCTTCAATCCATATATGGACCGCTGTAGTTTGCATACCTTGTTAGCATCTTTAGGATCGACAAAACCTTTGGGTTGCATCATATACAGCTCTTCATCAATGTTTCCATTAAGGAACGCTGTTTTGACATCCATCTTCCATATCTCATAATCATAATATGCAGCGATTGCTAACATAATCCTCACAAACTTTAGCTTTGCTACTAGTGAGAAAGTCTCATCGTAGTCAACTCCTTGAATTTGTCGAAACCCTTTTGCGACAAGTCGAGCTTTATAGACAGTAACATTACCATCAGCATCTGTTTTCTTCTTGAAAATCCATTTGTTCTCGACAGCCTTCCGGCCATCCGGTAAGTCCACCAAAGTCCATACTTGGTTTTCGTACATGGATCCAATCTCGGATTTCATGGCTTCTTGCGATTTATTGGAATCTAGGCTCATCATTGCTTCCTCATATGTCGTAGAGTCATCGGTGTTGTCCACCAACATGACACTCATAACGGGATCATACCAATCAGGAGTGGTATGATTTCTCGTCGACCTGTGAGGTTATGTAGTAACTTCAACCGAAGTTTCATGATCATCATCATTAGCTTCCTCTCTTATTGGTGTAGGCACCATAGGAACTGCTTCCGGTGCTGCGCTACTCGCAAGTTCGAGAGAAGGTTCAACAACCTCGTCGAGTTCTACTTTCCTTCCAGTCACTTCTTTTGAGAGAAATTCCTTCTCTAAAAAGGATCCATTCTTAGCAATGAAGATTTTTCCCTCGGATCTATGATAGAAGGTATACCCAATAGTTTCCTTCAGGTATCCTATGAAGACGCATTTTTCCGCTTTGGGTTCAATCTTGTCCGGCTGTAACTTCTTTACATAGGCTTCGCAACCCCAAACTTTAAGGAACGACAATTTAGGTTTCTTCCCAAACCATAATTCATACGGTGTCATTTCAACGGATTTAGATGGTGACCTATTTAAAGTGAATGCGGCTGTTTCTAATGCATAACCCCAAAATGATAGCGGTAAATCTGTAAGTGACATCATAGAACGAACTAGATCTAAGAGAGTTCGATTACGACGTTCGGACACACCATTACGCTGTGGTGTTCCCGGAGGTGTCAATTGTGAAAGTATTCTGCATTTCTTTAAATGCTCACTGTCACATCCCAAGATTTTCCAAATCTTGTAATGTGAAAAATAAAATAAACAAAATAATTTTTTGTTGAAAATCAGGGTGAAAAGAAACTTTTGTTTCTAAAAGGAAACTTAAAACCCCATCTTGAACAAACTTTGGTAAAAGTTTGAATCCAACAAAAATCCAAATCAAGGGAAATGCATTCCTCAATGAATGTATCTGGAAATTTAAACACTTGGAAAAATAAATCCAAACCCTAAACCCTAATGGAATAAAATCACTTCCAAGTTATCTCCAAATCCATGGATTTGATACATATAAAAATTGATCAACAAACATTCACAAATGATCAAGAAAGACAAATAGAAATAATATAAGACCATAGAAATTGGTTTCACTTAAGTTGGAACCATGGATAAAATCTTATGAATTTAACAAGATAAGAAATTGAATTCCCAAAACTAATAAAGAACCTATCTAGAAACCCATACCAATTGGTGAACAAGTAATCCTAAAAGATATTTAAAGGATAAACATATCTCAAATAAGGTTTCACAAATTGGAATTCCCAAGTTTGGATCTCTAAGTAAAAAGATATGGATTTTATAAGATGAAGAAAGAAATATTAAATAAAGAATATTTAAAGATCAAACCAAATCTTGGCCAAATCTTTAAACAAGTGGAATGAATTATAATCCAAATCCAAATAAAATAAAAGGATAAAGATTTTCCAAAATAAAATAAATGGCATAAACCAAATCCTATTGGAATTAAAATAAATACCCAATCTTAAATGATTAATGAATCATATTAAAAACCTTTCCAAATAATTCAAGATGAATTATTTGACACCAAAATAATCAAATAAAATCCTACTAAAAAGATTTGGGTGGTTTTGGAAAATCAAATGGTGTTTATAAATATTAATAAATCTTATATGATTTAAAACTAAGCCTATTTTGAATACATAAAAGACCCAAAAAGAATAAAGTTTTTATTCAAAATTTGACTTTTGGTTGTGCTACTAACCAGTATTTAAACCTACCCAAAAGTTGACAAAGGTTTGAATTCAAATGAATGTTTGAATTGGCCAAACAAAACCAAATCAGAATAAAAGAAAAGGAAAAAGAGAAAAACAAACAGAACAAAAAAAAGAGAACAAGCCAGCCCAGCCGGCCAGCCCAACTAAGCCCAGCAGCCCATTTCCCTCTCTCCCCCGAAGCGTTTTATTTCACTCACGAATTAACCCAAGCAATGAATGACAACCGGACCCCACCCCACACTCCCTCACTCGCTGACTAACCAGGCCCACGGCCACGTCGTCATCGTCCTCACCCGCCGCTGACCGCGCCCCCTCTCGCCGGCCGTTGCTGCCAAATCAAAGCCAGCGTAATACGCAGTAACGCCGCGATTAGTCAGCCCTGCGACCACACACATTAAAGCGTCTCCCCCTCCTCTCTCCTTCCCCTCTGTCGCCCCACCTTAGCACGCCCCCAGGCCGCCCTAATTCCTCTCCGAACCTCACTGTCACCGACGGCTTTCCCTGCCGATTCCGGCGACCCCACGCCAACCCTTGCCTCCTCGAGCACACGGACGTGACCTCCAGGCCCTGGCGCATCTCCCTGCCTCCTCAGTTCACTCGCGCGTGCCCCATATCGTCGGCAACTACCTCGACTGAACGCGCCACCGTCTGCCATTCACTCCGGCGACCTCTCCCTGTAAGTTCTGACCGCACCCCTCCCCCTCGTTGACACTCATGTAATCAGCGTTCACCTGCGCGTCTAACAAACCCTTCACCTTGCCTTTCCGAGCCTTGTAACCTCGTCCCCGTCGACGACAGAGCGTGCCTGAGGTGAAGCGCAACTACGACGAGGAATCCCGGTCGACTCTGTGCGCCCCTTCAGCAACGACAGCCGCCTTGAGCTTCCCCACGACGCCGCGAACACTGTGAGCACCTCCCCAGCCTCTCTCGCTTCCTGCATCTCTAGCACCACCACCATCTGGCCGCTCCGCCGCCAGTCGCCGCCGCCAGCGCCGCCAACATTTGGTCAAACATGCAGCAACCGTCTGATCCAGATCCGAGGCACGCGATAGTTTCACTTAAAGCGAAAGGGTATGCAATCTGATCCGTGTGATTCAGTTAGATCCAACGCCTCACAGCACGCGATCCACGCGAATCGTTTTCGTCGAATAGAAATAAGACACGTGGCCAGACTCTGATTTTAAAAACAGATTTGAATCTATTAGATATGTGATTTTGTCAAATCCATAACTTTCAAACCACACGTCCAAATTTTGCAAACTTTATATCAATGGATTCAGAAAAACAAGCCCTAGCCAATCATGCCATTTGTTTAGTAAAAAGCTTCTGTTAAAATGTTTGTTTTTGCAGAAACTTATGTATGCTTGTTTAGGTTATAAAATTGATCTAAAATGATTTTGAGGATAAAATCTTTTGCAAATGGTTTGTTTTGAACCTACTGACCATAGGAATCACTTGGTGGTTTCAAAAATGTATTTGGTATTGCAAAAGAATGATTCTTTGATTTTAAACCAATTCTAGTCAAATAAAAAAATATGGTTTATTTATTAAAAATGGTTTTGGAAGGAAACCTTTGGGAAATGTTTTGTTTTAAACTCTCTGACCCTAAACACAAGGTTTTATTGTTTGAAAACATATTTTGTGAATCCTATATATTAATGCCTTATTAAAAACATTTCTACACCACATAAAATGATACCTTGTTTTAAAAATGGTTTATGAAGTGAAACCTTTTGCAAATAACTTTGCCACTTTATAAAATGACCATTAGGTGTTTTCAAATGTTTATGAACCATTATAAACCACATTTGAAAATAAAACAATCTCTTGCATGCTTGCATGCATTATTTTTGTTTTATTATTTTATGTGATGATTTGCTTGAATGGTAGATTGAAATATTGTTTGCTTGATTGAATTGTAGTGACTTGAAGTGTGTGAACATTGCAAAGATCAAGAAGTGAACCTATACTCTACCAAAAAGGCAAGTGATGCTTCATACTTTTGTCCCATTATTTTCACTATGCATTAGTGATATTTCTAAGTAAGACTTGCATGGAATTTTGCTAAGTATAAACCATGCTATGGGAAAACCTAGTAGATGAAACCTTAGTAGAACTTTCCTAAGTTAAGATTCCTACTACTATCATGCTTAGCTTAGCTAATAGAAAACAAGGGTGGAATATATATTCATACTATGGAAAAACTTCTAAGTCTGAGGACTTGTGTTTTGTTTAATAAAACAACTAAGTGAATGAATCACCTGGGTGGAATGGAAGGAATGGTTTATGTTGAGTGGTTACACAAGGCCAGGGGACTGGTGAACCTTGTGTATCTCACTTGCGGATGGCCACCTAGGAACAAAGAGATTTGAGATGTCAAATGTTGAGAAGCTTCAAGTGCAGCCACTTGGCAATATGGGCTCTGCCTGGATCATATAGGTTGCAAGAACTTAGCCAAATGGACAGTTGGTGGTAGGGGTTTGATAGGTTGGAGCGCGTCCATTTTGGTCTAAGGGAAGGCTTCTGAAAGATCTTGTCTTGGGAAACCAAGTCTTGTGGGGAAAGTGCACCACCTCTGCAGAGTGTAAAATCTAAGTACTTAGCCATGTCCCTGGTAAAGGACAATTTGAGCATCAAGACATGGAAGCTATCAAGAATCTCATCATCCAAATTTCTAAGTTAAAAACTTGTGGTTGAACAAGGGTTAAAGGATCTTCAATCTTTGATTGGTAGATGCCTTGGGTGATTTTTGCCAAGCAAAAACTTAGTGTTTTCAAATGATAAGGAAAAATCTATTTTTGAGCAATGCAAGCATCAACTCCACTTTGCCAAATGCATATAGATGATAGACTCCACTATACTACCATAGTATCACTTGCCAATACAATTCAAATGTATTGACCCTTGTGGCTGTAACTTGTTATGTTGCAGGTTTGTTTGATATTAGTGAAGTTAAATGATTAGGATTACAAAGTCTACAACCAACATGTCTGCATGTGGCACTTTGAAGATGAAGGACCCCATGCTATTGTTATATTCTGCTGCATTGTAATGAGATAGCCAAATGAGCTATGTAAGATGTAATAAATTATTTTATTCCTGGTTATAAAGTTGTATTATGACCTTTGTTTCTTTATATTACATCTTAACTGTGGATGCTAGCTATTGATCCAGGGACTAGCATTGTAATCACAGGGATCTCTACCTTATTAAAGGTTGGGAACCTTACACTCGCGAAACTCGTAACTTAGATATTCTCCTCCACGATCAGAACGTAGAAATTTAACCTTCTTGTTACGTTGATTCTCTACCTCACTTTGAAATTCCTTAAACTTCTCGAAAGTTTCGGATTTATGTTTCATGAAATAGATATATCCATATCTACTCAAGTCATCCGTGAAGGTAAGAACATAACGATAACCACCACGCGATGCTACACTCATTGGTCTACACACATCGGTATGTATGATTTCCAATAAGTCTGTAAATCGCTTCATCATCCCAGAAAATGGAGTCTTATTCATTTTACCCATCAGACATGCTTCGCATCTTTCAAGTGATTCGAAATCAAGTGATTCAAGAAGTCCATCAGAATGGAGTTTCTTCATACGCTTCACTCTAATATGACCAAGACGACAGTGCTAGATATAGGTCGATTTATCGCTCAATTTCAAACGTTTAGCTTCAATGTTATTAATATGTGTATTTCCACTATCGAGATTCAATAAGAATAGACCATCTATCAAAGGTGCATGTGCATAAAACATATTACTCATATAAATCGAACAACCATTATTCTCAGACTTAAACAAGTAACCGTCTCGCAATAACATGATCCAGATATAATGTTCATGCTAAACGCAGGCACCAAATAACAATTATTTAAGTATAAAACTAATCCCGATGGTAGATGAAGAGGTAGCGTGCCAACCGCGATCACATCAACCTTTTATCCATTTCCAACGCGCATCGTCACCTCGTTCTTCGCTAGCTTCCTTTTATTCTGCAGCACCTGTTTCGAGTTACAAATATGAGCAACCAAACCAGTATCAAATACTCAGGCACTACTACGGTACTAGTGAGATACACATCAATAACATATATATCGGATATACCTTTCTTCTTGATGTTTCCGTTCTTCAAATCCGCCAAGTACTTTGGGCAATTCTGCTTCCAGTGACCTTCTCCCTTGTAGTAAAAACACTCGGTATCAGGCTTAGGCCCAGCCTTGGTCTTCTTTGTCGGCGCGGCAACTTTCTTACCGCCATTCTTGAAGTTTCCCTTTTGCTTGGACTTGCCTTTCTTGAATTTGGTGGTCTTATTTACCAACAATACTTGGTGCTCTTTCTTGATCTCCACTTCTGCAGATTTCAACATGGAGAAGAGTTCTGGCAACGTCTTGTTCATGTTTTGCATATTGTAGTTCATCACAAATTTCCTGTAACTTGGTGGTAGTGATTGGAGGACACGGTAAATCCCCAAAGAATTAGGAATCACTATACCCAAACTTTGGAGTTTGTTTGTGTGCCTAGACATCTTAAGCACATGCTCACTGACGGAGCTGCCCTCTTCCATCTTGCAGTTAAAGAACTTTTTAGAAGCCTCATAACTCTCAACTGCCACGTGAGCCTCAAATATCATTTTGAGTTCACGGACAATATCATGTGGGTCATGGTTCTCAAACCTTTTCTGAAGCTCCGATTCCAAACCATACAAGATAGCACACTGAACTGGAGTATCGATTCTTCCGAGTGAGGTAAACATTCTTTACTTCATCGGTAGCGTGAGTAAAGGGTCACCCAAATGCATCCAGCACATAGGTCAAATTACCAACATTGAGGACAATCCTCAAATTGCGAAACCAATCCGCAAAGTTGCTTCCATTGTTTTTCAACTTTTCTTTCTCTAGGAACGCATTAAAATTGATGGTAGGGCCGCCATGAAGGGATACGGGTAGGCTACACTAGCGCAAATCAAAAAAATTCTACCACGTATACCAG
Source organism: Avena longiglumis (assembly GCA_030063025.1). Lineage (NCBI taxonomy): Eukaryota > Viridiplantae > Streptophyta > Magnoliopsida > Poales > Poaceae > Avena > Avena longiglumis. Next base: position 6,311,729 of record CP125974.1, on the reverse strand, counting down.
GATTACTGTTGTCATAGATCACGGGATTACCACTAGACGCGCAGTTGCGGAATTGATGAAGCGCTTCGAGGCGGCTGACGTTCCACGTCTCCTCCTTCTCCTCGTCCCCACGAGCAGCTCCCTGCGCTCGTCCAAACGCTACAGATGCAGCCCGAGGTATCCACACGCATGTGGTGGAAGCGTCGGACAGTTGCTAGGTCCACGCTGCAACACAGGCATGAGGAGTGGCGGTGGAATGATCTCGGTCTAACCACCGGTCGCCCACCCTCTCTTATATAGGCGTCTCTAGTGGGCTTCTACATTAGCAGCCCATTAGTAGCCTAGCCTGGTCTAATTCGGATCCAATCCTCATTAGGCTTCCAGCCCCTTAAGTGTGTGACCCTATAGGTTCATATGCGCATAGACATGACACGAATACACTTATTCTGTCAATAGTTGGTAGCGCCCTCTAGCAAGACGTGCCAACTCCTAAACGCATACAAAGATCATATCGGATGAACCATCACAAGGTTTAGTACATGTCTTTCCCTTTGCCTCACGATATTTGGTCTAGCTCCAAGCTGACCTCCCTTTCTCGATACCGTGATTCGGAATCCCTTTACTAGGTTAACTCTTAACCATAGGTAGCACGGCCATGCATTTCTGGATCCGATCACTCGAGGGGCCCAGAGATATCGCAAATCCCATCTTGATTGACCATGCCTTGCAGCATGCTTCAGGACAAACCCGAAAACTACCTTTATAACTACCCTGTTACGGTGCAGCGTTTGATAGCCCCAAAGTAGGTCGATCCACGTCTCAAGTACATGCGACAATCTCAGGTCTAAGGACAAAACGTACATGATGTGTAGAGAGAGAACTACAACTAATTGCCAGTCTCAGGTTGGGTCAGTCCAACCCCATGTTCATAACATGTGTCCACATCATTGGTTTGACATCTCCATGTCTATGACTTGCGAAACATAGTCATCAACCAATCGATGTGCTAGTCTAATATTCATGTGTGTCCTCACATGAACTCCGACTAGGGACAACTCTTAAATAACCATACAAGTAAAGAGTTTCACAAACAATTCACATAATTGCCAATCAATACAAGTTGCCTGATATGGATATTCAAGGAACATTACAATAACTCATGGATACATATGAAATATAATCATCTCTATGATTGCCTCTAGGGCATATTTCCTTCAGTCTCCCACTTGCACTAGAGTCAATCTAAAATGTATTTAATACCAATTGCTCTTGTGTGTGCTTCATGTGCGGGCTGCGGGAGAGGCTTAGTCAAGGGATCACCAACATTTGAGTCTGTATGTATTTTGCATATCATGACACTACCATCCTCAACGAACTCTCGAATCTGATGGTAACGCATGCGAATATGTTTGTTCTTCTGGTGATGTCTAGGTTCCTTGGCTTGTGCAATAGCACCATTGTTGTCACAATAAACATCCAAGGGATTGGACGTGCCCTGAACCACACCGAGAGCGATTAGGAAATTCCTAATCCAAACAGCTTCCTTTACGGCCTCCGAGGCAGCAATATATTCAGCTTCTTTTGAAGAGGAAGCCACTGTATCTTGCTTGGAACTTTTCCAGCTCATAGCACCACCATTCATGACAAACACATAACCTGATTGCGATTTCGAATCATCTGAGTCGATAAGGTAACTCGCATCTGTGTAACCCTTTACACTGAGTTCATCCTCACCTCCATAAACTAGGAACACATCCTTAGTCCTTTTTAAGTACTTAAGGGTGTTCTTTACCGCTATCCAATGACCTTCACCTGGATCATCCTGGTATCTGCTCGTAACACTTAGAGCATAGGAAACATCTGGGCGAGTACAAATCATTGCATACATGATGGATCCAATAGCCGAAGCATATGGAACCCTACTCATGCGCTCACGCTCATCAGTAGTCGAAGGACACTGAGTCTTGCTGAGTTTTATGCCATGAGACATGGGCAAGAACCCCTTCTTAGCCTCTTCCATGCTGAACCGTTTCAACACTTTGTCAATGTATGTACTCTGGCTTAATCCAATTAGCCTCCTTGATCTATCTCTATAGATCTTGATGCCCAGAATATATGCCTCTTCTCCCAAGTCCTTCATCGAAAAACTATTTTTCAATGAGGTCTTAACAGACTCGAGCATAGGAATGTCATTTCCAATCAGCAATATGTCATCTACATATAAGATTAGAAATACCAGCGCTCTCCCACTTTACTTCTTGTAAACACAAGGTTCTTGTTCATTTTTTATGAAGCCAAACTCCTTTACAACTTCATCAAATCGAATATTCCAACTCCAAGATGCTTGCTTCAGCCCATAAATGGACTTCAGAAGTTTGCATACCTTTCCAGTATTGTTTGGATCGACAAAACCTTCGGGCTGCATCATATACACGTCCTCAGTTAGGATTCCATTTAGGAAAGTTGTCTTGACATCCATCTGCCATATTTCATAGTCGAAATGTGCAGCAATGGCTAGAATTATCCGTATAGATTTAAGCATCGCTACGGGCGAGAAAGTCTCGTCGTAGTCAACTCCTTGAACTTGTCGAAAACCTTTTGCAACAAGTCGAGCTTTATGGATGTGAACATTTCCATCCATATCAATCTTCTTCTTATAGATCCATTTGCACTCGATGGCTTTAAAACCATCAGGCAGGTCAACCAAGTTCCAAACTTGATTGTCTCCCATGGACTCTATCTCGGATCTCATGGCGATCAGCCATTTCTCAGAGTCTGGGTCCACCATCGCTTCTGCATAGGTCGCAGGCTCATCATTGTCTAACAATAATAATTCCCGCGCTTCGTGGAGCCTCGCCGACCTTCGTGGTTGTGGTGCTTCTGTTGCCACAGGTTCCTCAACTTGTTCTGCTACAATAGCATCACTCGTAGAAGCATCCCCAATTGGCTCTTCTTGAACTTCTTCAAGTCGCACCGACCTTCCACTTGTTCCCTTTGTGAGAAACTCTTTCTCTAGGAAAACACCGCTACGAGTGACAAACACTTTACCCTCCTCTCGGTTGTAGAAGTAACACCCTAAAGTTTCCCTCGGATATCCCACGAAAATGCACTTATCCGATTTGGGTGTTAGCTTGTCTGACTGAAGTCGCTTGACAAATGCATCACAACCCCAAATCTTTAGAAAAGACAAACTGGGATTCTTTCCAGTCCACATCTCATATGGTGTCTTAACTACGGATTTAGATGGTACCCTATTAAGTGTGAAAGCTGCCGTTTCTAGAGCGTAACCCCAAAATGACAATGGTAAATCCGACTGGCTCATCATAGATCGAACCATGTCCAACAAAGTTCGATTACACCTTTCGGAGACCCTGTTCCTTTGAGGTTTTCCGGGCGGCATAAGTTGTGGAACAATTCCGCAACTCTTAAGATGATCGCTAAACTCGTGACTCAAATATTCACCTCCACGGTCAGATCGCAAGGCCTTTATTTTCTTGCCATGTTGATTCTCTACTTCACTCTGAAACTCTTTGAACTTTTCAATAGTTTCAGACTTATGCCTCATCAAGTAGACATAACCATATCTGCTGAAATCATGAGTGGAAGTAATGAAGTAGTGATATCCTCCTCTGGCTGTCGTGCTCATTGGCCCACATACATCAGTATGTATGAGTTCCAACAAGTCTGTCGCTCTCTCGGGTAAACCCGAAAAAGGTGACTTGGTCATCTTTCCAAGTAAACAAGCCTGACATGTCTTGTATGATTCAAAATCAAACAAAGTTAGAAGACCATCGCCATGGAGCTTCTTCATGCGCTATTCAATTATATGCCCCAAACGACAATGCCATAAATAGGTAGGACTCAAATCATTAGGCCGAAGCCTCTTAGCACTAACATTGTAAATAGATGCATCATCAAGATTTAAAATAAATAACCCATTCACAATGGGAGCATTATCCATAAACATATCATTCTTAGAGATTACACAACCATTGTTTATACTCGCAAATGAATATCCATCCTTCATCAAACATGAAGGTGATAAAATGTTTCGACCCATACTTGTAATGTAATAACAATTATTCAACTCCATAATAAATCCTGACGGAAGGTGAAGTTGCATGACGATTTAACAATGCAAAGAACCCTTGCTTTATTTCCGACACGAAAATCCACTTCGCCTTTCTGCACTTCTCTAGTCCTTATTAGCCCCTGCATCGAATTGCAAATATGAGCAACCGATCCGGTATCAAATACCCAAGAGTTAACATAGGAATTAGCGAGAAGAATGTCCACAACATTTACAACAAGTGTACCTGAGTTGGAAGTACTCTTACTTCCACTCTTCTTCAAAGAAGCCTAGTACTTGATGCAGTTTCTCTTCCAGTGGCCATGTTCATGACAAAAGAAGCACTCAATGTCTTCTACAGGTCCAGCCTTTTGCTTGGGTGCAGACTTAGGTATCGTATCCTTAGCCTTGCCCTTCTTCTTCCAAGAAGTACCCTTTTTATTGAAGCTAGGCTTGTTCTGCACAGCCATCACATGGCTATGCCCTGCACACTTCTTCATGTCACTTTCTATTGTTTTAAGCATCCCACATAATTCATTAAGGCCCTTCTCCACCCCATGCATATGGTAGTTCGAAATGAACTGCCCATAGCTGGATGGAAGAGACGCCAAAATGAAGTCAGTGGCCAACTCTTGGCCTAGTGGAAAACCAAGATTTTCCAAAGTCTGACTGTAACCAACCATTTTGATCACATGGGGCAACACAAATGCTCCCTCCTTAGCTTGCATTCGACAAAGTACTTGGCAACATTGTACCTCTCAGTCCTTGCCTGATCTTGGAACATGTCCTTAAGCGCAATGATCATATCGTAGGCATCCTGATCCTCAAACTTCTTTTGGAGTTCAGGTTCCATGCATGCAAGCATAAGGCAGCTAACCTCAAGAGAATCATCACATGCTCTCTTGTAGGCGTTCTTTAGGGCAGCAGATGCATTATCAGTAGGTTCATCGGGGATTGGGGTATCCAGAACCGTTTCCTTTTTATCGGACCTGAGAACAATTCTCAGGTTACGGACCTAGTCCAAATAGTTTGTTCCATTAAGTTTATCTTTGTCAAGAATCGAACGCAAAGAGAAAGGTGATGTAGTGTTCGGTGCCATTGATCTACAACAGAAAACATGCAAAATACTAAGCCATGTAACCATGAAAGAGTAAAACATATTAAACAATTTAATAGCATATACTCCCACTTAAATCAATATCCCTCTATTGATACTAAGTGATTCAAGATCCACAATTAACAAGTCGACTAGTGAGCTTTAGCATCACTGCTAGAAGACAAGGTAAATCGGTAAGCAACACTTGCTAATCATATCACATATGACTCTTGTTGTTGGGTGACATCTCTATGTCAAAACTAGGCGTAACCTTTATGCCCCAAGGTCCTTAACTGTTAATATGACCTTGTCAAGTTCACCAACCCTTATGCGTGTAGGTATCCGATACAAACCCATCCAGCCAAGGAAAACCGCGACACCCTAATTTCATAGGCCCACCAACGATTGTACAGGGCATAGGATGGTGCAAGGTTTGGTTGGGAGGGCATGGTTTAAATTAAACTTTGTGAGGATCGTTCTACTTCTATCATCTAAGCATGCATAGTAGTAAAAGCATAAGAATAACATTCACATAGATGTGACACAAGATGGCCCATTTTCTCATGGTGATCTCCATCGCCATAGAACACATCCACCATGATGATCTCCATCTTCATGTTCCATGTGAGCCATCCTCCAAGTGATGAGTCCTCCAAGAACTAATACAAGCTATTACTCCTAACAGCTAGTAATCAAAATTATATAGTATTGGGATCATCACAAGTTGGCACGCAGGCCATTACAATAATTGACAACACACATGGCTCCCGTGTTGCCCTACTCGACACGCAGTCATGATAAATTTCATACATGCATCACATACACATATGGGCCATACTGATCACATACATCCTGCAAAAACAAGTTATGCATAGAATCGCATTCTACCGGATCATGTGACATTGCAGCACCTAGTTACCTTAACGAGATACAAAAGGGGCTACGATTAAGGGGGGACTAGGGGGTCTCCCCCTGCGGGGTTCAAACAAGAACTACGTGGTTTGGGGCTTTCAATAAATGTCAATCTAACTTACGAACAAGAACCACAACATTGATGTTTGAACTATCAAGTGCCAGTTGTAAATTGGATCTATACTATAATGGGAGAGACAGACACCCGCAAAGCCACTTATGCAATACAAGTTGCATGTTAAGCGTGGAAGAAGTCTCATGAACGATGTCATGTAAGGTTAGCCCAGGCCGCTTCATCCCGTCATACCGCAAGATGCAAAATACACAAAAAGCAATTGATAATAAAAGCACCACCGCCCACAATGACCATTGTGTTCTACTCGTGCAACAGATCTACATATAGACATGGCTCTGATACCACTGTAGGGGTTCGTAGCATGGAAAACAAAAAATTTCTACCACATGCAAACAAACAAGCCAAGATCTATCTACTATATTGTAGCAATGAGTCGATAGAGGAACTCACCCTCGAAGATTCCAAAGCGGTTAACGAGAGCAGATTCTCGTGGGTGATGTAGTCGTACACTTGCCGATCTCAAGATCGCGTAGACGATCCTTCCGGCGTTGCGTTCCGGCAGCGCTTCCGCAGTCGGTCACATGTTCGGTACTCAATGAAGACCTTCCTCTCCCTTGTTCCAGCAGGAAGCGGAGGTTGTAGCACTCTCCTCGCGATTCCGGCAGCACGACGGCGTGGTGTCGGAAGTAGAGGGGAGATCTCGTAGGGCTTCGCCTTAAGCCGGAGCGAGTATGGTGGACTATGAGAGAGGCCCTGGTGATCTAGGGTTTAGAGGGCACCAAGGGGAGGGCTTGGTCGGCGGCTAGGGTTTGGGGAAACCCTAACTCGCTGAGTTAGAGGAGTCCCTAGGCGGCGGCGACTTGGAGGAGGTCGGCGGCTTGGGGCTAGGGTTTGAGGTGTGAGGGGTAGGGGCACCCTACCCCTCCTTATATAGGTGGAGGGTGGCCGGTTGGGAGGACGGAGTCCTCCCCCAACTCGGCCTCCTTGGCCGGCGGGTGGAGGGAGGGGACTTCCTCCCCAAGTAGGTTTCCTACTCTCCCTCCACCAAGCAAACTTGTCGTTTGACTTTTCAAATTGGCTTTTGACTTTCAAATGTTGGAGCCCTAGAGGCAATAATAAATATAGTTATTATTATATCTTTGTGTTTATGATAAATGTTTACATTCATGCTATAATAGTATTAACAAGGAAACATTAATACTTGTGTGATTTGTAAACTAAAATATAGTCCCTAGTAAAGCCTCTTTATAATACTAGCTTGTTGGTTAATAAATGATTGTTGTTTCCCTATCATGAACATTGAGATGTTATTAACAACAAGATCATATCGTTAGGAGAATGATATGGTGGACATATTCCTATAGATAAGCGTAGCGTAAAGATCAAGTCATTTTAATAGTTCAATTGCTATATGCTTTCTGATACATAGTAACCTAATTCCTTCGACCATGAGATCATGCATATCACCTTCACCGGAAGGATGCTTTGATGACATCAAACACCACACCGTAACTGGGTGGCTATAAAGGTGGCATTGAGTGTTCAGAAAGTATTGGTTGAGACACATGGATCAAGAGTGGGATTTGTCCATCCATATGACGGATAGATATACTCTGGGCCCTCTCGGTGGAATGTCATCCAATTAGCTTGCAAGCATGTGACTAGCTCACAAGGGATCACATATCACGGGAACGAGAAAAGAGTACTTATTAGTAACGAGGTTGAACTAGGTATGCAGAGATACCGATGATCATAACCTCGGATAAGTAAACTATTGTGAGACAAAGGGAAATTGGTATCGTATGTAAGTGGTTCATTCGATCGCAAAGTAATCATAGAAATATGTGGGAGCCATATGAATTTCCAGATTCCTCTATTGGTTATTGTTCGGAGAAGTGTCTCGATCATGTCCGCGTAATTCACGAACCGTAGGGAGACACACATAAGGATTCGATGTTGTTTGAGTAGTTATGGAATGATGAGTAAGAGACCGAATGTTGTTCGGAGTCTCGGATGGGATCCGGGATATCACGAGGAGATCCGGAATAGTCCGGAGAATAAGATTCATATAAGGAAAGTCATGTTTCGGGGTTGGAGAATGGTTCCGGGGTTTTCATCGGGAATGTTCTAGAAGGTTCCGGAATGTCCGGCACTCCGGAGGGGAAGGGTACATGAATGTGTCATAACAAGTTGGAATTATTGCATCATGTACTAGGTGTCATCGCTGAACAAAATAAAGGGTTTAATCAAATCCTAGTTTGAAAAGTCAAACGGCTATTTTGTGAGGTGGAGGGGAAGTAGGAAACCTACTTGGGGAGGAGTTCCCTCCCTCCACCGCCGGCCCACTTGGGATCCGAGTTGGGGAGGGACTCCCCTCCCCTGGCGAACCCCCTCCACCTATATAAGGAGGGGCAGGGCTGCCCCTCCAAGGACACAACACCTCCACCCAAAACCCTAGCTCCTAGCCGACGGCGCTGCCACCTCCTGCTGCCGCCGCCTAGGCAAACCCTAGCCGCCGGCCTTGCTCCTCCTTGGTGCGTCTAAACCCTAGATCGCCGAGGCTCTCTCTCATAGTCCACCATACTCGCTCCGGCTTAAGGCGAAGCCCTGCGAGATCTCCCCTCTACTTCCGGTACCACGTCGTTGTCTTGGGAATCGCGAGAGAGTGCTACAACCTCCATTTTCTGGAACAAGGGAGAGGAAGGTCTTGTCGAGTACCGAACGTGTGACAGACTGCGGAAGCGCTGCCGGAACGCAGCGCCGGAAGGATCGTCTACGCGATCTTGAGATCGGGAAGAGTACGACTACATCACCCACGAGAATCCTCTCTCGTTAAACACTTTGGAATCTTCGAGGGTGAGTTATTCCATCGACTCGTTGCTACAATCTAGTAGATAGATCTTGGCTTGTTTGTTTGTATGCGGTAGGAAATTTTTGTTTTCCATGCTACGAAACCCTACATCAAACTAGGATTTGATTTCCCTCTTTATTTTGCCCAGTCAAGTGACCTAGTACATGATGCAATCATTCCATATTGTCATGACATTCATGTACCCTTCCCCTAGAGAGTGTCGGACCTTCCGGACCCTTCTAGAACATTCCTGGTGAAAACACCGGAATCATTCTTCGACTCCAAAACAGGACTTTCCTTATATGAATCTTATTCTCCGGACCATTACGGATATCCTCGTGATATCCCGGATCCCATCTGAGACTCCGAACAACATTCGGTCTCTTACTCATCATTCCATAACTACTCAACAACATCGAATCCTTAAGTGTGTCTCCCTACGGTTCATGAATTATGCAGACATGACCGAGACACTTCTCCGATCAATAACCAATAGAGGAATCTAGAAATTCATATGGCTCCCACATATTTCTACGATTACTTTGCGATAGAATGAACCACTTACATACGATACCAATTTCCCTTTGTCTCACGATAGTTTACTTATCTGAGGTTTTGATCGTCGGTATCTCTGCATACCTAGTTCAACCTTGTTACCGATAAGTACTCTTTTCTCGTTCCTATGGTATGTGATCCCTTGTGAGCCAGTCACATGCTTGCAAGCTAATTGGATGACATTCCACCGAGAGGGCCCAGAGTATATCTATCTGTCATATGGATGGACAAATCCCACTCTTGATCCATGTGTCTCAACCCATACTTTCCGAACACTCCATGCCATCTTTATAGCCACCCAGTTACGGTGTGGTGTTTGATGTCATCAAAGCATCCTTCCGGTGATGGTGATTAGCATGATCTCATGGTCGAAGGAATTAGGTTACTATGTATCAGAAAGCTTATAGCAATTGAACTATTAAAATGACTTTGATCTTTATGCTATGCTTATCTATAGGAGTATGTCCATCGTACCATTCTCCTAATGATATGATCTTGTTGGTAACAACATCTCAATGTTCATGATCAGGAAACCATGATCATCTATTAACCAACAAGTTAGTATTATAAAGAGGCTTTACTATGGACTCTAATTTAGTTTACAAATCACACAAGTATTAATGTTTCCTGTTAATACTGTTATAGCATAAATGTAAACATTTATCATAAACACAAAGATATAATAATAACTACATTTATTATTGCCTCTAGGGCATATCTCCAACACATATTGGCATAATTCAAGGATGAAAGTACAAAGTAAGTCGCCTAGAGGGGGTGAATAAGATTTTAAAATTATTACGGCTTAGGCTCAAGTAAATGCGGAATAAAACTAACGTTTAATTTATTGAGCACAAAACCTAGCCACTAAGTTCACCTAGGTGCACCAACAACCTATGATAAGCAATACAGGCAACAAGGTGATAGCAAGGTATAAATACTTCAAGCACGATGGCTATCACAATGTAAAGTGCATAAGTAAAGGGCTCGGTTGAGAGATAACCGATGGACGCGGAGACGAAGATTTGTTTCCCGAAGTTCACTTCCAAAGAAGCTACATCTCTATTGGAGAGGTGCGATGGAGCAATGCTCTCCGAACGCCACAAATGGCTCACCTCGAGGTGTGGTGGATCGATGCTCACCCAACGCCACACAAGGCCTCACCCTAGATGTGGAAGCACGCAACTCACCGACGCCACAAAAGGCTCACCCTATTCTCCCGAGTGCACACCACAAAAGGCGGTCACTCGCTCCACTATGGGACGCTTGAGGGCGGTCACCGAACCTATACAAGATTGTGTCTAACTCCACAACTCAATTGGAGGCTCCCAACAACAAAGCCACAACAGGCTACAATGCCACAAAAGACCAACAACGCCACAAAAGGCTACAAGACCACAAAAGGTTAACAACCCAACCACACAACCGTCTAGGGTTCCAAGGAACCCAAGAGAAACAAGCTCACAAGCTTGAACTCGCCGAATCTCCAAGGAGAACTCAAACCTATGCACCAAATGCAAGGGCAAGTCCTTCTCTCCCAAATTCCAACAAAGCTACAAAAGCTATTGGGGGGAATAAGGGAGGAAGAACACAAGAGGAGAATACAAAACTCTCCAAGATCTAGATCCCAATGATTCCTTCACAAAGAAGGGATTTGGCTTGGGGGGGTTGTAGATCTAAATCTCCTCTCTCAAATCCATCAAAAAGATGCAAGAATCATAGGAAGGGAAAGGGAGAGGAAAATATTCTTCAAGGTTAGCAATGGAGGAGAGAGAGAAAGCCAAGAACCAAGAAGAAAAAACTGGTACCCACGAAGGGGAAGAGGAGCCCCTTTTAAAGGGCTCCCAGATCTGCCCGTTATGGGCATTCGCGACTCCTGGCCGGAACTTCCGGTGGGAGGCCGGAAGTTCCGATGGCACATAGCCAACAGTCAAAAACTGCGGAGCGAAAAACTAAAAAAGCAAATCTTGGTCGGAACTTCCGCCGGTTCACCGAAACTTCCGGTGGGAGCGAAACTTTCGGTGGAAGTTCCGACAAAAGTTCCATCAAATAAACACAACGAAAATAGAAGGTTACTGAACATGAGTGGAACAAGAGCCGGAAATTCAACCGGAACTTTCGGCCTGAGCGGAACTTCCGGTCCCTGGCCGGAACTTCCGGTGGAAATTCCGACTGAAGTTCCGTCAAATAGCACATCCATAACAGAAGGTTACTGAGCATGAGCAGAAGAAGACCCGGAACTTCCATCGAAACTTTCGGCGGCAAAAATGCCCTAGCGGAACTTCTGATGGCAAGCCAGAACTTCTGGTCAGGGAAATTCCAGAAACTAGAAAACCAGAAACGCAATAACTTTTGCATCCGAACTCCAAACGTGATGAAACCAATTTTGTTGGAAAGATAATGACGAATAGAATCCAACAATATTGGGTATCACCTTGGGAGAAAATACCATGAATATATATATGTGAAGTATCCCCCAAGGTGTGGAGCCGGAAAACTCGCAAGATCAAAAATCGCAATAAGATATGCAAGTGAAATCCTTAAATTATAAACTAGAGCTTGTTATGATGATGACCACAAGCTCTAGATCCTCTCATGGACAAGAACCAATTAACAGCCAAGAAAGATGAGTCTATGAATGCAAAGGTTTGAGTTCTCTCCGAACGATGCAAACGAGACACCCGCTTGAGAGCCCCTCTTGATAGTACGGCTATCTATCCTAAACCTGGTCTCCCAACTAACAATACGAAACCGGCAAAAGAAAAGCCCTATCAAGAACATACCTTTGCCTTGAGCATCCCACTTGAACTTGATGTAGACCGTCTTGTTATTCTATAGTGGGAACACCTTTCTTGGATGCTCTTGCTTGATGAAGATGAAGACTTGAAAATTTCTCCCCCATACTCCATGGGGAAACCTCTTCTTTGAACTTGTCTTCATCATTCCATGAGCACGAGGATGGCAAGCTTCAAGCATGAGATCTTCTAGAGATGGCGCATCTTGAGCTCGCCCTTCTTCATCCCTACTTGAGGTTGATCCATCTTGATGCAACTCTTTGCACATGCCTTGATCTACCTTCAAGATCATTTCTTCATGATTCCAATGGGCACAAAGCCCTTGGACATTTCTTCATCGTCCAACCTTGAGACCAACACATGGCCCAAGCGTTGCCAATGGACAAACCTACAAGTGAAACTCAATTTACGCATTAGTCCATAAAGATTGTCATTAATTACCAAAACCACACATGGGGGCAGATGCCCTTTCAAAGGACAAGCAAATTAGGTTGCTGAATACAGCCACACACAGATAAGTAAAGAGAAAGCCAAGTCAGAGTACTGGTATCGGCTCTAGAGCATAGAGATGTTCTGGTATGGAAGTTAAACATGGCCAACCTCCACCCCCATCAAGCCATAGATTCATACAATATCTAGAATAGAGTAACAGCCCTAACTAAGGCTGGCCATCGAAAACAAAAGAAACATCAGAGAGAGATCAATTTGAGCAAGGAAGAAACCAGGGAGTCGGATGGGTACCTGACGCCCATGGCGCAACCACCACAGCGTGGCGAGGCAGGGCCCGCACTACTGCAGTGGCGCGCGCAAAGGGATGACTTCACCGTTACCACTCCACATTGGCACCAAGAACCTTGTCATAGGGAGGTCACCAGCGTCGGAACACAATGGTGAACCAGAGCTCAAACCCTAACCCTATTGAAGGAAGTAGAGCGGCCAAGGAAAGAAGCGGCGAATCAATCCAAGGAAGGTAGGGAGAAAGCCCATGGCGGTGAAGCTCCGGTAACCAACATCAACAACCACGACGTCGTGCACCGACGGATCAGGTGAGCGGTGGTGGCGTCGAGCAGAACCAAGAGGGGAACGAGAATGCAAGTGTGGTTGGGGCGTGCGTGGGATGAGGGAGTGGGTCGGGGCCAAGATGACCCCGAGCCAGGTCCAAATGGGCCAGGTCGACCCATGTGCCCAACCAAATGGCCTAGGTTAAGTAGAATAAGAAATAAAATAAATTAAAACAAATAAATTACCAAAATGCCCTTTTGACATTTAAAGCTCTAGAGAATTATAGAAAAATCATAGAAATTCATCTAATATATTAAAATCATCATAAAAATAAGATCCACCTAATAAAAAATATAACTTTATTTTTTGAAAATAAATATAAAACAAATAAATATTAACACCATTAAAACCTAAGTGAAATTTCATAAAATAAGGAAAAATCCTAAAAATGAATAAAAATCATTTTTGTGTATAAAATTAAATCTACTATTTTATAAAAATACTAGCCTAATTTTGTAATATATAAAAAAAATTTAAGTAAGTATTTAAAAACATTTAATCCTTTTTGGAATTTTATAAACATAATAATAATACCTAAAAAATATATAAAAAAATCATTTTAAGGTCTTGAATAAATAAATTACACTAGAAAAATATTAAATATATTATTAGAAAAGTTTTTAATATTTTAAAATAATAAATCCTTATGTATTACCTATTTTGTAAATTCTTTAAAAACAATTCTTAAGTAAGAAATAATCACAATTTTTATAAAACCTTGAGCAATTAGTACCTAAGTACTAATTCTCAAAACCATAACTTGAATTCATAATCAAGCTTAAGTATAAATTTTAACTTTAAAATATTTTAAAAAAACTTAAAATTCAAATTAAAAACCCTTTTAAATAAACATTGTGTATCACTCATATATAATATGGTGAATAATCATTATATCTTAATCATTCTTAACATAACTTCAAATTCTAAAAAAACAAATTACTAAGATCATCTAATTATGCTTCCATTAAATAAATACATATTATTTTCATAATAGCAAAACAAATTCAATCTAGTCATTCACTTAAATATAAAGTGAATAATTCCACACTTTAATCATATTTATCATAAATACAAAACTTAAGTAAGAATAATTAAAACAAATTACACCTTAAGTTTATTTACCGTTTTAAATTTAACTTTAGTCTCAAAGCTTATAAACATCATGTATAATAAACTAATTATGCTTTTATAGTTAACTTTGGTCTATTTCAATTAAGACATAAAGCATCTCAAGTCCAAACTAATCGATCAAACCCCAAAAGACATTGATCACATTCTATTAACAATAAATATTGTTTAAACCTTAGAAAAGAGATCTTTTCTTCAAATGTTATTCATTCTGCCACTTCAAACAACAACTATGTAATAGTTCCTTCAACTATTAACAACTCAACCCAAGGAATATTATCATAGACATCAGATTAAAATTAATCATAATCACATTACTTAATACTTTACTTGTATATTTAGGATTGTTGACACTTAAGTTCTTTACAAATGCCATTACTTGTAAAGTAAAACTTGAAGATAAATCAACTCTTAAAAGAATCACCTGAACTCACTTCACTCAAAGTATTGGGGACCTACTTTAGGAGTTTTACAAAATGCATAGCATTACTTATGCATAATTGCATATTGTTTCTTTAAACATTAGTCATTACCGGACCAATGATGTTGATTTCAGATATTGGATCTTATATTGTCTCGAAGATCGTGAGTGTATAATCTTGCAATAAAAAAAGTCAAGTTCACACTTGCTCATGTCCTTTGATTATTTTCTGTAAAGTATTTTGCAAATCCAGTGTTGTCATCACCTGCATTTCAAAAATGTCAGAAAACACTATTTTCATAATGAAATTATTATAGGTTATTTACCATGAGGTAATAACCTTCTATGGAAGTTCTGGTGGTAAAGGAACATAATATCTTGGACTTAACCACCAATGTTGCCAGTGATTCTTGCGTCGTATATTACGCGTTAACCATGAGATTTGGAATGGGATGGAGAAGTCAGCTGGATCGGCTCCCTTTTACATGCCAACGGATTACCGGGCTGTTGTTGCAACTCCTCTTGTAGAGGGTTAGCAGGTTATGGGTGGGATCCCTCAATCCCACAACTTCTGGTATCTATGAGGGTTGTACACCTTAGGCTGCTATTGGAAACAAGTTTTATCCTAGGCTTGATGTGCAATCCGTCGGGTATGCGGGGTCGGGGAGAAGGACAGTGATTGGCTTGGATCTTAGGTTGGGCCTCAAACCAAGGAAGTTTGAACGGGGACATACTCACGGCCATGCAACAAAGCTTAAGATCTCTAATGGGTAAAGTGATGCACCTCTGCAGAGTGTAAGAACTATAACTTGTTACTCCCTGTTCAGGGAAGGAGCTACGAAAACGGCAGGAAAGGAACTCCACGAAAGTTCTGGTAAACCTGTGAAGGCTGACGGACATAGTTTTTCATAATAAAAGCAACCTTTGAAGAAATGTTTACGAAAACCTGCATTGCCTACGACCTATGGCCTATGGCTGTAGATATAGTGCATTAAACACTCCTTTTTAGTACGCTCATACTCAACGTATCTTCTTAATCCTTGCTAGATTTTGAAGCCAATACAGACAACGTCTACATCAACTTATGCTCCAGGAATCATGATCAAAAGCTAAAGCTCTTCAATGAAGTCAATAAAGTCAACATATACATCTACTCAAGTGAAGACAAAGTTGTTGATTAGCTAGGAATATAATATCTAGCCATACAACCTACTTTTGTAGAGTATTGCAATAGCAGCATTGCAAGCCCCAATAGTTCAGATGCTAGTCTACTAGTATGTTGGTTATGAGTTGATTATTTCTGATTCTTCTTGGTAAGAAGTTTATTTCTCTCTATTTAACCTAGAGTGTTCTCTGGATCTTATGTAAAGAGTCGAGTTGTAACCTATAGTCATGTCTTGGACTTGTCGTGTTTCTGTTGTACCACTCTGAGGGATGTAATAATAGAGAACGGTGTTTCATTGGTGTTACGTCAATGACTATAGTGTACTACATCATGTAGTGGTATGCTGGGTCACCGCAGCGCAGCAACTTGGCGTCGGAAGGCAAATGTCCCAAGGGATCATTCTGGGTGGAGGGTCGATTTCTCCGCCGTCAGCGCTAGGGTTCATGCGAAGGAGTGAGTGAATTTGTGAATTTTGTCAATGCTGCGTGGGTCTAGTTCCTCATTTTGCCTACGTGGTTGCCGACTTGGCGTTCGCATCACGGACAGAGTAGTGACATGGAGGTCCCGAACGTCTCCTTCACGGGGCAGTTGACGGAAATTTTGTATTTGGCAGGGGTGGGACGAATTCGGCTTGAAATGGGCCTTTTGAGTGATTGGCAGCCCAAGTTTGCGAAACCCAGCAATTACACGGAACTTGGACCCCGCGTTGCACTCGCACGGGAATTTGGACCCCGCGAGTTGAAATCCCCGTCATCATGTCCATCCTCGACGATCATGTTTTGCATGATCACACAAACAGTCATCATGTCCCACCTCCTCTAGGTGCTCTAGGTTCTAACGAGATATCGAATAATAAGCCATCTTGACTAAAACACACCAAATGCTCGCTCCACATCCTTTCTAGCGGCCTCTTACTCTTTCACAAACCTCTTGCATTTCTCATCTTCAGGATCGCGGATTGTCTTCACAAAGGTGGTCCAGGGGAATAGATACCGTCACCTAGACGGTAACCCATATCATAATGATTAGCACTGATCTCGTAGGAAACATGTGGGGCTTCTGCCATCCTAGCGAACACCAGAGACCGATGTAGCACATTGATATCATTATTTGATTCAGCCAAGCCAAAAAAAAGAGTGCCAAAACTAGAGATCCCACCTCGCCCAGCGATACAACTCATTTGTCTGCGCTGGCATGTGTTGGCCAGAATTTTCATATGTTTGCATATTTTGGCACAAAGTATCTAGACAAATGTATATTTTGACAAGAAAATAAACTAGATTAGGTAATCTAATTAAAATAGTGCTTACATATGACTAGTTCACACTCACATGGTTCGATAAAAAATAACCAAACATCATACAAATTACAAGAAACAAATAAGGATTAACCGTTTTGGTTTCCCGCACGAGCCTATATGCTCAACCAAATCTAGTTGAAGCCGATCATGGGTGTTTTTGTCACGCATATTTTCATGCACTTGCATGAAATCTTCCCAAGACGCTAGACCTGGCTCTGGCTCAACCAACTAACCCTAAAAGTCCCAGCATTGGTCCAAGATGCCATCATCACGCCCGTCCTCGACGATCATGTTGTGCATGATTACACAAGCAGTCATCACATCCCACATTTTCTCGGTGCTCCAGGTTCTAGTAGGGTATCGAACAATAGCCCACCTTGACTGAAGCACACCAAATGCTCGCTCCACATCCTTTCTAGCGGCCTCTTGCTCTTTCGTAAACCTCTTGCATTTCTCATCACCAGGGTTGTGGATTGTCTTCACAAAGGTTTCCAGGAGGGATAGATACCGTCAGCTAGATAGTAACCCATATCAATAATGATTGCCACTGATATCATAGGAAACCTATGGGGATTCCGCCAGCCTAGCAAACACCAGAGACTGCTACAACACATTGATATCATTATTTGATCCAGCCATGCCAAAAAAAAAGAGTGTCAAATCCAGAGATCCTGTGATGCAATAGCCTCTAGTATGACAATGCACCCCTCTGCATGCCCTTTGAACTGCCCTTGCCAGCCAAAGGGATAGTTCTTCCACTGCCAATGCATATAGTCGATGCTGCCAAGCATCCTAGGAAACCCCCTTCTCTCGTTGATGGACAAAAGGCCGGCAGTGTCTTGGGTGTTTGGCTCTCTCAAGTAAACTTGCCAAACACCACAATAAGTGCACTCCAAAACCGGTACATTGCCTCATGGCATGTGGACTCGCTTATGCACATGTAGTCATCGAGGAGATCACCAGGCACTCCATATGCAAGTTGACGAATGGCAGCAAAACATTTTTGGTAAGAGGAGACGCCAATCTTACCAGTACAATCATACTTGGCCTCGAAGTAGTCATTGTACTTTCTCACCCCATTCAAAATGTACAAGAACAAGTTCCCGGACATCTGATAGCGGTGACGAAATGCCTTCTCTTTGAATAACGGATTAGTTGGATGGAAGTAGTCCTTGTAAAGGAATATGTGACCTTCTTCTCAGTCGCGCTCATGGTTGGCTTTGCGCCACTTGGCCGAGCCACCTCTGCGTGCCGGCAGGAGGTACTGGTCGTGCACCATCTATGCAGCTCCCAGCAAAATTTTGGTCTCACCATCGGACTCCTCCTAGGACAATGACTTGATGAAATTCTTGTAAAAGAACTCAATTTACCTTTGACTTCTACCCATCTGCAAAGTATATGGCCGTCAATGGAGATGCCAACTTCCACAGCGGGCCAGATAACCTAGAGAGGACTAGAGAACGCATTTCAACCACGGTCAAGCAAACGACTGAGAAGGTTGTGCGCCACGCAGAGGCTGTCGCGTGTCCAGTCGAGGTCAGGCAACGGGATTGCCTGTGGCGTGTCCAGACAACTCCGGCAACTTGTGTGTCCTGCGATGCTGCTTAATATCGTGGGGCATCGATGACAGCGGGCAGTGGCGGTGGCAACGGTTGCGCATGTTCTGGAAACGGGATATGGAGGGCGAGGGTTTGAGAGAGGTGAGTGTCTTTTGTGCCATTGGCGAGAGGGCCCGAGCGAACTAGTGAGGACGCGCGACTGGCAAGAGGGCCCGGGCAAACTAGTGGAAGGACACGTGACTGGCGAGAGGGCCCTGTCGAACTAGTGGGAGGAAGCGCGACTAGCGAGATGGTCCAGGCGAACTAGTGGGAGGATGCGTGAGGACAACCACGCTGTCCGGGTCAACCCAAGCGAGATCAAAATTTAGTGCATGAATGGATCGGTCCACAGTGTCAGTCCGCTCGGACGAGTTCGGACATGTAAGTTGGGTCGCCTGGTTGATATGACGTTAGGGCATCTCCACGGGCCGACCCAAACGGTCTGCGCATGTCCGAAACTGTCCGCACGGACGCGTGGGGCGTGCGTGGCACCCCAGCGGGCCGACCCATCCGGCGAAACGTGTCCGGCCCGACCCATCCATGCATTGCGTTGGCCCGGACAGCGCGGACAGCGCGGGGTGTCCTCCCAATAATTCGCTTGGGCCCTCCCGCCAGTGGCACAACAGACGATCTCCTCCCCCAAACCCTCGCGCACTCCATATCCCTCGGTCTCGAGCAGGCGTAGTCTTTGCCGCCGCCACCGCTCGCTGGCGCCGACGCCCCCACGATATCGAGCGCCACCGCAGGCCACGCGTTGCCAGAGTTGTCTGGCCGCGCCATAGGAAATCTCGCCGCCCTCGGTCTCCACCATTGGACTGGGCGCGTGACACCCTCTACGTGGCGCACAACCTGCTCGATCAATTTCCTGAGGTACGTTCGCCGGTCCTTTCTAGGTTTTGTCGAGCCCGCTTCGGGAGTTGCCATCGCCATTGACATCGCATACTTTGCATATGGGCAGCAGCCAAAGGGCAATGGAGTTTTTCTACAAGAATTTTGTGGAGTCATCCTCCGAAGAGGAGTCCGACGTTGAGACCGAGATTGTGATGGCGGCTGCACAGATGGTGCACGACCACTACCTCATGTCGCCGCGCAGAGGTGGCTCGTCCAAGCGGTGCCAAGCCAACCAGGAGCGCGACCGAGAAGATGGCCACATACGTCTTTGTTGGAGATATGCCCTAGAGGCAATAATAAATGTAGTTATTATTATATCTTTGTGTTTATGATAAATGTTTACATTCATGCTATAATAGTATTAACAAGGAAACATTGATACTTGTGTGATTTGTAAACTTAATTTGAAGTCCCTAGTATAGCCTCTATACTTCACTAGCTTGTTGGTTGATAAATGATTGAGGTTTCCCTATCATGAACATTGAGATGTTATCAACAACAAGATCATATCGTTAGGAGAATGATATGGTGGACATACTCCTATAGATAAGCGTAGCATAAAGATCAAGTCATTTCAATAGTTCAATTGCTATATGCTTTCTGATACATAGTAACCTAATTCCTTCGACCATGAGATCATGCATATCACCTTTACCGGATGGATGCTTTGATGACATCAAACACCACACCGTGAATCGGGTGGCTATAAAGGTGGCATTGAGTGTTGGAAAGTATTGGTTGAAACACATGGATCAAGAGTGGGATTTGTCCATCCATATGACGGATAGATATACTCGGGCCCTCTCGGTGGAATGTCATCCAATTAGCTTGCAAGCATGTGACTGGATCACAAGGGATCACATATCAGGAACGAGAAAAGAGTACTTATCGGTATGAGGTTGAACTAGGTCTCGAGAGATACAAGCGATCATAACCTCGGATAAGTAAACTATCGTGAGACAAAGGGAAATTGGTATCGTATGTAAGTGGTTCATTCGATCGCAAAGTAATCGTAGAAATATGTGGGATCCATATGAATTTCAGATTCCTCTATTGGTTATTGTTAGAAGTGTCTCGATCATGTCGCATAATTCACGACCGTAGGAGACACATAAGGAGTCGACGTTGTTTGAGTAGTTATGGTATTATGAGAAAGAGACCGAATGTTGTTCGGAGTCTCGGATGGGATCCGGGATATCACGAGGTGATCCGTAATGGTCCGGAGAATAAGATTCATATAAGGAAAGTCCCGTTTCGGAGTTCGGGAATGATTCCGGTGTTTTCATCGGGAATGTTCTAGAAGGTTCCGGAATGTCCGGCACTCCGGAGGGAAAAGGGTACACGAATGTTTCATTGCATATTGGAATGATTGCATCATGTACTTAGTGTTCTCGTTGTTCCAAATAAAGGATTAAATTGAATCCTTAATTGAAAAGTCAAATAGCAAGTTTGAAAAATCAAACGGCTAAAACAGGAAAAAGAGGGAAAGAGGAAAGAGGGAGACCCTCCTCCAACCGGCGGCCCACCTCCAAGCCGAGTTGGGGAGGGACTCCTCTCCCTCCCCCTTGGCGCGCCGGCCCCTCCACCTATAAAAGGAGGGGCAGGGCCCCCTCCTCTAGACACACAAGTTCCTATCCTCTAAATCTAAACCCTAGCCCTAGACCCCGGTTTAGAGCTGCTTTGGTTTAGAGCTTCTAATTGCACTAGCCTTTGGATTAGAGCCTTCTAATTGGTGTGTCTAAACCCTAGACCACTAAAGCTCTCTCATACTCCACCATACTCGCTCCGGCTTAAGGCGAAGCCCTGCGGGATCTCCCCTCTACTTCCGGTACCACGTTGTCTTGCTAGGAATCATGAGAAGAGTGCTACAACCTCCATTTTCTTTGGAACAAGGGAGAGGAAGGTCTTCGAAAATCGAATGTGTGACCGACTACGGGGCGCTAAACGCAGCCGGAAGGATCGTCTACACGATCTTGAGATCGGGAAGAAATCGACTACATCACCCACGAGAATCCTCTCGTTAAACACTTTGGAATCTTGAGGTAAGTCATTCCATCGACTCGTTGCTACAATCTAGTAGATAGATCTTGGCTTGTTTGTTTGTATGCGATAGAAAATTTTTGTTTTCCATGCTCTGAATCCCTACGATGGTATCGAGCCGTGTCTATATGTAGATCTGTTGCGAGTAGAACACAATGGTCATTGTGGGCGTTGATGCTTTTATTGTCGATTGCTTCTTGTGTACTTTGCATCTTGCGGTATGTTGGGATGAAGCGGCCGGGCTAACCTTACATGACATCGTTCATGAGACTTGCTCCACGCTTGACATGCAACTTGTATTGCATAAGTGGCTTTGGGTGCTGTTTCTCCTAGCATAGTTAAGATCCAATTTACAACGGGTGATCAACAATGCTAGTATCAATGTTGTGGTTCTTGTTCGTAAGTTAGAGCGACACTTATTGAAAGCCCCAAACCACGTAAAATATGCAAAGAAAGTAGGCGTCTAACTTTGTTTTGCGGGGTGTCTGATGTGATATGGCCATGATTGTGATTATATTTGATGTATGCAATGTTCCTTATTGTAAGTTGGCAACCGGCAGAGCCATATGGTTGTCTTTAATTTATGTTAAGACCCGTGTCTATTCAAAGTAGTTGTAATAGTTGAAGCGGTGGGCGACAACCATGGAGAAGCGCCATTGACCTTGATGCAATGCCGGTGATGGAGATCATGTTCGTGCTTGAAGATGGAGATCGGAAGCACAAAGAAGAAAGGCCATATCATATCACATATTATTGAATTGCATGTGATGTTAATCCTTTATGCATCTTGTATTGCTTAGTAGACGGTAGCATTATAAGATGATCCCTCATGCACATCAATTTCAAGTCATAAAGTGTTCACCCTTAGTTAGCACCGTTGCTAAAGCTTGTTGTTTGAAGCACCACGTGATGATCGGGTGTGTTAGATTACGCAAGTGTATACAACGTGAGCAAGCCATTTGCTCATGCGGAAACTAAGGTTTGATCTTGACGAGCCTAGCATGTACAGACATGGTCTCGGAACACGGATCACCGAAAGGTAAAGCATGAATCATATAGTAGATATGATGAACATGATGATTGTTCGCCATTGAAACTATATCAACTCTCGTGATGATCGGTGTTGATGTAGTGGATTTGGTTCGTGTGATCACTAAAACAATGTGAGGATATTGTTTTGAGTGGGAGTTCACCTAGTTTAATTTCATTATTAATTTGAACTCAATTTGTCATAAACTTAGTCTAAACTATTGCAAATATGTTGTAGATCAATGGCAGCCCCTACCATCAATTTTAATGCGTTCCTAGAGAAAGAAAAGTTGAAAAACAATGGAAGCAACTTCGCGGATTGGTTCCGCAATTTGAGGATTGTCCTCACGGTGGTAATTTGACCTATGTCTTTGGATGCACCATGGGTGACCCACTGCGGTGATGCTCCCGATGAAGTAAAGAATGTTTACCTCGCTCGGAAGAATCAGTACTCCATAGTTCAGTGTGCTATCTTGTATGGTTTAGAATCGGAGCTTCAGAAAGGTTTGAAGAATCAGACCCATATGATATTGTCGAGGATCTCAAATTGATTTTTGAGACTCATGCGGCAATTGAAAGCTATGAGGCTTCTGAAAAGTTCTTTAAGCGCAAGATGGAAGAAGGCAGCTCAAATCGGTGAGCATGTGCTTAAGATGTGCAGACGCAAACAAACTTCAAAGCTTGGGTATAGTGATTCCTAATGCTTTGGGGATTTACCATGTCCTACAATCACTACCACCAAGTTACAAGAACTTTGTGATGAACTACAACATGCAGAACATGAACAAGACGTTGCCAGAACTCTTTGCCATGTTGAAATCTGCAGAAGTGGAGATAAAGAAAGAGCACCAAGTGTTGTTGGTCAATAAGACCACCAAATTCAAGAAAGGCAAGTCTAAGCAAAAGGGACACTTCAAGAAAGGTGGTAAGAAAGTTATCACGCCAGCGAAGAAGACCAAGGCTGGACCCAAGCCTGATACTGAGTGCTTTTACTGCAAGGGAGAAGGTCATTGGAAGCGGAATTGCCCAAAGTACTTGGCGGATCTGAAGAACGGCAACATCAAGAAGAAAGGTATATCTGATATACATGTTATTGATGTGTATCTCACTAGTACTCGTAGTAGTGCCTGGGTATTTGATATTGGTTCGGTTGCTCATATTTATAACTCGAACAGTCTTTGCGAGAATAAACGGAAGCTAGCGAAGAACGAGGTGACGATGCGTGGGAAGCGGATCAAAGGTTGATGTGATCGTGGTGACGACGCTACCCCTTCATCTACCATCGGGATTAGTTTTATACTTAAATAATTGTTATTTAGTGCATGTGTTGAGCATGAACATTATATCGGGATCTTGTTTATTGCAGAGGCGGTTACTTGTTTAAGTCCGAGAATAATGGTTGTTCGATTTATATGAGTAATATGTTTTATGCACATGCACCTTTGATAGATGGTCTATTCTTATTGAATCTCGATAGTGGAAATACATATCAACAACATTGAGGCTAAACGTTTGAAATCAGCGATAATTACCTATATGTGGCCTTTGTCGTCTTGGTCACATTGGAGTGAAACGTATGAAGAAACTCCATTCGATGGACTTCTTGAATCACTTGATTTTGAATCACTTGAAAGATGCGAAGCATGTCGATGGGAAAAATGACTAAGACTCCATTTTCTGGTATGATGGAGCGAGCTACGGACTTATTGGAAATCATACATACCGATGTGTGTGGTCCAATGAGTGTAGCATCGCGCGGTGGTTATCGTTATGTTCTTACCTTCACGGATGACTTGAGTAGATATGGGTATATCTATTTCATGAAACATAAGTCCGAAACTTTCGAGAAGTTTAAGGATTTTCAAAGTGAGGTAGAGAATCAACGTAACAAGAAGATTAAATTTCTACGTTCTGATCGTGGAGGTGAATATCTAAGTTACGAGTTTGGCGAGAATTTGAAGAAATGCGGAATACTTTCACATTTGACACCGCCGGGAACACCACAGCGTAATGGTGTGTCCGAACATCGTAATCGAACTCTCTTAGATATGGTTCGTTCTATGATGTCACTTACAGATTTACCGCTATCATTTTGGGGTTATGCATTAGAAACAGCCGCATTCACTTTAAATAGGGCACCGTCTAAGTCCGTTGAAACGACACCGTATGAGTTATGGTTTGGGAAGAAACCTAGATTGTCGTTCCTTAAAGTTTGGGGGTGCGAAGCCTATGTAAAGAAGTTACAGCCGGACAAGCTTGAACCCAAAGCGGAAAAATGCGTCTTCATAGGATACCCGAAGGAAACTATTGAGTATACCTTCTATCATAGATCCGATGGCAAAATCTTCGTTGCCAAGAATGGATCCTTTCTAGAGAAGGAATTTCTCTCGAAAGAAGTGACTGGAAGGAAAGTAGAACTCGACGAGGTTGTCGAACCTTCTCTCGAAATTGCGAGTAGCGCAGCACCGGAAGAAGTTCCTGTGGTGCCTTCACCAAATAGAGAGGAAGATAATGATGGTGATCATGAAACTTCGGTTGAAGTTGCTACAGAACCTCGGAGGTCAACGAGAACTCGTACCACTCCAGATTGGTATGATCTCGTTATGAGTGTCATGTTGGTGGACAACACCGATGACCCCGAGACATATGAGGAAGCAATGATGATCCCAAATTCCAATAAATGGCAAGAAGCCATGAAATCCGAGATTGGATCCATGTACGAAAACCAAGTATGGACTTTGGTGGACTTCGGATGGTAGGAAGGTTTCGAGAACAAATGGATTTTCAAGAAGAAAACAAATCTTGATGGTAATGTTATCGTCTATAAAGCTCGACTTGTCATAAAGGGTTTCGACAAATTCAAGGAGTTGACTACGATGAGACTTTCTCACCGGTAGCGAAGCTAAAGTCTGTGAGGATTATGTTAGCAATCGCTGCATATTATGATTATGAGATATGGCAGATGGATGTCAAAACAGCATTCCTCAATAGAGATATTTATGAAGAGTTGTATATGATGCAACCCAAAGGTTTTGTCGATCCTAAAGATGCTAACAAGGTATGCAAACTTCAACGGTCCATCTATGGATTGAAGCAAGCATCCCGAAGTTGGAATCAACGTTTTGATAAGGTGATCAAAAGTTTTGGTTTTAT
This sequence comes from Avena longiglumis, assembly GCA_030063025.1. Taxonomy (NCBI): domain Eukaryota; kingdom Viridiplantae; phylum Streptophyta; class Magnoliopsida; order Poales; family Poaceae; genus Avena; species Avena longiglumis. Next base: position 6,285,609 of record CP125974.1, on the reverse strand, counting down.
ACAAACTTATGGAGAAGCTTGTATTTACAAGAAAGTGAGTGGGATCTCTGTAGCATTCTTAATACTATATGTGGATGACATATTGTTGATTGGGAATGATGTAGACCTTCTTAATAGTGTCAAGGAATATTTGAATAATAGTTTTCAATGAAGGATCTTGTGAAGCAGCTTACATATTAGGCATAAAGATTTATAGAGATAGATCAGCGCCAAATATCATTATCACAGTACATATTTGGACAAAGTTCTAAAGAGGTTTGGAATGGAAGATAGCAAGAAAGGGTTCTTGCCCATGTTGCTATCGACCTTGAGTAAAACTCAAAGTCCGACATCGGCGGAAGATAGAGAAAGGATGAGTAAGACTCCTATGCCTCCCATAGGATCTCTAATGTATGCCATGCTATGTACTAGACCTGAAGGGTTCGACATAGAAAACAAAAATTTTCCTCGATGTGAACTATATACCAAGATCTATTTATACTAGATACAAACAACAGGCGGATGTATATCCGTAGAGAACATACCCTTGAAGACCGACAAAGTTTAACGAGTCCCACTCGTGGTTGATGTAGACGATCTCTTGCCGATCTCAAGATCGAGAGGAAGTCCTAGCGCGCAAATCAACAGCGCATCCGTGCTCGCACACTGCGTTCGAGGCACCGAGCAACCTCCGCCTCCTCGCTCCAATGATGCGGTGGAAGCACAACTCTTTCTTGCCGAATAGCCACGGGAACATGTATCTCGCTAGTCCGAGACCATGGGGATAAATTCTAGAGGGGAGAGATCCTTCACGAGGAGGTGTGAGTGAGAAGTGAGAGGAGGGCTCCTTTTATAGGAGGAGGGAACCCCAAGGGGTGGCCGGCGCATGGGGCTGCCCCTTGCCCTCCCTCTTCATGTGGGTGGACACTCCACTCACAAAACTCCTCCAAATTCCTCCACTCAAAATCCCACTCAAAGATCCCATTAAATTTCCACCAAATTTAATGCAAACTCTCATTAAATAAAACTCTTTTATTTTATTCAGAATTTTGTCAATTACTTTAATGACAAACATTCACAAATAACCCTTGCTAGAATTCTATTTCACATGCATAACCACTTTCATAATTTCACCCGAAAACTGTTTGGTATCTAGTGAAATAAATTCCTGCGCTTGTTTATTCTTTCGGCATGAAACTTTTGCTCCAATTGGATGTCGGTGTCTCTTAAGTGTGTCACCCTACGGTTCGTGAATAATGCGGACATTATCGAGACCCCTCTCAGATCAATAATCAGAAGCGGGATCTGGAGACCCATACTGACTCCCACACATTCAACGATGACTTTCTTGTGATCGTCGGAACCTTTTACGCTAGTATCTTAACCCCTTTGTTTCACGATATATTACATGTCCAAGATTCGATCATCGGTATCTCCATACCTAGTTTGATCTCGTTACTGAGATGCACTCTTTTCTCGTTCCTGTGATATAACATTCTAGTGATCAAATCACTTGCTTGCAAGCTAATCAATGTGATATCACCGAGAGGGCCCAGAGTATATATATCCGTCATCGGGATGAACAAATTCCACTATCGATCCATGAGACTCAACATAACACTTTATTAGTTCTGAATCCATCTTTATAATCACCCTGTTACGGTGTGACGTTTGATGTTATCAAGAAACTCTTCCGGTGTTAGTGATTGACATGATCTCATGGTCTAAGGATTAGGATCACTTCGTAAGTTGTTATAGCAATATAAACTCAATGACTTTGATCGTAATGCTATACTTCGGATGAATGTTCATCACATCATTACACTAATGTTGTGATCCCGTTAGTAACAACATCCAATATCCATGATCAGGAAACCTTGATCATCTTGTTAATCAACGAGCTAGTTTATGAGAGAGGCTTAACTAGGAACTTTTCTGTTTGTTTATTAAACACACATGTATTAACGTTTCCGTATTAATACAATTATAGCATGCAAAATAAACATCTATCATATACTTGGAATACACATAATAAACAATTTATTATTGCCTCTCAGGGCATATTCCTTGATCTCCCACTTGCACTAGAGACAATAATCTAGTTACATAGTGATATATCTAACACCCATTGAGTTACGGTGTTGATCATGTTTTGCTCTAGGGAGAGTTTTAGTCAGCGGATACGCTATATTGAGATCCGTATGTACTTCTGAGATCTTTATATCTCCATCCTTGACATGCTCGCGGATGGAGTGAAACGGCGCTTAATATGCTTGGAATGCTTGTGAGACCTTGGCTCTTTGGCATTGGCAATGGCACCATTGTTGTCACAATAGATCACCATTGGGTCCAGCGCTTGCCACAACTCCTAGTTCGGATATGAACTCCTTCATCAAAGCGCTTCGAGCTTCAAGCGACAACATATTCGACCTCGTTGTTGATCCCGCTACCACAGGTTGTTTGGAGCTCCTCCAACTAACGCTCGCCATTCATGAGAAATACGTATCCAGATTGAGACTTAGAGTCATCCGGATCGGTGTCAAAGCTAAGCGTCGACATAACACTTAGCGACGAGCTCTTCTTCACCTCCGTATACAAGAAACATATCCTTAGTTCTTCGTAAGTACTTAAGGATATTCTTGACCGCTATCGATGTTAGAACACGGATCCGATTGGTACCTACTAGTCAAACTAATAGCGTGCCACATCCGGTCTTGTACATAGCATGGCGTACATAATAGAGCCTATGGTGAAGCATAGGGATTTTGTCCATTATCTCTCTTTCTTCCGAAGCCGGACTTTGAGTCTTACTCAATGTCTTGCCTTGCAACATAGGTAAGAACCCTTCTTACTTCCGTCCATTTTAAACTTCTTTAAAATCTTATCAAGGTATGTACTTTGCGATAGCCCTATTAGGCGCCTAGATCTATCTCTATAGATCTTTATGCCTAATATGTATGACGCTTCACCTAGGTCCTTCATTGAAAATTTCTTTGTTTAGATAACTTTTAACACTGTTTAAAAGTTCTATATCATTCGATCAATAATATGTCATCCACATATAATATCGAAATGCCACATTGCTCCCACTCACTTTCTTGTAAATACAAGCTTCTCCATAAGTTTGGACAAATCCAAACTCTTTGATCACCTCATCAAAGCGGAGATTCCAACCGTGATGCTTGCTTCAATCCATAGATGGATCGTTGAAGCTTGCACACCTTGTTAGCATCCTTAGGATCGACAAAACCCTTTGGTTGTATCATATACAACTCTTCTTCAATATTACCATTGAGAAGCGCGGTTTTGACATCCATACGCCATATTTCGTAATCGAAATATGCAGCAATTAACATAATCCTAACGACTTTAGCATCGCTACGGAGAGAAAGTCTCATCGTAGTCAACTCCTTGAATTTGTGAAACCCTTTGCGACAAGTCGAGCTTTATAGATGGTCACATTACCATCGACATCGTTTTCCTTTTGAAAATCCATTTGTTCTCCACGGCCTTTCGGTCGTGAGGTAATCAACCAAGTTCCAAACTTGATTTTCATACATGGATTCCATCTCGGTTCATGGCTTCTAACCATTTGTTGGAATCCGGGCTCATCATTGCTTCTTCATACGTCGCGGGGTCATTATATTCATCAACCATGAAATTTATGCAGGATTTCCGTCTGACTCGGGGCTGCACGCGTCTGTTGACTGCGAGGTTGGTAGTACTCTCTTTCGGAGTTTCATGATCATTATCATTAGTTCCCTCTTCAGCGGTGGAGCCAACTCGGAGCGACTTCGTGACTGCTACTCGCCATACTTTGAAGAGAAGGTTCCACAACCTCTTGAGTTCTACCTTCCGACTACTCACACCTTTCGCGAAACTCTTTCTCTAGAAAGGATCCATTCTTAACAACAAAACCTTGCCCTCGGATCTGTGATAGAAGGAATACCCAATAGTTTCTTTAGGGTATCCTATGAAGGCGCATTTTTCCGCTTTGGGTTCGAGTTTATCCGGTTGAAGTTTCTTCACATAAACATCGCAACCCCAAACTTTAGAAATAATGACTTAGGTTTGTTTCCAAACCACAATTCATCTGGTGTCGTTTCAGCGGTTTAGATGGTGCCCGATTTAAAGTGAATGCAGCGGTTTCTAGTGCATAACCCCAAAATGACAACGGCAAGTCCGTCGGAGACATCATAGATCGAACCATATCTAATAAAATACGATTCTGACGTTCGAGCACACCATTTATTTGTGGTGTTCGGCAGTGTGAGTTGTGAAACAATTCCACACTCTTTCATGTGAGTGCTAAACTCGTAACTTAGATACTCACCTCCACGGTCGGGCCAGTAGAAATTTGATCTTTCTATTACGATGATTTTCAACTTCATTCTGAAATTCCTTGAACTTTTCAAAGGTTTCAGACTTGTGTTTCATCAAGTAGATATAACCGTATCTACTCAAATCATCCGTGAAAGTAACAAAATAACGATATCCACCTCGCGCCGACACACTCATTGGACCACATACATCAGAATGTATGATTTCCAATAAATCTATCGCCCGTTCCATTGAACCGGAAAACGGCGTTATAGTCATCTTGCCCATAAGGCATGGCTCACATGTATCAAATGATTCATAATCAAGTGATTCCAAAAGTCCATCCGAATGGAGCTTCTTCATGCGTTTAATGCCAATATGACCTGAGCGGCGATTGCCACATATATCGGATATATCATCATCAAGTTTAATCCTTTTAGCATCAACATTATGAATATGTGTAACATTATCGCCGAGATCCAACGAAATAAACCATTCAACATTGGTGCATGACCATAAAGATTTCATTCATATAAATGGAACAACCATTGTTCTCGATTTGAATGAAAAACCACTTTGCATCAAACATGATCCGGATACAATGTTCATGCTCGGTCGGGCACCAAATAACGATTATTTAAGTTTATAACTAATCCCACGGTAAGTGGAGAGGCAGCGTTACGGCGATCACATCAACACTTGATCCATTGCGACACGCATCTTGACCTCACCCCTTGCTAGATGCTTTATTCGCAGCCACGATTCGAGTTACAAATATTAGCAACTGAACGGTATCAAATACCCGGTGCTCTGCGAGCACTAGTCAAGTACACATCAATAACATGTATATCATATATACCTTTGTTTGCCTTGCCGGCCTTCTTGTCCGCGAGATACTTGGGGCGATTAACGCTTCGATGGCGATCCTTACAATAGTAGCACTCGGTATCGGACTTAGGTCCAACTCGGGGTTTCTTTTCAGCGACAGCAGGCTTGCCGCCCTTACTTCCTTCCGTTTTCCCTTCTTGTCTTTCTTGAAACCAGTGTTCCTATTGATCATCAACACTTGATGTTCCTTTTGATCTCCACTACGGTTTTAAGCATTGTGAAGCTCGGGAAGACTTCTTCATGCCTTGCATATTATAGTTCATCACGAAGCTCTTATAGCTAGGTGGCGAGGCTGAGAACACGATGGATGCCTAAGTCAATGGGAATCGTTATTCCCAAGGACACAAGCTTATCGGCGTAACTTGACATCTTGAGTACATGCTCACTTGAATGTTCTCTTCCATCATCTGACTAAAGAACTTTTACGAGCATTGTAGCTCTCTACTGACATGTGTCGAAAATCATTTTCAACTCACCCATTGTATCAAAAGCATTGCCGTTTTGGCGCTTTGAAGTTCGGCTCTAGCCCATACAATATGCCGCAATGAACTAAGTTGTGGTCATCTGACGAGTCGATAGACATTCTTCTCCTCGTCGGGGCATCGTCAAGGTGGGGGCCTAACGGCGCTTCTAGCACATATTGCTTTTTGCGTGAGAGAGGAGAATCCTCAAATTCATGGCCCATTCGGTAAAGTTGCTACCGTTCGTTGCTAGTTTCTCTTTCTCCATGAGCGCATTGAAATTAAAAGCGGTGGTGCCATCTACAGCGAATTTGTAAAGTTTAGACTAAGTGTATGATAGATTGAGTTCAACTAATCTATATTACGAATGAACTCCCACTCAAAAGCGACATCCCTCGTGTCCTTTTGGTGATTACATGAACCAAATCCACTACACCAAGTCCGATCATTACGTGAGTCGGTATAGCTTCAAAGGCGAGCATCAAATGGGCATCATATCAACTATATGACTCATGCTTAACCTTTGATTACGTGTTCGAGGCCATATGCGTACATGCTAGGCTCGCCAAGTTAGAACCTTAGTATTTTTGCGTGTGTAGCTGTCTTACACCGAAGTATGGTCGAGGATCCAAGTACACCCGATCATCACGTGATGTCTTGGGCGGCGAAAACATAATCGGTGCATACTAAAGGAAGAACACATTCTTATCTTGATATTTAAATGAGGGATCATCTTATTATGCTTAACACAGCGCTAAATAAGCAATATAAGATGCAATCAAAACATCATATGTTTATTAGTGAAATTATATGGTTCCATGATGATCTCTATCATGTGCATCGTGGTATGATCACTATCATACCTATATGTGTAAATCCACGTCTATGGATTTTTACGCTATATGTGTTGTAAGAGTATCATCTCATACTTCTACTTACAACACTACCATATCATAACACTAGCCCACAACAATCTAAACTAGGCGCCTCTAATTTATCCATTGCAAGTTTTACGTGGTGAGGGCTTCGAGATAGAACCGTTCTTACCTACGAACATGAACCACAACGAGGATAATCAAATTGTTGACAACTCGCAAAATAGATATTGACTATAGTAGGAGAGACGGACACCCGCTAGCCACTTATGCAAACTAGTTGCATGTCAAGCGTGGAACAGGTCTCATGCGAGGACATGTAAAGTTTGTCCGGCCGCTTCATCCCACTATGCCACCAATATCCAAAATCACAAGAAAGGAGCAACAACATGATCATCATCACCCACATACTCATATGTGTACTACCGTGTAAAGTATCTACGCATAGATCCGGCTCGATACCCTTTGAAGGGTTCGCGACATAGAAAACAAAAATTTTCCTACGATGTGAACTATATACCAAGATCTATTTATACTAGATACAAACACGGGCGGATGTATATCCGTAGAGAACATACCCTTGAAGACCGACAAAGTTTAACGAGTCCCACTCGTGGTTGATGTAGACGATCTCTTGCGATCTCAAGATCGAGAGGAAGTCCTAAGCGCCAAATCGGCGCATCCGTGCTCGCACACGTTCGAGGCACCGAGCAACCTCCGCCTCCTCGCTCCAGCGATGCAGTGAGCACAACTCTTTCTTGCCGAATAGCCACCGGGAACATGTATCTCGCTAGTCGAGACCATGGGGATAAATTCTAGAGGAGAGAGATCCTTCACGAGGAGGTGTGAGTGAGAAGTGAGAGGAGGGCTCCTTTTATAGGAGGAGGGAACCCCAAGGGGTGGCAGGCGCATGGGGGCTGCCCCTTGCCCTCCCTCTTCATGTGGGTGGACACTCCACTCACAAAACTCCTCAAATTCCTCCACTCAAAATCCCACTCAAAGATCCCATTAAATTTCCACCAAATTTAATGCAAACTCTCATTAAATAAAACTCTTTTATTTTATTCAGAATTTTGTCAATTACTTTAATGACAAACATTCACAAATAACCCCTTGCTAGAATTCTATTTCACATGCATAACCACTTTACGCAATTTCACCCGAAAACTTTGTTTGGTATCTAGTGAAATAAATTCCGCTTGTTTATTCTTTTCGGCATGAAACTTTTGCTCCAATTGGATGTCGGTGTCTCTTAAGTGTGTCACCCTACGGTTCGTGAATAATGCGGACATGATCGAGACCCCTCTCGGATCAATAATCGAAGCGGGATCGGAGACCCATCTTGACTCCCACACATTCAACGATGACTTTCTTGTGATCGTCGGAACCTTTTATGCTAGTATCTTAATCCCTTTGTTTCACGATATATTACATGTCGAGATTCGATCATCGGTATCTCCATACCTAGTTTGATCTCGTTCTGACATGCACTCTTTTCTCGTTCGTGATATAACATTCTAGTGATCAAATCACTTGCTTGCAAGCTAATCAATGTGATATCACCGAGAGGGCCAGTATATCTATCCGTCATCGGGATGAACAAATTCCACTCTTGATCCATGAGCCTCTACATAACACTTTATTAGTTACGAACCCATCTTTATAATCACCACATTACGGTGTGACGTTTGATGTTATCAAGAAACTCTTAGGTGTTAGTGATTGACATGATCTCATGGTCTAAGGATTAGGATCACTTCGTAAGTTGTTATAGCAATATAAACTCAATGACTTTGATCGTAATGCTATACTTCGGATGAATGTTCATCACATCATTACACTAATGTTGTGATCCCGTTATTAACAACATCCAATGTCCATGATCAGGAAACCTTGATCATCTTGTTAATCAACGAGCTAGTTTATGAGAGAGGCTTAACTAGGAACTTTTCTGTTTGTTTATTAAACACACATGTATTAACGTTTCCGTATTAATACAATTATAGCATGCAAAATAAACATCTATCATATACTTGGAATACACATAATAAACAATTTATTATTGCCTCTCAGGGCATATTCCCTTCAGACCCGACATTGCATATGCTGTTAGTTTAACTAGCAGATATCAAAGTGATCCAGGAGTGGATCATTGGACAGCAGTCAAAAACATCCTTAAGTACTTGAGAAGAACTAAGGATATGGTTCTTTCTTATGGAGGTGATGAACAGCTCGTTGTTAATGGTTACACCGATGCTAGTTGGAACACCGATCCTAGTTGGAACACCGATCCGGATGATTCTAAATCACAATCTGGATACGTATTTATTTTGAATGGTGCAGCAGTTAGCTGTAGGAGTGCAAAGCAAAGCGTTGTGGCGAGATCTTCAACTGAATCGGAATACATGGCTGCCGAGGCTTCACAAGCGATATGGATGAAAGAGTTCATTCTGGTGAGTGTGGTTCCTAGTCTGTTGGACCCAATGTCTATCTACTGTGATAACATGGGCGCCATAGCCAATGCGCAAGAACCAAGGTCACACAAGAAGCTGAAGCACATCAAGCTACGTTTTTCACGCTATTCAAGAACATATCCAAGATGGGGATATAAAGATTTGCAAAGTACACACAGATCTGAATGTGGCGGATCCGTTGACTAAACCTCTCCCGAGGGCAAAACATGACCAACACCAAACTGCCATGAGTGTTCGGTATATTACCATGTAATCTAGATTAGATGACTCTAGTGCAAGTGGGAGACTGTTGGAGATATGCCCTAGAGGCAATAATAAATGTAGTTATTATTATATCTTTGTGTTTATGATAAATGTTTACATTCATGCTATAATAGTATTAACAAGGAAACATTGATACTTGTGTGATTTGTAAACTTAATTTGAAGTCCCTAGTATAGCCTCTATACTTCACTAGCTTGTTGGTTGATAAATGATTGAGCTTTCCCTATCATGAACATTGAGATGTTATCAAAAACAAGATCATATCGTTAGGAGAATGATATGGTGGACATACTCCTATAGATAAGCGTAGCATAAAGATCAAGTCATTTCAATAGTTCAATTGCTATATGCTTTCTGATACATAGTTACCTAATTCCTTCGACCATGAGATCATGCATATCACCTTTACCGGATGGATGCTTTGATGACATCAAACACCACACCGTAACTGGGTGGCTATAAAGGTGGCATTGAGTGTTCGGAAAGTATTGGTTGAAACACATGGATCAAGAGTGGGATTTGTCCATCCATATGACGGATAGATATACTCGGCCCTCTCGGTGGAATGTCATCCAATTAGCTTGCAAGCATGTGATTTGGATCACAAGGGATCACATATCACGAGCGAGAAAAGAGTACTTATCGGTAATGAGGTTGAACTAGGTATGCAGAGATACAAGCGATCATAACCTCGGATAAGTAAACTATCGTGAGACAAAGGAAATTGGTATCGTATGTAAGTGGTTCATTCGATCGCAAAGTAATCAGAAATATGTAGCCATATGAATTTCGATTCCTCTCTGGTTATTGTTAGAAGTGTCTCGATCATGTCGCATAATTCACGAACCGTAGGGAGACACACTTAAGGATTCGACGTTGTTTGAGTAGTTATGGTATTATGAAAGAGTGAATGTTGTTCGAGTCTCGGATGGGATCCGGATATCACGAGGTGATCCGGAATGGTCAGGAGAATAAGATTCATATAAGGAAAGTCCCGTTTGAGTTCGGGAATGATTAGGTGTTTTCATCGCGAATGTTCTAGAAGGTTCGAATGTCGGCACTCACGGAGGAAGGGTACATGAATGTGTCATTGCATATTGGAATGATTGCATCATGTACTTAGTGTTCTCGCTGTTCCAAATAAAGGATTAAATTGAATCCTTAATTGAAAAGTCAAATAGCAAGTTTGAAAAGTCAAACGGCTAAAACAGGAAAGAGAGGGAAAGAGGAAAGAGGGAGACCCTCCTCCAACCGGCGGCCCACCTCCAAGCCGAGTTGGGGAGGGACTCCTCTCCCTCCCCCTTGGCGCGCCGGCCCCTCCACCTATAAAAGGAGGGGCAGGGCCCCCTCCTCTAGACACACAAGTTCCTATCCTCTAAATCTAAACCCTAGCCCTAGACCCCGGTTTAGAGCTGCTTTGGATTAGAGCCTTCTAATTGGTGTGTCTAAACCCTAGACCACTAAAGCTCTCTCATACTCCACCATACTCGCTCCGGCTTAAGAAGCCTGGGATCTCCCTACTTAGGTACCACGGTTGTCTTTAGGAATCGCGAGGAGAGTGCTACAACCTCCATTTTCTTTGGAACAAGGAGAGGAAGGTCTTCGTCGAAAATCGAACGATGTGACCCAATTGGGAGCGCTCTTAGGAACCTTGCCGGAAGGATCGTCTACACGATCTTGAGATCGGGAAGAGTACAACTACATCACCCACGAGAATCCGCTCTCGTTAAACACTTTGGAATCTTCGAGGGTAAGTTATTCCATCGACTCGTTGCTACAATCTAGTAGATAGATCTTGGCTTGTTTGTTTGTATGCGATAGAAATTTTTTGTTTTCCATGCTACGAATCCCTACAGTCTTTACAAGGACTACTTCCATCCAACTAATCTAGTCTTTAAAGAGAAGGCATTCCGTCGCTGCTATCGGATGTCGAGGAACCTGTTATTGCAAATTCTCAATGGGGTGATGGAGTACAATAACTGCTTCGAGGCCAAGTACGATTGCACCGGTAAGATTGGCTTCTCCTTTTACCAAAAATGTTCTGCTGTCATTCGGCAGCTTGCATATGGAGTCCCCGGTGACCTCCTCGACGACTACATGCGCATGAGCGAGTCCACATGCCATGATGCTATGTACCGGTTTTGCAGCGCGGTTATTGTGGTGTTTGGCAAAGTTTACCTGAGAGAGACAAACACCGAAAACACTGCCCGACTTTTGTCCATCAACAAGAGAAGGGGGTTTCCTGGTATGCTTGGCAGCATCGACTGCATGCATTAATAGTGGAAGAACTGTCCCTTTGGTTGACAAGGGCAGTTCAAAGGGCATGCAAAGGGGTGCACCGTCATACTAGAGGCCGTTGTATCACAGGATCTCTGGATTTGGCACTCCTTTTTGGCATGGCTGGATCAAACAATGATATCAATGTGTTGCAGCGGTCTCTGGTGTTTGCTAGGCTGGTAGAAGACAATGCCCCATAGATTTCTTATCAGATCAATGGCAATCCATATGATATGGGTTATTATCTTGCTGACGGTATCTACCCCTCCTAGGCCACCTTTGTGAAGACAATCCGCAACCCTGAAGATGAGAAGTGCAAGAGGTTTGCGAAAGAGCAAGAGGCCGCTAGGAAGGATATGGAGCGAGCATTTGGTGTCCTTCAGTCAAGGTGGGCTATTGTTCGGTACCCTTCTAGAACCTAGAGCACAGAGAGGATGTGGGGTGTGATGACTGCTTATGTCATCATGCATAACATGATCGTCGATGACGAGCGTGATGACCGCATCTTGGACCAAGGCTGGGACTTTCAGGGTCAGTTGGTTGAGCCAGAGCCAGGTCTAGTATTTTGGAAATATTTCATGCGAGTGCATAAAAATTTGCGTCAGAGGAACCCATGAACGACTTCAGCTGGATTTGGTTGAGCATATATGGGCTCGTACGGGAAATCTCAATGTTAATATGTAATAATTGTCGGTTTAGTTGTTTTTCATCAGACCATGCGAGACTAAACTATCTATATGTAAACACTATTTTAATTTGATTACCTAGTCTAGTTTATTTGCATCCTAAAAAATAATTATATGACAATATTAGCAAATATATGAATCCATGGTCAGCCCTGACCAAGCGCGGATAAATAGAATGCGCTGCTGGACGCGGCTGGCCGGACAGATCGAAACCCTAACCATATCAACCGCGGTCCGACCTAAACGGATACAAACGGACTATTTAAGGTGACCATATGTATCCACGGGTGAAGATGCCCTTATTAGTTAAAAAAGGACTTGCGTGCCCGGATGCCTCTCTGCTCCGCGCTAGTCGCGAGTGGAGGAGGAGGCGGAGTATGACGTGGACGAGTAAGAAGTGGTTCCTCCGCTTTCGAGCTCGAGGTGAGGGGAAGGGCGAGCGGTTTCTGCCGCCGGCGGCGCGAGATTCCGGCACGGACGGGCAGTACCAGCCCCACGGCCCACTGCTATGTGATCTAGATAAACTGGTGTCCCTTTCGGACCCAGCCAGCCCGTAACTTTTGTGCCATTATTTAAGCCCACGAGGCGGCCCAGTCTGATCCTTTCCGTCCCCGTCCCTGCTGATTTCCTTCTCTCCTCCGATCCCCCGTCTCCGGCAGAGTTCGACAGCTCCCCTGCCGCCGGCCGCCGCCCGCCGCCGATTTCTCGGGTGGACTCCACGCAAGCGCAGCTCCATGGCGGGCAAGAAGAAGGCGGCCGTGGCGTCCAAGCAGCGCAAGCCGAAGCAGCGAGACGCAGTAAGGCTTCGATCGATGCTTCTGTTATCACTTCCGATAACGGATCGATTTCCCGTGGCCCGGAAGATTCAGATTACCTTTTCTTTTCCTCTCTCTCAGCAGGCGAAGAAGGTCGGGAAGAAGGCTGACATGTCGGAGTTCAGGGCGCAGCTGGACTCCATCGGGTTGAAGATAGTCGAGGTCACCGCGGACGGAAACTGCTTCTTCAGGTTCAGCGCCGTCTCCTTGTCTTGGATTTTGATCAACTCTTTTTGTTTTGTTCTTCTTGGGATAAGAGGGGCGATTTAGTAGTAGTACTGCTGCTGCTGTATGTATTAGTATCCTGTCTTTTGAGTTACATGACTACTCATCGTAGTCTGCAGGGCAATGGGGGACCAGCTCGAGGGCGACGAGGAACAGCACATGAAGTACCGGGAGATGGTTGTGCAGTACATCGTGGTATGCGGCGCTACAACTCTTTTTGTGTAGCTAGTTGCCTGTAAAATTGTAATGCCAGTTAGGACTTTCAGACTTAGACAGGATGCTGAACTGCTGATAGTACATACAGGCCTCGGACTGCTAAACTTTTAAATCCTTATATGTGCAACTTGTAGCAACACCGCGAGGAGTTTGAGCCGTTCATCGAGGATGAGGTGCCGTTTGATGAATACTGTGCCTCTATGATGAAGGATGGGACCTGGGCTGGCAATATGGAATTGCAAGCGGCTTCTCTTGTCACGAGCAGGAACATATGCATTCACATGGTAATTTTCAGTGCAAGCCTTCCTTCTGATTTTTTTTTTATTTATAGATAGCATAAATAATGTACTATAACCATGTATAGCCCCATGACTATTCTTCGATAGACATTGTCTTGGGTTACATTTATTTATGTACTGTAACATTTTATTGACATTTGTATTGTTGCTGTTTGTTTTTATAGCTTAACTCACCACGATGGTACATAAACAACTTTTCTGGTCGTGAAGCTAGCAACATGGTTCATTTGTAAGTTAGAATATTCTGTGCTATGTAATTATTATGTTAGTGTTGATGATAGTAGACATGGTTCTCACGGACCTTCAAATTTGATGTCAATGCAGATCGTATCATCACGGTGAGCACTACAATAGTGTCAGGCTGACTGAAGATCCATGCCAAGGACCTGCAATGCCAGTCATTATCAAGGTTTTTAACTGTGCAAATTCCTAAACAGTTCAGCTCTGTTATGTCCTGGAAGGACAATTGAATACTGTTATTTGGGACAACTGACTATGCTGTTGCTTATAGTGGTCTATTTATGTTTTTGTCATCATCTTACAGACAGATGCCAATGTAGCCAGCACAAGCAATAACGCTCAAACAAAGGCAAAAGACCTAAAGAAATCTTCGAACAGATCAACCTATGATGATATATCAGTTAAACGGGTCATGGCTGGAACTGGATGTTCTGATGCTGGTGTAGCTGAACATGTACGAGTTGTATGATTATCACCATTTTTACATTGTATTTGTGCACTTGCTTTAGGTTGATTGTTGATGCCATGAGTAAATGATCATGCAGGTTTTGGGCGAATTGGATGGTGACGTTGAAGCTGCTATTGAGTACATGATAGCTGAGCGATTCACAGTTGGTTCTGATAATGTGGACATAGATCCTTATATTGACTTTGCGTGTAATGGTAAGCCTTTGAACTGCCCTGAAGTGACTAAATATCTCTCTGTTTTGCCAACAGTTTATTTTGTGCATGTTTTTATTGTGCTTTGCATAGTAATGCCCCATTTGTGAATCTTGAGTACTTGTAGAACACCATACTGGAATTGGGGTGACTTCTAGTAAATGTTATCCCCATGCTTACTGTAGACTTTGCTGTATAGACCTGATGACATTTAGTGTGAAATTTGTACTATTTTGGAGACCACCTTAGCTCCGTTTTCAGAGTCTACTTATGTTTCATTGTTCTTGGCTTCTTCCCGAAATGTGAACTGGTCCGCTTTCTGTTGGAAGCATGTGTCTCATTCACAAAGGTGTTAATTTTGTATATGACTGCTACGCACTAGGTAGCAGTCAGAACCTAGTTAAATTTGGTGATATAGCATGTATATGTTCTGGGTCCTCACTCTGTAGAATCATTTTGAAGATAAAACTGTCAACAGATTTGTGGGAAAGCTCAAGCATCCATGGTTTCTTGGCAAAATAGGCTACTTTTCTGGTTTTTATGCATTTCTTATTTGGTTCTAGTGGAATTGTGTTAGTTAACTTCCATATAATTGGTAGCAGTAGCAGAGCTTGCTAGGAAAACCTGGGCGGGCCAGCAGGCTTAAAGAAGACAAAAATAGGTTGTTACTGAGCTAAATTTACCGGTACGTAGGAAGAAAATCTACTAAGCTGGGCGGGCCATAGCCCGGTTTTGTTCCAACTAAGCTCCGCCACTGATTGGTACTATATCTGTACTAAGAGATGTATGCGATAAGGCTGCGGTATCCAGTGTAGACTTCTTTTTGGGTACAAAATTGCTGGTTCTGAATATAAATAGGTGATATCAAGGACAAGATGATTTAGTATAGACTTTGATAGATATTTAGGGAATTTAACGTCAACAATTTTTTCTTTCTATCTGAATTATCGTCCCAGTTGAACTAAGATATTGTTTTCAAAGTTTTCATGAACAATTTTGTTTGATCTGATAGTGTGGCAATAAGTATGAAGTTCGGTATGCTATTTTCACTAGCATCCAAGTCTTCCATTGGGATGTTCTGAATTCTTGAAAAACCCTATTGAGGAACAGTTGGATGCCAACTCATTCATTTGCTGGATGCTCATAGGCTTTATATTTCGCAGGAGATGAGCTTAGCACATCCCAAAATGGGTACCAAATAAATGAGCACAAGGAAGACGAAAGCTGTTCAAGTAAAGATGAAACAGTTGAAAAATCCAAAAATTCACAGGCTAAGAAGGTAACTGTCATGTAGACACCTCTTGACTGATGTTCCCACTGTTAAAGTGTGTCACACTGTTCCACTATGCTGACATTACAAAGGCGAATGATAACGAGAATTATCCCTTGTCTTCTGCACAGGAAAAGCCCAAAACCAAGGAGTGCTCTTGTGGGTCTGCAAAGAAGCACAAGGCTTCTTGCAGTTTAGCCATGGCTGTAGCGTCAAAAGAACCTCCACGGTATGCCTTTTGAATGTTCCTGTTCCTCTCTTAATTAGTATTTTAGCATATTCTTTGCTACTCGTGAGCTTCTTTCCTGTTGCTTCCATCACAAACATTCTTCATAAAAGTTTTTCTGATTAAACAGTACCGCAAATGTCCTTGCACGCAGCACGTTATTCTGTGTTCTATACAATTTATGAAATTCAAACAGTTCTTCAATCAAAGCAAAAAAAAACTCTTAGAGTAGTGTGAATATTTGTCTGTCAGGCACTCTTTAGGGAGCACATTTTGGTTGCTACACATTTACATCGATCAAAGTAACAAAGTCTCTCACTTTCTTGGCACAGCGTGGAAGTGCGATAAAGTATAAGCTGATAATGCCTTTTCTTATGTGCTTTACGCCTACCAGGAATAAAGGTGGCCAAGGGAAGGGCCAGAAAGGGAAGAAGCAAAAGAAGAAAGAACAAGCTGAAGCAGCGCCCGTCAAGGAACGCAAAGCTACGGCGCCTTTGCCGGATCTAGGAGCTCTCTGCATATGAACACCTCCTCAACGGTGGTCACAATCTGGTGTGTAGCAACCCCCAGGCGTACGTTTTGAGGAGAGATGCCTGGGTGGCTTGCCTCGCTTGAACTGCACCGGACAGGCCAGGCTGTGTGATTGCTCCTGCTCGGTTGTGTGAATGCCATTGCCGACTGACGGTTAGCTCCTGTTATAGCTGCGCGACTGGGAGGGACGATGATGGCGGCAGATTGGCGGGTTTTCATGGGGTTTTATATACAGCAATGGTTTCTGTTGCCGAAACCTCACTTGTGATCAATGCTATATAATGGGTTACCGGAAACACGTGTTGTTTCACAGAATTTTTGGTATGGTTGCAAATTTTCATATGGCATTGGTATGGTTCCCCTGCGGCCCTGTGACCTCGTTGACGCAATCCCTGAAAAATAATCATGGGAAAGCGTAATGGAAGAATTGTGAAAGTAGAGTCCTTTTGAGCTTTTTTTACCTGCATTTCAGACATGTCTGCTGCTGCTGGTACACAATACACGGGCGTTTGCTTAGCGAGTGCCGAGAGACTAGAGAGGTTGCTTGGCCAGGAAGTGGAAAAGGCATATGGGGACTAGGAAAATGGAGATCAGTCCACGTGATCCCGCCACTAACTCGAAGCCAAATGCTTCTTGTTCTCCTTGAGTGAGTACCGTACCGTCTGAGTTCTGAAATGATTCTGAGGAGAACGGTAGTGGCAAGCAACGTAGGCCTTCGAACTTTTTTGAAACATAGAATCTACCTCAGAGAACTTCAGAAGCTCATCTGCCAAAATCGTTTATACTTTTAAATTGACATTGAAACTACTAGTTAAAAAGTGTAAACGAATTTTGAAGATGAGATTCTAGAAAATGATGTCGAAATATTTCTGAAGAAGGCTGAAAAGAAAAACTACTATCTCTTGCTGCGAACAAAATGATTATTGGTAAACGCCGGCCTAATTAAGGACTTTGCTCTAGAATACTACTCTTTCTGTTTTATAATATATATAAGACGCTTTAACTTTGTGAAAAAAGTCTATCTATATATTTTTATTGTATATGTTCGAAGTAATCTACATACTAAAGAGATCTAGATATGCTTCTTTCACAAAACTAAAATATCTTATACTATTTCGAAACAGAACAATACTATACCCTATCTTTTGTGGGAAATACTAATTAAAGTACGGTGCTCTTATCCTGCCGCTGAAGAGGGCGTCCTTTCATGGATGGATGTTATCATGCTAATCAAGGAGTGCACATTTTGAGACGGCACGCATTTCTTCTTCTCTTTTCTCTTTTGATTGAGACGGCAAATAGACATATGGGAAATAAGTATTAGCACTGCACTTTATCCAAGAGGACAAGTAGAAAAGTGGCCGGTTTCACCTAAAAAATGCTCACATGTTCCCTTCCTGTCCAATGGCCACGAGCATGGGCACGATACGGTGAGTAGGAGGTAGAGTTTGGATATAGTTAAGCTAACGCGGAACACGAGCGAAAAGTGCTTTTACTAGTTCGTCTTTTTTGAAAAAAAATTGAAGACTGCATTTAAAACAAAAATCTGCGAAAGGGACGCTTTTTTTTTGGAAAACACAATAAACTTGTAACACGCATGAACTTAGTAACTTACACTCACACGTATAAACACACATGTTCGTACTCCCTCCGTCCGCAAATAAATATACTTTTAGCCTTATCTTAAGTCAAAGTTAGTAAAATTTGACTAACTTTGCTATAAGAAAACGTAGCAACATTTATGACTCTAAATTGGTACTAATAGATGTGTTTTTCAGATTTAATTTCATAATATGTCAATTTGATATAATATATGTGTTGATAAATAGAGCAATTTACCAAGCGAATTATCTATAATAAACGCTAGATAAAACATGATTAGAATAGTAGGCAATATACTAATCATGTGAAATAGCGAAAACATATTAAAGCATATAGCCAAACAAACTGCAAGGCATAAAACTTTGGATATGATCAGAACAAGATTGAGACAGAAGATGTACACAGCAGTAGCAGAAGTGGAACCACCGGCGTTGGCCATGTCGTCGAGAAAGAGGGTGCTAATGTGGGGGAAGAAGTCCTCGTCGGGGAAGACGTCGCTATCTGTGAGGGAGTCCGTGACGAAGCGATGGTCGCCGATAGCTCCCCAAAATCTTATCGCCCTTCTCCGTCACAGACTCGAGCGGCGGGGTCTCGGAGGCCTCTTGTCCCGGCTCGCGTTACGCCGCAAGACGGATGGGGAAGATGTAGGTAGCGCGATGCTCGAACCGGGCGCAAAGGATGTGTGGCAGTGTAACTGAGAGGAGACACGACCTCTCTCTCTTATAGGCACAGAGGGGAAGGTAGACAGACTGCGCAGAAGATGAAATGAATGGATGGTAGATGAAGCGAACATGCGGCAGTCCACTCAATTCGTATTCATTTAACTCGGCTTCTGTACATCTGTTCATATATCATTCATGCGTGGCAAAATAAAGCTCGGCTCGGCGAGATTCCATAACCAGCAGGCCTGTGGCCGTGGCGAGACGAGCGAGGAGGAGGAGCGCACATGTGGAACTCTCTCCTTCTCCTTCTCATCCTTTTACCAAGTGATAGGAGAGCTCACCTTATAAGTTGGTCCAACTTTCACTCAATTAGCAATGTGGGACTAAACATTTGTCTCAGTTTTTGCCTTGCATGAATGGGCCAAATGGGCCTCTAAGATTTCAGGATTTATTGCATATAATAAATTGGCTGGGCCTGTTTAGACAAAAATTCCAACAATCCCCCACCAGATCCCAGAGGCACATGAAGTTTGCCTTTGGTTTCAAAACATTGTTTATATCCTGCATCAGTAGTGGAGACTGTTAAGTTGAACTTCCACCTAGAGCTTTATGTTATACTAGGCCGCAACTTGTATAGTGGACTATGCCTTGAACTGCAAGTTTGCTGCGAACCTAGCTTCACAAAAAGTCTTGACCGATACTAGGCTACCGTGGGACTTCCCCGCGGGTGGAGCTTATACGTCATACTCCATGACCTTTCATAAGTTTATTAGAGAGCACCCTACTCTCATAGACTGCGACATTTTAACAGTCAGACTCATATAGGTGTGTTTTTCAAAAGATGTTCTGCAGGACAACATCTTTGCTTAGGATAAGCCACTTAGAACATATTAAGATAATAAATCAACCTGCCATGCAGAATAGGAAAGTATTGCATCTTTATGGAGTGGTGTTTATTAAAGTAGGGATACTTTCCTCTCAGCTAACCAACAGCTTGTCTCCCAATTCTAATTAACGGGATCTCCGATCACATAGAGTGGTTTACCACTGTGGAAAACTCATAGTGTGGGTCTCATACCCATCTCCTTCGATGCATTTTCTATCACATTGCGTGATAGTCCCTTTATGAAGGGATCTGCCAGGTTCTTAGATGTTTGGATATAATCCAATGCAATAACTCCGGAGTTTCTCATTTTCCTAACAGATTTTAGTCTCCTCTTCACATGTCTTGAGGACTTCATATTATCCTTAGAACTGTTCACCTTAATAATCACAGTTTGATTATCACAGTTCATTGGAATTGCGGGTATAGGTTTTTCAACCATAGGTAAGTCCATCAAGAGTTCACGAAGCCACTCTGCTTCAACAGTGGCCGTGTCTAGTGCTATGAGTTCTGCTTCCATAGTTGACCTCGTTAAGATGGTCTGCTTGCAAGACTTCCAAGAAACAGCGGAACCACCAAGTGTGAAAACATATCCATTTGTGGCCTTTATCTCGTCAGCATCAGATTCTAGTTTGAATCACTATAACCCTCTAGTACCCTCGGGTACCCGGTATAGTGTATGCCATAGCTCGCAGTGCCTTTTAGATATCGCATAACTCTCTCAAGAGCATGCTAGTGATCATCTCCTGGATTTGAAACAAATCGACTTAGTTTGCTTACAGCAAAGGCGATGTCAGGCCTCGTGGCACTAGCTAAATACATAAGCGAGCCAATGATTTGAGAGTATCTTAGTTGATCTCTAGAATTTCCTCGATTCTTTCGAAGCAACACACTAGGATCATACGGTGTAGGAGAAAAATTGACGTCGCTATACCCGAAATGACTCAAGATCTTTTCCACATAGTGGGATTGAAGCAGTGTAATCCCACCATCATCATCTCTCAATAGTTTGATGTTCAGGATGACATCAGCTACTCCCAGATCCTTCATCTCAAAGGAACGAGATAAGAAATCTTTGACCTCCTTAATTGCATTAAGGTTGGTTCCGAAAATCAGTATGTCATCAACATACAAACAAAGGATGACTCCCTCACCCATACCGTGGCGATAGTATACACACTTGTCAGCTTCGTTTACAACAAAGCCTACAGCGGTTAAGGTTTTATCAAATTTTTCGTGCCACTGCTTAGGTGCTTGTTTAAGACCATACAAAGACTTCAGTAGCTTGCACACTTTTCTTTCTTGACCATTTACTACAAAACCATCTGGTTGATCCATATAAATTTCCTCATCCAACTATCTGTGAGGGAGTCCGTGACGAAGCCAGTAGTCGCGCTGATAGCGCTCCCCAAAAACCTTATCGCCCTTCTCCCGTACAGGACTCAAGCGGGGTCTCGAGGCCCTCTTGTCGGCTCGCGGTGCACGCCGCAAGACGGGATGGGGAAGATGTAGGTAGCGCAGTGCTCTGGAACTGGAGGCGCAAAGGATGTGTGGCAGTGTAACTGAGAGGAAACATTTCAGCTTCTATACATCTGTTCATATACCATTCATGCGTGGCAAAATAAAGCTCGGCTCGGCGAGATTCCCGCAACCCGCGGCGCGCGCGCGTCGTGACGAGGCGAGGCGAGGCGTGGCGAGGCGAGCGAGGAGGAGGAGCGCGCGTGTGGAACTCTCTCCTTCTCCTTCTCATCCTTTTACCAAGTGATAGGAGAGTTCACCTTATAAGTTGGTCCAACTTTCACTCAACTTCAATCTGGGACTAAACATTTGTCTCATCTCTTGCCTTGCATGAATGGGCCAAATGGGCCTCTACGATTTCAGGAATTTATTGGCATATAATAAATGGGTTGGGCCTATTTAGGCAAAAATTCCAACAATATGTTGCTATATTCATTAATAAAGTTGATCAAATTTGATAAACTTTGACTTAGAAGTACATTTTATTTACGGAAAGAAGGAATACACATCTAAGGGGAGGGGAGGGGTCTTTTTTGAAGTGCTAACTCATCAAAAATAAAATGTTTCTTTTGAGCCTTTGGAAAAAGCAACGTGACGAACCACACAGGCAAAGCGAAGATGCATGAAAACAGAAGATCAGGTTTTGATAAACTAGTAGCTGTTGTCCTATCTTTGAGGCGGGCGGCTCTGCCCATGATGAGGCCATGATTTATTTGGCCGGCACGAGAAGACAGCTTTGTAGCTGCAGGATCTGCGCGCACAGGCGTGCTATAGCAGACGGTGTAGGATAACAAGCTGTGAACGCAAGGAATGCGTGCGCCGCCGGGACTGGAGCCGCACAGCGCAGAGGTGCGCACTGCACTGAACGGCGGCGGTGCGCGTGGTGACCCCTGGAGCGAGGCAACGAATGGAGCGGGGAAGGGGATCAGGCAGCGAAAGTAATAGTACTAATATATACTACTCCCTCTCTTCACAATTAGATTTCAACTGGGTTTAGTTAAAGTCAAACTTTTTTAAAATTTGACTAAATATTTAGTAAAAAGTAAAAGTATCTACGGTGTAAAATTTATAGTGTTAGAATCTTCGTAAGTAATATTTTTATAATATGCTATACATTTGGAATAATGAATGTTGATATATTTTTCTATATTTATGGTCAAGGTTGATAAAGTTTGACTCAAAAGAAATTCTAGAACCGCGAAGTAATAAAAAACGGAGGGACGGAGTACTCCAGTATTAACAGGAAATGGCGTGCCTCGTTTCAACAGGGATGGATGTTCAAGTGGGCAAGGAGACGGTGGCCCGCCCTGCACGCTCCCGTCCGTCCATGTTGCCGGCATGGTCTGCCCCCTCCCGGCCGGTTCCCGAGGAGCTAGGAGAGTGGGTGGGTTCACCGAGGCCGTTAACGGCGGCGACTACCGAGCGGTCACCGCGAGATTCCAACTTCCGACCATACTATGGCGGACCAGCCGGCCGCAACGAAGCACCGTTCATCAGCGAAGGAAAACGTTCACGGAATCACGGGCACGTCACCGACCGCGGTGACCCCAGCAACTCCCAACCAACCGTTCATCAGCCAGCCAGCCGCACCGCGCATCTGCATATTCCTTTCCTGTTAAGCAAAGAAAGTTTGCTGACGTCTAGGAATCGTGCTGGTACCCCTTGCCGACGTCTAGGAATCGTGCTGGTACCCCTGCATGCCGCGATACGGCATACGGATACTCCCTTGCGGACGTCCGCAGGCAGGCGGCCGCTCCTCGTCCTTGACGGCTTTTCTGTCGCCGGAGCTGATTACTAGTTAAGCTCTCCTGTCGTAGGAGACGCACGCATGGCCGCCGAAACCGTCCGACGTTCCTGAAAACCGGCACGCACGGCATGACCGGTCCGATCCATGCATGCGGCCGGGCGGGCGGGGACTCGATCAGCTTCCTCTCGTCTGATGCTCACCTGCGTTCTTGCTACTACCCCAAATACTCCAGTTTCATGATGCTCTCACCTCATCAGCTTGGAAGAAAACGACATGAACTTCCACATTATTATTGTATAATACCTTCAAGTGTATGTAGTCACTTGGAGGCATTTTGGCTGCTACCCAAGGTGTACGTATGTAGTCACTTGAAGCCATTTTGGCTGCTACCCATGACTACAGACATATAAATGTTATTTCATCTCTATTAATGTCCCTATTTTCAGATGGGTCGATACATGTACAGCTTTTCGGAGATCCATGAGTTGTACTCCTATTATTGAAATAAACTGAAATCATACAACAAAACGGCCGTACACATCAACGATGCACGGGCCGGGGCTTCACCTCATCGGAGATGATACTCTCTAGTATATACCTAACTAGATGTTGCGGATTTTCTAGATCCGCATGTATCTAAACACTAGTACTATACACTAAAAAAAATGTCCAAGTGTATGCAAACTCCTTCCCCCAAGCATTTTTAGTGCGTTAGGAATACATTTTCGTTGTCACGAGCCAATTCGGCATTTACAGTGGGATCAGCCTTCTCCGTGGGGACGATCATGTCAAATTATACGGTTGTATACACACGGTCGAAATGGTAGTGTTGAGTAGAGTACACAGTATGGTCATTTTTTTAAGCGAGGCGATTTTCATTCGGTAACATACATTTGGATATTGAATTGGATGCATCAGTCACACTATCGAAAAGTCCCATTCGATGGAGAAGGACTAACGTTATGTTTTGTTCGACAGCAGGGCGAATCATTATTTTTCTTAAAAATAAAAAAACATGGAAGGTGCAATTTTTGTTTGATTGTTGAGTTATTGGAATTAATGATCGATTCATTTCTAGGCTAATATGTGATTTCTAGATTTATGCTCATTCTCCGATTGTGATTTCCACCGTAAATAATGTAATTAATGGCGATCGTGTATTGTGTTTATACATTTTTCGCATGAGTCGAAAAGAAATGACCTGTTATGATTACTATATTAGCACTAGAGACTGAAAGTGGAATGCTGATTTGCAGCATACCTAATGCACCGCTGCTATTGTTTTTTGAAATTTTTGAAAAGTGTGCCATTGAGTTTCAAGAAACCACAACTTTTTTTATGGATACAAGAACTGCCCTGGATATTCGTGCGGAGTTTCGGTAGACATTTCATTGTATTTTGCACTACGAAAAACAAATCTGAAATTTGTGGCTGAACAAAATGTCCCATTTTTGTTATTTGTTTTCCGATTTGTTACATATTTTTCGATTTTTCTTATTTTGTTTGAAAAATAGGTGCTCGGGTGGTGCCGGACTTGAATCTTGTAGCTTTGCTTTGGTTCACAGTACGATTGGCGTGCCTTCATCCAACAACGTTCACGTACGTAGGACGCATTTTCCCTGTTCGTGTTGGAGCTGTCCAGTGAGAAGTTTGTACTGTAAGAATTTTCCGGCGCTCATGTAAATAGATGACAGCCGCGCAGAGATCTCCCGCGTCCACGCTTGATCTCACGGCCTTGGTTGACCATGGTGACGTGTCTTAATACTACTAGATCACATTGACACCAAATAATAATCGTCTAATCTAATAAACAGCTGACCTCGTTCTGTCTTAACTCGAGGCCGCCCTTCTGCGTCCCACGATTTTGATCGAACGGCTCGTTGCAAGCGGCGCGCGAAGGGCCCAACGTCATTGTCTTTCAGACAGAGCCGTTTCGCGTGGTGGGTGTCCCCCGCATTTCGCGTCGCTGTCCATTTTCGCTTCCGCACATCGGCGGTCGCGTGGTTGCTCTCCACCGGCGCATCGGCGGAGATCTTCAGGAGGAAGTTGTTGTCGCCGGCGGCGCTTACACCCGCACGTACATCGCCCGCACGTACATCGCCCGCGGATGCTTGTGTGGCACACGCACTTATGTCGTCGGCGCTGTCAAGAGGTGGGGGAGAGGGGGTTGGTCAGGCCGCCGGTCGATTTGGTCGCCAGCGGCACATCTGGGCTACATCCTCTCTCGCCGCCGGCCACATCGTCGATGCGCGCAGTGTTCGGCTACTTCCGTTAACACCCTTGAATCCGTGGTTGTCTGTCGAGATTCAAGCCGAATAAATCGATGGTTGGCTACATCGTCTAACGGCCGGCCAGATTCCTGTTCTCTTTGGCTTCATCTCCACTAAATCTGTATGGATCTGTTTTTCTCCACTACATCTCTACTGCATCTTGCTAGATTTCATCTGGTTACTCCTGTTGAGAAATAGAGCAATTTACCAAGCGAATTATCCAAAATAAACGCTAGATAAAACATGACTAGAATAATAGGCAATATACTAATCATGCTAAATAGCGAATACAAATTAAGGCATATAGCCAAACAAACTGCAAAGCATAAAACTTTGGATAGGATCAGAACAAGATTGAGACAGAAGATGTACACGGCAGTAGCAGAAGTAGAACCGCCGGCGTTGGAACCGTCATTGGCCATGTCGTTGAGGAAGAGGATGCTGATGTCGGGGAAGAAGTCCTCGTCGGGGAAGACGTCGCTATCTGTGAGGGAGTCCGTGACGAAGCCAGTAGTCACGCTGATAGCGCTCCCCAAAAACTTTATCGCCCTTCTCCCGCATGGGACTCAAGCGGCGGGTCTCGAGGCCTCTTGTCGGCTCGCGGTGCACGCCGCAAGACGGGATGGGGAAAGATGGAAATAGCGCGATGCTCTGAACCGGGCGCAAGGGATGTGTGGCGGCGTCTTTGAGAGGAGGCGACCTCTCTCTTATAGGCGCAGAGGAAGCGAGCGTGCGAAGATGAAACGAATGGACGGAAGATGAAGCGAACAGGCGGCAGTCCACCGGACAGCCTCCACTCAATTCGTATTCATTTAACTCATATTAAAATTCCATTCAAAGCAAACGTTTCAGCTTCTGTACATCTGTTCATATACCATTCATGCGTGGCAAAATAAAGCTCGGCTCGGCGAGATTCCCGCAACCCGCGTCGCGCGCGCGCGCGACGTGACGAGGCGAGGCGTGTGTAGGGGTTCGTAGCATGGAAAACAAAAATTTTCTATCGCATACAAACAAACAAGCCAAGATCTATCTACTAGATTGTAGCAACGAGTCGATGGAATAACTTACCCTCGAAGATTCCAAAGCGGTTAACGAGCAGATTCGTGGGTGATGTAGTCGTACTCTTTCCGATCTCAAGATCGCGTAGACGATCCTTCCGGTATGCGTTCGGCGCTCCCTGATCGGTCACACGTTAAATTTTCGGCGAAGACCTTCCTCTCCTTGTTCCAAAGAAATGGAGGTTGTAGCACTCTCCTCGCGATTCCGGCAGCACAACGGCGTGGTACCGGAAGTAGAGGGGAGATCTCGCAGGGCTTCGCCTTAAGCCGGAGCGAGTATGGTGGAGTATGAGAGAAGCTTTAGTGGTCTAGGGATTAGACACACCAATTAGAAGGCTCTAAACCGAAGGCTAGGGCAATTAGAAGCTCTAAACCAAAACGGCTCTAAACCGGAGGTTGTGGCTAGGGTTTAGATTAGAGGATAGGAACTTGTGTGTCTAGAGGAGGGGGCCCTGCCCCTCATTTTATAGGTGGGAGGTGCGGACAAGGGGAGGGAGTCCCTCCCCAACTCGGCCTTGGGTGATGCGCCGGCTTGGAGAGGAGGGACTCCTCCCCCAAGTCGGTTTCAACCTCCTCCTTCCTCTTTCCCTCACTTTCCTGTTTTAGCCGTTTGACTTTCAAACTGGCCGTTTGACTTTTCAGTTTGGGATTCAATTTAATCCTTTATTTGGAACAGTGAGAACACTTAGTACATGATGCAATCATTCCAATATGCAATGACACATTCATGTACCCTTCCTCCGAGTGCTTGGGACATTCCGGAACCTTCTAGAACATTCCCGATGAAAACACCGGAATCATTTCCGAACTCCGAAACGGGACTTTCCTTATATGAATCTTATTCTATGGACCATTCCGGATCACCTCGTGATATCCCGGATCCCATCCGAGACTCCGAACAACATTCGGTCTCTTTCTCATAATACCATAACTACTCAAACAACGTCGAATACTTAAGTGTGTCTCCCTACGGTTCGTGAATTATGCGGACATGATCGAGACACTTATCCGATCAATAACCAATAGAGGAATCTGGAAATTCATATGGCTCCCACATATTTCTACGATTACTTTGCGATCGAATGAACCACTTACATACGATACCAATTTCCCTTTGTCTCACGATAGTTTACTTATCCGAGGTTATGATCGTCGGTATCTCTGCATACCTAGTTCAACCTCGTTACCGATAAGTACTCTTTTCTTGTTCCCGTGATATGTGATCCCTTGTGAGCCAGTCACATGCTTGCAAGCTAATTGGATGACATTCCACCGAGAGGGCCAGAGTATATCTATCCGTCATATGGATGGACAAATCCCACTCTTGATCCATGTGTTTCAACCAATACTTTCTGAACACTCAATGCCACCTTTATAGCCACCCTGTTACGGTGTGGTGTTTGATGACATCAAAGCATCTATCCAGAAAAGGTGATATGCATGATCTCATGGTCGAAGGAATTAGGTTACTATGTATCAGAAAGCATATAGCAATTGAACTATTTAAATGACTTGATCTTTATGCTACGCTTATCTATAGGAGTATGTCCATCACATCATTCTCCTAATGATATGATCCTGTTGTTAATAACATCTCTATGTTCATGATCAGGAAACCATGATCATATATTAACCAACAAGCTAGTTTAACAAGAGGCTTTACTAGGGACTCTTATTTTAGTTTACAAATCACACAAGTATTAATGTTTCCGGTTAATACAATTATAGCATGGTATGTAAACATTTATCATAAGTGTGAAGATATGATAATAACCACTTTATTATTGCCTCTTGGGCATATCTCCAACAGTCTCCCACTTGCACTAGAGTCAATATTCTAGTTTCAAACCTTTGTGTATTCAACACATATGGCTTTCCGGTGTTGTATGTACACGATTGCTAGTGGTCAACTGATCTCCGGATCTGACACTTCCAGGTCCGTGTGTAATTGCATGTCTTTGCGTCTCTACGCATCACTCATTCTCTAATGAGATGGCTTCGTACAAATTTGGTCCTTTGGTGTGACCTTTAGTTCTTTGGGGTTAAAACATGTTGATAATATTGTCGTACAATATATCTTCATAGTATTATCCCGCTGTGAACTACACCTAGTTTGATAACAAACTACTTAACACAAATGCCCTCTTTAGCTGCTATTATAGCAGTCATATACTTAGCCTTTTGTTGTAGTATCTGTCACAATGTCTTAACTTTGGAACTCATCCAAATCCATTATGGAACTCACTTTCCATTATATTGTGCCACCCTTGGTTTAGATTGAGATAAACTTAATTTGTACTTTGTGACAAAACTAGTATCAATGTAGTACTTTTACAATGAACTAACCATCTATTTGTCACTTCTACAAATAATATACTCTTAGTTCTTCCAAAAGATCATAAGAATATTCTTACTATTGTCCAATGATCATCTTATGAATCATTCTGGTATATGCTCACAACATTTAGAGCATAGGACATATTTGGATTTGTACATATCACAGTATGATTGATATAAATACTCTTTGTGATCAAGTATCAATCTATACTCGAATCTTGTTTCATTTACCAAATGTCAGTACATTTGAATATATCATCAATATTGAACTCATTCAATCCTTTCTGTGCAACGAGAACCTTTCTTGTAGTTTCTATATTGAACTCATTCAATATATCATCTATGTACTTTTGGCACAACCATATTAGCGTCTATTGATGCCAAATATTTGGGTTTTGCCTAAGTCTTTCATCGGGATGAAATTCTTAATATGTGTTAATAAAAGATACATCATTTCCAATCAACAATATGTCTTCCACATAATGTATTAGAAACATGTCTTAGCGTCCCACTTAATTTCTTGCAAATGCAAGCATCTTCATTGTCTCTGATGAAATTAAACTCTTTTAACAGTTTCATCATAGTGAAGATTCCAACTCCGCTATGCTTACTTCAACCATTGAAGTTTGCATATGTTTTTAGCATCCCTTGAATTTTAACAAAAAACCCTTTGTACTGTGTCATGCACACGTCCTAGGTAACCCTTCTATTAGAAGAACTTGTTTTGTTTATTCAACTACCATATAATAAAATTATATGTAGTGGTTGCTACACTAATCCGTCTAGACTAAATATCGCTATGAAAGATCAGATCTTGTCATAGTCAACCTTTGAACATTGTTGTGAACTCTTTTCCAACATGTCGACTATTTCATAGATGTGCAACATCCATGTCTATTTATTTATAGATCCAAACACAACTGTAAGGTCTTACACCTTTCTCGAGGGTCCTTCAAGTTCAAAACTTGATTTCTCGTGTATGGAACTATCACGGATTTTATGGCTTCAAGCCATTTGACGGAGTCAGGGCCCATCATCGCTTCTTTGCATGTAGTCGGTTCATTATTCTCAAATAATGATTCAACCCTCAAATCTTGGTATTTGATTGTTTACCCGATCTACTTGTTTCAATAGGAACTTAGATCTCTGTGACCACAACCTTTGAGGCACGTGAGCCATGAGCATTGTTGCTGCCTCCGGAACACTTTTCGGCGCTGCGCAACTTTGCACATATAGCTAAGGTTCCTTTAACCTTATCAAAGTTCTATTGTCCTCCCACTTTTCTTTTCACGAAAAATTCCTTCCCAAAGAAACTTGACGTTCTAAGCGACAAACACTTTTGTCTCTGGTGTTATGGAGGAATACTCAACAGTTATACAAAGACAGGTTCATCCGACTTTGGTTGCAAACATCTTTCTTATGCATAGAAAACCAATGTTTAAGAAAGTACAACTTGTGTTTTATCCCAAACCATAACTTTATATGGTGTCATTTCAACGGATTATGATGGAGCTCTTTTCAGTGGAAAAACGGTAATCTCTAAAGCTTTTAATCTTTAAAATATAATGGCAGTTTTATGAATTATACCTTTGATCTTACCATGTCAAACAAGGTTTAATTACATATCTCGAACGCTCCATACCCTTATGGTGTTTCGGGAAATGCAAATCCATTGAACGATTCCTTAAATCTTAGGTATTATGCTAAACTCTATAACTCAAATATCTTCCTTTATGATCTTTATCATAAACTGTTTATATTCTTGTTACAATGATTTTGCACTTCATCTTGAAAGTCTTTGAACTTTTCAAATGTTTCATACTTCATCCTTATTAAGTAAATATTCATATATTCACTCAAAATTTCGGAAAAAGCAAATGAAGTTAAAATCCATCGCTCTTGACTACACATAATGGACTTCGTACAACAATATGTACAAATTCCAATAAGCTAGTCTTTCGTTCCCTTTTGGCCTATGAACGAAGTTTCAATTATCTCTAGGAAAGTTTCACAAGTGTCATTTGATCAAAAATCAAAAGACTCCAAAATTCCATCCACATGGAGTTTCTTCATGTTTTCTTTCCAGTATAATTTAAACGGCGATGTCACTTCCTAAGTGATCTTTCAATCAATTTGTCTTTCGACATCTTTAGCACTAGTTTCATGGATGTGATGTCTCCAACGAGATTTGCGAATCCATCTTTTATGGATTACGGCAATTATTTGAACAACCCTTTTGTTCTCATAATACCTGATAAAACAAATCTTTGAAGGCAAGCTTTGATGTTTAACGAGCAACATAATAACCCTTTATTTGTTCTCGGTGAACATCATCACATATTCTTTTGCTAGTTACTTAGGCCATTGTAGTTCATGAATTGTGTTGTTTCGTATGACGATTCACACCAACAAATTCAGTATCAAATACTTGAGAACCACATTGTTTAATAAGCAAAGAATATAGCCATAACATGTATATCATCTATATACTTAATTTGAACAATTCTAGTCTTTTCCTTTCGCCATATATTTATGAGATTCTCTTTCAAGATTTCCTTTTACATTTGAAAGAATCTATCAACATCAATAGTGGAGTCATACATATGACATATAGTCCAAAGCGTGTATAATTAAATACCAATGTCTTTGGACTTGCACTTTGAAGTAGATCACCATCATCAAATGTTTGGTGTTCTTTCAAATTCCTTTCTTTAGTAATCTCTTGGTGTAGTAAACATTTTACCTACATCAAATATTCACCCTTATCATGGAATCGTCCATGATTAAGCTACTGTTAGCTTATAACGATGAATTATGAGTATAATGTTGCTATCCAAAACCTTTTGGAGGATTAGGACAACAAGTGTCTCCAACCTTTTGCAAATTCTCATCAAAATATGAGAACATGAACTTTGCCATATTATACTCTATCATGTTGTAACCAAAACTTCGTTTCAGATATCACAATATCTTCCATACATCATGGTTTCTGAAACAACTCTTTCAGATCCTAGATAACCTTGATATTAAGAGAATCCTTTGAATATCAAGAATCATGGAGACAAACATGATACTTATATACTAACACTTGGAATTGTTACTCTTGATTTAATACTAATTATTAAACTTCATGGAGTAACTGGAACTTACTGAAAGTTTGCAATAGGACTTTTAAACTTTAGATTAACACTTCAAAACAATACGATACCAGTTCGTAAAGTAACTAACCAGAATTCTATAGTTCTATCATCTCAATTATAACTAAGCGCAAGGTGGTAAACGGATGCCAATGACTACAACAACTATGCAAATTCACTTTGATTTAGTTTATGATAAATTGAGTTCTAATTAATAATTAAATTAATCTAGGTGAACTCCACTCAAAACAATATCCCTCACATTGTTTTAGTGATCACGAACCAAATCCACCACATCAAAACCGATCATCACGAGAGTTGATGCAACTTCAATGGCGAACAATCAACATGTTCATCATATCTACTATATGACTCATGCTTTACCTTTCGGTGATCCGTGTTCCGAGACCATGTCTGTACATGCTAGGCTCGTCAAGATCAACCTTAGCTTCTGCATGAGCAAATCTGGCTTGCTCACGTTGTATACACTCGCAGAATCTAACACACCCGATCATCACGTGGTGCTTCGAAACAACGAGCTTTAGCAACGGTGCTAACTAAGGGTGAACACTTTATGACTTGAAATTGATGTGCATGAGGGATCATCTTATAATGCTACCGTCGTCTACTAATCAATACAAGATGCATAAGGATTAACATCACATGCAATTCAATATTATGTGATATGATATGGCCTTTCTTCTTTGTGCTTCCGATCTCCATCTTCAAGCACGAACATGATCTCCATCATCACCGGCATTGCATCAAGGTCAATGATGCTTCACCAAGGTTGTCGTCCACCGGCTTCAACTATTACAACTACTTTGAATAGACACGCGGGTCTTAACATAAATTAAAGACAACCAAATGGCTCCTGCCGGTTGCCAACTTACAATAAGGAACATTGCATACATCAAATATTATCACAATCATGGCCATATCACATCACTGCACACCCCTGCAAAACAAAGTTAGACGCCTCTACTTTCTTTGCATATTTTACGTGGTTTGGGGCTTTCAATAAGTGTCGTTCTAACTTACGAACAAGAACCACAACATTGATACTAGCATTGTTGATCACCCGTTGTAAATTGGATCTTAACTATGCTAGGAGAAAGCACCATAAAGCCACTTATGCAATACAAGTTGCATGTCAAGCGTGGAGCAAGTCTCATGAACGATGTCATGTAAGGTTATCCCGGGCCGCTTCATCCCAACATACCGCAAGATGCAAAGTACACAAGAAGCAATTGACAATAAAAGCATCAACGCCCATAATGACCATTGTGTTCTACTCGTGCAACAGATCTACATATAGACACGGCTCTGATACCACTGTAGGGGTTCGTAGCATGGAAAACAAAAAATTTCTATCGCATACAAACAAACAAGCCAAGATCTATCTACTATATTGTAGCAACGAGTCGATGGAATAACTTACCCTCGAAGATTCCAAAGCGGTTAACGAGAGCAGATTCTCGTGGGTGATGTAGTCGTACTCTTTCCGATCTCAAGATCGCGTAGACGATCCTTCCGGCGCTGCGTTCCGGCAGCGCTTCCGCAGTCGGTCACACGTTCGGTACTCGACGAAGACCTTCCTCTCCCTTGTTCCAGCAGGCAGCGGAGGTTGTAGCACTCTCCTCGCGATTCCGGCAGCACAACGGCGTGGTACCGGAAGTAGAGGGGAGATCTCGCAGGGCTTCGCCTTAAGCCGGAGCGAGTATGGTGGAGTATGAGAGAGGCTTTAGTGGTCTAGGGATTAGACACACCAATTAGAAGGCTCTAAACCGAAGGCTAGGGCAATTAGAAGCTCTAAACCAAAACGGCTCTAAACCGGAGGCTTTGGCTAGGGTTTAGATTAGAGGATAGGAACTTGTGTGTCTAGAGGAGGGGGCCCTGCCCCTCCTTTTATAGGTGGGAGGTGCGGCCAAGGGGAGGGAGTCCCTCCCCAACTCGGCCTTGGGTGGTGCGCCGGCTTGGAGAGGAGGGACTCCTCCCCCAAGTCGGTTTCAACCTCCTCCTTCCTCTTTCCCTCACTTTCCTGTTTTAGCCGTTTGACTTTCAAACTGGCCGTTTGACTTTTCAGTTTGGGATTCAATTTAATCCTTTATTTGGAACAGCGAGAACACTTAGTACATGATGCAATCATTCCAATATGCAATGACACATTCATGTACCCCTTCCCCTCCGGAGTGCCGGACATTTCGGAACCTTCTAGAACATTCCCGATGAAAACACCGGAATCATTTCCGAACTCCGAAACGGGACTTTCCTTATATGAATCTTATTCTCCAGACCATTCCGGATCACCTCGTGATATCCCGGATCCCATCCGAGACTTCGAACAACATTCGGTCTCTTTATCATAATACCATAACTACTCAAACAACGTAGAATCCTTAAGTGTGTCTCCCTACGGTTCGTGAATTATGCGGACATGATCGAGACACTGCTCCGATCAATAACCAATAGAGGAATCTGGAAATTCATATGGCTCCCACATATTTCTACGATTACTTTGCGATCAAATGAACCACTTACATACGATACCAATTTCCCTTTGTCTCACGATAGTTTACTTATCCGAGGTTATGATCGTCGGTATCTCTGCATACCTAGTTCAACCTCGTTACCGATAAGTACTCTTTTCTCATTCCGTGATATGTGATCCCTTGTGAGCCAGTCACATGCTTGCAAGCTAATTGGATGACATTCCACCGAGAGGGCCCAGTATATCTATACGTCATATGGATGGACAAATCCACTCTTGATCCATGTGTTTCAACCAATACTTTCGAACACTCAATGCCACCTTTATAGACACCTGTTACGGTGTGGTGTTTGATGACATCAAAGCATCCATCCGGAAAAGGTGATATGCATGATCTCATGGTGAAGGAATTAGGTTACTATGTATCGAAAGCATATAGCAATTGAACTATTTAAATGACTTGATCTTTATGCTACGCTTATCTATAGGAGTATGTCCATCACATCATTCTCCTAATGATATGATCCTGTTGTTAATAACATCTCTATGTTCATGATCAGGAAACCATGATCATATATTAACCAACAAGCTAGTTTAACAAGAGGCTTTACTAGGGACTCTTATTTTAGTTTACAAATCACACAAGTATTAATGTTTCCGGTTAATACAATTATAGCATGGTATGTAAACATTTATCATAAGTGTGAAGATATGATAATAACCACTTTATTATTGTCTCTTGGGCATATCTCCAACAGCGTGGCGTGGTGAGCGAGGAGGAGGAGCGCGCGTGTGGAACTCTCTCCTTCTCCTTCTCATCCTTTTACCAAGTGGTAGGAGAGCTCACCTTATAAGCTGGTCCAACTTCCACTCAACTAGCAATGTGGGACTAAACATTTGTCCCAGCTCTTGTCTTGCATGAATGGGCCACATGGGCCTCTAGGATTTTCAGGAATTATTGAAATAGAAAATGGGCTAGACTATTTGGGCCAAAATTCCAACAATCCCCACTGATCCCGAGGCACATGTAATTTGCCTTTGGTTCCAAAAACACTGTTTATATACCGGTACTATAGTGGAGACTGTTAAGATGAACTTCCACCTAGAATTCTATGCTACACTAGGTTGCGACTTATACGATGGACTATGCCTTGAGCGCAAGTTTCTGCAATCTAGCTTCACACGAAGTCTTGACCGATCTTGGCTCTACCGTGGGACTTCCAGGGTGGAGCTTATCGTCATACTCCATGACCTTTCATGAGTTTATTAGAGAGCACCCTACTCTCATAGGCTGCGGCTTTTAACAGTCAGACTCATATAGGTGTGTTCTTCAAAAGATGTTCTGAGGACAACATCTTTGCTTAGGATAAGCCACTTAGAACACATTAAGATAATAAATCAACCTGCCATGCGAATAGGAAAGTATTACATCTTTATGGAGTGGTGTTTATTAAAATAGGGATACTTTCCTCTCGGCTAACCAACACTTGTTTCCCAATTCTAATTCACGGCATCTCCGATCACATAGAGTGGTTTGCCACCGTGGAAAGCTCAAATTGTGGGTCTCATACCCATCTCCTTCGATGCATTTTCTATCACGTTGCGTGATAGACCCTTTAATGAAGGATCTGCCAAGTTTTTAGATGTTTGGATATAATCCAATGCAATAACTCCGAGTTTCTCATTTTCGACAGATTTCAGTCTCCTCTTCACATGTCTTGAGGACTTCATATTATCCTTAGAACTCACCTTAATAATCACGTTTGATTATCACGGTTCATTGGAATTGCGGGTATAGATTTTTCAACCACGTAAGTCCATCAAGAGTTCACGAAGCCACTCGCTTCAACAATGGCCGTGTCTAGTCTTGTGAGTTCTGCTTCCATAGTTGACCTCGTTAAGATGGTCTGCTTGCAAGACTTCCAAGAAACAGCGCCACCACCAAGTGTGAAAACATATCCACTCGTGGCCTTTATCTCATCAGCATCAGATATCCAATTTGAATCACTATAACCCTCTAGTACCCTCGGATACCCGGTATAGTGTATGCCATAGCTCGCAGTGCCTTTTAGATATCGCATAACTCTTTTAAGAGCATGCCAGTGATCATCTCCTGGATTTGAGACAAATCGACTGAGTTTGCTTACAGCAAAGGCGATGTCAGGTCTCATGGCACTAGCTAAATACATAAGCGAGCCAATGATTTGAGAGTATCTTAGTTGGTCTCTAGCATTTCCTCGATTCTTTCGAAGCAACACACTAGGATCATATGGTGTAGGAGAAAAATTGACGTCGCTATACCCGAAACGACTCAAGATCTTTTCCACATAGTGGGACTGAAGCAATGTAATTCCACCATCATCATCTCTCAATAGCTTGATGTTCAGGATGACATCAGCTACTCCCAGATCCTTCATCTCAAAGGAATGAGATAAGAAATCTTTGACCTCCTTAATTGCATTAAGGTTGGTTCCGAAAATTAGTATGTCATCAACATACAAACAAAGGATGACTCCTCACCCCACCATGGCGATAGTATACGCACTTGTACCGTTTACAACAAAGCCTACAGCGGTTAAGGTTTTATCAAATTTTTCGTACTTTAGGTGCTTGTTTAAGACCATACAAAGACTTGATAGCTTGCACACTTTTCTTTCTTGACCATTTACTACAAAACCATCTGGTTGATCCATATAAATTTCCTCATCCAACTCTCCATTTAGGAAAGCCGTCTTAACGTCCATTTGATGAACGAGAAGACCGTGTGAGGCAGCCAGAGAAAGTAGTACTCGAATGGTGGTTAACCTTGCTACAGGTGAGTAAGTGTCAAAGAAGTCTTCACCTTCCTTTTGGGTATAACCCTTGGCCACAAGCCTTGCCTTGTACTTCTCAATAGTACCATCAGGCCTTAGTTTCTTCTTGAACACCCATTTACATCCTACAGGTTTGCACCCATAAGGACGATCAGTGATCTCCCATGTTTCATTAGCTAAGATGGAATTCATCTCACTATGAACAGCTTCCTTCCAGTAGTCAGCATCAGGATATGCATAAGCTTCTCAAATGGAAGTTGGAGTGTCATCCACAAGGTACACAATGAAATCATCACCAAAAGACTTTGCAGTCCTTTGTCTCTTGCTCCTTTTAGGAATTTCATTATCCTCCTCCTTAGGACTTTCAGAGTGTTCAATCGGAATGGTAGGTTCAGAGAATATAGCAAATTCCTGATTAGATGAACTAGGTATCTCCGGATTTGATGAGTTAGGTTTATCCTTCATTGGAAAGATATCCTCAAAGAAAGTCGCATCAGTCGACTCCATGATTGTACCGACATGAATGTTAGGTACTTCAGATTTTACTATCAATAATCTATAACCAATGCTATGAAAAGCATAGCCCAGAAAAACACAATCAATGGTTTTTGGTCCAAGCTTGCGCTTCTTGGGGATTGGTACATTAACCTTTGCCAAACAACCCCAAGTACGTAAGTAAGAGAGTTTTAGTCTTTTCTTCTCCCATTCTTCGAATGGAGTAATTTCTTTGTTCTTTATGGGAACTCGGTTTAGGACATGACACGCGGTCAATAATGCCTCCCCCCACCATTCCTTAGAAAGACCCGATGTGTCTAACATGGCGTTAACCAAATCTGTTAGAGTACGGTTCTTTCTTTCAGCTACTCCATTTGACTGGGGTGAGTAGGGAGGCGTACTCTCATGAATTATGCCATGTTCCGCACAAAAGGAATCAAACTCGTTGGAAAAATACTCTCCACCACGATCAGACCTAAGCCTCTTAATCTTTCGATCAAGTTGATTTTCTACCTCAGCTTTATAGATTTTGAAGAAACTCAAAGCCTCATCTTTTGATTTCAGAAGATACACATGACAATATCTCGTAGAGTCATCGATCAAAGTCATGAAATATTTCTTTCCACCTTTTATCAACACACCATTCATCTCACAAAGATCAGAATGTATGAGCTCTAGTGGTGTTAAATTTCTCACTTCTGCAGTCGTATGTGACTTGCGAGGTTGTTTAACTTGTACGCAGACTTGGCACTTAGATCCCTTAACAGTTGATAAATCAGGGATTAAATTCATTTTGGCTAGCCGCGTCATACAACCAAAATTAATATGACAAAGACGAGAGTGCCAGACATTTAATTCAAAATTTGTGTAAATATGATTAACAACTTTATTACAAATGTCTGACAGAGATAAGCGGAACAAGCCTCCGCATTCATAGCCTTTACCAATAAAGGTTCCATACTTCGAAATTACAAATTTATTGGACTCGAATACAATCTTGTAGCCATCTCGACACAGAAGAGATCCGCTAACAAGATTTTTATTTATTGAGGGAACATGATGCACGTTCTTGATACAGTCTTTTCCGAAGTGAACTTGGATCGACCGTACCAACACCATGAGCGAAGCATGCGAGCCGTTCCCCATCGGCATGGTTTGAGTCCCTCCGACTGATATGAAGAAAACATGGAAATATCGAGCAGACATGTACATTAGCGCCGTATCAATCCACCAATCAGAGAATGACATAATGAAAGAAAAGAGGTAATATACCATACCCAACATCTTTCATCTCAACGTCGCCCATGACAACATTAGCGATCTTCTTGCTCTTCCCATCTTGGCGCTTGTCAAGCGGTTGGGACAAGCGAGCCCAATGATTAGGATCACCGCACATGACAAGCACCTTTCCTCTTATCGGTCTTCTTCTTGAAGTTTGGTGGACTGTGAGGCCTTGTTCTTTCCATCGAACTTTCCTTTATCATCAAACTTTCCTTTGTTCTTGAACTTGTGAGGCTGGAAGTTCCTTTTCTGTACCAGGTTGGCATTAGAACCTCCCTCGGTACCTCGAGCACGTGTGTCTTTTGCTCTCGCCTTCTCTTCCACATCAAGAGTCCCAATGAGATCCGTCACGGAGAACTCTTATCTCTTGTGATTCAGAGAAGTAGCAAAATTCCTCCATGACTGGGGAAGTTTGGCAATGATGCCTCCGGCAACAAACTTGTCCGGTAACACACAAGTGAAGTGCTCAAGCTCCCTGACAAGTGACTGTATCTCATGAGCCTGCTCCACAATGGAGCGGTCATCAATCATCTTGTAGTCATAGAATTGTTCCATGACATACAGTTCACTTACAGCATCAGAGACTCCAAATTTTCTCTCGAGCGCATCCCACATATCTTTGCCATTACTGAATGACAGATATTAATCGACAATATTGTCGCCAAGGATGCTGATCAAGGCAGCCTTGAAAGTGGTATCAAGTTTTTGGAACGCCTCTTCCTGAGCGGGATTAAGTTCCCCCTCAGGTGCGCCATAGATGGCGTTATAGCAGCTCATGGTCTGAAACGAGCACCTTTGCTCTCGCCATCGTTTGTAATTCACACCTTCAAACACAGGTGGCTTCATAGAAGCAACAAAGCCACTTGGGGCAAATTGCCTGAAATAAGGTTTTTGGATTGTTGAGAAATAGAGCAATTTACCAAGCGAATTATCCAAAATAAACGCTAGATAAAACATGACTAGAATAATAGGCAATATACTAATCATGCTAAATAGCGAATACAAATTAAGGCATATAGCCAAACAAACTGCAAGGCATAAAACTTTGGATAGGATTAGAACAAGATTGAGACAGAAGATGTACACGGAAGTAGCAGAAGTAGAACCGACGGCGTTGGAACCGTCATTGGCCATGTCGTTGAGGAAGAGGGTGCTGATGTCGGGGAAGAAGTCCTCGTCGGGGAAGACGTCGCTATCTGTGAGGGAGTCCGTGACGAAGCCAGTAGTCGCGCTGATAGCTCTCCCCAAAAACCTTATCGCCCTTCTCCCGTACAGGACTCGAAGCAGCGGGGTCTCAGAGGCCTACTGTCCTGGCTCGCGGTGCACGCCGCAAGACGGGATGGGGAAGATGGAAGTAGCGCAGTGCTCTAGAACTGGAGGCGTCCATTCAAAGCAAACGTTTCAGCTTCTGTACATATGTTCATATACCATTCATGCGTGGCAAAATAAAGCTCGGCTCGGCGAGATTCCCGCAACCCGCGGCGCGCGCGCGCGCGTCGTGACGTGACGTGACGAGGAGAGGCGAGGCGAGGCGAGGCGTGGAGAGCGAGGAGGAGGAGCGCGCGTGTGGAACTCTCTCCTTCTCCTTCTCATCCTTTTACCAAGTGGTAGGAGAGCTCACCTTATAAGCTGGTCCAACTTCTACTCAACTAGCAATGTGGGACTAAACATTTGTCCCAGCTCTTGTCTTGCATGAATGGGCCACATGGGCCTCTAGGATTTTCAGGAATTATTGAAATAGAAAATGGGCTAGACTATTTGGGCCAAAATTCCAACAACTCCCCCACCGCGTATGGCTTTAGACTCGTGTCTTGTTATGTTTAGGGGGAGTTTTTTTCATGTCGATCGATGTTTTAGCTTCTCTGAAGTGAATCAATGGTGGGATGTTAGGTTTAGTCACTGAAATAATCCAGTAGGAACTGACATTGTTTTAGCTTCTTTGGTGGGATGTTAGTGTTTAGCTTTTTTCTGAATCAATGGTGGATGTTAGTTTTTAGCTTCTCTGAATCAATGGTGGGATGTTAGTTTTTAGCTTTTTTCTGAATCAATGGTGGATGTTAGTTTTTAGCTTCTCTGAATCAATGGTGGGATGTTAGGTTTAGTCACTGAAATAATCCAGTAGGAACTGACATGGTGGGATGTTAGTTTTTAGCTTTTTTCTGAATCAATGGTGGGATGTTAGGTTTAGTCACTGAAATAATCCAGTAGGAACTGACATGGTGGGATGTTAGTTTTTAGCTTTTTTCTGAATCAATGGTGGATGTTAGTTTTTAGCTTCTCTGAATCAATGGTGGGATGTTATCAGTGTCTATTTTTTTTAGTTCTTAGTTTTGCTTGATGATAGTAGTTTCCAGGGATGTTAGTTTTTAGCTTTCTCTGAATCAATGGCGGGATGTTTTATGAGTGTCTAGTTTTTTGCTTGATGATAGTAGTTTCCAGGGATGTTAGTATTTTAGCTTTTTTCTGAATCAATGGTGGGATAGCTTTTTTGTAGAGGAGATGTTTATTTTTTAAGTTACACTTATGTGTGGATGTTGCCTAGTCCATCTTAAATCAAGGACAAATACATGGGGATGTTGCCTAGTCCATCATGGCAACACCTGTTTTGCGGATGAAACAATGTCAGTTACTTCTTTCTTAGTGCTAAGTAGGATCGACTTCCAGGGATGTTGCTTAGTTTTTACTGAATGTTTTTTAGGGATCTTCCAGGGATGTTAGTTTTGAGGGATTTACTTGTATTTTCTCTTTCTCCAATGGTAGTGACTAATGGTATAACTCCTTTTTATTTGTATTTTCCTACATGATTGTAGTTACAAAATGACAAAGTCAAACAGTGCTAAGAAGTCTAGATCTGGGAAGAAGCACTCAAAGCTAAGTTTGATGCGGAAGAAACTTACGCTTAGGAGGAAGATGTCACCAATACATTATGATGTTCAAGATACTGAAGAAAGAACATCCAATGAGGACATGGCAGAGGGAGATGATGTTGAAGAGGGACATGAAGAACAGGCTATCGTGTTGTCGCAAGTATGATAATGCATTCCAAAGAGAAGCTTTTTTTTGAGTTTGATACATGTTTTTTTGCAATAATCGCACCCATAAGCTTTTTTTCCCTATTTTTCCCTAGGCCAAAACAAAGAAGCTTTTACAGAGGGCATCACCTATGAAGTTGGTCAGTTTATACCCCTACATATCAGAAGATCAGAAAACTATGATTAGGGAGGCAGATTACGGCGGACTGTTAGATATCAAGTGCTCAAAGCTTCAACCAGAACTCTGCAAATTTCTCATGGAAAGCTTCGATCTAGAAATTTGCAGCATGGTATTCCCAGGCCGTGGCGCAATTCCTATCACTGAACTGTCTGTTAAGGAGGTTTTAGGAGTTCCGTGAAGAACTCTTGAAGTGATTTACGAAGTAGATTCTGAGGCCACCAAGTTCATGCATAGGAAGCTGGGTAATGAGGGTAGAAAACAGCCTACCATCACATTTCTGAAGAAGAAGCTTATGTCTATGAAGAATGCAGATACTTCATACCTTAGGCTTTTCATAACATTAGGTATGGCCTCTGTTCTTGCGCCAACCACAGGCGTAAACATCAGTCATAGATTATATCCATCAATGGTGAAGATTAAGCAAGCAAAAAAGTTGAATGTTTGCAAATTTGTTATCATGATGATCCGGAAAGCTACCAAATCAAATGCTGAGAAAGCCATTCTAAAATCATGCATGTTATATCTGATGGTATGTACCAAAACTTCTTTTGCTTTTGGCTTTTTAACCATGTTGAACATTTCATGTTCCTTTTTTTTCATAATTTGAAATGGATGTTACTTCTTTTGCTTTTGCAGGTAAAGTACCTGGATTCTTTAGAGTTGAAAGATATGAATATCAGTAAGCAAGGGACGCGAGTTGCAGTATGGACCAACGCAATGGTCAAGAAAGCCATGCAGCAAGATATAGATAGCAATGGGTGCTTCGGCATGGCAGCGGTAATTTTCCACAGTCCTATCACGGTTTTAGCAATGGTTTACAGTTTTTTTGTGTGTACATTTTTTGTGTTTACATTTTACCTTCTCTTATTATCTCGTGCAGTTGAAAACAGAATTCGCAGAAACTGAAAGGCCAGAATCATCAGTCCAGAAAGAGGCCAGCAAACAGTCAGGAAACGAGGGTGAGCAAGAACTGAGCATCAGTGGCGCTTCCAACACACAATGCAGGGAAGAAAATAGAGATTATGATGAGGGCCAGACCATTCTATTCTCAGACACACAAAAAATTGACAAATTCATCGAAATACATGCACCCCCAGACAGGACACAGGAAGTAAGTTTTTGTATATGAAGTTTCTACTTTTTGTTTTGTTTGTGTTTTAAGCATGCTTGTTCAAAAAATAGCACACTTATACCATTGTTTTTTGCTATGTAGGACACAGCTAGGTACAAGCACCCTGTCATGTTTGCCTGCCACAGTTTTGAAGCAAGTTTGCAAATGTTGATGAAGAATCTAGTGCCTAAACCCGTCAAACAGCAACCTACCACAACCAAAAGCAATTATGTCAGTTCCAACAACGAGTTGGGAAAAGCTTCCAACAAGGAGGGATGTAACCAAACCCATATGTGTGCTAGCGACAAGGATGAGGACAAAAATCAGGAAGCAGAAGTT
The DNA here is from genome assembly GCA_030063025.1 of Avena longiglumis. NCBI lineage: Eukaryota > Viridiplantae > Streptophyta > Magnoliopsida > Poales > Poaceae > Avena > Avena longiglumis. The sequence goes on along the minus strand of CP125974.1, from coordinate 6,241,946 downwards.
GTGGATCAGGGCCAAAACTTTGATGATGGAGGAGACAGTTTGATAGAAACAAATACGGTCAAGCAAACCTGTGACCAAGAGGAAGTGGCTGATTTAGAGACTGAAATTGCTAACCCAATTGTCACAAGTATGGATGGTCATGGACAAGGAGTTTCAACACAAGGGAGATTAAAGGATTTGAACACAGAACAAACTTTGTGCAAGGAAGATGATGCAAGTCAGTATGACAAGGATAGGGATGTCACCGATTTAGTCGAAAAAGAACAAGACGGATTGAAGGAGAACAGTAGGAAAGAAGGAGATGCAACAATCTCACATGTTGTGCCAGGGCTCCAGGGGGATGTTGCCGATCCTAGTGTTGCAAAATTAGAGAACAGAAAACCATACACCGTTGCATCCCTAATGGCATATTTTGCAGAGCAAAAAAAGCAAACATGATGATCTCATGGAGGGAGAACCAGTGCAAATGACCGAGATGAAAACAAAATCTTCACTAGGAATTAAGGATGTAGATTATATCACACCAGAATCAAGCACAAAGATGTTACACACACATGATAGTTCGAGCAGGAATGAAGATCAGGTTGAAGACAACACTGAATATGGGTCAGCACAGTTTATGGAATTCATGCGCGGTTCTCCCGCTGTTCCTAAATTCAAGCATCATGTATACGAGCCCCATGAGTTCCTTGACATGGAATGGTCAAAGCCAAGCAGCACAAATCAGGTTACAGAAGATGTACTTAAAACATTGCCCCGATATAACTTGGAGGAAGCAGCTCAGGGACTTGAAAGTTTCAGTGATGCAACAGCAAGGCTAGAGTCAGCAAAGTTAATTGATGATATTGTACCAAAAGCAGAATTGAAGAAACGGAAGAGAGTAAGTTTCGCTGATCAGACCCCGGAAAAAACAAAAACAACAGCCATTTCTACATCACCAATCAGGTCACCAAGGTATAGAGCAGTGCGTAGTTCAAGGTGAAGCATCATCTAACCAGAAAGATGGAACCACAGAAATTGGGGATATAGCAGCAGTTCCTAATGTACAGAAACATGCTTCTCCTTGACACTCTATAAGCAAAGAACAAAGCCCATCTGGTAGGACCACCAGCATCATTACAAGGTCAGAGACACGTGTTGTCAGAGGAAATGCAAAAGCTGATCTAGTTGATAGCAAGTTAACATCTAATCCGAGTTCTGCACCACAAACTACAACAAACAGCATACCAAGCTCAGCATTCATTGATTCAATGAATAGGAAATTGGACTTTGACAGTACTGATTCAGAAAGGAAGAAGAGGGAAGCAATAAGGTTAGCACCAGATGCTCCTTCCTTTGACCTCTGTACACCACCAGAAGATGAGTCAACCAAAGAAGAAACAACAGTTGTGGTGCATGCTGGATGTAGCAAGCCACAAGAAGAAGCATCTAGCTTCGCAATAACACAAGTTGGACATGAATACCAGAAGAGAGTATCCAAAGTTGGGAAGTTCGAGAAATCACCTTTTGTGAAAAACGAAACACAGAAGAACTACAACGTAACCAAACCAGTGGAGACTGTGTATAACATGGTGTGCCAACACGGTTTCAGGAGTGGGTCCAGAACGAATGATGAAATTGTAGTCGATATAGGTAGATACTACATCACTGTCGGGAATCTAGCTGATTCAGTGAAACCTGGGAAGAAACTGATGAACATGGTGGCTGAAGTTGGTATTCACATAATAAAAGAAGAGAACACAAACACAGCGAAGTACATCATGCCGCTACGCGTAGCTGTAAGCTCAATGTTCAATGTTTTACTTCTTTTCTTTTTTAAAAATGTATCTTACTTCTCCATTTGTTTTTGCCTTCTTTGTTCCAAGGAGTTGGAACTAATAAATTCTCGATGTAATGTAACAACCACATCTTTCATGTTGTACAGGAGTACCTAATTGAATCCCGTTTTGATCTAAAAGATGTTACAAGATGCTTCGAGATAACACCTACTAACAAACTAGATGAGAAGGAAGTTGTAAGAATCTCGTACTTACCCGGTTTTTTTATCTCAAAACTTGGATTATCTTAACTAATATTTTTCTAACAAGAAGCAAATTTACTTCTTTGTTATTGCAGGTTTGCTTCCCAACTTTGCAGAAATTGACAAACATTCCTACTGATCAATCAGGACACTACTGGCTGGTTGTTTTAAATATCAAAGCACAAAGGTTTGAAATCATCGACTCTCTAAGTAAAAATGGCGAAGCATTAATGATGCACAGTTGCCACGTACTAGTGGCTGGTATCAAGATTATGTGGGAAAGGTACTTCAAAGATTCAAAAGTGCAGATTGAAAATTGGCCTATTGAAATTATGGAAAGCCCGAAGCAAACTAACACGTAAGTTACCAACACACTGACATAGTTACTTCTTTGCATGTTTTCTTACTTTTGAATGGTACCTTGTAATAGGTTTCGATGTTTGTTATTACTTCATTTTGCTTTCCTATAAGATGTAAGTTAACAACACACTTCCATAGTTACTATAAGAATTCAATTTTTTTATATCAGGTATGACTGCGGGTTTTTCACTCTAAAAAACCTGGAAGAAAAACATGGAAGAAAGGTGCCAACTTACACACAGAAGGATATGCAAAATATAAGGAAGATATTCACTGACAAATGGCTTCGCTTTAAGAAGAACAAAGCAACTTGGCAGTTATACATCTAGTTCAACAGTGAGTTTCCCTCTTTTCATTACATTTTATTTCTAGTAACACATTTCTTTCAAGTAGCACATTTTCCTCGATGTTCTTTTACTTGTGACAATACAATAATATACCATTACTGGAGTAAACATTGTTATGCAAATGTAAGAGTTACAATTTGCTTGATGTAACTGAAAATTTAGATCAATAGCTACTTGAAAAGCAAAAACGTAGTGTGCTTTCCTGGATCAGCAAGCCTCAATGGACAGTTCTGGCTAGCATGATCTATCTCTTTGCAGAGAGTGCATTTAGTTGGATGAGGCTTCTGAAGTTGTAACCCACTTTTCCTCCTTTTATGAGCTGGTCTCCCCTTAGTGGTCGTGAGAAGAGGGTCTTGCGCTCTTCTTTTGGTAGCAAGGATGGGATCTTCTTCCATAGGGGCTCCATATGCCATGTCAATGGCACCAGGAACTACTGGAGCTTTCCCCTTCTTCCTTTTCAGCTCATCTGCAGTAGCCTTTTTTAGATCGGCCATTTCTTTCTCCATTGCTTTCATGTGTTTCTCAGCAATCTCTTTTGTTTTTTCCGAGGACGCCAAACCAACTGCAAGCTTAGCAAAATCATTGCATAGGTTCCCATAACGCAACATCCTCATATATTTCCTTGACAATTTCTTAGCTGGATGAACAACTTCTTTTGGCTCAATGGTTTGAACAACTATATCCGGAGGAGGTTTGGACCACCTAGCAAGGATGTAGTGGTTTGGTATTCTATGCACCGCACCCAAATGGGACATGACCTTCATTACATGGCAGCATAGAATACCATCCTTCTTGATCTTACAACATTGGCAGTTATATATTTCATTCTCTAAATCAACATCAACCATGTAACTTCTTCTGCCATAACCATAGACATCCCCCTGAATTGGAACAATTTCAAATACTCCACCTCCACGATCAAGAGCATTGTAGGAAGTTATCTTACGCAACTCAACCTGAAAACGGTTGTATATCGGGAGAGTGTATGTGAAAGAACATTTCTTAATCCCTAGTGTTTTGTGTGTTAGATAACAATACCAAGGATCATTTAATGTGTGTTGAAGTGTTGCAGCTCAGAAATCTACCTTTGGGGGCGGATAATCCGGCCCCACCAGGGGCGGATAATCCGCCCCTCCCTCTGCCCAAGCATGTGCAAGCCCTGAAGGCGGAACATTGGCGGACTTTCCGGGCAGCCGATAATCCGCCCCTGGGCGGATAATCCGCCCTCTGCTCTTCGCCAGGCGCAAGCCCGAGAGAGGCGGAGTTTTGGCGGACTTTCGCTCGCCGGATAATCCGCCCAGGAGGGCGGATAATCCGCCCCCAAGATCTTCTCCAAGCTTCACCAAGGCGCAAGCCCCAGAGAGGGGGCGGAGTTTCCCCCGGAGATTCCGCCCTTGGGGCGGAGTTTTCCTTGGGGGCGGATAATCCGCCCCAAGTGGGGGGCGGATAATCCGCCCCCAAAGTTGTGACAGATCCGGGAGGGGGTATTTAAGCCAGCAATCCCCCTCCTGCCAGGACTCTTGATTCATCTCGAAAAAGAACAGATCAGATCTCAAAAGTTCATACAAGAGTGCTCCACCTAGATCCATCCAAAGGCCCCATCCCTTTGGGAATCGAAGGAGGAGAACTCAACCTTCATCATCAGCAATCAAGCGCTTCATCTCCTCTCCATTCATTTGGAGAACCTCCGATCTAGTATTTCTTGCAAAGATCTAGATCCTTGTTTTTGTTTATATTGATAAACCTTGTTTTTGTGACAGCTTGTTGTCATCCCGGGAGCCCCCAATTCGGTTGTGGGTGTGTGCCCCGATAGTGTTGTAAAAGGCACCGGTTCCCGCCTCGAAGGGATCCAATAGTGGAGAAGGTGGATCAGGCCTCTCGTGGCGAGATCCATCGGAGAATAGGGTGAGGCCTATTGTGGCGTGGTGGTCTTAGAACCGCCCACCCCTCCAACGCAGACGTACTTCCCTTAACAAGGAAGGAACTGCGGTAAAACAAATCCCTGTGTCTCCGCGTGCTCCACTACGGTTTCCTCGCTCCTCTTTTACGTGCTTAGTAGGGTTACATATAGGGAAATTCTCGTAGTTGCATATCTAGAGAATTTACTTTGTGTCAAGCCTAAAATTGAAAAAGTATATTAAAATTGGTTAGCACCTATTCACCCCCCCCCCCTCTAGGTGCCCATACGATCCATTTCAATTGGTATCAGAGCCTCGGCTCTTATTTGGCTTAATGACCTAAGAGAAGTATGGGTTCCAAGGAGATGGGAGTGATGCTCGGAGGTAGTCACCATGAGCGATCTCAAGGCGTTGGAAACAACCTTGGTGAGTTCTATGGAGGCTAAGATGGAAGAGATCGTCAATTGATAATGCGTCTCTCCACATCCGCAACATCACCTCCATCTAACTTCGAGGATACCACTCCAATCCAAGGAAACGGGTAAAACTGTTTCCAAAGATAACGAAGTGGTAGGTGATGATACAAGTAAGAGCTCCTCCTCGAAAAAGGATAGCGGTAAGGATGGATACAATGAGGTTTCTCATGTGTATTCCCCTGATCCGCCTATTCCTCACCCACATATACATAATAGGGGTGATCCACCCAAACTGTCAGCTTCTACTTTCTCTCAATGGCAATTTTTGATGAAATCTCATGTGTGCAGTTCCTCCATACAGTTGTGGAAGATCATCGAAACTGTTCTTCACGTTGGAAATCCTAACAATCTCACAAGGAGAGAAGTGGTCGATAGCCAACTCAATGCTACGACCCTACACATGATACAGCTTGGTGTGGGAGATAAAGACATGCCACACATTCAGCATCTTAGCACAACTAAAGAAGCTTGGGATGCTCTCACCGAGCTCTTCATCGGAAATGAAAGTATGAGAAGGAATAGATATGATGCCTTGAGCAATGAAGCTGAAGGATTTTATATGCTGGATGGAGAAGACCACGAGGATATGTATAGGAGGCTCAAGGCAATAGCTACTACCTTGAAACCACTAGCGGCTTATGTTGATGATGCTTGGATCAAGCGCAAGTATGTCGTGCTCTTATGCCATTTGAGCCTGATTTGAAAAGTCTCCAAGGTAGGCATAATTATCACCTCATGTCATCCAATGAGGTAATGCAAGAAATGGCCGCATTCAAAGTGGCTGCCAAGAATGCCGAAGATGCTCGTGCTCGAGCTATGGGGATGCAAAAGGGGGTAAACATGGCTTTGAAGACTAGTGTGATTGATCATGATGAATATGCGGTAGAAGGCCTGGACTGTCCCGAAGATATAAAAAGGATCCACGGACAATACTTGGCTCTTTATGCAAGAAACTTTTGGAAAGATCCAGCCAAGGCTAAAGCTGAACTAGATCGCAAAAGTGGAGCCTATGGAAGAAAAGAAAATGGTCCCAAGTGAGAACTTGCTTTAATTGTGGTGACGGTTGCACTTAGAGCTGAGTGTCCATATCAAAGTAGAGAGGATAATGGAGGAAGACTCATTTTCAAGGACAAATCAAAAGCTCCACGTAAGAAACAGTTTGTAAAGAAAAATGCTCCTTTCAAGAAGCAACCAAAGATTGTTCTAGTAGCTCAAGAAGAATATTCATCGGGGAGTGAAGATGAGGACGAGGACGATAGCTCTCAAGAGGTGGCTATAGCCACCACATCTACATCAACATCACTCTTCGACTCTCCAAACGAAAACATCATCCACAAGAATCCTACTTGTCTCATGGCCAGAAGCTCAGGTAACTTCTTCTAACTCTTCCTTTCCCAAGGCTATGATAGACATGGATGATCCTGCTAGTCTTAAGGTTAAAGAAGAGATTATTGCCTTGGATTATTTCTATACTAACTTGCAAGGTGAGCACAAAGTTCGTTTTGAGGCTCTTATGGATCAGTTGGCCCAAAACGAAGCACTCCTCGAAGAAAAGAGCAGAATTGAAAGGGAGGATGTAATGGAAATTGCATCCCTAAAAATGCTCTTGAAGAAGAAGAACAAGCTCGGGTCTCTCTTGAAGAGAGGCTTGAGTCTATGGAAGAGTCACATGAAGAAATTGTGACTAAACTCGTTGAACGTGACAATGCGGTCACCAAGGCAAAGAAGTTAAAGAAGGAAAGGATTGACTTTGGGGCTGCTCATGATAGACTCTCAGGAATTGGAGAAACTTGACAATGCTCACAAGGCGTTGAAAAGCGAGTTCTCTATCCTCAATGAGTCACATGATCAGCTTCAAAGTCGATTGGCCATATGATACTCCTAGCTCGTCCAACTCAACATATAGTAACAAGAAAAATGCTAATGTGGAAAAGGAGTGATCAAGGACATCACTACAAAGGACAAAGGTGTGCTTGATGAAGTCCTTGACAAGCAAAGGTCAAATCATGGTAGAGAGGGACTTGGGTATGTCACCAAGTCCAAGAAGAAGAAAACCAAGAAGAACAAGACCAAGAATGTGCAATTAAAGACAAGCACGGTGAGAAGGTTGTCACAAAAGACAAGACTAATAATATTGGTTTTGCAGGGTCTCACAATCCGAATTATGAACTCTTTTGTGATGATTATGGCGATGTTTATGCTTATTATGTTGGTCCTTTTGATGAATTTATTGCTTGGTCTATTTGGGTCCCAAAGACCCTTGTTACTAACATGAAAGGACCCATTGAAAAATGGGTACCTAAAACCAAGAAGTAATTTTCTTGCAGGGCTATGCTTCCGGTGGGTCGAAATGGGTGCTGGATAGTGGCTGCACTAGTCATATGACCGGAAACAAGGAGATCATCACGGAGATGCGTCCAAATCTTGATAATATCACAGTCTCCTATGGTGATAAGTCTAAATCTCAGGTATTGGGTCTTAGCAAGGTTGTGGTTTCCCACGATATCTCTCTCGTGGACGTCATTCTTGTTGAGACCCTTGGCTATAATCTTCTTTCTGTTCGTGCCCTTGGCAAGATGGGTTTTGCTGTTTTTATCGATGATGATTTGGTGGTACTCTTATGGAGCAAGTCTCTAAAGGTCGCTTTTGTTGGATACGTCGAAAATGACCTGTATGTGGTGGACTTCTCGGGGAAAACCACTTCGGGTCCGATGTGTCTATTCGGAAAGGCCGACGTGGGCTGGCTATGGCATCGCCGTTTAGCCCATGTCAACATGAGAACTTTGCAAAGTCTCCAAAAGGGTGGCCACATTCTTGGACTAAAAGACAATGTCTCTTTTGCCAAAGATCGTGTTCAGGGCTGTGTTGAAGGAAAATGCATGATTCTCCCACAAGAGGAAGACTATTGTGTCATCGAAGAGGATCTTGGAATTACTCCATGTGGATTTATTTGGACCTCCTTCTCATGCAAGTCTTGGTGGGAAGAAATATTGCTTGGTCATCGTCGATGATTACTCAAGATATACATGGGTATATTTCTTCAAGCTGAAAAGTGAGACTCAACAAACTATCATCGACTTTGCCAATGAAGTTCAACGTCAACACAATGTTCCCATATTGGCAATTAGAAGTGACAATGGCACAGAATTCAAGAACTACACTTTAAACGAGTTTCTTAGCGAAGAGGGGATTAGACACCAATATTCCGCTGCGTACACCCCTCAACAAAATGGTGTAGCCGAGAGGAAGAACCGGACTTTGATGGATATGGCAAGATCTATTCTAGATGAATTTAAGTCTCCTTATAATTTTTGGGCTGAAGCCATATCCACTGCTTGTCACTCATCAAACCGGCTTTACCTTCAGAAGATCTTGGACAAGACCCCATATGAAATACTTACCGGCAACAAACCCAACATCTCATACTTCAGGGTATTCGGGTGTAAGTGTTTCTTTCTTATTAAAGGTGTCCGTTTGTCAAAATTTGAATCCAAGGCTTTAGAGGGTATATTTGTTGGTTACGGTGCCGAATCCCACACTTATAGAGTCTACAACAAGCTCACTGGGATTGTTGTAGAATCTTGTAGTGTGGAGTTCGATGAAAATAACGGCTCCTTTGTAGGGCAAGTTGATGTTTGTGATGCAGATGTTGAAATACCCCAAGGTGCCATAAGAAGAATGGGCGTGGGATTTTTCCGCCCCATTGAGGAACCCCTTGTGGCGGATCGGGAAGGACAATGCTGCACTCAAGTGGAGCCCTCATCTTCACAAGATCAACAAGCTCCTACTGTTGGAGAAAATCCTGCACCAACACCACAATCTGCTGAAGACCATCTGTCCCATGGACAAGCTGGTAGTCCCAGGCCGGACTATCCGCCTCCAAGGCGGACAATCCGCCTGAACTCCAACTTGTTCCAGAGGATCCGAAGGAGAAGTCAACAACTCTGAAGCTCCCAGGCCGGATTCTCCGGCCCCCGAGGGCGGATTATCCGGCCCTGGGTCTCCAAATCCAGTCAGGCTTTCTCAAGAAGATGGTTCTGGTACTTCACCGCCCAGGCCAGATAGTCCGGCCCCTCCAAGGGGCGGATTATCCGGGCCTGAAGAAAATGTTCAGCAACAATCTTCTGACAGTACCGGTGACCAAGATCAAGGACAAGGCAGTAATCAAGACAAGGATACAACAATTGAATCCACTCCTTCAAGAAACAATAAGGATATTGAGGCTCGTCGCAAGGCTCGTGCTGATCGCAACCTTGAACTAAGAGGTCACACTCTTGACAAGGTAGTTGGTGATCTACGACGAAGGGTATCCACTCGAAGAGAGCTTGCTAGCTTCTGTGATCATCAAGCTCACATTTCCATGGTTGAACCAAAGAAGGTTTTTGATGCTCTTGAAGACCCCGATTGGGTTGTTGCAATGCATGAAGAATTAAACAACTTCGAACGCAACAAAGTGTGGAAGCTCGTAGAAAAGCCAAAGGATTGCCGCAATGTTATCGGCACCAAGTTGATCTTCAAGAACAAACATGACGAAAATGGCATTGTTGTGAGGAATAAAGCACGACTCGTGGCTCAAGGATTCTCTCAAGTAGAAGGGGTTGATTTTGGCGAGACCTACGCTCCTGTGGCTCGCCTTGAGTCCATCCGTATCCTTCTTGCATATGCAGCTCTTCATAATTTTAAGTTACAACAAATGGATGTTAAGAGCGCTTTCCTTAATGGTCCTCTACATGAGTTAGTATCGCCAGCCCCGGGTTTGAGGACCCCAAATTTCGAACCATGTCTACAAACTCGATAAGGCGCTATGGCCTTAAACAAGCCCCACGCGGCGTGGTATGAGCACCTTAAAGAGCTTTTGCTAGACCGTGGATTCAAGTTGGGCAAATCGATCCCACTCTTTTACTAAGAAGGTCAATGGGGAGCTTTTGTATGCCAACTCTATGTAATGACATTATTTTGGCTCTACTAACCAAGCTTTTAACGATGAATTTTCAAAGCTTATGACCGATGTGTTTGAGATGTCCATGATGGGTGAGCTCAGTTCTTTCTTGGATTTGAAATCAAACAACTTAGAGAGTGAACCTTTATTAATCAAGCTAAATACATCCAAGACATGCTCAAAAGGTTCAAGATGACGGATCTCAATGGCGTTGCTACCCCAATGCAAACAAAGTGTCATCTTGAGCTCGATCCCAAGGGTAAAGATGTGGATCAAAAGGTATACCGATCCATGATCGGCTCTCTCCTTTACCTCTGCGCATCTAGGCCCGATATCGTGTTAAGTGTAGGAGTGTGTGCAAGGTACCAAGCCGCTCCTAAAGAAAGCCACTTAGTGGCGGTCAAGCGAATCTTCCGATATTTGGTTCATTCCCCAAATTTTGGGTTATGGTATCCCAAGGGTTCAAGTTTCTCTCGTGTGGTTACACGATTCAGATTGGTTGGTGACAAAGATGATAGGAAATCAACCTCTGTGCATGCCAATTCTTGGGCAGGTCTCTAGTGTGTTGGTCATCAAAGAAACATAATTGTATTTCACTCTCAACCGAAAGTTGAATATGTTGCTGCAAGTGCTTGTACTCAATTGTTATGGATGAGGCAAACTTTAAAGGAATATGGTGTCAATTGTGACAAAGTGCCTCTTTTATGCGACAATGAAAGTGCTATCAAAATTGCTTACAATCCTGCAGCATACAAGAACAAAACATATAGAGATTCGCAACCACTTTATTCGGGATCATGTTGCTCGTGGAGATATTGCTCTGTCATTTGTGAGCACGAAGAACCAACTTGCTGATATTTTCACGAAGCCCCTCGATGAAGCAAGATTTTGTTATTTGCGGAATGAGCTAAATATCGTAGATTCAAGGAGCTTGGCTTGACTATTCTTACACACTCACTTGCTCTTATTCATGTATTTGGTTTAGATGTGGGCATAGACATAGGGGGAGTGTGGTCCTAATTGATTGGGCCAACCCTCCCCCCATCATGCCGAAAGCAAGTAAAATCTTTTCCCTTAATATCATTTTGTGATATGCGGGTCATCGATGAGCATTGGTTTTGAACTCAAGATACATCTTCGCGGTGTCATGCCATGCGCTCCAACATGGTGGCTTCGGCCACCGCCCTCTTCCTCGAGAAGAGTTGGTTTTTCATGGGTCTCGTTGGATTTTCTTGCATACCTTTTGTTCTTATGGAAAACACACTCAAATTTGGTTTTTGATTGATTTGATTCTTGCAAATTTGGGTGTGTAGTACCATCTCAGTTTGATTCTCTCAACCCAAGCCTTTCCCTCCCACGTGATCTCCAGGGACGTTAGCATCGCTCTTCTTCCTTTTTTGGCGTTTCGATGCCAAAGGGGGAGAAGTAGTTCTATTAGGTCTCGTGGATTTGCAAGGGTCGGGCACAAGCTTTTCGTTTTTAGTCGTTTTTCATTTGCTTGCTTGTGCCTTTTCTAGCGTGAACTTGTTTGCTATTTGTGGTTGTTTGTGTAAGACTATGTCGTACTACGATTTGGTACTATGTTTGGTATTCATGGATTGGATTTATCTATCATGGTGTTGCCAAAACTCACCGCGAGCATGACGAGCAACACGAAGAGCCGGAGGCTCCTTAACTGCTGGTGGGCCCTGGTCCCGGGCAACGGCCCGCAAAACTCCGCACACGCCCGGCTTGGTTCGAGATGCCACTGACCTATACCGGTCGAAGGTGAAGAAGTGCTCCGATTGATTTTCTGCATGGTAAACAAGTATACGTAAAATTCGAGCCGTGACCGGCTCCTAGGTTTCCCCGTGAATCGGCTCCTAGAGCCGATTATCCCATGGTTCTGCATTAGATCTACGATAACATGGGGTTTTGCTTTATCATTACAAGTTAAATCGATCTACGCTTTAACGTTTTCACCACGAATCGAACGTCCTACACGTAATTGAGCCTGGTATATACAAAAGATGAAGAATACTAATCCTAGAGGAGGCCTAATAACCAACGTAAAGTCAATTACCGGAACAACTTCTCTAGAGCGAGTAAACTACGTCCTTATGTACTACTGGATCGTTCAACCCGTTTGTAAGGCCTGACTACGTAGATATCAAACTAAACCTTGACGAGCAAGGCACAACCACAACAGATCGAATCAGCTAAATAAAGATCAAGCAAGATGCTACCCTTGCACTTGGGAAACAGTGCAAAGGTAGCGAGATAACTAGAGGCGGCATAACTTTAAACAATTATAGCGAAAAAGCACCGATGCTAGCCTCAACAAATCTATGATAGTAGTGTTACTCGCCATCAACAAGGCTTCAGTACGAGTAACACTAAATAACGCATAAGTAATAATACTGCCTAGATCGCAAGATGCGATCTAGGCAGCATGACACTTACCCGAAAGAAACCCTAGAAACAAGGGGTGGCGATGCGCCGAGATTGTGTTTGTTGTGAACGTGATTGTCCTCTTTTTCTCGATAACCTTAGGTACATATTTATAGTCCGGAGACTCTCTACTTTTGGAATAACTCTACAACTCTATCTTTACCTAAACTGAAACGAAACCTACTATGATACAAGATACACGGGCAATTTAGCCCAAATCCACGCACTAGGCCGATCCAACAACACGTTGAATATATGTATCTTCCAAGCCCATCTTGATCACGGCCCATCTCCTTCTTTGGCCAAAATATGGCGATAACACATGCCCCCCTGGTTTTGGCAATGATAATTCCAAAACCATTCCGCTGATGTTTTTTTTCTTCCCCCTCTTTTTTTTTGTATCGGGTTGCGCGTTGACAGAATGCGTTGCAGAACAGGATCGTCATGCCACCCCTTCATCATGATGCCCTGTCTTCTCAACTCCTTCGCAGTGCATGATTTGACGATTTTGGCAGCACATTCTGGGAAACCGCTATGGCATTGAACCGTCACTCCACTATTCCCCTTATTTAAATTAAATGCGGCGATTCGCAGTCCCCATCTTCCTCCATGGCGAAAACCCTCTTCCTCCGCCAAAAAACCCTCCTCCTCCGCCATGGCCTCTTCCTCTTCCGCCCGTTCCTCCTAGTATTCCAACAGCATCAGTGACCGAGAGCCGACGCCAGAGCACCCGTCCACGGCGGCGTACAGTACTTTCACCCCACGATGGTGGGACGAAAGGGACTGGGATTTCGCCGTCTGGTCGGAGGACGATGCGTCCCTCGATCGACGGCGAGAGCCTCTGATTCGGGAACTGGAGGCGGAGAGCAGTGACGACGCCTGGTCCTGGGACGGCGCCGAGTCCTCCGTCGAGGAGGAGGAATCGGAGGAGGACACCTCCTCCGACGAGTACCACGACGAAGCGCTCCGCCGGTCCAGCGAGGACAAGACGGCACGACGAGGACGAGGAGGCCCCATCGCTTCTTCAAAGGCAGAAGTGAAGACGACGGCAAGCCGAAGACAAATAACAAGACGGCGACGACAATGGCGGCGATATCTCGCTTTAGATTAGGAACCAGTAGTAGTAGTAGTAAGCTCCCTTTTGTAATCAATCTTTTGTAAGCACTCAGCTTCCGAATGAATGAATGAAAATCCGTTTTCTCGAAGATTGTCCTTTTCGCTCCAATTTTGCCGATAGCCATAATAGGTCGATGCTCCAGAAGCCGATAGCAACGTATCGGCTTTCACCTTGTTACGTTCATACAGTCAACCAAGCCACAGCTCAAAGAGCCGATGCACATCGGCTTTCCCAAAAACGTTGACAAGGTCAAAACTTGGTCGCATACTTAGGCAAACTCAAACGGCCATTTTCCAGTTTCAAACGGTAACCTGCGACCTTCTTCAAAAAGGGCGACCCAGATCTCCAATTGCCCACCGACGAGATTGAGCTCACAGCAACAAGAACCCTCAATCCTCAACTGCATAGATCCATCTCCGCCAGCAAACTAGATGGCGGAATCGTCCAACACCAATCCAGAAGTCTCCGGTCTGAAGGTACGCCTACTCCTCGCAGTCTGAACGCGATGTTAGAATTTAATGGCGAACACCTGAATTAATGCAGCTAGTGACGGGCAAGGATGAAGATGACGAAGCCGAGATCGCCGAGATGGACCGTGTCCGTGCTGACGCGCTCCACGCCTTCGAAGCATTTCTTCAGTAGCTCGTATGTGTAAACTGGCACCTGTTTGTAACATGTGTGAACCTCTAGAGTCGATGACCGTGCATCGGCTATATTTTTGCTTTTATTCGGCCGATTTTCAGCATCGGCCCCCACATTTTTACTGTCCAACGTCTCACGTGCTTTTTACTTGGCCGATTTCATGTATCGGCCCCCATGTTTTACTGTCCATCATCCCACATGCTTGGGAAATATTTCTTGAGATGTTGACCGTTGACCGCCACTGGGAATTTCACGCCGTCCAGCTCCTCAAGCATGTATGCGTTTCCTCTTAAAACTTGATCGACCCTGTACGGCCCGTGCCAATTTGGAGACCATTTACCATATGTTGCATCCTTAGTCCCTAATGGCAACACAGCTTCCCATACCAGATCACCAATGTGGAACTCCTTTGGCCTCACTTTCTTGTTATATGCACGAGCTACCTTGGCCTTGTTCTCTTTGATCTTCTCAAGCGACCACAGCCTGAGCTCAGTTAAATCCTCAACACTGTCACTCATCAGGGTTGCATATTCTTCAGTTGTTAGATTGTCCTGAAAAGTGACACGTCTCGATCCAGCCGTAATTTCCCAGGGCAATACGGCTTCTTGTCCATATACTAGATGGTATGGCGAGGTTTTAATCGCCACATGGCATGACATGCGATAAGCCTACAATGCCTCTGACAAAACCTCGTGCCAACGCCTAGGGTGCTCATCAACTTTTCTCTTGATCAGCTTGATGAGGCTCGTTGATGCTTGACTTGCCCATTCGCCTGAGCATAGTATGGAGATGATCTGATCAGCTTGATCCCCGTGTCCTCACAGAACTTTCTAAACTCTTGAGAAATAAAGACCGAACCTCCATCGGTCGTGATAGTTTGGGGAATCCCGAATCTATGGATGACATGTTCTTTCACAAAATTGATAACATCCTTTGAGTTTACTGATTTCATCGGGACAGCCTCCACCCATTTAGTGAAATAATCAGTGATGGCCAAAATCCACATGTGGCCTTTGCTTGATGGAGGATTGATTTTGCCGATCATATCCATGCCCCAACCTCAGAATGGCCAAGGCTTGATGATGGGGTTCATTGCTGACGCCGGTACCATCTGAATTTTCCCAAATTTCTGACATGCTTGACACCCTTTTTAGTACTTGAAGCAGTCCTCAAGCATGGTGGGCCAATAAAACCCTGATCGCCTGATCAACCATTTCATCTTGTGAGCCGATTGGTGAGTTCCACAGGCGCCTTCGTGTACCTCGTGTAGGAGCCGATTGGCCTCGGATTTCCCCAGACATTTGAGCAATAACCCTTCAAGAGTCCTGTAAAACATGTCATCCCCAATAAGCACATACTTCATGGCCTTGTACCTTATCCGTTTAGGTGCCCCCCGAGCCGAATCCTTCAAGTAATTGAAGATATCGGCTCTCGATCGTCGACTTCAGAATCTGACGAACATCGGCTCCTCTGCTACATCCTTGTAGCCTGAAGCCATTGTGCAAGATCATTCGCCTCAGTTCTCATGACCGCGGATCCAGTGAAGTTTATGTACCGAACTGCGCCATCAGCTCACGGCGGTCAACCATAATGGGAAGAGGGACTCGCTCTCACACTTGTACTCCTCCGTGAGTTGGGAAATCACCAACTTGAGTCTCCAAAATTTCCTCCGCTCGCTCCGCCGAGGAGTAACTCCATTCCCTTGCGTATCGCCTCGTACTCAGCGACATTGTTGGTGCGGGAGGTAGACAATCTGATGGAGAAGGAAAATGTTGCCCCCCGGGGCGACACGAGTAAAATGCCGATGCCGCAACCATCGTCACAAACCGATCCGTCGAAAAACATAGCCCACGCTCTTATGGACAGGGCTGCTATGTTAGTGTTGATCCTTTCAGCGATAAGGTCGGCCAACGCCTGTCCCTTAACTGCTTTCGCGGGTTGATACCGGATGTCAAACTCTGATAATGCAAACATCCATTTGCCCAGTCGGCCTTTTAACATAGGAGCCGACAGCATGTGCTTTATGACGCCCGACGGTATATGATGATGATCTCGGCGATAGCAAAATGTGGCGCAGCTTGCGTGTGAAAACAGCAGAGGCACAACTTATCGATGTCAGGATACCTTGTCTCTGCAGCCAGCATCCTTCTGCTTATGTAAAATACGACTCGCTCCAGCCCATCATAAACTTGCACCACCACCGAGGCGATGGACGTGTCAACTACTGACAAGTAAATGTAGAACGGTCTGTTCGGCTGGGGCGGAACCAACACTGGCGGCTTCGTCAGATATTCTTTGATCTCGTCGAAGGCTCGTTGTTGTTCTCGCCTCAAAATTCCTCGTCGATTTAATTTTCACGTCCCATGAACGGTTCTATTCTTCCCGATGATTGAGATGAATCTTCGACGAAGTTGATCTTGCCGATTAGAGGCTGCAGTTCTTTCTTTGTGGTAGGTGGCTTCATTGTCCGATCGCCTCGACTTTTCAGGCCGATCTCAAATCCTCGTTCATGTACCAAAACCCAAGAACTGACCGTCACACCTCAAGGCACACTTCTTTGGATTCATCCAGAGCCGAATTTTCTTGTTCGGTCCAGACGTTGCAGATCGTCCAAATGTCCTTGCACTGAAGCAGACTTGACCACCACGTCATCGATGTAGATTTCCACCAACTTGCCGATCAGATCATGGAAAATGTAATTCATGGCTCTTTGGTACGTGGCGCCGGCATTCTTGATCCAAACGTCATGACTACATACCGAACAACCCCACGAACACGGGACTCGAACGTCGTCTTGTGTATGTCTTCCGGAGCCATAAAAATTTGGTTGTAACCGCATTGCCATCCATGAAGCTCAAGATCTTATGACCCGGCCTGCGTTGATTAACGTCTCTGCCACCGACATTGGATACTCATCCTTTGGGGTAGCTCTGTTGAGATCCCGAAAATCTATGGCAACACGCCAATGGCCATCCTTTTTCTCTACAGGTACGATACTAGAAATCCATTCAGCATACCTGCAGGGCCTGATTAACTTGGCATCAACATTTTCTCGACCTCCTTCTTGACTTCTTCGAATTTCGCCTTCATCGTCGTGCTCGCTGCCGAACGGCGAAATCCTTTTAAGCGGTAGTCGATGCTCAATGATGCTCTGTCTAACCTGCATTTCATGTAGTCCCGTAGCGGCGATCGATATTTTTCAACGGGCTATCATCGGACCGCAGACTGGATCTAACTTCTTCGATAAATGTTGGTCGTGGCTTATCCCCGTGACCAATGTCGATCTCTTCTAGTTCATCGGATGTAAACCCATACCCTAGCTTTCCGTCACTGTCAAATCGATGCTAAACACGGGGCAACGGTAGGTGAGGGTAACAAAATAATTTGGGCGATTGCAGAATCGCCCCTTGATTGCATTAGTCAAGGATGGTTTACACCTTATTGTTTTACAATGGCAGGGCATCTCCCTGCTACGACTACGTGACCTTCTTGTCGTATGATTGCTGCTTTTTATTTTTTGTGGCCGATCGCAGGGATCGGCCGTACCACGGATGATCGTGGTCTTTTCTACTCTGTCAGGCCAGTGGATAAGACCAGCCTCACCCCGTTTTTTGTAGCTTCAATGCGCTCACAGCCGTCTAGACTGATCCCAGATATCGGCTCTTGGTCTTCGCTTCTGACGTTCATGCCTATGGAGATCTCGATAGAATCATCTGCATGGATGACCTCCACTTCATCTCCATCCCATTGTATTAGTAATCGGTGCATTGTGGACGGAATGCAGCAGTTCGCGTGAATCCAATCTCTCCCTAGCAAGACAGCGTAGGTGCTTTTGCTGTCCACGACGAAAAATGACGTGGGTATTGTTTTCCTGCCCACGGTTAGATCCACGTTCGACGCCTTGCTTCAAGTCTGGCCGTTGAAGTCGCTTAACGTGACGTTGGTTTTGATCAGATCTGCAGTGGAGCGTCCCAAACGCCGTAGCATGGAGTACGGCATTATATTAACTGCCGCCCCGGTGTCCACCAACATCTTGCTGACAGGTTGTCCATTGATGTAACCTCGTAGGTACAGGGCTTTCAGATGTTTGTAACCCTTCTCACGTGGCTTCTCAAAGATAACCGGCCGTGGGCCGCGAATCCTGCCACCGGTAGCTCATTGGTTCTTGGCGCGCACTCGACGGAAGTATGAACACCATGTTTGTGCAGCCGATGTCTGCATCGGCTTTTACTCGTTTGGGGCGCCACTTTCCTTGTCGCGGTCTCCGCTTCCAAGGTCTGCCTAATTTTGGCCGGATCGGGCGCGCTTTCTTTAAAGCGTGAGATATCGCTCAGCTTCCTCCAAGTTACGCAGCCGCTGCACTCTACGCTTTTGGGTATGTCTGAGTCCGTCGGGACACCACCTTGGGCGGTGATATCTGTCTTCTTCCTTGTCATCCCTTGGCTTCTCGAGGTCCTTTGCTCGAGCGGACTCCCTGTAACGGCTCTGAGGTGGGAGAGGCCCTAGACGTTTGAACACTGAAACTGGCCTCGTGTCCTCCTTCTGCTGTCCGCATTCCGGGCAGTTGTCGACTGTAGGTAATCGGCTCATTCCCACGTCCCAGCAATACTTGAAGAAGGGACAATCCCAATGTTTGTCTGCGCCTTCCTTTTCTTTTGACGGTCCCCTAGCGAGGTGCTCATATCCCTTATCGTCTCCATTGCGCCGGCGCCGTTGGTCATACTGACGCTCATACTTGTTAAGGAGATGTGTGGAATGTGGCTTCTGATACCGCACTCTCCTCACCTGTTCCTCTGTTAAGTATCGCCTGTCATTGTGGCTGGGCCGGTCGCATGGACCAGCCTCCTTTCTTTCTTTGCCCCGAGAGCGACCACCTTCCTCCTTGTACGTTTCATGGTGGTACCCAGACCCTGCCATATTAACACCGAACGAAAAATCCAGTTGACGCCATGAGCGATCGAGTTCTACCATGTTGACGCCGGAAATGGGTTTGTGTCCACTTTCATGGCGAACGCCCAAGGATCGACGGCCTTGTTCTATCGCCATTTGGATTTGGCGACGTAGCTCTTTGCAATCATTGGTGGTGTGGGTGAACGAGTGATGCCACTTGCGGTATGGTCTCCGTTCATTTCTCGAGCCGGGATTTTATGGCCTTTGGGTAACCTCACCGCTTCTTTCAAAGAAATCGAAGATCTGCTCAGCTTTGCTCACGTCGAAGTCGAACCCTTTTGCAGGCCCTTGTTGTTTCACCCATTTGCAGGATACAGGATCCGCCCCCCCGAGCCCATTCAGCCACGGCCACCTCCTGGTCTTGTGTAGGATCATCTTCTTCTGTATCGACCAGGCCTATCGGACGTTTGAACTTGTCTTGGTACAACTCAGGGTGGCGCTGTTCATACATCGTTAGTTTCTGGGCCATGTGCGCCAATGAGTTATACTCTACTTGGAAAGCCAGATCCTTGATGGGTGCTGAGAGACCCAACACTGCCAGCTCGACTGCTTCCTTCTCAGTTAAACGAGCTGAGTAACATCGGTTCTTGACGGTCCTGAAGCGCTGGATGTACTCGGCTACTGTTTCTCCCCGCTTCTGCCGCACTGCAGTCCGCAATGCCACCTCGGTAGCCTCTCGAATGATATTGGATGTGGAACTGCTTCCAGCTTCCGTGTCTGAATCGAATCAGTGGCAGCGAGGTGTACCACCCAAAAGTTGGTCTGTCGAGATTGCGAAAAACCTTACGCGATCCGATCCGATGTCAAATTATGCCTATTGTGCTGTGTATCGGCTACGTGCTCGATCGAGCTCGACCCTTCAGACCGCTAAACCTTGAGAACTCGTGGAGCCGATACTTGGGTGGCGCGGAATCGAGATCAAACTTCGTTGGGTACGGCTTTGAATAGCCGATTGTCCTTCTCTTCGCACAAAGCCAACTGGTCTCTCAAGATGGTACGGATTTGCTCCACTGCTTGAGCTGCAGGGGCTAAATTCTCATGACTTGTTCGATGGCATACTTGGCTAGCCACGCTTGTTGTCGGCGTCCATCCTGCGGATATCGCTTCCGAGAACGCCGCTCCCGGAGCTCCCGCCCAGAACCCCGCCGCAGAAACTCCTGCGGTTGCAATCTGCGTGGCGCGTGTTGTTGCAGTCCGCACGAGGGTGCATACATATCCGTGTGGGATTTCCTTAGGTGGCTCAAACAGGAATTGGCAATCGCCTGGTCGCCTCCAACCTTGTAGACGACGTGACGCTGCTCTGGCGGCTCTGGAGCTGCGAGTGTGAATGGCGGTGTGGCCTGGTGCTGAGCGGTCTTTCTCTGCGAGTCCCTAAAGTAGGCCCCGACGGAGAGTACTGATGTTTCATGATCTCTGAACTACGCGAACCGCGACCGCCGAAAGCGTTCACGGTGCTCTCGGAATGGCGGTGCGAGAATGAGCCACCATGTAGTTGACTTCGTCAGAGAGCTCGTGCGCTCCTCGAAGGAACGGACAGATCCACCTCATCAAGAGCACCCTCGGGGGAGAACCCCCTCCCCTTGATGCCATGCTTACGTGTCCTCTCAAAAGAGCCGATGAGATCGGCTTCGAAGAGAGTTCTGATCTCGTCATACTTTGCCTTGTGCTCTTGTGCGGTTAAGATGCGGATCGGTCTGCATTCTCCATCGCAGCGTCGGATGTTGATGCAGATGTTGTTGAATGTCCCACCGGGCGTGCCAGAATGTGTTGCCTGCCAAAACTCACCGGCGAGCAGCGACGAGCAACACGAAGAGCCGGAGGCTCCTGTAATCTGGTGGGCCTGGTCCCTCGGGCAACGCCCGCAAAACTCCGACACACGCCCCGGCTTAGTTCGAGATGCCACCGACCTATACCTGGTCGGAAGGTGAAGAATTGCTCGATTGATTTCTGCATGGTAAACAAGTATACGTAAAATTCGAGCCGTGACCGCTCCTGTGTTTTCGTGAATCGGCTCCTAGAGCCGATTATCCCATGGTTCTCGCATTAGATTTACGATAACATGGGGTTTTGCTTTATCATTACAAGTTAAATCGATCTACGACGCTTTAACGTTTTCACCATGTAATCGGAACGTCCTACACGTAATTGAGCCCGGTATATACAAAAGATGAAGAATACTAATCCTAGAGGAGGCCTAATAACCAACGTAAAGTCAATTACCGGAACAACTTCTAGAGCGAGTAAACCACGTCCTTATGTACTCTTGGATCGTTCAACCCGTTTGTAAGGCGACTACGTAGATATCAAACTAAACCTTGACGAGCAAGGAACAACCACAACAGATCGAATCAGCTAAATAAAGATCATAAGATGCTACCCTTGCACTTGGGAAACAAAGGTGCAAAGGTAGCGAGATAACTAGAGGCGCATAACTTTAAACAATTATAGCGAAAAAGCACCGATGCTAGCCTCAACAAATCTATGATAGTAGTGTTACTCGCCATCAACAAGGCTTCAAAGACGAGTAACACTAAATAACGATATAAAGTAAAAATCGCCTAGATCGCAAGATGCGATCTAGGCAGCATGACACTTACCCGAAAGAAACCCTAGAAACAAGGGGTGGCGATGCGCCGAGATTGTGTTTGTTGTGAACGTGATTGTCCTCTTTTTCTCGATAACCTTAGGTACATATTTATAGTCCGGAGACTCTCTACTTTTGGAATAACTCTACAACTCTATCTTTACCTAAACTGAAACGAAACCTACTATGATACAAGATACACGGGCAATTTAGCCCAAATCCACGCACTAGGCCGATCCAACAACACGTTGAATATATGTATCTTCCAAGCCCATCTTGATCACGGCCCATCTCCTTCTTTGGCCAAAATATGGCGATAACACATGGACCCCATGGAATTCTGGAATTATGGAGCATATTTGATGACATATGGATTCATGGAATTTTCTATGTATGCCTTGGCTATAGATTCCGGTGGTATGACTTTTCTCTCCAAACCTTAAAAGTAGTGTTCTACCTAGTGTGTGTATTTGTATTCAAATGCAAATCTTAAATATGCACACATCTAGGGGGAGCGCCTTTCATTATCTAAGGTGGCACTTGCCGGTCTCTTTGCAAATCCTAGTATTGTCATCTAACACCAAAAAGGGGGAGATTGAAAGAACATTTCTTAATCCCTAGTGTTTTGTGTGTTAGATAACAATACCAAGGATCATTTAATGTTTGTTGAAGTGTTGCATTGAATCTACCTTTGGGGCGGATAATCCGCCCCACTGGCGGATAATCCGCCTCCTCTCAAGCATGCAAGCCCTAGAAGGGGGGGCGGAACATTGGCCGGACTTTCCGGCAAGGCCGGATAATCCGTCCCCCAGGGGGGCGGATAATCCGCCCCTCCTGCTCTTCGCCAAGGCGCACGCCCCAGATAGGCGGCGGAGTTTCGGCCGGACTTTCCGCCTCACGGGAGGCGGATAATCCGCCCCAAGATCTTCTCCAAGCTTCACCAAGGCGCAAGCCCGCAGAGGCGGAGTTTCCCGGAGATTCCGCCTTGGGGAAGTTTGAAAGGCGGATAATCCGCCCCAAGTGGGGGGCGGATAATCCGCCCCCAAAGTTGTGCAACGGCCAGATCTGGGGAGGGGGTATTTAAGCCAGCAATCCCCCTCCTGCCAGGACTCTTGATTCATCTCGAAAAAGAACAGATCAGATCTCAAAAGTTCATACAAGAGTGCTCCACCTAGATCCATCCAAAGGCCCCATCCCTTTGGGAATCGAAGGAGGAGAACTCAACCTTCATCATCAGCAATCAAGCGCTTCATCTCCTCTCCATTCATTTGGAGAACCTCCGATCTAGTATTTCTGGCAAAGATCTAGATCCTTGTTTTTGTTTATATTGATAAACCTTGTTTTTGTGACAGCTTGTTGTCATCCCGGAGCCCCAATTCGGTTGTGGGTGTGTGCCCGATGGTGTTGTAAAAGGCACGGTTCCGCTCGAAGGGATCCAATAGTGGAGAAGGTGGATCAGGCCTCTCGTGGCGAGATCCATCGGAGAATAGGGTGAGGCCTATTGTGGCGTGGTGGTCTTAGAACCGCCCACCCCTCCAACGCAGACGTACTTCCCTTAACAAGGAAGGAACTGCGGTAAAACAAATCCCTGTGTCTCCGCGTGCTCCACTACGGTTTCCTCGCTCCTCTTTTACGTGCTTAGTAGTTAGGGTTACATATAGGGAAATTCTCGTAGTTGCATATCTAGAGAATTTACTTTGTGTCAAGCCTAAAATTGAAAAAGTATATTAAAATTGGTTAGCACCTATTCACCCCCCCTCTAGGTGCCCATACGATCCATTTCAGTATGTATCTAAAATCTGCTGCTCCATAGGGAAATCTGACCAAAGTCTAACAGTTTTATCTTTGCCAACAAACTCATGTGAATCTTCAGCTACATCAATCTGCTCTTGCAACTTCATGTACTGTTTGAAGAAGCGAAAAAGGCTATCATAGGGACTAACGTACTTCTTAAGTACCGCGTTGAACCCTTCACTTCTTGCTGTAGTCTGCAGGAACGGGAAAAAGCGATGCTGGAAGTAAACTGGAACAAAGTTCTGCCTTATATATAGATATCAAGGAAATGAGCATTCTCAACAATATCATGCTTGATTAACATCTCAGACCACTTGTTCTCAAACTCCTCTATACTCAAACTGTAATCAATGACTTCATTGAAATCCTTCCTCAATTCTTCTCTTTCTGCTATGAAAGGACCAAGCTTTTCTTGCACTTTCTGCATTATATGCCATCTGCAATTCCTATGCACAGTGTGCACCAACAAAACAAGGATTGCACTCCTCATAGCACCATCTTGGTCAGTTATGATGTTATCCGGATGCAACCCATCCATTGCATCTAGAAACATCTCAAACAGCCATACAAAATCTGTTATTCTCTCATTCCGGACAAAACCACACCCAAGCTGAATGGATTGCCCATATCTGTTGATACCTATGATCGGCGCACATGGCATCTTATAACTGTTTGTCATGTACGTCGTGTCAAAGGAAATGCAATCATTGTACAGCTTGCAAACATCTCGCGTAGCACCATCTACCCAGAAGATTCTCTCAACTCGAGACAACTCGTCAAGGTAGAACTTGTAGTAAAAACGCGGATCCTGTTTCTTCAACTCTTCAAAATATTCCAACAACTCAGGTATATCTTGGAATTTGTCTTTTTCGCCACTTTTTGCCATGTAGTTACTCCCAGTCTTGCTGTCATATGGTACATTCTGCTTGTTTCCATAAAGCTCAGCCATAATCTGCATAATCCTACCAGAACTGACGTTCACCTCATGCAACAAGTCTATAAGTTTTCTCTCCTCTTTTGGTATTTTGTTGTGCGATCTCAAATATTTCTTCAAAGCGAACTTCTGGATAACATCATGAGTGTGCTCCTCAACAAATTGCGTCACTTGCCATCTAGCACCAGTGCACTTCACCCTCATCTTTGCTTTGCAATCATAGAACTTGGTGATAGTACGTTTTCTTTGCTTCAACGACACTTCTTCTACCTCTGGATTTTTTCCTGATTTGTTGCACACAAAAACACTCTTGTCCTTCTCACCATCTTTTACAGATTTCCTTGATGACTCTATCTTCACTGAGAATCCAACATGCTTAGCATATCTGTTGTAATGAACCAATGCTTCATCAAGCGACGCAAACAACATCCCGATGAAAGGGGTTTTTGGAACAAAACCTTCTGGAGTAGACTGAACCTCATCCTCACCATCACTGTCCTCACTAGAAAGCGTCACCCCTGTTTGTGCATGAGAAGTAACATCAGGCCCTGGTTGCACATCCGCACATCAGACAAGAGGGACCGTGATGTTCCAAAGACCATCACCATGAACATCACGGGCAGCCGATGTCCCAGCACCATCACCCCTAACATCAGTTTCTTCGTCTGAATGTAATGGATGATTCAGATCAATCCCTCCAAACCACCACTCAAAGCCTCTTGGCATTTTATTAACTCCTGAAATTTTTTAGAACATAAATGTTTTTTTATCAGAGAAGTACATTCCTGAAAATTTCAGAACTTCTTGCATCTCAAAAAGAGACTACTAACTTTACAGAAAATCCAGAAAACAAAAAGCTACTTCTTACATCACAAACAAAGCTACTAACTGCAGATTCATGTTACATCTCAAAAAAAAACTACTAACTTTTTTATCTACCTGTGTAACTGCAGATTCATGTTACATCGCAAAAAAAGTGGGAAGTTTTTCATGGCAAAAAGAAGGAAGAATGACACTGCACCAAAGGAGTGCCTAAACTGCAACAAGTTCCCAACTTTTTAAGGATGTTTCCAGCTATCCTTTATTGTTTCTGTTTCCATGATGTTCACTGTTTTTGCATTTGGTTTTGTGTTTTCCAGCATGCAAACTGCTTGCTTAACTACTATTTTCTACCTTTTTTACTGAATGCTACAACTACTGCTTTTGTGTTTAACTGATTGGTTGTTAAAACTACTGCCAGGTTTGTTTTAAACATGCTAGGATGTTACCATGGAGCACTGCTATAGATTTTGTCAGAAACAAAAAAGAATTTTTCCAGATGTTACAGGATGTTATATTTTTCCTGTAAAAGCTTCCAGAAAGTATCAAGAATCACAGATTTGAAGAGGGATTGGGGGTACTAGTAGTGAAGAGAACAAAGATGTAACTTACAGATGGAGAAGGCCTTCTTTTTCCCCTGGATGTTATTTCAGCAGGTACGATGTAAGCTGCCACCTGGAGCGTAAGCTAGGGGAGATAAGGATTTATGTCTAAGCTCGGGGAAGAAGAACATTAAAAAGGTGTAAGTTCACACCTGAAAGATGTAAGATGGTGGTGGTGGAGGGGGGATGGGGGAGGGGGTGGTGGAGCTGGAGGATGTTTTTCTAGCTTTTCATGGAGCCTGGTGGTGGAACGAGAGGATGTACGAAGGAGATCCAGATGTAAGCTGGAAGAGGGGGTTCAGATCGATTTGGGGGGGAGAGGGGGGGGGGTGGAGGAGGGATCAGGTGTAATCTGGAAGGGGGGATCAGATCAATTTTGAGGGAGGGGGATCAGGTGTAAGCTGGCAGTGCGTCTCAACGAGGCAGACCCTTTCTTTCCGGAAACGACAACGAAATCAGGGCAGGGACCACCTGGTAGTATCTAGGTCGACCTCGGTGTAGCCAAACCCAGTAATAATCGTACTCTAATGGCCGTGGATCAGAGTCCTTACACGATCCGACCAATATACTCTTAGACAGGGCCGGCCCTTGGGGGGGACCGGAGGGGCAGCCGCCCCGGGCCCAAAATTTTGGGGGGCCCTTTCCAGATATGTGCTGCATATATAGGTTATAATAGATCTTAGAAAAGATAAAAATTAGCAATTTTGAGTTTATTATTGGGCTAGATTGAGCGCTCTACTTTGCTAGACATACACATACGTTTCAAATTTGGAGTCCATGGCATCACGTACCTGACATGCGATTAGATCAGCTATCCTCTTTGATTGTATCGTATGAAGGCACGCTGCACCCCGGTTCCTCCCTCAACCTCGACTCAACACTGCGCTGTCGATTGTAGGAAGGTCCGCACGCGGAAAGCAGCAAGCCGCCACCTATCGGCCGATCGTCGCCTATCTCCCCCTCGCCCTCTGCCTCTGTCTGTGGCCTATTTCTCGTCTCGCTTTGGCCGTTCAGCGTCTATAGGTTCGAATTCTGAATTTATGATCTCAGTCTTCTACAGTCTAACATTGTCCCTAATTTTTGTTCTAATAGTTGTTCTTCTTTATATTTTTAGTGTAGTTAATTGGTTATGGCACCTTATTCCGGTGCTAAGAAAATTAAAATACAAAGTCTAAAGTTTTCGATGATATACATTTTATAATATATACCTGATACTAAGTTGCTCAATTTGGTGACATAGAAGTACGCGCAAGACTTGTAAACCGAAAGGGAGGTAGTAGTTCTTGGTGAGTAACATAGTAATATTAATCTAGAGGATGATATCGGTACAGAGAAGAACAATAACATCAATGCGGGTAATAACAATATAAGTGATCATGATATCACATTTGATTTATCTCCTACAAAATTTGCTAGTGTTGATGAGGAACCAATTAGTGTGGTTATTTATGATCCGGCATCGAGAAGTTATTGCACAAGATTGATATTGATTTTATTATTACCGACTTCGCTTCTAGGAATACACGGAGAATTTTTGAAGATAATATATAAACATTGTCATTTTTATATGAATATTGCAAATGGGTATACTTGAAGTATTTATTCTTCATCATTTCATTCTTGTATATAAAAAAAATTAGAAAGGAGGCCCAAAATTTTAGTTTCGCCCCGAGACCCTGAAACCTCGGGACCGGCCCTGCTCTTAGAGCGTGCTTAGTCAGGATTAGTATACTAGTATAAGCTTAAACAAACGATTAGAATTTGAACCGACCAAGATTAGCCACAAACCGCACCTGCCTTCCTACCAGACTCGAACCCATCCATCCAGGACTCCTCCCCCAAAACCGACCGACGGCGTCTATAAAACCCGACCCGCACCCAAAGCCCAAACCAACCAACCCAACCCATCGGAAAAAAGAAGAAGAAAAAACCCGAAAAAGCTCTCGACCCCCTCTCGAGAGCGACGCCCGTCTCCTCCACGTCGCCGTTCCCCACCGCCGCCACCATGGCGCGCGCCTTCTCCGCCCTGCTGCTGCTCGTCCTCCTCGCCGTCTCCGGCCTCGCCTCGGCCGCCCCGGACATGTCGATCATCGCCTACAACGAGGAGCACGGCACGCGCGGGCTGGAGCGCACCGAGGCGGAGGCCCGGGCCATCTACGACCGCTGGCTGGCCGAGAACCGCGGCGGCTCCAACCCCAACCCCAACTCGAACGCGCTCGTCGACCGCTTCCGAGTCTTCTGGGACAACCTCCGCTTCGTCGACGCCCACAACGCGCGCGCCGCGGCGGGCCAGGAGGGGTTCCGCCTCGGGCTGAACCGCTTCGCGGATCTCACCAACGCCGAGTTCCGGGCCGCCTACCTCGGCGTCAAGGGCGCCGCCGAGAGGATGAACAGGGCGGGGCGGGTCGTGGGCGAGAGGTACCGCCACGACGGGGCCGAGGAGCTCCCCGACGCCGTCGACTGGAGGGAGAAGGGCGCCGTCGCCCCCGTCAAGAACCAGGGACAGTGCGGTGAGTGATCTCTCCTCCTCCTCCTCTCCAGTTAGTATTTTCTTCTATACCTAGATTGGATGCGACGCACTGTCCCGTTAACGGTAATCTCGGATCTAAGTGCCTACCGCCGTTCTTCCCGATCCCAAATCGATGTGGTGCAGCCTTAAAAAAATCATGTAGGATTAGATAGTTTTACAGTTTAATTGCTTACGAAGGTGCTTGTTTTCTTCATACTACTACTTTGCTTAGGAAGGAAGCAATGGCTGCCAGTGGCGCCGCTTTGACTTGATGAGGAATTAATGGCTGGCGATTCGTTCAGGAGTTGCCTTGCGCTGCGTGGTTTCCTTATTTCCAGAACCGAAGCTTAGCTCAAAACCTATTTTTCTGAATTGTGGCCGCCTTTTTGGGGGTAGTTTTTTGTCTGTTCCTTGCAATTTAAATTGTTGTATTCGGTGCATCTGTCAGTCAAGTGCGGCGGCTGTGACTTAATAAACCATCAAAAACTACTTAGGTCTTTAGCAACTATTTTAAGTCTTGTAGCACAACTAGCGGCCGTAGAGCTTGGTTTCTATGGTGATTATGGTGTTAGTTAGCCGCACAAGGTTGCTGTTCTAACTTCTAAGGCTCCTTGATATTTGACCATGAGGGAAAAAAACAGAGGATACAAACCAACATCTTGACAGGAAATTGATAATATGATTAAATTGTTTTGAGGGTTTGGTGCACCCTTTGTTTGCTACCTTTAGCACCTACAGATGAGACAAGTGAGCATGTCCCTAATTTGTGAAGTTAGTGTGATTGTAATTGTGGTACTATCTGACGACACAAGTCATTTTGATGTTATCTGATGCATTGTTTGACCCCTCTTTGTAATGGTCATGTGCAGGAAGCTGCTGGGCTTTTTCTGCAATCAGCACAGTAGAAAGCATCAACCAGCTTGTCACTGGTGAGCTGGTCACATTATCTGAGCAGGAGCTTGTGGAGTGTGACACCAATGGGCAGAGCAGTGGCTGCAATGGGGGGCTTATGGATGACGCCTTTGAATTCATCATGAAGAACGGTGGCATCGATACTGAAGATGACTACCCTTACAAGGCCTTGGATGGCAGATGTGATATCAACAGGGTACTTGTTTACTTCCTTCATAGTCTCTGCATCCATATGATTCTTGGTGCTGATGTTCCAATTTGTTTGTTTTCTCTGATCTTTTGCAGCGTAACGCAAAGGTGGTGAGCATTGATGGCTTTGAAGATGTCCCTGAAAATGATGAGAAATCGCTGCAGAAGGCGGTTGCTCACCAGCCCGTGAGTGTTGCCATTGAAGCTGGTGGCCGGGAGTTTCAGCTGTATCATTCTGTAAGTGAACTTTCTGCGGCAAGCAGCTTACCTTTATCCAACGTTTAGGTCATTCCGGTGATAACTGTCCCCTTTGATCAATATTACAGGGTGTCTTCAGTGGAAGGTGTGGCACACAGCTTGACCATGGTGTTGTTGCTGTTGGCTATGGCACTGAGAATGGCAAGGACTACTGGATCGTCCGCAACTCATGGGGCCCGAACTGGGGAGAGGCTGGGTACCTCCGCATGGAGCGCAACATCAACGTGACCACTGGGAAGTGTGGGATAGCCATGATGTCATCGTACCCCACCAAGAAGGGTGCTAACCCGCCCAAGCCATCTCCGACACCCCCCACACCACCGACACCGCCTCCCCCGGTCGCCCCTGACCATGTCTGTGACGAGACCCAGTCATGCCCGGCAGGGAGCACCTGCTGCTGTGCATTTGGCTTCAGGAACCACTGCCTGTTATGGGGCTGCTGCCCGGTCGAAGGCGCCACGTGCTGCAAGGATCATGCCAGCTGCTGCCCGCCGGACTACCCCGTCTGCAACATCAGGGCTGGAACTTGCTCAGTGGTAATGACTTCTCCTTTCTGTTTTTATTCTTTCAGCAGCATTGAGTGTTCAGTTCATGTAAGGTAGACAGTTTTCAAAAGCCACGCCATATGCATGACAAAACTGACCGAGGGCTATATGCAGTCATGCTTTTGTTGACATATACAGTAGATATTATTAGGCTTTACTTCTGCATAAGGTGACCATAACAGATCTGACTGACCTGTTTTGTTTGGATTGAGCAGAGCAAGGACAGCCCGCTGACCGTGAAGGCCTTGAAGCGCACCCTCGCTAAGCGGATCACTGCATGAACTCTTCAAGATGGCGGTGAATAGAAGGATGCGGCTGCGTGGAGCTTTTCTGCCTCTGTGCACCCAGACCTTTGTTCAAAATTTGAACCAGACATGGCTTTTGTAGAGTTGGTTCTTAAAAGTTCAGTAGTACTGCTTGATTTATCCTAGTAGATGAAGTCATTGTACATATCTCGCTTCTATTTGTACTTTCCTATGTTCTCAAGAATATTCAGTCAAGCTAATTGGTGATTATTTGTGCTCTTATGGATTGTTAACATCTGTGGATGCAACCCAGTTGACGTAGTACCAACACCGTCATTATGCTATGATAGTGTATCAGAATACCCAAATACATAATAGAAAACTGGACTTGTTCATAGTGTATCAGAGTACCCAAATACCTAATAGAAAACTGGACTAGTTCACAAATCACAAAGTAATTCGGCGTACGGAGTACCCTTGTCTTAGGCCTAACAATTCACTCTTTGTGGAAGTAATATTTTTAGACCAAAGTCGCTCTAGTGTTCTCGAAATTAATTTAAGATTTCTAGTCATTTTAAAGTCATCTTTCGTACAACTTGGCTACACTATATCCAGATGCGAAATTACGGAACAAAGAACGCATCTCAGATTTTTTTTGAAGAAAAGACATTTAACTTTCAAGGTTAGTTTTTAATATACCACCCCATTTAGCTTTGTTTAGAATTACCACCTCGACCTCGTATGGGATGTTTCTTCCTAGTGGTAGTGATCTTTTAGCATAAGGTCGGTTTCTAGACTGCACATCAAACTATATTGTGATCTAGGTTATCTTAACGTGTTTCTATTTTGGTGCAAATTAAAAAACAAAAATGCTTGAAAACATACTATTGAACCGTCCGAACAAAAATGGTGCATGCATGTGTCCATTAAAGAACCAAACAATGTCAATCATCTTAGGACACTACAAATTTTTATAAAAACTTTCACCCAAGATACACAATCATACACTCTACTCGGCTCTAGAATATGTTTTCACATATTTGTTACCCATATACGATCCAAAGATATCTTCATATATATTATGGATACCAGTTTGGACACAAAACCATACATATACACTATGACATAATGACACATTTTCATCCGTGAAGCAATGCAATTATTTCTTGGATCTAAGGGCGAGTGGATTGATATATGTTTTTTAGTAATATATGAATCAAAATCTAAGAACTACTATAACTTGTGCTAAATTTTTTGATTAAATCAAACTCAAGTGTAATAACAACTATGGCCGTGATTTTTCTGACAATAAGTATAACATTGCATGTTAACTCATGTAAACAAAATGAATTATAAACAACTACAAAAGTTCATTATAAACAAGTTACAAACTATTATTTATAACTAGCCACATGTAATGCTGCTACATCCTTAAAGGTGGCTAGCACGCCATTGCTTTCAAACAACATAAACATAGTTTCCGGTCAATTTTTTTTATACGTCGTTTCTACGCTTGCGCTTACGCCCTCTTCTTCTAGCGACATTTGAATATGTTCCTCATAGATATCCACATACCCTACGTGCCCTTCTGATATGAATGTCATCATGCTTGTGTTAGGTGAGTTTGTACTTGTTGTGCTAGTACTAGGCTGGCTAGTACTCGCCTCATGCTCAGCCCGCATCCGTAGAGTGTCGATCTCTCCCGCTGTCGATACAACCTCGAACACATAGGTTAGCCCTGGTCCCTAATGATGGTTGGTATTATGTTGCGTCGCCAATCTGAAACCTTACCAACGAAAACTCCCAAATTTCCATTGGGCACCTCCTCCAACCTCCATGTGTCACCCTCCAATCTATCAAACATCCTGCATTTAATTGCAAATTTCACATGGGTTAGTGTTAAAGTGCCATACATATTCAATATATGCTTTCTATGTCATGTTCGCCACATGAGTTACTGGAAATTATTGTATCCTTCCAAATGCATGCATATAGGAGTAATGCACACGTTTTACAGGCCACAAGCAATAGAGTAGAAAAACACTAGCACTGATATACTTAGAGCATCTCTAGCGGCTACCGTAAACAACCCAAAACCTTAAAATATTTGTCAGTTTTCTGTCCCCATGAAAAAATGCGTTGATCAGTTACCGTAAACCCACTTGACCCGCAAATTTTTTTAGGGGGTGGGGGCAAATTTCTCCCTCTACATCTGCGGTTTTCGTGGCCGGACCGAACACGCACTGCAGTCCCCTCTCGTTTTGGCGGGATGGAAGTTTCCCCCTCCTCCCTTCCCGCTTCCCCCATCGTGTCAGCGTCGATCTACCTCCCTACTTGCTCCCCGCTGCCGCCGCCTCATGGATTCGACGCCATGGATCCCTCCGAGCTCCACCGGACGCTGCTCAGGTCCCGCGGCCACAACCGCCCCCTCTCGTTGCTCCGGCAGTCCACACGAGCTCGCCGGCTGCCGCCGCTTCCGCCCTCAAGAAGAGGAAGCGTGCGGCAGCGCAAGTCATTTCCCTGACCACCGCTCCCTCGCTAGTGCTGCTCGGGCCATGGCTATCGCTACCCCAACACCCGTTTCCCCAAAGTCTCACCGCGGAAGAAGGCGGGGACCGGGCCAAGTTCGACGGATTATTCTGTTGCATGCTGTAATAATCTGTCGAACTTGATGCGGAAATTCTGTCTTGCAGTTCCAGTTTACGGTAGCTGTGCGGTGCTGGCTGTCACGACCACGGAAATCGTGTTTTTACGCCATGTGTACTTACGCGTTTACAGTTCACTATTTAACAATAGCTGCTAGAGATGCTAGTGTCTAGTCAAATTGACTAGAGCACGTAGTGCTACTGAGAAATTCTGGTTTTGCATGTTAATGTTCAAAACAAGATCATTCACATATGCTTTTTTAAAAAGGACCTTCGCATACGCTCGTGCTTGAAAAGTTACTGTTATTCAGATCTGACCATCAAATTAAGTGGAATAAAATTACCATAACTGCATTTCATGGATGGAGCTACATTATGTCAGGAGACACAATCTTATTATGTGTTGAGAAGAAACTGCAACAGATACTCATGGTATATGTCACTTTCAAGGTGACTGAAGAATATGTGCAAACTAGTATATGTTCAAAAGGTTTAGACATAACCAATTTAGATACTATAAATACAGCTCAGTGCATAAATCCACATCCTCCCAATCATCATGCATCAGAAGGTGTGCCAGTAGCGCAGCAAGATCATCTTGTGCCTCTCATTCAAGATCATTCATTTTTAGCATGCTGATGGCACTACTTCTATACTCACCAAATTTGGCATCGATTATTTGTAATCCATTGACCTTAGTACCTAATAGATACTGTCTATTGTATAAAAGCTTCTGATAAATTTTATGGTTTACATGAAAATTCAGCTTTACTCGGCATTGCTGCAGGGAGACATTGGTAGGTGATAATTTCCTTTGTGTAAACGGTCGTTTGCACCATATGGTAAATGGAAAGCTCTATTTCCATTAAAAAACGAACTAATCGAAGTGGGCGCACATAGAGCTTTCCTCACCTCACGTTTACTATCTACTCCCTCTGTTGCAATATATAAGATATTTTAGTAATCTTGCAACAGAGAAGAGTATTAGCATTCATACGAGCAATATCAATGATGTTGTGATTTCGTCAAGTATGTTGTTGTGAACATCCTGGAGTGCCTCTGTCATCTGCATCCAAAACCTTCGTCCATACATGGATGGTTACTATCATAGTATAGCTGCCGGCATCATTGTTTCTTAGCCAAAGCTAGAGTTATCCAAAGCCTGATGGTATCAGTGTTGCTTGGCCGATGAATAGAGCTGAAGAATTCAGTAAATAGTTGAACTGAACAATTCAACCAAAGCTACTGTTATCGCCTATCAATATCATCTTTCTAAAACGTTCAAATCTGACCGACCAAGACACGAATTGCAGTTTATTTACAATAATATACAGTACAGACAAACTTGCATAGTTATCAGCTACCGAACAAAACATTTGCAGCTCACTACAAGTAGAAGATCCGTTTCAACTGAAACTATCTTCTTTATCTTCTCGGTATCGTAGTAGACAGGAAAGAGCAAAACTAGTTGGGTCTTGAACTTGGGTTGGGTCATGGTGCCACTCTTAGGCCTTGTTTGGATACGGCGTTTTAGCAGAATCCCAAGGTTAACATCTGCTCTCCTGGCCCAACTATACAGGTGACATGCTTCGTTTTGCTATGAATAACAGGTCCAGATCAGCCCTGGCCAGACTAGCCACTGCCTCGGCCGACATTGTCTCATTCTGAAAAATACGGCAACCTCGCTCCTTCCAAATGTGCCAGACAACGTAAACCGCCGTGGAAATGTTCCTCCTTTTGCGATTATCCAGTTTCCCTCGCCCTAGTTTGTTCCACCATCCTCTGACTGATTGTGATGCATAAAACATGGATAAGGAAAACTCTGTTTGGACATTGCAATTATCCAGACATAGCGATTAAAACATGGATAAGGAAAACTTGATTTCTACAATCCACGGAATCCGAGTTTTGCAAAAAACAGACATTCCTTGTTGTTCCTCAAATAACTTACCAACCAAGATTTTCCATATACTTCTTATCAACCGAATCATTAGTAGTACTAGTTTTCCATAAATTGTTCCCAAAACGAGTTTTCCTAAATTGTAGCGGCAAAACTCTCTATCCAAACAAGTACTTAGTCTTCTTCCAGCAGAACATCATCCGGATGCATCCACAAGACCGTATTCACATTTGGATCATCACTTCCCTGCACAAACCGATACACAACGAGCAACGGTTTACGACCAATCAAGTAACCTGCATCATGTTAATATTAGTATAGACAGTGAACCGGAACGCCAAAGATACGCCATTACCGTGAACATACGTCTCAGTTGCTTCTTCTTCGCTTCCACCTGTAAATTAAAGAGGGCACATTTTACAGATGTGGTTAGCAAACGAAGCAGCAAAAGTGTTAAGAGGATATCACTGTATCCTACGTCGTCATCGGAGTCGCTCCACTCTACGTGCCATCCGCATGGCGAACCCCTACCCACATCCAAGTGGCCACCAATGTATTCATCGGCACCGTTGGGGTGCTTCATGTTGACACTTCCATTGTTGGTACAACCATAGCAGAGACCTTCATCATCGACAAAACAATAAAGTTAACTGCAGAGTTACTAACCAACCAAATAGACCTACCACATCCAATCCACCTCTGTAGGAACATAGAAGAACTTAGCTGTCTTTGGGAAGAGATGTCAGCAACACTTAATCAAAGTGAAGGGTACGACATACCATTTCTGGTAGATCTAACCATGCAGAAACAGCTGACCAGCATTTCTTCTTGT
This sequence comes from Avena longiglumis, assembly GCA_030063025.1. Classification (NCBI taxonomy): domain Eukaryota; kingdom Viridiplantae; phylum Streptophyta; class Magnoliopsida; order Poales; family Poaceae; genus Avena; species Avena longiglumis. The sequence continues at coordinate 6,205,999 of CP125974.1, read as the reverse complement.
TTTTCCTGCCGCACGCATTTGACTTCAGCAAAGAACAGAGTGTCGTCGTTACCGCAATTGGAATCGCCTGCTACTTTGGTCATAGTGAAATTGAGATGATAGAACCAAGTACGGTCCTCGCAAAATTGTCGGTAGTGCACAACGTCTTTGAGTTCATATGCAAGATCCTACAATAAGAAACATGGGTCAGATCAAGAAATCTTATACATGGATAAAACCATAAGACGTAGTAAAGGAGAGACAAAGAAAGAGAGCAAACCCCAAGAAGATTGTGATCCTCATTATGCTTGTCCACCAAAGCTTGTACTAATCGGCGCACTTTACTTCCGGTTTGCTCAATGCACAGCGATTTTGAACGCTTCTTCCTTCTGCCATCAGGCCAGTAAAGAGCTTGTTCTATAGCCATCTCAACCGAAGGAGCCCCACCTTGATTCACTAACCTAATTTAGAATGGAGCATAGTATATGGTTAGTAGCCTGTATTCTCTCTGAGTGGAGAATACAAAGTTATACCAAGGACTATATATATAAATGTTGTCAGCAGGGCTATGATGGACTAGTTTGCATAGAAGGTTGCTGAAAAATGCTAGTAGTCAACAAAATAAGAACAAAACTGGGTTATTTTACATGCCTATCTTGGTCAGCAACTCTTAGAAAAACTACACCTTATCTGATTTCAGATTGCACACTGTTTCGATCAATGCATAGAACTTAACTTTCTGGCTATCACCATTAACGGAAACAGTGCCGTGTAGGGCTAAAGGCTAGTCAACTGTACAGATTAAAGTTGAACTAAAAATATGAAATGTGCTACTTTGTTAGGAGTAGTTTTCAACAGCTTCCTAACAAATACAGTTTGAAAGATGTTCCACTAACTTGATGTAGCACCGAAAGAGGAAACAGAGCTGCGTGGGGCTAAGGGCTAATCAACTGTACAAATTATAAGAAAATTGGTACCTTGTTAGTTTCAGGTTATTTTTTATGATTTATGCACAATTTCAACAGCTTTCTAACAAACACGGTATAAAAGATCTTCCACTAACTAGACATAGCATTGAAAGAGGAATATACAAAATTATCGTGGACTGGTATTTTTTAAATCAGCTTGACAGATTATCCAGAATCAAAATTTAAGGGTCATTCTGTTCTTAGTTTTCCTATTCATGTGCTTATCTTTTGTGGCCTACAAGGCCACATCACAGAAGCATGTGGCTACTTAAGTAATAATCACTTGCAGAACAAGGAGAATCGGAGAAACAAGTGATGACAATCTATGGAGAACAGAGTTGAGGAACTTTACAGTGTTGGGTCCTGGCGTTCATGCAAATAGCGATCCATGGCGCGCTCTGCTTCCTCCGAGCTCTGAAACGGCCCGCCCACGTGAGGATAGGTGTGGAAAGATCCCCCGAGGTCGACCCTGACGTAATATATGAACCCCCAGTCAGGCCGTACTCGTGCCCAAATGCGTGACGACATTGACGGTGGCGAGGCCATAACAATGTCCTGATCCGGCCGCCGAGAGGAGGAGGGCGAAGAAGAAGAGGAAGAAGTGGCAGTGCTGCTGCCGGCGTTGAGCGACTCCTTCCGGGACAACACACCTGCAGCTTCCGGCGCAGATGGTACTCTATGCCGCCGCTGAGGCCCACGCTCCTCCACCACATACCTGAACTGGAATATGCTATCCCTAGGGGAGAGATCAAAAAAATTATTGATCGATCAGTACAGAGTACGGACACACTGTAAGAAATCGATTTTCTTGATCGATCAGTGAATGAATTAATAAATCGATTTTAGCTAGAAGTAGTAGTAGAAGATTGGTGTGTCATCCGTACGTACGTCGAAGGCGGCGGCGGAAGGAGGGGTCTCCTCCGGCGATGCCAGGAGAGGTAGATGCCGGCGTAGCGTGCACGTACCGCGTCCTGGAGATCTCGGAAGTCTCGGAACGGCCCGCCCGTCTCGGGAAGATGGCTGAGGAGGTAGTTCCCGTCCCTGTTGACGCGGACGTGGATCGTGATCGGGTGGAATCCGCCGCCTGAGGGTCTGCGCCGGGGGAGGGACTCCGGGGGCACACGCTTGGGCTTGGTCGCCATGCGCGATCGACGTGGAGGAAGTTTTTAATTTTATTTTTGTGTGGGAGGAAGAAGGGGATTAATTGATTAGGGTTTTGCTGGTTTTCTCTTTGATAATCGGCAGATCTCCTTGGCTTGGCTGGATAGTTAGAGCATCCCTACTCGTTTGCCGTTTCTATGCCTAAATCCAGACTTATTTTTGGCCTGACGAAATTAGATTTCGGGATGGGAACGTCCAGTTTTCCACTCGTGTTCCCAGGCCGAGTTCCCGCGTTCGGCTAAAATTCAGTTAAACAGTGGCGAAATTTGGTGGTTTCCTCATTGATATCGGCAGATCTCCTTGCACTTTAATCAGCCATCGATCGAAAGGAAAGGAAAGAGCTGTGAACACTACCGACCGCGGACTATTTGAGTCCAACATGATGCATGCGTTGCAAGACGAAGCATCTCAAGATCATGGCGTTGTGTGCACATCTGCTTAGTGATATATTGATGTTAGCTCGCTGAATGAGATGGGCATCTCCTGTGTAGAGGAATCCCAAAATTCAGAGTATGAACTAGGGATGAACACTTCTATATGACACCGGACACAGTTACACCGTGGAAGAGCACAAACTCCGAATACCCCCTAGGCTCAAGAGCAGCCACGCATAGTGGAAAGTACACCGTCTATAAGAAGCCGAACCAACCCGATGCATGACGCCGGTAGACAGAGAGTTTGAGGAGGAACTCAAAGATGAGGCAAGTCAACAGGACATCCAAAGTGCCTAGGAGAAAGCAATCACGGCGACAAGATGGGTGTCATGGACACACCTCCAAGGAGGTGAACTACATCCGTAGACGTTGTCATCGCGGCAATTAACGAAGCCTTGCGGTGCTTTCGCAAACACACCATCTTACACGTCAACATCCTACACAGCTAAGACAGAGAAAGGCAATCCAATCTTGCTTCTAGCACCCCTGCAGAACACTAATGGCCAGCCATCCCCAGAGAAGACACGATTGAGACGGAATGCATGAACATTCAACAAATCTGGCGTGAGAAGAGACTCGCATACTCTCCCTTGAACTCGATGTCGAATATGTGACCGATGTGATAGAAATCGACATTTCCAACTGTCGATTAGTAAACTAAATAAACCGATTTCAACTGGATCATCTGGCCCAAAATAGAAGAAGATTGATGGTGAAGCGAGAGGGGGAAGTCTCGTTGTGGTACATACGGTCGAGACGGTGGCGGATCTAGGGGTGTGTGCCGGCGGTGCAAGTAGAGATAGATGGTGGTGTGGCGTGCACAGACTGCATCTTTGAGTTCCGTCAGGGTTTGGAGCGGCCCGCCCATGGATACCGACATGGACCGTGATCGGTAGGAAGCCGCCTGAGGGACTGCGCTAGGGGATGGACTCCAGAGGAAACTTCTGTGGCGTCATGCACGAGGACGACTAGGTTGATCATGGGAAGGAAGGAGGGGATTGATTAGGTTTTATCAGTTTCTTCTTTGATCTGAGATCTCCTTGGCTACAAAGTACCCGCAGGCATAAATTGCTTGTTTATTAAAAATCACACATGCGCTGAAACACATAGTACTATTCAACCCTTGGGACAAAAAGGTTATATGTGTTCTTTAAAGAACCAAATCAGTAATGTCAATGATCTCGTTAGGACACTACAAAATTCTATAAAAAAATTAACCCAAGATATACAAATCGAAAGCTCTACTCGCTTCTAGCACATGTTTTCACTATATTTGTTACCCATATACGATCTAAAGATATCTACATAGATATTATGGATACCAATTTGGACATAAACCCATACATATATACACTATGGCGTAATGAAATTTTTTTAACCCGAGAAGCGATATAATTATTTTCTTGGATCTAAGGGAGATTCGTCTGAAACGTGTTCTTTTAACAACATATGAAACAAAATCTAAGAACTAGCATGACCTTTCTTCCAAAATTTGATTAAATTTAACACAAGTGTAATAACAACGATGGACGCTAAGTCTTCTGACAATAAGTATAACATTGTATGATATAATTCAGTAGCATTGTTATGTGGTTACTTGTCCAAAGAACGAACCAAATAATACCATTTTAGATGTCATGTTGACAATACAAACAAATAAAAAAGTTTAGTATAAGTAAGTCTGAAGCACACACAACACGCTCGCACCTCCCATCGGCTTTTGAACAAATCCTAACATTAACGACATAACTCTCTCCTTCTCACACCTGCTCTGCCGTGGGACCCCGCTACTAAGTGATGAAAAACATTTCTTCACAGTATCCGTACTTGGCTAAGCCACACTTACACCCACATTTCCTCCAAAACTTACGGTTCCCTCTCGCTTAGCGGCAACACGCCATTTCGTTCATGCGAAATACGTACAAAAATCTAAGAGGAGAAGAGGCCAATATGGGACAATGCTCACCTCGGGAGGAGGGGACCATTGGGGCCGCCGCGACAAGGGATGACTAGGACAAGGGGTGACCCTTTTGCGTGCAGCTGCGATGGCTACGAATAGGAGAAGAGACGATTATGGGACGATGCACACCATTAGTGACATGGTGCTAGCAGATCAACCGCTCTAAGATATTTTTTCCAATTTTAGGTTTAATTCTCTTTGATAAATTTTTACTTTGCACAATAAATCAACATGTGACCATAAACTCTTGGATCATGTGAAGAACAGAATTTATTTAAATATATTTACTTGGTTTGCTTAATTATCGAACTATTGAGAATTAAGTTGTACTAGTCAAAACCTAATTCATGGATTTTGCATCCTGATTGGCTGTAACTAAGATTTTTTAATTACAAGTGAGATTGCAATTGTGATTTCCGGTGGCACAAGATTTGAACTAAGACTCAGGATTACGTGTGGAGAACTGACTATATCGAAATATTTACAAGATCAAGGTGATAACTAAGAAAACAGTGCTTATTTACAAGAATTCCTAGATTGCTGGCTAAATAGGGGGAAAAAGACGTACGCTTACAAATAGAAGAGACAACTAAAACCCCTAGAAGGAAAATATTAAATCAACTAGCTCTGGAATCGACGTCTTTCGTCGCGTCGCCGGAGTCCTGGGCAGCGCCTCCACGGTCTCCGGGCTGCCCTTGCTCTTGCCGCAGGTGCGGCTCCCGGTGTTGCAGAAAGGGTAGTCAGACGGACAGCAAGTGGCGCCGTCCCTGCAGCAGGTGGCGCCCTCGGCCGGGCAACATCCCCACGCCAGGCACACGTTCCTCACGCCATAGGTGCAGCAGCACGTGCTTCCCGCCGGGCAGGAGCTGTGGCGATCGCACTTCTCCGCCGGCGAAACTGGCGCCGGCTTCGGGTTTGGCCCGTTCTTGACGGGGTACGACGCGAACATGGCGATGCCGCACTTGCCGACACTGCCCGTCGTGCTCGCGTTCCGCTCCATCCGGATGTAGCCGCCCTCGCCCCAGCCAGGCCCCCACGAGTTGCGCACGATCCAGTACTCCTTGCCGTCCACCTCCGTGCCGTATCCCACCGCGACGACGGCGTGGTCCAGCTCCGTGCCACACCGCCCCGTGAAGACGCCGGACTCGTACAGCTGGAACTCGCGCCCGCCGGCCTCGATGGCGACGCTCACCGGCTGGTGCGCCACGGCCTTCTTCAGCGCCATCTCGTCCCCCACCGGCACGTCCTCGAACCCATCAATGGACACGACCTTCCGGCCCTTCTTGGCGAGGTCGCACTTGCCCTCCTTCCCAGTGTACGGGTAGTCCTCCTCGGTGTCGATGCCGCCATTCAAAGCGATGAACTCGAAGGCGTCGTCCATGATCCCGCCGTTGCAGCCGCTGTTCTGCCCGTTGCGGGCGCAGTCCACCAGCTCCTGCTCCGACAGCGTCACCAGCTCGCCCGTGACGATCTGGTTGATGCCTTCCACCGCGCAGACCGTCGAGAACGCCCAGCAGCTGCCGCACTGGCCCTGGTTCTTCACGGCCGCCACCGCGCCCTTCTCCCTCCAGTCCACCTTCTCCGGCAATGCCTCGGCGCCGTCGTACCGGTACCGCTCGCCGACGGGGTTCCGGCGGATGTTGCTCGCCTTGACGCCGAGGTAGGCGGCGCGGAACTCGGCGTTGGTGAGGTCGGCGAAGCGGTTCATCCCGAGGCGGAAGCTCTCCTGCCCCGCCGCGGCGCGCGCGTTGTGGGCGTCCACGAAGTCGAGGTTGTCCCGGAACGCGCGGAACCGGCGGTCGTACTCGCCCAGCGCGTTGTAGGAGCGGCCCTGCCGCGCCAGCCACAGGTCGTACATCTGCCGCGCCTCCGCCTCCGTCCGCCGTGCCGGCCCGTGCTGCGTGGTGGACGCGTCGCCGAGGACGCGCGTGGCGGAGACCAACGGTGACCAGACGCCGAGGAGGAGGATGATCAGCAGGGCCACCGCGACGGCCGCGCCGTGGCCTGCCATGGCCGTCGCGTTCGCTCTGCTTCTCTAGGGCTCGGCTAGGTCGTCGTCGCCGTCCTTGTCGAGGGTCGAGAGCTATCCGTCGAGGCAAGATCGAGCGCGCTGCACGTTGCACGTCGAGTTGCGTGTTTTCGCTTTGTGGTTTTGGGTGTTCTTGGCGCGTGGCTCGTGATTATATACTGGTCTAGTGCAACTTGGGCGCGTGGAGTTGCGATCGGGTTGTGATTGGAGCAAGTAGTTTGGAGTTGCGATCGGGTCGTCGATCAGAGACGCACAATGACGGCTGCAGTGGGAGTCACAGTCCCAGCGAGATGCGATCAAGATCCGGTTCCTATTTGTTTTGGAAAAAACGTTCCGGGGGCAGTAATAACGCTGAATCGTGACATGTCATGTTTTTCTTATTGCACGGAAAAGGCCTCGAAAGAGAAGCTGTATATATTAAAAACAAAAGAAGAAAGAGATTGAAGATCTCAAAGATTTGCTAGTTTTCTTTAGATTTTATTTTGTAATCGATGGAGTCAGTTTATGTATCTCTATCATGTACTATTTTCTACTTGAATATAACGTGATATTGATTGTAAAAGAAGGTGGATACAAATTTGCAGTGAGGCCCCTAACATCACCTGCCATATGAAACCAACAATTGGAAGATAAAGCCTCACAAATTTGCAGGAATGGCCCTAGAGCAAAATCTAAAAAGGCAATAAAGCCCTCGATCTCCTCCATCGTTGCTGTGAGACCGCTAGGAGCAGGCACCACCATCGCCGTTGGGGTTCGCCTCCATCTACCGGGAATATTGCCGACACAAGGCCATCACAACTACCTATCATATCTACACCGACACCACCCATCCGACCGGCAACACCGGCGCAGAGAGCTTGGGGGCGGCCCGGCTACCCTTACAGGTGACTCGGAAGAGGAGGGGCGAGAGCGGTGTGGAAGAAGAGGAACTGCTAGTAGCAGGAAGCCCGTGACATGCCATGTTAATCCCATGTAAAACAACTTCCCAGGCGATACATAGTATACCGAGGGAATACCTAACCGGGTAGGCCATAAGATAGATATGGCCCACTGAACCAGGGAACCTTGTGGCCTAGTTACGGGGCCCTCCCTGATTGGCTTCCACAAATAAGATTGCGTCACATACGCAAAGAAGCTTAGCCGGCTTCTGTTAGGGCTCGACACCGAACCGACTCAGGGTAGATCTATAACCCTGAGTTGGCCTTGTATATAAGGCCGACATGGATCGCCTAGGGGCACGGACAATAGAGAAGTTAGAAAGAATTTCAAGATCTAGAGCTTACTAGCAATCTTAGTACCGCTACTCGAATCATCAGTTCAACATAAAATAGTAGATCTTTACCTCTAGAGCTAGTGTTTGAACCTTTCAAGAGGGTAGCTCGGGCTACGTGCGCTCATTTTGGGTGTCAATTTGAGGAACAATGTTTTTTATGCATGAGCTTCACCATTCCTTCTTTTTTGCTTTTACTACCTCCGTTTTTTATCACAGCGGAGAAGTGTTATATACATGTTTGTGATGCACAAAAACATGAACTAACAACTTGTTTGGCACAAACTTTTTATAGACATCAACATAAAAACCAAGTACATGCATCTCTTTCACTACCATGATATATGGGAAAAGAACGACAATGGGACATTAAAAGTTACTACCTTCGGTTTAAAAATATAAGATGTTTTTATAGGTTAAAATACTATATTCTCTCCATTCTAAAAAGGATGTCGCAATTTTTCTAAATTTAAATGAATCTAGACATGTTTTAATGTGTAGATACACACTACTAGAGAAAAGGCTATAGGAGACATGCTTATAGGAGGCATATTTAGACCATATGTGCCTCCTATAAAATAGGCGAGGCACACTCCTTCTCCATGCGCCTCTAGTATAAAAATAGACGAGGCACATATGATAAGAATGCGCCTCTTATAATCCCTGTACGGACGAAATTAAGCTGCCCCAGATTATGCGAGGCGCATCCTAGCATATGCGTCTCCTATATATCAGATAGGCGAGGCGCATATGGGCAGAATGCGTCTCGCATAATCTGTGTGGGCCCATGTGTTGGTAGGTGCTCGAATATGCGAGGCACATATGGTCATATGCGCCTTCTATATTTGATAATATGCGAGGCGCATATGGTCATATGTGCTTCAAGTAACTCCTGCGGACCCGGGTGGAGGTAGGTGGCTGCATAGGCGAGATGCATATTGCTATATGCGCCTCCTATAGTTTGAATTATATGCGCCTCCTATATTTTGAATTATAGTAGACACATATTGTGCAATATGCGCCTCCTATAACCTGGCACCACCTTTTTCCAGATTTTTGCACATGGAGCCAACTACCACCCCACTCACTTGTCTCACTTCTTCCTCCTCCACCAAGATAAATCTGGTCGCCCCCCTTCTCCTCCCCACCTTATTTCCCCCATTGATTCACCATAGAAGGTCGCTCAACCTCCATTGGTTGACACTCATATGTAAGTGAAGTCTCTTGCTCCTCTAGAGTGCGCCTCAAGTAACTCATGCGGGCCCGGGTGGAGGTAGGTAGCCGCATAGGCGAGACGCATATGGTCATATAGTTTGAACTATAGAAGACATATATGGAGCAATATGTGCCTCCTACAGTTTGAAGTATAGGAGGCACATATGGAGCAATATGTGACTTCTATAACCATTACCGGATTCAAATTCGAAACAGCCACCTACCACAGCTATATAACACCTACCACCTCTCCTCCTTTTCCTCCACCTCTCCTCCTTCTCCTCCACCTCCCCCTCCTTCTCCTTCTTCTCCCCTTCTCCTCTTCCTTCTCCACTCTCCTCCTCCTCCTCCTCCTCCTCATCCTCTTCCTCCGGCGACCTTCTTCTCCTCCGGCGACCTCCTCCTCCTCCGGCGACCACTCCGGCCATGGCCTCCACAACCACACCGACCATCTCCTCCTCCACCTCCGGCGACGACCTCCGGTGGCCTCATCCTCCTCCACCATCTCTGGTGATCCACATGGACATGGCCTTCTGCACATGCCTGCGGTGGTAGGTTGTGGCCACGGGTATGGTCTCCAACGAGCTCCGATGAAATTCTGGCCAGATCTAGATCTAGATCTGTCCATCTTTTTTTTAATTCAAAAATAATATACGAGACGCATTCGAATCAATATGTGCCTCGCATATGCAGAATATAGGAGGCACATATCGATATGCGCATCGCATATGTGAAGTATAGGAGGTGCATACCTCGCGTAAAAAATAGTCGAGGCTCAAAGCTAGAGGCGCATACGATATGCGTCTTGCATATGCTTTTTGGTGCGCCTCGCATAAGGTTTTCTCTAGTAGTGACATCCATATCTAAGATATCCTTTTTAGAACAGAGAGAGTATATCAAAACATCTTATATTCTAGGATATTCTAGGATAGAGGTAGTACTTAGGATCTAAGAAATTTGAATTTTAATTGTGAACGGTAATATCGACGATCAACATTTGTAAATTTTATATCTCCTTCGTTTAGAAATAACTAACTTGAATTTGGTTAAATTTGAATGTATTTGTATATAGAGAGGCATGTGTTTAGACAAAGGGAGTACTATTTAGACATGTGTTTTTAGACTGACTATTGGCTACCATCGTTGTTGGTTGACCTTGCTAAGTTTTCTTTACGAATTGGTTCAAGCTCACCCAGTCAGTGACCCAGCCCTGGCAGGTGGGCCAGCTGCCAACGCAGCGGCTCTAGTCCCTAGATACACACTGGGCCTGTGCACCGCATAGGACTTCTCCTCCTCCAACAGTCCAATGAGCCAATCCACGCGGGCCCCGACAAATTTGCTTTACCTCCCGCGGCGCCTCGTGTCCTCTAGCCTCCACTCATGGCGCCGCCGGTAGCTCGGCCGGGCGGCGCGCTCGCATTCCCTCTCTCCCCGGCCTCCCTGCTGCTCTCGCGCTCCCGCTCCGCGTCCGAGCTCGCCGCGGCCCCGACAGGGACGGGGCGGCGGAGGCGGTGGCTCGTCGCCGGCGTCCCGGCCGTGGCGGGGGCGCTCGCGGCCTCCGCGCAGACGCCTATGCTGCTGCGGGACGGCGGCGCCACGCTGCTCGTCACCGCCGGAGCATACTCCCTCGTGCGCGCCTTCGACGCGCTCACGGAGCGGCGCCTCATCGAACAGGTCTCGTGCATTCGCATTTACCTCCCACGCTGATTGTGTAGCGGTAATAGTTTCTGTACTCCGCATGTGGGGTGACCGGTGACATGTGCTTATAGAAAACTTAAACAAGTTCAACCACTAGGAAGATCCAATGCGCTTACTGAACCTGATATAGTTACAGGCCCAAATCGAGCTTGCTGCTGTTAACTGTCCACTGATGAAAGTCAAAAGACCGATTTCAGCCAGTATAGATCGAAAAACGTCTAATTATTTGATTGATCAAGCATATGTACACATTGGAATATGTTTCCCTCAAATACAACCAACGGTAGCTTAAAAACGTGGCTGTATCATGTTGTTTATAGTTCTACCTCATTTTTGTTTTCTGCCTGCTAACTTCTGGTACTTGTCACCATCAAAGGCAGAACCTGAGCAGAAAGGTTGTCCATGTGCTATCCGGGGTTCTCTTCATGTCTTCATGGCCACTCTTCAGGTCCTCTCGCCAACTGTTTTCCAGTCTTCAGATCCTCAGATCAGACTAGAGATATTGAGATAGATATATGCTCTGTGTGCAGCAATTCGGCCGAAGCGCGGTTCTTCGCGGCAGTGGTTCCATTCCTGAACTGCGTAAGGCTTCTGACTTATGGACTCGGTTTCTACTCCGACGAAGCTCTAGTAAAGTCGGTGACCCGTGAAGGGAAACGAGAGTAATCCCAGTGTGCCAGCAATTGATACTTAGTCGTGATCCTTCCTTCTTCTTTTAGACATCGCCTCCGTGATACAGTCTATGGTTGCTGGCAGGGAATTGCTGAGAGGGCCGCTCTACTATGTCATCGTGCTGCTGATCATTGTTCTAGTCTTCTGGCGTGACTCCCCGATCGGGATTGTGTCCCTGTCGATGATGAGTGGCGGTGATGGTAAGATGGAAGTCTCTTATACCGGGCCTTACAGGTTCTGTAGCACCCCATTATACTTGATGACTTGTTTGTTTTCACTGAGCTTCTGCACCTGCTTGGATCTTGGGTTGGCAGGCTTTGCTGACATTATCGGAAGAAGGTTCGGCTCACTGAAACTGCCATTCAACAACAAGAAGAGCTGGGCCGGGAGCGTCGCGATGTTCATTTCTGGCTCCCTGCTATCCGTGCTGTAGGGTTCTTTTGATGCACTCCTGTTGTCTTGACAGATTTTCCGCGCTGCTTGTTCACATATTCCATCTGTTTCATTTTTGCAGGATGCTGTCCTACTTCTCGTGGCTTGGTTACATCCATGTCAGCTGGGATCAGGCGCTTGGTAAACTGGTTCTCGTTGCGTTGGCAGCTACAGTGGTGGAGTGTATTCCTGTAAACGATGTTGTGGATGACAATATCTCTGTCCCTTTGGCCACCATGTTGGTAGCCTTTCTGTTGTTTGGCGACGCTGCAAATTGAAATATATGAACTAGATGTTAAGTGCAAAATCCCTCAAAAATAACTTTTAAGTGCAAAATATGTATGAGGACAGCATGACTGGCTAAACATTTGTTTTTAACAAGTTATATACCATTACAAATCAATCCATATTCTGCTTTCTCTCTTCTGATTAATGTGGGGAATTCCCAATTCCTGTCCAATGGACAAATTCTCCGGTGAACAAATTAACACGATACAACAACACATCCAGTACATTGTGGAAAATCATTCCTGAATAGTGCTAAGAGAGATCCATCAGCCTACTGTTACATTTGTAGCTACCAACAAATAAAATTGAGTCGCCTTGTAGTGAACTAAGCCTTTTGTAGTGGAAGAAAGAAGGGAGGAGGTCATGTACAATGGCACCGAAGTGGGATCGATGCTCCTTCAGGCTTCCGCTTCTCCCGTGTGACCGCTTCTTGAATCATCGGCAGCTTCTGATGGATCTTCTTCCATATGTAGTTCACAGCACCATCTTCGGGTGCAGCCCCGGTGCTACTGTGATGACCATCTTCGGGTGCAGCCCCGGTGCTACTGTGATGACCATTTTCGTACTCAAAGATATGCTGGACTCGAGCCAGGTTTTGTCGGAATTCATCCTTATGCTGCTTGGGTATATTCCTCAGGTATTCTGTTAGCCATTTTGGTTTCATTGCGTTACTGACCGACACAAAGATGGAGAATTCTGTGTAGTCTATCATCCCTTCGAAAGGAAGCTCGATGTCATCACTAACAATGACAGGTATGCATAGACTGGCAACAGCGTCAAATAGGCGACATGAACTTGGTGTGTCACCAGCTGGATGCAAACAAAACTCCGATGCTCTCATCCCTTTTATTGATTGTTCACGTCCTGTGGCATTAGGAAAACCTTCTTCCATAACAACACCAGGCTCATTGACCATCAAGTCCCACAGTTTCTCACGCACCAAACCACCCTGAAAACAAATAAGCGGGTTAATCAGATACATGGTTAAATTAGCATTTTGCAAGCAGAATAAGCTAGGCTGAACTTAGCTACTTCACTCAGATACAAAAATAATAGGGACAACTTAGTTTTACATCATAAACAAGTGTTGCTGTTGTCACTATCGATCTTTACAAAAGACATCAGCAAGACAAAACCTATGCTCTAGAGTTCTACTAATGTATACTGCACAAACAATGATCTTCATTGTTTATTAAAGCAAAATGCTTCAAATGATAGTTTCTGGTATAAATAGACAACAAAAAGAGCCAAACATCTATGCTTGAAAAAGCTAGCTCCCATATAACAGAGATAGAGGATATACTTTTAGTAGAATTAACCATTTACCATAGGTTTATTGATTTGGAATGCTAGTTTCAGGTATTACATAAGTGATAAACAACTTCAGGAGTTTCAATGCTGCTAAAAAAACAATGCAACCTAGTCTCAAGAAGTAAATTACAAACAGTATGTTTCCATATTTTCACATTTTTCTATAAAATCAATCCAGGTGAATAGTTGTTTTTGTTTTTGACAGGGATCCAGGTGAATAGTCAGGTAGAACATGGACTCCAGATTGCGGATAAACCTTTCCTAATATATCGCATATATCACGTGCTTGATATTATGATAAATAGTACAAACCCGATGCCTATGCTTGGCTCCCTTGAAGTACAGAAGAGTGGGGCGGTCCGTATTTTCTGACAAGTGCAAGGTAGGCAGCAAATGTGTGTAAGGTACAATGACATCTTTCAGCAACGATACTTGGGTGTGTTGTATCATATTGGAAGAGTTGCTGCCTGCAGATTTTGAATCCAATTTGTACCAGCTGCCAAAATCAACCACCAATAGAATTGCTGGAGCAATCTCCGCCCGGACATGCCACATTGCCATAGGGTCTGTCAAAGAATGCCTCAGTTTTTAACATGACCTGAGCAACCAAAAGAAAAATAAGCTGCTAGGAAAATCAATCTTCACCAAGACACAAACAATACACCAAACGATGGTTGTCACTTGATTACAAGTGCAGTATTTTGACTGCAACACTACGTGCTAATATGTGCATAAACATGTACGATCCAGAATTAGTTCCTTAGTTGGTGACATTTAAGGTAAGCCACTTCCTTAGAAGGGAAAACCAGCATGAAAACCAAGCAACTTAAACAGCTACATTGATCTGAATTCAAAGTGTGTAAAGTTTCTTTCTAATTCGGCATTTGATGAATTATAAGGATTATCAGGTGATAGTATCCAGGTATTTAGCACATGTGGTTCCAAAAAGTCAAAACTCACTAAGCCGCTATAGTAAGCTTAATGTATACAAAATCAAACCACATAGCCACGAACTAGTAAAATCAACAATGGTCATTTGGAGCTTTCATTTACTCACATTTGCAACGTTGATTGGACAAACCTTCGAAATATCTATTTTTCAGAAAATGTAGACGCAGAATAATCTGCTTCAACACTTGCTAATCGACAGCAATAAATTGGGAAAATTTGCTTTGCTAGATTTTGATAACACCCTTCATCTTGAGAATTATTTTCTAGTATCAATGTCTAGCTGAAAATAGAATTATCCCTGTCTAGAATTGGTGCTTGGCTGTTGAGTGTGCACTAAGTAATGTCGACAAGAACAATGCCGCGTAAGTAACTAGTCTGGGTAAATATACAAAATTGGTAAGTGGTTGCATGCCCATCAAATCGCACTTGGATTGACTCTAGCCAGAAATCCACAATCGCCCAGCCAAATTACCTGTGAGGACGAAGACGTGGTCGCGGCCGCCGGAGCGGCGCCACGCGGGGTGTGCGGTGACGCGGTCGACGACCTCCCGCTGGCGCCGGTAGTCGTCGTTCCCCTCTTTCCTGCGGAAGGCGCCCTTGGTGGCGCCCCACCCGAGCTCCATCTCGGCGGAGAGCGTGGCGAAGAAGGGCACGAAGACGACGTCGGCGTCCCTCCAGTCCGCGACGACCCTCACCACCGAGGAGGCAGGGGCGGCGGGACGGAGGAGAGAGGCGAGGAGCCAGTACTCGGCGCTGTACTGCCTGATGAGGGGGCTGGCGGGGTAGGGCGGGTGGCCGAGCGGCGGCGGGTGGTCCGGGTCGGAGGAGGCCGGGATGCGGGCGTCGGCGGCGGGGAGCGACCAGTAGAGGTCGAGCAGGCCGTGGTTGAGCGCGCGCGGGAGGTCGGCGACGTAGACGCTGAGGCGGCGGCGGTCGGGGTGCGGGGTGAAGGGGAGAAGCGGCGGGGAGGAGGGCCTGAGGAGGAGGAAAGAGACGGAGAGGAGGAGCAGGGCGGGGACGGCGAGGAGAGCTAGGCGCTTCATGGCCGCCCTCCGGATCTCGCCTGAGATGGGAGGAGGCGGCATCGGGGTTGGGGGAGCGAGAGTGATGCCGTCGAGAATGGTATACTGTTGGTCGATGTACACGTGGACGTGGGATGGGTCGATACTCGATACCTGAATCTGGAATTCGAATTCTCGTTCAGCATGCATGTGTGAAATTCGACGAGATCTTTGAACAAGAAATTACCGTGCTCTCCGTGCAACGCACGATGTCGCTTCTTCGTGCCCTTTGCAATGTTATAAGACGCATATATTTGCACAAACTGATTTATTCTGACCTAAAGATTAGTTCACGCGAAGTGTGTATTGAAGTAAATTGCAGAAAGCTACTCCTTCCATCTCAAAATAGATGTCTTAGGTTTTTTAAAATTTGGATGAATCTATATACTAAAATTTGGATGAATCTATATACGATAATTGGGGTTAGGGCTTCAAAAAACTACGATTTTTGGAATTTGCTTTAAAAAATACAACTTTTGGGGCTAATGATTTCAACAAACAACAAATTTTGTATAATCGTTCAACTAGCTGGTTTGATAGCAATTCTAACAGGGTGGGCCCACCACGGATCATGACATGGATGTATTGTACTTGATGCATGTAAACTGATACTCCCTCCGATCAATATTACTTGTCGCTGAAATGGATGTATCTAGACATATTTTAGTGTTAGAAACATCTGTTTTAACGACAAGTAATATAGATCGAAGGGAGTATTTAAATTATGTGTCGGTTAAGTGTGCCAGTCAAGCACTTGTGAACCGCATGTGAAAATTATTCTATCAAAGCTGAAACTATTCTATAACTTAAGCCTCGTGGCATGCAAGCCTCCTCATCGCTTCTCCGCTCACAGTTTTGTGGGCCATCGGATCATGAGTAACCAGCTAATCTATTCATTAATTTGGGCCAATGAACAAAGTTTTTTGTTACTGCAAGATGAGTCTCTTAAGTTACATGCCTAAGAGGCCCACCCTGCTCTACCCATGACCATAGACTGTCAAAGGAAGACAATTACCTCTGTTCCCTAATATAGCTTTTGTTTAGTATTAACATTTTGGAAATACTATATTATTCGGTTGAGTGTAGTGCAACTTAGGAGATGATAAGGTGCATGTCGGTTTGAAATTAGCAAAGGACAACCAGTATAGATCAATGGAAAAATATTAAAAAGCTACACATCAATGACACCGACTAGAATGTCTACCGTTCTACCAAGTTGTGTCAATGGCAGGTGGCGAGGCGAAGCACACCTACTCACCTAGTTTTTAATTATTTTCTAATAGTTCAGCGTGATTTTGAAATGGAAAGCTGTAATTTTTAAGCATGTTACATGCAACCTGATACCATTGGTTAACTTTGCTCAAACAAACACAAAGTGTTTCCATTACCCAGCCAAGCCAAACAAAACAGCCATTTCCCCTATTCCGGTGCTATTGTCTCCCGGAATTTGATATCATTTTCGTTTATATTACCTAAGTTGAACCAAACAACTTCTAGATAAAGACAATTACATACTCTCTCCGTCTTAAAATATATGTCTTAGATTTTTTAAAATTTAAATAAATCTATATACTAAATAGTATCTAAATTCGTTCAAATTTTAACAAATTTAAGACATCTAAGACGAAGGGAGTACTATATTAAGGCCTAAAATCACACTTAAACTGGATCCTACAAACATGCATCCTTTTTCAGTTTGGTCAGATAGGCATTTTAGCCAGTTAAAATATCCAAAAACAGAAGAATCGGCTGCTTTATTTATTTTCGATGTTCACAATCCGTCCACCTAACTATGGTAACACTTTTCGAGTACGTTCCGTTCAGGCTTTGCAGATAAGAATTTGTCGCTTCACAATTTTTCCTGTATAGGATACGAAAAGATATTACATAGAACGAAATTTAGTGACACCAGAGATATTTTACTACTATTAGAACATCTAGCAGACACTGTAAAAGGACGGAACTGAGAAAATAATATTATTTTTCGGTTTCTCGTCCTAAAAGTGGTCAGAATAGACAGTCAAAATTGATCGAATCGAAAAAAAATTTAGGGCCCCGAGAAAACACCCCCGCGGAACCGAAAAATCTCAGTTTTCGAGCCTGACCTGGACGCGAACCCTATCCTCCGTTTTCGTTGGCGGGAGGGAAGTTTCAGCCACGCTATTCCCCGCCGCCATGCTCGATCTCCCGTCCCCGCCCTTCCCACCTCCATCGAGCCCCCAAGGCCGTCATGAACGTCCAGCAGCCGCCGCTGAGCTCCGGCGAGGTCGCGCTGGCGCAGGCGACCCCTTCGACGGGTCTGCCAGATCTGACAGCCACCACCGTCGTGTCCATCCCCGTCGCCGGTCCCCTAGCCCGGGCTGCTGCTGCTGCGACGAAGCGGAAGCGACAGGGCTCCGTCCTCATTCAGGATGGCACCGTGGGCGCTCCGGCCTCTCCCGCCGGTCCCGCTGCTCCCCACGCTCAAGTGTGTGCCGACGCCGCCTCCAAGTCGAAGTCGGCGCCAGGCAAGGTGAAGAGAGCGTTTGCGAAGCGGAAGGCAGGCCCCGAGAAACCATCTACCGCCCTGAAATCCGCCAAAACGGCCTCGGCTAGCCGACCTAGGTATGAACAATTCCCCCTTCCGCCGCCACCAATTGCATATACAATTGATTCGAATTGGCACTTTACACAGCGATTTGCACGAGGTTCCAACCTCCTACGTCGATTTGTTGAATAACAATGCGGTGTACATCGACACGGCTCCGCTCGACGGATATGGAGATGAGTTGAATGGGTCAGAAATTTACAACGAGGCAGATGGCGGTGTCTAAAGGAAATATATCCTGAGATGCAATAATAAAGTGGTTATTATGTATATTCCAAGTATATGATAGATGTTTATTTTGCATGCTATAATTGTATTGATACGAAAACGTTAATACATGTGTGTTTAATAAACACAAAGAAAGTTACTAATTATGCCTCTCTTATAAACTAGCTCGTTGATTAACAAGATGATCAAGGTTTCCTGATCATGGACATTGGATGTTGTTAATAACGAGGTCACAACATTATTGGAATGGTGTAATGAACATTCATCCGAAGTATAGCATTACGATCAAAGTCATTAAGTTTATATTGCTATAACAACATACAAAGTGATCCTAATCCTTGGAACATGAGATCATGTCAATCACTAATACTGGAAGAGTATCTTGATAACATCAAACGTCACACCGTAACAGGGTGATTATAAAGATGGGTTCAGTACTACTAAAGTGTTATGTTGAGGCCCATGGATCGAGAGTGGAATTTGTTCACCCCGATGACGGATATATATGCTCTAGACCCTCTCGGTGATATCATATTGATTAGCTTGCAAGCAAGTGATTTGATCACTAAAATGTTATATCACGGGAACGAGAAAAGAGTACATGTCAGTAACGAGATCAAACTAGGTATGGAGATACCGATGATCGAATCTCGGACATGTAATATATCGTGAAACAAAAGGATTAAGATACTAGCGTAAAAGGTTCTCACGATCACAAGAAAATCATCGTTGAATGTGTGAGAGTCAGTATGGATCTCCAGGTACCGCTTCTGATTATTAATCCGAGAGGGGTCTTGATCATGTCCGCATTATTCGCGAACCGTGGGGTGACACACTTAAGAGACACTGACACCAATTGGAGCAAAAGTTTCATGCTGAAAAGAATAACAAGCGCAGGAATTTATTTATATAGATACCAAAACAGGTTTTCGGGCGAAATTGCAGGAAGTGTTTTTGCATGTGAAATGAAATACTGGCAAGGGGTTATATGTGAATTTTTGTCATTAAATTAATTGACAAAGTTCTGAATAAATAAAAGGAGTTTTATTTTATGAGAGTTTACATTAAATTTGGTGGAAATTTAATGGGAATTTGAGTGGAGAAATTTGAAGGGAATTTTTGAGAGTGGAGTGTACACCCACATGAATGGAGGGAGGGCAAGGGGGCAGCCCCATGCGCCGGACACCCCCTTGGGGTTCCCCCTCCTCCTATAAAAGGAGCCCCTCCCTCACTTCTCTCACACACCTCCTCGTGAAGGATCTCTCTCCCCCTCTAGTATTAATCTCCCATGGTCTCGGACTAGCGAGATACATGTTCCCGGTGACTATTCGGCAAGAAAGAGTTGTGCTTCCGCTGCATCATTGGAGCGAGAAGGCGGAGGTTGCTTCATGCCTCGGACGTGTGTGCGAGCACGGATGCGCCGTTGATTTGCGGCGCTAGGACTTCCTCTCGATCTTGAGATCGACAAAAGATCGTCTACATCAACCACGAGTTCAACCTCGTTAAGATTTGTCGGTCTTCAAGGGTATGCTCTCTACGGATGTACATCCGCCTGTTGCTTGTATCTAGTAGATAGATCTTGGTACATAGTTGTTCCCATCGTAGAATTTTTTTATTTTCTATGCTGCGAACCCTACAATGTCGACGGTGTAGGTGAAGACGAGGAGGTGGAGGTGGAGGAGGTCGATGGATCGCAAGTGCCTACCCGCACCCGAGCGAAGATTTTCATGCAAGTTGAAGACGTGACTTTGATCAAACTTGATGATTGTCGCGGTTGAACGGTCGAATTTGTTTAAATTCTGTCATTTGTGATTTCGTTTTATGGTTTTGTATTGTTTTTGCCCTGGCAGAAACCGTGTGCGCGAAACTGTAAAAATGGAATATTCCCTTTTCTGATTTGGTTTTGAGGGGTATGTTCCGCCCCGTCGCTCGTGGCCTGAAAGAACCCGCCAAACGCGACCTAGAAACACGTTTTACGGTCCGCCTTTTTACAGTGTCTGCTAGAGATGCTCTTAGTTCTATTTCAGTCCAAACATGACTGTATATACACATGTATTTCTGTCATTCATTTTATACATGTCAAGAGATGCTCTTAGTCCTATTTCAGTCCAAACATGACTGTATATACACATGTATTTTTGTCATTGGTTTTATACATGTCAAGAGATGCTCTTAGTCCTATTTTAGTCCAAACATGACTGTATGTACACATGTATTTCTGTCATTCGTTTTATACATGTCAGGCACATTTAGGACTTGGTTTAAACTGCAGTTTAATTCCGTATATTTATCACCGGCCTGGCACAATGCAATATTAAACAAATTAATGGTTGCCAGGCATATTTAGTAGGAGTAGCTTGTTTAATTTAGTATAAAAGCATGCATACGGAAAAGAACGCTTAGCTCGTGCTCCCCGAGGGCGATGAAGCGGGCGAACCTATCCTAACGCACCCCTTCCCACCACTCCTCCCCTCCTGTCGCCGCTGGCGTGAGCCACCGGGCAAAGCCCGGGTGGTGCCGACGCCGGCGACCTTCCTTTCTTCGGCGTGAGGTGATCTCAGCAGGGCGGTGAGATCCTGTTGGAATTATGCCCTAGAGGCAATAATAAAAATGTTATTATTATAATTCTTGATCATGATAAAGTTTATATTCCATGCTAGAATTGTATTAAGAGGAAACTTTGATACTTGTGTGGTTTATGAACAATACCGTGTCCCCAGTACGCCTCTATGAATTAGCTCATTGATTAATGATGGTTAAGGTTTCCTAACCATAGACATGAGTTGTCGATTAATAATGACATCATGTCATTAGGAGAATGATATGATGGACATACCCAAATTAAGCAGAGCAATTAGATCGTGTCATCGTGTTCATCTTTGCGAAGATTTTTCCTATGTCAAGTATTGTATTCCTTAGACCATGAGATAATACAACTCCCTGGTATCGGAAGAAAGCTTTGAGGTCATCAAACGTCGTCCTATGTGAGGGTGATCATAAAGGTGTCTCTCAGGTGATCAGAAAGTACTTGTTGGGTTGTATGTATCGAGATGGAATTTGTCCCTCCCGAGTCGGAGAGATATACTTCGGGCCCACTCGGTAATCGATATCAACACCGCTTGCAAGCACGTGGTTAAAGAGTTAATCACAAAGTGATATCGGATTACAGAACGAGTAAAGTACTTGTTGTGAACGAGATTGAACTAGGTATGCCGATACGAACGATCGAATCTCGGGCAAGTAAAATATCGTGTGACGAAGGGAATACATATATGGGATTAATTGAATCCTGGCATCGTGGTTCATCCGATATGATCATCGATGAATATGTGGGAGTCAATATGGGTTTCCAGATCCCGCTGTTGATTATTGATAAAAGATCATGTCTGCATATTCTCGAACCCGTAGGGTCACACACTTAACGTGCATCGACGCTAGGATAGAATGGATAATTGGTTTATGAGTTTTTGTTCGGAGTCTCGGATGAGACCCAGGACATAACGAGAGGTTCCGGAATGGTCCGGAGAATAAGATTCATATAAAGGAAAGCAGTCTTTGGATTTCGAAATCATTTCGGAGTTTATTGGTATTGTACAGGAAGGTTCTAGAAGGTTTCGGAGTGGGACCAACATGGGCATACTTGTCGGAGGCCTGCGTGGGACTAAGGGGAAGTGCCCTGGCCACTTTGGGCCAGGGGCACAAGGCCCCTAAGGCCCAGACGGCCAGCCCTTAGGGGAAACCCTAAGGGAACCTTCCAGAAGAGGGGGGGATGACTTGCCCCCCACTCCACCCCTTGGGCCGCCGCCCTAGGGCTTGGAGGAGGGGTCAAGGGGCCGGCCAGCCCCCTATATAAGGAGGGTAGGGGCGCAGCCTCCCCCACTCCAACCCTAGCCGTCGTCCAACTACTGCCCCTTCACCTCTCTCTCTCTCTCCCGACTGCGCGTAGGCGAAGCCCTGCCACCGAAACTCTCCACCATAAGCACCACACCATCGTGTTGCAGATCCAATCTATCTCTCCACCTTACTTGCTAGACCAAGGAAAGGAGGAGACGTCGCTGCACCGTACGTGTGCATATCTCGGAGGCGCCGCCACTTGCGGCGTAGGATCGGATCGGATCGCGAGGAGGATACGGCGAGTACGACTACGTCAACCACGTTCTGTTGAACGTTTCTGCTGTGCTATTTCTTCAAGGGTATGAAGATCTCATCAATCTCTCTCGTTGATTACATCTCCTAGATTAGATCTTGGCTTTCTTGTTCGCATCTGTAGAATTTTTTTGATTTACTATGCTGAGAAACCCTTCAGTGGTATCAGAGCTAGATCTATGCGTAGATGTGTTTCACGAGTAGAACGCAACATGCTTGTTGCGGGCGTTGATGTTTTCTGTTGCAAACCTCTTGTTGTGTATTTCTTATGGCGCGGCATAGTGAGATCAAAGCGGTTCAGGCCAACTTTACGCGACCTCGTTCGTGAGACCGGCTCCGCACTTGACGTGTGGCTTGTTCCACACATGCGGCTGATGGATGCCAGTTTCTCTCACTATAGTGGTCATGGGATTTACAAGGATGTTAGCAACCATAATATCACCATTGTGGCTTTCCGTAGGTAAGAATCGTTCTTAGCTTGTTACTCCCATAAGCCACATAAAACATGCAACAACAAAGTAAAGGCGTCTAACTTTTTTTTGCAGGGAGTGTTTGTGATATGGTATGGCCCAAGACATGATGTGTATGAATTGAGATGTATGCAATGATCAGGTTTTGTAATATTTCACGACTTGCATGTCGATGAGTTCACGACCGGCAGGAGCCGTATGGTTGTCTTTATAATTGTATATGATCTGCGTGTCAACTTCTTATACTCCATGTAATAGCTTTACTTTATAGCTAAGTAGTTAGCAATAGTTGTAGTTGCTATTCGTGATGGAGGCAATCATGGTGGAGTGATCGAGATCATGCTGGCGCGCACAAGATGGTGATCATTGCGCGGAGATTGGCTATACCATGTCACATAAAATTATATGCATGTGATGTTTATCCTTTTATGTATCTTATTATGCTTAGATCGCGATGGTAGCATCATAAGATGATTCCTCACTTAAAGATCAAGATAAAATTGTGTTCTCCCCATGTATGCACCATTGCGAAAGTTCGTCGTTTTCAAGCACCTCATGATGATCGGGTGCTATAAAATCTACGTTCACATACATCGGGTGCAAGCCAGTTTTGCACACGCGGAAATACTTGGATTTGACTTGACGAGCCTAGCATGTACAGACATGGCCTCGGAACACATGAACCGAAAGGTTAAACATGAGTCATATGCATGATATGATCGACACTTTGTTGTCCACCATTGAAACCACATCTCTTCTCGTGAAGATCGGATTAGGTGTGGTGAATTTGGATCGTGTTCACTAAACAACTTGAGGGATGTTGAATTTAGTGGGAGTTCATATAGTAATTTGATTAAGTTGAACTAGTTATCATGAACATAGTATAAATTGTATTTGCAAATTTTGTAGATCAAATGGCTAAGTCCAACTTCAACTTTAACGTTTTTGCTGAGAAAGAAAAGCTTAAGAACAATGGGTCTAACTTCACCAACTGGTTCCGTAATCTGAGAATCATTCTCGCTAGCGGACAAAAAGCCTATGTACTTGAGAAAGCGCTAGGTGACACCCTTGCTACTGATGCGCCGGCTGATGAAAAAGCTGTTTATCAGTCACGCAAAGATGATTATGGAGTGATTAAGAGTACCATGTTGTTTGCTATGGAACCGAAACTTCAAAATCGTTTTGAGGAGTTCGACGGGCCCTTTGAGATACTTGAGGAACTGAAAACCATGTTTCAGACTCAGGCCCGTTCTGAGAGATATGAGATCTTTGAGAAGTTCTTTAACTGCAATATGGAGGAAGGGAGTTCCGTTAGTGAGCACGCCATTAAGATGTCGGGCTACACTCAACGTCTTGAGCAACTGGACTGCAAGATTCCAGAAGAGATCAAAATTGACAGAGTTCTGCAATCACTCCCTCCTAGCTACAAAGGTTTTGTAGTTACTCACAATCAAATTGGTTCCACTGATACGATCACTGAGCTCTTCGCTAAGCTGAAAGCTGCGGAGGTGGATATCAAGAAAGCTAATCATGTGTTGATGGTCAACAAGACCACTAGCTTTAAGAAAGCTAAGGGTGCAAAGAAATCCTTCAAGAAAGGCAGTGACAGCGTTGCCCTCTTGAAGCTCAGAAGAATGCGGACCTAAGCCGGACATCGAGTGCTTCTATTGCAAGGACAAGGGTCCTTTGGGCGTAATCGTCCAAGTACTTAGCGGACAAGAAGGCTGGCACCATTAAAGGTATATTTGATATACATGTTATTGATGTTTACCTTACTAGCGCTCGTTGTACTGCCTGGGTATATGATACTGGTTCAGTTGCTAATATTTGTAACTCGAAACAGGAGCTACGGAATAGACGGCGGCTAGCAAGGGATGAGGTGACGATGCGCGTTGGCAATGGATCAAAAGTTGATGTGATGGTCGTCGGCACACTCTCCTTAGTTTTACCTTCGGTATTAGTTTTAAACCTTAATAAGTGTTATTATGTGCCTGCGTTGAGCATGAACATTATATCTGGATCGTGTTTATTGAAAGACGGTTATTCATTTAAATCATAGAATAATGGTTGTTCTATTTATATGAATAACATATTTTATGGTCATGCACCTGTTGTGAATGGTTTATTTCTTCTGAATCTCGAAAGCAATGAAACGCACATCCATAACATTGAGGCTAAGAGATGCAAAGTAGATAGTGATAATCCAACTTATTTGTGGCACTGCCGTCTAGGTCATATTGGTGTAAAACGCATGAAGAAACTCAATTCTGATGGACTTTTGGAGTCTCTTGATTTTGAATCATTTGATACGTGCGAGCCATGCCTCATGGTCAAGATGATCAAAACCCCGTTCTCCGGAATAATGGAGCGAGCAACGGACTTATTGGAAATCATACATACCGATGTATGCGGACCAATGAGTGTTTCGACGCGCGGTGGATATCGCTATTTTCTCACTTTTACTGATGACTTAAGTAGATATGGGTATATCTATTCAATGAAACATAAATCACAAACGTTTGAAAAAGTTCAAAGAATTTCAGAACGAAGTGGAAAACCATCGTAACAGGAAAATTAAATTTCTGCGATCCGATCGTGGAGGTGAATATTTTAGTTATGATTTTCTCACGCATCTTAAAGCAAGCGGAATCGTTTCGCAACTCACGCCACCCGGAACACCACAGCGCAATGGTGTGTCCGAACGCCGGAATCGAACTCTATTAGATATGGTGCGATCAATGATGTCTCTTACAAATTTGCCGTTATCATTTTGGGGTTATGCATTAGAAACCGCTGCATTCACTTTAAATAGGGCACCATCTAAATCCGTTGAGACGACACCGTATGAACTATGGTTTGGTGCTAAACCTAAGTTGTCGTTTCTTAAAGTTTGGGGATGTGAAGCTTACGTCAAGAAGTTGATGCCGGACAAGCTCGAACCCAAAGCGGAGAAATACGTCTTCATAGGATATCCTAAGGAAACGATTGGGTATACCTTCTACCACAGATCTGAAGGCAAAGTGTTTGTTGCAAAAAATGGATCCTTTCTTGAGAAGGAGTTTCTCTCGAAAGAAGTGAGTGGTAGGAAGGAAGAGCTAGACGAGGTTATTGAACCTTCTCTCGAGTTGGAGAGTAGCGCAGCACCTGAAATTGTTCCGGTGCCATCTGCACCAACAAGAGAGGAAGCTAATGACGAGGATCATGAAACTTCGAATGATGCTACTACTGAACTTCACAGGTCGACAAGGTCACGTGCCACTCCTGAATGGAACGGCAACCCTGTCTTAACCGTCTTGTTGTTAGACAATAGTGAACCTGCGAATTATGAGGAAGCAATGATGAGCCCAGTCTCTGAGAAATGGCTAGAGGCCATGAAACCCGAATTGGGATCCATGAGTGAAAACCAAGTATGGACTTTGGTGGACCCTCCTAGCGACCGTAAGGCCGTTGAGTGCAAATGGATTTTCAAGAAGAAAACGGACGCGGATGGTAATGTTACTGTCTATAAATCTCGGCCTGTCGCAAAAGGGTTTCGACAAGTTCAAGGTGTTGACTACGATGAGACTCTCTCTCCCGTAGCGATGTTTAAGTCCATTCGGATTTTATTATCAATTGCTGCATTTCATGATTATAAAATATGGCAGATGGATGTCAAGATTACGTTCCTCAATGGCAACATTGATGAAGAGTTGTATATGATGCAGCCTGAAGGATTTGTCGATCCTAAGGATGTTAATAAGGTGTGAAAACTTCATCGTTCCATTTATGGACTGAAGCAAGCATCTCGGAGTTGGAACCTTCGTTTTTATCAAGTGATCAAGAGTTTTGGATTTGTTCCAAATTGCTACGAAGCTTGTATCTACAAGAAAGTGAGTGGGAGCTCGGTGACATTTTTAGTACTATATGTGAATGACATATTGATTATTGGAAATGACATTGGTATGCTTAACGATGTGAAGAGTTATTTGAATAAATGTTTTTCAATGAAAGACCTAGGAGAAGCTGCTTATATATTAGGCATCAAAATCTATAGAGATAGACAAAGACGCCTAATAGCTTTAAACCAAAGTACATATCTAGACAAAGTTCTGAAAAGGTTCAGAATGGATAAAGCAAAGAAAGGTTCATTGCCCATGTTGTCAGGTAAGATATTGAGCAAGGCTTAGTGTCTAGCTACAGTAAAAGATAGAGATACTATGAGCAAAGTGCCATATGCCTCGGCCATAGGTTCTATCATGTATGCCATGCTATGTACTAGACCGGATGTGTCCAATGCTCTTAGTTTGACGAGCAGATACCAAAGTGATCCAGGAGTGGAACACTAGACAGCCGTAAAGAACATCCTAAAGTATTTAAATAGGACTAAAGAAATGTTCTTGGTCTATGGAGGTGATGAGCAACTCGTCGTAAAAGGTTATGTCGACGCTAGTTTCGACACCAACCCAGATGATTCTAAATCTCAGATAGGATACGTTTATATTTTGAATGGTGGAGCTATGAGCTGGAGAAGCTGCAAGCAAAGCGTGATCGCGGGATCTACAACAGAAGCGGAATACATGGCTGCTTCAGAAGCGTCAAGTGAAGGAGTTTGGATCAGGAACTTCATCACTGAGCTTGGTGTGGTTCCAAGTGCCTTGGACCCACTGGATATATTGTGCGACAACACTAGCGCCATAGCACTGGCTAAGGAACCAAGATATCATCCAAAGACCAAGCACATCAACCGCCGTTTTCATATAATTCGATATTATATAGCAGATGGAGATCTGAAGATTAGCAAAGTACATACGGATCTGAATGTCATAGATCTGTTGACTAAACCTCTTCCACGAGCAAAACATGATCAGCACTTAATGTCATGGGTGTTAAATTGTTGCCAGATGTAAACTAGATTATTGACTCTAGTGCAAGTGGGAGACTATTGGAATTATGCCCTAGAGGCAATAATAAAGATGTTATTATTATAATTCTTTTTCATGATAAAGTTTATATTCCATGCTAGAATTGTATTAAGCGGAAACTTTGATACTTGTGTGGTTTATGAACAACAACATGTCCCCAGTACGCCTCTATGGACTAGCTCATTGATTAATGATGGTTAAGGTTTCCTAACCATAGACATGAGTTGTTGATTAATAATGAGATCATGTCATTAGGATAATGATATGATGGACAGACCCAAATCAAGCAGAGCAATTAGATCGTGTCATCGTGTTCATCTTTGCGAAGCTTTTTCCTATGTCAAGTATTGTATTCCTTAGACCATGAGATAATACAACTCCCTGGTATCGGAAGAAAGCTTTGAGGTCATCAAACGTCATCCTATGTGAGGGTGATCATAAAGGTGTCTCTCAGGTGATCAGAAAGTACTTGTTGGGTTGTATGTATCGAGATGGAATTTGTCCCTCCCGAGTCGGAGAGATATACTTTGGGCCCACTCGGTAATCGATATCAACACTGCTTGCAAGCACGTGGTTAAGGAGTTAATCACAAAGTGATATCGGATTACAGAACGAGTAAAGTACTTGTTGTGAACAAGATTGAACTAGGTATGCCGATACCAACGATCGAATCTCGGGCAAGTAAAATATCGCGTGATGAAGGGAATACATATATGGGTTTAATTGAATCCTGGCATCGTGGTTCATCCGATATGATCATCGATGAATATGTGGGAGTCAATATGGGTTTCCAGATCCCGATGTTGATTATTGATAGAAGATCATGTCTGCATATTCTCGAACCCGTAGGGTCACACACTTAAGGTGCATCGATGCTAGGATAAAATAGATAATTGGTTTATGAGTTTTTGTTCGGAGTCTCGGACGAGACCCAGGACATCACGAGAGGTTCCAGAATGGTCCGGAGAATAAGATTCATATAAAGGAAAGCAGTTTTTGGATTTCGGAATCGTTTCGGAGTTTATTGGTATTGTACCGGAAGGTTCTAGAAGGTTCTGGAGTGGGAACACTTGTCAGAGGCCTGCGTGGGCCTAAGGGGAAGTGCCCTGGCCACTTTGGGCCAGGGGCACAAGGCCCTAAGGCCCAGCCGGCCAGCCCTTAGGGGAAACCCTAAGGGAACCTTCCAGAAGAGGGGGGATGACTTGCCTCCCACTCCACCCCTTGGGCCGCCGCCCTAGGGCTTGGAGGAGGGTTCAAGGGGCCGGCCAGCCCCCTATATAAGGAGGGCAGGGGCGCAGCCTCCCCCCACTACAACCCTAGCCGTTGTCCAACTGCTGCCCCTCCACCTCTCTCTCTCTCCCGACTACGCGTAGCCGAAGCCCTACCGCAGAAACTCTCCACCATAAGCACCACGCCGTCGTGCTGCAGATCCAATCTATCTCTTCACCATACTTGCTAGACCAAGGAAAGGAGGAGACGTCGCTGCACCGTATGTGTGCATCTCTCGGAGGCGCCGCCACTTGCGGCGTAGGATCGGATCAGATCGGATCGCGAGGAGGAGACGGCGAGTATGACTACGTCAACCATGTTCTGTTGAACGTTTCCGCTGTGCGATTTCTTCAAGGGTATGAAGATCTCATCAATCTGTCTCGTTGATTACATCTCCTAGATTAGATTTTGGCTTTCTTGTTCGCATTCGTAGAAATTTTTTGATTTACTATGCTGCGAAACCCTTCAGATCCTGGACGCATGGCGCAGCTCGGCAGAGGCGAGGCCCAACATGGCGGCGGCCAGCGAGCGACGTTAGGGGCGACTTCCTGCATCTGGAGGCGGCGGAGGCCGGTGCTTCTGGCGGCTGATGCGGCCCATGGCGACGGCAGGGGCCCGAAGCTTGTCCCTGCGGATCTCGGGGGCGGCGGTTTGAGGCGGCGACGGCACATCCTCTTCGAGTCGGTGATGCAGGGGTGGTCCAGAATGGTGGCCGGACGTACCAGGCGGCGCTGGCCAGGACGGCGACGCTTGCCATCGGCCCAGATCTGGGCCCATTCGGGTTTGATTTGGGTTGGGCGGGCCCTGCTGTCTAGATGGTTTCAGGGGCTCCTAGCAGGCCTGGGAGCCCACCCCTCGGTCCTGGTGTGACTGAGGTGCTGGATCTGGGCCGATGGGCCTAGATCCGGTGACCGCCTCGCAGCTCTCCGAGTCGCGGAGTTGACTTGAGGGGCTCGTCATTCTGATCTATCCAGGAACTATTTGTCCAGACTACCCTTGCTCGCTTGTTCCGAAGGAGATGTCGTGATGGTATCTACCCTGTGGGTTGTGCGAGATCTCGAATGCCGAGGCGGCGGCCCCGGAAGGTGGACCGCACGGGCGTTTCGGCAAGCGACGTGGCGGCGGTGATGACCTTGCTCTTTGGTCATGAGGATGGCGAGGAGCTAGTGGCAGGAGATCCTGGTGTTCGCGTCGCTCCGGCAAAGGAGGCTCCTAGATCGTGTTTTGAAGGCCCGACTTGGGGATAGTGGACAATCTGTATACTGGATGTGGTTTCGCAGGTTTTTTCGGGCGAAAGCCCAACGCTCTGGCGCTGTCGGCGGTGATGCCTGCAGGTTTCATTACCTCTTGGGGGCGCAGGTGTGGGCACCTTCTCCACATATGAACTCCGGGAGAAAGCCTTTGGTCGTTTGATCTCGCCGCCGCCGACACGTTGTGTCGTTACCTTTTTGGGGGTGGGGGCGTGGAGCTTCGGTTCATCGGTCTTGTTTCGGTGTCCCTGGTGGCAAGTCAAGGTTCTTCTTATACCTTTTTATTTTTATCTTTGTTCTGTTGTGCAAGAGGATCTCCTCATTACTTTGTATTTGTTTGGCTAAATGTGGCTTTATTTATAAAGCGGGACGAAAGGCTATTTCGAAAAATAAAATCATGTATACCGATGCATTCAGAGAGAGCAGGAAAAAAAAGATTCATAGCCGCCATACTTTCATATTTTCGGGGGCTAAGTTGAATCCTGAATGTCAAGGTGCAGAAGAGAGAAGGTGCAGTTTAGTCGCGGGTCTAACAGTTGCAATATTTACCAAGCAAGTGGCTGTCAGGAATATTTAGGGCTTTGGGCTAAATTATTACAGAAGCCTGCATTCAGTGAACCTAGTTTTTCTAACGGTCCACCAGCCTGATACATGTCAGGCATATTTAGGGGTTGATTTAAACTACAGTAGAAGCCTGCATCATTTCACTACTATTAGTGCTATTTCACTCCAAACATGACTGTATATACACGTATTTCCGTCATCTTGTAATATTCGTCTGATACATGCCAGGCACATTTAGGACTCTTTGGTTTAAACTGTAGTTTAATCCTGCATATTTATCACCGGCCTGATACAATGTGCAAGATTAAACAAATTAATGAGTGTCAGGCGGTATATTTAGTACTAGTTCGTTTAAATTAGTATAAAAGTATGCATACCGATGCAGTCAGAGAGAGCAGGACAAAGAAAGATGCATATGGCCGCCATACTTCCATATTTTCAGGGGCTGACTTGATCCTGAATGCCAAGATGCAGAAGAGAGAAGGTGTAATTTAGTCCTGGGTCTAACAGTTGCAATGTTTACGGAGCAAGTGGCTGTCAGAAATATTTAAGGGTTGGTTCAAATTAGTACCGAAGCCTGCATTCAGTGAACCTAGTTTTTGTAACGTCCACCAGCTTGATGCATGTCAAACATATTCAGGGATTGCTTTAAACTAAAGTAGAAGCCTGCATGCCGCGATGTCAGAAGAGGCAATGTTTAATATCCATCGGTCTACCAGGCCGTAACCAATTTGTCATTTTTGCGGCCATGCAGCCTGCCGATCTGGGTTCAACTCGTGGGTATAAAATATAAATATGGTGACACGGAAGTTCGGGTTGCACGCAAGTCAACGAAAATTTGGTTACATGCTAAGTTGTTTCAATATTTATATGAGTTTCTATGATCAACTTATCATGAGCACCAAACGTGAGGAAGGCAACCCACATCATGGAACCCGAGGAACAAGTAGCAAGTACCCGGCAGGCGGCAGCCACAGGCACATCGCGCCACCTCAAGCTCCTACCACGACCGACTAAGAGTAAAGGTAACAGTAGAGCCAACCGTTGGCTATAAGTCATGTCCATGTTATTTAAGTCAATTTAATAGTTAATATGTACAATAGCTAGAGGTGAAAATATATAATTTTTTAGTGTATGACCCACTTTACAATCTCACATAGTGTTTAGGAGCACGTGCTGCAGCTGGCTCTTAGTTAAGAGCTCACTCCTCTTTTCTCTCATCTTCTCTCTCATTCAACTAAGCACAAATATACTATTTTAAATCTTATAGCCTGCTGACCGGTCCTTATTGTACTTGCTCTAATAGCATCTGATAAGTCCCAATGGTCTTACCATGAGCCGGTTCTAAGAGAGACCGCACACCTCGGCCATCTTGCCAGCGTGCCCCTCACGGCGCAAGAGGCGCCCGACACACCCTACTACTAAGCGACACCTATAGCTCCTAAGGTCACCCACATGCATGGGGCTATGATGGTGCTATCCCGGACTGGCCTAGATACTCCCTCGAGGGAGAACACGAATCCCCGACTCGCTAGAGAAGACGATGCATCCATCCTAGGTCCAAGTAGGAAGATGCGATAGGAACAAGGTCCATAGAGGCCTTCCTACAAATTTGTACTAAGCTAGGGACTTAAAATGTAAAAGGGGTTGTAGGCTAGTAGAAATTGGCTAACCAAAATACAGGACCCTGGGGAAGATTTCCATATGACATTCCCAACTCCCATTATGCCCTAGGGATATTCCATCCCCGTCACAAACGAGAGAGGACTTCCCAAACTACCCATATAAAGTTTCCACCCAACACTATATAAAGAGCCCCCATCCACAAGGGTGAGGAATGGTTGGCTGCCCATTCACTCCCTCCACACCTAGAGAGAGAGAGGGGGAGGAGGAAAGGAGAGCTCTCTCCCTACCCCATCGACTGATTCCTATGACAAAGAGTCGGGTACTGGATCTGCGTAAAGGCATCCCTCCTACGGGTGCAGGAGCCTCACAACAGCATCCCTCGTGCGGGTACGAGGGGAAACTGGCCAAAAACCAATACTCATTACAAAACAAACTAAGTTGACCTGAGGCCATGCCCCCATGCGAGTCGTAACTAAGTTGACCTAACGCAAATCCGATACCCAGATGCGTCAACATGACATATCAGAGGAGAACATACGAAGTCGCCGCTCCAATATCCATCTCGGCCAGAGGGCTACACCCCGCTTAGACGGTGACTAAAATCGAATAACACCGACCAAAAGAACAGAGCAAAGAATGACACGAGAGGTGAAGGGGCTTCTGCAATGCATCCAAGGTGAGGAGCGATCATAGAGAGCGCAACCATCACCGGCATCAACCAAGGCCGGTGGAGGGTTTTCAGTTGGAGCTCACCAAATACAAGCCTGTTCGCAATAGCCAAGGTTGTCCAACAGCTTGCCGATGAAAACCACCAACTTATTTCACTAGTCCCTCCGGCTAGTGGAACATCCAAGGCGAGGCCCCATGAGGCAAACTACAGAAGAGCGCCGCCATCGCTTGATCCCATGTAGGATCTAGGGTTCCCCCCGGAGAAACCAGGGCAGACGAGTGAGAGCACCTCCATGATGACGCCTTCAAAAAGGATGCGGCGACAAAAGGCATCACCACCATCGGTCCCGGCTAGCTGCCAGGAGAAGGCTTTTGCCTGTTGATGAGTCGCAAACCACAAACCCCGTCTTTCGAGGACCGGCCAAACCACCATCGCCAACCCGCACACAGATCAACACCCGATGATCTAAAGCCACCAACATATCAAGGCGTTGGAGCCAATATTCACCTCTCGTAGAGTCACCTCCTAACTCGACACGATCATAGAGAACCGCCTTCCAGGGATGTCGTCCCAACATCCTGGTACCGCGTCAAGCGGAAGTCTGAAGAGCACCCTCCGTAGCCCAATCGTCGATCGCCATGTTCGTCGTCGAAGCCGGCAGAACTAGGCTGCCAGGGCAGCATCCGTGGTGCCGCCACTCCTAGGCTCCCCCGTGGAACACATTAATATTACTTTTACTTTGTAAAGAATTATTTTGAAATATATGAACATAATTCTCAACTTTCTAAAAATCTGTTTCCCCAGATTTACTTTTCTAGTACTAAAAATTTTCGTTATTTTTAGAATATATGAGTCACATTTTTATTTTCATCGAGCAGTTTGATGACATATGTGAACAATTTTCGTATACCATAGGATCATATTTTTATGTACAAGAACATTTCCGTTTATATATACAAGACTTTGGCATGACAATACAGTCACACACATCCACTTCGCTGCACACGCGGGCTCCGCCATGGAACATCCGGCGAACTACCTTTTCCTCTTCGTTGCAATCCTCCTTCCTCTCCTCCTCCTCGTCTTGTTCTGTAAACGTGGGGGCGGCGATGGCATACATCTGCTGCCGGGCCCGTGGAGGCTGCCGTTGATCGGCAGCCTTCACCACCTTGCCGGCAGCCCGCTCCCGCACCGTGTCATGGCCGACCTCGCGCGCCGGCTGGACGCTCCGCTGATGTACCTCAAGCTCGGCGAGCTCCACGTGGTGGTGGCCTCGTCTCCAGAGGCCGCCCACGAGATGATGCGAACGCACGACATCGCATTCGCGACGCGACCATGGAGCCCCACCGTGGAGGCCATGGCTGCCGACGGGGAGGGCCTCGTCTACACGCGCTACGGCCCACTGTGGCGGCAGCTCCGCAAGATATGCATCGTGGAGCTGCTGAGCGCGCGCCGCGTGCAGTCGTTCCGCCATGTCCGGGAGGACGAGGTGGGCTGCCTGGTAACCGCGGTCGTGGAGGCGGCGGCGTCCGGCGAGGCCGTGAACGTCAGCGAGCGGATATCCAGGGCAATCACGGACTCGTCGATGAGGGCCATGCTCGGGGACAGGTTCAAGAGGACGGACGAGTTCCTGCAGACGATGGGGGTGACGATCAGGCTCCTCAACGGCTTCAACCTTGGTGACCTGTTCCCGTCGTCGTGGCTCGCGAGCTTCATCACTGGCACGGCGAGGTTGGCCGAGGAGAACCACCGTAAGATGTTCGAACTCATGGACTACGCCATCAAGCAACACCAGGAAGGGAGGGACAGCGCCGGCACCGGCGAGGACCTGGTGGACGTGCTATTGAGGATACAGAAGGAGGGTGGCCTGGAGGTGCCTCTTACCATGGGAATTATCAAAGCAGTTATTCGTGTAAGCACTCTGTTTCAGAATATGCTTCTTGTTGCTTCTACTACTTCTTATGGTCTATTTCATAATACTTGTCCTTCACCGACTACTACTAGTTCACTACTCCCTCCGTTTCAAAATATAAGATGTTTTAAGTTTGTGAAGAAAATGTTTCTAGACTTCTTTTAGTGTCTAGATTCACTCCAAACCTTAGGGTGTGTTCGGTTCTGAAATTGGGTGGAACGGAACTGGTCCGTTCCGTACCTAGCACCCATTCCTATGTTCCAGTTTGATGCGCAAAATAGAATCGAGTAGTTCCTAGGAACGGAATATTCCTCTAATATATGGGTTGTCTTTAACGGAAGTGAACCTACATACTAAAAGTAGTTTTGATACATTTGCTTCACAAAGCTAAAACATCTTATATTTTGAAACGGAGGGAGTAGATATATGGGTTGTCTTTAACGGAACTAGGAGTAGTAATTTCGTGTTGTCAATGTTGAAATCCTTTTGACATTTATTACATTAGAAAAAAATTCCAGTGTTTTGGCGCGACGAAATAAGAGCAACCTGATTATTTAACCGATGTCTAGAGGGAAACTTCCCCTAAGTGTAAATTGGCAAACTGCAGGATCTCTTCGGAGCCGGGAGCGATACAGCAACGACCACGCTCCAATGGGCCATGTCGGAACTCATGAGATACCCAAATGTGATGCGGAAAGCACAAGCCGAAGTACGCGAAAAACTCCAAGGAAAATTGAAGGTGACCGAGGATGACTTGGCCAATCTCAAGTACCTCAAACTCGTCATCAAGGAAACAATGAGGCTGCATCCACCCGTCGCGTTGATCCCTAGGGAGACCATGGAGCCTTGCAAAATTCTCGGGTACAGCATTCCCAAGGGCACCAAAGTATTGGTCAATGTGTGGGCCATCGGTAGACACCCTAAGCACTGGGAAAACCCTGAAGAATTCAAGCCGGAGAGGTTCGAGTCTGGCATGGTTGATTTCAGAGGCACAAACTTTGAGTACATACCTTTCGGTGCGGGAAGGAGGATCTGCCCCGGAATGCTGTTTGCGCAAGCAAACATGGAGATTGTGCTTGCCACACTGCTCTACCACTTCGATTGGGAGCTCCCATATGGCGCGGGATCAAATGAGGTGGACATGAGTGAGGAGATGGGCCTCAATGTCAAGCGAAAGAAGGACCTGTACCTCCACGTTGTGGCCTATGAACCGCCGGTTTGATTCGGACTTGTATTGATTTGCGGTAATGAATTCCCATGTAGTATTCCTCTCTATCTGCGTTTTGTTAGACCTATACATTTGATATGTATTTTCCTTATTATGTAGGGGGTTTCTTGCTTATTTTATTTCCAAGATGAAAATGTGCTCCATAAAATACATGCTGCATATTTCCAACGGTTGTTTAGGCCCTTGGGTTTTCAACCGCACGATGGAACTCGAGCTCTACGTCTCTATCTCCATCCCACTTATTATATGGGTTTCTTAGAGGGTGCCTTATAGGTTCCTCGATCCTCTCGTGTACTTGGAATGCCTGCGATCTCACTACACAGAAGCCTTGTTGCTGTCATGGAAAATCCATTACAAGACGGCTGAGAGCTAATATACAACGCATATATTCTCCGCGCCAGATGGAAAATTGCCACGGAAATATATTACCCAACCATTAAGACAATACGGGAATAACCAAGTAGGCCGACGGCAAAATGTCGGGGCCGTCGGCATAGCTTGACGGGTCGTCGATCGGCCTAGTTTTGCCATCGGCGTAGAATAAATAGGCCAACGGTCACTGTAGGCGTAAATAGGACCGTCGGCGTAGCCTATTAGGCTAACGAAAGAGCAACGGCGTCAAGTCTACGCCGACGGTTTTCAGACCTATGCCAACGGCAAAGCCGTGGGCGTAGCTATTTTTCTTTTTTTGCCACATTAATCTTAGAAAAATTATAACTAAATCATTTAAATTCAGAAAAATATATATAATATATCAAAATTTGCATAAAAATAAGATCTATCTATATAAACACAAATATTATATATTTTTATTCAAAAAAATATATAAAAATATACAAATACTTTCGTATAACATATTTTTCATTTTCCGAGTGCAAAAAACGAGGTGTTTTGTGAAGCAACCATCAAATGAAAGTTTCAAAATGATAATACCATATTTTACAAAAATACTATACCATATTGAATGGACAATTTCCCAACCTGGAAATCTCAAACCATTTCGCTCACCTCTCGTAAAAAAGATAAATTCCTGCCGAATCGGTAGGAAATGAGTTAGATTTGTACTACAGGTACATGATATGATGCTCATGATTTTTTGCAAAAATCATTTTTAGGTTCACAATATGATATTTCATAAGATATCTAATGCAAGTTTAGTGAGGCTCAACCCCGAGCTAAGAATCTTCATGCCCCCCGATTTAGAAAGTTTGACGATAGTTTGAAATGGGCATAAAAAATTCAAAAACGATCGAAACAATGCAAAACCTTCGCGTGGTGTCATATTATATGACATAGTTTCATAGAAAAATACCATGCTTGGTATATTCATTGAGTGTCAAAAAACCTTTACAAAATGACCTATCTCAATCGAGGTTTTCTAGATTTCAGGTCAAATGACCAATGTTATTGATAGAATAGCGGTATAGTTTGCAATAATATGTTCATATTATGCACACATGTGTATCATGGGATGGTGAATAATGTTGCAGGAGGAAATTTTCCTTTTCGTTGAACCGAAAAGCTATTTTTTATTTTCTGAATGCAAAAAATTGGGTGTTTTTGTGAAGCAACCACCAAATGAAAGTTTCAAAATGATAATAACACATTTTTAAAAAATACTAGACCATATTGAATGGACAATTTCCCAACCTGGAAATCTCAAACCTTTCCATTCACCTCTCGTGAAAAAGACAAATTCCTGCCGAATCAGAAGAAAATGAGTTAGATTTGAACTATAGGTACATGATATGATGCTCATAATTTTTTGCAAAAATAATTTTTAGGTTCACAATATGATATTTCATCAGAGATCTAACGCAAATTTAGTGAGGCTCAACCCCGAGCTAAGAATCTTCATGCCCCTCGATTTAGAAAGTTTGACGATAGTGTCAAATGGGCATAAAAAATTCAAAAACGATCAAAACAATGCAAAACCTTTGCGTGGTGTCAGATTATATGACATAGTTGCATGAAAAAAATACCAGACTTGGTATATTCACTGAGTCTCAAAAAAACCTTCACAAAATGACCTATCTCAATCGAGGTTTTCTCGATTTCAGGTCAAATGACCAATGTTATTGCTAGAATCGCGGTATAGTTTTTGATAATGTCTCCATCTTGTGCACGCATGTGTATCATGGTATGGTAAACAATGTTGCAAGAGGAAGTTTTCCTTTTCGTCGCACCGAAAAGCCATTTTTCATTTTCCGAGTGCAAAAAATGGGGTGTTTTTGTGAAGCAACCACCAAATAAAAGTTTTAAAATGATAATACCACATTTTTCAAAAATACTAGACCATATTGAATGGATAATTTCCCAATCTGGAAATCTCAAACCTTTCCGTTCACCTCTCATGAAAAAGACAAATTCCTGACGAATCGACAAGAAATGAGTTAGATTTGAACTACAGGTACATGATATGATGCTCATGATTTTTTTTGAAAAAATCATTTTTGGGTTCACAAGATGCTATTTAATCAGAGATCTAATACGAGTTTAGTGAGTCTCGGCCCCGAGCTAAAAATCTTCGTATCCCTTGATTTAGGAAGTTTGACGATAGTTTGAAATGGGCATAAAAAATTCAAAAACGATCGAAACAATGAAAAACCTTTGCGTGGTGTCATACTATGTGACATAGTTGCATGAAAAATACAAAACTTGTTATATTCATTGTGTCTCAAAAAAACCTTCGCAAAATGACCTATCTCAGTCGAGGTTTTCTGTATTTCAGGTCAAATGACCAATGTTATTGCTAGAATCGCGGTATAGTTTTGCGATAATGTGTCTATATTGTGCACATATGTGTATCATGTGATGGTGAACAATTTTGTAGAAGGAATTTTTCCTTTTCATCGCACCGAAAAGCCATTTTTTATTTTCCGAGCGCAAAAAACGGGGCGTTTTATGAAGCAACCACCAAATGGCTAATTCAAAATATTACCACCCCATTTTTAAAAAATACTAGACCACCTTATATGGGCAATGTTTCAACCGGGAGAGCTCGAACCTTTCCGTCCACCCCGGGTGAAAAAGACAAATTCCTGCAGAATCGATAGGAAGTGGGTCTGATTTGAACTACATGTACATTATCTGATGCTCATGATTTTTTACAAAAATAATTTTTAGACTCACAACATTATATTTCATTATAGATCCACTTCAATTTCTCTTTTTCGTCGCACCTCCTTTTTTTCGAGTGCAAAAAGGGTGTTTCATGAATCCTAACATAGTTTTGGTTGTTCCAGTGTTAAAAAGATACGATACATAATTAAATATATGATAGGATGTCATATTTGGATTCCTCTCATTTTTCTGATCGATTTGGATATATTATTTGTCGAATTACGATTTACAGATTTGTAGTTGTGAATTATTCAATATTAAATGGAAAAAGGAAAAATAAATAAAAATTTGTTTTATTTTAATTTGAATTCAAGATTATTATTACTTATTTATTGTTGTTTACTTAAATAAATGTTTGAAAATTTAAAAATAAAGGCGCGTGATACCACCCTCTAAGGGTTAATAGGATTGATATGGTAATATTATCAGTAGGGTATAGTTTCCTGATTGGAAGCTTATCTGGAAGAAACAGAGAAGTTAAGCGTGCTGGGCTGGAGTACTGCTAGGATGAGTGACCGATGGGGAAGTTTGACCATTAGTATAATTTAACCGGACTCTAGTTACACTTAGAGTTAAAAAAATATGCTTGTGAGATTAATGAGTCAAATAATTAAAAAATGCATGTGAGATTAATAATTCAAAACAAAAACAAAAAAAATTGGAAAAAATATTTAAAAAGAATTGAAAAAAGATACGATGACGGCATTGCCGTCGGCGTAGCTCCAGCCAAACCCTCTAGGCCGACGGCAATGTCGTCGGCGTAGCTGCTGCCAGGGCAAACGGTCGTCAACCGTGTGATGTGGGTCCCACATCCTTTACGCCGACGACATCCTCTACGCCAACGGGCAAACGTGCTACGCCTACGGGGTCGTACGCCGACGTTCATACGTCGACGACAACCGTCGGTGTAGCCTACGCCGACGGGGTCTGGCCGTCGGCGCCTAGCATGTTTCCTGTAGTGAGAGTAATCCATCGCCACTCAGCAAATTTGTCGGCCGAGCTTGCCATGCTAACCATACTAAGTAATACATAAGTTACAGTACTAGAGTATGTGTTGGAGATCTATCCAGAATACTAGAATACTAGTCATCGTAGGGGTACACATTTTACTTACATTGCATGGTGTTGACCGGGCAACCAATCCATGTATGCCACCAACTATATTTCATTTTGCGAAAAATCAACCAATTTTCTTTTGCTTCCATACATGCCCCCTTCTCAATTCCTCACCGTTGGAAATATGCCCTAAAGTTAGTCATGTATGATGTAATTCCTAATATATTTATAAAGTTAAGTTGTCCTTGTATAAAATTTTGTATGTATAATTGATTATGTGATTTGGTTGTGGAACTATGTATTTGTATTATTCATACTAAGTTTTCCTTAGTTATTGAGGTTGTGATGGACACAAAACTTAGACTAATGTGCAAGTTTGTTTATGATTCACTTGCCATCATCATGGTGGTCCTAATCCGATTTACACTGGCTTGGCTAAAATGTTCAGCGAGGCGGACAACATGGGCGGACCCAGCCTAGAAAATTAGTGGGGGCCTTAAGTGAGTGGGGGCATTGTTATTGGGCTGACTGGGGGCCTTTATACTAAATTATTGGGCTTTTAGTCTTGGAAATGAAAAATTGAGTGGGGGCATGGGCCCCCATTCAGCCCTATGTAGGTCCGTCCCTGGCGGACAACCCTTAGACTTGAGGGAATCGCAAGATCCGAGTTGTGGATCAACTAACTTAGGGTCTTCCAAACGTTGCTCCGTAACTTGTGAGATATAAAGGTATATTTCGGGTTAAATGTGAATCAAGATAAGTGACATGGATAATCAAGATAGGATTTGCCCCTCCATAATGGAGTGATATCCTCCAGGCCCTATCGAGTGATATGATTCGAAAGCATGGTCATACATGACTCAATTAAGTGTTAACCGAGGATTCAAACTAAGTATTGGTACAATGAATCACATAGCACATGGCGAGAAAAATTAAGCTACTAAATAGATGACAATAACTTGCTATAGCCTGACAAGGTATATTATGAGAAAAAGGAACTTGGACAAAGTCATATTGGAAAGATGCATCCTATGTCTTTGCGTCACTTGAAAGTTGGCACATTTTTCTACAAACCACTACCATCTATCGACATGAGTCCGAGTTCTTGTGGAAGTGAGTTGGACTCAAATTCATGACAGGATACTTGGAGGAGTAACTCTACTCGTGTCCAAGTGGTTATGAACCAACATGGTCACACACTTAAGGACATGATTCCATTTGGATTAGATCCATGTGGATGTTCGGAATATGGATTTGATGGGCCTCAAGCCTTGAACCCACCTAAGAAGGCTATATAAGTGGTGTGACGTGGAAAGATTCCTAGCCCTAGCCGCCACCCTCTCCACTCCCAAATCGGGCAAGAAATGATCTAGCAGTCCTCGGTGCTCCTCCCATACATGTGTATATCATAGAGGCGTTGCAAGTGTGATGCTCACAAAGGAGTTCGTGGTATTGAAGGGTTGAAAATGGAACGGAAACGGACGAAAACATGCATTATCGTTTTTGTTTCCTCTTGTGTCGCCGGAATCGGAAACGACACGAAAAACTCCGGAAACGCGAAATGGAAAATCATCGGAGATGGATATGAAAAGGATACGGAATTGATACAATACTAAAACAGATATTTTTTTGGAATATAATAGTGGCATAATATTATGATCTCTACACAAAAAGAAACATATAATAGATAAAGAATAGCTCACAACTATCGACCCAACAATTGAACAAAAGTTAAACACACATAAGTCAACACTTCGATAAACACATAAGTTCACATAAATAGTTTCACATAAACGCTAAGAAACTCACTTGATTAGTATGTAGCCTGCTTTCACAAAAAAAAGTATGTAGCCTGGACCAGTTGCATGTATTACACAGACCTTGTATATATTCTATGGCCCGACAAGAGCAAGGGAAATAACTGATGCACGATACTATTCCGTATAGATGGTTATATTTCCGGAAAGTTTCCATATTTTTTTATCTGGAATTTCCTTACAGTTTCCATTTCCGTTGGAAATGACTCCCTCATTTCCTTTTCCTTTTCCGTTTAGAATATTCTCTTTTCGTTCCTTTTCCGCAAAATGCCATTTACATTTCCTTTTTAGCTCTCCGTTTACTTTTTTTTCGAAAACAAACAAAAAGTTTCCTTACCATTTTCAACCCTACTTAGTCCTACATTGATGGATATTGAGTTATGTGTAACGAGATACTATCTCTGCTGGCCTGAAGGGATGCCCTCCTTTTCAATCTTAGCCTTGACACAATAGATCTTATATGAATCCATGACAACGAGAGTGATTGTCTTGAAATCACGAATATTGACAAAGATCTGCACATGTATGAGTGGACAAGGTGAAGGGTGAGGGTAGAATCCTCTTGGATGTTGTGATCCTTCATGGTGCAGCTGCCCACCAACAATTCATCGCCAAACATGAATCTCTGTAGAGACCTGAAGGGACTAGTTGATTGTGTTGAATTTTAACCTTGATGATATAGATCATATTTCAATCCATGACCTCAAGAGTGATAGTCATGACATAAAAAATCTTGATGAGGATTTGCATATTTTGAACAACTGCATGAAGCATCACCATCTTAGACTAGAGACTTTAATTAAAGGACCCTGCCGAGCGTCCCTCGAGGATCCGAAGCCTCGATCCCCCGGGTCTAGAACCATCCAATTCGATTCTTCCTAACCGCTTGATCTGGATAGTCAGCGCGTCCGTAACATCTCATAATCTCCTTTGACTTCTTGCTTCAATGCGCTCGCACAAGTATACCTAGTGCCGGTGAGCACCCATCTCGC
The DNA here is from genome assembly GCA_030063025.1 of Avena longiglumis. Taxonomy (NCBI): domain Eukaryota; kingdom Viridiplantae; phylum Streptophyta; class Magnoliopsida; order Poales; family Poaceae; genus Avena; species Avena longiglumis. Next base: position 6,162,731 of record CP125974.1, on the reverse strand, counting down.
CGGCAACAACGTTTCCGCCTCTGTCTTGCAGCATCAAAGGAAGCTCTGGAGTACGCCACCCAACCCTCACAGCAACATCGTCCACCCAAAGGTAGCAACTCCGACCGCCCAAAGGTAGCAGAACCGGCTGCAGCATGTAACAGAGCTGGTCGCCATAGGTAGCATAACCGTCCATTGTATGTAGCAGAACAAGTCGGCGTTGACCATGCTGGTAGCACCACGGCCGGCCCTATGTAGCATCACCGGTGACCTTTGGTAGCTACACCGCTGGCCTTGGTTAGCACCCACGACGGCCGCTCGTAACATTGTCGGCCAGATTTTAGCACGACGTCGGTTTGTAGCAACGGCCGCTGCCACTTGTTGCAACCGCCGTCGTCGCGTGTAGCATTCGCAGTTGTCGCCTGTAGCAACGACCGCCAACACATGTAGCAGCAGTCGTCACCCCCATCGTAACTACCATCGCTGTGTGCAGCAAGCCCTCCCGCCCCTTGTAGCAAGCCCGACGTCTGGTTGTAGCAACGACGAGTAGCCAATTTTAACATTCTTGTGCCTTGGTAGCAATGGAGCCACTGCTGACAGAAAAAACACACCTTGCCCTGGTAGAAAATCCGCTATGTGGTGTGAGGCGGTGCTGGGAACCAGCAACGAGCACCAGTGGCGGCAGATGGATCTAGTTGTTGCCGTCGTGAGAAAAAGTTGAAGGGTAAGGGGAAAATTGAGGAGAGACGTGGGGCAGGATGACTCCGGCAAGGTGGAGCTATGATCAGGTAAGGAACAGCGGCGGCAAAGCGGTGGAAGATGAAGGCATGTGGGAGAAATCCATGGTTGTCTCTCCCCAAGGAAGAAGAGAACAAGAAGAATGAGCAGTTTAGTATGACGTGATAAGGTGGGCTAGTTTAGTTTCTCTCCACACGGCAGAGCGCGTGTCACCCATTGGAGCCGGGGGGCGCGAGTCGCGCGATCCCCCAGAGGAATCGATATTTTCCTTCATTAAAGCCACAAAAGGTAAATGAAACAAATAGTAACAACTCCAAAAACAGTAGAACCAAACACAAAAACCTACATGTCAGGATGTTTAATGGTGATAACAGTTTGTACTACACTTGGTAATAGATCTTTGTTCAGATCAGAACGGCTAGGAATATGTTTTACACTTGGTGATAACAGGGAAACATCACGACTATCTTTGAGCTATGTTGCGATACCTTCATAGGTGTAAAACAACGGTTTTGAGAAAAAACAATCTTTTTTTCTTTTCAAAAAGGATGTTGAAACACCCGGCCACTGCACCACGAAATGATGCATACACCCTTAGAAGATCAAGTCTACCAAAAACTTTATAAATATTGTGAAAAGTTGCGTTGTGATTCCTTCATAGATGTAAAACAACGTTTTGAGAAAAATGAAGTATCTTTGAAAATCAAGTATGTCACAAAAACATTATATATATTGTGAAAACCTGTAAAGTCATACAACTCAGTAAATCTAAAGATCAGTTTAGTTCCTTTTCGATACGGATCAAACATGGAAAAAATTGATATTCATACTCTCCATGTAGATCTAGCAAATCCTATTAAATCAGACCCATATATGATTATGATGTGTCATTCCTCCAAATTAATTAAAATGCTTCCTCAGTCCAGAAATAAGTAATTTGGATTTTTCTACATTCACATAGATTTACAACTAAAACACGTGTGGATACATATGGATCTAGTCAAACAGAAGTCATTTATTCCCGGCCAGACGGAGAAAATTCAAAAATTGTACCACGGTAAGCTCCATTAATTAATTGTATGGTACCAGAACATCATGGAATCATGATGGATTAAAATGAGCATAGATAAAAAGAGAGCAACGGGACAACTAAGAAAAAATGAAATACTTTTCTAATCCAAAGGAAGCGAGGAACATACAACAACTAAGACGTTCGAACTGGATGGCTCGCTAGAACACTGGAAACAACTAACCCTGAATAATCTCAGACTCCATACAGGAATGTTTAATCAAGAAAAATAAACTAGGGCAACAAATGTAGATGGGCGAGGCTTGGGTCGGCAGTGGGAGGACGTCATTCATTTCCTTAGTAGTACTCGCTCCGTTCGGAAATATATGTTTTAGGATTTTTGTAAAATGTATGTATCTAAACGTTTTTTATTGTGTATGTTCGAAACAAATTAAGTGTTCTTATATAATAAAAGAAATCTAAATACATGTGTTTTAGAAAAAACTAAAACATCTTATATCTTGGAATGAGTAGGGTAGGAGTGGACGCTGGATCCACTGTGACTCGCCGTCCAGGGTCATGGGAATAGGATCATAATTCTTGAGGTCAAAGTTTTTTTTCGGTTAAAAAATAATACCGGTGGTAACCTGAATTACCGGTTTTCAGAACTACCAGTAATAACGGTTGAAATACCGTAATTGTTGAAACCAGATTACAAATTTGTCTACTATTATTTATCACAATTAACTAAATATTGACAAATTATTGATATAGCGGTAAATTTCGGTCGGTAATATTGTTTACAGGAAGAAGTGAGCCTTTTGCTCACTTGGCCATGAGAGTGGATGTACAACCCAGTTATCCAGGTTCAAATTCTTATGAAAACGAAAATTGAGTTCTTATCTATTATATACTAAAAGCAATATAAGATTGTTTTTCGAGGCACCAGGTTGATCCACATAGCCTAAATTATTTTTATAGTTGGATTTAAAATGTATGGCTATGATTTAATTAGAGAACACATGTACCATAACGGAAAAGTACGTGACTGCGTCATGTTACGTGACCGCATAGGTCCTTCTCACGTGGAAAAGCAACCTCCGATTCGAAAAAAAAAACAGCAACCTCCAAAAGGAAAAAAGAACTGATCGCTGTGCACGTTTCATGGATCTCCAAGTTAAGGCAAAGATGTAATTAGCGGATTAGTTACACAACCGTTATATTTGTGTAACCAATGTAACACGTTAGATCAACCACAATTTTCAAGTCGTTAAAAGCTCTCCGTAAAGCTTTCTGCGGGAAATTGGATCCATCACAAAGTACGTCCCAGATAATATACGGATCTGTTTCTGTTTTCCTCAAAGACAATCGTTTCTGTTTTCCTCAAAGACAATCAACGAGTAAATACATGGTCAGCCTATTCTAACAACCGGTCAGCAATACAATAAACGTAGGGTTTGGATATTTTACCTATCATTCTATTGCCGAAAATAAAAATATAACTGTGTATGTTTTCTAACCTTTATACTTATTTTTCATAAACCTACACATATATCAGATATGGTACCTACACTCCTAAATGCATTGTATACAAGGAATGAGGCATGGACACTTGAGATATAGACTTTGGAGCTGAATTGATGTATCGACTAAAGAATTTCTTAGTACGAATATGATCGCAGCAGATAAGAAGGTAAAATTCTTTTTTATCTTTTGAAGGAAAAGAATGTACAATTCTTCAATGTGTATCAGTCAATACCATGTTTTATTGGTTCATAGGTCAATCCAACACATGCTTCTACTGGAAATAAATTGGGCGGAAAGCTTAAGTAGTCTAGAAAAAACCCACTCGACACATTGAAGACCTTCAAAGTTTGAAAGCACGATATCTCTCAATCATTGAAGAACAATCACCAATGAACAATCTAAAAATCACTTTTTCCTTACAGATACAACAATGAAGGAAGCTTTTTATAACTCGGCAAATTTTCTGGAGTAACTACTCTGAATTTGCCGATTGTAATACTTTCGGAGTCGAGAAATAATGGTGCACAATGCTCAGGTATGTAGACCATCCATACCCATGGGAAATTATGTCAATAAGTGATATTTATTTTTTCCATTTGTTTATATGTGTAATTGCTACACAGTTGTACACACCAAAGAGCTGGAACCTAAATTTGTCAAACATGCACCCCCTCCCCCCCCACCAACCCACCCAAGAGGATTTTGAAGAGCGAGTCACCCACTGAGTGGGAACCTAAAATATCGCAAGTCAAGATCCAAACCATGATTTTCTATCTAATAGAACTGTCCAGAAAGGACACCAACACGGAAAATGGAAGCCGCAAGAAACACTTTATGAGGAGTTGAGTGTGGCATCCATACAAGACCACTAATTATGTAAGATGTATGTCTTCACTGTCGGCATGTTGTAATGAAGTACATACAAACCTAACAAAGTAGGTACATAAAATAAATGGTACGGGCTGGCCTGTTTTTTCTTGGGGTCCTCATTCCATATTGGGGTTCTCGAAGTTAAGGGCAACTTCCCAAGATTAAAATGGTGGACAATTGGTCTAGCCATACATCTTCTCAAGATTAAAATGGTAGACAATTGGTCTAGACATACATCTTATTTTAACGAGAGTAAAGCTTGAAGATTCAACAATTGAGAATTCCAAGGTGCTCCATAACGTGAACAATAATGCCTTGTGATGCATTATGACTGTGTTCAAAGATCATCTATGTACACAACACATCGACCACTGAACCTAGGGATATGCTTGAGGACAAGAATACGGAACCCAAAGCTGGCCGCTGGCTACATACATGTGGGTACCATTTCCATTATATCATGATATATATATATATATATATATATATATATATATATATATATATATATATATATATATATATATATATATATATATATAGTTGCAAAAGCATATGATATTCAGCTGCTTGGTGGTGAGATAGTGCAACTGGGTTTCATGTTTGTGTCAGAAGGGATTGTGGCAAACCTTCCTTCATCATGGCAGTACTTTGTTAGTTGCATAAAACATACAAGGAAATATATTACTACTTAGGATCTGATCGCAGGCGTTTGTGTTGAAGGGAAGGCTAGAAGTACCCACCAATTAAGTACCTTTGGGATGAGCAATGTCAATGTCATTGAGAAGAGAACCAGTAGGAAATATTTTATCTCTATCGGGAACATACAATTTTTATCAGGGGCAATGTTCTAATTAAAAATTCTTTAGCATTGATTAGGTACAAACAAAAACATCTACAAAGCGGAGTACATGAGAAAACTGAAGGCTTGAGGATGTGGATGATAAATGATTGGTAAATTTCTTTTCTTAAATGGATCACTGTGCATATGGTAGAAAGATCTACCGATCAAGCCTAATTTATTTTATGAGGATGTGAAAATACCCAGATTAATCGACATATCGGTGCCCAAGTTGTAGAGAGGCGTAGGGTTGCATATGGCAATTGGTCTAGCAGGTGCACGGGTTACCGGTTAGTTTCATGGTGTCCTCACACCTCCAGGTTTGAATATTTAAATTTTTTATTAAAAAACAAATTAATCAATATCTTTCGATATTTACCAAAATAGTTTTACAGTTTTAAATTATTTCCTAGAAACATCACATATACATACATATAATAAAGGTCTAGGACGTTGAATTTTATGAATAACGTCTAAATCATGTATTTTGCAACTAAAGGAGGTAAAAGGGAGAGAAAAATATATGCATAAGATAAAAATAATTACTTAATACTTTCACTTGCATTTATGAGGGACCAACATGCTATTTCGACATATTAAATACGATGCCCTCGCATTTGCGAGGGCCACCATGCTAGTTATTTGAAAAACAAAACTCGCTGTGGGGTCACAACCACCGCTTTCCTTTCAAAAAAAAAAAAGAATTGTTTATAGGTGGTAACCGGAATCACTGGTTTTCGGCGAGATACCAAAAATACTAGTCAAGAAAAAAAATACCATACTGAGATTACACCATCATCATCGTCACGTTGTGTTAACAAAAAGGGGTGTCCACCATAGAAGGAGGTACCGGTGGATGCCCCATGGCTAAATTATCAACCATTAGCCCATCCTTGGGCACGGATGTTCCATCCGAGCGGAGCTATTTGAGTGTGCACATTAACTTCCCAGAGATTATCTGCACTCTACATCCATCAAAGGCTGACTTGTTAGTTGGCAGGTCGATCAAAGGATTTGTGGTGGCCAGCGAGCTCTATCTTTGGATAGCTTCACTCTCACCTTGTCATTCGTGTGGTTGATCCTATACATGGTTGACATGTCTCTAAACTGGCGCAAGATGTACAATATAAAGTGCAAGGTGAAGCCGAGGAGAAGTCTCATGTTATGTTGGTGAAGGCTAACAAGCTCTCCATCCTCTGAAACGTCCCCATGTGCCTCATGGCATGTCACATTCGCTGATGAAGTAGTACAACATGAGGCAGGTGGGAACATCGCAGAGGACGGCGAGCTCGCTAGCCTTCTTCAGCAGAATGAGGATGCGCCTCCTCGGTGTGGCCTTGCTCTTTGTGTTCGCCCATGATCCACTGGATCTTCCCCTTCTCGCTCCTCTTAGGAGCCATTGCTTTTGCTTTTTGGTGTGGAGAGAGAGAGAGGCCCTATTTATAGAAGAGAGATTTAACTTTTGAAGATCAGGGTATATATGCTCCAGTATGCCGGGCAAATATTTAGAGATACGGACATTCATTTTTAGATAGAGAAAACACAAAAAGATTTCTTCACGTGTGTTTTTTACTCCAAAAATCTTTTAGAGATTCCAAAATGATAAAAGAGATATACTAGGAAAATCTTTAGAGAATGTTAAGAATATTAATTTTTAGATAGAGAAGATCCAAAAAAAATTCCACCACATGTGTCTTTCATTACGAAATATTTTCCAACATGCACGCATGTATTTTGTGATAGGTATGAGAACAAAATTTTCCCCTCGCAACACATATTTATGAAGACAAAGAACACTTCACACATTTGGTGGGAAAGTAACTAATCTAAATAATTCATCCCTACACTAGGAATATGATCTTGAGTGCCGTCGATCACCGAACTTCTATCCAACAAGTAAATTTGTGGTTATCTGGTTCATCTTACTAAAAGCACACGCCAAAAACATTCACCGCCGATTCTTCAATGGCGTATGTCAACTGCAACGAGAACCTGCTGCCAAGATCACCTTGGACGGAAAGACAGGAAACTAGAAACCTAGTGTAGTTTGTTACTGTCTCAGTTTTTTATTGTTTTCTTTTATGTCATCGCTTCCTGCTGTTGGAGCTGAAATTTTTCTTTGTTTTGATTTGAAAAGAGTATATATTAATATTACATGCATACCAATTACACCCAGCCTTTGCAATAACGCATGCCCTATTAGTCCTATGGATGCACACAGCCCAGAAAAAAATAAAAAAGAATTACAAAAAAGAAAAGTCCCGCTACAGAGAACTAATCCTCAAAGTAAGGACACTGACATCATCAGAACAACACAAGTAGTCCTCCATTCCAATAACAACGCCTTCAAGAAGAAAATAGTGCCCAAGCGCCGTCGTTGTCCGATCAAAGATCATAGGTTTTCACCCTGAAGAAAGTCCTTCATCACAAAACAATGCCTTCAACAAGGTCATTGCCAAACACAATCAGTTAAGGTCAGAGATTGGATTTTCACCCAGCAAGATAAGACTGGGAACTCCCCCTGTGTTGTCTTTTCGCACCAACAGTCGCTGCAACGAGTCCCAGATCACGCAACCAGTTCTTCGTCGCCACAAGAATAAAAATCACCATCGCTACCCTCAAATTTTCGCTTTCCTGATATTCTCCGCATCTGACTTCACCATGGATCTAAGAATGGCACTTGGTGGAAACAAACAACGGAACTTTGCAACGCTCCCGCTGAAACCAAACGGCCAGAAAAACAAGGTGCGCACGACCGAATACCTTTCGATCCAGCAATCTCCAGGCATGATACGCCCATGGGAGTTCGCCGGCGGAGCCTTCCGGAACCCGCCTGCGGTGACCCAACATTCCACTACATGTGTAGTACAATATAGTCGTTGACATAACATCCACAGAGCACCGTTCCGTAAATATCACATCTCTCAAAATGGTGCAACAGAAACATTGCGAGTCCATATTACAAACATACACACATTATTATTATTACAATACCAGAAGTTCAAGACTTCCAAACGATTCAACTTACAAACCAAAATATAATTGTTTCAGCGGAAGTTTCAAACTGAAATCTTAAACTCCAAATTGATCTCAAAAACTTATTGCTATACATTGTTCCTGTTGCTCGGCTCAAGTGGATCCTAAAATTATAGTAATTATTCCGACTCTTGGTACTCTCCTCCGTAGACCATATCATAGTCCTCCCCTTCTATGGCTCCATACAAATTAGGCTCTTCATAGAAGACCTCCTCTTGGCTCTCAGTTGCATACATTGGAGTATCTTCGGGATCCTCAGAGTCTAAGAAAGGGATCAAAGGAAAGGGTGAGTAACAGCGTTACCCAGCAAGTTCATTATATGCAAGGTGGAAAGTTTGATGCTCTATCTACCACCTCGGACTATAATTCCTTGGCACAATGCAGATTTTGTAAATCTTTCTTTAAAGATTGATTTTATTATGAAAATCTATGACCATCATGTAGGGTTCGCAGCATAGAAAACAAAAATTTTCCGACGATGTGAACTATATACCAAGATCTATCTACTAGATACAAACAACGGGCGGATGTATATCCGTAGAGAACATACCCTTGAAGACCGACAAAGCTTAACGAGTTCAACTCGTGGTTGATGTAGACGATCTCTTGCCGATCTCAAGATCGAGAGGAAGTCCTAGCGCCGCAAATCAGCAGCGCATCCGTGCTCGCACACACGTTCGAGGCACCGAGCAACCTCCGCCTCCTCGCTCCAGCGATGCAGCGGAAGCACAATTCTTTCTTGCCGAATAGCCACCGGGAACGTGTATCTCGCTAGTCCGAGATCATGGGGAATAAATTCTAGAGGGGGAGAGAGATCCTTCACGAGGAGGTGTGAGAGACAAGTGAGGAGGGGGGCTCCTTTTATAGGAGGAGGAGGGGGGGCACCCAAGGGGTGGCCGCCGGCCATGGGAGGCAGCCTCCTCCCCTCCTTCATTCATGTGGGTGGACACTCCACTCATAAAATGCCCTTTAAATTTCCTCCACTCAAAAGTCCACTCAAATTCCCATTAAATGTCCACCAAATTTAATGCAAACTCTCATTAAATAAAACTCTTTTATTTTATTCAGAATTTTGTCAATTACTTTAATGAGAAACATTCACAAATAACCCCTTGCTAGAATTATTTTTCACATGCATAACCACTTTATGCAATTTCACCCGAAAACCTGTTTCGGTATCTAGTGAAATAAATTCCTGCGCTTGTTCATTCTTTCGGCATGAAACATTTGCTCCAATTGGATGTCGGTGTCTCTTAAGTGTGTCACCCTACGGTTCGTGAATAATGCAGACATGATCAAGACCCCTCTCGGATCAATAATCAGAAGCGGGATCTGGAGACCCATACTGACTCCCACACATTCAACGATGACTTTCTTGTGATCGTCGGAACCTTTTACGCTAGTATCTTAATCCCTTTGTTTCACGATATATTACATGTCCGAGATTCGATCATCGGTATCTCCATACCTAGTTTGATCTCGTTACCGACATGCACTCTTTTCTCGTTCCTGTGATATAACATTCTAGTGATCAAATCACTTGCTTGCAAGCTAATCAATGTGATATCACCGAGAGGGCCCAGAGTATATCTATCCGTCATCGGGATGAACAAATTCCACTCTCGATCCATGAGCCTCAACATAACAATTTATTAGTTCTAAATCCATCTTTATAATCATCCTGTTACGGTGTGACGTTTGATGTTATCAAGAAACTCTTCCGGTGTTAGTGATTGACATGATCTCATGGTCTAAGGATTAGGATCACTTCGTAAGTTGTTATAGCAATATAAACTCAATGACTTTGATCGTAATGCTATACTTCAGATGAATGTTCATCACACCATTACACTAATGTTGTGATCCCGTTATTAACAACATCCAATATCCATGATCAGGAAACCTTGATCATCTTGTTAATCAACGAGCTAGTTTATGAGAGAGGCATAACTAGGAACTTTCTGTTTGTTTATTAAACACACATGTATTAACGTTTACGTATCAATACAATTATAGCATGCAAAATAAACATCTATCATATACTTGGAATACACATAATAAACACTTTATTATTACCTCTCAGGGCATATTCCCTTCACATCAGCCTTCATAGGTTGACCAGAACTTTTATGGAGTTCCTTTCCTGACGTGTTCGTAGCTCCTTCCTGGAACAGGGAGTAACAAGTTACAGTTCTTACACTCTGTATAGGTGTGTTACTTTACACATGAGAGATCAACTTCCTTGTTGCATAACCGGGCGTACTTTCCCGTCCATAATTCCATGATGTGGGGCCCAGTAGTTGGTCCAAGCCAATCACTGCCCTCTCCGTGACCTCATATGTCTACACGATCCTTCGGGGCCGGCTCACCTCCGTTAATCCCCCTTTCGGGCAGGCTAAAAACCTGATGAGTCCCCAAAGACTCTATGACCTGGTGATGCCCGGACGAGTACCATTTAAATGGACTATATGCCTAAACACCATTCATAGATAATCTAGACACCAAAAGTGTGGGGCATAAGGGTGCCCACCCATATGTTGGATCCGCACAATGAATCACAATGTCACGTTAAGGTCGTCTTGCCTCCATATGAGAGGAAAAGGATACAATTGACTTCTCTGTCCCATTCCAAATCTCATGGTTAACGCGTAATATACAGCGCTAGAATCACTGATGTCATGGGTTATTAATCCCTAATTTACCATTATTGTTGCATATAGAAACCTAAGTTCTATTGCGTAACTATTACAACTACTTTGAATAGACATGCAGGTCTTAACGGAATTTAAAGACAACCATATGGCTCCTGCCTACAATAAGGGACATTGCATACATCATATATAAACACAATCATGGCCATATCACATCACAGCACACCCTTGCAAAACAAAGTTAGATGCCTCTAATTTTCTTTGCATGTTTTACGTGGTTTGGGGCTTTCAATAAGTGTCGTTCTAACTTACGAACAAGAACCACAACATTGATACTAGTATTGTCAATCACCCGTTATAAATTGAATCTTAACTATGTTGGGAGAAACAGACACCCGCAAAGCCACTTATGCAATACAAGTTGCATGTCAAGCGTGGAGCAAGTCTCATGAACAATGTCATGTAAGGTTAGCCCGGGCCGCTTCATCCCACCATCCCGCAAGATGCAAAGTACATAAGAAGCAATCGACAGCAAAAGCATCAACGCCCACAATGACCATTGTGTTCTACTCGTGCAACAGATCTACATATAGACACGGCTCTGATACCACTGTAGGGGTTCGTAGCATGGAAAATAAAAAATTTCTACCGCATGAACACACAATCAAGATCTAATCTATGATCAAGCCAAGATCTATTTATTAGATTGTAGCAACGAGTCGATAGAATACTAACCCTCGAAGAGCCAAAGCGGTTAACGAGAGCAGATTCTCGTGGATGATGTAGTCGTACACTTCCGATCTCAAGATCGCGTAGACGATCCTTCCGCGCTGCGTTTCGGCAGCGCTTCCGCAGTCGATCACACGTTCGATACTCGATGAAGGCCTTCCTCTCCCTTGTTCCAGCAGGCAGCAGAGGTTGTAGCACTCTCCTCGTGATTCCGGCAGCACGACGGCGTGGTACCGGAAGTAGAGGGGAGATCTCGCAGGACTTCGCCTTAAGCCGGAGCGAGTATGGTGGAGTATGAGAGAGGCCTTGGTGATCTAGGGTTTAGAGGGCACCAAGGGGAGGGCTTAGCCGGCAGCTAGGGTTTGGGGAACCCTAACTCACCGAGTTAAAGGTGGCCCTAGGCAGCGGCGACTTTGGAGGAGGCCGGCGGCTTGGGGCTAGGGTTTGGTGGAGGGAGGTGGAGGGAAGAGGGGCACCCCTGCCCCTCCTTTTATAGGTGGGAGGGAGGCGCGGTTGGGAGGAGGGAGTCCTCCTCCAACTCCTCCTCCTTGGCCGGCGGGTGGAGGGAGTAGGACTTCCTCCCTAAGTAGGTTTCCTACTCTCCCTTCACCAAGCAAACTTGCCGTTTGACTTTTTGAAATTAGCGTTTGACTGTCAAACTAGGATTTGATTTCTCCCTTTATTTTGCCCAGCCAAGTGACCTAGTACATGATGCAAGCATTCCACATTGTCATGACACATTCATGTACCCTTCCCCTCCGGAGTGCCGGACCTTCCAGACCCTTCTAGAACATTCCTGGTGAAAACACCGGAATCATTCCTAAACTCCGAAACAGGACTTTCCTTATATGAATCTCATTCTTCGGACCATTCTGGATCTCCTCGTGATATCCGGGATTCCATCCGAGACTCCGAACAACATTCGGTCTCTTACTCATTATTCCATAACTACTCAACAACATCGAATCCTTAAGTGTGTCTCCCTACGGTTCGTGAATTATGCGGACATGATCGAGACACTTCTCCGATCAATAACCAATAGAGGAATCTGGAAATTCATATGGCTCCCACATATTTCTACGATTACTTTGCGATTGAATGAACCACTTACATACGATACCAATTTCCCTTTGTCTCACGATAGTTTACTTATCCGAGGTTTTGATCGTCGGTATCTCTGCATACCTAGTTCAACCTCGTTACTGATAAGTATTCTTTTCTCGTTCCCGTGGTATGTGATCCCTTGTAAACCAGTCACATGCTTGCAAGCTAATTGGATGACATTCCACCGAGAGGGCCCAGAGTATATCTATCCGTCATATGGATGGACAAATCCCACTCTTGATCCATGTGCCTCAACCCATACTTTCCGAACACTCAATGCCATCTTTATAGCCACCCAGTTACGGTGTGGTGTTTGATGTCATCAAAGCATCCTTCCGGTGATGGTGATTAACATGATCTCATGGTCGAAGGAATTTGGTTACTATGTATCAAAAAGCTTATAGCAAATGAACTATATTAAATGACTTGATCTTTATGCTATGCTTAACTATAGGAGTATGTCCATCACATCATTCTCCTAATGATATGACCCTGTTGTTAATAACATCTCTATGTTCATGATCAGGAAACCATGATCATATATTAACCAACAAGCTAGTTTAACAAGAGGCTTTACTAGGGACTCTTTTATGTTTACAAATCACACAAGTATTAATGTTTCCGGTTAATACAATTTTAGCATGGTATGTAAACATTTATCATAAGTATGAAGATATGATAATAACCACTTTATTATTGCCTCTTGGGCATATCTCCAACATGAGGTTGTAACTAGTTGATCTTGTGGCCTGATCTTACTGGCTTGATCTGGTCCTTCTCCTGATGTTGTTCCTACTACTTACAGCCCCTGGAATTTGTCCTTAATCTAGATATCCACCTTATGGTTCCTGGTAGCTTGGCCTTGACCTTGCTATCCACCTGATCCACCCCCTCCTTATGTCACCATATTGGTGAGTACTGGGTTGATCTGATGTGTGTTGTGGTTTTGATTTGGTTTGGCTGTGGCTAGGCTGCTGATGCTTGATGTGTATAAGCAAGGATATGGTGTTGTGGTGCTTGCCCACGGCTGTGTTGAGCTGTTTTGCTTGTGTGGACTGTTGTAGCTGTGTTGACAGCACACACCATGCATTTAGGTGTGTAAGCTTCTTGTATGTCTGCTACACCCTTGTGGATATGCTCTGGAAAGGAAGTTACCTTTTTATCTGTTTACCACTTATCTGCCTGGTGAAACTTGTCCCTCTTACTGCTTGAAATTATTTGACTTGTGTCTTATGGATTATGAAAGATTTAATTCTTCCATATTGGTGAAACTTGCCCCTAAATATTTACTCAATGATGTAAAGTAGAACAGTGCATCTCACTGTCACTACCGAGAGTAAAAATATATATATTAACCCTTATTTTCTTTCTTTATATTTATTCTTTGTTTTGCAGGTACAAGACTTGAAGATTTAGATTAGAATAGGTTTTCTTTTTGATAGAATAATTCCTTTGTAATATTTATTTTATTCTTTTGTAATCTTTATTTGATTTTTTTGTAATAAAAATTGTAATATTACTCAATATGTAAATATTCCTCCTCTTATAATTTCCTATTGTAAAGATTCTTTATTAATTTTATAAGTTACATTTTTGTACCTTATTGATGAAAGAAATATTCATCTATTTAATTGTAAATTTACATAGAATTTCCGGTTACTATATATTGTTTCTTGATCAATTTCACAAGTTACATTCTGTAACTTATTCATTAAATAAATATATGAAATAAATGTTCATTTACTTGATTGTATTGTATTATTTAAAGTTTGAGTTATTAACTATTATTTCTTGATTAAATAATAATATTACTCAATCATAATCTTAATCTTTTTAAGAAATAATATAATTCCAGGTCTCAAGTTTGAATTCAATTTCCTTTCCCCAAAACATATTAATTCATAAAGATCATGCCAAAGTTTATAACGATCATTCTCCAAGGCTATTCCTAAACTTAAAGAGTGAAAAAAACTTTGATCACTTTAAGTTTTTATTTGGCGAAAAAATTACGCACATTTTTATAGATAAATGCATGTATTTGCACAGATTCCTAAATCTACTCTTCGTTGGTTCCTAAATGCTGGAATGTTACAACGCCTCTCTAGACTAGATCAACGAGGGCAGATCAAGCAGATCTTCGTCTTCGTGCAAAAGAAACCAAAGGACCACCACCTTTATTAGATCTGACACAACGATCCCCACACCACTGACCGATTTCCGGAGAACGGATCGAGCAGGCAAATAGGGTTAGAGAGCCGATCTAGGTCTTCCAACGGAATCCCTTCGCCGGCACCTCCTCCACCATATTGCCACCCGTCCCACTTCGGTAGAGGCCGCCGCCTCCAGATCCGAGCTCCCACGAAGCCACCGCCGGCCGGAGCCACGTAGACGTCGATGGCGAGCGGGCCCCGTCCAGCGCCGGCGTTCTCCTCCCTACCGCCGCGCTGGGACCAGGAGGCCAGATCCCCGCCGCCCCCATCACCGGCGCCGCACACTTAGGTCGGCGGACCTCCGGGGGCGAAGAGGAGGCAGAAGGATGGAGGGGGAGGAGGTGGCGGCGGGGTTAGGGTTTGGCCCCCTTGGTCGCCAGGAGGGGATACCTTGTCCACTTCCCATCTATGGTTTGTGTACTGAGAGGTACAGCTAGCAGTTCGGTTGGTTCGAGTCATGCATGATGAATTAATGTAAGGGGCTATGTGTATCCTGACACCCCATATGCAGATGGTAAGAATATAATATTTGTAGGCACCAAAAATTCTGTATGACGCCAGCTCAAGCCCCTTCGTTCGCATGAGGGCATCACCGTGAGCCACAGGATTGCAGCCTCGTAGAGGAATATATTGTACATATAACATTGTGTGCAAAGAAGTTCCCAAAAATTCTGAACCCAAGAAACAGAGAAGCAGACATCAGTAGTCCTCACCAGCAGTTTGCGCCTGATAATTAGTTAATTACCTAAAAGCGAGTGTTTATATCCAACCAGAGGAAATTCCTCACCAGTGGATGGGATGAGATGGTCTGAGTTGTGTTCCCGTATCTCTCCTCGGCTCATTCTCTGGATGGTACTGGTATGCATGGTACTTGTATGGAAGATGAAACTCTTCTAGTTATCTCGTCCTAATAGCTAATTCTAAGCCGACTCTGCCATTTTGCAAGGGAAATTATGTATTATCACAACTATTAGTAGGTTAGTCTTAATAAATAAAATAAAATTGCTAATCATTAAGAATTTTAACATAGTAAAATACGAAGTTCATGTATGCATTATATATGCATCAGCGTGCGGTAGGGACCGAACTATAGACCAGGGTGCTCGAGGTTGGACATGGGGTTTGACAAGTGTGCAGAGGTGGTGAAGAGCGAGTACCAGATTCAAGTTGGTGACTAGGTCTATCAGGATTAACACCAAGTGATGGATAAGAGTCGACCATGAGGAATCTGAGAAAGTGTTTTGAAAAGTCTAGAAAGTCAAAAGCTTAGAGATTACATGGCCATATATCCTATGATGTTCGATGCACATGGCAAAGTGCAGGTGACAGGATCTAGAAGGTGGATGGGTGATGTAGCTGCATGGCATGTGGAAGACTACCCAAAAATGTGAATTTGGCTCAAGATAACACAAGAGCGATGGTGACATTCCTTCCAAGTTGGAAGCACTTTCAGGCAGATCAGCGGTCGGTGCATGATGGTGTCGAATGAGAAGGGACTACAATTGCAGGTAGAGTCACATGGAGTACAAGTAGTATTGGATTTGGAAACTTGTAGCCTAAGCCTGCTATATAATGTAGGGGTGTCACACAATATAACCATGATGACTTGAATGCAGCAAGCGCGCGGGGGGAGCTGTCGGCATGTGCCGGTGCCCATGCACTACAGGAATGGCCAGATGCGCCGACGGCCAAACGTCGGGGCCGTCGGCGTAGCACCGCGCCAGGCCAGCCCAACTGGCCAGCCCTCGGCGTAGCCAAGCCGTCGGCGTAGTATACACTACACCGACGGTCACCCTCGGCGTAGTGGCGGCCCTCGGCGTAGCAAGCGGACGCGTGGCACATGCCGGGTAGCACGGACGGCGCGCTAACGGTGCCGTCGGTTAGGCCGACGGCGACCCTCGGCATAGCATACGCCGACGGCCACCCTCGGCGTACCGACGCAACGACGGTCACCCTCGTAGCCTTCTCTATTTTTCATATATTTTGTATTTGCATCAATTATTTATATATTTTTTTATTAATTGGATAATTTCGTACCCTCTGAATAGCAGTCTACACGTCCACATGAAATGTCGTTGCGAATCTTCTCACACCCCGAGAAATTTCTATATGTTTGTAAGTGTTATTATCGCATGTGGTTCTCAATAGCACTCACCACGACCACATGAAGTGCTTGCATGTGTCCCCCCTCGCGTGCATGCGCTCTAACCTAGAGGCGGAGGTTCCGTACCCGTATGAGGGTGGAATCTCCCCGTCGAGGTGAAACCGGGTAGGATAGTGCCCCAACTTGTGAACCAACATGGTTTGACATCACCCTATGACCTAAACAAACTCAAAACAAGAGAGAGAT
Source organism: Avena longiglumis (assembly GCA_030063025.1). Lineage (NCBI taxonomy): Eukaryota > Viridiplantae > Streptophyta > Magnoliopsida > Poales > Poaceae > Avena > Avena longiglumis. The sequence continues at coordinate 6,145,687 of CP125974.1, read as the reverse complement.
ACGCCAGGCTACCCCTGTCAGAGGAACGTCTAGGGGGGTAGACGATCCGAGTGTGCACAGAGATCAGGGTTTCGCCGGAGGAAGACCACGAGAACATTGGAATGAGATGAAAACTTGCATGTGCCACTAGCATATGTGTGTGTGGGTGTGGTGAGAGGTTGGTATATATAGGTGCTTGCATGTGTCCCCCCTCACGTGCATGCGCTCTAACCTAGAGGCGGAGGTTCCGTACCCGTATGAGGGTGGAATCTCCCCGTCGAGGTGAAACCGGGTAGGATAGTGCCCCAACTTGTGAACCAACATGGTTTGACATCACCCTATGACCTAAACAAACACAAAACAAGAGAGAGCTACGCCGGGCTACCCCTGTCAGAGGAACGTCTAGGGGGGTAGACGATCCGAGTGTGCACAGAGATCAGGGTTTCGCCGGAGGAAGACCACGAGAACATTGGAATGAGATGAAAACTTGCATGTGCCCCTAGCATATGTGTGTGTGGGTGTGGTGAGAGGTTGGTATATATAGGTGCTTGCATGTGTCCCCCCTCGCGTGCATGCGCTCTAACCTAGAGGCGGAGGTTCCGGACCCGTATGAGGGTGGAATCTCCCCGTCGAGGTGAAACCGGGTAGGATAGTGCCCCAACTTGTGAACCAACATGGTTTGACATCACCCTATGACCTAAACAAACACAAAACAAGAGAGAGCTACGCCGGGCTACCCCTGTCAGAGGAACGTCTAGGGGGGTAGACGATCCGAGTGTGCATAGAGATCAGGGTTTCGCCGAAGGAAGACCACGAGAACATTGGAATGAGATACAACCCGGGGAGGTGATTCATGACGGGGCCGTCTATGAGATGATGCGGCGAAAGAAGCCCAATTACTCGGAGCCTCAACCCTCGTTGCCCGTGTACTTCGGCACTGCCCAGAACGACTTGGGGAACTACAGCACGATGGTGAAGGCTCGTCACCCCCATGTGGATGACCCCATTCACGCGGAGATCGACGAGTCGTTGGTCTGTCGGGCACGGATTGCAGCATGGACGCCTCAAGATTCTGAATAAGAAGGTCAAGCCTACCCTCAAAGAGCTTGCCGTCTCAAGGCTACCTACCCGCCGATGGCCCCTATCCGCCTCGTGGCCAGCCTCGTCGCTCCACCGAGGATGTAAGTTTTCTCGTTTTCATCATCTTTATGACTTTTGTTCCTGCATGGCTAACTTGAGATTCCTTGTATTTGAAATTGTAGCTGAGTTAGACGCGCTACGATGCCGCTTATGAGGAATATCAGGTGGCCTTTCGGCAGCATCAGGAGGCGAATGCGATCTACATGCAATACGTAAATGTAAGTCCGAACCTTTATTTTTTGCAAAAGATACAAGTCCCACTTCCCCCCGTTTGTAGTACTACGGCCTGACTTCTAAACTATCTTGCAGGCCATGATGGTGAATATTCAAACTGGCCAGAATAGAGATTTAGGGCACGTGCCTCCCATGCCAGGTCCGATGCCATTTTGGAAATCGAAGGAAAGCTTCGCTAGGACCTACTACGCATCGACACCGGTAAGTTCTTTGCTAACCCACTGGTTATCGCTTTATTTTGCCTCGCAAGTTGATAACATGTAGGCAACATGTAGGGAACGGGAGCTTCTGGGAACCGGCACTTTGGACACGCCTCGCCGGATGGGCGTCAGATCACACCGCTTCATGACGATGGTCCATCTCCTGGCCACTCTGCAGGTGGTTCTCCCGAGCTTCACACTTCTACTCCCTCGCCAGGTGGCTCTTCTGCTGCTTCTACTGGACGCAACCCTCGGCAGAGGTCGCCACTTTTCACCAGGGGAGATCTCGGGTACACCCCCTCTCCTCCAGAGTTGTAGGCATGTGTGATGATGTATGAACGATGTATGGATGATGTATAAACGACCATGTGTGATATGAAAAATGTTTAATATGAGCATGTGTGATATGAACAATGTGTGATATGAGCAATGTTTGATATGAGCATGTGTGAAATAAAGGTGAGCATTGCTGTGAGCTGTGAGGGTTTGATATGAGCATGTACTGAAATAAAGGTGAGCATTGCATTGCAGAAAAAAACTGGGGCTGGTCCTACGCCGACGGCCTTGCCCTCGGCGTAGAAGGTACGCGCGACCAAATGGTCACGGCTACGCCGACGGCTAGGGCCAGCCCGCTGCTGCCAGGTCGCTCCGCTGCTTCCACGTGGCATATGTACGCCGAGGGGGAGGCCGTCGGCGTAGGCGCTGCGCCAGGCCGCTCCGCTGCCTCCATGTGGCGAGCGTACGCCGAGGGGGAGGCCGTCGGCGTAGCGGCTGCGCCAGCCGCCCTTGCCTCACGTGGCGAGTATGCCGAGGGGAGGCCGTCGGCGCGTTAACGCCGTGTGGCGCCGTGTGTGGCGCCGATGTTCACCGACGGCCTCTACGCCGACGGGCGCCGTCAGGCCGTCGGCGTTGACCTACGCCGACGGTCTTGTCATACGCCGATGACCGCGCCTCGCCCGAGGAGAGGTCCGGGCGATGCGACGCCGACGGCAGCCGTCGGCGTAGCTTACGCCGAGGGTTTTCCTGGCTACGCCGACGGCAATAAGCCCTCGGCATACCAGGCGTTTCCTGTAGTGATGGCGACTGTTGTTGCAGGATCAATGGAGAGGAGCACTCGTAATCATGCCCCGCGGAGTAGGCGAGTTGGCCAAACCGTGTTAACAATAAGGTTTGGAATTGCAACTACATGAATGGAGGAATTGGTGATGGAGACGTTGATGATGACGACGATGATGATGATGGTGGTGATGAAACTGCAGTGGTTGATGAAGATCGATGCCCAATTCTCCAAGATCTAGGCAACGATGGAGATGAATGTCTTCTATGAGTTCTCCCTCCAAATCCCTTCCCGGGCGAGGTTTTTATGTTCTTTGGATTATCTTTAGGTATAATCTCTGTTCCGATTAGACAGTATGAAAGTATTTGACGAGGCGGATCAGTAGAGGTATGGTATAGTCATACGGTATGGTCACCCCAACTTACCGGTGATCATTAAACCTTCAGAACCCCTTGTTCCATGTATTTTTCTCCTTGGATTTTCTCCCAGCCGCATTGATATTTGTAAGCAAGGCATTTATGGCTTTCAATCAGCATATTGTACCAAAAACTGATAGTTCTAATTGATTTGTCCATCAACCTACTTAAAATACTAAATTACTAATAGAACTAATGCAAAAGCACGAGGTAAAACATGATAGAAAACACACTCATCAAGCAACCATATCGAGCCCGACTGGTTTGTCTTCGGGCATTGCAAAGTTCAAGTCACCATCCAAAACCATACAAGGCCACGGCCCTGCCACATAGAATCGTCGCTGCATAGTGGTTCAGTGTAGCCGCCTCAACAAAGAATCATCGTCTGTGTCTGCTGGCTTGGCATCCGCCCCCCTGAACACCGAGCCACCCTTCCCATCCGTACTAAACTAGTCACACTGTGGTGGCTAAGAATACTACACGAAAATACCTCGAAACAAGGTAGCGATGTGTCTGTTGCCGCCACCCGCTCCCGATGGAGCTTAGGTTTTCACCTGGAAGTCTTAGATCCACACACGTCGAACTATATCATAAAATCTACAGCTATGCTAACAATAAGGAGAACAACGTCCTAAGGCGCATCAGACAAAGTCGGTGCAATGCATTCACCTGGAGATCGATTCGACCGTGAAGCGAGAGGAGCAACAAAAAGGGGAGCCTGGTCCTGCCGCCGACCACCGAGATGTGTCGTCGTGTCACCTCATGCCACGATAACCATGCCGCCGCCGCCCAACACCCACAGCCGGCCCGCACGGCCCATATATGGCCTTGCCATGCCACCATGCCCTCCCGCCTTGGTCGCGCAGCACGCAGAACGCCGTCCCGCCGCTTGCCCGCAGATCCAGAACGTCACTGACCCGACACTCACCAGCAACTCACCGCCGTCACTCGCCTGGAAAGTGGAAACTCGAGGAGGAGCCTCGAGATGGAGAAAAAGCCCCGCCGTCACCTTCCACCTTCCTTTAGGCGCACGCGGCTTTGTCGGCATCCCTTCCGGCGGCGACAATAATGGGGAGGGAGTGGGAGTGGGGGCTGCTGGGCGGTGGCGGCTAGGGTTTCCCGTGTCGTCATGATAAACAAGTATACAACGTCCGACATGGTCCCGTCTTCTCTTTTTTCCTTCACGAGCAGTGAGGTGCGTCCATGGTCCATGTCGCTAGGAAATAAGGTGGAATGTTACATACGTAAACATATACACTGCACGAAGAAGTGCGATGTTCAAATGGCTCTATCTCTATCTCAAGAAAAAATCGTAATTTGAGAAGCAGGGCTACGAGTACAATCTAACTGGAAGGTCCGCGAGAGGAAGAAAAAACAGATCGTGAAGATTTCCAGAAAAAAAACGCGCACATACAATTGGAAACATCCCGTATATATATCTTGGCCCGAAATTCATGGATCCTTTCTGATCTCCCCAACACAGATCCGGAAAAGAAATTGCACGAAGCAGCAGGTCGGTAACACGGCGAGCCGCCTCTCTCGGTCATATAAATCTCCACGCCGATCAACCAACCCGCAAGCCAAGAAAAGGAACGATGGCGGCAGAGGATGATTGCTCTGGGTGTTGTCGCCCCTGCATCATCACCGCGGCCTTCTGCCTAATCCTCGCCGGGTTCCTCTGCATCGTCCTGGGGGACAGAGACCCGCTTTACTCCGCCGCCATCCGCTCCGTCTCCGGCCTCGACGAGGGCGACCTAGGCCGCCGCCCGGCCGATCTGAACCCGCTCTTCAACGTCACCCTTCGCGTCACCACGCGGAGCATCTTACGCAGCGGCTGCACCCATCCGGGCGCGGTCATGGAGGTGACCTACGCCGGCGTCAAGCTCGCCACCACGGCGGTTCAGCCGTTCTGCGCCAGGCCCAGGAAGACCAAGGATGTCGCCCTGGAGGCATGGGGCATGGCGGTGCAGGTCCCCGGGTTCGCGCTGGACAGGCTTGCTGCAGACTCGCGACGGGGCCTCAGGGTGTTCGACGTCGACGTCACCATGCCTGGGAACCACCAAAGCCGTCACCATGGAAAGCTGGTCTCGTGCGTAGGCCTGCACGTCGGGGATAATGGCGCCGCCTTGGGAGCTCCCTGTGCCGTTTCTGACGTTGACACCGTCATGGCCGTGCCCAGCGGCAAGGACGGCGGCGGTACGAGTTAATGATCATCAGACCTGTGCCAAAAAAAATTCCATCTTTGTTTAGATCAGAATGGCTAGGAATGTTCTGTTATTTACACTGCCCCTGGCATAACAGGGAAACATTAGCTATATCTCGCCATTCCTTCATAGATGTAAAACTAGGGTTTTGAGAAAAAGCAATCAATTTTTCTTTTCAAAAAGGATGTTGAAACCTATCCGCCTCTGCACCGAAATGTTGCATACACCCCTTAGAAAATCTAGTATCTACCAAAGAAATTATAAATATTGTGAAAAGTTGTAAAGTCATACTATTCATCAATAGTCCTACAGATCCGTCTATTTCCATTCTTTTCGAATCAACAAGGCGTCTCGCCATTATGTTGAACAAGGCTGACGAGCTCGCCGTCATGTGTGGCGTCTCTGCCTTCCTCATGGCATACCACATCCGGTGACGACATGGTACGACATAAGGCAGGTGGGAACATCGTGCATGACGACGAGCTCGTCACCCTTCTTCAGCGGAATTAGGATGGTGCATCCTTAGCGTGGCCTTGCTCTTCGTGTTGCCCATGATCCACCGGATCTTCAACCTCCCCTTCGCGCTCCCATTACGAGCCATTGCTTTTGCTTCTTAGTGTGTGATGAGAGAAAGAGAGAGAGTAGGGCCCTATTTATAGGAGAGAGATGTTTGGATGGTCATAACTTGTGTACAAATATTTGATTTTTTAAGATCGGTGTATATATGCTCAAATATGGAGGGAAAATATTTAGAGATATGGATATTTATTTTTAGATATAGCAAACCCAAAAATATTTCGTCATGTGTGTTTTTCAGTCCGAAAGTCTGTAGAGATCCCAAAATGATAGAGAAAATATGCCAGGCAAATCTTTAGAGAATGTTTAGAATATTATTTTTTCGATAGAGAAGATCCAAAAAGATTTTATCACTCGTGCCTATTTATAGGAGAGAGATGTTTGGATGGTCATAACTTCAGTACAAATATTTAATTTTTGAAGATCGGTGCATATATGCTCAAATATAGAGGAAAAATATTTAGAGATATGGATATTAATTTTTAGATAGAGCAAACCCAAAAAGATTTCGTCATGTGTGTTTTTTAGTCCGAAAGTCTTTAGAGATCCCAAAATGATACTACTAGGCAAATCTTTAGAGAATGTTTAGAATATTAATTTTTTAGATAGAGAAGATCCAAAAAGATTTTATCATTCGTGTCTTTCATTATAAATTATTTTCCAACATGCAGCGTATGTATTTTTTTTCCATAGGTATGGGAACAAAAATTCCCCCTCGCATTGTCATGGGCCACAGTGACCTGTTGTACTCCATTGCCATCGCTCCAGCCTCGACGAGGACGACTTTGGCCGCCGCCCGACTGATCTGAATCCGCTCTTCAACATCACCCTCTGCATCGGCATCTTCATGCGCCAGTAGTAGGTGAGCAGGCCAGGACTACGCCGAATATAAGAACAATGTGCCACGCATAGTCGGCGTGCACGATCGCCGTATATGCCGACACGTCGAACCTCTTCTTGAACGCCGATTCTATGATGATGGTGACAATGCCTCTGGTGAGGTTGTTGAATCCTTGCATGGCGAAGAGAGCGACTATGAACGCCGATACTCAGACATGATGGTCGCCGTAAGCGGGTAGTCAACGCCGATACCGATGCCGAGCCAAAAGCGGAAGATGAAGATCATGGCCATGACCCCGTTGGCGTTGGACCCGAATGATATGTTAGAGGTGACGCCATCTTCCATGGCGGCACCACATCCCTACAGACTATACATATACATCTGGTTGGGGGCCCTGGTTTCAGGGGATTGGGGCGGCCGCCCCTCCTTCTTCCTCCCTCAGGGCTGGTCCCGAGTTGTTCCAACTGAAACATAGGCACCCATCATGTCACGTACCATATTATTTTCCATGTGTCCTGGAACAAGTTGGATGAGGGGGTTCACAGAGGTTGTTGGTGACCGCATGTGGACACTTGACTTGAACATGGGAGAAAAGAGATATAGTTTGCAGGCAGTCATATCAAGACACTAGCAAAACTTTATGAACTTCCAGCAACTGCATTTTCTTAGGCATCACGGTTCACTGGGCACCAAATGCTTTGTATCTGATTATTTTACATGTAACACACGAGTTGGCATATACCCTCCTACACTCTTATCCTCCATGGAAAAACTGTCTTTATTTGAGGGTATTCCTCTTGATTCTAATGATAGTACACAATGCCAAATCATTGTTAGTGCATTATAATACTTAACTTTGACAAGATCTTATATTTGTTTCTTAGTTAATAAGCTTTGTCAGATTTACATACTTCAACAACTACATATTGGATAGCTGTAAAAAGGATTTTATGATATGTTCAGGGTACTATACAAGTTGGACTGACTTTTCAGAAATTCTCATCTAGTTTGTTTTGTGCTTTCTCAGATGCAGATTGGACAGGTTGTCTTAACAATAGAATATTTACTAGTAGTTTTGCTATGTTTCTTGGACCAAATTTGGTCTCATGGGGTGCAACAAAATAGGCTCTAGAGGTTTTGTTGAATACAAGGCTCTAGCAAATACTACAACAGAGTTGATATTGGTTGAAGCCTTGCTTGGTGAGCTGGACGTTCATCTAAAGGAAAAAAAAACTATGTTTATGGTGTGATAATTTGGGTGCCATTTTTTTTTTCAAATCCTGTCTTTCATGCAAGAACCAAACATAAGGAGATAGATTTTCACTTTGTTAGAGAAAGAGTTGCCAATAAATATTTGACATCAAGTTTATATCAAGCAAAGATCAAGTTGCAGAAGGTTGTGATTAAGGGATGTTGTTAACGATATTGATATAAGGTGTTGTACGTGTCATGTAGGTGGTGTATGTGTCATGTACTCCTCATGTAATCTCTCCCTCCTGTACGTTTTTCCTTTTCTCTCTTATACTTCCTCCGTTTCAAACTAGATGTCGCAGATTTATCAAAATTTGAATAAATCTAGATACTATTTAGTATATAGATTTATCCAAATTTTGAAAAAACTGAGACATCTATTTCGAGAAAGGAGTACTCGCGATGGTGTAGTCTCCACGTTGGTTATGATCTAGCGATCTCCCTGATCAGATAAGGATCCTCTCGATCTCTTCCTAATATATCGGCCACACAAGGGGCTTTTCCTTGCCATATTAACATGTAACGTGAGATTAGAAATGAGTCTTCGCTGCTGCCTACGATAATTCACGAAGAAGAGTAGCGATATAAGTAGAAATCCATATTTTCTAACAAGTGCAAGGCAGGGAGAAAATGTGAGTAAGATACAATTACATCTTTTAGCAATGACACCTAAGTGTGCTACTTCCTCCTACCCATATTAGTTGACACAAATTTAGATTCAAATATATCTAACATTAAAATATGGTTAGATACATTCAAATCTAGACAAATTCAAATTAACTAATATGTATCGGAGGGAGTATATCATATTAGAAGAGTTGCTGCCAGCAAATTCTGAATCGAGTTTGTACCAACCGCCAAAATCAACCACCAGTAGAATTGCTGGAGCAATCTCCGCCCGGACATGCCACATTGCCATATGGAAATCAATCCAAAGAATGTCTCAGTATTTAACAGGACCACTGAGCATAAAAAAAAAGCTACTATGGAAATCAATCTTCACCAAGCATAAACAATACACTAAACAATGCTTGCCACTTGCATACAAGTACAATGTTTTCTCTGCAACTCAAAAGCGCTAATGCGTGTACTTAAACTTGCATGATTCACAATTATTTCCTTAATGGGTGACATTTCAAGGTAAGTCACTTCCTTAGCTGAGAAAACAAGCATGAAAACCAAGAAACTTTAACTAGCTATATTTGAGTCTGATGCCCTCTGAGCCCTGAGTGGTTTCAGGTTCAGTTCACGATCTCAACCATGTGACCATCGCTTGTTAATCATATATCCATGCGTCCACTTCGCATGTTTCTTTGCAAAACTGTAAATAGTACTGCGTGTGCGCTCACGTTTCGTGCTGGAGATCCACTATTTTTCTTTTTTGAGAAATTTTCAAATCGTATAACAAATATATTCATACATATATACAGTAGTACCCAAATCTAAGATACTGTTCGAGCTAGCATCACACACACATGTATATCATGTACACTGCGCATTTTTTCAATCACTAGGAAATATTAATACGCCATGGCATGCATATCCAGTAAGTACATGTTAGGATTCACTCCTATTCATTCTACTCCTAGGCCCGCTAATTAATAGGCTTGACATCTAACGCTAGTGCAGGGGTGGCAGCAGCTGGTAGCCTCGCCATATCAAGTACTACGAACGATACTCGATCGTTCCTATTCTTTCTTGGATCATCGTTGTTTGGCGGCGCTTCATTGCTTGGACCTGGTGCCGGCTTCGCTCGTACTTCCTTGGCCTTTCCGTATAGGTACGCGTACAGACCGATGAAAACAAGTGCACTGCCCATCAAGCTGTCATAAGACAATGAAATTATACAACATGTTAAAACTATATATATAATGATAAAAATTTTAAACAAGCATGCAACATCAAACAATCATCTTCGTTCTTGCATTGTGAGGATATATATGGTGTTTAATTGCTTACTAACCTCCCAACCGTGAGGGATTCTCCGAGTAGCAGTGTTCCTAGAATAATGGTGAAGACGGTCGACAAGGCACTGAACATGGGTGGGAAAACGGGCCCCCTCTTTTCCACGGCATACAGATTTAGCCAGTATTTGGCCGCTGTGCCCAACGCAGCCTACAGTTAGAAATCATGTCCTTGACTGTCAACATACTACATATACATTGCATATTCATTTCAACCGTGAGTCGACAAGTTCCACAAACAAATGATCAAGATATTTAAAAATCATCATGAAAGTAATGTTTCTACTGATGTCAACAGTGTAGGAAGTACTCTTGACAGGTTAACGTTTAACTTATTCGTCTCAACAAATGTCTTTTAACTAGTAAGATCACATAGACGTAGGCAGGTAGAATAAGGTTTGAATTCTGGCAATGTTTCATTCTACAGTTCCAAGTTTGTATATAGCTATAGGCATATATATCAAGTGAATATTAAACTATCATGCTTGTCGTCATACCTTCTATTTCTGCTTTACAAAGGAAAAATTGCTTGCAGTTATACAGTAAATATTATATTGTTCACATGATAGTGAAGGGTAACTCATTCTCAGAATCTTTGCAAAAAAAAAGAACATTATGTAGTTGACTTACCGAGTACACAATTGTGAGTAGTCGAATATCCCATCCAATTTGCCAGGAGAGTTTGTCCCTTTTCATAATTATTCCAACGAAAGATGTTTGTAGACCACCTAGAACGCAGGTCAGCACCGATGACCAATGTTTCCATGGGTATACACTCAAAACTTTTACCTGAATTATTAGCATTTATGCATTATTACCAGTCAAATATATACATTATAAAGCAAAGGAAAACGAGAATAAAACAGTGGTATGCTTCCTAACAGCACCTGTATAGGGTACCAAATAGCGTTGCTTATGCAAGTACCCAACAGGAGCAAGGTGCCCCTCAAATGGTGCCTTCCGGCAGTTCCATTAGAAGTAATGCCCTTTATTAATGGGGTGATGACAAGGATTTCTTTCCCATTATACAAGCTGATCAGAAGTGCCCCGCCAAAGCAGACTAGAGCTCCAATAACCTTTGCACTGCCCTGCTTGGATTTGAGGCGCAGGTTTTCCATGCTGATCAATTTAAAAAAAAATGTGATTTTTATGATTCGAGGTACAATGTATGGAGAATTCAACTATTGGGAGAAGTACTACGAGAAATGAGTTGTTGATTTGTAGAATATTCAGATACAGCATCACTGATTTCTTCCGGTTGTAAAAATAGAGGAACAGGTTGTTTACCTCAGCAATATTGAGAGTACAAAGGTGAATAATGGTGTCAAGCTGGAGAAGATCACCGCATAGGAGGCCTTTGTGTCCCGTAGCCCATAGTAGTAGAGAGCCATTGGCACAGAGTAACTGTAGAAATTGAAGGCATCAGTATCAGTAGATTGTATGTATTCCTTTAACATTCACTCAAACAAAACGATCTATCGGATGACGAAAACATAAAATTGATTAGACAGACAGAACGTACCCGAAAAAAGCGTTGATGAAGAGCCAAAGAAGAGCCTTCTTATCCAATTCTTTCCACTTCCCGCTGCACATAAATCATTTGGCTTTTTTCAATCAGTACAGATGCATGCTACATACTCTAGATCGGTTTCTGCATCTATAGAATGGTAAATAGAATGGGCTGACCTCTCGAGAATTAGAGCAAATGGGAAGGTGAAAATTGCCCCAAGAATGCTTCGGTAGCATAGCAAGGAGAAAACAAACATCCCGCCGTCGACTGCTACCTTCCCTAGCAGAATTGTTCCGGTGTTGAAGACCTCGGCAAGAACTACGCAGAGAGCCGGTTTCCATCCGCCGCCTCCTGTGTAACGATTTCAAGCACGGTATTAGTAGGCCGTATATATATCTGTGAATCTGGAGCGAACTAAATTCAGCATCTAAACCCACCCAGATGAGAACTGATACGTAGATGCATCTATCGGATCATGGTCGATCTAAAGAACAGATCAGCAATGAAGTTGCTGTGTACCTTTGGTGTGGCTGATGCCCTCCTGTCCCTGGACGGCCGTGTGAGCTCCGGTGGCGGCACGGAGGGATGGGGTACGAAGGGCGCCGGCGGCGAGAGAAGTAGAGGAGATCGGCGGCGAGGAAACGGTAGTTAGCACGGAGGGCATGGCTTGAAGGACCTGAGCGCGAGTCGGCCGTCGCAAGCGCAGCAATTGGTTGGTTGCAGGGGGGCGGGGGGCAGCCTTTTGAAGGAAGAATCGGAGTAGAAAGCTCTACATAGCTAGAGACGTGCTGGTGTGTGTACATGCAAGTCGCGCGCGCGGTTGGTTTGTTTAGCCGACTCAAATGCCTGCATGCATGAATTGGGCTAGCTAAAATCTTGGCTAATTACTTGGCAGCAGCATGCAACATGGATGATCGGAATCGGAATTTTTGGCAGGAAAACAAGAGGAGCGATCTGTGTTCTGCACTGCACGGAACGAAAGATGGAGCAGCCAAGAGGGGAAAGACAGGATCCGGGCAAGCAGCAGTTGATGTTGAAACCAAAAGACATGCGCTAATCGAGGAAGTGCAAACCAACTCGCGGAAGGAACGCGCTATGTCGTTCGACCGCAGTCATTAGGGTCGTTTTCTCCTAGCGAATACTAAGGGCGAAATTGCCGCCGCGTCGATCTCCTGGGCCGCTAGCTCGAGAAATTGTGATCCATCGTCTATATATCACGTACTACCAGGAGGTTCCATTTAACAAGGGCCGTTGGATACACCTCAAATGGACGGTTCAGAAAGTTTCCAAGTACTCAACAGTTACTCCTTGATTATCATGCGACAGTTTTTTTTCCTTTTCAAAGGGCTATCTGCACATCTCCAATGGCGCGTTTGGTAGCCTGCATTAGGTCCGGCGGGCATGTTGGCGGGGCCGTTAGTTACCTGTGCCCCCCCCCCCCCCCCCCCAACACACACACATACACACTGGTTGTGTCCAGCGCTTCTCAAAGCAACCAAGAGCCAGACCTAGGAACAATGGCTACGGCCTGTTTTCGTGGAGCCAGCATTTGGTGCACGCAAAATGGGCTATTGCCACCCATCAGTTACACGTGTGGGGAAGCGTGGGAGACGCCGAACAACTCCCTCCCCCACTCTCTCACTCTACTATCACCACCCACCACTCTGCCACTCTTTCTCTCTATGTCTCATCGGCGAGACCGATGGCCTCCTCCTCCCCTCCTCCATCGCCGCCTCTTGCCAGCCTCCCCGCTGGCAAGGTGGTCCCCGCGTGAAGACAACACCCCACAAGCAGATAGGGCGCACCGTCCATCACGCGGTTGGCGAGTACGAGGCGGGGGGATTGAGGAGCGTAGCCGCGCAAGTCGACCCCTCCATCGTTCCCTCTCTGAGGCGGGCATCGCTGATATCCAGTAGACCTCCCGAGGCGCCCATGTGGGTGGCGGCGGCGGCCAGGCGATGCAATCCACGGGGATTGCATCAAGGATTTTCCTCATTCCGACCCGCTTCAGCCCTAACCCGACACCCATGCATTGATGGCGGCCATTACCACGGGGTACCGGGGTCGAGCTGACAGATGGCGGGGACGCCGTCCTTCAGACCTGTGCCAATCCGGGACCGGCCGTTCCCGCTGGGGTTCGATCTAGTTCCAGTAGGGTTTCCTCCTATGCTGTAGGCCTTCCCAGCCAGATTAGTAACTTCAGCAGCGGGCGACGTCTTGTCGGGGAAGGTCGCAACTTGGACGACCGCTCTAGCCTCTGTCGCGATGGCCCGATCCGCCTCGGCTTCACCAACCGCTCCGGCTATAAGGTCGTCGACCGCTCCACCGCAGGTGAGGGTTTTCTTTTCCGATATGTACTTGTTGCTAGGGAAAAATTGGTAGGATTCCTTGTAGGTTGTGTTTGTGCTTTTTTAGATTGGAATGCTTTCCTTATAGATTAGTTTCTATACATACATTGTAGATTTTCTCTAATTTGGTCTGATTTAATTGTGTATATTGTATAATTTTTGCTAGTTTGATTGGCATGCATGCATTGTGTATCTTACCATTGTGCTATTGCTTGAATAGAATGTAGCTTGCCACATTGCCATTGCTAGTTGTTTTGCACACTGCCATTGCGATTTACTTGTGCACATTGCAATTTCCTTGTATTCTGATCAATTGTGCTCGACAAGGTATCCAAGAAGGACTGGGACACCATGTGTAACAACCCGGGTTTTTAATAAAGATATTTAGTACTTAAGCATGGCATGCATTTTGTTAATGGAATAAATCTTATGCATGGGAGTAAGAGAGAATGAATAAGTACATATGAAACACCCTAAGTATTTTCAAAAAAAGTTCAAATTAAAATATTGGAATGTTCTAATAATTACCAAAGTGCCGCTGACTTTTCCTTATTTAAAATGGCTTTAAAAAATTAAAAAGAGCCTTTTATAATAAAAATCAGGGTTACAATAAAAACCCAGGGGGTTCTCTGCAATATTCAACCCCTAGACAGCGAGTTCTAGACCGTGGCTTGGTTTTTTGGTTTCCTAGCAGGGTTTTCACAAAGGCGTCGTTGTCTTCCTCTAGCTGGAAGCACCTATATGCTTGTGCCGCCACTGTCAATGCCCTGCGCCACGATTCGCGCACCCCATCAATGATGGAGAGGGATAATACCCCGTCGAGGCCATCTTCCCCTCGCTCTCTCTCACTCTCCCCCGCGACCCCTCTCTTCCCGCCAGATCCTAAACCCTAGCTCGAGATGGCCGCCAGCTAGCCGCAGTTCATGTCGTCCCCGAGCTCTGTTGGCTGCACCCCGAGCTTCTCCTTGACGCCAGCGTCCTCCTCGCCGAAGGAATCAAGATGGGACGCTCCCATACGCCCGCATCGACATCTTCTTCCTTGACTCCTACATGCTCCACCCGTTCACCTCACCGTCGCTTTGGTCATCACCGCCCCGCCATCGTCACCAACCGCTTCATGATTATGGTGGACCTGGGAATGGACATGATGATCACAGAGAACAATAACTGAATAAAACTTGGAGGTCCACATATGCTTCGGGATGCTTCATCGGGGGTGATCCTAGATAAGATGTTCATATCAAGATGATGATGTTGGTGGTTACCATGATATGGCATTCAAGATAGTGTGGTCGCTCTCTTACCTGTTTTAAAGTATTATATGTAGTTGACCTCTACTCTCTCTTGTTTACAAATAAAGATCGCTTTATGCAAAAGTAACCCTAGAAATAGCCTCTCTAGCCAGAGCATGTAGATAATAGGTTATCTGTTTCATACTCAGCCTTGCGACGTGGTTGCTTTTTACATATGATCTAGTTGCGACTGATGGTGGCTTCTATGTTGACATCGACGAGTAGTTGGGGATGGACATCGCTTATGTTTATATCCTCTTAGGCCCTTTGCTAAGTTTGTTGTGTAGAACAACATAATTTGCTTTCGCTGTTTGGTGTAATATTGGGTTTGTGGCCCCTGGTTTGTAATAATCTGATATCTTTCTGTGTTAAGAGTTTAAACTTATGCTATTGTATCCCTGTGTTCAATGATGTTGTCGAATACTGTGTGATCTTCAGAGTTTGGAGTTAGGCTTATCTCAGAAGTTGATCTGAGGTTTGTCTAAACCTAATCCCAAGGGTGTTACATTACGAAGGAACACGGATCCTGCTATGCCGAGGTACGATGACTTCATCCAAGAAGTCCCTCCCTAAACCGCTAGACCAGATCTCAATAGCTTACTGGAGGAAGTGAAGGCGAATAAGAAGGAATAGCAGGGCCGCCCTTCTCGCATTGGACACCACGAGAATGATAACCTCTATCATCGCTTCTACGTCCAGATCAAGAGCACAGACATGACTACACTTCAGCTCCTGGACTACATGAAGCCAGTGGTGTTGAAGAAGCTATAGATAAGGAAGCAGGTCTACACTATGTCCTTGAAGACATCCTCCTTCTGTGAGTACGGTGTCCAACTGCAGATGTTGTTGGGCAAGATGTACTTTCTCCAGAGCTGGCAGGAGTTCGCGTTGAAGAACAATCTGTGGGTTGGTGAAGTCCTCGCCTTCAAATACTTGAACAAGCATAGGGGCTTCAAGGTGACTCACTTCAAGGCTTTCAATGGCACAGGGGAGTTGATCACCTATGATAAGCTCATCTCATCATCCTCTACTGTTTAGTGTACATAGTAGTACTTTGTAGTTTATGTGCTCTGGTTGTACTTCAAACCGGTCTCTTTTGGGTGTGTACCCCTGACGTAAACAACTTACTAGGTGGCATGGGATGCACCTGGTTATAAACTACCCCCTAGCTAATATAATTTCTACTCCATCTTATTATGTGTTGTGTTCATTTTTGTTGTTGTTGTTTTTATGTGTCGTGTTAATATCACCATATTTAAATGTGGTGAGTGTATCAAAAATTTTGTGCAAAGAGGGCAGACATGGCAGAGCACCAAACGTCGTTTTTTTGCATCTGCTGAAAAAACAGACAACCAAACCGAGCTGCACTTCCTGTTCAACACATACGACTCAGGCTACAAAACGGACTGCAGATGTTGGCCCAGTCCGTGCTCTCGCCTTACAGTGTCACGGCCAGCACTGACGGCCGGGCCGAGAATCAGCTATAGGCTACCAAACACGCCTAAGCGGCTACCAAAAATCATAACTACATACATCTTGAGAATAGGTGCCCCATGCCCCTGTGTGTGTTGGTACATCCTTATGAAATGGTACCTCCTCCCCCGCCTTGATCTCTACTTTGGCCACATTAGTGGCCTTGGCCATGCCGACGGTGAAGACATACGAGGATATTGTACGTTATTATGGCGGTTGTTGTGCTTCTCGAAATAGGATTTCGTTCTCCTATATTAATATAGCAACCATAGTACATTTACGATAGTTTAAAACACAAAAAAGATGCTGGAGCAGCAGCAAACACACGCCCAAAAAATTGAGACATAGGCGGATCGACTAAACAAAGACGGTCCGCAACCGCTGTGCCCACCGGAGAAGTGCCACCACGCTCCTAGCATCGACTCATCAAGCACTAAGAAGCACCTTCAAGAAGGACAACCAAAGCTGCTGCCCGGACTAGGGTTTTCCTTGACACAGAGGGAAGTGAACGAAGAGTATCCACGACACCCTCCAGGAAGGAATGGTGCCACTCAAGGGCGGCACCGCGTCGGTGTCGATCCAGCCGACAAGGATTTCTTCCTAAAACCCTATCCACAACCCCGTACGATCCTCTGCATAGGAGCCCCGTGAGGACGAGCGGGGTCTCGCCACCACCAAGTTTACCGTCCACGAGCATGCGACACTACGGCCCCGAACCCGCTATCATCGTCTCACCGAGCAACCGTTGCGAGGTCTACATGATAGAGGCAAGGGTAGAAATAAAACGGGCCTGCGGTACCACGTGGGATAGGGGGTTGTTGTGCTAGCCACAGCCCACGCGCCGACGCTCTATAGACGCGGGCCAGCGGCAGCTCTTGGCTTCACGGGGCAGGCATTATGCATTTACAGTCTCCTTGTTGGTAAACAGCTGTACTGCTCACAATCCTCAAATTCCTCTTGTGTCAGGGCTCCGTGGACAAGAAATAATCGATCAATGGCATTAGCACATCTTGTCTAGTTAACTTCCTATTCCAACCAACCGTTTCATCTATATGTTCCAGCTGGATTTGGTTGCACCCTTGCTGGTTTAGACAAGGCCAATGACACCAGCCAGAAGGAAATCGATCAGGACTCCGGAGCATATCGAGCAAGATTTGCACATCCCTCGTCAGAAAATAATTAGCAAATCGAGCCCGATGACAACACAGGAGACCGGTCTTTCTGCCGGCCTGGGGCTGCTTGGCGACGGCGACGTGCGAGTTGGGGAAACTTGGCGAGGTGCTTCCTGGTCCATGGAAGGATATGTGACATGGGTCACGTATGATCGCTATGAGGTTTTTGGTTTAAAAATGCTTTGCCTTGCACGGTTGCGTGTTATATATAGCCCTACATCGGCGAGATCAATACATGGGCTGTTACTAACGATGGGAGAGATAAGAGCTAACGATCCTTATCTTTATCAATAGATAGGATCGGTTTACAACTATACCTAAACTAACTCTAATCTCTTCCTCATATCATGACAACGTTATAGACACGGTACATGACTCGCTAACATCCCTCCTCAATCACAACTGTCTAAGGTTGAGATTGTATTTAAACTCTTCAAGTTGCCGAGTTGGCAAAGCCTTTGTGAAGCCATCCGCCACCTGATCCTTTGAAGGAATAAATCTGATCTTCAGCTTTTTACCTGCTACTCTTTCTCTCACAAAGTGAAAGTC
Organism: Avena longiglumis; assembly: GCA_030063025.1. Classification (NCBI taxonomy): domain Eukaryota; kingdom Viridiplantae; phylum Streptophyta; class Magnoliopsida; order Poales; family Poaceae; genus Avena; species Avena longiglumis. The sequence continues at coordinate 6,127,481 of CP125974.1, read as the reverse complement.
TATTTCAATGTGTTTAGTTCTAGCATAAAATATGGGATTAGCAGAAAGATAAGTAAAACCCATATTATCACACCATAAACATGAGGTTTGATCTCTTTGAATACCAAGTTCTCCTAATAAAGATTCAACCCAAATTATTTCAGATGTAGCATTTGCTAGAGATTTGTATCCAGCTTATGTGATTGACCTTGACAGTGTTGCTTGTTTCCTAGCACTCAAAGAAATCAAGTTAGACCCAAAATATACAACAAAACCTCCCGTGGATCTCCTGTCATCTACACAACCTGCCCAGTCAGCATCTGAGAAAGCACCGACCAATGTAGAGGATGATCTCTTGAAGGTTAGTCCAAGGCTAATTGTTCCACTAACATATCTTAGAATTATTTTTACAACTTTCCAATGAACAGTGGTAGGCGCATGAAGGAACTGGCATACCTTGTTAACAGAGAAGGCAATATCTGGACATGTGAGTGTCAAGTATTGTAATCCTCCAACTATACTCCTGTACCTTGTACTATCTTCTAGTCCTAGGAGTTCTCCTTCTGTGACAGAGAGTTTTTCCGATGCTGAGAGTGGTGTTGGTAGTGGTTTGCACTTTTTCATTCCAACTCTGCCAAGCAAATCTGAAGCATACTTTTCTTGGGTTAGTACAATGCCTTGATTAATCCTATTTACCTCAATTCCCAAGAAATAATGCAAGTCACCAAGATCCTTTAGTGCAAAAGATGAACCAAGATCTTGAAGGCGATAAGTAACTGCTTTGTTGGAGGAGCTAGTGACAATGATATCATCAACATACACTAGTACAAATATAATGATACCTGAATTATTATAAATAAATAGTGATGTGTCTTCCTTGGATGCCAAAAAACCAAGCTCTTGTAACTTGGAGCTTAGTTTGGAGAACCATGATCTTGGCGCCTGTTTGAACCCATAAAGTGACTTGTCAAGCTTGCACACATAATTTGGTTCTTTAGGATTCTCACAACCAGGTGGTTGCTTCATATAAACTTCTTCCAAAACACCATGGAGAAACGCGTTCTTCACATCGAGTTGCCTTAAACTCCACCCTTTTGAAACTAAAATAGCTAGAACAAGTCTGATAGTAGCAGCTTTGACAACAAGACTAAAAGTATCCTTATAATCTATGCCATACCTTTGTTTGAAACCCTTTGCTACTAATCTAGCCTTGTATCTATCAATTGTTCCATCATCTTTTCTTTTAATTCTATAAACCCATTTGCAATCTATAAGATTACTACTTTGATTTTGTGGTACTAGGTGCCATGTTTTGTTTTCCATTAGGGCCCTATACTCATCATCCATAGCCTCTTTCCAATTTGAAATTGCTAAGGCTACTTGTATATTTCCAGGTTCATTAGCAGAGAAGGATAAGCCGTAACGAACTGTACCACCGGTATAAGTTTTAGGTTTTGAGTTACCAGTTTTTGATCGAGTTCTGTGTACTACCGGTGAATGTTGAGGCACAGATTGCGCTGGCACAGAGGATCCGCCAGATCATGCCTCTGGCGCGCGCTGCGACGTGTCGTTGGCCCAATCTTATACCTTACAATAAACAAAAACTGGCTTTTCGCTCCAAACAATGTGTATTTATTGGTTACAGTCATATGCATAAGGGGGTTAAATGTCTTGATGTCCAAACTGGGCGAGTCTATATTTCCCGAGATGTCGTGTTTGATGAAACGGTGTTTCCTTTCTCCACACTCCATCCAACGCCGGTTCTATTCTCAAACACGAAATACTACTTTTACCGAAGAATCTCCAAAATCCATCTCTCTTAGATCACGAGGGGGAAAACAATGCACTGATCTAACAGCTAATGGCTCTATAATTTCTGGTGTTTCTAGTTCCTGTCAGCAGCAGGAGCAGGCAGGAGAAAACCGCACTGAAAACGGTGAAGAAACGATCAAGAACGAGGCTTCGGAACACTTGTCATCGCATGTACCACGGCGCGCTGTGGATCGCGAGGGAAATCAACCTCGAATCTCACAAACCTCGGACAGCAGCGGAACATTTGCCTCGGGATCGCCAGCGAATCGCCCTCGGGTGGACGCACACCAGTCAAGGACAGGCACGTCACGGGGTCCCGTGACAGCGACCCGTGGCCGCAGCGTCATGTCGCCATCAGCTCCCTCCACTTCCGACCACGTCGAGTCAGATCATGACACGTGGAGCGCAACCAGCCCGGTGCGGGGCCAGGAAAATGCGTCGTCTGGCGTGTCTGCCACTGTCTCTCTGACATAATCGTCCTCGAGATAAACCAAAAGTGCGAAGAGATGCATAGTCAGGGTTTTTTGCAAGAAGTCTTTGCACGAGTGTTTCATGATCAATGACCTTGGAAGGAAGCATATTAATTAGATATGTGGCAGTTAAGAAAGTTTCATCCCAAAATTTGAGCGGCATGGAGGCATTTGCAAGGAGGGCAAGTCCTACTTCTATGATATGGCGATGTTTACGCTCCACAGAACCATTTTGTTGGTGTGCATGAGGGCAAGAGACATGATGTTCAATGCCAAGATTTTGAAAGAAAGAGCTCAATTTTTCATATTCACCACCCCAATCAGATTGTATAGCAAGAATTTTCTTATCAAATTAGTGTTCAACAAGATTCTGAAAACTATGGAAGATCTGAAAGTCATCAGATTTTTTCTTTAGGAGATAGATCCAAACATATTTGCTAAAATCATCAATGAAGCTTATATAATAGTTGTATCTTCCTACAGAACTAGGTGCAGGACCCCAAACATCTGAGAATACAAGTTGTAAGGGGGAAGTGGATACACTAGTGGATCTCTCATATGGTAATTGATGAATTTTAGCCCTTTGACAAGAATCACAAATAGACTCAATTCTAGACTTAGTGGAACATGGAAGTTCAAAATTGCTAAGAATCTGTTGAACAATAAGAAAAGAAGGATGTCCTAAACAACTATGCCACCGTGAAGCTGAAGGCTTGGTGACACTGAAGACTTGTTTATTCTCGATTTGCGGTGATGATGATATGAAGGGATAGAGGCCTCGTACGCATCTACCCTTAAGAAGAGTTCTCCTTGTTGCCCGATCCTTAACATAAAAATACCAAGGATGAAATTCAAGGAAAACATTGTTGTCAAGGGTAAAACGATGAATGGAAAGTAGGCTTTTTGAGGCATGTGGAACATGTAGGACATCTTTGAGATGAAATTTTCGAGAGGAGAATTAACAATTGCATGACCAACATGATTAATTATCATACCTTGTCCATTGGCAGCTTGGATTTTATCACGGCCGACGTACTTCTCCTTCATGGTGAGCTTATTGAGCTCACCGGTGATGTGGTCGGTGGCACCGGTATCGCCATACCAGTTGGTGTCCACGCCATAGGACGCCGAGTTGGCGCCCTTATCCTCTTCTTCTTATTCATCGTCGGAGTAGCGATGCCAGCACTTCCAGGCACCGTGGCCTGGCTTGCCGCAGATTTGGCACGTGATGGGGTGATACGTCGGAAACGTATCTATAATTTTTGATGTTCCATGCTTGTTTAGTATCTACTTTGCTTTGATTTTTCTACACTTTGAGGTGTTTTTATATGTTTTCTGGTACTAACCTATTAACAAGATGCCACATTGCCAGTTGTCTGTTTTCTTCTGTTTTTGGTTCCAGAAAGGCAGAGAATCAATATTCCCGGAATTGGATGGGACAAAAGCCAAAGTCAATATTTTACCGTGGGGAACACGAAGCCTGAATACGAGACGGAGGAGGGCCACCAGGGGGGCACACCCCCTGGCCGCACGACCAAGGTGGGCCCGCGCCTGGGGGTGCAGCCGCCCTGGCGACCCTCCTGCCTCGCATCTTCGCCTATAAGAAGCCCCGGATGCCTAATCCCTAAGTACCCAACCAATATTCCACGAAACCGTCTGTATCCACCACCACCATCGTTCCTAGAACGGGGGGATCTGAAGTTCTTCCCCGCACCCTGCCGGAGGGGAGATCATCCGGAGGCCTTCTTGTTAATCATGCCAGCCTCCGGTATGAAGCGTGAGTAGTTCCACCTTGGACTACGGGTCCATGTAGTAGCTAGATGGTTGTATCTCCTCCTTTGTGCTTTCATGTCTAGATCTTGTGAGCTCCGTTCATGATCAAGATCTCATCTATTTGTAATCATGCATGTTGTGTTTGCAGGGATCCGATGGATATTGAGATTACTATGTCAGATTGATTAATGGTTTTGTCTTATTGATTCTATCATGTCTGTGTTGTTTGTGATCTTTCATGCTCTCTGTTGTTAGTAGCTATCTTGGCCAAGTAGTTGCTAGTGACTCCAAGAGGGGGTATTTATGCTCGATAGTGGGTTCATGTCTCTATTTAATCTAAGGGAAGTGACAGAAATCTCTAAGGTTGTACATGTGCTGTTACCACTAGGGAGAAAATAACGGTCTCTTGTTCATGGAACAAGTGGATTGTTTACCTTACACACCTTTCTTAAAGCACTTGTCTATTGCTTGCAACTTAATACTGGAGAGGGTTCAGATGATAACCAAAAGGTGGACTTCTAGTCATAGATGCAGTTGGATGGTGGTCTATGTATCTTGTTGTATTGCCCAATCGAATATCATAGGATTATGATGTCTAGTATTGCATTATTATGCCTTGTTCAGTCCTATAAATTGCCCTGCTATAATTTGTATACCCAGCATGCCATATTTGTTTATCTAAGTAAAACACCTCTAGTGAACTATGGACCCGGTCCAATCTTTACCATTGATACATTTTCCACTGTTATTTTTTACTTTCTACAAACCACTATTACCTTCCACACCATACAGTTAATCCTTTGTTACAGCAACCGGTGAGATTGACAACCTCACTATTACTTGCAACACCTTTGACATTTGAGTTTGTGTTGTGCATGTCTCCAAGTTGCTTGCAACACCTTTTAGACGTTTCCTTCCTCCTACTGGTTCAATAACCTCGGTTTCTTACTGAGGGAAGACTTGTTGTTGTGCTGCTTCACACCTTGCTCTTGGGGTTTCCCGATGAAGCGCTCTCAGATGCCATCAACAAGTTTTCTGGCGCCGTTGCCGGGGACTAAAAGAAGAAGAAGCTCCCACGTCAAGAACATGCCAGCACAAGTTTTCTGGCGCTGTTGCCGGGAGGCTAAGGACGTCTTCACAAGGGGAGTCCTTCTCAAACTTTCTCTTTACTTTGTTTTTGTTTTGCTTAGTTTCTTTTGCTTGGTTTTGTTTGCCTGTTTTTATCAAAAACTCAAAAAAATAGTTTAGTTTGGTTTTCTTTCTCTTATCAAAAACAAAAAAAATAGTTCCTGCTCTAGTTGTTGGTCTGTTATTGCCTTGCTTTGTCATGCTTTCTATCAATGGATGGTTTCTTTGAAACTAATTCTTACTGGAAAGGTGGGTTCACGGAAGAACAAAAGTTTTATTATAAGGAACACCGTTTGTCACAAAAAGGGAAACACTTATGGGAACAAATTGATAAATTGAATACTATTGCTAGAGAGGTGTGCTCTACTTATAATGTTACTTATTGCTTTATAAATCTTGTTGCTGTAGGAGGTATAAAAACATACCTTTTCAATGTGAGTATAATGATAATGTTACCATATCTTCTTATGTTAAAGGAAATTATGATTTTTATGATGTGGAACAAATTGAAGAATTTATTGCTTTCAAGGGTGCATTTGAACTTGCCAGTTTGCTTGAAAATACTGATGATGCACATTATGAATATGAGGTTATGAGATACTTAAATTTTTCTTTGATAATTACAAGGAAGAAAATGGCTATATTCTTGAATATTTTAATAGGTGCTTTCCACAAATGGAAGAGACTAATGCCATGCATGAGCCTATGAAAGAAGAAATTGCTGAAACAGAAATCTCATTAGATGAAAACGAGGAGGAGAGTGATGGTAAAGAGGAGGAAGAATGGATCTACCCATGTCTACCTTCTAATGAGAGTAACTCTTTACCTCTTATATTATTTGATTGTCCCCCATGCTTACCAAAAGAAGATGAATGTTATGCTCCTGTTATCTCTAATAATCCTATATTTGTGCCTAACTTCGAAATGCATGGTACTAAAGAGTTTTGCTTAAAAAATGTCTATGATAAATCTCTAGATGATGGCCCTATATTGAATGATCAGTCTTCTTGTTATAAAATTGTTAAAAGTGGGTTTGAAGGTTTTAATCCCACTATTTTTGAGCTTGATAAAAATTATGTGTTTGTAGATCATGAAAATCATGCTTTATGTGATAGTTATATTGTTGAGTTTATTCATGAGGCTACTGAAAATTATTATGAGAGAGGAACATATGGTTGTAGAAGTATTTATGATACTAAAACACCTCTCTATGTGCTGAAAGTTTTGAAGTTGCTCTTGTTTTATCTACCCATTCTTGTTACTATCTGCTTCTTTGATTTATTTTCTTACAAGATTCCTAATCATAGGAACTGGGTTAGAACTAAATGTGTTTTGAATTTGCTTCTTGATGCTCTCTTTTTCTTCAATTCATATTTCCTATATGAGCATATTCTCAAACTTTCCGTGCCTAACTTAAAGGCGTTAAAGAAAAGTATTTGTTGGGAGATAATCCAAGAGTTTTCTTGAGTCTTGGAAGTTATTACTTCAGTAATGACCTCTTTTTATCCTTTTTGTTTGTTTTTTGTGCCAAGAATGACCTCTAATGAGAGGGAAGTAATATTTGGGGAGTTGTTGTCCCGAAACAGATTTTTTTGCTCCACCATAAAAATTCGTGAGGAATATCTGTAAGTCGGATTGCACTGATAATTTACGAATACATCCCCCAGTATGTTATATAACTTTTGTTAGTTCAACACTTTTTGATTTGAGCAACATAAGGTCTTTGAAAAAATCGGTTTCTACCTGCTGGTCTGTTTTGACAGATTTCTATCATTATTTGCATTTGCTTCTTATTGATTCCTTTGTGGGTTCTTTTTGGGAAATTGAGATTTTAAGGGAATTGCTACAGTATCTTGTGTTTTTAATGAAAGTTTTGCTATTCTAAAGTTAAACCCAAGGTTCTATTATATTTTGAATACACTAATGTTGCTAATGAAGATTGTGTGAAGTTTTTTATGAAGGAAAAATTTCAGGTGTAGAGAGAGAATGATGTAATGATATGAAGAATGGACAAAAGCTCAAGATTGGGGATGCCACCCCGTGTCACCCCAAGAAATATTCAAGAGGTGCAAGCGTCAAAGCTTGGGGATGCCCAAGGCATCCCCTTCTTCATCAATAAAAAGCTTAGGTCTTTCTAGACACCTCGTTTTTATTGTTTCATGCACTGTTATGCTGTTCTTAGAGCGTCTTAGTTTTGATTTTATTTGCTTAGTTTGCTTGAATAAAGTAGTTTGGACCCCCATTCTCGCTGTGTTGTTTCAAATAAGTTGATTGGTGTTGGAAAGGAGTAGAAAGTTCCTGCTTGAAATAGTGCAAGAGGAGCTTGCTTTGACTGTGACTTAGACTTTAGCATGTCATGCTAGGTGACATGGTTATACCCTGCGGGTACACGACCTTAGCATACCTGGTCCAGCCCAAGGAAGGCCCACGGGGAATATGCACCAGCCCATGAAGATTTTCGGGTGACCAAGGCCCATGACGCCTTCGGATCCTTGGAGAGCAAGACTAGAGTAGATAGAATATTCAAAGGGGTAAACCCTAAAACCTGTAACCGACTCGGTATGTGCCTGGGACCTTCCTACTTATATATAAAGGCTAGGAGGGAACGACGAGGAGGGAACTTCATACCATCGCATACACACCTTCACGCCAGATTGCATCTGCGCACCCCTGTAACTTTCGGTTCTGCCGTAATCAAGAGCAGACAAGCAGGAGTAGGGTTTTCCCTCCGGGAGCCTGAACCTGGGTAAATCTCGTGTCCCCTGGTTGCTTGTCTGTTAACCGTTCTGCGATCTCCAGTACCCCCATCTTCTCCAAAACCCAAGCTCATAACAATGGGCATTGGCGAGATTAAACCTCGTCAATTGGCGCCGTATGTGGTCACTAGGGGCGCTGATTGTGCGACGTGACGGTCCGAACCAAAGCGATCTACAGCTCCGCGGCGACGAAGAGTCATCTCCTCTTCGGCGCCTTCGACTTCACCGCCCACTCGCCAGCCACCCTGAAGGACTTCGAGCCCGTTGGCGATGGGCTCGAGTTCCTGTTCGGGAGCTTCTGCTTCCAGGTGGGGAAGACCGGCACTCTCCGCCTCCCAGAGCGGGTGCCCCTGCCATCGATCAGGCCCGCTTCATGGGCTCCACACCCCGTACTACGCATATCGCCATCGGCAGATGAGTCCTATGACAGCAGCAACTGCAACTCAGATCTGTGCGATCCACCATCGGATGAAGGAACCTACGATTCCGGATCCGAAAGCTGCGGTAGCAGCAATCCGATCTATGAGCGCTACCAATGCGCCGCAGTCATCCGGAGTGACGTGGATCATGAGCATAACCGCCACCCAACCCGCAGGGTAGAAACGGCGAAAACAGAAGACGACAGTCCCCCCCCCGCCCAACGGGGACGACACCGATCGAGTCATCCACCTTAGCGAGGAAGGATGGACTCAATGTGGCATCTCGCAAAAACCACTACTAGAAAATCGCGTTGTTTTTGTGTATTTCATCATCATGACCGCATGCTCATGTCATCATGCCACATTGCATTCGAGCATAGTCATCGTCTTGCATTTGCTTGCATCAAACTATTTTCGGAAAAAACTAATTAGTTTTCTAAACGCCCCGTCTTTGTTCAACACGCAACATCCGGGTCGCCGGAATATTTTGTTTTGTCTGATATCGGTTTGCAAAGGCCTTGTTTGAAGTAAATAAAAATATTTATTTATTTTAGTGGGGCAGTCGAACGGGCCAAATCGACCCGAACGACCACCCCCGTACAAAACAGATCGGTCCACCCCGTTTTCTTTTCCTACCAACCTATCTACCCACACCCCTTTGGCCACCTCACCCCGGCCAACCCCGTCGCGCCACCTCACCTCTCCTCTCCACTCCCACCACTCAGATGCTGACACCTCACCCAGCCCTCTCTCTCCTCTCTCCCCTGTGGCCCACCACTACCAGCCTCGACGCGCACGACCACCCCCGCTCGCTTTTCTTCCTCCCCTGCTCTCTGCGCCCGAGCGCCGGCGAGCCGCCGCACCTCGCTGCCCCGGCCACGTTCCTCCCGCCCCCTCTCTCACCGCCCGACCGCGAGCCCCCGAGCCCCGCGTGCACCTCCCTTGCCCCGGACCGCGCGCCTTCCTCCCTGCGCCCTGCCGCTCCGGCCTGCGACCGCTCCGCCCGCCAGATCGCCGTCGCCCGCCGCGCATCTCCCGCCAGCGCGCGCATCTCCCGCCCGGTAGCGTCGCCCGCCCGCCGCATCCTCGCGCTTCCCGGGCCGCAGCTCCTCGAACGCAGCGCTCTACCCGCTCCCCCGCCCAGCCCGCAACCTCCACTGCGCCGACCCTCCGTCCTCTCCGCGCCGCCGCCTCTGCGCCTCCTCGGCGCGGCTCCCGCCTCCGCGCTCGGCCCGCGTCCCGACGCGGCCCCGCCTCGCCGCCGCCTCCACCGCTCCCTCCGCGCGCCACCCGCTCGGCGTCCTCCTCCCGCGACTCCGCCTCACCCGGCTCGCCTCGCCCCCAGCAGCCCCAACCGCCTCCGCGCGCCTGCGACCCCTCCTCCCTCGCGGACCTCCCTCGCCGCCCGCCGACCTCAGCCGCCTCCCGCCGGCTCCGCGCCCGCCGTCCGCCTCCGCCCGGCCGTCCGCGACCTCGTCGGGCCCGCCTCGTCGCCGTCGGCCCGTACACCGACCTCGCCCCTGCCGCTCCGCCTCCGCCCCAGCGTGCGCCGGCCGCCCTCAAGCGCCCCCCCGGGCCCGAGCCGGCCCGTGTCCCCGTCGCCATCGCCCCGTGCAGCCCGTCGCCAAGCCTCCCCGGGCCCGCGCCTTCTGCTCCCGTCGCCCTCTGTTCCGGCAGGAGGTGCAACGATGTGTGTTGGTCGAAGGTTCGCAACGCCCCCGGAGATGCAAGACCGAAAACACGCGACACACCAAGATCTTCTACATAGATGCGGACCCGATGCCCGTTCACGGACTTCGAAGACCGATCCCGGCGCGCCCGGACCCCCCCCCTCCCCCCCCGTCGAACACCAAGAACCTCGGGAACCAAGATCTCCCAGTGCCTGAAACCGAGTCCGACACCGACAACTAAAACCGTGGAGTCGACAAGATCGACCGCACTGACGCCATGATCTCCCTCACGGAATCCGAAGACCGTACCGTTTCCTCAAACCCCCTCCGAGCCGCCAAGATCGCCAAGGAACGACAAGTACTTCGCCCCGTATTTCGAGACCCCGACATCGAAACGATAAGATCGTCGCCATAACACCCGAAGACCACAGGTGCGACAAGTACCGCTTCCCGGACGCCAAGACCGACCCGATACGCCGGCCCGACAAGACCTTCGCGACGACAAGATCGGCCCCGACCCGGTTGGAGCCGAAGACCGCCAAGTACTTCTTCCCGGAACGCAAGATCTGCCCCGTTACCGAGAATAAGAGAACGATCCCGCCGAGTCCAAACCCGTCGAACCCTGGACCCTGTCGAACCCCGAACCCCGGAAACCAAGATCTGCCGACCCTAAATGTGTGACCCCTTTCCGAGCCCTATTTTATAAATGCTAAATATAAAACCTGTTGCATATTAATCATTCATCTCGCATGTATATTTGTGTGGTTTGGGGGCCTTATGCCGATTCACCTAATAATTAAATATGGGGCCCATATGCGGGCAAATCTAGTCTCATATCGGCCTCATTTAAACTTGTGTAGCGAACCGGTATCTTATCTTGCCTTGTTATAACAACATTTAATTTGTGGGGTAGCTAAAAAACATGAACCACCTAATTAATTGTCAGAACCCCGGTTCCGCTTAATATGACCTAATTGCATCGCATCTTTGCCATGCCCTACATCATACATGCATCATGCCGATCTTCTGCCGTAATCTTAAATAGTGCATCCGGTGTTTCTTCTAGTGCTTTGCTTCTTCGCGGATAAGGCCGTTGAGTTGATGTGAGCTTCGCCCCGTTATTCGGTTGAACCTTCGACAATGTTTTCAGGCGAGCATCTCCCCCTTTTCTACCTATCTTCCTTTTATAGTATTTATTCCCTCCTGTTGATCTATTGCTATCTGTGTTGCGATGCTTTAGTTTCCGTACCTGTGATATACCGTGCAGCCCTATATTGCCTTGGACACATCCTATTGCCTGTTGTTTGGTAGATAGTTGGTCTTGCGCGTCGTAGTCGCTTGCTTTATTGCTGTTGCGTGTTGTCAAGTGCCACAGCTGTTGGAGAAGTGCCGCCTGTTTGATGTTGGAGATGATCATAGTTTTACTTATCGTTCACTTTAATTTCTGTTTAACAACTAAAATTGAAGTAAGCAGAGGCATCGGTGGGTGATAGAAAATATTTGTTTTCCGAACGCCCACTTGTGTCCCGTAGGACCCCGAGTACTTGATACCTGTTCCTTGATTTATCGCGCTATCCACATCCGGGAGGTATATGGGACCCATTGAGCGAGCTTGATTGATCTTATTTCTTGGGGCCACAAACTAGTTTGAGGTTTTATTTACTATCCTGTACTTATGCCATGCTACTTATGTATTTAAATTGTGCGACGATAGCACCTTTGTCTTGTTTAGGTAAGCGAGTGATTACGCTGTATCGACACCCGAGTTTTCGGGTTCCCGATCACCGACCATTGTCGCAAACCTTGAGTCCGTCTCGAGCTAGCTTACCGTTGCGGGTAAGACTCAAGGGTGGCCCTGAAATAATTGAATCCTGTGATTGTTCTCGTGAAAGCCTCGTTGGGTTTTGATTTGGTTTTCGAGGTTGATCGAGCATGTGTTGCTATTGGTGCACCCGGCGGGTAAAACTTTACGAAAGCCGTGTCAGCGGTTATGGACGACTTGGAGCCTGATATCTCGACCATAGACAAGCATAACTAAAGTTTATTGCTATAAATTTGACTTTATAATGACTAGTAATCAGCTTCACTATAATGGAATGGCTAAATAATACCCACAATTGCTTGTTTGGATCGTAAACTTGCGACCATTGTACTGACTAGTAAGTATTACCTTCTAGCGGAATGGCTAAATAAAAGTACCAACAAGCGCTGGGTTTTGGGTTTATCTCATGCTATACATGTCGACTAGTAAGTGTTGCAACTATCACGGAATGGTTAACTAAAGTGCCTTGCTTACTTTATCGGGATGATTATCTATACGACTAGTAATTACTGCAATGATAGCGAATAAATAAAACTGCCAACGGTGTGAGTTCCTCGGCTGACTTCCTCGTTTGGTCTCGAGGGGGAAACGCCAGGATGGGTTTGTTTGATGGTAGCATCAGGTTGGATCCGAATAGGTCTTTATTAGCCCTCTCTGATAACCGCCAGTTGTATCGAGTCTCTATAGGTTGTTTAGTGCATGCTGCCGCCGCCGCTTCAGTCCACCATACCTATGTAGGCGAGGACCGCCGAATTCTAGCCTCGCTGTATCGGACTCGATCGACGCCTCTTTTCCTTTGCCCTTTGTCGGCACCCTTTTCTTTAAGCAGGTTTTGAGATCGGCGTCGTTAGCGGGGTTACCCTTCCGGCTTGGCCTGGGCAGGGTTATGGACGCCATTGGTTATTCTTCAGGGCTCTTAGCCCCATTTGCATCTTGTCCGTAGCTGGACGCCCTATCGTTTTCAAGGTGATTTGGATCTTTGTATATTATATCTGTATTCTTGACTCATGGAGTCGCTGTTATATATATATCTGTTCTGTGGGTCCCATCGAGGACTGTTGTGTAATGTTATTACTTCGTTTTCCACCCGCACGAAAGTGCCTGGTGGGCACCTTTGAATCGTTTCTATGCGGGTTTGGCGGAAATCGCTGAAACTTGCATAGGTACGATTCTGAGGGTGTTACAGAGTGGTATCAGAGCCCAGCAGTTGCGATACCCCACAAGTCCAGCATGTAGGATAACCTAGCTAACGGCCGAAGTAGAGTGTCAAAACTATTTTTGAAAATCGGTTGGATAGTTCTGATTAGGTCTGATTTTATTCCTTACCCCTCTGCTATTCTCCTCTCACCTCTGCGTGTTTTGAATCCGCTCTCTTCCCTTTCTTCGAGTCCAGGATTTCTCGTGGTTGGGATTCCGTCGTACCTTCTGGGTTTCGCTTCGTCCTCTGATAACAGTGATCTATCATCCGGTGTTCAAGCTGCCTGAGGAATCCGTCTACTGCGGTACCATTCTTTGTTCCTTGTTTGTGCCTTCCGGTGTTTTCCGACGCGATGACATCATCCACGCCAGATCCGATGCAGAGTCTGCATCACTTCTTCGTTTCTGAACCTCGCTTGTCGAGATCTTCCGTCTGATTCCGAGAATGGTTGTACTTTTTTCTACTGATTGTGCAGAGTAATAGTTTGGGTGCGTGATGGATTGGCCCCCATGCCGACTACCCCTTCTATTCGCTTTTGTACCTTGAAGTGGATGAGAATGCATCGATCCTCTCTTTCTACTGGAGTTAGGGGTGGCTTTAATTGTTGATACCTCTACCTTCGACTTTTTGTTCCCGGAGTGTTCTCCCGACGATCACGGACAACGATCTCTTGTTAGTGGTGTCGCGAGGAGCTAAACGATGCGAGAAGACGCAGTCCGCCGACCTTCTTTCCGGTACCATGAGGCGGATCTCGAGGGCGAGATCCATTGTTAGTGGTGTCGAATTGTGGCATCCCGCAAAAACCACTACTAGAAAATCGCGTTGTTTTTGTGCATTGCATCATCATGACTGCATGCTCATGTCATCATGCCACATTGCATTCGAGCATAGTCATCGTCTTGCATTTTCTTGCATCAAACTATTTTCGGAAAAACCTAATTAGTTTTCTAAACGCCCCGTCTTTGTTCAACACGCAACATCCGGGTCGCCGGAATATTTTGTTTTGTCTGATACCGGTTTGCAAAGGCCTTGTTTGAAGTAAATAAAAATATTTATTTATTTTAGTGGGGCAGTCGAACTGGCCAAATCGACCCGAACGACCACCCCCGTACAAAACAGATCGGTCCACCCCGTTTTCTTTTCCTACCAACCTATCTACCCACACCCCTTTGGCCACCTCACCCCGGCCAACCCCGTCGCGCCACCTCACCTCTCCTCTCCACTCCCACCACTCAGATGCTGACACCTCACCCAGCCCTCTCTCTCCTCTCTCCCCTGTGGCCCACCACTACCAGCCTCCACGCGCACGACCACCCCCGCTCGCTTTTCTTCCTCCCCTGCTCTCTGCGCCCGAGCGCCGGCGAGCCGCCGCACCTCGCAGCCCCGGCCACGTTCCTCCCGCCCCCTCTCTCACCGCCCGACCGCGAGCCCCCGAGCCCCGCGTGCACCTCCCTTGCCCCCAGCGACCGTGCCGCCCCTTCCTCCCCTCTGCGTCGCCCCTGCCGCTTCGGCCGCTGCGACCGCTCCGTCCCGCCAGGATCGCCGTCACCCTTGTAGCCGCATCTCCCGTCGTAGCGAGTCCTCGCCCGGCCGCCGCGTCTCCGTGCTTCCCTGAGCCCGCATCTCCCTCCGAGCGCCGCTCACCCGCTCCCCACGCCGCCCAACCTCGCGCTCGCCCCGACCTCCGTCCTCTCCACGCCCCGCCGCCCGCCTCTGCGCCTCCTCGGCCGGCTCCGCCTCGCGCTCGGCGCGCGTCCCCAGCGGCCCCGCCTCGCCCCGCCTCCACCGCTCCCTCGGACGCGCCCGCCCGCTCGGCGTCCTCCTCCCGCCGAGCTCCGCCTCACCCGGCTCGCCTCCGCCCCAGCAGCCCCAACCGCCTCACGCCTCGCCCCTCCTCCCCTCGCGCGGACCTCCCTCGCCGCCCGCCCCTCGCGCCTCCGTCGGCTCGCCGCCCGTCCGCCTCCCGCCGCCGTCCGCGACCTCGTCGGGCCCGCCTCGTCGCCGTCGGCCGTACCGACCTCGCCCCGCGCTCCGCCTCAGCGCCCAGCGCCGCCCTCAAGCGCCCCGGGCCCGAGCCGGCCCGTGTCCCCGTCGCCATCGCCCCGTGCAGCCGTCGCCAAGCCTCCCAGCCCGCGCGCCGCTCCCGTCGCCCTCTGTTCGGCAGGAGGTGCAACGATGTGTGTTGGTCGAAGGTTCGCGCCCCGGAGATGCAAGACCGAAAACCGCGACACACAAGATCTTCTACATAGATGCGGACCCGATGCCCGTTCACGGACTTGAAGACCGATCGGCGCCGGACCCCGTCGAACACCAAGAACCTCGAACCAAGATCTCCCGATTACGAAACCGAGTCCGACACCGACAACTGAAACCGTGGAGTCGACAAGATCGACCGCACCGACGCCATGATCTCCCTCACGGAATCCGAAGACCGTACCGTTTCCTCAAACCCCCTCCAAGCCGCCAAGATCGCTAAGGAACGACAAGTACTTCGCCCCGTATTTCGAGACCCCGACATCGAAACGACAAGATCGTCGCCATAACACCCGAAGACCACAGGTGCGACAAGTAACGCTTCCCGGACGCCAAGACCGACCCGATACGCCGGCCCGACAAGACCTTCGCGACGACAAGATCGGCCTCGACCCGGGTGGAGCCGAAGACCGCCAAGTACTTCTCCCCGGAACGCAAGATCTGCCCCGTTACCGAGAACGAGAGAACGATCCCGCCGAGTCCGAACCCGTCGAACCCTGGACCCTGTCGAACCCCGAACCCCGGAAACCAAGATCTGCCGACCCTAAATGTGTGACCCCTTTCCGAGCCTTATTTTATAAATGCTAAATATAAAACCTGTTGCATATTAATCATTCATCTCGCATGTATATTTGTGTGGTTTGGGGGCCTTATGCCGATTCACCTAATAATTAAATATGGGGCCCATATGCGGGCAAATCTAGTCTCATATCGGCCTCATTTAAACTTGTGTAGCGAACCGGTATCTTATCTTGCCTTGTTATAACAACATTTAATTTGTGGGGTAGCTAAACAACATGAACCACCTAATTAATTGTCGGAACCCCGGTTCCGCTTAATATGACCTAATTGCATCGCATCTTTGCCATGCCCTACATCATACATGCATCATGCCGATCTTCTGCCGTAATCTTAAATAGTGCATCCGGTGTTTCTTCTAGTGCTTTGCTTCTTCGCGGATAAGGCCGTTGAGTTGATGTGAGCTTCGCCCCGTTATTCGGTTGAACCTTCGACAATGTTTTCAGGCGAGCATCTCCCCCTTTTCTACCTATCTTCCTTTTATAGTATTTATTCCCTCCTGTTGATCTATTGCTATCTGTGTTGCGATGCTTTAGTTTCCGTACCTGTGATATACCGTGCAGCCCTATATTGCCTTGGACACATCCTATTGCCTGTTGTTTGGTAGATAGTTGGTCTTGCGCGTCGTAGTCGCTTGCTTTATTGCTGTTGCGTGTTGTCAAGTGCCACAGCTGTTGGAGAAGTGCCGCCTGTTTGATGTTGGAGATGATCATAGTTTTACTTATCGTTCACTTTAATTTCTGTTTAACAACTAAAATTGAAGTAAGCAGAGGCATCGGTGGGTGATAGAAAATATTTGTTTTCCGAACGCCCACTTGTGTCCCGTAGGACCCCGAGTACTTGATACTGTTCCTTGATTTATCGCTATCCACATCCGGGAGGTATATGGGACCCACGAGCGAGCTTGATTGATCTTATTTCTTGGGGCCACAAACTAGTTTGAGGTTTTATTTACTATCCTGTACTTATGCCATGCTACTTATGTATTTAAATTGTGCGGATAGCACCTTTGTACTGTTTAGGTAAGCGGAGTGATTACGCTATCGACACCCAGTTTTGGGTTCCCGATCGCTTGACCATTGTCAAACCTTGAGTCCGTCTCGGAGCTAGCTTACCGTTGGTAAGACTCAAGGGTGGCCCTGAAATAATTCTGAATCCTATGATTGTTCAGTCGTGAAAGCCTCGTTGGGTTTTGATTTGGTTTTTCCGAGGTTGATCGAGCGTGTGTTGCTATTGGTGCACCCCGGCCGGGTAAAACTTTCTGAAAGCCGTGTCCGCGGTTATGGACGACTTGGAGCACAGTATCTCGACCATAGACAAGCATAACTAAAGTTTATTGCTATAAATTTGACTTTATAATGACTAGTAATCAGCTTCACTATAATGGAATGGCTAAATAATACTGCCCACAATTGTTTGTTTGGATCGTCGCTTGCGACCATTGTACCTGACTAGTAAGTATTGCAACTACAACGGAATGGCTAAATAAAAGTACCAACAACTGCTGGGTTTTGGGTTTATCTCATGCTATCTATATCTGACTAGTAAGTGTTGCAACTATCATGGAATGGTTAACTAAAAGTGCCCACTGCTTACTTTATCAGGATGATTATCTATACCTGACTAGTAATTACTGCAATGATAACTGAATAAATAAAACTGCCAACGGTGTGAGTTCCTCGGCTGACTTCCTCGTTTGGTCTCGAGGGGGAAACGCCAGGATGGGTTTGTTTGATGGTAGCATCAGGTTGGATCCGAATAGGTCTTTCTTACCCCTCTCTGATAACCGCCAGTTGTATCGAGTCTCTATAGGTTGTTTAGTGCATGCTGCCGCCGCTGCTTCAGTCCACCATACCTATGTAGGCGAGGACCGCCGAATTCTAGCCTCGCCGTGTACTGGCCTCAGTACTGACGCTCCTCTTTTTACTTTGCCCTTTGTCGGCACCCCTTTTGTTTAAGCAGGTTTTGAGATCGACGTCGTTAGCAGGGTTACCCTTCCGGCTTGGCCTGGGCAGGGTTATGGACGCCATTGGTTATTCTTCAGGGCTCTTAGCCCCATTTGCATCTTGTCCGTAGCTGGACGCCCTATCGTTTTCAAGGTGATTTGGATCTTTGTATATTATATCTGTATTCTTGACTCATGGAGTCGTGTTGTATATATATATCTGTTCTGTGGGTCCCATCGAGGACTGTTGTGTAATGTTATTACTTCGTTTTCCACCCACACGAAAGTGCCTGGTGGGCACCTTTGAATCGTTTCTATGCGGGTTTGGCGGAAATCGCTGAAACTTGCATAGGTCCGATTCTGAGGGTGTTACACTCAAGCATGCGAAGCCGTAGCAGGCAACAAGATCCTGCCCGTGGGTGCCTCATGGGACCTGCTGATGGCATACCACATGCTCCTAATCGAGGAGCACAAGAAGTAGGTGAAGATGCAAGAGGTGCTTGACAAACACAAGCAAGCAGCCTCGGAATCCAGTGCGCGGCGAGCTGCGCTCTCCGCCATGGGAATTGGCTCCAGATCGCACGGCAACCATGGCAACAAGCACCGTTCTCGCACATAGAACATGGATCCCAAGGCATGTCGCGAGGTGACTCGGGCCCTCAATGCGTCCTTCATGGAGATGGACGCCGACCGCAACGTCATCCCGAAGACACCGCAAGCTGTGATCATGGCGGCCACCGCGTACCTCACATCCCATCCACCTCCGGAGGGGGACCCGAAAAGGGCCATACATAAGTCCGTTCTTACCAGACTCGGAATCATTGGAGCTGCGCTCCACGGAGAAGCTCCTGTGGAGCCAAAGAAGAAGGCTGCAGTCAGGTTCAACCGCATCCCCACGCCCTCATCCGAAGATGAAGAGCACGACCTTCCTCGAAGGCACAAGAGCTCGCGCCGTCGCAGCCGCGATTACGATGCTCGAAGTGAGCTAACCCAGCCTAAGATCGACAAGGCACGCGCCAAGCAAGTATGCTCGTCTGAATCCGAGGAGGATGATGACGAAGGAGAACTCTGCGGAGCCTGATGCTTTAGCAGATCCGTTCGGCGGACGCGGATGTCACGGAACTTCAAGCTTCCTTCGGACACTCCGAAGTTCGAAGGCACACAGGACCCCAAGGCGTGGCTCAGTGACCACCTGTCGTCCGTCAATCTACATGGCGGAAACAAGGAAACCGCCATGCAATGCCTTCAGCTGCAGCTGACAGGCGCAACTCGGATCTAGCTCAACAACCTATCCTCGGGATCCATCTGAAGCTAGGAGGAACTAGCGTACAGTTTCGTCCGAAACTTCAAGGGCACCAGCAAGAGGCCTGCCTCGATCGAGGAGCTCCGGGCCTGCACCCAACGAACGGGCGAATCCATTCACTCGTACATATTGTGCTGGTCCAACACCAAAAACTCCACGGCGCACATCTCTGAGGAGAGAGCTATCAACGCCTTCAAGGATGGCGTCAAACGCCAGGACTTCAAAGAAGAACTTGGGCGCGTCAAGCCCAAGACTCTCGACCACCTCATGGACATCGCCAACAGGTGGGCCGATGGCAAGGACTCTGTCCACCGAGCGCACTCGGAGGAGGAAGATGACTACGGTCGGCGACGTGAGCGCTGTAGCAAGATAATATCGCGTGTGTACGACGATCGCGATGGACCCGACATGGTCACGGCTGGGTATGCCGACGGCCGCAGCGACGGCAACCGCAGCAACGACGGATACCGTGGAAGCAACTTCCACGACACAGGACGCCCAACGCAGTCATGGCAACGCCGTGGCCGTACAACGGACCCTCAACATACGACAAACTGCCAGGTCCATGCACCATCCACTTCTACATCGACAAGCAGGATGGTAAGAAGAAGGCAAGCCACATGCTCAAGGACTGCCGCGAGTTCCAGAAACTCAGCGAGAGCATGGCTCAGATGAGGCAGCAAGCCCCGAACCCTGGATATGGGAATACACCTGCAATAGGTGAGATCGCACATGGAGCTCCTCCACCACCACCTGCGGGACCTTCGAACCACCCAATCGTACCCGCGTAGAATAACGATGGGCACGGGTACCCCGCGCCGAAAGGATCGCTGATGATCCAAAAAAGGGCGCCCAACAAAGAGGGTGCAGAAGAAAATCACCCGCCAAATTAATCTGGCCGTGACCGCTCCGCCCGCCATCCCTGAGTACCTCAGCGGATCGGAGTTCTGCATCATGTTCAGCCGTTCGGATCACCCTTGCCAGGTCCCTCGCCCAGGTCATGCTGCCCTGGTGCTCGAGGCGCAGATCGGAGGGTTCGACATGAGCCGCGTCTTCATGGACGGTGGCAGCGGCATCAATCTGATATTCGCCAGTACCTTGGCAGCAATGCGTATCCCGCTGTGCAGCCTGGAACAATCTGATACAACGTTCCACGGCATCGTCCCAGGGAAGGGTGTATTCCCCCTGGGAAAGATATGGCTCGACATCATATTCAGCAAGCCGGATAACTTCCGATGCGAGCGACTCGAGCTCGAAGTGGTGGACTGGCCATCACAATACCATGCCATCCTCGGGCGCGTGGCATTCGCATGATTCCTGGCAGTACCGCACTATGCGTACCTACTACTCAAGATGCCAGGACCCAGGGGCGCACTAGTGGAAACGAGGTCTTTTGTAGATCCCGAAAAAGGGCTTTAACATCGGTTCTTCTACGAACCGGTGTTAAAGGGGGGCGTACCAGCGTGGCCCCTGCGGCAAAAAAGGAGCCCCCTTTAACACCGGTTCATACCATGAACCGGTGTTAAAGGGCCCTGCAACAGTGGCCCGCTGTAGCATCCCAGTTGTCTAACCCCTGTAATGCTACATGTTATAATAATCAAAAGGGCCACTTCCAACATATAATTGTTGCATCATCAGCATATCATGCTCATACCATCATACCACCTTGCATTTGAGCATCATATAAAACCCTTTCTTGTTTGGTTCTTATCTCATGTGCATGATTAATTGTATTTTGCCTCTTGATATTGTATTTGGGTCTTAATAAATTGTTAAATGCCCAAGTTGAGTTGGGGGGCATCTCTCTTTTGACTCCACCACCTTATCTTTCACCACCTTTTATATTCCACCATCCAACTATTCTGAGCTTGGCATTTTGTTGTTTTATCTCTGGCTCATGATTAGTTGGTTGGAACCACCCATATATCTATGCTTGGCCTTGCCCACCTTTTGGGAATGAATATGAATAATGCCATATTAATCTTATTGTTTTCACAAGGATAGTTGGGCATTAATTATCATGCATGGGCCATGCAAGTGCCACTTTCCAGAATCTGGTTTTGCTTGCATTTTAAGTGGAGCACCTTTTCTTGTGCTTAATCTGGTTTGGGCTTGTAGTTCTTCATCAAAACCATCAGCATCTCTATCCCCCTTTAGCTCCCCCATGCCCCATGCACATACTTGTGCTCATGAGGCATGCACCTCTAATCCACTCCCCCCTCTCTTTTAGATCTTGCTTGTTCTTTGCTTGGATCATGCATGGGCCAAAGGAGTACCCCATCATCACATGGCCATCACCTCTCCCTATCTTTTCCCCCTTTCTCTTTTTCTTGAACATGTGTGTTGTATGGAAGCATGCATGATCAACCTTTAGTGCCATCATCTCTTCTCTCCCCTCTCTCTTAGCCACCCTAAAATCTACCTTGCCATCCCCATTCTACCTAAACAATACCTAGTCTTCATCTTCTCTAAACAAAAACCCTAACCCACTCTTACCCCTAATCTACCTCTCCCCTTAGCAAAAACCCTAATACCCCCTCCTCCTTCTAGCTTTATCACCATGTCCCTCTCCATCTCTCCCCTCTCTTTTCATGCAGGCCCACCCCAGCACCCTACCAGCTACCTCACACGCCAAGGACCCCACACCCTAACCCTAGCCCGACCCATGCCTCCCTCTCTCTCCTAACCTAGCTCCAAAACACACCTAGCCGAGCCCCCTCTCTCTCTCAGCATGGGTCCCCTCCACCGAGCC
This sequence comes from Avena longiglumis, assembly GCA_030063025.1. Classification (NCBI taxonomy): domain Eukaryota; kingdom Viridiplantae; phylum Streptophyta; class Magnoliopsida; order Poales; family Poaceae; genus Avena; species Avena longiglumis. The sequence goes on along the minus strand of CP125974.1, from coordinate 6,105,622 downwards.
TCCACCTCGCTGTCCCCCTCTACCCCACCTGCCAGCCACTCCCTAGAGCCCCCCGGTGCCCTGCCTTGCCTGGTCTGGCCGTACGAGCACGTGAGAGGAGAGGTGGCCGACGCCAACCTGGCCATCAAACCCTCCCCCACGCAACCCTCCTGCCTCGATCTTATCCTCCCCCAACCTCTCTGCCCCCTCTATGACCTACCCAGATCCGCCCTGAGGCTTGCCTCGCTCCCCTCTGGCCTTCTCCACCGCTCAGCCCCGACACCGGCCAGACCACCGTCCACCTCGCCAGTACACTCGCAGCAGGAGGCAGGCGCGGAGCTGCAGGTGTCGAGGAGGTCCTGAAGGACGTCCGCGTCGCCCCAGTGCTGCGCCGCGAGGAGGAGAAGCCCCATAAGTCCTGTACGCCGACGCAAACCCTAGGTCGTCGGAGCGTCTGCCTCGTCGACGCTACGCTGAACCTCGCCCCGATCCGACCACACCGGCACGCCCGCGGTGAGCACACGAAGCTCCCAGACACCTTTCCCCCCTGGTTCGTTTCCTGGTTGAGCGGGTCACGGCGACGAGCGCCCTCAGTGCACGGCGTGGTCGTCGGCGTCCTCTCGCTCCCGCAAATATTTTGGTAGTTATGTATATTAGGGAAAAACAAAACGCGAGAGTAGTACTGCTTCCATTTTTTCTTCTTACCCTCCCACCCACCCTTTTCTGGTAAGGAAGTGCAACGTTTTCAATTCTCTTCTCAAAGTTCAAACTAGGAGTCACGTGTTCGGGGTTTCCGTAGTACCATAGGTTGTGTGTGTGTGTGTGTGTGTGTGTGTAGTCCCTTGTCTATCTGTTGCATCCAAGTTGTTATCTTATCTGCCTTTGGTTATCAACTGTTGGTACATTCCATACCGACAGGCTTTTGTAAACCGACGCAATCTATCTTCCTCTTTGTAGCCGACGCTATCTTGTTTGGGGTGTTCGTTTCCGTAGTTATCAATCTTTAGGTTTCGTCGTAAGAAGAAGGGGTTAGGATATGTGTTCCACTTGTTCATGTGCGGAGTAATGATTTGAGTGCGGGATGGAGTCGCGACCATACCACTACTTTTATCATTCGCTTTTGTATATTGAATCGGTAGAGTCACTAATCTTGATTCGTTAAGTAGTTTTGCGCATCTATTGGTATTTTAATGCCGAAATTTGTGGAAAAATTTTCTTTGATATGTTTGTGTACCACACTCCTTATCAGTCGTGTGCGATATGCTTAATATCTTTGAGGTGCTATGAACTTTGTTGGTATTTTAATATCATCTCAGTAAATTGTATCCTTTAATCTTGGTTAATTCCATCTTGGTACTATTTTGGATTATTATCATTCTCCATTATAGTACTGACTTGAGTTTTATATCAATGACAGGATGGCTCCCCCACGCCGGACTGAAGAGGACATCCCTCCGGAACTGGGCTCAGCGCTGTCAAGCATAGCTAATGCTTTGGCGGCAATGCAAGAGAACCAGCAGCGCTTTGAGGAGAGCGTCAGAAGGAATGAGTTTGCTCCACTTCCTCCACCTCCCAAGCGTGGTGACATCAAGAGCTTCCTCAAGTTCAACCTCGTCGATTCGATGTGTCGACCGACCTCTTGACGCTGGATGATTGGCTGCGCGAGATCTCAAGGTTGCTCGAGACTGCGATGTTCGAGCAGTGGGTCAAGTGTGCTACCCACCTTCTCAAGGGAGATGCGGCTCTTTGGTGGGAGAACTACTTGAAGGCAAGCTGCCGGGTTCCGACCAACTTGGGAGAGGTTCACTGCAGCTTTCAAAGAATAGTTTATCTCAGAGATTGTGATGGAAAGGATGAAGGAGGCCTTCCTTAACCTGAAGCAGGGAAATGATAACGTCAACACCTACATCAGGAACTTCATGAACCTGTCGCTATGGTGGTGATGAGGTATCTGATGACAAGAAAAAGCGTAAAAGATTCGTGCAAGGGCTCAATCGTCGATCAAGTATGCAATCACGCATGCAAGACCGCAACCTTCTGAACTGCAGCATATGGCACTACAAGAGGAGGCAAGGCAAATGTTTGAAGAGTCCAAGAAACATAACAGGATGCATCAAGCTCTGCGATTATGGCAGCTCCTTCTAAGCGGCGTGTTCGGGTTCCTAACACCCCACCGTCGCTCCGGCTCCACCAAGACCTGCGAGTTTCACGTCAAGGCCACCAAACTTCACCATGCGGCTCTGGGGCTACAACAACCCTACAGGCGCTGGCGGAGTCCTCGCTACTCGCTCCACGTCCGGCTAGTGCCTGCCAGGTGTGGAGATCCTGGACATCAAAACTGGAACTGTCCAATGAAGAACAAAGCTCTCCCTCAACCCCCGCCAAGATCTGCAACAAGCTCTCCTGCGGTTCGTGCACCACCGCCTCGGGCTCTCAACATCAACACTAAGCCCGGGTCTGCGGTTGTTCGCGCCAACTGCGTCAACGCCTCTCAAGCTGAGCTCGCACCTGGAGTTGTCATGGGTATGCTTTCAGTTAACTCAGTTCCTGCACGAGTTCTCTTTGATTCTGGTGCATCGCATTCATTTGTGTCTCACAAGTTTGCAAACGAGAATGAGTTAGTCCTGGTTCCTCTCCAAAAGAAGTTAATGGTTCTCTCTCCTGGAGCAACAATAGCAGCTTCTAAAATCAGTCATGGAAATCAAGTTGAGATTGGTGGTTCTTCATTCTTGGCTTCTTTGATTGTTCTGGGCGATTCTGATATTGATGTCATTTTGGGCATGGATTGGTTGACAGCAAATGCAGCTGTGATCGATTGTGCTGAACGCTCAGTGTCTTTGAAGATTCCTGAAGGCCACATAGTCTTTTCTCCAAGTCTGACTCCTGCTGTCCAGCTCTATTCCTTGGCTACTCTTAATGATGAGGCTATGGAAGCTATTCAGAGGGTACCAGTGGTCTGTGAGTTCCCAGATGTCTTTCCTGAAGAGTTGCCAGGTATGCCTCCTGATCGCGAGGTTGAATTCGTGATTGAGCTTGAACCTGGAACGGCTCCTATCTCCAAGAGGCCATATAAAATGGGTCCTTCTGAGTTGGCTGAACTCAAACGACAACTTGATGAACAAGAGAAGTTGGGTTTCATTCAACACAGCACTTCTTCTTGGGGTAGCCCAACAATCTTTGTGAAGAAGCGTGACAGAACCGATAGGCTATGTGTTGACTACCGGGCTCTCAATGCTAAAACCATCAAGAACAAATATCCTCTTCCACGGATAAATGATCTTTTTGATCAGCTAGCAGGAGCTGTGGTGTTCTCTAAGCTGGACTTGATAAGTGGTTATCACCAAATCAAAATTCGCAAAGAGGATGTGCCCAAGACAGCTTTCACCACCCGCTATGGCCTGTACGAGTACACGGTCATGTCTTTCGGCCTCACCAACGCACCTGCTACCTTCTCGAGGTTGATGAACTCCGTTTTCATGGAGTACCTGGACAAGTTTGTTGTGGTATATCTGGATGACATTCTGGTCTATTCCAAGTCCAAGGAGGAGCATGAAGAACACCTGCGGTGTGTCCTGAACAAGCTTCGTGAGAACCGCTTGTATGCAAAGTTCTCAAAGTGTGAGTTTTGGCTGCCTGAAGTAACATACCTGGGTCATGTTATCTCTGCCAAGGGCATTGCAGTTAACCCGGAAACCGTGAAGACAATAGTTGAATGGCTTCCTCTGCTAATGTCAAGGAAGTGCGGAGTTTTCTCGGCTTGGCTAGCTATTGTCGTCGCTTTGTTCGAACTTCTCGAAGATAGCAAAGCCTCTTACCGATCTCCTCAAGAAAGGCAAGAAGTACATGGACTCCTGCTTGTCAAGAAAGTTTTGAGACACTCAAAGAAGCTCACTTCCACCAGTCTTGGTTCCTCCGGATACATCTAAGCCTTTCCAGATATTCTGCGATGCCTCTTTGCAAGGATTGGGTGCGGTCCTTATGCAAGAGAGACAGGTGGTTGCTTATGCCTCTCGTCAGTTGAAGACGCATGAGATCAACTATCCCACACATGACCTTGAGTTAGCAGCAGTGGTCTTTGCTTTGAAGCTATGGAGGCACTACTTGCTTGGCAACCGTTGTGAGATCTTCTCGGACCACAAGAGTTTGAAGTATATCTTCACTCAACCGGATCTCAACCTTCGGCAGAGGAGATGGATTGAAGCAATCAATGACTTTGATGTGACCATCAACTACACTCCAGGCAAAGCAAATGTCATGGCAGATGCGCTTAGTCGTAAAGCTTATGTCAACAACCTCATGGTAGAAGAGCAGCAGCCTCTCTTGTGCGAGGAATTCCGTCAGCTGAACCTGGAAATTGTGGAACAAGGGCATCTCCTGAACCTTCTGGCTACTCCTCTCTTGGAAGAACAGATTCGTTCTCGTCAGCTTGGTGATCCGCACACCAGAAAGCTCATCTCTAAGCTTGGCCTTCCGAAGTATGAGTCCTTCCACGTGGATGATCAAGGCTCGCTCTTCTTTGAACACCGGATGTTTGTTCCAAACTACCCGGGTCTGAGAGACCAAGTTCTCAAGGAGGCACATGATTCGGTTCTTTCTATCCATCCTGGCAGCACAAAGATGTACATGGACTTGAAAACACAATACTGGTGGCCTGGGTTGAAAAGGTATTGTGCCAAGTACGTCTCAGAATGTGATGTCTGCCGCAGAGTCAAGGCTGTCCATCAGAAACCATTTGGTCTTCTACAGCCATTGAAACCTCCGGAATGGAAATGCGAGAAAGTAGAGATGGACTTCATCACCGGCTTTCCAAGGTCGCAGAAGGGCAACAATGCAATTTTGTTGTCATCGGCGAGCTTTCTAAAGTGGCTCATTTCTTCCGATCAAAGAAACAATTTACGGACTTGATTGGTGAGCTCTATATCAACAGGATTGTCTCTTTGTATGGGGTACCACTTGAAATCAGTTCGGACCGTGGGAGCATCTTCACCTCAAAGTTCAGGAGAGTTTCCAAAAGCTTTGGGAACAAAGTTGAACTTGACCTTTGCTTACCACCCTCGGTCTCAAGGACAAGTGGAAGAATCAATCAGATTACGGAGGACATGCTCGAGCTTGCGTCATCTCTTTTGGCATGAAGTGGGAGGAGTGTCTTCCTTATGCTGAATTCTCCTACAACAACAGCTTCGGAAGAGTCGAAGATGGCACCATTCGAGGCTCTCTATGGACGCAAGTGCGAACTCCCATTGGTTGGTCGGTGCGGGAGAAAGAATCGGTTTGGCCACGACATTGTGACTCGTGCAGAGGAGAAGGTGCATATCATTGGAGAACTCAAGATTGCTCAAAGTCGTCGGAGAGCAACTATGACAGGAAGCACACAGATATGGTATATGCCCCGGTGATCTTCTACCTCCGTGTCACTCCCATGAGAGGAACACACCGCTTCGGTATCAAAGGAAAGTTGGCTCCTAGATACATCGGTCCTTTCAAGATACGTGGTAGAAGAGGAGAAGTTGCTTATGCACTTGAGCTTCCGGAAAAACTCAAAGTCCATGATGTTTTCCACATCTCTCAGCTCAAGAAGTGCTTCAAAGACCCCGGCAAGACCGTGGATCATGAGCTAATCGACCTTCAAGAAGATCTGTCTTATCAGGAACACTCCACCAAAATCCTTGAGACCGCAGAACGAAGGACGCGCAACAAGTCCATCAAGTTTTGCAAGGTGCAGTGGTCACACCATTCTGTTGATGAAGCAACATGGGAGCGTGAAGATGAACTCCGTGTCAACCATCCCTCTCTCTTTGTGTCTTCTTCTTCTTCTTCCTAGAATCTCGGGGCGAGATTCCTGTTTAGTGGGGGAGAGTTGTAGCATCCCAGTTGTCTAACCCCTGTAATGCTACATGTTATAATAATCAAAAGGGCCACTTCCAACATATAATTGTTGCATCATCAGCATATCATGCTCATACCATCATACCACCTTGCATTTGAGCATCATATAAAACCCTTTCTTGTTTGGTTCTTATCTCATGTGCATGATTAATTGTATTTTGCCTCTTGATATTGTATTTGGGTCTTAATAAATTGTTAAATGCCCAAGTTGAGTTGGGGGGCATCTCTCTTTTGACTCCACCACCTTATCTTTCACCACCTTTTATATTCCACCATCCAACTATTCTGAGCTTGGCATTTTGTTGTTTTATCTCTGGCTCATGATTAGTTGGTTGGAACCACCCATATATCTATGCTTGACCTTGCCCACCTTTTGGGAATGCATATGAATAATGCCATATTAATCTTATTGTTTTCACAAGGATAGTTGGGCATTAATTATCATGCATGGGCCATGCAAGTGCCACTTTCCAGAATCTGGTTTTGCTTGCATTTTAAGTGGAGCACCTTTTCTTGTGCTTAATCTGGTTTGGGCTTGTAGTTCTTCATCAAAACCATCAGCATCTCTATCCCCCTTTAGCTCCCCCATGCCCCATGCACATACTTGTGCTCATGAGGCATGCACCTCTAATCCACTCCCCCCTCTCTTTTGGATCTTGCTTGTTCTTTGCTTGGATCATGCATGGGCCAAAGGAGTACCCCATCATCACATGGCCATCACCTCTCCCTATCTTTTCCCCCTTTCTCTTTTTCTTGAACATGTGTGTTGTATGGAAGCATGCATGATCAACCTTTAGTGCCATCATCTCTTCTCTCCCCTCTCTCTTAGCCACCCTAAAATATACCTTGCCATCCCCATTCTACCTAAACAATACCTAGTCTTCATCTTCTCTAAACAAAAACCCTAACCCACTCTTACCCCTAATCTACCTCTCCCCTTAGCAAAAACCCTAATACCCCCTCCTCCTTCTAGCTTGATCACCATGTCCCTCTCCATCTCTCCCCTCTCTTTTCTTGCAGGCCCACCCCAGCACCCTACCAGCTACCTCACACGCCAAGGACCCCACACCCTAACCCTAGCCCGACCCATGCCTCCCTCTCTCTCCTAACCTAGCTCCAAAACACACCTAGCCGAGCCCCCTCTCTCTCTCAGCATGGGGCCCCTCCACCGAGCCTCCACCTCGCTGTCCCCCTCTACCCCACCTGCCAGCCACTCCCTAGAGCCCCCCGGTGCCCTGCCTTGCCTGGACTGGCCGTACGAGCACGTGAGAGTAGAGGTGGCCGACGCCAACCTGGCCATCAAACCCTCCCCCACGCAACCCTCCTGCCTCGATCTTATCCTCCCCCAACCTCTCTGCCCCCTCTCTGACCTCCCCAGATCCGCCCTGAGGCTTGCCTCGCTCCCCTCTGGACTTCTCCACCGCTCAGCCCCGACACCGGCCAGACCACCGTCCACCTCGCCAGTACACTCGCAGCAGGAGGCAGGCGCGGAGCTGCAGGTGTCGAGGAGGTCCTGAAGGACGTCCGCGTCGCCCCAGTGCTGCGCCGCGAGGAGGAGAAGCCCCAGAAGTCCTGTACGCCGACGCAAACCCTAGGTCGTCGGAGCGCTCGCTTTGCCGACGCTTCTGAACCTCGCCCCGATCCGACCACACCGGCACGCCCGCGGTGAGCACACGAAGCTCTGACACCTTTCCCCCGGGTTCGCTTTCACGGTTGAGCGGGTCACGCGACGTAGCGCCGGTGCACCTGCGTGGTCGTGGCGTCCTCTCGCTCCACAAGCACACCTTATCCACCGCCTAGCCCTCCTCCCTGTCCTAGCCAACCCGCGGCGTCCGGCAAGAAGCGCCGCTGTCGCGTTGCTCGATCCCCACTCCAGCTGGCGGCTGGCTCTGTTCGTTTTCAGGCAACAGAGGAAGATCCACAGTACCAGCGGTGGCTGTTTTGCTCATAACCCCCTGGCCCTTTTTGTCTCAACCCGCAGTCCCTTGGCCCCGCTGTCAGCGGCTGATGTCTTTTTGTAAAAAGGCTCCTGGCTTTTCCAGGATTCAACCCGCGGTCCTGTTGGTTCCCAGGCACTGTCGTGTGGGTCAGCGGACCCCAGGCCCCACCTGTCTGCGACCCAGGCTAGTATAGGCTATGTATGAAACGTCCAGAATCTGTTTATTTTCAAACTCAGTTTAAATATTTTCAAATTCAAATTTTCCAATCAGTTTTGAAATAACTTTTTCAGTATAAACCCAAATTTGACAAATGAGATATGTTTGGATATCAGAAAAATGAGAGGATTCCAAATATGCCATCTATTTTGACTTTTGCACAAGTAAAATTCCAAGTTTAGTTTAATTACCCAAATTGCCACTAGAATTTAAATAATTCATAACTTTTAATTCCTAAATCCAAATTTAGCAAATGATGAGTCTAAAATGATCAGCTCGACGAGACCTTTCTGTTTATGCTATCCATGACTTCAATTGCAGCATGCATCATATAAATATATATTGAACAACAACTGTTATGGCAATGAAATGTGACTAAAACCCACTTAAATGTTATTTTCTTGTCCACCACATCTCACTATGCCATGCTACCTTATTGCCATGCAACTTGTGCATCATTCATCATGGCATGATTGTTTGCTTGACGCATTTAATTCCAATGCTTGTGCTCTATATTCATGTTGGCCTTGTTTGTTTGGTTTTTCTCGGATAGACACTGAGCAGGGGTTATATCAAGAGAACCAGGAGCACTACCCAGATCCGTCCCTTGCTTCAACAGAGATACCAGGCAAGCACTTCCACATGCTTGCATACATACAGTACCTATTGCCTCTATCTTATTCTTGCATCATTGAGTCGCGAATGCATTAAATTGAATCCCAAGTATGCATAGCCTTTACTTTTAAACTCCACCAAGCTTGTTCCTCCATCCCATGAGCCATTACTATAGGAGTTGTTTGAGCCATGCGAGTCGTAGAACAGCATGTGTAGGGTTTGTGCGAGTCTGTTGAATAATGAGGTACCTAAACAACTTAACCTGAGTAGTTCTGGGATAACTAAAGAAAGTGGCACCGGTGAGCAACATCTGCTATTTGGTTTTTCCTGCTCACTTGTGTCCCGTAAGACCCCGAGTACTTGATTCCTGTTCCTTGTTTTATCGCGCTATCCACATCCGGGAGGTATATGGGACCCCCCTGGGCCAGAGCTTGATTCCGTCTTATTTCTTGGGGCCACAAACTAGTTTGAGGTTTTATTTACTATCCTGTACTTATGCCATGCTATGTTCTGTATTTAAATTGTGCGAGGAGCACACTGTACTGTTTAGGTAAGTGGAGTGATTACGCGGTATCGACAGTCCCCGATTGGGGATCTGCTGTCGCTTACAGCCATTGACGCAAACCTTGAGTCCGTCTCGAAGCTTGCTTACTTGCTATGGTATACTCAAGGGTGGCCCCGAAATATTTCGAATCGTGATTGTTCAGTCGTGAAAGCCTCGTTGGGTTTTGTTTTGGTTTTTCCGAGGTTGATCGAGCGTGTGTTGCTATTGGTGCACCCCGGCCGGGTAAAACTTTCTGAAAGCCGTGTCCGCGGATATGGACGACTTGGAGCACAGTTTCTCGATCATAGACAAGCATAACTAAAGTACCGCCTTAATATGACTAAGTAACTTGACTAGTAATTAGTGCAACATTCATGGAATGGTTAATAAAATTGCCTACGGATGGGGGGGGGGTTTGTTCGTCCGCTTCGTTGTTGGTAAGCAGGGAGGAGGATGGATCGGATGAGATTACCATTATAACTGTTGTTCTTAATTCACGGACATCCGTCTATCATTGGTTAGGCGGATGGTTAGCGTTTATCTGTAGAATTGTTAGGGTTTATCTTTCGCTGCAATTGCGTCACCCCAGGTTGTGTCCCCTTTAGAGGCATTAAGACTTGTTGAGTACCCTTAGGGTCTCACACGATAAATTCTTGATTCAGATGAACAGGTACCTTCTCGACGGATCTCGGGTGGAAGAAGTCAAGACGTGGCAACGATCGCTCGGTGTAGAGATTCCGGAACGGGATCCGTGAGACCTGTAGTTGGGATGTGCTTATTTTCTCCGGCATCTTATGCCGATTTGCTTCTTATCCACTCGGATCTTGTTTGCCGCCCGCATGATACTACGATGTGTGTTGTATGAGGAGTTATCCTAAAATATAGATTTATCCAGGTCATTCGAATCTTGCCGTATATGCGTTGGTATATTTCCTTTCTTTCTAGATGGTGTGGCTCGATGTACTCTTGTATGGTGGCTTGCGTACATACCCACTTGTGTACGTAGTTGATCCCTTCGCCCGCCGACCACGCCTGCACAGGTCCCGTTGAGAGGGTAGTGGTTGGGACGTCTGAAAGGACTACCAGTGAGTGGATTTTGGGGCCCCACCGTACTATTTCAACCACTATCACTCATCCAGGCTTGTATCTAGGAGCGTAGTTCACCGAGGTAGTTACACCCGCACAGCCCCCCCCCCCCCCCTTTAACACCGGTTCGTGGCATGAACCGGTGTTAAAGGGGGGGCTATATAAGACACCACCCCAGCCCACACACACCCCACTCTTCCATTCTTTCACATTTTGGAGCCTAGCAAGAGGGTGTGAAGGGTGCTAGTTTTTTTTTCATATGCACAAGAGGTGTTCGGTGAAATGCCCGAGAGCTCAAAATAAGTTTTCTTGTTGCTCTTTCCGTCTCGGTCGAGGTTGGAAACTATCCTTTCATGTGTCATTGATGTACTATTTATATAAATGGTCATATCCCTATTATTTTTTGATATATACTACATATTAATGCAGATGAACCGGCAATGGATGTACGGTGACCGCCACACTTCCGAGTACATTACGGGCCTCCAAAATTTCATCGTTGTGGCTAAAGAAAACCATGGTCACAATGGTTTTATGTGCTGTCCATGTGTTCACTGTCAGAACAAGAAAGACTACTCAAATACCAGAACCATTCACGCCCACCTGCTTCGATCCGGTTTCATGCCCAGCTATAATTGTTGGACCAAGCACGGAGAAAAAGGGGTTGTTATGGAAGACAACGAAGAAGAAGAGGATGATGACAACTATCATAATATGTATCCTGAATATGATGATAATGCAATGGGGGTAGATAATGAAGATCAAGAGGGAGCAGATGGGCCCGCTGATGACGATCTTGGTCGGGCCATTCTCGATGCAAAGGAAGAATGTGAAACTGAAAAGGAGAAGGAGAAGCTGGAGCAGATGTTAAAGGATCACAAAACATTGTTGTATCCAACTTGCGAAGATGGCCACAAAAGCTAGGTGCCACTCGGATTTGCTGCAATGGAAGGCGAGAATGGTGTGACTCACAGCATTTTCAAAGTTGTTGGTAAAATGAAGAATCTTCTTCCAAGAAATAATGAGTTGCCCGACAAGACATACCAAGCAAAGAAGGTTGTGCGCCTCTAGGATTAGATGTGCGAAGATACATGCTGCATTAATGATCGCATCCTCTACCGCGGTGAGAAGTACGAGAATTTGGATGTATGCCGGTATGCACTTTGCGGTATAAGATCAGACGAGACGATCCTGGCGATGTTGAGGGCAAGGCCCCTAGGGAGAAGGTTCCTGCCAAGGTTATGTGGTATGCTCCTATAATACCACGGTTAAAACGTCTCTTCAGAAATAAAGAGCATGCCAATTTGTTGCGATGGCACATGGAAGACCGTAAGAAAGACGCGATGTTGAGACACCCCACGATGGGTCACAGTGGAGAAAAGTCGGCGAGAGTACCCGGACTTCGACGTGACGCAAGGAACTTAAGGTTTGGTCTAAGTCAGACGGCATGAATCCTTTTGGTGAGCAGAGCTACAAAGACCTGGCCTGTGACCCTATGTATCTATAACCTTCCTCCTTGGTTGTGTATGAAGAGGAAGTTCATTATGATGCCAGTGCTCATCCAAGGCCCGAGGCAACCCGAACGACATTGATGTGTACCTAAGGCCATTAGTTGAAGAACTTTTACAGTGTGGCCAAACCAGGTAATGATGGGATGAGCACAAGGGGAGCCATTTGACCTACGAGCATTGCTTTTCGTAACCATCAATGATTGGCCCGCTCTTAGTAACATTTCAGGCAGACAAACAAGGGATACAATGCATGCACACACTATTTAGATGAGACTGAAAGTGTATATTTGGATAAATGTAAGAAAGTTGTGTACCTAGGGTATCGTCGATTTCTTCCAACTCGCATCCAAGAAGAAAGAAAGGCAAGCATTTCAAACGTCTCGCGTAAGAACCCGAGGAAGCTGTCCTCCGTACGGTGAGGAGGTATTTGGTATGGTTAAGGACCTAGAAGTAATCTTTGGAAAAGGTCTGCAGTCTATCTGTTCGAATGACGATGCGGACACGCCCATGTGGAAGAAGCAATCTATATTTTGGGACCTACCCTATTGGAAAGTCTTAGAGGTCCGCTCTTCAATCGACGTGATGCACGTGACGAAGAATGTTTGCGTGAACCTGCTAGGCTTTCTAGGAGTGTATGGGAAGACAAAAGATACACCGAAGCACGGCAGACCAGAACGTCCCGAAAGCCCTCAAGAGCCTATGCATCCCGAGAACGAGAAGGGTAAACGATTCCACTTAACTCCCCGCCACCACGCTCTTACCAAAGCGTAGAAGGAAATCTTTTTGAATGTCCGAGCGATATCAAGGTCCCGTCGGCTTAAATCGAATATAAAGGGAATAATAAATATGGCAGAGAAAAAATTCCAAAACCTGAAGTCTCATGACTGCCACGTGATTATGACACAATTGCTTTCGATTGCATTGAGGGGGCTTCTACCTGAAAATGTTCGAGTACCCATTGTGAAGATATGTGCATTCCTCAATGCAATATCTCAGAAGGTAATCGATCCAGAAAGCCTACCAGGGTTACAAACAGATGTGGCCCAATGTCTTGTCAGCTTTGAGTTGGTGTTCCCACCATCCTTCTTCAATATTATGACGCATCTCCTGGTTCACCTAGTAGAAGAGATTGCCATTCTCGGTCCTGTATTTCTACACAATATGTTACCCTTTGAGAGGTACATGGGAGTCTTAAAGAAATATGTTCATAACCGTGCTAGGCCAGAAGGAAGCATCTCCAAGGGCTATGTAACATAAGAGGTCACTGAGTTCTGTGTTGATTTTATTCCTGACCTTAAGGCGATTGGTGTTCCAGAATCACGACATGAGGGGAGACTGCATGGAAAAGGCACCCTAGGATGTAAAGCAATGATATGTAGGGACGGGCATTCTCTCAATCAAGCACACTACACGGTTTTACAAAGATCTATGTTGGTTGCCCCGTATATCAATGAACACAAGAATTTAATACGCCTCAAACACCCGGGGCAGTCTGATGAATGGATTATAAGTGAACACATGGCGAGTTTTGGCGGCTGGCTGCAAAGACTTCTCACGAATAACACCACTGTTGGGGATCAGCTATACTTGTTGGCCATGACACCATCTTCGACTGTATGTACTTTCCAAGGGTACGAGATAAATGGGAATACATTTTACACGATAGGCCAAGATAAAAAGAGCATCAACTAAAACAGTGGTGTCCGCTTCGATGCAGCAGAAGACAATGGGCAAAAGACCACGTATTATGGGTTCATAGAGGAGTATGGGAACTTGACTATGGACCTAATTTTAAGGTCCCCTTGTTTCGATGCAAATGGGTCAAGCTAACAGGAGGAGGGGTTGAGGTAGACAAGAAGTACGGAATGACAAAGGTGGATATCAACAATCTTATGAAGGTAGACAAGAACTTAGACGAACCATTCGTCCTAGCCAATGATGTGGCTCAGGTTTTCTATGTGAAGGACATGTCCTCCAGACCAAAAAAAAAGAAAACATATGCAAACGAATACATCATATGATGAGCCAAAGCGTCACATAGTTATTTCAGGGAAAAGAAACATCGTGGGAATCGAGGACAAGACATACATGTCAGAAGATTATAATAAGTTTGATGAAATTCCGCCCTTCACAGTGAAAACTGACCAAGCATTCCGTTAAGTAAAGAAGATGCTCCATGGTTACGTCTGAAGCGATCATAAGGAAGGACATATGCCAAGAAGTTCATGCTCATATTATGTAACTCTAGTTCATGTTTTTAATATTAATACATGTCTTGAGTGTTAGTCATGTTTTGTGGATGGACCGGGACTATGAGAAGAAGTTGTCCCGATTCGTACTTACCATTAAGATCTGATCTCCAAACGCGCGCGGTCACATATTAGGGAGTGCCTCTATGACAAGTTTCTTGGAGATGCCGGAGGACTAGGCTCCATCGGCATCTCCCTGAAACTGGCCGTAGTGGTGTCCCTGCTCTCGAAAACCATCTTGCAACTTTGTAACTTCTCTAACTAGATCAATACACCTGGGAGATAACTAATTTCACATATTAGGGAGTGACTCTATGACCAGTTTCTCGGAGATGCCGGAGGACTGGGCTCCGTCAGCATCTCCCTGAAACTGGTCGTAGTGGTGTCCCTGCTCTCGAAAGGAGGTAAGGCATAGCCTCAAACTGGCTGGAGGACTGGACTCACAAGGATGCCTATTTATAGTACAAGCAGCTCGACATAGTGTCGACACTTACGAAATAATGTCGACACTCATCTTTAGTCCCGGTTGGTGTCTCCAACCGGGACTAAAGGTTCATCTTTAGTACCGGTTGGTGTCTCCAATCGGGACTAAAGGTTCATCTTTAGTCCCGGTTGGTGACACCATCCGGGACAAGGTACACGCCGCACGACATAATGTCGACACTCACCCCTATTATTAGTGCTGACTCGTGTTTTGTCCCGGTTGGTGTCTCCAACCGGGACTAAAGGCTCATCTTTAGTCCCGGTTGGTGTCTCCAACCGGGACTAAAGGTTCATCCCGCCATTTTTGTTCCCACCAGTTCTTCTTCCCGCCAGTTCTTCTTCCCGCCATTTTTCTTCCCGCCAGTTCTTCCCTCCAGTTCTTCCCGCTAGTTCACTATATATATGTAGGGTTGGCCTCCATTGTCATTGCACATCTCTAGACTCATATCTGCAACCTCATCACTCTTTCCCATGGCTTCCACCATAGCACTAACCCCAAGGGAGGCGGAGGCGCTTTGCGCCTCGAACTACCCCTGCCCACCGGGCTACTGTGTCCCCATCGGCTGGATGCTGAGCGTCGGAGGCGTGCCGGTTCCTCCTGTCCCTCTAGGTGTGGCGCGCCGGATGGCCATCACGAACCACTACTACTTCGAGCTCACGCTGGAGCAGCGGAGGAATCCCAGATGGCATCCCGACTATTTCCCTACTTGGGAAGCCTTCTTCGTGGATCGGCGTGAGAGGGCACTCGCCAGGCACGAGGAGGACGGCCGACCTCCTCCTAACTTCAACGAGGCCGGCCGTCGGCTATGGTGGCGCGGTCGGACTCTCCAGAGCGTCATGGCCTATGACACTGCCGCCGACTCTAACCCTCGTCTGCGCTACCCTCAAGTCCAGCCCACGCGCTACCCTCAACTCCAGCCCACACGTACTCTCCAGAGGTTCAATTACGGTGACCCCGACGATGACAGCGATGACGGCGGCGAGTAGCATTTACGATGGCGAGTATTACAGGTGTAGGCAGGAGCATGACTGAATCACTCCAACATTCCGAAACAAGTTCGGCCGATTGTTACTTAATCTGGCCATGTATCTTAATTTTCAGTTCTTTTATGTATCTTAATTTTCAGTTCCAGTTCGGCTTTATGTAACTTACTATTAGTTGCATTCTCATTCGAGGTTTCTTGGCTTTCGGGTCAAATGACCAATGTTATGGCTAGAATCAAGGCATAGTTTGTGATAATATGGCCATATTGTGCATACATGTGCATCATGGCATGGCAAACAATGTTGCAAGAGGAAGTTTTCCTTTTTATCGCACCAAAAAGGCATTTTCCATTTTCCGAGCATAAAAACGGACGGTTTTGTGAAGCAACCACCAAATGGCTAATTCAAAAAACCACCAACACATTTTACAAAAATACTAGACCACCTTATATGTACAATGTACCAACAGGGGGATCTGAAACCTTTCCGTCCACCACTGGTGAAAAAGACAAATTCCTGCCGAATCCAGAGGAAGTGGGTCGATATGAACTGTGTACATGATACGATGCTCATGATTTTTTACAAAAATCATTTTTAGGTTCACAATATGCTATTTTATCAAAAAAACAATGCAAGTTGAGCGAGGCTTGGCCCTGAGCTAAGAATCATCATGCCCGTTGTTCGACAAAGTTTGTCGATAGTTTAAATCGGGGATAAAAAAATAAAAAAAGATCGAAACAGTGCGAAACCTTCGCGTGGTGTTATATTATGTGACATAGTTAGAAGGAAAAATCTCAAACTTGGTATATTGATTATGTCTCGAAAAAACCTTCACAAAATGACCTATCTCATTCGAGGTTTCTTGGCTTTCGGGTCAAATGACCAATGTTATGGCTAGAATCAAGGCATAGTTTATGATAATATGACCATATTGTTCATACATGTGCATCATGGCATGGCAAACAATGTTGCAAGAGGAAGTTTTCCTTTTTATCGCACCAAAAAGGCATTTTCCATTTTCCGAGCATAAAAACGGATGGTTTTGTGAAGCAACCACCAAATGGTTAATTCAAAAAACCACCAACACATTTTACAAAAATAGTAGACCACCTTATATGGACAATGTACCAACAGGGGGATCTGAAACCTTTCCGTCCACCTTTGGTGAAAAAGACAAATTCCTGCCGAATCGGTAGGAAGTGGGTCAGATATGAACTACATGTACATGATACGATGCTCATGATTTTTTACAAAATTCATTTTTAGGTCCACAATATGCTATTTTATCAAAAAAACAATGCAAGTTGAGTGAGACTTGGTCAGATTCAAGTGTATACAAAAGATGCGGCATTTAAATACCCAATCAATTCAAAAATGTTAATACAAAAGACGCGACATTAAAATATGATTTGGTCTAATAAAATAGGGTTAGATTCCTTTTTATATGCTTAATATTTCTTATGTTCAAAGTTTTAGGATTTAACAATTTATTTTTGTTTGAATTGAATAATCAAAATTTATATGTAAGTGTTTTAATCATTTTGAAAATTTTCATGTAAAGTAAATATAAAATGTTTTTACATGAATGGATAGATATTATTTTTCTGAAAATTATGATATATTATTCATATTTTTCTGAGTTGAAATGAAAAAGATATGAATTTTCCAAATTCATATCCTATTTTTTGAATTAAAATGCCCTTTAATGCATGAAATAAATGCCCCTTTAACACGGTTCCGCATACGAACCGGTGTTAAAGCAGACTTTCTTTAACACCGGTTCGTATGCGAACCGTGTTAAAGGGGTGTTAATAAATGCGCTGAACGGAATCTCTTTAACACCGGTTCCGCCTCAACCGTGTTAAAGGGGTATTAAATGCGCCTCCTTCCTTTCATCCCCGTGCAGATCGAACTGCCAAGAGAGCGTAGAGCAGCCGCTGCCGTCGGAGCTAGCCGCCAAGACCGCCACCGCCACCGCCATCACGCACTGGCAGGCAGAGAGCAGCGTCCTCGCCCTCGCCCTCGCGGAGCCGTGTCCTCGCCTTGCCTCGCCGGAGCCGGAGCTGCGTCCTCGCCCTCGGCCGAGCCGAGCGTCCTCGCCTCGCCGGGAGCCGAGACGCTGGGCCCTCACGAGCAGCCGTATGTCAGAGCCATATGATGCACACTTGGTTCATAAACAAGTTTTGTCTAGTTTTCTTTTAAATCTTTGCCCACCGAAATTCATAAACACACTTGGTTGGTTGTGAAATTCATATGTATATATTTTTATCAAAATAATACCAATTTAATTGGGTTTTACTATTATATTGTTTAACAAGTTAATTATCATAGATGTAGTATTTTAGGAAAATGTACCGTTGTCCAAGTTGTGAAATTCATATGTATATATTTGTATGCTTAAATATTGCTAGCAAAATGTCGGTGATTATTTTACATGTGCGCTCTCATCGTTGCTAATATATGTAATCTTGTACTTTTGTCTTCATATTTAGTATTTACATTATTAAGAACTTTATTGAAATCAACACCAAACTATTACAAAGCTTTCTCATCTTATTAAAACCAGTTGGTGTGAATGCGTCAAAATTGAAGATGATCTCCATCCTAAGAACACACCGACGTGGTCAGTCACAAGCGATATGAAGTAGTTCCCCCATGTCGTCAGTCCAATAGGAGCAACCATTTCCCCACCAGTCTTGCTTGTCTTTTTTAATATAGTGTATCATATCCCCTTGTCCCAACAACATCCTCATCCTATGACATATGCATTTCACATTTCTCTAGTTACAACCCTTAACAAAATTCATTACACAAGGTCCATAGAGTCTGAGAGGAGAACGTGTTTCTCGGATAATTTGATTTTTAAAAATGTGCCACCAATTGCACATCTCACTAACATCGGGAAACTCGAAACTAAGATGGCATGTAATTATGGAGGGAGTAGTAGTATAGATAGGGTGTCAAGCGGGGCGGGTTCGCGGGCAACATAGTTTCATCCTGCTTAGGGTTTGGACCCCTCGGAACTCGTTTAAAATGATCAAGCATCCTTAGGGTTTTAATTTCATTTGTGTATTTATTTGTGTGTTTTTGTATGAATAATATGTATATTTGTGTATGAATCCAAGTCCACTTGAATGTTTACACTCTTACTCTAGATAATATTATTGTTTTAGAAACTATGGATCCACTTAGTAGAAACCTTGAAGAAGAAGAAATAATGGAGAACATTATTGATGAGGACACCTCACAATATCTGAACTTGGAGGGACATGATGACGACAGCTCAAGTACTAGTCATGGAGAAGATGAAGACTCCGGTGAACGCAATTTAGTGGTTACAAAGTCCGGCGAGGTATATGCATTGATTAAGCCTCTGCTGACTTCCACAAAGAATCTTCTTCTACATGTATTAATTAATGCTTCTTTCTTCTTTTAGCCCTCTAGATCGACTAGCCAGCAACCATCTTCTTCTACGAAAAAGAGCAAGCGAGGCGCGAGCCAGCGGTTGAAAGATCGTGCAAAGTTCACGATCGAAGCAGTCCGTGTTGATGGCAGGCCGATGGAGCCCAAGAAGGCCGCATACAAATTTGTACGTCAGGCTGGAGTTCTTGTTAGGCACCAAATCCCAATCATAATTGAAAATTGGAATAAGCCAAAGAAGGGTGACGGTACCTTTGTCGATGAAAGATCCAAAGAAACGCTTTGGAATTCGTTGTTGGTAAATTTCACCCTTCCGCCAAAGGAGGATGAAAACAACCCGGTTATAAAGGAAAAGGTCAAAGAGTGGACTCTAAAGAAGATGGCTGACGCTTTCCGCAACTGGAAGACAAAATTGAACAAATTTGTCAAATCTGGCGAGACTCCAAATTTCGAAGATGCATATTATGCGAAGATAAGACCTCACTGGCCCGAATTTGAGACATATAAAAAAAGTGCTATAGATAAAAAGAGGTCAGAAACCAATACGCTTAATGCCCTGAAGAAGGAATATCACCAGAGGACGGGGTCAGGTGGCTACATATCTCAGAGGCCTAAGTGGGAGGAAGCTGAGATGGCCCTACACGCTAGAGGGATCACTCCCCAGACAGATGGGTGGGACCTACGTGCAAAGACTTGGTTCTACGGAATCGGGGCAAGGTTGGACCCAGAAACAGGATTGTGTATCTTCCCAACCCTCCTTGCCAAACCCGTCACTGAACTCATCACGGCATACGAGGAAACATCCGCCAGGACCTTCCATCCCGACAGAGAGAATGACCAGCTCACACGCGCCATCGGTAAAAGAACACCTGGACATGCACGAGGCACGGGGGGGTATGGAAGGATGGGTTTGCCGAGAGAGACTCTTATAGATGGCGCGGCGAAAAGAAAAAAGAGCGTCAGAGCGGATGACACAGATAGAACATGCACTTGCGGGCTGCAGCGCAAGTGAATGCACAATGAGCCATCAAGCTACCGGCCCATCTCAGCACGAAGATCCTACATTGGAAGCTGCCGCCGGACTCTGAAAAGGAAGCGGTGGCTTCCACGGAGAACGTGTAGCCCACGCTTGAAATGGCGGGTCTCGATACCCGTGGATGAGATCACGGAGAGCGAACACGCTGAGCTGCATGTGAGATTAATGGGATTATCCATTAAGGTGGTATCCGGCTATGCCTTACCTCCTGTAGCTGGTGGAACTTACCACTGCCGACCGATTCCAGATGGCTATGCTATTGTCGGGGTGGATGAGGTTGTGAAGGAATATGAGGAAGCACAGCTTGACCATGCTACAGGTGAAGGGGAAACTCAACTCAAATTTGCAGTGAAAACAACCATTCTTTGGAAGAAGGAACACATCATGCTTCCAAATTGGAGGTCACTGGCACCCCCGCCGTCTCCGCAGCGTCAGTAGTCTGAGCCGCTTCAGCTATCTCCGGCGCTTCAGCCATCTCCTGCGCGGCAGCCATCTCCGGCCCGTCAGCCATCTCCGGTGCTTCAGCCATCTCCTCAGCGTAAGCGGAAGAGCACTGCCACGAAGAGCATCAGTAGCACTGCCACAAAGAAATCCGCAGGAAACCGTACGCCAAAGAGTTCAAAAAACTACTCCCGCAGCCTTCCTCCAAGCCATTGCCGGTTTTACCGTGGAATCGCAGCGACGAGGAGACCAATAGGATCTCGGAAGAACAGGTCAAGAAATTCTTTGCACCTAGACAGGCCGAGCCAAAGGAGAAAATAGATCCGGCGGTGGTGGAGAAGTTTTACAAAAATCTTTTGAAACCTGAAACCCCACTTGTGCCGGACTACGAGCGCCAGATTTTGAAGGCGGATGCAAGGCGCCATAGGGAGACTGAAAGTAGCAGTCGTGAGGCACCCCAAAAAACAGTTCCCATGCTCGGAGAGCAGGAAAACCAATCATGCGCCCCGCTCCAAATGTTCGACACACGGGACGCTCCTCCCGTAAATGATTACGAGGCAGAGCTACAAAGAAAGGCCAATGAGATGGGGATGACTTACATTGCATACTTGAACGTCATGGGAGACAACTTGCCCAAATGCGATGCCAACCCCATACAACCATGGAAGTATGGGAAGAATCTCGTCAAGAAAGAGGAGCTCAAGAATCTACCAACAAAGATGCGAAAATTGCACAAGTGGTACCTTGATTTCTGCAAGACGAGAAAAGAAGAATGGATCACGGCGCATATAAGAGATGAGATTTTCTTCTGCGGAGACGACGGGATCGACTTCAACATTCAAGACTTGCATTTTCTATTCAATCAGAAGGAACTCGACAAAGCTGCCATCAGCCTTTATTGTCTGTAAGTACTATTTCTGTAATTTATATCTCATCTCATTCACTTCATTAATTGCATGTATATATATATGCTCACCATATATGTATATACTATTATGCAGGAAAAAGGTTATGGAATGCAAGAAAGGAGGCCCTTTTGACATTGGGTTCGTTGACCCAAATAGAGTTCATGAAGAAGTGGTAAGAACCAAACCCGGGCAAACAGAAGATTACTTGCTAAGGTCTTTCTTGAGACAACAAACCAAAAGGAAATACTATTGCCTTACAAATTCTCGTGAGTATCTGTTGCCTCTCTCTTGTACACATTCTATTTCGCTTACTCGATGTTAAGTGTAGCGATGATGAGTTATGCGTGCATAGGTTCCACTTTATTCGCTAGTCATTCAACCCGACTCAGAAAAGTCCTTGTCATGGACTCGTTTAAAAGAAAAAAGAGATATGGGCAGACTTTAGAGATGCTCGAGGTAATTTCAATCATATTATCGCACTAGATCGGCAACTTTCGTGACAACAAGTAATTAATTACTCCTTTATCCATTTTCTTTGGACGGGGTTTGGAAAAGGTTCACGGCAGGCCGTGGGTGAATGGTCAGAAGAACTAAAATTTGTAGACCAAAATGTAAGTAATACTAGCTATCTAGGTCTGCGTATCTCTTTGATTCTACTTCCAATTCCATTATATCATGCTTTATTGATTATTATTTTGATTGAACTCTCTATTCTCGTAAAGTGCGCATCGTGGGACACGGCAATAACTTATGTGGGTACTATGTTTGCGAGTTCATTACATAACACGATATGTGCGACGGGCCAAGCCGCACTAGAACAACTTAGAGTAAGTAAACAAAGTCCACAACATTATTTTATTACCATCAATTGTGTTGAGTTTTATTCTTACATATATATTGACGGCCCATTCTTCAGATATATTCAGATCGAACTGATGCGGGACCAACTCCTACCATTTGAACGCATACGAGCCATTCAAGAGGAATTGGCGGGGTTCATACTTGATGAGGTCGTCACGCCTGGCGGAGAACTCTTTAGATATCCACCAAAATGAACGATGACGATGTATGTGCCGATGACGATGTATGTGTCGATGACGATGTTTGTGTATAATAATAGTTGCTTAATTATTCATGTACTCATATGTACCGATGACGATTTATGTGTATACTGCTCCCGATCGATTCCCCCTCCCTCCCGCAAATCGCCCGAACGGGCAGGCAGAAGTCTACCGTGGCAGAGATTTAGGTCATTTTCCTGCCGCGGCAGAGTTCTACCGCGGCAGGAAAACGTCCTAAATCTCTGCCGCAGCAGAAGAACCTTTAACACCGGTTCCAGCCCCGAACCGGTGTTAAAGGGGGGGGCTGAGGCCTGCGGCAGCCCCACGTGCGCCACCCTTTAACACCGGTTCGTATAAGAACCGGTGTTCAAGGGGGCCCCCCTCTAACACCGAACCCTCAACAGCGGTTGAGGAACCGCTGTTAGAGGGCCCTCCCAACCGGAGTTAAAGGGGGGCTCTGCACTAGTGGCGTCATCATGGTCCACGGGAGCTTCACCCGATCGGACCACTGCGACAGGGACTTCAACAGAATCTCACAGTCATTCGGCATGCAGGAGGAGCTCGTAAGGCTCCGCGAGGTGACGGACAACGGGGCGCCCCCAGTCGCAAGACAGAACGCACCAGACATGTCCTTCGACTCCACCGTTAACACAAAGAAGGTGCAGGTCCATCCGACGGATGCCTCCAAGACGGCGCTGATCGACAACGACCTTAGCTCCGCATAGGAAAGCGCGCTCGTCGAATTCCTCCGTGAGCGCTGGGAAATCTTCGCCTGGTGTCCTACGGACATGCCAGGAGTTCCCAGGGAATTCACCGAGCACGCACTCAACGTCTTTCCAGACGCCAAGCCCGTCAAACAGTCCATCCGATGACTGTCCGAACCACGGGCCGAAGCATTCGGAGTCGAAGTCAACAGACTACTCGACGCAAACTTCATCGGGGAGATCAAGGAGAGCGAGTGGCTCGCCAACACCGTGATGGTCCCCAAAAAGAACACGGACATCCTGCGGATGTGCATGGATTTCACATCGCTGAACAAGCACTACCCAAAGGATCACTTCCCTCTCCCTCGGATCGATCAGATCATCGATTCAACTGCAGGATGCGAGAAGCTCTCCTTCCTCGACGCCTACTCAGGCTACAACCAGATTCGACTGAAGGTCGAAGATCAAAATAAAATGGCTGAAGAACGCAGGAGCCACGTACCAACGGTGCATGCAGGCATGCCTGAAGGACCAGATCGGCCGCAGCATCCAAGTCTATATCAACGACATAGTCATCAAAACAAGGGAGGCCAACACGCTCATCGACGATCTCCGCGAGACGTTCGATAACCTTGATCGATACAAGATCAAGATAAACCCAGAAAAATGCGCCTTGGCCCCTATCCGTCACCGCTAGGCTACTTCATCTCCCAGTGAGGGATCGAGGCGAACCCGAAGAAAATCCGGGCCATAATGGCCATGGAGAAGCCGAAGAACCTCAAGGGCGTCCAACAGCTTGCCGGGCGAATCGCGGCAGTGAGCAGATTCATCAGCCGCATGGGCGAAAAAGCTTTGTCGTTCTATCAGCTGCTACGCAAGGCAGACAAATTCGAGTGGACGCCCGAGGCGGACGACGCATTCGAAGATGTAAAGTGGTTGCTCTCTACCTCGCCCGTCTTGGTCACGCCAAAGGAGTGCAAGCCTTTACTACTGTACATAGCAGCCACACACCAGGTGGTAATAAGCACCGTACTGGTGGTCGAGCGACCCAAAGAAGGCAAGACCCATGGGGTCCAACGGCCAATCTACTACCTCAGCGAGGTATGACGCCGATAAAGCAGAGGTACCCTCACTACCAGAAACTCGCCTACGGCGTGTTCATGACGTCTCGTCGGCTGAGCCACTACTTCCAGGAACATCAGGTGATGGTCGTCAACGAGGCACCCCTGAACAGCATCCTGAACAACCCGGAGGCACAAGACGTGTGGCCCTATGGGGCATCGAGCTGTCACCTCTAGACATCGTCTACGAGAAGCGCCACGCGATCAAGTCTCAGCTCCTTCCAGACTTCCTCGTCCACTGGATGGATCTGCAGCTGCCAGACACACCGTACATGACACAGTCATGGACGATGCACTTCGACGGCTCCAAGCGCGAGGCCAGAGCAGGAGCCGGGGTCATACTGACCTCCCCGCAGGGCGACAAGATGAAGTACGTCCTCCAGATGAAATTTCGAGACTCCAACAACGAGGCCGAGTACGAGGCCTACATCCACGGCATGAGGATGGCCAAAATCTGCGGCGCAACGCGCCTGGTCATCTACGGAGACTCGAACCTCGTTGTCCAGCAGACGATGAACGAGTGCGACGCACCGCCACCAACATGATTGTGTACCGCGCACTCTACAACGCACTTGAAGGATACTTCAACGGCTGCGAGCTTCGGCACATTGGAAGAGAAAGCAACGAAGATGCCGACAGACTCGCCAACATCGGCTCCACCTGCGCACGGATTCCACCAGGTGTGTTCCTCGAACAGATCTGTGTACCGTCCATCAAAAGGAAATTCCCGAAGGGATCACCCGAAGAAGCAGAACACTCGGGGGCTGCGCTACCCGAAGGACAGGAAGGTCCTGAAAAGCTCGACACAGAAGTCGCAGTGGTCAACCTAATGCAGGTCATGGCAGTCGAAGAAACTTGGACACGGCCATACCTCAGGTACCTGATAGACGGAGAACTGCGTGATAGCCCGACAGATGCCTGGCGCATATCTCGCCGGTCCAAGGCCTTCACCATCATCAATGGCGAGCTGTACAAGCTCAGCATTTTGGGTGTACTCCAAAGGTGCGTCACCATCGGTGATGGTAAAACCATCCTCCAAGACATCCACGAGGGCATCTGCGGCCATCATGCGGGCAGTCGCGCCCTTGTCGCCAACGCTCTACGAGCCGGATTTTACTGGCCAACGGCCATGAACGATGCCAAGGACATCGTCCGAAGATGCAATGGGTGCCAGAGGTTCGCCGACAAACCACACGCACCCGGATCAGAGCTTAGGCCCATACCTCTGGCCTGGCCTTTCGCCCAATGGGGGCTCGATATGATCGGAAAACTGCCAAGGTCCTCGAAAGGAGGTCACGTCTACCTCCTGGTCGTAGTCGACAAATTCACCAAGTGGATTGATGACATGCCCGTCACTAACCAAAAGGGCAAAACTGCCGTCAAATTCTTCGAATCCATTGTCTACATGTTCGGCGTGTCGTGCAGCATCATCACCCACAACGGGTCAAACTTTATCTCCAAATAATTTCAGGACTTCTACGAAGACCTCGGAATCAACATCACATATGCCTCTGTGGAGCACACGCAAACGAACGGGCAGGTCGAAAAGGCCAACGGCCTCGTCGGTGCTGGCATCAAGAAGCGCCTAATGAGCCCACTTGAGCGACTCGTAGGAGCCTGGACACAGGAGCTACCCTAGGTCCTCTGGAGCTTCTGCACGACACCGAACAGCTCAACTGTCTACATGCCCTTCTTCATGGTGCACGGAGCCGAAGCCGTGCTACCAGCAGAGGTACGCCATAAGGCCCCATGCGTCGTCGCATACAGCGAAGCCGAATCAACGGCCACACTCGAAGACGCCGTCGACAGACTCGACGAAGCACGTGACATAGAAGCATCTCGATCAGCGGTGTATCAACAGAGCCTCCGCAATTACCACAGCCGACGGCTGCGTCCAAGGTCCTTCGTCGAAGGAGAGCTAGTCTTGCGACTCAAGCAAGAGCAACCGAAGAAATTCGAGTCACCATGGGAAGGACCCTACATCGTCACTGAAGTCATCCCAGGTGGCGTCTATTGAAGGAAATATGCCCTAGAGGCAATCACAGAGATGATTATATTTCATATGTATCCATGAGTTATTGTAATGTTCCTTGAATATCCATATCAGGCAACTTGTATTGATTGGCAATTATGTGAATTGTTTGTGAAACTCTTTACTTGTATGTTTATTTAAGAGTTGTCCCTAGTCGGAGTTCATGTGAGGACACACATGAATATTAGACTAGCACATCGATTGGTTGATGACTATGTTTCGCAAGTCATAGACATGGAGATGTCAAACCAATGATGTGGACACATGTTATGAACATGGGGTTGGGTGACCCAACCCGAGATCGGCAATTAGTTGTAGCTCTCTCTCTACACATCGTACGTTTGTCCTTAGACCTGAGATTGTCGCATGTACTTGAGATGTGGATCGACCTACTTTGGGGCTATCAAACGCACGTAACAGAGGTAGTTATAAAGGTAGATTTCGGTTTGTCGAAGCATGCTACAAGGCATGGTCAATCAAGATGGGATTTGCCCTCTCTACTTGAGAGAGATATCTCCGGCCCCTCGAGTGATCGGATCCAGAAATGCATGGTCGTGCTACCTATGGTTAAGAGTTAACCTAGTAAAGGGATTCCGAATCACGGTATCGAGAAAGGGAGGTCAGCTTGGAGCTAGACCAAATATCGTGAGGCAAAGGGAAAGACATGTACTAAACCTTGTGATGGTTCGTCCGATATGATCTTTGTATGCGTTTAGGAGTTGGCACGTCTTGCTAGAGGCCGCTACCAACTATTGACAGAATAAGTGTATTCGTGTCATGTCTATGCGCATATGAACCTATAGGGTCACACACTTAAGGGGTTGGAAGCCTAATGAGGATTGAATCCGAATTAGACTAGGCTTAGGCTACTAATGGGCTGCTAATGTAGAAGCCCACTAGAGACGCATATATAAGAGAGGGTGGGGCGAGCTGACCAGGGTTAGACCTGACATCATTCCCAGCCGCCACTCCTCACGCCTGTGTTGCACGCGGACCTAGCGATCCGGCGTCGGCGCTTCCATCCTGCGTGTGGATACCTCGAGGCGCATCATGGCGCTTGGACGAAGTCGCAAGGGGAGCTGCTCGTGGGACGAGGAAAAGGAGGAGACGTGGAACGTCTGCACTGCCTCGACGCGCTTCATCAATTCTGCAACTGCACGTCTAGTGGTAATCCCGTGATCTATGACAACAGTAATGCTGGTATACGTGGTAGAATTTTTTTGATTTGCGCTAGTGTAGCCTACCCGTATCCCTACAGTGGTATCAGAGCCGATGCTGTTCAGTTATAGTTTCGGGATGTTTGCATATGGTGATATGCATATTGATATGAATGATGTGATCGTGTATATGGCGGTGGTTCAGGATTGATCTATAATCTTGCTTTCCGTGATCCTAATTCTGAGGTTGTCGAACGACTTACCCCTACCGGTCGGTTTCCGCCATCGGGGTAGACAGTGACACATAAATCCTGTTGAATCACGCGAAGATCAATATGATTGATCGAATCGGAACCTAGATCTAAAATCGATGTACCTTGATCAAAGGAGTTTGATTGAATCGGGACAGGAGTCGGTTTATGGTAAATTTGATTTGCCGATCAAAATCCTTGAAGAAAATTGTGAAGATTCGATCTCTCTACTTGAGATACCGCGAGGGGCGCTTCCCCTTCGAACCCCGCAGGGGGAGACCCCCTAGACCCCCCTTAATCGTAGCCCCTTTTGTATCTCGTTAAGGTAACTAGGTGTTGCAAGGTCACATGATCCGGTAGAATGCGATTCTATGCATAACTTGTTTTTGCAGGATGTATGTGATCAGTATGGCCCATATGTGTATGTGATGCATGTATGAAATTTATCATGACCTGCGTGTCGTGAGTAGGGCAACACGGCTAGAGCCATGTGTGTTGTCAATTATTGTAATGGCATGCGTGCCAACTTGTGATGATCCCAATACTATGTAACTTTGATTACTAGCTGTTAGGAGTAATAGATTGTATTAGTTCTTGGAGGACTCATCACTTGGAGGATGGATCACATGGAACATGAAGATGGAGATCATCATGGTGGACAGGTTCTATGGCAATGGAGATCACCATGAGAAAATGGGCCATACTGTGTCACATCTATGTGAATGTTATTCTTATGCATTTTACTACTATGCATGCTTATATGATAGAAGTAGAACGATCCCTCACAAAGTTTAAGTTAAACCATGCCCTCCCAACCAAACCTTGCACCATCCTATGCCCTGTACAATCGTTGGTGGGCCTATGAAATTAGGGTGCCGCGGTTTTCCTTGGCTGGATGGGTTTGTATCGGATACCTACACGCATAAGGGTTGGTGAACTTGACAAGGTCATCTTAACAGTTAAGGACCTTGGGGCATAAAGGTTGGGCGCCTAGTTTTGACATAGAGATGTCACCCAACAACAAGAGTCATATGTGATATGATTAGCAAGTGTTGCTTACTGATTTACCTTGTCTTCTAGCAGTGATGCTAAAGCTCACTAGTCGAGTTGTTAATTGTGGATCTTGAATCACTTAGTATCAATAGAGGGATATTGATTTAAGTGGGAGTATATTCTATTAAATTGTTTAATATGTTTTACTCTTTCATGGTTACATGGCTTAGTATTTTGCATGTTTTCTGTTGTAGATCAATGGCACCGAACACTACATCACCTTTTTCTTTGCGTTCGATTCTTCACAAAGATAAACTTAATGGAACAAACTATTCGGACTGGGTTCGTAACCTGAGAATTGTTCTCAGGTCTGATAAAAAGGAAACGGTTCTGGATAACCCAATCCCCGATGAACCTGCTGATAATGCATCTGCTGCCCTAAAGAACGCCTACAAGAGAGCATGTGATGATTCTCTTGAGGTTAGCTGCCTTATGCTTGCATGCATGGAACCTGAACTCCAAAAGAAGTTTGAGGATTAGGATGCCTACGATATGATCGTTGCGCTTAAGGACATGTTCCAAGATCAGGCAAGGACTGAGGGGTACAATGTTGCCAAGTCCTTTGTCGAATGCAAGCTATCAGAGGGAGCAGCTGTAGGCCCCCATGTGATCAAAATGGTTGGTTACAGTCAGACTTTGGAAAAGCTTGGTTTTCGACTAGGCCAAGAGTTGGCCACTGACTTCATTTTGGCATCTCTTCCATCCAGCTATGGGCAGTTCATTTCGAACTACCATATGCATGGGGTGGAGAAGGGCCTTAATGAATTATGTGGGATGCTTAAAACAGCAGAAAGTTACATGAAGAAGTGTGCAGGGCATAGCCATGTGATGGCTGTGCAGAACAAGCCTAGCTTCAAGAAAAAGGGTACTTCTTGGAAGAAGAAGGGAAGGGCTAAGGATACGATCCCTAAGTCTGCACCCAAGCAAAAGGCTGGACCTGTAGAAGACACTGAGTGCTTATTTTGTCATGAACATGGCCACTGGAAGAGAAACTGCAGCAAGTACCAGGCTTCTTTGAAGAAGAGTGGAAGTAAGAGTACTTCCAACTCAGGTACGCTTGTTGTAAATGTTATGGACATTCTTCTCGCTGATTCCTATGTTAACTCTTGGGTATTTGATACCGGATCGGTTGCTCATATTTGCAATTCGATGCAGGGGCTAATAAGGACTAGAGAAGTGCAGAAAGGCGAAGTGGATTTTCGCGTCGGAAATAAAGCAAGGGTTGCTGCATTGTTCGTCGGCGTCATGCAACTTCACCTTCCGTCAGGATTTATTATGGAGTTGAATAATTGTTATTACATTCCAAGTATGGGTCGAAACATTTTATCACCTTCATGTTTGATGAAGGATGGATATTCATTTGCGAGTATAAACAATGGTTGTGTAATCTCTAAGAATGATATGTTTATGGCTAATGCTCCCATTGTGAATGGGTTATTTATTTTAAATCTTGATGATGCATCTGTTTACAATGTTAGTGCTAAAAGGCTTCGGCCTAATGATTTGAGTCCTACCTATTTATGGCATTGTCGTTTGGGGCATATAAGTGAAAAGCGCATGAAGAAGCTCCATGGTGATGGTCTTCTAACTTCGTTTGATTTTGAATCATACGAGACATGTCAGGCTTGTTTACTTGGAAAGATGACCAAGTCAACTTTTTGGGTTTACGAGAGGCGACATACTTGTTGGAACTCATACATCTTGATGTATGTGGGCCAATGAGCACGACAACAGAGGAGGATATCACTACTTCATTACTTTCATCGATGATTTGGAGATATGGTTATGTCTACTTGATGAGGCATAAGTCGAAACTTTTGAAAAGTTCAAAGAGTTTGAGTGAAGTAGAGAATCAACGTGGCAAGAAAATAAAGGCCTGCGATCGATCATGGAGGTGAATATTTGAGTCACGAGTTTAGCGATCATCTTAAGAGTTGCGGAATTGTTCCACAACTTACGCCGGAACACCTCAAAGGCGGGGTCTCGAACGGCGAATCGAACTTTGTTGGACATGGTTCGATCTATGATGAGCGATCGGATTTACCATTGTCATTTTGGGGTTACGCTCTAGAAACGGCAGCTTTCACACTTAATAGGGTACCATCTAAATCCGTAGTTAAGACACCATATGAGATGTGGTGAAAGAATCCCGGCTTTGTCTTTTCTAAAGATTTGGGGTTGTGATGCATTTGTCAAGCGACTTCAGTCAGACAAGCTAACACCCAAATCGGATAAGTGCATTTTCGTGGGATATCCAAGGGAAACTTTAGGGTATTACTTCTACAACCGAGAGGAGGGCAAAGTGTTTGTCGCTCGTAGCGGTGTTTTCCTAGAGAAAGAGTTTCTCACAAAGGGAACAAGTGGAAGGTCGGTGCGACTTGAAGAAGTTCAAGAAGAGCCAATTGGGATGCTTCTGACAGTGATGCTAATGAGAACAAGTTGTCACAACCACGAAGGTCGGCGAGGCTCTAAGCCTTGAGGAATTATTATTGTTAGACAATGATGAGCCTGCGACCTATGCAGAAGCGATGGTGGACCCAGACTCTGAGAAATGGCTGATCTCCATGAGATCCGAGATAGAGTCCATGGGAGACAATCAAGTTTGGAACTTGGTTGACCTGCCTGATGGTTTTAAAGCCATCGAGTGCAAATGGATCTATAATAAGAAGATTGATATGGATGGAAATGTTCACATCCATAAATCTCGACTTGTTGCAAAAGGTTTTCGACAAGTTCAAGGAGTTGACTACGACGAGACTTTCTCGCCCGTAGCGATGCTTAAATCTATACGGATAATTCTAGCAATTGCCGCACATTTCGACTATGAAATATGGCAGATGGATATCAAGACGGCTTTCCTAAATGGAATCCTAACTGAGGACGTGTATATGATGCAGCCCGAGGGTTTTGTCGATCCAAACAATGCTGGAAAGGTATGCAAACTTCTGAAGTCCATTTATGGACTGAAGCAAGCATCTCGGAGTTGGAATATTCGATTTGATGAAGTTGTAAAGGAGTTTGGCTTCATCAAAAACGAACAAGAACCTTGTGTTTACAAGAAGGAAAGTGGGAGAGCGCTGGTATTTCTAATCTTATATGTAGATGACATATTGCTGATTGGAAATGACATTCCTATGCTCGAGTCTATTAAGACCTCATTGAAAAATAGTTTTTCGATGAAGGACTTGGGAGAAGCGGCATATATTGGGCATCAAGATCTATAGAGATAGATCAAGGAGGCTAATTGGATTAAGCCAGAGTACATACATTGACAAAGTGT
The DNA here is from genome assembly GCA_030063025.1 of Avena longiglumis. NCBI lineage: Eukaryota > Viridiplantae > Streptophyta > Magnoliopsida > Poales > Poaceae > Avena > Avena longiglumis. The sequence goes on along the minus strand of CP125974.1, from coordinate 6,073,665 downwards.
TGAAACGGTTCAGCATGGAAGAGTCTAAGAAGGGATTCTTGCCCATGTCTCATGGCATAAAACTCAGCAAGACTCAGTGTCCTTCGACTACTGATGAGCGTGAGCGCATGAGTAGGGTTCAATATGCTTCGGCTATTGGATCCATCATGTATGCAATGATTTGTACTCGCCCAGATGTTTCCTATGCTCTAAGTGTTACGAGCAGATACCAGGCTGATCCAGGTGAAGGTCATTGGACAGCGGTAAAGAACATCCTTAAGTACTTAAAAAGTACTAAGGATGTGTTCCTAGTTTATAGAGGTGAGGATGAACTCAGTGTAAAGGGTTACACAGATGCGAGTTACCTTAACGACTCAGATGATTCGAAATCGCAATCAGGTTATGTGTTTGTCATGAATGGTGGTGCTGTGAGCTGGAAAAGTTCCAAGCAAGATACGGTGACTTCCTCTTCAACAGAAGCTGAATATATTGCTGCCCTTGGAGGCCGTAAAGGAAGCTGTTTGGATTAGGAATTTCCTGATCGCTCTCGGTGTGGTTCAGGGCGCGTCCAATCCCTTGGACGTTTATTGTGACAACAATGGTGCTATTGCACAAGCCAAGGAACCTAGACAGCACCAGAAGAACAAACATATTCGCATGCGTTACCATCAGATTCGAGAGTTCGTTGAGGATGGTAGTGTCATGATATGCAAAATACATACGGACTCAAATGTTGCTGATCCCTTGACTAAGCCTCTCCCGCAGCCCGCGCATGAAGCGCACACAAGAGCAATTGGTATTAGATACATTTTAGATTGACTCTAGTGCAAGTGGGAGACTGAAGGAAATATGCCCTAGAGGCAATCATAGAGATGATTATATTTCATATGTATCCATGAGTTATTGTAATTTTCCTTGAATATCCATATCAGGCAACTTGTATTGATTGAAATTATGTGAATTGATTGTGAAACTCTTTACTTGTATGGTTATTTAAGAGTTGTCCCTAGTCGGAGTTCATGTGAGGACACACATGAATATTAGACTAGCACATCGATTGGTTGATGACTATGTTTCGCAAGTCATAGACATGGAGATGTCAAACCAATGATGTGGACACATGTTATGAACATGGGGTTGGACTGACCCAACCTGAGACTGGCAATTAGTTGTAGCTCTCTCTCTACACATCGTGTACGTTTTGTCCTTAGACCTGAGATTTTCGCATGTACTTGAGATGCGGATCGGCCTACTTTGGGGCTATCAAACGCTGCACCGTAACAGGGTAGTTGTAAAGGTAGTTTTCGGGTTTGTCTTGAAGCATGCTGCAATGCATGGTCAATCAAGATGGGATTTGCCCCTCTCTACTTGAGAGAGATATCTCTGGGCCCCTCGAGTGATCGGATCCAGAAATGCATGGCCGTTCTACCTATGGTTAAGAGTTAACCTAGTAAAGGGATTCCGAATCACGGTATCGAGAAAGGGAGGTCAGCTTGGAGCTAAACCAAATATCGTGAGGCAAAGGGAAAGACATGTACTAAACTTTGTGATGGTTCGTCCGATATGATCTTTGTATGCGTTTAGGAGTTGGCACGTCTACCAACTATTGACAGAATAAGTGTATTCGTGTCATGTCTATGCGCATATGAACCTATAGGGTCACACACTTAAGGGGCTGGAAGCCTAATGAGGATTGGATTCGAATTAGACCAGGCTTAGGCTACTAATGGGCTGCTAATGTAGAAGGCCACTAGAGACGCCTATATAAGAGAGGGTGGGGCGAGCTGACCAGGGTTAGACCTGAGATCATTCCCAGCCGCCACTCCTCACGCCTGTGTTGCACGCGCGGACCTAGCAGTTCGACGTCTGACGCATCCACCCTGTACGTGTGAATACCTCGGAGGCGCTGCATCTGTAGCGCTTGGACGAGCCGCGCAAGGGGAGCTGCTCGTGGGACGAGGAAAAGGAGGAGACGTGGAACGTCTGCACTGCCTCGACGCGCTTCATCAATTCCGCAACTGCGCGTCTAGTGGTAATCTTGTGATCTATGACAACAGTAATCCTGGTATACGTGGTAGAATTTTTTTGATTGCGCTAGTGTAGCCTACCCGTATCCCTACACCTATCGCCTCAGGCACGTGGAGTCCGGAGTTGCACACTCCAACCCATGGAACGTCGCACAATTGCGATGGTTCTACCCCTAACTACCCCCCTCCTTTTACTTTCAATAAGGCTATTCAACCAAGGCTACTCAGCCGAACAATGTACCTTCTCCTTACGATATAAATAAAGCCAAGTGTCTCGCCCCAAATTTTTGTCTATTGTTCGTATTTTACTCCATGTTACAACACACTCGAGGGATCCCCTCACCTTACCACTTCGTTGACTGAGAATAATGTGTGTACACCTGAGTAGCTGACCACGTCAGGCTAACGAAAAGGGCACGCATACAAATAAGGCACCACGTGCCAACAACAACAAACCTTTATAGAAAAGGGCACAACACGCCTAGTCGAATACATACAAATTTTACATCTACCTTTTTACAGGTCCTACCTATTCTGGAGAATCACCTGCGCACGATGCTCAAAGAGATCTACAATTTGTTCGACACACTGCCTTACAGCCGCATAATGTGGACGCATATCCCACATACCACCATCCGGCCGAAGAGGCAGCCCAGCTGCCACAATAGTAAGATCTACATCGGGACGATCCAGCCGAACAAGAGAAAGCGCAGCCTTCGCACCTGCAACAAGCTGATGCCGTACCAGCTCCCTGACATGATGCATATCCCGAAACTTTGCCAGCAGGCTCCATAGAGTCGACAGTGCCTCATCCAGGGGAAACATCACGTGAAGAATCAACGCAAACGAAGCCTTCGCTTGACGCAGCACCCGCGACACCTGGTGAACACGATCCTGTCACTGTCGACAGTTGCAAGGACCATGGCACGATCACGGTCCATCCAGAAAAAATCGCCGGCCTCCATGTCCTGTTGGGTCAGGCAGTTGATCCGAACAGCAACACGCTCCTTTTCCTCCTTAGGAACAAGGTTAACACCTGCAACAATGGCAAAATAAGATGATCGGCCAGCAGGCGCACCCGAAACAAGGAGCAGCAGCTCGAAAAACTTACATTGAAGCTGTTCGGCGAGACGACGCAACTCCCCATCAAATACTCCTCTCTGGCAGCACCCCGCTCCGCCTTCGACTTCCAAACGTCGGCGTGGCCATGCACTCCAAGCAATTCTTTCTCAAGACTACGGATGCGGTCACGAAGAAACAAAAGCTGCGACGTACCATCCAAAGATGGCCGCAGCTGCGGCGCGGGCGAAGTGCTAACGAGATCATCACCCAAAGGTCCCTAGGGGAAAAGAAGGCAGCGATATGAACAAACACTCAAATGGACAAAGAGCTCGGAGATTCATTATATGCAGCAAAAAGCCACTGCGTGGCACAAGGACTGTTCATGGACATAATTACAACAAAATAAACAAAGCTATCGTACAACTACAAGGACTAAGAAGCTGCATCCTGAGTAGCCTCGGAGCCAGACTGCCTGCTCTTGGCCTCCCCCTGCTGCCTCAACGCGTACTCAGCCAGCAAGTCAATCAACTTCGGCCCATAATGTTTACATCGGCCAGCGTAGAGGGCAAAGGCTACCTCAGATCCGTCAGCAGCCATTGGCATCTCGGAGGTGACCTGATAAAGATCCAGCTCCACTCCAGACGCCAGGGCCATCGCCAGCCCGGCGGATGCACCGATGCCTTTATGCTTGCGCTTGTACGCCACCGGCGCGTCGGCTAACAGCGCATCTGCCAGCGAGTCGCCATCCTCGAGGGCGACGCCCTTGGGGATGAGCTCCTTATAGAAGCACCCAAGAACCTCCTTGTCCTTGGCGAGTGAGCCGACCACGGTACTGCAGCGGTCTTCGACCGCCGCAGTGGCATCATCCAGAGCACTTCCGTGCTCCAGAGCATCGCGGTCAAACTCGATGCCTGCGGCATCTACACGAATGGAAGAGGTGACGTGAATAAAAAGCAAAACAAGAAAGAACAAGGAGGCCGAAAAGACAAGACGCAACCACTCACCCGAAATAGCCTTGGCAGCCACCATCAGCTTGCCGGCTACCTCCTTCTCGCGCGAGGCCGCAGCGGTGGCGAGTTGCTCCTAGTGCTCCGTAGCCTCCTGCTGCAGGTGCTCCTTGGTCGCGGCTGCGTTGGCTAGCTCCTGCTCGAGGCGCTCCTTCGCACCAACGGTGTCCTCGGTCTTCTTCTCCGCTCGCCCAAGGCTCTTTTTGAGAGCATCAAGCTCGCGGAGGATGGTATTGTTGTCCTCTGCAAACAGTAGAACACTTATCAGATCAAAGAAAAGGAAATAGAAGAAGACGCAAAAAGACCAAGCCATGAACGTACCCTGAAGCTGCTTGAAGCCGGCCTCCAACGCCAGGTGCTGCTGCACCAGTTGGTTCGCACCTTGCACAAAAGGCTGCAAAAAGACACTACTCGTCAAAATAAAGGCTCGGGGGCGATGGCCAAATAACGAGCAAGACAGAATACACACACAAAAAGAACGCTCGGGGGCTCCCCCAAGGCAAGTACCAACAAAAAAGAAAAAAAAAGGCATGATCAGCAGATCACCCGAAAGAGGCTCGGGGCTCCCCCCGAGGCATGAAGAAAAATGACCAGCAGATCATCCGAAAAGGCTCGGGGGCTCCCCCTGCGGCAGAAAACAAAATCACTTAAATGGTTAGACGGCGACTCCGAAGGTTCGCCTGTAGTCTTCTAAGGGACAACCACCCGAGCCTCCTGCGGAGAAGGGTTCAGAGCAGCGCCCTCAGAGGTGACCACCGTCTGAGGAGGAGGAGGAGGAGCAACCTTTGACTCCCCCACCATCTCCCGAGCGCCATCGCTGAAGGATCCGTCAGAAGAGTGGCTGCAAAAGAAAACATCAGACAAGAACAATCAAGAAAAATCAAAAGAGAACAAAAGGCAACTGGATAAAACTTACGAGTCGAGATCGCTCAAGTCAAAGACAGACGGGGTCCTCCTGCCCTTCTTCTCTTCCTTCTTCTCTTCTTTCTTCTCTTCCTTCTTCCGCTTCGCCGGCGGGTGCGGCGCTACAGCCCGCACGGGAACATCAGGAATAGGAGAGGAAGAGCCCCCGTCCCCCACTGTGACGCTCATGGCACAGCGGGTCCCTAGGCGTCGGCGGAGTCGAAGCATCCGACGTCTCGCTCGATCTCCGCGTCCGCTTTCGAGTATGCTCCTCGCTAGACTCAAAAACCTCCTCAGCCGGAGACCGCGCCGAAGGAAGCTCAGACATGGAATCCACTACCTCATTGTTCGGTGCATCCGAAAATAGTTTGGGTAGTGGCGGCGACATGCCCGGCACCTTGAACTCCTACGCAAAAGAAGCAAATTTGTAAGCACACAAGCAAATACAAGGAAAACACAGTCGAAAAAAGTGCTACGCGCACATCCCAGATCTACACCTGTGAAACCGGACGAGAAGTAGCGAACGGAGGAGTCAGCGACTTCCCCGGGATATCCTCTCCAGCCTTGTACTTCAACAGCGAACGAAGAATCCCGTCGAGATCCCCCTTGGAAAACTCCTCAGCCGAAACCCTAGTCGGATCATGACGACCAGAATAAAGGAACATCGGGTGCGCCCTAGCCTGGAGCGGCTGCACCCGACGTTTAAGGAAGGTGCGGATGATATCCACACCGTTCACCTCTTTATCCGGAATCAACTGGAGATCCTCCACCCGACGATAGAGCACCTCTATCTCCGCCACCTCGCCATCCAAGATCTGGTTCTTCCAGGACCTCTTCGGCTCGATTTTCTAGGAGGGGTCGAAAGGAGCAAGACCAAATTTTTGTCCGGCCACTATGGAGTCGCGGATGTAAAACCACCGCCTCCGCCAGTATTGGACAGACTCGGACATAGAAAAGGAGAAGAAAAGCAAGTTGGATTTAAGGGAAATGATGTAGCCCCTAATGGGATAAACACCATCGGAGCCAGATTGCCTCTTCACGGAATAGAGCTTCCGGAAGAGGCCAAAGTGTGGCTCGATACCGAACCAACACTCGCAGAATGTGATGAAGCAGGCGACATGAAGAAGAGAGTTTGGGGAAAGATGATGAAGCTGGATGCCATAAATAAAAAGCAATCCACGGAGAAAATCGTGGATTGGAAAAGAAAGGCCCCGAAGGACAAACGCGATGAACATGACCCGAAACCCAGCGGGAGGACGAGGAATTACCTCGTCGCCGGGGACTCTGACGGCCTCCCTATCCTGCGGGATAAGATCCCGCTCACGAAGCTTGTGGAGGTCACCCTCGCGCGTCTCCGATCGCCGCCAGCCACCATCGGTGACGCGAGTGGCGGCGGAACCCTTTTTGCCGCCGGTGGCAGCACTGGTACCAACTGCAGTTGAGGACTTCTTGGGCTTCCCCATCGCAGTACGGCGGTGACGGCGATGAGCACGCAAAATCAAGGAAGGAAAAGCTCGGGGAAATTCCAGCACAGTGAGAAAGCTCAAGGAAGATGGGAGCAGTGAAATAGGAATGGCTGCGGTGAAAACAAACTAACTTTTCCCCAATGATTATAAGGACAAGGACGATGCACGGCGACCGTCCATCAGGAAGACCTAGAGCCAACACCAAGATCTGACCGTCCACGTGTCAGCCCAGCAGTGAATCGTCGCTCACACGCCGTCCACTATGCACGGAAATCGAGGTGACACCGTAATTATCTCCACTCCATGTGTGACCAGTCAACTCAAAGTCAGAAGGTGCGACCCATGTTCGTCCAGTCACATCATCTCTGGCGCCGCAGACGCTTGAGGTCATCGATCGTCAGCACTGACGTCATCAAAATCTATACTAGCAACGATTACAATTCTTCGGCTAAGAGTGCTCACTCGAATCTACGATTTGACTAAATACTCGGGGGCTACTCCTATCAGGAGCGCTGGCCGCGCACCCGAAAATGATCAAAGTACTAAATCATTGAACTATTTTTCGAGTCCAACGTCGAGTATACGACTCCACTACGGACTCGGGGGCTACTCCCATAGAGAGGATGGATCCAAGCATCCGAAACATTTGTGTCCTACGGACCTAAAAGTCAACAAAGACCGAATTAAAGTCTCGCCGAGTCACGAGCAATGACACTCGGGAGCTACTCCCATAGGGAGCGCTGGTCGCGCACCCTATGAATTCTTCGACTGCGATCCTTCGGATCAGCATGCAAAAAAATTTCGGCAACTCTGCCTCAACCAACGCTAAGTGAGTAAACATACTCCTTGGCCACCCGAAACACCTTCACGGTGATAAAATTTCGGATGTTGTGTCTACGACGCAAAGATAAGACCTACAGATACCATCTGATGGCCTGGTAACGCACACGACTGCGCTCTGCTAGTAAAAACCCGTGCCAAATGGCAGATGACAAATCCCGACGGACGCGTTGGGTACATCACTTAATATTCACTGGAATTCCACTCCTGTAAGTCCTCCGCGGCATGAGTCAAATTACGCCAGCATACGTTCCGGGTTCGAGTCGAGGGACTCGAATCTGAAGAAGATCGTGTTGTTTTGTCCTAAGACAGTTAACTGATCCTGATCTGTCAGGAGAGTCAGGCACACGCATCAACAATCCCTACACACTCAAATCATTCTCTAGACAAACAGAGATAGCTGCACCCGAAGGATTGAAGAGTACTCATCCCAACCTATGATTCGACTGAACACTCGGGGGCTACTGACATGGTTATACCCTACGGGTACATGACCTTAGCATACCTGGTCCAGCCCAAGGAAGGCCCACGGCGAATATGCACCAGCCCATGAAGATTTTCGGGTGACCAAGGCCCATGACGCCTTCGGATCCTTGGAGAGCAAGACTAGAGTAGATAGAATATTCAAAGGGGTAAACCCTAAAACCTGTAACCGACTCGGTCTGTGCCTGGGACCTGCCTACTTCTATGTAAAGGCTAGGAGGGCACGACGAGGAGGGCACTTCATACCATCGCATACACACCTCCACGCCAGATTGCATCTGCGCACCCCTGTAACTTTCGGTTCCGCCATAATCAAGAATAGACAAGCAGGAGTAGGGTTTTCCCTCCAGGGGCCTGAACCTGGGTAAATCTCGTGTCCCCTGGTTGCTTGTCTGTTGACCGTTCCACGATCTCCAGTACCCCCATATTCTCCAAAACCCAAGCTCATAACAATGGGCATTGACGAGATTAAACCTCGTCACTAGTGTTGTTTTGACCTTATGATTAGTGATTATTGTTGTAGCATGACTTGTTCCAAATAATTGGGATTGCTTAGTGTGCCTTGGAGGAATCATGCGTTGTTTAGCATACAAAAGCATAATATTGTGGTATTCTCCTTGATGCTTTGTTTGAGTTAACTTGGCACATGCTCACACCATGTTATGACTATGAACAAGTCACCATAGCCTCTATGATCATTTAGTCCTTGACTTGTAGTACCACTCTATACTTTGATTAGTAATGTTTTGTCGCTCTGCGGGATTATGGTCATTATTGCTCTCTTAGTTGGTCGCTCCCAGTATTTTTCTAGCCTCCACTTGTATGAGTAAGCTCTACTCATGCATCCAACTCCCAAGAAACCAAGTTATTCCAAAGTGTCCACTATAAATTCCTATGCATGGTGTGTTACACCATTCCAAGTTATTCTTGTTTTCATCTATCTTCCAATTAAAAAGCATTTTGTTATGTGAAAACTTAGTGATTAAAGCCCTCACAAAGTTGATGGAACACTTTATTTTTCTTGCCCCTAATAAACTTGAACCATTGTGTCATCTATGTTGTATATGCTTGCACTTATACGTTGGGATTAGCAGAACCGTGCTGTCACGGGGAACGCTTTCAACACTTTTTGGATCTCTATCCAGTTGGTATCATGCTCTTTTGTCTATGGATGTAGTCGGTGTGAAATAAAAGGGGAGCTTGTAAGTCCATGGCGTTATGTATTTTGTGTTAGACAAACGCCTGGGCCACTAGCCTAATCCATGCCTAATCATGGTAGAAACTTATAGCATCACCATAATGAGCAATCTGTGAAGCATCCTCAATAAAAACCTATGCAAATAGCAAATAAAAATATCGCTGAGATGCTTATTGTCTGCTTGCCTTGTCATTTTGGTTATGGGATAGCTCCTATACCATGTGCAAGGGGTACCCCATTGGCGGTTCTCTATGATATGCATATACTTACTATGACAAGAACTTGCAAGTAACTAAAGTTGAGTAGCATGAGGAGCGGCCCTCGTATTCAAGGGATATGAGATTGCCAACTTATAATTTGTCAAGCATATACTCCATAGTTTGTTCAGTTTAACCTTAATCACTTCAAGATGCTTATGATAGGGGCAATGAGGGCTAAAAGCTAACAAGTACCATAATTTTTGGAAGCTCTCTTTGAAACTTGAAATCCCTAATTCCCTTTATGAAGGGCCTTTCTTCCACCATTATATTGAGTCTCCACCAGTTAAGAGAGCATAGTTGCCATTCTTAGTTCTATGTGCATTCCCAAAACTTATTGATTAATGCATATTGTTGATATTGCTTGTTCTTGTGCTATTTGTATCTAGTCACTCTTATGAACTTTGAAGGTGTCCTATGCATCTATTTGCTACTCTATGAGGGACAAGCTGATTGCCACTATGCCATGTTTTCTGTATGTAAAACAAATAAACGTTTTTAAAGGCATGTAATTCCTGATCTTTGTTTGTAGCCTTTCTTGTTGCATGCATAGTTACTTTGTCTTATTGTTGAACTCAATCTTTCATGCACATGTTTAGAGTTTTTTATCCCATCTTTCAATGCTTGCAAATGGTTTGATCTTGATTTTGATGGAGCATGTCACCTAAAAAATTATTCTTTTTATCACTTACCTACTCGAGGACGGGCAGGAGTTAAGATTGGGGATATCTGATACGTCGGAAACGTATCTATAATTTTTTATGTTTCATGCTTGTTTAGTATCTACTTTGCTTTGCTTTGTATACACTTTGAGGTGTTTTATATGTTTTCTGGAACTAACCTATTAACAATATGCCACAGTGTCAGTTGCATGTTTTCTTCTGTTTTTGGTTCTAGAAAGGCAAAAAATCAATATTCTCGGAATTGGACGGGACAAAAGTTGAAGTCAATGTTTTACCATGGGGAACACGAAGCCTGAATACGAGACAGAGGAGGGCCACCAGGGGGCCACACCCCTTGGCCGCACGGCCAAGGTGGGCCCGCGCCTAGGGGGTGTAGCCGCCCTGGCGACCCTCCTGCCTCGCCTCTTCGCATATAAGAAGCCCCCGATGCCTAAACCCTAAGTACCCGATCAATATTCCATGAAACCGTCTTTAGCCGCCGCCAGCATCGTCTCTAGATCAGGGGGATCTGAAGTTCTTCCTGGCACCCTACCGGAGGGCATATCATCCCAGAGGCCTTCTTCTTCATCATGCCAGCCTCCGATATGAAGCGTGAGTAGTTCCACCTTGGACTACGGGTCCATGCAGTAGCTATATGGTCATATGTCCTCCTTTGTGCTTTCATGTCTAGATCTTGTGAGCTCCGTTCATGATCAAGATCTCATCTATTTGTAATCATTCATGTTGTGTTTGCGGGGATCCGATGGATATTGAGATTACTATGTCAGATTGATTAATGGTTTTGTCTTATTGATTCTATCATGTCTGTGTTGTTTGTGATCTTTCATGCTCTCTGTTGTTAGTAGCTATCTTGGCCAAGTAGTTGCTAGTGACTCCAAGAGGGGGTATTTATGCTCGATAGTGGGTTCATGCCTCTATTTAATCTAAGAGAAGTGACAGAAATCTCTAAGGTTGTAGATGTGTTGTTGCCACTAGGGAGAAAACAACGGTCTCTTGTTCATGGAACAAGTGGATTGTTTACCGTACACACCTTGCTTAAAGAAGTTTTCTGTTGCTTGCAACTTAATACTGGAGGGGGTTCGGATGATAACTCAAAGGTGGACTTCTAGTCATAGATGCAGTTGGATGGCGGTCTATGTATCTTATTTTATTGCCCAATCGAATCTCATAGGATTATGATGTCTAGTATTGCATTATTATTCCTTGTTCAGTCCTATCAATTGCTCTGCTGTAATTTGTTTACCGAGTATGCCATGTTTGTTTATCTAAGGAGAACACCTCTAGTGAACTATGGACCCCGGTCCAATCTTTACCACTGATATATTTTCCACTGTTATTGTTTACTTTCTGCAAACCACTACTACCTTCCACACCATACAGTTAATCCTTTGTTACAGCAACCGGTGAGATTGACAACCTTACTGTTCGTTGGGCAAAGTCTTTGAGTTTGTGTCATGCAGGTCTCCAAGTTGCTTACAACACCTTTGAGACGTTTCCTTCCTCCTACTGGTTCGATAACCTCGGTTTCTTACTGAGGGAAGACTTGCTGATGTGTTGCTTCACACCTTGCTCTTGGGGTTTCTCGACGAAGCGCTCTTAGGCGCCATCAACAAGTTTTCTGGCGCCGTTGTCGGGGACTAAAAGAAGAAGAAGCTCCTACGTCAACAACATGCCAGCACGGGGTCGCGTTCCTTGTTGCCGCCCCTGCTTCCTCCACGGCGTGCGTTGCCGCCGCTGCCATGACTGCGACGTCCTTGGCCACGATTTCCATAGCCATGACCATACACACGGCCTCCTCCACGACGACCACCGCCGCCATACTGAACCCACCCGCGTTGGCCTCCTCCTCTGCCACGGGAGGCTGAGTTGACGGAGGAGCCGCCGTCGATGCCGTCGGTGAGGAGCTCGAGGTGATTGTCGTAGGCGATGATCTGGGATTACAGCTCGCCCGAGGTGATCTTGTTGGCGCCATGGACCCCGATGGCGGCGAAGAGGGGGTTGTAGGTGTCGTCGTGACCGGCGAGGAGGTATTCTACAAGCTCCTCCTTGTCGATTGGCCGGCCTACTGATGCAAGCTCATCGGCATAGCCCTTCATCTTGTTGAAGAATTGGGTAGCCGTCAGGTTTTCCTTCCTCGTCCTGGCGAGGTCGGCGCGGAGATTGGCGATCCGCGTGCGCGACTGTGCCGCGAACATTGTCTGGATCGCTGCCCAGACGTCGACGGCTGTGTGCATCCCGAACACAGAGACAAGAATATCAGGTGAAAGGGTGCCTAATAAAAAGGACAGAACCTGTTGATCCGTCGCTACCCATACGTCGTAGGCAGGGTTGGCCTCCTCGCTTGATTTGCCATCCTTCTCGACACTGATGGTCTTGGACGGCGCCTTCTCCTTGGGATCGATGAAACTCGTCAAGCGAGCTCCACGGATTGGTGGCAGAACTTGTGACTGCTAGACGGGGTAATTGACCCTCGTCGGTTTCTCGCTCACAGCGATGCCGGTGAAAGGATTGGTCATGGCGGCGCTAGAGGATGAGGAGGCGAGGCACATCGATGTGTATTTAGAAAGTTGGCTCTGATACCATATGATCGCTATGAGGTTTTTGGTTTAAACGATGCTTTGCCTTGCATCGGTTGTGTGTTATATATAGCCACTAGTTGAATGCCCGTGCGTTGCCACGGTATTTAAATTTCCATGTCATGCCCTATTTAGTTGTCATGGTGCATTTTCATCTTTCAATTGGTCAAATATCTCCGATATGGTTCACTTGCTGTTTTTTTCCAAATTCACCCTTTGGTTAAGCCGACAACACAAGATGTCATCATTCTCTGTCTCTTCCCCTTTGCTATAGTGAAAGAGAAGCAAAAGGGAGAAACTCCACTTCCCTCGCTCCGTAGCTAGCCAGAACGAGGGTCCCTCCCTCTCCATCATTCACTTCATTGGTGGGAGAGTAGAGGGACCACAAATCGTGTCTCCTGCATCTAGGTAGTGGTAGGGTTAGGGTTCTGATTGTCATTTTTCTGGTGGTGGTGACAATAACGGTGAAAAATAATCTACTGCAGCTCCAGCCCCACTTTGACGGCTACATTAAGTACCTGGCAGCAACATCTTCATGCTTTCTCTTGGATGGAGCGAGATTTGGTGCGCTAGGTGTGGCCGTGTGGGTGTCGTGGTTACGATGTCACCCACACAACAACTTTTTCTCCAACTCCGTGGTGACGATGCATCCTCCGGTGTCATGGAGTGTGTGAGACCTTGTACATGAGGTAGTCACAAGGCGCCAATTTTGCCTCCTTTCGATGATGTAGGAGTGGGAGGGGAGGACCTTGGAGTTGGTGTTTCTTCAACTTTATGTTGCTTTCTAGTGTTGGTATGGAGATCTGAAGTGAAAACTTTGTGACACCAGAGATCCCATCTACAGATACAATGTTCACGACGACTCGGAGTGGGAGTGGCAGCGGCAACGGTACAGTGGACCTCTACAGATACAAAGTTCATGGCGACTCTAGGTGGGAGTGTCATTGACAGGACAACATGGTGGACCTCGTGTTGAGTTATATCCCATGAACGGAATTGACGTAGCTACGTTAAGTACCTGGCAGCAACATCTTCATGCTTTCTCTTGGATGGAGCGAGATTTGGTGCGCTAGGTGTGGCCGTGTGGGTGTCGTGGTTACGATGTCACCCACACAACAACTTTTTTTCTCCAACTCCGTCGTGGTGACGATGCATCCTCCGGTGTCATGGAGTGTGTGAGACCTTGTACATGAGGTAGTCACAAGGCGCCAATTTTGCCTCCTTTCGATGATGTAGGAGTGGGAGGGGAGGACCTTGGAGTTGGTGGTTCTTCAATTTTATGTTGCTTTCTAGTGTTGGTATGGAGATACAGAAGTCGAAAACTTTGTGACAACAGAGATCCCATCTACAGATACAATGCTCACGACGACTCGGAGTGGGAGTGGCAGCGGAAACGGTATAGTGGACCTCTACATATACAAAGTTCATGGCGACTCTAGGTGGGAGTGTCATTGACAGGACAACACGGTGGACCTTGTGTTGAGTTATATCCCATGGACTTGGGAGTAGTATTTTATTTATTAGTGCGGTGTTGTGTACCACTTGTACTCCTTAATATACCTAGGGTCTAAATTGCCAAAAAACACGATCTTCAATAAATTACACTGCTTGTAGATGTATAAATTTACTTATAAAACACCTTATTTCAATCACAAATCAGCGTTACAACAAATTGCCTTCACAGTACGATATATATATTAGAACTCCATGTTGACTTGTTGACATAACAAATCAAGTTAGCACGGACAAAATCCTATGTGGTTGAGTGTCAGGGTCTCAGGGAGTTCAATGATTCATTTCATTTTCAAAGAAAAATAGAAAATAAGTATAACTATGAGAAAATCAAGTGCCATTCACAACACTGGGAGATCTTCTCCTTCGGAAATCCAGCTGAGAATATGTTTTTTTTAAATGAGGTCATCGGACCCATCTTTATTACTTCCTCAGATCCATATTAATGTTCTCATATTTGTCTAGATTCGGATGTATCTACATACATCCGAATCTAGACAAATATGAGAACATTAATTTGGATCGAAGGGAGTAAGGGTGCGGTGTCAATCACCATCATCGGCATTCAGTAGAGGCGACGGTTGTTGTATCGATCTTGTCGCCACAAACCTTGGTTGCACACCTATGGCATCCGTCCGCAAAGATGATCGCCTCCGACACGACGACCACCACAAAGATGGTCTTGATCTCATCGTTGTAGGACGTTCTTGTGCACCACCCACTCTCACTCCATTGGCGCTCTGATCCTGGGGCGGCGCACCTCCTGGAGCTCGACGGAGACGGCGGGAGGACTACGAGGGCGTGGAGAAGTCGCCCGAAATCACGCACCTCCTGCCGGCACTTCATTGGCGCTCTGATTCTGGGGTAGCCGCGCGTCCTGGAGCTCGACGGAGACCGTGCCTCGTGACATCGAGGGCATGGAGAAGTCGCCTGAAATCGTGCACCTCCCACCGGCACTCCATTGGTGTTATGATCCTGGAGCGGCCGCGCGTCTTGGAGCTCGATAGAGACTGCAGCCGGGACAACAAGGGCGTGGATCGCTCCTGCTACGCGGGTGAAGCCGAACTCCATTGTTTTGGAGACGGTCGACATCCCAACGATGAAGGGAAATCGGCGCCGTCGGAAGGAGAGATCCCCTCTGCGGCGGCAGAGGTGGGGAGGACTGGGCAGGGTGGAAGATCGGGTGGACTGGGCAGGGTGTCTGATGTTGGGCTTAGCCATTAGGTGCGTGCGGGGCGAACGGAGCGACGCGCGACAAAAGAATTGACGTAGTGCGGAACGGCAGTAAACATAACACCTTCTTTTTAGATAATAGATATAGATAAGATAAAGTTTGTTAGTCTGGTTAGATAAGGTTTGTTAGTCTTGTTAGATAAGGTTTGTTAGTCTTTTTTATGGAGGTTAGGCAATTTGTTAGCGGTGGCATTTTCTGTAATTTTTGCATGTGTGACACCAGGCATTCACCACGCTTTTGAAATTAATAGTAAAGATACATCGGCGAGACCAATACAGGGGCTGTTGCTAACGATGGGAGAGATAAGAGCTAACGATCCTTGTCTTTATCAATAGATAAGATCGGCTTACAATAATACCTAAACTAACTCTATCTCTTCCGCATATCGTGACAACATTACAGACACGGTACATGACTCGCTAACATCGCGTTCAAGCAAGTGATGTACTCCCTCCGTCCGTAAATAAGTGTATATCTACCTTTTGCCTAAGTCAAAGATAATTAAATTTAACTAATTTTATAAAGAAATATATATAGCAACATAAATTACATCAAATTGACATATTGTAAAACTAGATTTAAAAATAAATCTAATGGCATCAATTTAGTGTCATAAATGTTGGTACGTTGTTCTAAAAAGTTAGTCAAACATAGTAAAATTTGATTTAAGACAAAGTTAGAAGTATACTTATTTGCGGACGGAGGAATTAGTCCCGTTCAAATAATATTACTGGTCCATGGAGGGGTGTGGTGGCCTGCTTTCTTGGGCAAGTGTTACCATCAGCAATACAAATCTAGCACTGACACTGTCAAAAAAAAAATTGCGTGCCAAACTATTGCATTTGCAGCTCCCGCACGAAGCAGAAGCTGGATCCTAGGCAGACTCACAGTCACAGACGTGATCACTGTAACTCACCAGTAGCCGTTCAAACTTTACTCGAGGCAGATTAAAGATTCATGCAACCGCCAGTGGATGGCGTACGTGCCTACGTGGTACTGAGAAAAAAAAAAGAATGCAAAATATGTACCGCCCGAATGATGATGTGCTGCGTTACTATAGGACTCTATTTTTTAATATTTCTGCCTGTACAACATTGCACAAGCACGTCGTCGATGGAGGGATCACCACGTTTGGTCCCGGCGGCTAGGTCGAATTGAAGTGATGCTTCGCGGTGTCTCGTGGGAAATTAGTTGATCGCTGACGTCAGCTGACAAAGATTTACCTTACACTGCAGGAATGGCGCGGAGGGCCGACGGCCAGCCGCTACGTCGATGGCCAAAGGTCGGGGCTATTAATGACGGAGAACGACATTCGACCATGACTCCCATAAATTCTGCTTATTTAGACATTAAAGGACAAAAGAAATATGAATGACACGATTGTATCAAGAAATAACCAACCACTACCTACTAACTGTTACTTTTCTGTATTCAACTCTCTAGGTTTTAAAATATAAGATGTTTTAGCTTTTTTTTACGAAACAAATGTATCTAGACGTCTAGTGTATTAGTGTGTAGGTTCGGAGAAAAATGAGTGAACCTACACATATAAAACGTCTAGATACATGTATTTAAAAAAACTAAAACATCTTATATTTTAGAACAGAGGGAATACTTGTTTCTGACATGAAAGCTGAAAAGAAACATGAATGAAACATTGTATCAAGCAACAACCAACCAGTGCCTAGCTACTACAAACGATGGAGAACGACATCAGCGCACGCAGCCCTTGCGACAATAAACGCCGAGACACATGCCTAGTCGTGTACTACCGCTTAGGACAAAAAAATGACGGCATGGGACATGGCGACTATAAACGTCGAGAGAGACCTAATCTCCACACTCGTGCTTAGGCGGCAAGATGATGGAGACAATATTAAACATGGTGTTGTTGAATATAAATATACTGTCTAGCCCCTTTACATCACATCGGTCTTTTGTAATAATTGGCTAGTGTCTAAATTATTTATGGTATCAGGAACAAAAGGTCTTGAGTTTAAGACCCTACTCACAGTATTAAAAAAAGATTCCGCGGCCTACTTCTATCCCACGCTAAGAACTAAAATAATCTAGACGTGAGGGAGAGTGTTGAATATAAATATACGGCCTAGCCCTTTCCATTAGATCGATCTTTTTGGATAGTTGTGCATAAATCCTTTAGGTGCTACTAATGATGGAGAATAACATTCTACCATTACTCCTATATGTTCCACTCCCACCAGTCGGGTTTATTAGGCATCTAAGGATGTACATCATGACCTAAGGCGGAAGGGGATTGTGAGAGAAAATTGACACTAACTGGCTTTAGTTATCTTTTTAACTGGAGCGTTTGATATGGAGACCAACCATCAAGCTAAGGCCCACTTTAGAGCAAGTATAATAAGGGGCTTATAGCCCATCAATGTGGCACTTTTTTCTATATGAAGGAGAGAGATATAAAAAAGGCGAAAGAATAGTTCGCTTTGTGCTCACCACGCAGAAAAAAAAAAGTTCGCAAATCACTGAGTTTTCGCTGGCTAGTAAACAGGACCCTCTCGGGCGCTCCATGAGCGGCGGAAAATCCTAGCCCCTTCAGCCGCCGCCTCGCCTTCCCTCCTCATGGCAAAGCTGTGGCGAAGCCCTTTGAAGGGAATATGCCCTGAGAGGCAATAATAAAGTGTTTATTATGTGTATTCCAAGTATATGATAGATGTTTATTTTGCATGCTATAATTGTATTAATACGGAAACGTTAATACATGTGTGTTTAATAAACAAACAGAAAGTTCCTAGTTAAGCCTCTCTCATAAACTAGCTCGTTGATTAACAAGATGATCAAGGTTTCCTGATCATGGACATTGGATGTTGTTAATAACGGGATCACAACATTAGTGTAATGATGTGATGAACATTCATCCTAAGTATAGCATTACGATCAAAGTCATTAAGTTTATATTGCTATAACAACTTACAAAGTGATCCTAATCCTTAGACCATGAGATCATGTCAATCACTAACACCGGAAGAGTTTCTTGATAACATCAAACGTCACACCGTAACAGGGTGATTATAAAGATGGATTCAGAACTAATAAAGTGTTATGTTGAGGCTCATGGATCAAGAGTGGAATTTGTTCATCCCGATGACGGATAGATATACTCTGGGCCCTCTCGGTGATATCACATTGATTAGCTTGCAAGCAAGTGATTTGATCACTAGAATGTTATATCACAGAAACGAGAAAAGAGTGCATGTCGGTAACGAGATCAAACTAGGTATGGAGATACCGATGATCGAATCTCGGACATGTAATATATCGTGAAACAAAGGGATTAAGATACTAGCGTAAAAGGTTCCGACGATCACAAGAAAGTCATCGTTGAATGTGTGGGAGTCAGTATGGGTCTCCAGATCCGCTCGATTATTGATCCGAGAGGGGTCTCGATCATGTCCGCATTATTCACGAACCGTAGGGTGACACACTTAAGAGACACCGACATCCAATTGGAGCAAATGTTTCATGCCGAAAGAATGAACAAGCGCAGGAATTTATTTCACTAGATACCGAAACAGGTTTTCGGGTGAAATTGCATAAAGTGGTTATGCATGTGAAATAGAATTCTAGCAAGGGGTTATTTGTGAATGTTTGTCATTAAAGTAATTGACAAAATTATGAATAAAATAAAAGAGTTTTATTTAATGAGAGTTTGCATTAAATTTGGTGGAAATTTAATGGGATTTTTGAGTGGGTTTTTGAGTGGAGAAATTTGAAGGGCCATTTTGTGAGTGGAGTGTCCACCCACATGAATGAGGGAGAGGTGGGGGCACCCTCCATGGCCGGCGGCCATGCCCCCTTGGGCTGCCCCCCCCCTCCCCTATAAAAGGAGCCCCTCCTCTCACTTCTCACTCACACCTCCTCGTGAAGGATCTCTCTCCCCCTCTAGAATTTATCCCCCATGGTCTCGGACTAGCGAGATACATGTTCCCGGTGGCTATTCGGAAAGAAAGAGTTGTGCTTCCGCTGCATCGCTGGAGCGAGGAGGCGGAGGTTGCTCGGTGCCTCAAACGTGTGTGCGAGCATGGATGCGCTGCTGATTTGCGGCGCTAGGACTTCCTCTCGATCTTGAGATCGGCAAGAGATCGTCTACATCAACCACGAGTTGAACTCGTTAAGCTCTGTCGGTCTTCAAGGGTATGTTCTCTACGGATATACATCCGCCCGTTGTTTGTATCTAGTATATATAGATCTTGGTATATAGTTCACATCGTAGGAAAATTTTTGTTTTCTATGCTGCGAACCCTAAAAGGGTATCGAGCCGGATCTATGCGTAGATACTTTACACGGGTAGTACACATATGAGTATGTGGGCGATGATGATCATGTTGTTGCTCCTTTGTTGTGATTTTAGATATTGGTGGCATAGTGGGATGAAGCGGCCCGGACAAACTTTACATGTCCTCGCACATGAGACCTGTTCCACGCTTGACATGCAACTAGTTTGCATAAGTGGCTAGCGGGTGTCTGTCTCTCCTACTATAGTCAATATCTATTTTGCAAGCGAGTTGTCAACAATTTGATTATCCTCGTTGTGGTTCATGTTCGTAGGTAAGAACGGTTCTATCTCGAAAGCCCTAAGCCACGTAAAACTTGCAATGGATAAATTAGAGACGTCTAGTTTAGATTGTTCTTTGGGCTAGTGTTATGATATGGTAGTGTTGTAAGTAGAAGTATGAGATGATACTCTTACAACACACATAGCGTAAAATCCATAGACCTTGGATTTACACATATAGGTATGATAGTGATCATACCACGATGCACATGATAGAGATCATCTGCGGGAACCATATAATTTCACTAATAAACATATGATGTTTGGTTGCATCTTATATTGCTTGATTAGCGCTTTGTTAGCATAATAAGATGATCCCTCATTTAAATATCAAGATAAAAATGTGTTCTTCCTTTAGTATGCACCGATTATGTTTTCGTCGCTCCAAGACATCACGTGATGATCGGGTGTTCTTGGATCCACGACCATATTTCGGGTGTAAAACAGTTACACACGCAAATACTAAGGTTCTAACTTGGCGAGCCTAGCATGTACAGACATGGCCTCGGAACACAGACCAAAAGGTTAAGCATGAGTCATATAGTTGATATGATGCCCATTTGATGCTCGCCTTTGAAGCTATACCGACTCACGTGATGATCGGACTTGGTGTAGTGGATTTGGTTCATGTAATCACCAAAAGGACACGAGGGATGTCGCTTTTGAGTGGGAGTTCATTCGTAATATAGATTAGTTGAACTCGATCTATCATACACTTAGTCTAAACTTTACAAATTCTGTTGTAGATGGCACCACCTGCTTTTAATTTCAATGCGTTCATGGAGAAAGAGAAACTAGCAACGAACGGTAGCAACTTTACTGAATGGGCCATGAATTTGAGGATTCTCCTCTCTGCTGCACAAAAGCAATATGTGCTAGAAGCTCCGTTAGGCCCCCCACCTTTTGATGATGCCCCTGACGAGGAGAAGAATGTCTATCAGACTCGTCAGGAGGACCACAACTTAGTTCATTGCGGCATATTGTATGGGCTAGAGCCGGAACTTCGAAAGCGTTTCGAAAACGGCAATGCATTTGATACAATGGGTGAGTTGAAAATGATTTTCGACACACATGCTGCTGAGAGCTACAATGCTTGAAAAGTTCTTTAGCTGCATGATGGAAGAGCACAAATCCGTTAGTGAGCATGTACTCAAGATGTCGATTACGCCGATAAGCTTGTGTCCTTGGAATAACGATTCCCATTGACTTAGGCATCCATCGTGTTGCGGTCTCGCCACCTAGCTATAAGAGCTTCGTGATGAACTATAATATGCAAGGCATGAAGAAGTCTCTCCCGAGCTCATCAATGCTTAAAACTGAAGTGGAGATCAAAAGGAACATCAAGTGTTGATGATCAATAGGAACACTGGTTTCAAGAAATACAAGAAGGGAAAGCGGAAGGAAGTAAGGCGGCAAGCCTGTTGCAGCGCTGAAAAAACCGAGTTGGACCTAAGTCCGATTCGAGTGCTACTATTGTAAGGGTAGCCTTTGGGCATAAGCGCCCAAGTATCTGGCAGACAAGAAGGCCGGCAAGGCAAACAAAGGTATATATGATATAAATGTTATTGATGTGTACTTGACTAGTGCTCGCAGTAGCACCTGGGTATTTGATACCGGTTCAGTTGCTAATATTTGTAACTCGAATCAGGGGCTGCGGAACAAGCGACCGCTAGCAAGGGGTGAGGTCAAGATGCGTGTCGGCAATGGATCAAACGTTGATGTAATCGCCGTCGGGACACTGCCTCTCCACTTACCGTCGGGATTAGTCATAAACTTAAATAAATGTTATCTGGTGCACCTGCGAGCATGAACATTGTATGTCTGGATCATGTTTGATGCAAAGTGGTTATTCATTTAAATCTGAGAACAATGGTTGTTCCATTTATATGAATGAAATCTTTTATGGTCATGCACCGATGATGAATGGTTTATTTCTGTTAGATCTCAATGATAATGTTACACATATTCATAATGTTGATGCTAAAAGGATTAAACTTAATGATGATATATCCGGATATATGTGGCTTTGCCGTCTAGGTCATATTGGCATTAAGCATGAAGAACCTCCATTCGGATGGACTTTTGGAATCACTTGATTATGAATCATTTGATACATATGAGCCATGCCTTATGGGCAAGATGACTAGAACGCCGTTTTCCGGTTCAATGGAACGGGCGACAGATTTATTGGAAATCATACATTCGATGTATGTGGTCCAATGAGTGTGTCGTGAGGTGGATATCGTTATTTTGTTACTTTCACGGATGATTTGAGTAGATACGGTTATATCTACTTGATGAAACACAAGTCTGAAACCTTTGAAAAGTTCAAGGAATTTCAAAATGAAGTGGAAAATCATCGTAATAGAAAGATCAAATTTCTACGGTTCGGCCGTGAGGTGAGTATCTAAGTTATGAGTTTAGCACTCACATGAAAGAGTGTGGAATTGTTTCACAACTCACACCTGCGGAACACCACATGAAATGGTGTGTCGGAACGTCGTGTCGTACTTTATTAGATATGGTTCGATCTATGATGTCTCGACGGACTTGCCGTTGTCATTTTGGGGTTATGCACTAGAAACTGCTGCATTCACTTTAAATCGGGCACCATCTAAATCCGTTGAAAAGACAACGTATGAATTGTGGTTTGGAAACAAACCTAAGCTGTCATTTCTTAAAGTTTGGGGTTGCGATGTTTATGTGAAGAAACTTCAACCGGATAAACTCGAACCCAAAGCGTAAAAATGCGTCTTCATAGGATACCCTAAAGAAACTATTGGGTATTCCTTCTATCAGATCCGAGGGCAAGGTTTTTGTGTTAAGAATGGATCCTTTCTAGAGAAAGAGTTTCTCGCGAAAGGTGTGAGTAGTCGGAAGGTAGAACTCGAGGAGGTTGTGGAACCTTCTCTTCAAAGTATGGCAAGTAGCGCAGCGCCGGAAGTTGTTCCGGAATTTGCTCCACCTGTTGAAGAGGGAACTAATGATAATGATCATGAAACTCCGAAAGAGAGTACTACCGAACCTCGCAGGTCAAAGCAGGCGCGCGACTCGATTGTCTGAAATCTCATAAATTTCATGGTTGATGAAAACAATGACCATGCGACGTATGAAGAAGCGATGATGAGCCAGTTCAACAAATGGTTAGAAGCCATGAAATCCGAGATGGAATCCATGTATGAAAATCAAGTTTGGAACTTGGTGGAATTACCTCATGACCGAAAGGCCGTGGAGAACAAATGGATTTTCAAAGGAAAAGCGTCTTGATGGTAATGTGACCATCTATAAAGCTCGACTTGTCGCAAAGGGGTTTCGACAAATTCAAGGAGTTGACTACGATGAGACTTTCTCTCCGTGGCGATGCTAAAGTCGATTAGGATTATGTTAGCAATTGCTGCATATTTCGATTATGAAATATGGCAGATGGATGTCAAAACCGCGTTTCTCAATGGTAATATTGAAGAAGAGTTGTATATGATACAACCAAAGGGTTTTGTCGATCCTAAGGATGCTAACAAGGTGTGCAAGCTTCAGCGATCCATCTATGGATTGAAGCAAGCATCACGAAGTTGGAATCTCCGCTTTGATGAGGTGATCAAAGAGTTTGGATTTGTCCAAACTTATGGAGAAGCTTGTATTTACAAGAAAGTGAGTGGGAGCAATGTGGCATTTCTGATATTATATGTGGATGACATATTATTGATCGGAAATGATATAGAACTTTTAAACAGTGCTAAAAGTTATCTAAACAGCAAATTTTCAATGAAGGACCTAGGTGAAGCGTCATACATATTAGGCATAAAGATCTATAGAGATAGATCTAGGCGCCTAATAGGGCTATCACAAAGTACATACCTTGATAAGATTTTAAAGAAGTTTAAAATGGACGGAAGTAAGAAGGGTTCTTACCTATGTTGCAAGGCAAGACATTGAGTAAGACTCAAAGTCCGGCTTGGCGGAAGAAAGAGATAATGGACAAAGTCCCTATGCTTCACCATAGGCTCGATAATGTCGCCATGCTATGTACAAGACCGGATGTGGCACACGCTATTAGTTTGACTAGTAGGTACCAATCGGATCCAGTTGAACCTTTGGATAGCGGTCAAGAATATCCTTAAGTACTTACGAAGAACTAAGGATATGTTTCTTGTATCTGGAGGTGAAGAAGAGCTCGTCGCTAAGTGTTATGTAGATGCTAGCTTTGACACCGATCCGGATGACTCTAAGTCTCAATCCGGATCGTATTTCTCATGAATGGCGGGCGTTAGTTGGAGGAGCTCCAAACAACCTGTGGTAGCGGGATCAACAACGGAGGCCGAATATGTTCTTTGCTTGAAGCGGCTCGAAGCGATTTGGATGAAGGAGTTCATATCGAACTAGGAGTTGTGGCAAACGCGTTGGACCCAATGGTGATCTATTGTGACAACAATGGTGCCATTGCCAATGCCAAAGAGCCAAGGTCTCACAAGCATTCCAAGCATATTAAGCGCGGTTTCACTCCATCCATGAGCATGTCAAGGATGGAGATATAAAGATTTGTAAAGTACATATGGATCTCAATGTAGCAGATCCGTTGACTAAAACTCTCCTAGAGCAAAACATGATCAACACGAACTCAATGGGTGTTAGATTTATCACTATGTAACTAGATTATTGTCTCTAGTGCAAGTGGGAGATCAAGGAATATGCCCCGAGAGGCAATAATAAAGTGTTTATTATGTGTATTCCAAGTATATGATAGATGTTTATTTTGCATGCTATAATTGTATTAATACGGAAGCGTTAATACATGTGTGTTTAATAAACAAGCAGAAAGTTCCTAGTTAAGCCTCTCTCATAAACTAGCTCGTTGATTAACAAGATGATCAAGGTTTCTGATCATGGACATTGGATGTTGTTAATAACGGGATCACAACATTAGTGTAATGATGTGATGAACATTCATCCAAGTATAGCATTACGATCAAAGTCATTGAGTTTATATTGCTATAACAACTTACAAAGTGATCCTAATCCTTAGACCATGAGATCATGTCAATCACTAACACGGAAGAGTTTCTTGATAACATCAAACGTCACACCGTAACAGGTGATTATAAAGATGGATTCGAACTAATAAAGTGTTATGTTGAGGCTCATGGATCAAGAGTGGAATTTGTTCATCCCGATGACGGATAGATATACTCTGGGCCCTCTCGGTGATATCACATTGATTAGCTTGCAAGCAAGTGATTTGATCACTAGAATGTTATATCGAGGAACGAGAAAAGAGTGCATGTCGATGCGAGATCAAACTAGGTATGGAGATACCGATGATCGAATCTCGGACATGTAATATATCGTGAAACAAAGGGATTAAGATACTAGCGTAAAAGGTTCCGACGATCACAAGAAAGTCATCGTTGAATGTGTGGGAGTCGTATGGGTCTCCGGATCCGCTTCGATTATTGATCGAGAGGGTCTCGATCATGTCCGCATTATTCACGAACCGTAGGGTGACACACTTAAGAGACACCGACATCCAATTGGAGCAAATGTTTCATGCCGAAAGAATGAACAAGCGCAGGAATTTATTTCACTAGATACCAAACAGGTTTTCGGGTGAAATTGCATAAAGTGGTTATGCATGTGAAATAGAATTCTAGCAAGGGTTATTGTGAATGTTTGTCATTAAAGTAATTGACAAAATTCTGAATAAAATAAAGAGTTTTATTTAATGAGAGTTTGCATTAAATTTGGTGGAAATTTAATGGGATTTTTGAGTGGGTTTTGAGTGGAGAAATTTGAAGGGCCATTTTGTGAGTGGAGTGTCCACCCACATGAATGAGGGAGAGGTGGGGCACCCTCCATGGCCGGCCATGCCCCTTGGGCTGCCCTCCCTATAAAGGAGCCCTCCTCTCACTTCTCACTCACACCTCCTCGTGAAGGATCTCTCTCCCCTCTAGAATTTATCCCCCATGGTCTCGGACTAGTGAGATACATGTTCCCGTGGCTAATCGGCAAGAAAGAGTTGTGCTTCCGCTGCATCGCTGGAGGCGAGGCGGAGGTTGCTCGGTGCCTCGAGCGTGTGTGCGAGCACGGATCGCTGGCTGATTTGCGGCGCTAGGACTTCCTCTCGATCTTGAGATCGGCAAGAGATCGTCTACATCAACCACGAGTTGAACTCGTTAAGCTTTGTCGGTCTTCAAGGGTATGTTCTCTACGGATATACATCCGCGTTGTTTGTATCTAGTATATATAGATCTTGGTATATAGTTCACATCGTAGGAAAATTTTTGTTTTCTATCTGCGAACCCTACACGGCCGCGTCGTGGCGGCTCTTCTCTCCCCTTGGTGGCGGTCCGCTGTGGGCGTCTGGCGGCGCGCTGGTGCGGTGGCGTGGGGGCGGCGTCGGCGGAGGTTGCTGCTCGGCTCGGCGCGGAGGGCTGCAAGGAGGCGGGTCCGCGCGTCGGGAGGCGGCGTGGTGCCCTCGCAGCTCTGGCACTTCCAGGGCGGGCGGGCTGGTCTTCGCGGCGCGACGTCGTTCTCCGGTGGTGGCTGCGGCGGCCGGCTCTGCTGCCCAGATCTGCCGTGGCGGGCAGCGGCCACGGTGGCGGCTTGGTCAGTGGGGCTCGGCCGGCGGTGGCGGCGGGCTCGGCCGCTGCTGCTCCTGGGCGGCTCGGGTCCCCCTGCCCCTGCTGGTTCCCTAGGGCCGGCTCGGGTAGGCCCAGCGGCGCTGGCGATGTCCCCTCCGGCACCGGCGGATCACGACAGGGTCGGCTCGGTGGTGGTGGGCTGGGAGGGAGTTCCCCGGGGCGCGGTCGGCGTCACTGCAGCAGCTTGGCAGCTGGCTGATCTTGGCTAGGTCTAGGCCCGATCTGGGCTGCGGGCTTCTGGGCTGATCTGGGCCTGGTCCCGGTTGGTCGGCCCTGCCACAGCGTCCGGACAGCGACCGCTTCGGTTGGTGGCGGGTTGTACCCCGCACCTTGGTGGCGGCGCGGACCTTCTGCCACGTGAGCTCGTGGACGCCGGGGCGGCGGCCTCGGAAGGTGGACGACTTCGACTTCCCTCCGGCGGAGGTGGCTTCGGGAGGTGACGTGAGACCCCTAGACCGGCGGCGGTCCGGTTGGCCCGGGGGAGCTCGGGGACGATGGTGCTGCTACTTGGCAGCCAGGATTTGCCCGTGCGGCGGATCCCCTGGTGGGAGGAGGAGTGGGGTCTGAGGCGGCGGTTGGCGTGTTCGTTGGCACCCTTGCTGCAGTGCGGCGGCGGGACTTCACGAGCCTCCGCAGGTTCGGTCGGGCCTGTGGGCCTGGTTTGTCTTGCTACTGCACCCGGTCGGCTATCACCTGCTGGTGGTGGAGGTAGTTCCCTCCCGCGTACTAATGTCGTGCCGACCATCGCCGATGTCTTCGCTCCATCGGCCTACCGGCTTCGCTCCGTGGTGCCCGGTGTGACGGCGGTGGCGACTTCAAGACCAGGGTGGCGCGTGCTCGTGGGTGACGGGTTTGGTGGAGCTTTTCAAAGTGCTCGGGTGGGTGGCTCCGGCGGGGTCAGGAGAAATCCTTGTCTGTTGACACTGGCACGGTGACGCCCGCGGGTATCACCTTCCTTCTTGAAGGGTGTCGGTGGCCTTCCTTCCCCACCCCCCGCTGCGGACCAGGGGAAACCCTAGGCCCCGGCCGGACAGCAGTGTCGTTGTCGTCACTCCCCTTCTTGGAGGTGCTGTCTTGGTTCGCAGGCGCTTTGGACTGTGGGTTGTGTGGTGGTATGTCTTTGGAGGGGCGCACCGGTTGCGAGTTGCTTCCGTTTTCGGCACACCGCCGTTCTCGGCTTTCTTTTTCTTTTCCTTCTTCTTGCGTTTCGTGTAGGGCTTGGGTTCTACCCGGCACCTTGTATCCTGTGCTGTTTGTTCCTTTGGGCGATGTGCTGTCTGGCCCAGCAGCGGTCTCACCTGTGTGCTTTATTTATAAAGCGGGGCGAAAGCCTATTTCGAGAGATATAAAAAAATAAGAGCAGTGGTCTCTCATGCAAGAGCCCATCTCTACACGTGCTCCTAGATAAATGCAATTAATATGAAGAAAGAAATAGAGAGAAGGATATAAAATACAATAATTTAATAGTCAATTTTAGAGCCAACACTATTGTATGAACAACTATATATGATGGCTATAGATGATATGACAGCTTTTTATAGCCATCAACTGGCTATGTTATTGAACATGCTCTTACACCAGCTAAGTTATGTTTTCATGTGTCACGGTTAAAATCGTTGTCCAATAACTGTGGATGATAAATCGCATGCAATGGTCAGTTTTGATTAGCGCAGAACGGAGGCGAGCAATTGTAGGAAGGAGAGGGAGTGGCTATTGGTGCTACTTAATGCTAATCCGAGTCTAATGAACGGAATTTTTTGATTTTATTAGAAGAATAATAAACCTAAATGGAGGGAGTACCTGTTTTTACAATGAGAAAAAAAGTAACATGAATGACGTGATCTATACGAAAAAAAACCATCCACTACCTATTAAATCTGGTCATAGTGGAGAGTATCATATGCTACTATCATGCATGTATATATATACTATCCTATAATGCATAGTATCATCTAGTAGTATCTTAGTCGTCTCTATTTAATTTTAAATTTATAGAATCTTACTATAAATTAGTGTACAAGATCTATTTTCATTAAATAATCTAGTTTTATGTGTTACTAGTAAATGTATGTGCTTTGCACGTTAATATGTGTTTTTTTCTTTTGCTGCATGTATGACTCAAAAGTTGCATACAATACTTGAGTCGACTTAGAAATAATCAATTATCATGTACTTGAAGTAGCAACAACTCATATAACTCTGGTTTCGCATGACTATTGATTTTGCAATTTTCCTTTTGTACTGTTCACATTTGTCGGCCGGGAATAACGTGTAAGTACCTCCCATATGCCTATTTTCGTCCATTATTGTCTCTACTTGCCAAAAGTTGAGTTAAACTACCATCATCTAAAACCGTACATGAATGATAGTAGGTAAAGAGGTGTCTCTGTCATATGTTAATATATAATGAAATTTCATTCACACTATAATAACTAATGCCTTTTACTATCACACGGGATATTTTGTATGAAAAAGTTTTCACCAAAACGAACTGGTTTTCAACCACATAATAAAATAATGTCTTCTCCGGCAAGGATGTATGGCACAAGAAATGGTTTCCATGACAATAACATTATACAAAAGATAATGTCTCACCCAGTAAAAGTTATTGTCTAACATCTAATGAGAACTGCCATGAAACGATCATGTTAGTTCTATTTGCAATGCTCAGATGATTTTTTTATTTAAAAATGTCCTACATTCTCAAGGCAACATACCATAGATGTCTTGTTTAGAAGGCAGCCTGTGATAAACTTTTATATATATGAAAAACTTGTAGACTTGCAATGTTGTCATGAGAAATAATTATATTAGGTACACGGGGTAAAAAGGACTACAATTCTTATGTTGTCACAGTTTCACATAATTTTACTGAAGAGTTCATACTAAATTAACCACCAAAATTAATTACATGTTAGATACTAATTCCTGACAAGTTATTTACATACAGAAGGACTACTGAAGTATATACAGTCATTTCCCTTGCCTCCCTCTTCCTAAGAGAGTTTTTTAGTTGGTATCAGTCTTGAGAATTATTTGTCTGATAGAAGGAATTGAAATAATACAACGACTAAATAGATAGATAGGTGACGTAGGGTACTTCAGGCTAAGAGCTAGTGAGTAGGTAAAAATGCTCATATTGAAAGGTAGCAGCAGTTTGTCCAGTCCAAGAAGTGCCACATGGGGCCGAACTCCTGGCTACCAATGACAGAGGGTGGAGCTTTTGCATGCACGGTGGACTTCTCCGGAAGTGTCCAGCAGCTTCACAGCAGGCGGTGAATGAATGTTAGCGCGAGAATAAAAGTGGCGAATTTAAGTACTGCCTCCATGCAGGGCGTCTAATCAAATTTGGGTTTTTCTAAAACTGCAACAGTCCTAGTCGCATAAGAATTAATTGTTAATTAATGTGGCACCTTTCCTCCTACTACTTCCTCCATCCCGTTTAAAGGACACAATTTGCAATTCTCTGGCCCTAGGTGTCCTCTAATTGGTCCATTTAATAGTATGGAGAAGAACATGCACGAGGAGAAAAAGAGTCATCAATGCGTTCATATTTGTTCACACATGTTCATGCAAGCATTTTATTGTTTTCACACGAGAGTAATTACAGAAATTAAATGCTTTTGTGTCTAAATATTTTGGGATTGCATGGTTTGCAAATTGTGTCCTTTAAACCGGGATGGAGGGAGTACCCCCTTCACGGTTTGCAGGGCGCCTAATCAAATTTGGGTTTTTCCAAAACTGCAACAGTCCTAGGCGCATAAAAATTAATTGTTAATTAATATGGCACATTTCCTCCTAACTTTCTATGCATACAACAGTCTCTCACCAATGCATGTGTCTTAACCGCTCACTAATAGGCCTAATTTTTAGCCAATACATACACGCCTAGGTCCGTGAGTTTTTGTAGAGCGCCCTGCAAACCGTGAAGGAGTGAGTAACTTTCTATGCATGAAACAGTCTCTCACCAATGCATGCATCTTAACCGCTCACTAATAGGCCTAATTTTCAGCCAATACATACACGCATAGGTTCGTGAGTTTTTGTAGAGCGCCCTGCAAACCGTGAAGGAGGGAGTATTCACAACCGTTAGATCCATTGAGATCTGGTCCGATGAGCGGCTCATAGCAGCCTGAACGTGCAAATTGACGGCTTGGATTACTCTGAAGGTCCATTGGCGGGAAGGTTGTAGAGCTGGGTGGTAAATCCAAATTTAAAAACTCGTATATTATATAGTGGTATAGATGATACGGTATCATAATCATAATCATAATGATGTGCCATATCAGCTTTTTTGCTAACTTGCATCCATGATACTACTTACTAGCACTATGACCAGCGTAATGATGTACTGCCTATGTCTTCTACTAGGAATGACGCGTGTTGTATTAGGAGTACCTCTTTTAACATTAATTAAGGCTGAAAAGAAACAGGAACAAAGCGTTGTATCAAGAAACAACCAACCAATGAGGGAGAACGACAGTCTACTATTACTCCGCTGGGACATGTATCAAGAAACGTCACTCCGTCATGATGATTGTTTTGCTGGAACGTGCTCCGTCACTCGGTCTTCTCTACGTGTAAATTCAGTCCAACAATATGGGAAAGTTGTGAATGAACCCTGTTCGCCATGATCATTGTTTTGCTGGAACGCGCTCTGTCACTCCATCTTCTCTATATATGTGTAAATTCATTCCAACAACATGGAAAAAGTTATGAATGAAGCCCATTCGCCATGATCATTGTTTTGCTGAAATGCGTTCCCTCACTCCGTCTTCTCTATGTGTAAATTCAGTCCAACAATACGGGAAAGTTGTGAATGAACCCTATGACACCACACTCCAACTAATTTTTCATTTTTTTCTAACACTAAATCAAGAAAAAAACTACAAGAAATATGAGTGTAGTTTAAGATTATACAATGTCATAAACAGATTTTCAGAAGGAAAACTTTTAGGATGATGAGGCCTATAAAAAAAGTAACAGGTGGTAGCAAACATAGTGCGATAGCAGTGTTCCAAATAACACAACTTATAAACCTAAATTTTCACATGTCAATATAACTTTTGCACTGGAATGTGTAGATAGCTCTTTTTCCAAAATCCGCTTAGGAAAACCTCTCCCCAACGCCCAACAAACAACACTGCTGCAATATCCTCTCGCACAGCAGTATTGTTGAGCTGTCGTTCTCCAGCATTCAAATTTTTTTTTGCTAGTACGGCACGTATCGTGTGGTATCCAGCCAGCTAACGTGAGGGAGTGCGCATGCATGAATCGATGCCAACGATTTGCAGCGCTACCATTGCCCTATAAGATGGGGAACTGCTCTGCCAATTTTTGCCATCCACTGCCATACGGTTTAAGGTCTCTCTCTCTCTTCACTCACTCTATCTCTCCACCGTGGTTTTGCAAACGGCCGCAAATTTAGATTCTTCACCCACTCTCCTGGTCACTATAGGAATATATTTTGTCACTGGTAAATTCAGCATACATCACCGTACGTTGTTCAGTTTGCATTTTGTGCGTCCTTTCCATTTTGATGAATTTTAGAATTCACATATGCGCCCCCTCCAGCTTATCTTAACATTCATCGTTTGTTTGGTTGGTCAGGCTCGTCTGCTCCACCACCCCACATTTTTACCTGAATGGATCCAACAATTCTTCCCGCTGCATGTTCCACTATAGCAGTTATATTTCTCACTATGATTATCATCAAGATTATTGCAAGAAAATTTGCATTTCCGGCAAGGGAAAGGGCGTCGCGTCAGCCGCCTGTGGCCAGCGGTGCTTTCCTTCTAGGGGCTTTGCCTACCCTTCTGAGCAAGGGTCTGCAGCCGATACTCCATGACCTACATACAGAGCTGGGTAGTGTGTTCACAATAAGCATATTTGGCCTGAAGAAGGTCACTTTCTTGGTTGGACCAGAGGTCACGGCTCATTTCTTTCAAGCCCCACACTCGGAGATATGCCAACCGGATATGTATAAGTTCACTGTTCCCATCTTTGGCAAAGGAGTTTTGCTCGATGCGGATTTCGCCACCAGCAACAAACAGATACGCCTCGCTCGGGATGCACTGAAGAGGGAAGAGCTGAAAAACTACATTGAACCAATGGTTCGTGAAGTGAAGGTAAGCAACAACACATAGATTCGTATGTGCCTACGGACACAAACAGACCCACATGCTCCTTAATAAAAGTGTACAAAATAACCTCTAATTTCCAAAAAAAAATATAAAATTATTTCCGCGGTTACATAGATGCTCACTATCTGCCTATAAAATTTTGTGAAGAAATGACTTTAATTTTATTCTACTAAAAAATATATACTCCCTCCGATCCCTATTAATTGACTTTGATTTGTTAAAATTTGGATGAATCTATATTCTAAATAGTGTCTAGATTTATTTAAATCTAAACAAATTTGAGTCAATTAATATGGGCCGGAGGGAGTAGGTGAATTTATACTAGATGTCATGTTTGCTATTTTCACACATATGTATTTTTTTGTGGAGAGCATACTAAACATATTTAATTTATTAGTAAAAGTTTATATACAAATAAAACTTAGTAGGTACTAGGAAAACATCTTGATTTATGTGTCGGATTTTACTCTTTGAAAACTTCAGCCTCCATGGAGCCGGAGATCCAAACCATGGCATGTCATGTGCTTATTATTAGTATTATAGTTTGTTGTGATTATTACCATTATTAGTAGTATTATTATTACTATTCATACTCCCTTGAGGATATGTTGGAATAGTTTAATTAACACGAAGAGAGAAGAAATCCTATGGGCTCTTTTTTTTTTTGGAGGAATACAGTTCTCAGTATTAATAACTGTAAAACTATATTTTTCTAGACTATAAAATCGTATTTTCTTGCAATCATAGTTTGACATATTCCCCACACATAATTTAAAGGTTAACACAATAAAACTAATTTTTATGTTAAATATAAATCAAGACATCTACCATTTTTCTTCAATAATTCTGGTAACTAGATGCACGATACTCAAAATTAGTTTTTGTACTTGCAAAAGTTTATATAATTATGTTATGTGCAGTAGCAGTTTAGTAATGGCTAGATGGATGTGTGGTTTATGCATGATGTTACACTACTATTATAATACATACAAGTTTGTATGTGAGTTGGCAGGTCGTTTATTTGTACATAATATTAGATTGGTACACTGAATCAATAAAAATGTCTATGGATATACTGAACTAATTATATGTGATATTTCATCACCGGGTTAATAGACCCTCGTATCTAGAGGTAGTGAAGTTCACCAATAGATCCCCGTATGCACTGGGTAGAAAAACAAGGTCCACTAAACAAAATGGCACGAATGGCCCTTAAATATGGTTACAAAGATTAGTTAGTTCAATGGCTAGATGAAGTTTACCAACGGATAATTTGTGCGAAATAATAGAAAACACATAAGGAAAATTGATGTTCTTCAAATAATCCAAATTTATTTAAGCCTATTATATGGTAGAAAGTTATATATAGGGCGACTTAATTTAAGTCAAGTTAAGGTTTATGGACAGTGTACGGATGTTATGGGAGTAGTTCGCATAAAGCCACCAGTTTTATAGCCGAATTTACAAATGGTACCACTTTCTGTTTTCATGACAAAAACCACCAAATTTTGACGAAAATTGTTACTGTTTCGTAAATTTTGTCATGAAAAGTGGTACCATTTTGGTGCCAAATCTGGTGGTATTTTGTCACAAAAATGAAATTGGTATCATTTGGTAATTTGGCTACAAATGTGATGGTTTTATGCTAACAACTTCATGTTACGCCCGTGGCCTCTTGGGCTGGGATTGAAGAAGTTAATTTGTTAAATTTTATTCTCAAGATCGCCAGCCTCTTGAATCGATTTTCCAAGGATAAAGTATGTTAATTAACTTTAACTATGTCACTGAGATGTACGTGTCAGTTCATGTTCTTTCCTGTGTGACGATTTTTTTTTACTTTGAAGGACCAGCGATGTTACATTTTCATATCTTATTATTTCGCTTGTCGTAGCTAGCCAGTCTTGTTAAATGCACTGAGTTATCTATCACTGAACTCAAATATACGAGCTCAATATAGTGTAATTAGCAGTAAACAAAAAAATCCTTGTTAGTTGTACAGTCTAGAACAATTTTTGCATGAGTGTTCGACTAATAATTTAATGAAGAATGCAAAACAAGCTGGCCACTTTAAACTATATACATAAAAGCAAAACTGAAGTCTACAATATAACATCATGTATGAGCTAGCGAGTGGCTTATCTTTGATGACGCCCATTTCCATTTTGTAGGACTACTTCGCAAAATGGGGGCAAGATGGCATAGTTGATCTAAAGCATGAACTTGGGCAGGTACTCATGCTAATCGCTGCCCGATGCTTGCTTGGCAAAGAGGTCCGTGAGAGTATGTTCTCTGAAGTCTCTGCGCTCCTACATGCTCTTTTTGAAAATGGCGCACAATTGATTACGCTTTTATGCCCATATCTCCCAATTCCATCCCACCAGCGACGTGATGAAGCACGCGCTAAGTTGGGAAAAATATTCCATGAGATAGTAAAATCACGCAAAATATCAGGACAAGTTGAGGATGATGTGCTACAAAAAATTATAGACTCAAAATGCATGGAGAATGGACGCTCCATGACTGAGAATGAGATCACTGGGATACTCATTGCCATGTTGTTTGCTGGGCAACATACAAGCTCGAGCGCTAGCTCCTGGATGGGAGCTT
This sequence comes from Avena longiglumis, assembly GCA_030063025.1. NCBI lineage: Eukaryota > Viridiplantae > Streptophyta > Magnoliopsida > Poales > Poaceae > Avena > Avena longiglumis. The sequence continues at coordinate 6,038,462 of CP125974.1, read as the reverse complement.
GTTTGCTAAGCCATGAACAGTTCTTAGCAGCTGCTATAGAAGAGCAAAAGAAACTCATTGGACTCCACGGAGAGAACATAGATGAAAACATCTTGATGGAGATGGTAAACTTACAGTGTTGCATCAAAGAGGCGATAAGGATGCACTCTCCATCAGCATTGATAATCCGCCATGTGAAGAAGAACTTTATTGTACAAACTAGAGAAGGTTGCTATTATGAAATACCCAAAGGGCAAACCGTGGTGACTTCAGTAGCGGTTGGAAACAAGCTGCCCCACATTTATAAAGATCCTCATATATACGACCCTTATCGCTTTGGTCCAGGGAGAGAGGAGGACAAAGTCGGCGGCAAATTTGCATACACATCATTTGGTGGTGGAAGACATGCTTGCCCGGGAGAATATTATGCATTCTTACAGATAAAAGTGATATGGAGTTTCTTGTTAAGGAACTTTGAATTTAAAATGATTTCTCCTTTCCCTCAGGAAGAATTTGATAAATTCCTGCCTGGGCCTAAAGGGAAGATAATGGTCAGTTACAAGAAACGACTATTGCTAGCTAGCACATGATTGTATAAGTTGAGTGGACATTGGAGAACTCAGTTAATGATATAGTGAGTATAATCATGTGTTTGTTGGTGTGTGGGGGGTGAGTGAGAGAAGGTGCAAATGTTAAAGTCTGGATCTGATTATGTAAGTAGTCGTATTGCGACTTATCCTTTATTATAACTTATTCATTAAACCGTTCATCTACACGTGGGCTAGTTTTTGAGACACATTGATGTTAAAAGTCTTTGATTAGCATTTGATAATGCAGTTTGTAAATATATTTTCTTTGACTAAATTTGAATTCACCTTATGCTTTTCCGCTTGTTATTGACCACTCACTACCTTTGTTCTCGTATTCACCATTTTTCCAAATGTCACTCGGTTGTTTCCAAATTCCTGTATGTAGTTGGTGAATGCAACGATACAAAGAACCATGGACTTGGCAATAAGGGCTACCAAATCTGTCAAGGAATCAATGGCTAAAATCCTATTATTTTTCATATGTATGCTTGTGCAAGATACTCCCTCCGTTTCAAAATATAAGATGTTTTAGGTTTGTAAAGAAAATGAATCTATACTTCTTTTAGTATGTAGATTCATTTCAAAGTTAAATGAAATTATATACTAAAACAAGTTTAGATTCATTTTCTTCACAAACCTAAAACGTCTTATATTTTAAAACGGAGGGAGTAAAACTGTTTATGCCCCATAGAAATTAGAAATGTATTTGGTTGGTCAAGCTCATATCTCCACAACGCTACATTTTTACCTTAATGGATTCAACAATTCTTCCCGCTGCATGTTCCACTACAGCAGTTTTATTTCTCACTATGATTGTCACCAAGATTATTGCAAGGAAAATTGCTTTCCTGGCATGGGAAATGACGTCGCCAACCGCCTGTGGCTGGCGGTGCTTTTCTTCTAGGGGCCTTGCCTACACTTTTGACCAAGGGTCTACAGCCAATACTCCATGACCTACATACAGAGCAGGGTAGTGTGTTCACAATGAACATATTTGGTCTGAAGAAGGTCACTTTCTTGGTTGGACCAGAGGTCATGGCTTATTTCTTTCAAAGCGCACACACAGAAATCTGCCAATCGGATATGTATAAGTTCGGGCTTATAGCTCTCAATCAACCTCATAGGTTCTTTCTGACTAGTAATTGCATTGTTATGCCTTGCTCAGTTTCTGTCAATTGCCCTGCTGTAATTTGTTTACCCTTCATGCCATGTTATTTATCTAAGGAGAGCACCTCTAGTGAACTATGGACCCCGGTCCAATCTTTACCATTGATACATCTTTCACTGTTACTTGTTTACTTGCTGCAAACCATTACCTTACATACCATATGTTTAATTCTTTGTTACATTAAACCGGTGAGCTTGACAACCTCACTGATTCGTTGGGACAAAGTATTGAGTTTGTGTTGTGCAGGTCTCCACGTTGTTTGCAACACTTGTGTGGTGTTTCCTTCCTCCTTCTGATTCGATAACCTCGGTCTCAGCTGAGGGAAAACTTGCTGCTATGCTCTTCACACCTTGCGCTTGGGGTTACCAACAAAGTGCCACGTCGAGAACCATCACCCCTTCCTACTCAAACTTTTCCCTCGACGACACTCTCCCCCTGGCCTTCGGGCGACTCAGCGTCACCCCAGCTGAGCTGACATGGGGACAGCAGCCCAAGCACGCGGAGTACTAGGCGCAGTTTGACAAGTACGTCGCCAACAGTTTCGTGGACTCTTCTTCGGACAAAGAAGAGGAGGACGAGGCTCCAGACAACAATGACAATGACAAGTCCACTGCGGAGACCTTCCCCCTCGATGTCGTCGTAGGGGTCTACTGGGATGACCCTCCCTTCGACGAGGACGAGGAGGATCCTCCTGTCGACGATTCTGAAGAGGACTACGACTTCGGAGAGGCCCTAGATGACTCGGAGTAGGAAAGCGTCGCCTGCAAGGAGCTGGACGTGGACAAGGATCAGGACCGGTGCTTCGGCTTCCCATGTTGCTCGACGTATATGCTAGGCTGTTTCTTACATGTTGCAGTTAAAATCTTTGGCATGCTACTTAGGTTTCTCACATGTTCGTCTGTCGTATTAATGTTCCATCTTCCAATGTATCGTGTTAATGTTCCGTCTTTTACTTCAATGATGATTAGTATTGTGACGTCCCTTTTTTGTTCTTACGCCTAGCCTACCTGCACTTATTGCCCATCAAAAGGTTTGGACATCAAACGTCATGCATGGTTAATCTCCTTGCTATAAGTGTCATGCATGACACTATAACAGATTAACAGTGAGCACATTTTAGTTATGCATGTACACCTCCTATGTTGTTAGAATGTGTGAAATTGAGTCACTTCTCACCACGCGTGCACCCTGAGAAGTAAAGCTTTTCCTCCGTTTTGGCATCACCTTCTACATCGTGAATCGTGACTCCTAATATTTTTCACGGCAACAGGATCGGTCTCTGTCTATGAGATGGGTAAGCAAAGTACCAAACGCCATATGCTGTGGCTGTGCATGCATGCATGTGGGAGGTTTCCCGCCGTGTAAAGAATACGGTCGTTCAATTTTGTATGAGTAATATAGCCAGCGAAGCTCTGTCGCACCAAACGATCTCACGTGCCTAATGATTGGCAAAGTTTTGCCGTCAATCCAAGTTCTCATACGTTATTAGTGTGTAACTTATTTTGTAAACCAAAAGCTGGAATAGCTCAGTTGGCCAGAGCGTGTGGCTGTTAACCACAAGGTCGGAGGTTCGAGCCCTCCTTCTAGCGATTTTAGTTTTTTCACTCTTAAGTTTTTTTTAACTCCTTTGGCAAACACTAGGGATCGGCCGATCCTTGTCTTTTGATCCGACTGCTCCGTTGTCCTGGGCTGCAACCAGATCATCCGATCTCCAACATTATGCATGTGTGGGTTTAACTGTTAGCTTTGATTAATATTCCCTTAACTCCTTCCAATAAAATAGCCAATATATCCAAAATAATTCCACAATTATAGGATATTATGAGTTGTTTCCAACTAATAAAATGTGTCACAAATGAAAACAGACCCCCTCCCACCTCCTCCCCCCTCTTCGCCGCCGCCATGCGGTGTGGCTAGGCAAAGCCTGGTCATCCTTCTAGCGATTTTAGTTTTCGCCGTCCGCGGCAGGAAATCCTCCTTCCCCATGCGCATTTGCGTGGGCGCGGTGCTGGCCGAGCACCCTGGCGAGGTGGCTCATTCGAGCATAGTGGCAGGCAAGTGACTGCTGCGTGGAGGACGACGGTCCTCCGGCGGTCTGTGACGGAGGTTGTACCCAGGGCGCCTCGATGACCTTGGGAGCATACACAATTGTCGGCGTTCTAAGACAGAGCTACTGACGAGAAGCTGCGCAGCTAGGAGGTTGGGGATGGAGCTGCCGGTATTGCCTTCAGCGCAACTAGGATGTTGGGGGCGAGCTGCTGGGAGGTTGGGTCGAGCTCCCGGAGATGAAGGCATTGCCTCTGGAGCTGCTGCGAGGTTGAGGGCGAGCTCCCAAAGCTGCCGGGAGGTTGAGGAGACTTGATAGAGATGTCGGCGTTGCCTCCGGAGTTGCTTGGAGGTTAGGGCGAGCTACCGGAGCTGCCGGGAGGTTGGGGAAGAGCTGACAAGGTGTCGGCGTTTCTTCTAGAGTTGTTGGGAGGTTGGGGCGAGCTCCCGGAGATGCCGGGAGTTTAGCGGCGAGCTGCAAGAGGTTGCACGCGAGTGGATCGATTCCTTTGGATTCATTCCGGTGAGCTCGGCAGCTGGATGCGTGTGGACCTGCTGGCACACACGCACCAATCGATTCCCACGAGCGTACAATTGTGCAAAGTGCGGGATCGATTTTGGAAAGATCGGGAGGATGGATTGTGTGGACGCGGTGCTGGGACGATGATCCCGATGATGGATTCAAATTTTAACTTTTGGGTTTCCAACATGTCAAGGGGGTATTTGTGTACAATTGGCTATATTTGGGGTTGTCGGAAAAACTCTAAAATGTCTTATATTTTGAACAGGAGGGAGTACTCTTTAGGTCACAATAAGGTAAAAAATCACCTCCAGTGGATGATGTAAACCCTCTCTCTCCTAAATTTTTTTGCTCAGGCCCTAAAAAATTTCCCCCTCGTGTTGTATACTTGGGTCAGCCCTCCGGTTGCCAAATATTTTTTGCACCCATGCACGAGGGCAGCCTAGCCGCCTCCCTGAAAATTCAGTCCCCCATGCCACCGTCGTAATTCCGGCCAATTCTGGCGACTGTCGCCGCGTGCGCTCCGCCTCCACCCATCCCCACACACGCTCGGAAATTCTGACTGATTCCCGCTCAACTTGGCAGTTGCCGCTTCATGGGAGGTTGATGCCAAGGTGAAACCTCCATAGCCACGCGAGCAAGGTCGCGCCCTCCGGTGGGCGCAACCACATGAGGTCTAGGAAGCGCGTCAGGTCGTCGGAGTCTCGTCGAGGAGGCTCATGAGGAGCCGGCCGAGGCAGGGGCAAGGCTGCGATGGGAGGAGCCTCACATGAGCAAGGCCGTGATGGGAGCCCCCCGCCGGCGTCGAGGGCCAAGGCTACAATGGGAGGAGCCGCACATGATCAAGGCCGTGATGGGAGCCCCCCGTCGGCGCCGAGGGCCACGACGCGCATTGGAGGTGGTGGTTGCATGTCCTCGACTACTGTGGAGAGCTATTCTGGGAGTCCACGGGCACGAGCATCGTCGTGTTCTAGCGTCAACAGAGGGCGCTAAAGTAGTTTGTCCGGCGGATCTCTAGCGATTCTGTTCGTTTATTTTTTTTATATCAGTTGTTAGAATTATGCCATAGAGGCAATAATAAAGATGTTATTATTATAATTCTTGTTCATGATAAAGTTTATATTCCATGCTAGAATTGTATTAAGCGAAAACTTTAATACTTGTGTGGTTTGTGAACAACACCGTGTCCCTAGTATATGCCTCTATGGACTAGCTTATTGATTAATGATGGTTAAGGTTTCCTAACCATAGACATGAGTTGTCGATTAATAATGAGATCATATCATTGGGAGAATGATATGATGGACAAACCCAAACTAAGCGGAGCAATTAGATCATGTCATCGTGTTCATCTTTGCGAAGCTTTTCTTATGTCAAATATTGTATTCCTTAGACCATGAGATAATACAACTCCCTGGTATCGGAAGAAAGCTTTGAGGTCATACGCAACATCACGAAGAATATTACGGTCTATAAAACTTGCAGCAATTCAACACAACCATGCGACATTGACCAGCAGCCATGCGATAACTCATAATAATTGTTGAAAATAAGTTTCCAGCATAAAAATGCCTTGAGCAACAACAAAAAGAAATATCATGGCAACATGAAAAGTAACATATGCACACATACAAAATCATTGTAACATATATATGGTTGGGACACCAACAAACAATTTTCAAATATTTGGAAAAAAATACAAATTAATAACATGCGGGAGGGACCGATGTAAGAAACTTTAGGCTCGTCATTGACGAGTCTGTCTCCTGAGAGCAAGTCTCGAAGGAAAATCTTTTGAAATCAAAGGCGTGTACAGAGTACAGGGCAGCGCTCGTGTGAGGCAAAGATCGACATTATGCAAGCCGCAAGGCGCCACCAAATGCGTGTGTACTCTGGCGCTGGCGCCCGCTGTATAAATGCATCTATGTCGTACTCGTACTTTGGTATAGATGCTCACTTAGTGTTGGTACCGGCAGAACAGTGTCACTCTGTGGTGCACATGCAAAGGCGAAACGCACGTACGGCGTACCGGGCGCGACGGTCCCATTGGGGGTGTTGCACATGAACAGGTCGGTGCTGCCGCCTGGCCTTGCTGCATGCAGATGCAGCCCAACCCTGGGCTTGAGCCACGTAAACTGCGGCGCTTCGAAGTGGTCACACACGCTCTATGCTCTTTCGCGATCGCATCGTATGGTGCAGTCAAAGCTCGATGGGCTCGCGTGAAAGACGAGGGAGGGCAGCGACAGCAGTAGCCAGGGAGCCTGCACTGCACTGACCACGAGTGGGTGGCGAGCGAGCGCATGCATGCATGCACGGGCCACGGGGATGCTCCATACGTCGCCACTCTTAGCAACTCTGGCGCCGGCACGAGCACGAGCGCGCGCGGGCCACGGGCTGCCAGGGGCGGTCGAGCGGAGCACGGGGAGCCACAGCGGCCAGCCAGCAGCTGCCCCTGCCGCAGCAGCAAGCCGATTGGATCGGCTGCCGCGCTCACTTGCCAACAGCCAGCAAGACGAGCACGGGGTGGTGGACTGACTTGGTGGGGCCCTTTCGCGCGTGTTCGACTTTCGGTAGCAACGACGCGCAGCGAGCACCTCGATCGGCGCGAGCAGGCGAGCCTGGTGAAAAAGGACCATGGGTTGTGTACTCCGCCCTGCGCGTAGCCTGATATGATACGTCGTGGCGGGGCGGGCTGCACACCGGTGCGGCACCAGTGCGAAAGGGGAAGCGAGCGTGCGCTACCTGCTGCGCAGGGAACACAGGGCACAGCTCTGTATAGCCGCAAACACGTAAATGTTGCTACGTCTGAAGAAAACTGAACTTCAGGATGGCCAAAGTAAGCAGCGTTAAATAAGATATATATATACAATCAGATAAAAAGAACTCAAACTGAAAATGAATATAAACATTTCTATGAAAAATGTATGATATGACCTCATTACTTATATCAGTTAGGCCCATTTGGTTTGGCATCAATGCATTTTTAAGGTATTGGGGAATGCTTTAGTTTCAGAAAATTGAAGTATTAAATACTTTTGAAGGTGTTTGGATCCAACAAATAATATTGTTTTAAAACTAAAAACAGAACTTCAGAACCAAAGTAACCAGCGTTAAATAAGGTATACTGTCGAATAAAAGAACAAGCGAGAAAATGAATATCAACATTTTCTATGAAAATGTAATTTGACTTTGACCTCATTACAACATAATCCGTGAAAGGCCCCAGTTGGCATCATCAAAGTATTTTAGATCGGGTTTGCCAGTTCTCATGCGCGAGAACTTTTATGTCTAGTTGCTCTACCAGCGAACTAGATTCTTGCTTGATTTCTGCAATCGCAGGAGCTACACATGAGTTACCCCGGCTAGGTTCTGGCCGGAGCTTTAGGAATAGTACAAATTTTATAAATTGTATTGAGGCTGGCGAGGTCACTTCAAATAGTAGGTTGGCGTCGGCCGAGTTAGACATAAGAAGTTCTTAGGCGCTTTGAGATCTAGGGCGCTTCATTTCAGAGTGAGGAATACTACGGTTTTAAAAAAAAGCGGAGTATTAAATATTTGAGAGTCTTGGATCAACAAATGTATGATTTTAAAACAAATATCCTCCAAAACATGAGTTTTTGAAGTATTTGAGAAGAGGTCCAAACCCTCATTTTAGAAAAAACCGAAGAATTGCTAGACACTAAAATACTATGGTATTGATATACTTGAGTTATAAAAAAACTTTGTTGCTAAACTAGGCCTTATATTGCAGCTCAAAATGGTTATCTTTAATCTCATATTAGGTATCTCGATGTCCTATCAATCCCATATGATAAATTAGTTAGCGGCGTCATCAAGCCTTGGTTGAGGCGAGACAACAAAAATCACGTCATTTAATGGTCCATTTTTTTCTCGCCAATTATGACACCTGGCAAAAAAGGCTGGTGCAACTCCCATGCTAGCATGAATCACGACTACGTCGATGGCGGTTCTGAGCCTATCAAACCGACTTAAATCTCGGCCAGAGCCAAGAATTGTAGGCAAAATTAAGGATAAATTCAATGAGCTAGTCTATGACTAAAGACATTGACGCCTCATCAAAGCCGCTTACTTCTATAAGTGGAACGCATCATCACATGCCTATTTTGGTAGCAGTTGTAACAAACTAATGTAGAAAGCGAGAAAACATAGAATTACAATGTCATATCACCGTACATGACCACATGCTGTAAAAATGTTTGATATCACCACAACCAGACATGTTTTCAACAAGAGCTTTGAATAGATGAAAACCCATTATTGAAACCCACTGCAAATCATTCATACGAATCAAAGCGACCCCAACACAAAAAAATCCTAAAGTTATAGTCCTTCTATGTAAATCATTTATTAAGAGGTCCTAAAAAGTTGTGCTAAGATACACCTCCCATGATGGGATGTTGACCATAAGGTGGTATTGCGATGCTCACGACGAAGAAGGCCCAGAGCAGCCGAGAGAAAAGAGATAATGATGTTTATTCATGTGTTGTTTGCATTTTTTATTGTGTTAGATTAGTTTTTAGATGTTAACTCATATCCAAGTATAACATGGTACTTATTTGGTGATAACACAAGTATTTCTAGTACCATAGACAATGAGAGATAATAGTATGCAACTTATGTTATTTAACATAGAAAAAAGCTGTAACCAATAATGAAGGTGTGCAAGAGGTGTAGATTCTCTGGCTCGGTCCCTCACCTTGGAGAAACCCTGTCCTCCTTGTCAAAACTTCCTCGAAAATCATTTCATCTTTACGCATCTCAATGTACAATCATATTTTCTTGAAAGTCAATTAATCATTTTGCTTGTATTTGATTGATTTGACTTTTTATTTACATTCTCATATTGGTGAGAATTTCCTACATGCGGAGTTCAGTGGTAGTAGAATCCTTGTCTACACATGGAGGAAATCAAAAGAGTATGTTGTAGGTGAGGAGATATTCCTTGCTGCCATGGGCTTAAGTCTCTCCTTTTTACGTAGAAGGAAAGTATGTTCATGCTACTGAAAAGAGTAGTATCTTTCTTACGGCCGTGTAATTGATATGCTACGCTTTTAACATAAACACAACTCCACCCAGCTATTGATATATAAGCATGACACCATGCAATGTGGGCTATACACGCTCCTTTGTCCAATCTGCGATGTTTTGGTGCCTCCATCGACACTTTTCAACTAAAATGTATTGCGGTGTTACTAATATGCGGCAATTTCGTAGATATGGTAGCACGCCAGGCCTGGCCTTACCAGAGAGACTCGCTGTCACTTCTCGTCCAGTCATGGTAGGGCATGGAAATGCGATCAGCGCCCACATGTATGCCCAAACCCTTACATCTGGCCTGACATATGTGCCCTCGAGTTCTTGATCAATGACACTCATCACAATGTCGTCTCAAGGCAAGTAGTGGCTACACACGCCCACCGGCCCGTATTCTCTCTAGATCCACCCTTTTCTATTTCTTTATACTCGCCGGATCGATGGCAAGTAGGAGTATGATAGAGCGAGGAGAGGCTGGTAATTGGAAATGAAAAACACGATAGTGATGTGGCGGTAGTGAACTATTATGCTTTGTTGGGATATGCGTGTGAGCCCTTCTTTAGCATCTTGGTAGGAGGTGGAAGGACATGTAGGTGGCCTAGGGCACAATAAGTGGAGGCGGGTATGTGGATGATGCGGGGAGTTGTGGTCTTTTAAAATACATATTTACTTCCTGGTAGCGGGCGCTAGTTATCATTCTAGCGCACCTTAAAAAAGACAAGTCTCTCTTGTCTACATCTTTGTCGAAATAGAAAGAAAGGACTTTGTCTATTACAGCACCACTCACCTACCGATGTGCCCAGTTACAATCCGAACTACAAAAAAAGTTTAGTGCATTAATTTCCCTTTTTATATAAATTGGAATGCTATAACGTTTAAACCACATGTGGAATTAAGATCATTTCTTCGGAACCCACACAACAAACTCTTTAAAACTAGATCCCATTTGTATATGTTTGAGGAAAATAACTTATGAGCCTTTTGTGTGCAATAGGACAACTTTGATTCATAACAAAGCAACTTTTGTGCAGGAAAACTACATCAGGCCGATAGAGCAACTTTAATTGCTGCAATACGAACAACTTGGTGCCCGTCGAGCAATAAATATCTTGACAAATTTGGAGTCACCTAATGGTAGGTAGGCGAGACAACTTTGTGCCCGATGCATAGTTGCCTGGCAGGTAAAGATTACCCTCTCCGGGGCTTCAAAGTTTCTCGCCGGAAAATTTACCCTCTTCAGGCTCCGAAAGTGCCTCATGGGAGCACCGAGATTTTCATGACAAAAATTGCCTCGTCCCGGGCTCAAAAGTTGCCTCGTGAGCCAAAAGACCTCGTCGGGCACTAAGTTTCTCGTAGGAGCTAAAAAGTTCTTTCATGGCACAAAGTTGCCTCGTCAAGGCGTTGCTCGTCGGGCTCAAAGTTGCCTCGTGGGGGCACAGTTGCCTCATACAGTTGCCCAGAGATTGTCTCATGAGCAAAGTTACTTCGTCGAGCTTCAAAGTTACCTCACCGGGGAAAAAGATTGTCTCGTCGGGCACGAGGTTGTCTCGCGGGCTAATTTACTTTCATAGGGCTCGAAGTGCCTCGCGGGATCGAGATTACCTCGGCATGGAATTGTTAGAATATCTTTCGGCAATAATAAATATAGTTATTATTATATCTTTGTGTTTATGATAAATGTTTACATTCATGCTATAATAGTATTAACGAAACATTAGCCTTGTGTGATTTATAGCCTAAATTAGGAAGTCCCGGTAAAAGCCTCTTTATAATACTAGCTTGTTGATTAATAGATGATGCGTGGTTTTCTGATCATGAACATTTGAAGATATTAATAACAAGTGTATCATTAGAGAATGGTATGATGGGCGCTCCTATAGATAGCATAGCAAAAGATCCAGTCATTTAATAGTTCCAATTGCTATAAGCTTTTACGATTTTACTAGTAACTAAATTACTTCGACCATGAGATGGCATAATCTCATCACGGAAGGATGCTTTGATGACATCAAGGCACACCGTAAGCGGGTGGCTATAAAGAGTGGCATTGAGTGTTGGGAGAAGTATGGGTTGAAGAAGGCACATGGATCAAGGAGTGGGATTTGTCCATCCATATGACCGGATAGATATATACAGGCCCTCTCGGTGGAATGTCATCAATTAGCTTGCAATATGCATTTAGCTCTGAGGATCATATCCACGGGAACAAGAAAGAGTACTTATCGATATGAGGGTTGAACTAGGTATCTCTTGAAGATACGATCAAGCTGGACCGTAAACTATGAGACAAAGGGAAATTGTTATCGATGTGTAAGTGGTTCAGTCTCAATGCATAAATGTCGTGAAATAATAATTCCATATGAATTTCAGATTCTCTGGTTGATGGGAGAAGTGTCTACGGTCATGTCAAGTACAATTCGAACCATAGATTGATGTTGTTTAGTAGTACAGATAATAGGGATCTGAGATATTGTTGAGTCTCGGATGGGATCCAGGATATCAAGGAGATCAAGAATGGTCAGGAGAATAAGATTATATAAGGAAGTCTATTTAGGAGTTAGGAAAGTTTACGATAATTTCATCAGGAGAGATTCTAGAGGTCTAGAAGGTTCTTTGAGCAAGGAGAATAGTCCATGAATGTATGTCATGGATATGTGGAATGATTAGATCTATCCTAGATCAATTGGTGTTGGCATTTTGCAAGAAGAAATAAATCTAAATTGAAAGTCAAATGGGAAGTTTGAAAATCAAAGCGGAACAATGGTTTTCTAGTGGAAGAAGAAACAGTCCTTCTCTCAATCCAACTTGGGTTTGGGTTTGATTAATCCACCTCTAGTGCCCTCTCATAAATAGGGGAGAGATTATGAGGGGTTAAACGCGCAAACAAAAATTTCTGTCGCGCCACAAACAAATGACCAGGTCTATCTACTAGATTGAAGCTTAGCGAGTCGATGGAATAACACCCTCGAAGATTCCAAAGTGTTGCGAGGCTGATTCTACGTGGGTGATGTAGTCGATACTCTTTCGATCTGGATAAATGTGAAGCGATCCTTCGGTAGCTAACGTTCGTAGCGCTTCCCTTGATCCAGTCCTGCGTTGGTACTCACTTGAAGACCTTCCTCTCCTTGTTCCGGCGTGAGCAATGGAGGGTTAGCACTTCTCCTCGCGATTAGAAAGCGACTGTGGCGTGAATAGGAAGTAGAGAAATCGAGCCGCCTTAAGCGGAGGCAGTATAATTGGATTATAAGAGAGAGAGGGCTATTAGTGGTCTAAGTTAGACACACCAATTAGAAGGCTATAAACCGCTGAGGCAAAAGCAATTAAACTCTAAACCAAAATGACTCTAAACACGAGATTAGAGGTAAACATGTGTCTCGAGAATTTTGCCCCTCCTTTATAGATTGGAGGCTAGGCGGCGGGAGGAGAGTCCTCCCAGCTCGACACCTAGGGCTGGGAGGCCGGCTTGGGAGGAACTCCTCCTCCAAAGTTGGATTTGACCTCACTCTTATGTTTCTGGTTTCACATTTCCCCACAGTTTCACATTTTCCTGATTTCTGGCTTTAGCCGTTTGACTTTCAAAGCGTAACTGTGTTTTTGGAACCTTAAGAGCACCCAGTACATGATGCAATCATTCAATGACACATTCATGTACCTCCCCAGTCTTGCAGACGATGGAACCACATTCGATGAAAACAGGAATCATTCCCGAACTCAAAGCAAGGTTTCATATATGAATCTTATTCTCGGACCATTCGGATCACCTAAATGATATCCGGATCCCATCCCAGAGACTCGAACAACATTGGTCTCTTTCTCATAATACATAACCTGAAAACAGCTCAAGATCTGTAAGTGTACCTCCTACGGTTCGTGAATTGTAGGACATAGTGAGACACTTCTCCGAACAATAACCAATAGAGGAATCTAGAAATTCATATGGCTAACAAATATTTCTACGATTACTTTGCGTCCGAATGAACCACTTACGCCGATACAAGAATTCCTTTGTCTCACGATAGTTTACTTATGGGAGGTTATGATGGTATCTCTGCATACCTAGAATTGGATGACATTTCACCGAGAACAGTATATCTATAAGTCATATGGATGGACAAATCCCTCTTAATCCATGTTTCAGCCAATACTTTCCGAACATGACACCACCTTTATAGCCACCCAGGTTACGGTGTGGTGTTGATGTCATCAAAAGCATCCATCCGGTAAAGGTGATACATATCAAATCTCATGGTCGAGAATTAAGGATTTACTATGTATAAAGCATATAGCAATTGAACTATTTAAATGACGATCTTTATCCTAAACATCTGTAGGGTATGTCATCATCATTCTCTAATGATATGATCACATTGTTATCTTATCTCTATGTTCATGATCGAGGAAACCGTGATCATATATTAACCAACAAGCTAGTTTAACAGAGGCTTTACTAGGGACTCTTATTTTAGTTTACAAATCACACAAGTATTAATGTTTCCGGTTAATACCACAATTATAGCATGGTGTGCAAGCATTTTATCATAGAGTGTGAAGATATGAATAATAACAACTTTATTATTTGCCTCTTGGGCATATCTCCAACAGTCTCCCACACTGCACTAAGTCAATAATACTGGTTTCAAACCTTTGTGTATTCAACACCTGTAAACTTTACCAGGTGTTGTATGTACATGATTGCTAGTGGTCATTTGATCTCTCGGTTAGAAGCACTTCCAGTCAAGATGTGTAATTGCATGTCTTTGCGTCTCTACGCATCCCACTCCATTCTCTAATGAGATGGCTTTGTATAAATTTGAGATGTCTTTTCGGTTGTGACCTTTAGTTCTTTGGGGTTTAAAACTATGTTGATAATATTATGCTTCAATGGCATATCTTCATAGTATTATCCGCACTGTGAACTACACCTAGTTTGATAACAAACTACTTGACCGACCTGAAATGCCTCTTTTTAACTTTGCTAAAATAGCGGTGTATTCATATATAACTACTGTTGTATTATACATCACGATGTCTTAACTTTTGGAACTCATCCAAATCCATTATGGAACTCACTTTCCAGAGTATATTGTGCCACCCTTAGTTTTTGAATTGAGATAAACTTAATTTGTACTTTGTGACAAAGCTAGTATCAATGTAGTACTTTATAATGAACTAACCATCTATTTGTCACTTCCTACAAATAATATACTCTTAGATTCTTCAAAAAGATCATAAGAATATCCTTACTATTGTCCAATGATCATCTTCTGAATCATTAAAGGTATATGCTCACAACATGTTTAGAGCACTTTAGAGACATATCTGGATTTGTACATATCACGGTATGATTGATATAAATACTCTTTGTGATTTCATACATCAACAGTATCGAAATCTATACCGCCCGATTATTTGTTTCCCTTTACCAAATGTCAATACACTTGAATATATCATCAACATTTGAACTCATTCTCAATCCTTTACGTGCGACAAGAACCTGCTGTAGTTTCTATATTGAACTCATTCAATATCTTGTCTATGTACTTGGCTTTACTTTAACCATATTATTAGTGCAAATATTTGGGTTTTACTAAGTCTTTCATCGGGATGAAAATTCTTAATATGTGTTAATAAAAGATACATCTTTTCCAATCCTTGATAGCCTGTCTTCCACATAATGTATTAGAAATATGTCTTAGGCTCTCCATAATTTCTTGCAGACGTAAACATCTTCATTGTCTACAGTGAAATTAAACTCTTTTAGCAGGTTCATCATAGTAGAAGATTCTAACTCCAGCGATGCTCGCTTGACCATTGAAGTTTTCATATGCTTTTAGCATCCTTTGCACAGATTAACTAAAAAAACCCTATGGACGTGTCATGCACGTCCTAGGTAACAATTCTATTAGAAGAACTTGTTTTGTTTATTCAACTTCCATATAACAAAATTATATGTGAGTTAGGTTAGCTACATTAATCCGTCTAGACTAAATATCATCTTATGGATCGAGATCTTGTCTGTAGTCAACCTTTGAACTGTTGTTGTGAACTCTTTTCTAACAATAATAGAGCTATTTCAATAGATGTTCAACATCATGTCTATTTATTTATGAGTCCAAACACAGCCTGTAAGGTCTTACACCTTTCGAGGGGTCGCTTCAAGTTCAAAACTTGATTTTCTACCGTGCATGGAACTATCCATAGTTTATGGCTTCAAGCCATTTGATGGAGTCGGGGCCCATCGTAACTTCTTTGCATGTAGCGGTTCATTATTCTCAAGTAATGATTCAACCCCTCAATCTTAGTATTTAGTTTGTTTTTGATCTACTTGTTTCAATAAGACGATCTCCGTGACCCTGATAACTTTGAGTCTGCGTGATCCATGAAACTTTGTTCTTTTCTCCGGAACGCACCGGTGCTAAACAACTCTGCATATAGCTGAGTTCTTTTAACCTTATCTAAGTTCTATTGTCCTCCGCCTTTTCCACAATTCCTTCAAAGAAACTTGGTTCGCAATGAGCACTTTTGTCTCTGGTGTTATGGAGGAATACTTAGCAGTTATTCAAAACCAACATACAAAAGCGGTTCATCGACTTTGGTTGCAAACATCTTTTCGCCCAATACAAAACTATACCAATGTTTAAAGAAAAGGACAACTTGGGTTTATCTAACCATAACACATGGTGTCATTCAGCAGTTATGATTAAGACTCTTTTCGGTGGAAACGGTAATCACTAAAACTTTATCTTTAAAATATAATGGCGGTTTTATAGTTATACCTTTAGTCTTAGCGTAAAACAAGGTTTAATTACATATCTCGAGGCAGCTCCATACTCTTATGGTGTTTAGGAAATGCAAATCAGAGCGATTCATAAATCTTAGATATTATATAATACTTGTAACTCAAATATCTTTCTTTATAGATCTTATGTAACTATTTATATTCTTGTTACAATGATTTTTGCATCTGTGAAAAGTCCTTGAACTTTTGAAATGTTTCACCACTTCATCCTTAAGTAGTAATATTCATATATTCCTCAAATTTTAGGAGAAAAAAGCACATGAAGTTGAAATCCATGCCATCTTGTGCTACCATAATGGACTTACGTGCAACAATATGTACAAGTTCCAATAAAACTAGTCTATCTCGATTTCCCCTTTTGACCTTTAAATGGCCAAGTTTAATTATCTCTAGGAAGAAAGTTTCTGACAAAAGTCCATTTGATCAAAAATCAAATAGACTCCAAATTCCCATCCATATAGGATTTTCTTCATGTTTTTTTTCAACCTATAATTTAGCGGCGATGTCACTTTACCTAAGTGAGTCTTTCAATCAATTTGATAACTTTGACATCTTCCAGCACAAATGGTTTATGGATGTGATGTGTGCTCCAGCAGATTTACCGTCGGAATCCATCTTTTTATAGATTCTGGCAATTATTTGAACAACTTGACCTTTTGTTCATCATAATACACGATAAACAAATCTTTCAAGGGCAAGCTTTTGATGTTTATGACGAACACAACCAACGCACTTTATTTTTGTTCTCGATGAACATCATCACATATTCTTTGCTAGTTACTTGTAGGCCATTGTAGTTCATGAATTGTGTTGTTTTACGTGTATGACGATTCCACTGTAAATTCAGTATCAAATACTTAAGAACCACATTGTTTAATAAGCAAAGAATATAGCCATAACATATATCATCTATATACTTAAACTTCAACAATTCTAGTCTTTTCCTTTTTCTGCCATATATTTATGAGATTCTCTTTGATCATGTTCCTTTTACATTTGAAAAAGAATCTATCAACATCAATTGAGTGGAGTCTTCACATAGCGACACATAGTCCAGCGTGTATAGTTAAATACCAATGTCTTTTAGACTTGCACTGAAGTAGTCACCATCATCAAATGTTTGGTGTTCTTTCAATTCCTTTTTAATGGGTAATCTCTTGGTGTAGTAAATATTTTACCTACATCCAAATATTCACCATATCGTAGAATTATCCATGATCAAGCTACCTGATTAACTATAACGGTGAATGTTGGTATAATGTTGTACTCTCCCAAAAACTTTTGGAGGATTAGGACAACTAGTGTCTCAACCTTTGCAAATTCTCATCAAATATGAGAACATGAACTTTAACCATATTATACTCTATCATGTTGCAACCAAAACCGTTTGAGATATACAATATCTTTACCACACATCATAAGTTAGACGAAACAACTCTTTCGGATCCTAGATAACCTTGATATTAAGACAATCCTTTGAATATCAAGAATCATGGAGACAAACATGATACTTATATACTAACTTGCACTTGGAATTGTTACTCTTGATTTAATACTAATTATTAAACTTCATGGAGTAGCTTAGGAACTTCTTGAAAGTTTGCAATAGGACTTTGCCCAAACTTTAGATTAACACTTCAAAACAATACGATACCGGTTTGGCAATTAAGTAACTAACTGAGAATTCTATGGTTCTATCATCTCCAATTATAATAACTAAGCGCTTGAGGTGGTAAGCGGATGCCAATGACTACTGACAACTATGCAAATTCACTTTTGATTTGGTTTATGATAAATTGAGTTCTAATTAATAATTAAATTAATCCCTAGGTGAACTCCATCCAAAACAATATCCCTCACATTGTTTTAGTGATCCTGCGACAAAATCCACCACATCAAACCGATCATCACGAGAGTTGATATATAGCTTCAATGGCGAGACAATCAACATGTTCATCCCTATCTCTGCCCATATGACTCATGCTCTACCTTTAGGTAATCCCAAGTGTTCACGAGGCCGTAATACGTACATGCTAGGCTCGTCAAAGATCAAACCTTAGTTCTGCACTGACCAATAGAAATAAAACTGCTCACGTTGTATACACTTGCGAATCATAACACACCGATCATCACACGTGGTACTTGAAACGTAGCTTTATAGCAGTGCCTAACTAAGGGTGAACACTTTATGACTTGAAATTCATGTTGCATGAGGGATCATCTTATAATGCTGCAAATAAGTCTGCATAACAATACAAGATGCATAAAGGATTAACATCACATGGAATTCAATAATATGTGATATGATATGGCCCTTTTCTTCTTTTGTTGCTTTCAGATCTCCATCTTCTACTTACGAACATGATCTCCATCATCACCAGAGCATTGCATCAAAGGTCAATAATGGCTTCTCCCATGGTTGTAGTCCATAGGCTTCCAACTATTACAACTACTTTGAATAGACACGGGTTCTTGAACATTTAAAGAAACAAACCATATGGCTCCTGCAGGTTGCATAACTTACAATAAGGAACATTGCGCCATCAAATATAATCACAATCATGGCCTATATCATCATCACGCACACCTGCAAAACAAAGTTAGGCAGCCTCTACTTTCTTTGCATATTTTACGTGCATGTTTGGGGAGCTTTCAATAAGTGTCCGTTCTAACTTACGAACAAGAACCTGGCGTGATACTAGCATTGTTGAGTCACCACGTTTGTAGAATTGGATCTTAAGCATATGCTGGAGAAAGCAGGTTTTTCCTTAAAGCCACTTATACTGACCACAAGTTGCATGTCAGCGTGGAGCAAGGTCTCATGAAACGATGTGTCATGTAAGGTTGAGCAGACGCTTCATCCCAACATACCGCAAGATGCCAAAGTACACAAGAAGCAATCGACAGCATAAAAGCATCCGCGCCCACAATGACCATTTGTGTTTACTACTGGTGCAACGGATCTACATATAGACACGGCTCACGTGACCACCGCTTTGTAGGGGTTCGTATGAAAACAAGCTTTTCTATCGCATACAAACAAACAAGCCAAGATCTATCTACTAGATTGGCAGCAGCGATCGATCGGAATAACACCTGAAGATTCCAAAAGTGGGTTTGCTGAGAAGCGATTCTGCAAGTGGGTGATGTAGTGGTACTCTTTAGATCTCAAAGTCGTGTGAGCAGCGATCCTTAGGCGCGACGCGTTAAACGGCGCTTCCTGCTGATCGGTCCCTACGTTCGATTGCCTCGGCGAATCCTTCCTCTCCCTTGTTCGGTAGTAGTGGCGGAGGTTGTATACTCTCCCTGTGATTCGGTCCGTGACCTGGCGGCCAGTGGTCTTACAGTAGAGGATATCCAGCGAGCTATCCTTAAAATGGCGAGGCCAGTAATGGTGGAGTATGAGAGAGGGCTATTAGTGGTCTGAATATTAGACACACCAATTAGAAGGCTCTAAACTGAGAGCTAAAGCAATTAGAAGCTCTAAACCAAGCGACTCAAACACAGATTAGGTGATGAGAACTTGTGTGTCTCAGGAGGCCCTGCCCCTCCTTTTATGGAGATGGAGGGGCTAAATGGCGCCCGGGAGGAGGTCCCTCCCCAACTCGGCAACCTAGAGTTTGGTGTGGGCTTGGAGGAGAGACTCCTCATAAGTTGGGTTTCAACCTCCTACTCTGCTTGTTTCCCACAGTTTCTGTTTTGGCGTTTGACTTTCAATGCGGCGGTTTGACTTTCATGTTTTTTGGGCAGCCAAGAACACTTAGCAGTACATGATGCAATCATTCGTATGCAATGACACATTCATGTGCCCTCCCCCTCGGAGTGTCGAGACAATCCAGGACCTTCTGGAGCATTCCCGATGAAAACTGCAGGAATCATTCCGAACTCCGAAGCGGGACTTCGCCTTATATGAATCGCGATTCTACCGGACCGTTTCAGGATCACCTCGTGATATCCGGATCCCATCAAGAGACTCCGAACAACGACCGGTCTCTGCTCTCATATCGCCATAACTACTCGAAACAACGTCGAGATCGCAAAAGTGCAATGTCCCTCACGGTTACGTGAATTATCACGGACGCATGGTGAGACCTTCTCAGAACAATAACCAGCCAGAGACCTGGAAATTCATATGACTCCCACATATTTCTCGATTACTACTGCGTCCGAATGAACTTACCCATACGATACCAATTTCCTTTTGTCTCCACGATGGTTACTTATCGAGGTTATGATGTCGGTATCTACGCATACCTAGTTCAACCGTTCGCGTCATGCTCTTTTTCTCGTTCCCGTGATATGTGATCCCTTGTGAGCCAGTCACATGCTTGCAAGCGGTGTTGATATCGATTACCGAGTGGGCCCGAAGTATATCTCTCCGACTTGGGAGGGACAAATCCCATCTCGATACATACAACCCAACAGGTACTTTCCGATCACCTGAGAGACACCTTTATGATCACCCTCTCATAGGATGACGTTTGATGACCTCAAAGCTTTCTTCCGATACCAGGGAGTTGTATTATCTCATGGTCTAAGGAATACAATATTTGACATAAGAAAAGCTTCGCAAAGACGAACACGATGACACGATCTAATTGCTTCGCTTAGTTTGGGTATGTCCATCATATCATTCTCCCAATGATATGATCTCATTATCAATTGACAACTCATGTCTATGGTTAGGAAACCTTAACCATCATTGATCAATGAGATAGTCCATAGAGGCGTACTAGGGACACGGTGTTATTCACAAACCACACAAGTATTAAAGTTTCCGCTTAATACAATTCTAGCATGGAATATAAACATTATCATGAACAAGAATTATAATAATAACATCTTTATTATTGCCTCTAGGGCATAATTCCAACAGTCTCCCACTTGCACTAGAGTCAATAATCTAGTTTACATTTGGCAACAATCTCACACCCATGGCACTGAGGTGTTGATCATGTTTTGCACGCGGAAGAGGTTTAGTCAACGGATCTGCGACATTCAGATCTGTATGTACTTTGCTAATTTTCAGATCTCCATCTGCTATATAATCTCGGATTATATGAAGATTGCGGTTGATATGCTTGGTCTTTGGATGATATCTTGGTTCCTTAGCAAGTGCTATGGCGCCAGTGTTGTCACACAATATCTGCAGTGGGTCCAATGCACTTGGAACCACGCCAAGCTCAGTGATGAAGTTTCTGATCCAAACTCCTTCACTTGACGCTTCTCCAGCAACCATGTATTCCGCTTCTACTGTAGATCCCGCGATCACGCTTTGCTTCCAGCTTCTCCAGCTCACAGCTCCTCCATTCAAAATATAAACGTATCCTGTCTGAGATTTGGAATCATCCTTGTCGGTGTCGAAACTAGCGTCGACGTAACCTTTTACGACAAGCTGTTCATCAGCCCCATAGACTAAGAACATTTGTTTAGTCCTATTTAGGTACTTTAGGATGTTCTTCATGGCTGTCCGGTGTTCCACTCCTGGATCACTTTGATATCTGCTCGTCAAACTAAGAGCATTGGACACATCCGGTCTAGTACACATCATGGCATACATGATGGAACCTATGGCCGAGGCATAAGGCACTTTGCTCATAGCTTCCCTATCATTTACCAGATTTGGACACCGGCGTTGCTCAATATCTTACCTGACAACATAGGCACCGAACCTTTCTTTGCCTTATCCATTCTGAACCTTTTCAGAACTTTTTCTAGGTATGTACTCTGACATAAAGATATCAGGCGTCTTTGTCTATCTCTATAGATCTTGATGCCCAATATATAAGCAGCTTCACCTAGGTCTTTCATTGAAAAACACTTGTTCAAATAACTCTTCACATCGTTAAGCATGTTGATGTCATTTCCAATAATCAATATGTCATCCACATATAGTACCAGAAACGTCACCGAGCTCCCACTCACTTTCATAGCAATTTGGAACAAATCCAAAGCTCTTGATCACTTGATCAAAATGAAGGTTCCAACTCCGAGATGCTTGCTTTAGTCCATAAATGGAACGCTGAAGTTTGCATACTTTATCAGCATCCTTAGGATCGACAAAACCTTCGGGTTGCATCATATACAACTCTTCATCAATGTTTCCATTGAGGAACGCAGTCTTGACATCCATGTGCCATATTTCATAATCATGAAACGCAGCAATTGCTAATAAAATCCGAATGGACTTAAACATCGCTATGGGAGAGAAAGTCTCATCGTAGTCAACTCCTTGAACTTGTCGAAAACCTTTCCCGACAAGCCGTGCTTTATAGACGGTAACATTACCATCCGCGTCCGTTTTCTTCTTGAAGATCCATTTGCACTCAACGGCCTTTCAATTGCTAGGAGGGTCCACCAAAGTCCATACTTGGTTTTCGCTCATGGATCCCAATTCGGATTTCATGGCTTCTAGCCATTTCTCAGAGTCTGGGCTCATCATCGCTTCCTCATAGTTCGTAGGTTCACTGTCTTATACTAACAAGACAGTCAAGACAGGGTTGCCGTACTACTCAGGAGGGGCACGCGACCTTGTCGACCTGCGACGTTCAGTATCAGCATCGTCCGAAGCTTCATGATCCTTGTCATTAGCTTCCTCTATTGTTGGTGCAGGCGGCACTGGAACAATTTCAGGTGATGCGCTACTCTCCAACTCAAGAGAAGGTTAAATAATCTCATCTAGCTCTACTTTACTCCCACTCACTTCTTTCGAGAGAAACTCCTTCCCAAGAAAGGAACCGTTCTTTGCAACAAACACTTTGCCTTCGGTTCTATGATAGAAGGTATACCCAATAGTTTCCTTAGGGTATCCTATGAATACGCATTTCTCCGCTTTGGGTTCGAGCTTGTCCGACATCAACTTCTTGACGTAAGCTTGGCATCCCCAAACTTTAAGAAACGACAACTGAGGTTTAGCACCAAACCACAGTTCATACGGTTTCGTCTCAACGGATTTAGATCGTGCCCTATTTAAAGTGAATGCAGCGGTTTCTAATGCATAACCCCAAAATGATAACGGTAAATCAGTAAGAGACATCATTGATCGGACCATATCTAATAGGGTTCGATTCCGGCGTTCAGACACACCATTACTTGTGGTGTTCGGGTGGCGTGAGTTGTGAAACAATTCCGCTTGCTTTAAGATGCGTGAGAAAATCATAACTCAAATATTCGCCCCCACGATCGGATCGTAGAAACTTAATCTTTACATTACGATGGTTCTCCACTTCATTCGAAATTCCTTGAACTTTTCAAATGTTTGATTTATGTTTCATTAAATAGATATACCCATATCTACTTAAGTCATCGGTAAAAGTGAGAAAATAGCGATATCCTTTGCGTCAAACACTCATCGGTCCGCATACATCGGTATGTATGATTTCCAACAAGTCCGTTTCGCTCCATCATACCCGAGAACGGGTTTTGATCATCTTGCCCATGAGGCATGGTTCGCATGTGTCAAATGATTCAAAATCAAGAGACTCCAAAAGTCCATCAGAATGGAGTTTCTTCATGCGCTTTACACCAATATGACCTAGACGACAGTGCCACAAATAAGTAGTATTATCACTATCTACTTTGCATCTCTTAGCCTCAATGTTATGGATGTGTGTTTCATCCCTTTCGAGATTTAGAAGAAATAAACCATTCACTAGAGGTGCATGACCATAAAAGATGTTACTCATATAAATAGAACAACCATTATTCTCCGATTTAAATGAATAACCGTCTTGCAATAAACACGATCCAGAAATAATTTTCATGCTCAACGCAGGCACATAATAACATTTATTAAGGTTTAAAACTAATCCCGAAGGTAAAACTAAGGAGAGCGTGCCGACGGCCATCACATCAACTCTTGATCCGTTGCCAACGCGCATCGTCACCTCATCCCTCGCAAGCCGCCGTCTATTCCGTAGCTCCTGTTTCGAGTTACAAATATTAGCAACTGAACCGGTATCAAATACCCAGGCACTACAACGAGGGCTAGTAAGGAAAACATCAATAACATGTATATCAAATATACCTTTGATGGTTCCAGCCTTCTTGTCTGCTAAGTACTTCGGACAGTTGCGCTTCCAGTGACCCTTGTCCTTGCAATAGAAGCACTCAGTGTCCGGCTTAGGACCAGACTTGAGCTTCTTCTCAGCAGGGGCAGTGCGCTTGCCGCCACCCTTCTTGAAGGGCTTCTTTGCACCCTTACCTTTCTTGAAGGTGGGGGGCTTGTTGGCCATCAACACATGATTATTCTTTTTGATGTTCACCTCCGCTACTTTCATCTTAGCAAAGAGCTTAGTGATCATATCAGTGGAACCAATCTGATTGTGATCAACTACAAAACTTTTGTAGCTAGGAGTGTCAATCTTGAGCTCCTCTGGAATCTTGCAGTCCAGTTGCTCAAGGCGTTGAGTGTATCCCGTCATCTTAATGGCGTGCTCACTAACAGAACTCCCTTCCTCCATCTTGCAGTTAAAGAACTTCTCAGAGATCTCATATCTCTCAGAACGGGGCTGAGTCTGAAACATGGTTTTCAGTTCTTCGAGAATCTCAAAGGGCCCGGCGAACTCCTCAAAACGATTTTGAAGATCCGATTCCATAGCATACAACATTGCGATCTTAATCAAATCATAATCATCCTTGCGCGACTGATAAACAACTTTTCATCAGCGCGACATCTATAGGCGTCACCTAGCGCTTTCTCAAGGACATAGTCCTTTTGTCCGCCAGCGAGAATGATTCTCAGAATGCGGAACCATTTGGTGAAGTTAGACCCATTGTTTCTAAGCTTTTCTATCTCAGAAAAAAGTTGAAGTTGAAGTTGGACTTGGCCATGTGATCTACAGTATTTGCAAGTACAATTTAGACTATGTTTATGATAAATAGTTCAACTTAATCAAATTACTAGATGAACTCCCACTAAATTCAACATCCCTCAAGTTGTTTAGTGAACACGATCCAAATCCACCACACCTAATCCGATCATCACGAGAAGAGATGTGGCTTCAATGGTGGAAAACAAAGTGTCGATCATATCATTCATATGACTCATGCTTAACCTTTCGGTTCATGTGTTTCGAGGCCATGTCTGTACATGCTAGGCTCGTCAAGTCAAACCCAAGTATTTCCGCGTGTGCAAAACTAGCTTGCACCCGTTGTATGTGAGCGTAGAGTCTATAGAACCCGATCATCACGTGATGCTTGGACACGACGAACTTTCGCAACGGTGCATACTCGGGGAGAACACAGTTTTATCTTGATCTTTAAGTGAGGAATCATCTTATAATGCTACCGTCGCGATCTAAGCATAATGAGATACATAAAAGGATAAACATCACATGCATATAACTTTATGTGACATGGTATAGCCAATCTTCGCGCAATGATCTCCATCTTGTGCGTTCTGGCATGATCTCCATCACTCCACCATGATTACCTCCACCACGAATAGCAACTACAACTATTGCTAACTACTTAGCGATAAAGTGAAACTATTACATGGCGCATAAGAAGTTGACACACAGGTCATACACAATTATAAAGACAACCATATGGCTCCTGCCGGTTGTGTACTCATCGACATGCAAGTCGTGAAACATTACAAAACATGATCATCGCATACATTATACACATCACATCTTGGGACATACCATATCACAGAAAACACTCCCTGCAAAAACAAGTTAGACGCCTCTACTTTGTTGTTGCATGTTTTACGTGGCTTATGGGAGTAGATGCTAAGAACGATTCTTACCTACGGAAAGCCACAACGGTGATGTTATGGTTGCCAAACTCCGGTGTTAATCCCATGACAACTATAGTGAGAGAAACTGACATCCACCAACCGCATGTGGAACAAGCCACACGCGTCAAGTGCGGAGCGGTCTCATGAACGGCGTCGCAGAAGGTTGGCCTGGACCGCTTCAATCTCACTATCCCGTCATAAGAAGAACACAAACAAGAGGCTTGCAACAGAAAACATCAACGCCCGCAACAACCATGTTGTGTTCTACTCGTGAAACACATCTACGCATAGATCTAGCTCGATACCCTTTGAAGGGTTTCGCGGCATAGTAAATCAAAATTTTCTACGGATGTGAACAGAGGGAAGCCAAGATCTAATCTAGGAGATGCAAACAACGAGAGAGATTGGATTAGATCTTCATACCCTTGAAGATTCGCACAGCGGAACGTTCGTCGGAACGTGGTGTTGGAGATATGCCCTAGAGGCAATAATAAATATAGTTATTATTATATCTTTGTGTTTATGATAAATGTTTACATTCATGCTATAATAGTATTAACAAGGAAACATTAATACTTGTGTGATTTGTAAAATTAATTTGAAGTCCCTAGTATAGCCTCTATACTTCACTAGTTTATTGGTTTATTAATGATTGTGGTTTCCCTATCATGAACATTGAGATGTTATCAACAACAAGATCATATCGTTAGGAGAATGATATGGTGGACATACTCCTATAGATAAGCATAGCATAAAGATCAAGTCATTTCAATAGTTCAATTGCTATATGCTTTACGATAAAAGTAACCTAATTCCTTGACCATGAGATCATGCATATCACCTTTACGGATGTATGCTTTGATGACATCAAACACCACACCGTAATCGGGTGGCTATAAAGGTGGCATTGAGTGTTCGAAAGTATTGGTTGAAACACATGGATCAAGAGTGGATTTGTCCATCCATATGACGGATAGATATACTCTGGGCCCTCTACGTGGAATGTCATCCAATTAGCTTGCAAGCATGTGACGGGTCACAAGGATCACATATCACGGGAGCGAGAAAAGAGTACTTATCGATTGAGGTTGAACTAGGTATCTTGAGATACACGATCATAACCTCGGATAAGTAAACTATCGTGAGACAAAGGGAAATTGGTATCGTATGTAAGTGGTTCATTCGATCGCAAAGTAATCGTAGAAATATGTGGGAGCCATATGAATTTCCAAATTCCTCTATTGGTTATTGTTAGGAGAAGTGTCTCGATCATGTCCGCATAATTCACCCGTAGGGAGACACACTTAAGGATTGACGTTGTTTTGAGTAGTTATGGTATTATGAGAAAGAGACCGAATGTTGTTGGTCTCGGATGGGATCCGGATATCACGAGGTGATCGAGAATGGTCAGGAGAATAAGATTCATATAAGGAAAGTCCCGTTGAGTTCGGGAATGATTAGATGTTTTCATCGGAATGTTCTAGAAGGTTCGGATTGTCCGGCACTCCGGGAGGAGGTACATGAATGAGTCATTGAATGATTGCATCATGTACTAAGTGTTCTTGCTGTTCCAAAACTTTGGGAAGCAGGAGCTGTGGAAAAGCAAGCTGGGAAATAGGAAGCTGTGGGAAGCTGTGGAAAAGCAGAAGCTGGAAAGCAGGAAGCTGTGGAAATAGGAAGCTGGAAATAGGAAGCTGTGGGAAACAAGCAAGAGGAGGTTGAAACCAACTTGGAGGAGGAGTCCTCTCCTCCAAGGCTGACCAGCCTAGGCCGAGTTGGGAGGACTCCCTCCTTCCTGGCGCCATCCCTCCACCTATAAAAGGAGGCGGGCCTCCTCCTCACACACAAGTTCCTATCCTCTAATCTCCGGTTTAGAGCCGTTTGGTTTAGAGCTTCTAATTGCTTTAGCCTGCGGTTTAGAGCCTTCTAATTGGTGTGTCTAATCTTTAGACCACTAATAGCCCTCTCTCATACTCCACCATACTCGCTCGGCTTAAGCTGAAGCCTGCAGGATTTCCCTCTACTTTGGGTACCACGCGTTGTCTTTGCGGAATCGCGAGAGTGCTACAACCTCCATTTGCTGGAACAAGGGAGAGGAGGGTCTTCGTCAATGCCGACGTGTGACCATTGCGTAAAGCTCTTGAGCATGGCCGGAAGGATCGTCTACGATCTTGAGATCGGAAGAAATGCGACTACATCACCCACGAATCGCTCTCGTTAAACACTTTGGAATCTTCGAGGGTAAGTTATTCCATCGACTCGTTGCTACAATCTAGTAGATAGATCTTGGCTTGTTTGTTTGTCGATAGAAATTTTTGTTTTCCATGCTACGAACCCCTACGATGGTATCGAGCCGTGTCTATATGTAGATCTGTTGCCTGAGTAGAACACAATGGTCATTGTGGGCGTTGATGCTTTTATTGTCGATTGCTTTTGTGTACTTTGCATCTTGCGGTATGTTGGGATGAAGCGGCCGGGCTAACCTTACATGACATCGTTCATGAGACTTGCTCCACGCTTGACATGCAACTTGTATTGCATAAGTGGCTTTATGGGTGCTGTTCTCCTAGCATAGTTAAGATCCAATTTACAACGGTGATCAACAATGCTAGTATCAATGTTGTGGTTCTTGTTCGTAGTTAGAGCGACACTTATTGAAAGCCCCAAACCACGTAAAATATGCAAAAGAAAGTAGAGGCGTCTAACTTTGTTTTGCAGGGGTGTGCAATGATGTGATATGTCCATGATTGTGATTATATTTGATGTATGCAATGTTCCTTATTGTAAGTTGGCACCGGCGAAGCCATATGGTTGTCTTTAATTTATGTTAAGACCTGTGTCTATTCAAAGTAGTTGTAATAGTTGAAGACCGGTGGGCGACAACCATGGTGAAGCGTCATTGACCTTGATGCAATGCGGTGATGATGGAGATCATGTTCGGTGCTGCTTGAAGATGGAGATCGAAGCACAAAGAAGAAAGGCCATATCATATCACATATTATTGAATTGCATGTGATGTTAATCCTTTATGCATCTTGTATTGCTTGGTAGAGCGGCGGTAGCATTATAAGATGATCCCTCATGCACATCAATTTCAAGTCATAAAGTGTTCACCCTTAGTTAGCACCGTTGCTAAAGCTTGTTGTTTGAAGCACCACATGATGATCGTGTGTTAGATTCTGCAAGTGTATACAACGTGAGCAAGCCAGATTTGCTCATGCAGAAACTAAGGTTTGATCTTGACGAGCCTAGCATGTACAGACATGGTCTCGGAACACGGATCACTGAAAGGTAAAGCATGAATCGTATAGTAGATATGATGAACATGACGATTGTTCGCCATTGAAACTATATCAACTCTAGTGATGATCGGTGTTGATGTAGTGGATTTGGTTCGTGTGATCACTAAAACAATGTGAGGGATGTTGTTTTGAGTGGGAGTTCACCTAGTTTAATTTCATTAATTAATTTGAACTCAATTTGTCATAAACTTAGTCTAAACTATTGCAAATATGTTGTAGATCAATGGCAGCCCCAACCATCAATTTTAATGCGTTCCTAGAGAAAGAAAAGTTGAAAAACAATGGAAGCAACTTCGCGGATTGGTTCCGCAATTTGAGGATTGTCCTCACAGCTGGTAATTTGACCTATGTGCTGGATGCACCGCTGGGTGACTGTAACACCCTCAGAATCGGACCTATGCAAGTTTGGGCAAAATTCGCCAAACCCGCATAGAAACGATTCAAAGGTGCCCACCAAGCACTTTCGTGCGGGTGGAAAACGAAGTAATAACATCACACAACAGTCCTCGATGGGACCCACAGAACAGATATATATATATAAGCGACTCCATGAGTCAAGAATACAGATATAATATACAAGATCCAAATCACCTTGAAAACGGTAGAGCGTCCGACTACGGACAAGAAGCAAATGGGGCTAAGAGCCCTGAAGAATAACCAATGGCGTCCATAACCCTTGAGCCAAGCGGAAGGGTAACCACCTAACGGCGTCGATCTCAAAACCTGCTTGACAAAGGGTGCCGACAAAGGGCAAGCGAAAACAAAGAAGGGCGTCGATCGAGGCCGTACAGCGAGGCTAGAATTCGGTCCTCGCCTACATAGGTATGGTGGATCGGCAGCGGCAGCATACACTAAACAACCTATAGAGACTCGATACAACCGGCGGTGATCAGAGGGGGGGTGAGAATGACCTATTCGGATCCAACCTGAAGCTAACACCAAACAAACCCATCCTGGTGTTTTCCCCCTCGAGACCAAACGAGGAAGTCCACCGAGGAACTCACACCGTTGGCAGTTTTTACTTATTCAGTTATAGTTGCGGCACTTTACTAGTCAGGTTTAGATAATCGTCCTGATAAAGTAAGCAGTGGGCACTTTTAGTTAACCATTCCGTTTAAGTTGTAACTCTTACTAATCAGATACAGATAGCATGAGATAAACCCAAAAACCCAGCAGTTGTTGGTACTTTTATTCAGCCATTTCGTTGTAGTTGCAATACTTACTAGTCAGGTACAATTGTATGAAGCGACAACCAAACAAGCAATTGTGGGCAGTATTAATTAGCCATTCCGTTATAGTGGAGCTGATTACTAGTCATTATAAGTCAAATTTATAACGATAAACTTTAGTTATGCTTGTCTATGATCAAGAAACTGTGCTCCAAGTCGTCCATATCCGCGACACGGCTTTGAGAAAGTTTTACCGGCGGGGTGCACCAATAGCAACACGCTCGATCAACCTCGGAAAAACCAAATCAAAACCCAACGAGGCTTTCACATTGAACAATCACAGGATTGAAATATTTCAGGCCACCCTTAAGTAGAATCCATAGCGAGTAGACAAGCTCGAGGCCTCAAGGTCTTTGGTGGGCCTGTGAGCGGTAGGAACCCCAAAGCGGGCTTGTCGACACGCGGAATCGTGTCCCGATCCTAAGCGATGCAGTGTGCTATCATCGCACAATCGTAAATAAAGCGATAAAGCATGGCATAAAATGCAGGATCGTAAATAAAACCTCAAACTAGTTTGTGGCCCCAAGAAATAAAATGAATCAAGCTCGGCTCGGGGGTCCCATATACCTCCCGGATGTGGATAGCGATAAATCAAGGAACAGGAATCAAGTACTCGGGGTCTTACGGGACACAAGTGGGCGTTCGGAAACCAAATATTATCTATCACCCACCGATGCCTCTGCTTATTCAATTTTAGTTGTTAAACAGAAATTAAAGTGTCGATAAATAAAGCTAGAATCATCTCCAACAACAACATGCGGCAATACATCAGCAACTGTGGCATATGACGACACATCAAGACTTGAGCAAGCAACTACGACGCTAAGTCCAACTAACTACCAAACAACGGTAATAGGGTGTGTCCAAGGCAAATATAGGGCTGCAAGGGATATCAGTGCGAAACTAAAGCATCGCAACACGGATAGCAATAGATCAGAGGAGGGAATAAAGACTATAAAAGTAAGATAGGTAGAAAGGAGATGCTGCTTTGAAAACATTGTCGAAGGTTCAACAGAAGATCGGAAGACTCACATCAACTCAACGGCCTTATCCGCGAAGAAGCAAAACACTAGAAGAAACAGGATGCGATATTTAATACAACGGCAGAAGATCGGCATGATGCATGTATGATGCATGACATGGCAAGGTGCAATTAGGTCATATTAAGCGGAACGGGGTCCCGACAATTATTAGGTGGTTCAAGTTGTTTAGATACCCATAATTTAAATGTTGTTTATCAAGACAAAAGATAGCACCGGTTCGCTACACAATTCTTAAATGAGGCCAATATAAGGCTAGATTTGCCGCATATGGGCCCCATATTTAATTATTAGGTGAATCGGAAGGCCCCAAACCACAGATATGCATGCAAGATGACAATTTAATATCGACAAGTTGTTATCATGTTATAAAAATAGGGTTTTTGGGGAAGGGTTCACACATTAGGGTTCTCGGCCGGACTTGGGGTTCCGGGTCGGTCGGTCTTAGGGTTCGGGGGTCTCGACGTTCCATGAAGGCGAACTTGAGGGTCCAGCGTCTCGGTGTTCTCGGATCCGAGCGGAAAAACTTGTCGGCCCGGTTGCGGTCTTCGGGGTCCGGCATCTTATCCTTGATGGAGATCTTGTCGGCCGTGACGGTGGTCTTGACGGTTCCGTGTAGGCGTTCTCGAGGTCGATGGCGAACTTGTCGTTTCGAGGGGTTCCTCCGAGTCCGTGTGGGTGGCCTTGAGGTTTGGCACCATCGCCTTTGGGTTTCCGGATGGAGTGCTTGCCGTCCATGTGGTCTTCGGGTCCGACTCCGGGAAGGAGAACTGGGTGTTTCGAGAGGAATCTTCGGGTCAACGGCTCCAATTGTTGTCGATGTTCTTGGTTGGGTGCCGATGTGTCTTCAGGTACTGCGGGTCATGTACATCCTTGGTCGCGACAAGATTACACATGCGAAAGGCTTCGGGCACGAATGACATCGGGTCGATCTTGCAACAACCACACAGGAGAGGCCACAACAGTGGCAGAGCCAGGAAGCGCCGAGAGAGGGGCAGCTCACGGGGCGAGGATGGATGTCGCGGGTTGGCGGTTGTGAGGAACCGGAGGTCGGCAGCGGTTGCAGCGACGGCGGAGCAGATGGATGCGGGGAGGCGGCTCGCGTCTGTGGCGCGGCTCGCAGCAGCAGCGAGCAAGCGAGGCCAGCAGCTGGCATGAGGCAGCGCCGGCGACTGGAGGTGAGGGCGAGTGCGATGCTCGAGGCAGCCGTGGCGGCTGGCGTGGCGACGCTGGCGTGGCAGCAGCGGTCGGCGGCCGCTCATGGCGGCGGCGGTAACGCCAGCGGCAGCGAGCAGCCAGGCGGGCGAAGCGAGGCTGCTGTGAGAGCGGCCAGCGAGGTGCGGGGGCGCGGGCGGGGTTCTCTGAGAAGGAGAGGCTGGGAGGTCGCTTCATGGCCTGTGGTGGAGTCGAGAGGCAGGCGGCTGTGGCGGGGAGGTCTTGAGGTGTCTGGCGGAGGGCGGCCATGATGGCGGCGAGCTGCGAGGAGGAGAGGCAGCGTGTGGAGCTGGGAGGCGAGGGCGACGCCTGGGGAGAGAGGAGGAGGTGGCGTGAGGCGAAGGTTGAGCGTCATGAGGAGCTGCGGCGAGCGGGAGCTGAGGAGGTGGGTCGCGTCGGGCGGGTGAGGGAGCATGCGAGGAAGGAGAAGGACGGGGCCAGGGGGCGGCTGGGTCGGCGCGTGGGAGAGACAGGTGGTGGGGCCGGCTTGCAGGGTGGGGGCGCGCGGTTAGGTGCGTGTAGTGTGCGTGAGTGGTACTGGGCCAGCTGGTTGGGAGTGGGTGGGGCTGAGAGGTGTGAGGGAGGGAATTGGCCACGTGGCAGGTGGGGATTGGGTGAGGGTTAGGGAGAGGGTGAGGTGGTAGGATGTTATTGGGTAGGGTGAGGTGGCTTGGGTGTGTGGGTAGATAATTGGGTGAGTTTAGGATTAGATGGGGCAGGTGGGATGGACCGATTTTATTTCTGGGGCGGTCGTTCGGGTCAATCGGCCCGTTCGACTGCCCCTATTAAAATAATTTAAATTTTTATTTATTCTAAACGGGCCGTGTGCAAACCAATAGCGGCCAAAACAAAATATTAGGGACCGGTTTTGGCGTTTGAATAAGAATGGGCGTTTGGAAAACAAATCGGGGTTTTCGAAAATAGTTTTGGCAAACAATGCATGATGATGACGATGCAATGCACAAATTCAACGCGATTTTCTAGTAGTGGTTTTGCGGGATGCCACAATTCGACACCACTAACAAGGGATCTCGCCCTCGAGATCCGCCTTATGGTACCGGAAGGAAGGTCGATGCGTCTTCTCGCTTTGTGTAGATCCTCGCGACACCACTAACGAGGTTCATCCTCCATCTTGAAAACGGCGACACCACCAACAAAGGCGTTGTCACGACGTCGAGAGAACACTCCGGAGAAACAAGGACGAAGGTAGAGGTACCAAACGATAAGGCCACCTCTAACTTCCATAAGAAGAGGAAAAGTTACATTGATCCACAGTTCGATGTACAAGCGATCGATAAAGTCGGGTAGGGTGATCAGTCCATCCGGACCCAAACTATCAACTCTATACGGGTAGGAGAATCGGGCAACTCAACTCTCGAGATTTAGGAAGATCTTCACAGCGGTATCCGGAACAAAGGGATGATGCCACCGGAATCGTATGAAAGACACGGTGATTAGGTTTTCGCGATGGTTCCATTGGCATGAACAACACATGCTCAAGGTTAACCCCAACTTCACCAATGCTCGTCCTTCTCATATGTTTTCCAACGACACTGATATACAGCAAGGAACACATCTGGATAAGAGCTCACGAACAAAAGATCGGATAACGGGCTGTGAGACAAGTTGCGATTGCTGATCGTAGCACCTCCGTTACAAAGGAGAAAGCGAAACCCTAAAGGTGCGAAAACCCAACCACGAGAATTCCTGGACTCGGAGAAGGAGATGAGAGCGGATTCAAAACGCGTCGAGGTAAGAGGAGAATAGCAGAGGGGTAAGGAGTAAAATCAGACCTAACCAGAACTATCCAACCGATTTTGCAAAATATTTTTGACACTCTACTTCGGCCGTTAGCTAGGTTATCCTCATTTGGACTTGTGGGGTATCGCAACTGCTGAGCTCTGATACCACTCTGTAACACCCTCAGAATCGGACCTATGCAAGTTTGGGCAAAATTCACCAAACCCGCATAGAAACGATTCAAAGGTGCCCACCAAGCACTTTCGTGCGGGTGGAAAGCAGTAATAACATCACACAGTCCTCGATGGGACCCACGAGCAGATATATATATATAAGCGACTCCATGAGTCAAGAATACGATATAATATACAAGATCCAAATCACCTTGAAAGCGGTAGGCGTCCGACTACGGACAAGAAGCAAATGGGGCTAAGAGCCACGAAGAATAACCAATGGCGTCCATAACCACCCGAGCCAAGCGGAAGGGTAACCACGCTAACGGCGTCGATCTCAAAACCTGCTTGACAAAGGGGTGCCGACAAAGGGCAAAGCAGAAAACAAAGAAGGCGTCGATCGAGGCGATTACGGCGAGGCTAGAATTCGGCGGTCCTCGCCTACATAGGTATGGTGGACTGAGCGGCAGCGGCAGCATGCACTAAACAACCTATAGAGACTCGATACAACCGGCGGTGATCAGAGGGGGGGTGAGAATGACCTATTCGGATCCATCCTGAAGCTAACACCAAACAAACCCATCCTGGTGTTTTCCCCCTCGAGACCAAACGAGGAAGTCCACCGAGGAACTCACACCGTTGGCAGTTTTTACTTATTCAGTTATAGTTGCGGCACTTTACTAGTCAGGTTTAGATAATCGTCCTGATAAAGTAAGCAGTGGGCACTTTTAGTTAACCATTCCGTTTAAGTTGTAACTCTTACTAATCAGATACAGATAGCATGAGATAAACCCAAAACCCAGCAGTTGTTGGTACTTTTATTCAGCCAATTCGTTGTAGTTGCAATACTTACTAGTCATATACAATTGTCGCATGGCGACAACCAAACAAGCAATTGTGGGCAGTATTAATTAGCCATTCCGTTATAGTGGAGCTGATTACTAGTCATTATAAGTCAAATTTATAACGATAAACTTTAGTTATGCTTGTCTATGATCAAGAAACGTGCTCCAAGTCGTCCATATCGCGGACACGGCTTTGAGAAAGTTTTACCGGCGGGGTGCACCAATAGCAACACACGCTCGATCAACCTCGGAAAAACCAAATCAAAACCAACGAGGCTTTCACATGAACAATCACAGATTGAGAAATATTTGGGGCCACCCTTAAGTAGAATCCATAGCGAGTAGACAAGCTCGAGACGGCCTCAAGGTCTGGGTGGACGGTCATGTGAGCTGGGAACCCCAAACGGGGCTTGTCGACACAGCGAATCGTGTCCCGATCCTAAAAGCAAAGATGTGCTATCTGTCGCACAATCGTAAATAAAGCAGTAAAGCATGGCATAAGTACAGGATCGTAAATAAAACCTCAAACTAGTTTGTGGCCCCAAGAAATAAGACTGAATCAAGCTCTGGCTCAGGGGGGTCCCATATACCTCCCGGATGTGGATAGCGCGATAAATCAAGGAACAGGAATCAAGTACTCGGGGTCTTACGGGACACAAGTGGGCGTTCGGAAAACCAAATATTATCTATCACCCACCGATGCCTCTGCTTATTCAATTTTAGTTGTTAAACAGAAATTAAAGTGACGATAAGTAAAGCTAGAATCATCTCCAACAACAACATGCGGCAATACATCAACAACTGTGGCATATGACGACACACATCAGCACTTGAGCAAGCAACTACGACGCGCAAGTCCAACTAACTACCAAACAACAGGTAATAGGGTGTGTCCAAGGCAAATATAGGGCTGCAAGGGATATCACAGGTACGGAAACTAAAGCATCGCAACACAGATAGCAATAGATCAACAGGAGGGAATAAAGACTATAAAAGTAAGATAGGTAGAAAGGGGGAGATGCTGCTTTGAAAACATTGTCGAAGGGTTCAACCAAGATCGGTGAAGCTCACATCAACTCAACGGCCTTATCCGCGAAGAAGCAAAACACTAGAAGAAACAGGATGCGATATTTAATACAGGCGGAAGATCGGCATGATGCATGTATGATGCATGACATGGCAAGGTGCGGTGCAATTAGGTCATATTAAGCGGAACCGGGGTCCCGACAATTATTAGGTGGTTCAAGTTGTTTAGATACCCCGCAATTTAAATGTTGTTTATCAAGACAAAAGATAGCACCGGTTCGCTACACAATTCTTAAATGAGGCCAATATAAGGCTAGATTTGCCCGCATATGGGCCCCATATTTAATTATTAGGTGAATCGGCGGAAGGCCCCCAAACCACAGATATGCATGCAAGATGACAATTTAATATGCGACAAGTTGTTATCATGTTATAAAAATAGGGTTTGCGGGAAGGGGTTCACACATTAGGGTTCTCGACGGACTTGGGGTTCCGGGGTCCGGGGTCGGTCTTAGGGTTCGGGGGTCTCGACGTTCCATGAAGGCGAACTTGAGGGTCCAGCGTCTCGGTGTTCTCGGATCCGAGCGGAAAAACTTGTCGGCCCGGTTGCGGTCTTCGGGGTCCGGCATCTTATCCTTGATGGAGATCTTGTCGGCCGTGACGGTGGTCTTGACGGTTCCGTGTAGGCGTTCTCGAGGTCGATGGCGAACTTGTCGTTTCGAGGGGTTCCTCCGAGTCCGTGTGGGTGGCCTTGAGGTTTGGCACCATCGCCTTTGGGTTTCCGGATGGAGTGCTTGCCGTCCATGTGGTCTTCGGGTCCGACTCCGGGAAGGAGAACTGGGTGTTTCGAGAGGAATCTTCGGGTCAACGGCTCCAATTGTTGTCGATGTTCTTGGTTGGGTGCCGATGTGTCTTCAGGTACTGCGGGTCATGTACATCCTTGGTCGCGACAAGATTACACATGCGAAAGGCTTCGGGCACGAATGACATCGGGTCGATCTTGCAACAACCACACAGGAGAGGCCACAACAGGTGACGACAGAGCCAGGAAACGCTGCAGAGAGGGGACAGCAGCTCCTGGGGGCAGAAGGATGGATGTCGCGGGTTGGCGGTTGACGAGGGGGAACCGGAGGTCGACGGCGGTTGCAGCGACGGCCGGAGGGGCAGATGGATGCGGCGGGAGGCGTCACAGGCTCGCGGCAGAAGCGCCGGCTGGCGGCAATGGAGGTGAGGCGAGTGCGATGCTACGAGGCAGCTGAGCTGCGGTGCGCTGGCAGCTGGCAGCGGGCGGGCCCGCTCCGGGCGTGGCGAGTAACGCCAGCGGCGACGCCAGCGAGCAGGGCGGAGGCGCTTCATGAAGGGCTGGTGAGGGAGAGCGAGCGCGAGGTGCGGGGAGCTGAGGGGTTCTCTGCGGGAAGGAGAGGCTGGGAGGTCGCTTCATGGCTGGGTGGGTCCCGATCTGAGGCACGCGGCACTGGCAGGAGGGAGCGGGGTGTCTTGGCGGCGGAGGGCCTTGGTCATGATGGCAGCGAGCTGCGAGGAGGCGGCCTGGGGGGCAGCGTGGCGAGCGCTGGGAGAGGCGGGCGGCGCCGGGGAGAGAAGGAGGAGGTGGCTGGGGCGAAGGTTGAGCGGACAGGAGGCTGCCAGCTGGCCGGAGGCGGCCTGAGGGAGGTGGGGTCGCGTCAGTGGTGAGCATGCGAGGAAGGAGAAGGACAGGGCCGGGCTGGGTCGCGTGGGAGAGACAGTGGTGGGGCGGCTTGCAGGGTGGGGTAGCGGTTAGGTGCGTGTAGTGTGCGTGAGTGGTCTTGGGCCAGCTGGTTGGGAGTGGGTGGAATTTGAGAGGTGTGAGGGAGGGAATTGGCCACGTGGCAGGTGGGGATTGGGTGAGGGTTAGGGAGAGGGTGAGGTGGCAGGATGTTATTGGGTAGGGTGAGGTGGCTTGGGTGTGTGGGTAGATAATTGGGTGAGTTTAGGATTAGATGGGGCAGGTGGGATGGACCGATTTTATTTCTGGGGCGGTCGTTCGGGTCAATCGGCCCGTTCGACTGCCCCTATTAAAATAATTTAAATTTTTATTTATTCTAAACGGGCCGTGTGCAAACCAATAGCGGCCAAAACAAAATATTCCGGGGACCCGGTTTTCGGCGTTTGAATAAGAATGGGGCGTTTGGAAAACAAATCGGGGTTTTCGAAAATAGTTTTGGCAAACAATGCATGATGATGACGATGCAATGCACAAATTCAACGCGATTTTCTAGTAGTGGTTTTGCGGGATGCCACAATTCGACACCACTAACAATGGATCTCGCCCTCGAGATCCGCCTCATGGTACCGGAAGGAAGGTCGGCGTTCTGCGTCTTCTCGCTTTGTGTAGATCCTCGCGACACCACTAACGAGGGTTCATCCTCCATCTTGAAAACGGCGACACCACCAACAAAGGGGCGTTGTCCTGAACGTCGAGAGAACACTCCGGAGAAACAAGGACGAAGGTAGAGGTACCAAACGATAAGGCCACCTCTAACTTCCATAAGAAGAGGGAAAAGTTACATTGATCCACCAGTTCGATGTACAGAGCGATCAGTAAGAGTCGGGTAGGGTGATCAGTCCATCCCGGACCCAAACTATCAACTCTATACACGGGTAGGAGAATCAGGCAACTCAACTCTCGAGATTTAGACTGAAGATCTTCACAGGCGGTATCCGGAACAAAGGGATGATGCCAGCGGGAATCGTATGAAAGACACAGTGATTAGGTTTTCGCGATGGTTCCATTGGCATGAACAACACATGCTCAAGGTTAACCCCAACTTCACCAATGCTCGTCCTTCTCATATGTTTTCCAACGACACTGATATACAGCAAGGAACACATCTGGATAAGAGCTCACGAACAAAAGATCGGATAACGGGCACAACAGACAAGTTGCAGATTGCTGATCGTAGCACCTCCGTTACAAAAGGGAGAAAACGAAACCCTAAAGGTACGACGAAAACCCAACCACGAGAATTCCTGGACTCGGAGAAGGAGATGAGAGCGGATTCAAAACGCGTCGAGGTAAGAGGAGAATAGCAGAGGGGTAAGGAGTAAAATCAGACCTAACCAGAACTATCCAACCGATTTTGCAAAATATTTTTGACACTCTACTTCGGCCGTTAGCTAGGTTATCCTACAGGCTGGACTTGTGGGGTATCGCAACTGCTGAGCTCTGATACCACTCTGTAACACCCTCAGAATCGGACCTATGCAAGTTTGGGCAAAATTCACCAAACCCGCATAGAAACGATTCAAAGGTGCCCACCAAGCACTTTCGTGCGGGTGGAAAACGAAGTAATAACATCACACAACAGTCCTCGATGGGACCCACAGAACAGATATATATATATAAGCGACTCCATGAGTCAAGAATACAGATATAATATACAAGATCCAAATCACCTTGAAAACGGTAGAGCGTCCGACTACGGACAAGAAGCAAATGGGGCTAAGAGCCCTGAAGAATAACCAATGGCGTCCATAACCTGCCCGAGCCAAGCGGAAGGGTAACCACCGCTAACGGCGTCGATCTCAAAACCTGCTTGACAAAGGGTGCCGACAAAGGCAAAGCGAGAAAACAAAGAAGGAGGCGTCGATCGAGGCCAAGACAGCGAGGCTAGAATTGGCGGTCCTCGCCTACATAGGTATGGTGGATGGCGGCGGCGGCAGATGCACTAAACAACCTATAGAGACTCGATACAACGGCGGTGATCGGAGGGGGTGAGAATGACCTATTCGGATCCATCCTGAAGCTAACACCAAACAAACCCATCCTGGTGTTTTCCCCCTCGAGACCAAACGAGGAAGTCCACCGAGGAACTCACACCGTTGGCAGTTTTTACTTATTCAGTTATAGTTGCGGCACTTTACTAGTCAGGTTTAGATAATCGTCCTGATAAAGTAAGCAGTGGGCACTTTTAGTTAACCATTCCGTTTAAGTTGTAACTCTTACTAATCAGATACAGATAGCATGAGATAAACCCAAAACCCAGCAGTTGTTGGTACTTTTATTCAGCCAATTCGTTGTAGTTGCAATACTTACTAGTCATATACAATTGTCGCAAGCGACAACCAAACAAGCAATTGTGGGCAGTATTAATTAGCCATTCCGTTATAGTGGAGCTGATTACTAGTCATTATAAGTCAAATTTATAACAGTAAACTTTAGTTATGCTTGTCTATGATCAAGAAACTGTGCTCCAAGTCGTCCATATCCGCGGACACGGCTTTCAGAAAGTTTTACCCGGCCGGGGTGCACCAATAGCAACACACGCTCGATCAACCTCGGAAAAACCAAATCAAAACCCAACGAGGCTTTCACGGAACAATCACAGATTGAAATATTTCAGGCCACCCTTAAGTAGAATCCATACGGAGTAGACAAGCTCGAGACGGCCTCAAGGTCTTGGGTGGATTTGTGAGCGATCGGGAACCCCAAGCGGGGCTTGTCGACACA
This sequence comes from Avena longiglumis, assembly GCA_030063025.1. Classification (NCBI taxonomy): domain Eukaryota; kingdom Viridiplantae; phylum Streptophyta; class Magnoliopsida; order Poales; family Poaceae; genus Avena; species Avena longiglumis. The sequence continues at coordinate 5,997,504 of CP125974.1, read as the reverse complement.
TGCGGAATCGTGTCCGATCCTAACAAGATGCAGTGTGCTATCCTCGCACAATCGTAAATAAAGCGTAAAGCATGGCATAAGTACAGGATCGTAAATAAAACCTCAAACTAGTTTGTGGCCCCAAGAAATAAGAATGAATCAAGCTACGGCTCGGGGGTCCCATATACCTCCGGATGTGGATAGCGATAAATCAAGGAACAGGAATCAAGTACTCGGGGTCTTACGGGACACAAGTGGGCGTTCGGAAAACCAAATATTATCTATCACCCACCGATGCCTCTGCTTATTCAATTTTAGTTGTTAAACAGAAATTAAAGTGACGATAAATAAAGCTAGAATCATCTCCAACAACAACATGCGGCAATACATCAACAACTGTGGCATATGACGACACACATCAGCACTTGAGCAAGCAACTACGACGCAAAGTCCAACTAACTACCAAACAACAGGTAATAGGTGTGTCCAAGGCAAATATAGGGCTGCAAGGGATATCACAGTGCGGAAACTAAAGCATCATAACACGGATAGCAATAGATCAACAGGAGGGAATAAAGACTATAAAAGTAAGATAGGTAGAAAGGGGAGATGCTGCTTTGAAAACATTGTCGAAGGTTCAAGAAGATCGGTAAGCTCACATCAACTCAACGGCCTTATCCGAAGAAGCAAAACACTAGAAGAAACACGGATGCGATATTTAATACAACGGCGGAAGATCGGCATGATGCATGTATGATGCATGACATGGCAAGGTGCGGTGCAATTAGGTCATATTAAGCGGAACGGGGTCCCGACAATTATTAGGTGGTTCAAGTTGTTTAGATACCATAATTTAAATGTTGTTTATCAAGACAAAAGATAGCAGGTTCGCTACACAATTCTTAAATGAGGCCAATATAAGGCTAGATTTGCCCGCATATGGGCCCCATATTTAATTATTAGGTGAATCGTGAGGCCCCCAAACCACAGATATGCATGCAAGATGACAATTTAATATGCGACAAGTTGTTATCATGTTATAAAAATAGGGTTTGCGGGAAGGGGTTCACACATTAGGGTTCTCGACGGACTTGGGGTTTCCGGGGTTCGGGGTCGGTCTCAGGGTCCAGGGGTCTCGACGTTCCATGAAGGCGAACTTGAGGGTCCAGCGTCTCGGTGTTCTCGGATCCGAGCGGAAAAACTTGTCGGCCCGGTTGCGGTCTTCGGGGTCCGGCATCTTATCCTTGATGGAGATCTTGTCGGCCGTGACGGTGGTCTTGACGGTTCCGTGTAGGCGTTCGAGGTCGATGGCGAACTTGTCGTTCGAGGTTCCTCCGAGTCCGTGTGGGTGGCCTTGAGGTTTGGCACCATCGCCTTTGGGTTTCGGATGGAGTGCTTGCCGTCCGTGGTCTTGGTCCGACTCGGGAAGGAGAACTGGTGTTCGAGAGGAATCTTGGTCAACGGCTCCAATTGTTGTCGATGTTCTTGGTTGGGTGCCGATGTGTCTTCAGGTACTGCGGGTCATGTACATCCTTGGTCGCGACAAGATTACACATGCGAAAGGCTTCGGGCACGAATGACATCGGGTCGATCTTGCAACAACCACATGTGAGAGGCCACAACAGTGAGGACAGAAGCAGCCGCAGAGGGGACAGCAGCTCCTGGGGGCAGAAGGATGGATGTCGCGGGTTGGCGGTTGACGAGGGGGAACCGGAGGTCGACGGCGGTGAGCGGCGGCCGGAGGGCAGATGGATCTGGCGGAGGCGGCTCGCGTCTTGGCAGCGCCGGCTCGCATGAAGCAAGCGAAGCGGGCAGCCAGCAGCTGGTTGAGCAGCCCGGCGAGGTGAGTGGCGAGTGCGATGCTACGGGCGCCTTGTGGCGGCTGGTATGGCGGCAGCCTTGAGGCGGCGGTCCGGCGGCGACCGCTCATGGCGGCGGCGAGTGACGCCAGCGGCGACGGCTTGAGGCGGGCGAAGGGGCTGCTGTGAGGGGAGAGCGGCTGAGGTGCGAGGAAGCGCCGGCGGGGTTCTCTTGAGGAAGGAGAGGCTGGGGAGGTCGCTCATGGTGTGGGTGGATCCGAGGGCCTGGCACATGGCGGAGGAAGTCTGAGGTGTCTTGTGGAGGGCCTTGGTCATGGCGAGCTGCGAGGGAGGCCTGGGGGAGCAGCGTGTGGCTGCCAGGGAGAGAAGCGGCCTTGGCCGGGAGAAGAAGGGAGGAGGTGTGGGGCGAGAGGTTTGAGCGGAGGAGCTGTGGCTGGCAGGAGGGCTGAGGGAGGTGGGGGTCGCGTCGTGGGTGAGGGAGCATCGAGGAAGGAGAAGGACGGGCCAGGGCTGGTCGGCGTGGGAGAGGCAGTGGTGGGGCCGGCTTGCAGGGTGGGCGCTTGTTAGGTGTGTAGTGTGCGTGAGTGGTCTTGGGCGGTGGTTGGGAGTGGGTGGAATTTGAGAGGTGAGGGAGAATTGGCCACGTGGCGGTGGGGATTGGGTGAGGGTTAGGGAGAGGTGAGGTGGTAGGATGTTATTGGGTAGGGTGAGGTGGCTTGGGTGTGGGTAGATAATTGGGTGAGTTTAGGATTAGATGGGGCAGTGGGATGGACCGATTTTATTTACAGGCGGTCGTTGTCAATTGATCGCGTTCGATGCCCTATTAAAATAATTTAAATTTTTATTTATTCTAATGGGCGTGTGCAAACCAATAGCGGCCAAAACAAAATATTCCGGACCCGGTTTTGCGTTGAATAAGAATGGGCGTTTGGAAAACAAATCGGGTTTTGAAAATAGTTTTGGCAAACAATGCATGATGATGACGATGCAATGCACAAATTCAACGCGATTTTCTAGTAGTGGTTTTGCGGGATGCCACGGTGACCCACTGCGGTGATGCTTCCGATGAAGTAAAGAATGTTTACCTCGCTCGGAAGAATCGGTACTCCATAGTTCGATGTGCTATCTTGTATGGTTTAGAATCGGAGCTTGAGAAAAGGTTTGAAGAGTCGACCCATATGATATTGTCGAGGATCTCAAATTGATTTTGAGACTCATGCGGCAATTGAAAGCTATGAGGCTTACGAAAAGTTCTTTAAGCGCAAGATGGAAGAGGGCAGCTCGTCGGTGAGCATGTGCTTAAGATGTGCGGGCACGCAAACAAACTTCAAAGCTTGGGTATAGTGATTCCTAATGCTTTGGGGATTTACCGTGTCCTCCAAATCACGCCACCAAGTTACAGGAACTTTGTGATGAACTACAACATGCGAACATGAACAAAGAGTTGGCGAGAACTTTGCTATGTTAAAATCTGCGAAGTGGAGATCAAGAAAGAGCACCAAGTGTTGTTGGTCAATAAGACCACCAAACTCAAGAAAGGAAAGTCTAAGCAAAGGGACACTTCAAGAAGGGTGGTAAGAAAGTTACCACGCCGGCGAAGAAGACCAAGGCTGGACCCAAGCACGAAGCGAGTGCTTTTCTTGCAAGGGAGAAGGTCCTTTGGGCGGAATTGCCCAAAGTACTTGGCGGATCTGAAGAACGGCAACATCAAGAAGAAAGGTATATCTGATATACATGTTATTGATGTGTATCTCACTAGTACTCGTAGTAGTGCCTGGGTATTTGATACTGGTTCGGTTGCTCATATTTGTAACTCGAAACAGGTGCTGCAGAATAAACGGAAGCTAGCGAAGAACGAGGTGACGATGTGCGTGGGAAACAGATCAAAGGTTGATGTGATCGCGGTCGGCACGCTACCCCTTCATCTACCATCAGGATTAGTTTTATACTTAAATAATTTTTATTTAGTGTCTGTGTTAAGCATGAACATTATATCGGGATCTTGTTTATTGCGAGACGGTTACTTGTTTAAATCAGAGAATAATGGTTGTTCGATTTATATGAGTAATATGTTTTATACACATGCACCTTTGATAGATGTTCTATTCTTATTGAATCTCGATAGTGGAAATACACATATCAACAACATTGAGGCTAAACGTTTGAAATCAAGCGATAATTCGACCTATATGTGGCAATCGTCTTGGTCACATTGGAGTGAAGCGTATGAAGAAACTCCATTCGATGGACTTCTTGAATCACTTGATTTTGAATCACTTGAAAGATGCGAAGCATGTCTGATGGGAAAAATGACTAAGACTCCATTTTCTGGTATGATGGAGCGAGCTACGGACTTATTGGAAATCATACATACCGATGTGTGTGGTCCAATGAGTGTAGCATCACGCGGTGGTTATCGTTATGTTCTTACCTTCACGGATGACTTGAGTAGATATGGGTATATCTATTTTATGAAACATAAGTCCGAAACTTTCGAGAAGTTTAAGGAGTTTCAAAGTGAGGTAGAGAATCTACGTAACAAGAAGATTAAATTTCTACGTTCTGATCGTGGAGGTGAATATCTAAGTTACGAGTTTGGCGAGCATTTGAAGAAATGCGGAATACTTTCACAGTTGACACCGCCGGGAACACCACAGCGTAATGGTGTGTCCGAACGTCGTAATCGAACTCTCTTAGATATGGTTCGTTCTATGATGTCACTTACAGATTTACCGCTATCATTTTGGGGTTATGCATTAGAAACATCCGCATTCACTTTAAATAGGGAACCGTCTAAATCCGTTGAAACGACACCGTATGAATTATGGTTTGGCAAGAAACCTAAATTGTCGTTCCTTAAAGTTTGGGGATGCGAAGCCTATGTAAAGAAGTTACAGTCGGACAAGCTTGAACCCAAAGCGGAAAAATGCGTCTTCATAGGATACCCGAAGGAAACTATTGGGTATACCTTCTATCATAGATCCGAAGGCAAAATCTTCGTTGCCAAGAATGGATCCTTTCTAGAGAAGGAATTTCTCTCGAAAGAAGTGACTGGAAGGAAAGTAGAACTCGACGAGGTTGTCGAACCTTCTCTCGAAATTGCGAGTAGCGCAGACGGAAGAAGTTCTGTGGTGCACCAATTAGAGAGGAAGCTAATGATGATGATCATGAAACTTGTTGAAGTTGCTCTGAGCCTCGGAGGTCAACGAACTCGTACCACTCCAGTTGGTATGATCCCGTTATGAGTGTCATGTTGGTGGACAACACCGATGACCCCGAGACATATGAGGAAGCGATGATGAGCCCAGATTCCAATAAATGGCAAGAAGCCATGAAATCGAGATTGGATCCATGTACGAAAACCAAGTATGGACTTTGGTGGACTTCTTTGGATGGCGGAAGGAATCGAGAACAAATGGATTTTCAAGAAGAAAACAGATCTTGATGGTAATGTTATCGTTTATAAAGCTCGACTTGTCGCAAAGGGTTTCGACAAATTCAAGGAGTTGACTACGATGAGACTTTCTCACCGATGTGAAGCTAAAGTCTGTGAGGATTATGTTAGCAATCGCTGCATATTATGATTATGAGATATGGCGGATGGATGTCAAAACAAAGCATTCCTCAATGGAGATATTGATGAAGAGTTGTATATGATGCAACCCAAAGGTTTTGTCGATCCTAAAGATGCTAACAAGGTAGGCAAACTTCAACGGTCCATCTATGGATTGAAGCAAGCATCCAGAAGTTGGAATCAACATTTTGATAAGGTGATCAAAAGTTTTGGTTTTATACAAACTTATGGAGAAGCTTGTATTTACAAGAAAGTGAGTGGGAGCTCTGTAGCATTCTTAATACTATATGTGGATGACATATTGTTGATTGGGAATGATGTAGACCTTCTTAATAGTGTCAAGGAATATTTGAATAATAGTTTTTCAATGAAGGATCTTGGCGAAGCAGCTTACATATTAGGCATAAAGATTTATAGAGATAGATCGAAACGCCAAATATCATTGTCACAGAGTACATATTTGGACAAAGTTCTAAAGAGGTTTGGAATGCAAGAAAGCAAGAAAGGGTTCTTGCCCATGTTGCCCAATACGATCTTGAGTAAAACTCAAAGTCCAACATCGGCAGAAGATAGAGAAAGGATGAGTAAGACTCCCTATGCCTCAGCCATAGGATCTCTAATGTATGCCATGCTATGTACTAGACCCGACATTGCATATCCGTTAGTTTAACTAGCAGATATCAAAGTGATCCAGAGTGGATCATTGGACAATGATCAAAAACATCCTTAAGTACTTGAGAAGAACTAAGGATATGGTTCTTTCTTATGGAGGTGATGAACATCGTTGTTAATGGTTACACCGATGCTAGTTGGAACACCGATCCGTATGATTCTAAATCACAATGGATACGTATTTATTTTGAATGGTGCAGCGATTAGCTGGAGGAGTGCAAAGCAAAGCGTTGTGGCGAGATCTTCAACTGAATCGGAATACATGGCTGCTTGGAGGCTTCACAAGAAGCGATATGGATGAAAGATTTCATTACAGAGGGGTGTGGTTCCTAGTCTACTGGACCCAATGTCTATCTCTTTGTGATAACATGGGCGCCATAGCCAATGCGCAAGAACCAAGGTCACACAAGAAGCTGAAGCACATCAAGCTGCGTTTTCACGCTATTCGAGAACATATCCAGGATGGGGATATAAAGATTTGCAAAGTACACACAGATCTGAATGTGGCGGATCCGTTGACTAAACCTCTCCCGAGGGCAAAACATGACCAACACCAAACTGCCATGGGTGTTCGGTATATTACCATGTAATCTAGATTAGATGACTCTAGTGCAAGTGGGAGACTGTTGGAGATATGCCCTAGAGGCAATAATAAGTATAGTTATTATTATATCTTTGTGTTTATGATAAATGTTTACATTCATGCTATAATAGTATTAACAAGGAAACATTAATACTTGTGTGATTTGTAAACTTAATTTGAAGTCCCTAGTATAGCCTCTATACTTCACTAGTTTGTTGGTTGATTAATGATTGTGGTTTCCCCATCATGAACATTGAGATGTTATCAACAACAAGATCATACCGTTAGGAGAATGATATGGTGACATACTCCTATAGATAAGCATAGCATAAAGATCAAGTCATTTCAATAGTTCAATTGCTATATGCTTTCTGATACATAGTAACCTAATTCCTTCGACCATGAGATCATGCATATCACCTTTACCAGATGGATGCTTTGATGACATCAAACACCACACCGTAACTGGGTGGCTATAAAGGTGGCATTGAGTGTTCAGAAAGTATTGGTTGAAACACATGGATCAAGAGTGGGATTTGTCCATCCATATGACAGATAGATATACTCTGGGCCCTCTCGGTGGAATGTCATCCAATTAGCTTGCAAGCATGTGACTGGGTCACAAGGGATCACATATCACGGGAACGAGAAAATAGTACTTATCGGTAACGAGGTTGAACTAGGTATGCAGAGATACCGACGATCATAACCTCGGATAAGTAAACTATCGTGAGACAAAGGGAAATTGGTATCATATGTAAGTGGTCCATTCGATCGCAAAGTAATCGTAGAAATATGTAGAACCATATGAATTTCGATTCCTCTATTGGTTATTGTTGGAGAAGTGTCTCGATCAAGTCCGCATAATTCACGAACCGTAGGGAGACACACTTAAGGATTGACGTTGTTTTGAGTAGTTATGGTATTATGAGAAAGAGACCGAATGTTGTTCGAGTCTCGGATGGGATCCGGGATATCACGAGGTGATCCATAATGGTCAGGAGAATAAGATTCATATAAGGAAAGTCCCGTTTGAGTTGGGAATGATTAGATGTTTTCATCGGAATGTTCTAGAAGGTTCGGATTGTCCGGCACTCAGGAGGTACATGAATGTGTCATTGAATGATTGCATCATGTACTAAGTGTTCTTGCTGTTCCAAAACTGAAAAGTCAAACTGCTTTGAAAGTCAAGCAGCTAAAACAGAAACTATGGGAAACAGAAAGCTGTGGGAAACAAGCAAGAGGAGGTTGAAACCAACTTGGAGGAGGAGTCCTCTCCTCCAAGCGTGGCCAGCCTAGGCCGAGTTGGGAGGGACTCCGTCCCCTTCCTGGCCTTGACCCTCCACCTATAAAAGGAGGCGGGCCTCCTCTACACACAAGTTCCTATCCTCTAATCTCGGTTTAGAGCCGTTTTGGTTTAGAGATTCTTATTGCTTTAGCCTGCGGTTTAGAGCCTTCTAATTGGTGTGTCTAATATCTAGACCACTAATAGCCTCTCTCATACTCCACCATACTCGCTCGGCTTAAGGCGAAGCCTGCGGGATTTCCCTCTACTTTACCTTGGTTGTCTTTAGGAATCGCGAGGAGAGTGCTACAACCTCCATTTTCTTTGGAACAAGGAGAGGAAGGTCTTCGTCAATCCGAACGTGTCACCGATCTTGAGCGCTTAGGAACGCAGGCCTGGAAGGATCGTCTACACTATCTTGAGATCGGAAAGAGTATGACTACATCACCCACGAGAATCCGCTCTCGTTAAACACTTTGGAATCTTCGAGGGTAAGTTATTCCATCGACTCGTTGCTACAATCTAGTAGATAGATCTTGGCTTGTTTGTTTGTATGCGATAGAAAATTTTTTGTTTTCCATGCTACGAACCCCTACACGTGGGTGATGTAGTCGTACTCGCTTCTCCTCCTCGCGATCCGATCCGATCTAGCACCACAAGTGGCGATGCCTCCGTGAGATGCACACGTGCGACACCTCGACGTCTCCTCCTTCCTTGGTCCAGCAAGTATGGTGGAGAGATGGATTGGATCTACAACACGACAGCGTGGTGTATATGGTGGAGAATTTCTGCAGCAGGGCTTCGCCTACAAACAGTCGGGAGGGAGAGAGGAGGGCAACAGGGCGGCTAGGGTTGGAGGGGAAGGTGTAGGGGGTTGGTGCGCCCCCACCCCTCTTTATATAGAGGGGCGCAGCCCTCCCAAGCCTCCCAAGCCCGCGGCCCCAAAGGATAAGGAGTGGGGGCAAGGAAACCCCTTCTAGAAGGTCTATCTAGAGTTTAAACCTCTCGGCGGCTGGGCCCTATGGGCCTTGTGCCCCTGGCCCAATGCGGCCAGGGCACTCCCTCATAGGCCCATGCCCCTCCGGAAGGTGTGGCCACGTTGGTCCCCTTCGGAAGGTTCTAGAAGCTTCGGTAATACCGATTAACGAAACAATTAGAACTCCAAAACTGCACTACCTTATATGAATCTTATTCTCGGACCACTCGGAACCTCTCGTGATGTCCCGGATCCCATCCGAGACTCAACAAAAACTCATAAACCAATTATCCAATCTATCCTAGCGTCGAGACACGTTAAGTGTGTGACCCTCGGTTCGAGAATATGAGACATGATCATCTATCAATAATCAACGGAGTGCGAAACCCATATTGACTCCCACACATTCATCGATGATCATATCGGATGAACCACGATGCGATTCAATCAATCCCATATATATATTCCCTTCGTCTCGCGATATTTTACTTGCGAGATTCGATCGCTTGCAGTCATACCTAGTTCAATCTCGTTCACAAAGTACTTTACTCGTCGTAATCCGATATCACTTTGTGATTAACTCCTTAACCACATGCTTGCAAGCGGTGTTGATATCGATTACCGAGTGGGCCCGAAGTATATCTCTCCGACTTGGGAGGGACAAATCCCATCTCGATACATACAACCCAACAGATACTTTCCGATCACCTGAGAGACACCTTTATGATCACCCTCTCATAGGATGACGTTTGATGACCTCAAAGCTTTCTTCCGATACCAGGGAGTTGTATTATCTCATGGTCTAAGGAATACAATATTTGACATAAGAAAAACTTCGCAAAGACGAACACGATGACACGATCTAATTGCTTCGCTTAGTTTGGGTATGTCCATCATATCATTCTCCCAATTATATGATCTCATTATCAATTGACAACTCATGTCTATGGTTAGGAAACCTTAACCATCATTGATCAATGAGCTAGTCCATAGAGGCGTACTAGGGACACGGTGTTATTCACAAACCACACAAGTATTAAAGTTTCCGCTTAATACAATTCTAGCATGGAATATAAACATTATCATGAACAAGAATTATAATAATAACATCTTTATTATTGCCTCTAGGGCATAATTCCAACAATGGTCTGATCAATGATGTCTCTTACTGATTTGCCGTTATCATTTTGGGGTTATGCATTAGAAACCGCTGCATTCACTTTAAATAGGGCACCATCTAAATCAGTTGAGACGACACCGTATGAACTGTGGTTTGGTGCTAAACCTAAGTTGTCGTTTCTTAAAGTTTGGGGATGCGAAGCTTACGTCAAGAAATTGATGCCGGACAAGCTCGAACCCAAAGCGGAGAAATGCGTCTTCATAGGATACCCTAAGGAAACTATTGGGTATACCTTCTATCACAGAACCGAAGGCAAAGTGTTTGTCGCAAAGAACGGTTCCTTTCTTGAGAAGGAGTTTCTCTCGAAAGAAGTGAGTGGGAGGAAGGTAGAGCTAGACGAGGTTGTTGAACCTTCTCTTGAATTGGAGAGTAGCGCAGCACCTGAAATTGTTCCAAAGGTCACTTTGCACCAACAATAGAGGAAGCTAATGACAAGGATCATGAAGCTTCGGACGATGCTACTGCTGAACGTCGCAGGTCGACAAGGTCGCGTGCCTCTCCTGAGTGGTACGGCAACCCTGTCTTGACTGTCTTGTTGGTAGAAGACAGTGAACCTATGAACTATAAGGAAGCGATGATGAGCCCGGACTCTGAGAAATGGCTAGAGGCCATGAAATCCAAATTGGGATCCATGAGCGAAAACCAAGTATGGACTTTGGTGGACCCTCCCAGCGACCGAAAGGCCGTTGAGTGCAAATGGATTTTCAAGAGGAAAACGGACGCGGATGGTAATGTTACCGTCTATAAAGCACGGCTTGTCGCGAAAGGTTTTCGACAAGTTCAAGGTGTTGACTACGATGAGACTTTCTCTCCTTTAGCGATGTTTAAGTCCATTCAGATTTTATTAGCAATTGCTGCGTTTCATGATTATGAAATATGGCAGATGGATGTCAAGACTGCGTTCCTCAATGGCAACATTGATGAAGAGTTGTATATGATGCAACCCGAAGGTTTTGTCGATCCTAAGGATGCTGATAAGGTATGCAAACTTCAGCGTTCCATTTATGGACTGAAGCAAGCATCTCGGAGCTGGAACCTTCGTTTTGATCAAGTGATCAAGAGCTTTGGATTTGTTCCAAATTGCTACGAAGCTTGTATCTACAAGAAAGTGAGTGGGAGCTCGTTGACATTTCTGGTACTATATGTGGATGACATATTGATTATTGGAAATGACATTAACATGCTTAACGATGTGAAGAGTTATTTGAACAAGTGTTTTTCAATGAAAGACCTAGGTGAAGCTGCTTATATATTGGGCATCAAAATCTATAGAGATAGATAAAGACGCCAGATAGCTTTAAGCCAAAGTACATACCTAGACAAAGTTCTGAAAAGGTTCAGAATGGATAAGGCAAAGAAAGGTTCAGTGCCTATGTTGTCAGGTAAGATATTGAGCAAGGCTCAGTGTCCAGCTACGGTAAATGATAGGAAAGCTATAAGCAAAGTGCCTTATGCCTCGGCCATAGGTTCTATCATGTATGCCATGCTGTGTACTAGACTGGATGTGTCCAATGATCTTAGTTTGACGAGCAGATACCAAAGTGATCTAGGAGTGGAACACTGGACAGCCGTGAAGAACATCCTAAAGTACTTGAACAGGACTAAAGAAATGTTCTTAGTCTATGGAGGTGATGAAAAGCTCGTCATAAAAGGTTACGTCGATGTTAGTTTCGACACCGACAAGGATGATTCTAAATCTCAGACAGGATACGTTAATATTTTGAATGGAGGAGCTATGAGCTGGAGAAGCTGCAAGCAAAGCGTGATCGCGGGATCTACAGTAGAAGCGGAATACATGGCTGCTGCAGAAGCGTCAAGTGAAGGAGTTTGTATCAGGAACTTCATCACTGATCTTGGCGTGGTTCCAAGTGCATTGGACCCACTGGAGATATTGTGTGATAACACTGGCGCCATAGCACTCGCTAAGGAACCAAGATATCATCCAAAGACCAAGCATATCAACCGCAAGTTTCATATAATCCGAGATTATATAGCAGATGGAGATCTGAAGATTATCAAAGTACATACAGATCTGAATGTCGCAGATCCATTGACTAAACCTCTTCCACGTGCAAAACATGATCAGCACCTCAGTGCCATGGGTGTTAGATTGTTGCCAAATGTAAACTAGATTATTGACTCTAGTGCAAGTGGGAGACTGTTGGAATTATGCCCTAGAGGCAATAATAAAGATGTTATTATTATAATTCTTGTTCATGATAAAGTTTATATTCCATGCTAGAATTGTATTAAGCGGAAACTTTAATACTTGTGTGGTTTGTGAACAACACCGTGTCCCTAGTATGCCTCTATGGACTAGCTCATTGTTTAATGATGGTTAAGGTTTCCTAACCATAGACATGAGTTGTCGATTAATAATGAGATCATATCATTGGGAGAATGATATGATGGACAGACCGAAACTAAGCGGAGCAATTAGATCGTGTCATCGTGTTCATTTTTGCGAAGCTTTTCTTATGTCAAATATTGTATTCCTTAGACCATGAGATAATACAACTCCCTGGTATCGGAAGAAAGCTTTGAGGTCATCAAACGTCATCCTATGAGAGGGTGATCATAAAGGTGTCTCTCAGGTGATCGGAAAGTACCTGTTGGGTTGTATGTATCGAGATGGGATTTGTCCCTCCCAAGTCGGAGAGATATACTTCGGGCCCACTCGGTAATCGATATCAACACCGCTTGCAAACATGTGGTTAAGGAGTTAATCACAAAGTGATATCGGATACAGAACGAGTAAAGTACTTCTGTGAACGAGATTGAACTAGGTATGACGGCATCGACGATCAAATCTCGCAAGTAAAATATCGCGAGACGAAGGGAATATATATGGGATTGATTGAATCTCGGCATCGTGGTTCATCCGATATGATCATCGATGAATGTTTGGGAGTCAATATGGGTTTCTGCACCCCGCTGATTATTGATAGAAGATCATGTCCGCATGTTCTCGAACTCAAGGGTCACACACTTAACGTGTCTCGACGCTAGGATAGATTGGATAATTGGTTTATGAGTTTTTGTTCGAGTCTCGGATGGAACCGGGACATCACGAGAGGTTCCTAATGGTCCGGAGAATAAGATTCATATAAGGCAATGCAGTTTTGGAGTTCGTAATTGTTTCGTTAATCGGTATTGTACCTAAGCTTCTAGAATCTTCCTAAGGGGGACCAACGTGGTCCCACCTGCCGGGAGGGGCATGGGCCTATGAGGGAGTGCCCTGCGCATTGGGCCAGGGCACAAGGCCCCATAGGGCCCAAATGGCCAAACCTAGGGAAACCCTAGGGGAGCTTCTAGAAGGAGGAAACTTGCCCCCACTCTTCCCTCCTTGGCCGCCGCCTAGGCTTGGGGAGGGGGGGTTGGCGCCACCCCTCTATATAAAGAGGGCAGGCACCCCCACACACACCTTCCCCTCAAGCCCTAGCCGCCCTGCTGCCCTCCTCTCTCTCTCTCCCTCCCGACTGCACGTAGGCGAAGCCCTGCTGCAGAAACTCTCCACCACTTGCACCGCGCCGTCGCGTTGTAGAACCAATCTGTCTCTCCACCATACTTGCTGGACCAAGGAAGGAGGAGACGTCGAGGTGCCGCACGTGTGCATCTCTCGGAGGCATCGCCACTTGCGGTGTTAGATCGGAGCGGATCGCGAGGAGGAGAAGCGAGTACGACTACATCACCCACGTTCCAACGAACGTTCCGCTGTGCGAATCTTTAAGGGTATGAAGATCTCATCTAATCTCTCTCGTTGTTTGTATCTCCTAGATTAGATCTTGGCTTTCCCGTTCGCATCCGTAGAATTTTTTTGATTTACTATGCTGCGAAACCCTTCATCAGTCTCTTCCGATCTACGGTTGTCATCATTGACGATAGTTGCTGTTGTAGTGTGCTGGTCATTTGTGATCTTAGCACGACGACTTCATGGCTGTCTACTACAACAAGCTCTATTGCGCAAGCTTTGCCCAACTCCGATGATTAGGGATGGAGGGGCGAGGATGGCGCGGCGCCTCGGCTCGCACTAATGTTTGTAGTCATTGCTAGGTGGTCCAATGACCTTTTATATATTTTTTTAATTCTTAGATCTTTTTACTGTTATTGATGATTATTAATAGATTGCGGAATTCACAGAAAAGGATATTATCCAAATCCTGATAGTTTAGGGGATTAATAAATAGACTAATTTCTCCTTTTTCTTTTTGAGAATTCCCTAACCTCTCTCCTATGATCCCACACACTATGGACAAGAGTCTTCGTAGTTTTTTTGGGGGTGGTGGATCCTCATGGCTGGGCCCAACATAACACCAAAGGCAAACGAAGAACGAGCCCAGCCCCATCGGCAAATACCGGTGGACAACTCACAAGAGCGCAACTCACTACTGACTTTCCCTGCATTCACTAAAAGAAACTCGACGAACACGCAGGAGCAACACCGCCGCGCCAGGACGGCGGCCGCTCCGTGCTCCTCAGCACGCCGAGGCGATCCAAGAGCTGCAGTATTAGGTTCCTGGTGTCGCCCCCTCGCCTCGGATACTCGGCGACGGTCTTCAGCGCGGGGCTTACCGGCGCCGTTGCCGTCTTCGCCGAGCAGCTCCACGCGCCCTTCGACGCCGGACCTTGCTGCGCCGTGAGTGACGAGTTTCTGCTTGGCTACATACCAGGCTGCGGCGTTCGTGCTTCGGGATTGTGTTCTCGGTGGTCGACTTGTAAGCGTTCTCACCCCACACCTCGCTTACACTGATAAATTAACGGAGGCCTGCGATTTTGGAAGATTACTACTTCGAACTCGGATACTAATCAGAGTCGATGGTCTGAATAATCCGGTAACTAGTTCAGCATAATTTTGGATTGCAGGCATAAGGCATTAACTGGTCATAAGAAAGTGCGTACATGTTACTGCATCATGTGCCTTAGAGTTGTTTGATGAAATGCTTAAGCTTGATCCGATGATTATGCACGTGCTTTCTTCCATCATTGGTCTACCTATTCTGATTTGGGTACTTGCATTTCCCGCTTGGTGGAACACATGGCTGTACTTGTGACCAATGTGCATGGTTTCAGTGCTAAATAATGTGCCTTATTCAGTTTCTGTTTGCCGCATACCGCCAATTGCCTGTACATCAGTAGTGCAAGTCATCTGATGTATAGGACATTGTTTGATGTGCATGGCTTATGTATGATACATGTATGTTCTGGCTTCTTGTTCGTTGCAGCGTTATTTGTGGACATCCAAAGAACAATATCTGTTTCTTTTGCAGGTTTTGCCATCTGGGTTTTCCCTTGTGGATGTTTGGATGCCTATGATTGAGTAAATCATGCGGGGAAAGATTTGGACCAGATTGTCTCCCTTCCTTTCTAAGCGTTATGTCTCTACCTGTCGGAACTCCCCAGTGTCTCCATCTTCGTCGTGCTCTGTGATACAGCCATGGCTTTTCGTTGGACTGGGTAACCCCGGTGAGAAGTACCAGTCCACCAGACACAATGTAATTTCTACTTTCTCATCTTTCGTCTGAAATTCCGTGGCTCAGCTTTATTCTCAAATCCGTTTTGCCTTGCAGGTTGGGTTTGATATGATAGATGCATTTGCAGAGTCTCAGGGCATATCTATGACCACACTTCACTTCAAAGCACTATTTGGTGAAGGTTGGGCTCCATCCTTATGCCCCCATAAAGGATGTTTCTCTTTATTTTTTGATTAATGGATACTCTGTTTTCAAACTGCAAGGGGTTGAATTGAATGTTCTGTCCTTTCCATTGATGCAGGGATGATTGATGGTGTCCCCGTTTTGCTTGCCAAGCCTCAAACGTACATAAATCTCAGCGGTGAATCTGTATGTAGCACGTCTGGAAGATTTTTGAACTTTAATATCTGATTTTTCCTTGTTATACTTTTTTCATGTCGTGCAATTCATTTTAACTGGATTGACTGTGCATTGTAACAGCTTGTTAAATTCTTGTGATGCTGACAACCCTCTCTTTTTAATCTAAACTTCAGGCTGGTCCACTTGCTGCCTATTATAAACTTCCACTTCACCGTGTCCTAGTGGTAAGCGTTTATATGTTCTAATGTTCCTTGTAGCTACATTATATGGCAATCTGACTTCTCTTGTTTACGAGTTCCAGGCATACGATGACACAGACCTGCCATGCGGAGTTCTTCGTTTACAACCTAAAGGAGGATATGGGCGTCACAATGGGTTAGTAAACCTTACTGTAATGTGCCTTGTGAATTTTTTATCTGCGTGTCAAAAGTTCACAATGGGAAAACCATGTATACCTGTGTTTTGTTTAAATACATAAACAGAAAAGTGGCATGTCTGCAACTTCTCAGTTTTAAATGGCAGGCCGTTGTCTTGGTCCTCTGATCTAATCGGTTACTATGTGCTTAGGTGACCTATCTCAGTGACCTGGTAAACATTTTGGTGCTTACTTTTGATGAAGCAGAGACGGCACAACTTCTCTTCTCTTCTGTAGATAATTAGTACTTGCATATCTCGTTTGTAGTTGTATTTCTGCATGCACCTTTTTGTTCATTTCATCATGTCGCCATGATCGTTTTAGTTTCTTTTACTTGTTTCCACCTTCTGTTTTACATAGTCTGAGAAGCCTAGTCAGTAATCAAAAATAATCTTCAGAACAGTACACTATTTAATAGGTGCGATAGAGTGTCCCCTCTTTGAGTTTGTTTTTTTGTGTATAGCACATACCGTTAGTTCGTCAGATCCATCTGATGTCTGTAGATAAGGGCTTCGTTTTATCTTGACATGAAACATTCACCTTGTTAGTTTATCAGGTTGAAGAATGTGATCTACAATTTTCGCAAGAACCGAGAATTTGGTCGATTAAGGATTGGTATGTTCGACAGCTGCAAGATTCAGATTCCCTTTTCTCTTTTTTTGGACCAGAATTATAGTTTGGCTTATGTAGGAATAGGACGTCCGCCTGGTCAAATGGATCCCAAAGCATTTGTGCTTCAGAAGTTCAATAAGACTGGCCGTGAACGGGTAAAAGATCTCCATTGCTTTTCCCCTGCAGTTCTAGTTTAATGTTATGCTTATTTTCAATATATCTAATTTTAATTGTGATTTAGTTTTTAATGAATTATGTTAGAACACATTCATTTGTAGTATGGTTGGATGATCCTGTTTATTCGCTGGGACATATAACCAAAATAGTAATGAGTCCAACACCCTTGAGTATATGCAAGTTCTATGTTTACTCTTCTCTTAAATACTGGCAAATATTTGCAATGCCTCCTGCAGGCAAACACCTTATCATTACTGGCAATAGTCCCAATTATGATTATTTTTTTAACAAGTAGGGAATTTTATTGAATCAACAACATTTTACAGAAACAACTGTGAACTGGGGCACACTAGTAGCATCAGAAAATTTTCTGTTTAGACATGATACATGGCCCTGACCTAAACATCTAAAAAGTGAAGTCCTACTCTGTAGCTTTAGAGCTAGTTTAGCCTGATGATGAGCCTAAGTTGAGGTTCCTGGAGACGTGATAACCCTTGCTTGCATCGAGAAGGAGCTTGCTGCGATGGCAGCAAGTTGAGGTCTTATCGTCCAGTGACCTGGGACAGCCAGGATATCCTGAGAGGCAGCAGCAGCAGCAGCCAAAGTAGTCCTGTCTGTGAGGATGGATGCACCCAGAATCTGCAGAATTTCATCAAGCATTACAGCAGGCCAAAGGCAGGTGGAGAGATGGCCGTGATGTAGAGTTGTCTGCAGGCCCTGCTTCCTTCGATCTGTAAGAGAACACCAACATGGCCCCATGACAAGTAATTTGGATAGGAGGTAGTAAGATGTTTTCGGAAGAAGCTACAGGGTGATCAGAAGCAGCAATTGCCTGATGTACCAGGTGTGGCCAAACCATGGGGCCTTCTAGAAGGGGCCTAGGAATAGCAAGTGCATGTCATCTTCAGTTAATATGATTATGACTCGGTAGTACAATGAGAGTATTTTCTAGGACGAGTAAACTTAATTATGTGGTTTTTATATGATCAATAATCTAGGCACACATTGTTTAGAATGAAAATAGTGTGACTGGCTGGAGGAGTGTTTCCTAGAGCCTGAAGATACCTTAAAGAAGCACTTAAGAGTTCATGTATACTTGTCGAATCCCAACAAACAAATTTATTGTTCGACGGCAACCTGACGACTTATACTTTTGCTGTGAACCTATAGATCGATTCGGCCATAAAAGAGGGCGCTGACATCCTGAAGCTGGTGGCCACCAAGGGTCTGACGGAGGCGGCAAGACTGTCAAATGTGGAGCAGAAGTATAAGCACCTGGTGTCACATGACGAGCAGTTCTAAAGACGGCTATGGACCACGCTGGCTTTTCCGGGAAAATTGTCATGAATCATACTGCTGCATGACTTGTGTGAGTGACTCAATGGCGGTACAAGTCTGAAGGTTCACAGCCAATCTCAAGGTTCTGTTAGGTGCTTCTAAGATTCAGCTGATTTTTTTATAGTGCCAAAGAAAAGAAGATTCAGCTTATGATCTTTCCTTTAGATGAACACATATTCAGCTGATCTTGTGACATAGTCATCCTGTATTTTAACATGCCCCATAAACTGAGGTCGCTGTTTCTTTGTGTTGAGATAATTCTTTTTCTAGGATACCTTTGTGTTGAGATAATGAACTGGCATGTGATTTTGTAGGTAAAGCTTTTGCCCCCGTTTTTTTTTTAAAACTGACGGGTAGAGCACTAGAGCGGATTTCCCCATAGCTGCGCTCGCTTGGCGGGCTCCAGTTTTTTTTTTTTTTTTTGAACAGGGCGGGCTCCAGTTTAGTCCACATTTCTCCACACACGGAGACCACAGAGGAATTGTATGGCTTGTAAGAGCTAGTTTTAGATACTCTCTGATCTAAATTAGTTTTTTTTCGGGTAAACCTAAAATATATTAAGCATGAAGGGTTACATAGCGGTCAAGCTCCAGCAACCGGATAATATCCTCCGGCCCAGAGCTTAACCAAGTCATAGTACGGCGTTGGACTCTCGCAAAATTTACAAGAGCATCACTAACCCTAACCTGCTTAGGATCAACTTTTACAAAAACACACACTCTGCTAACATTAGCTAGGTTTTTAATCTCATTGATCAAATGAGCTACCGGTGATCTATCAGGAGACGAGGAGTCGATGGTTTCAATCAGAGTAAGACAATCCGACTCCACAATAATGGGAAGATTGGAGACTTGGAGTGTAGTTCGAAGGCCTTCCAAACAAGCCCTGGTCTCAGCCTCAAGAGGGAGGTGACACCTATCCAGATACACGCATGACATAAAAATTGGATTGCCCTCATTATCCCTAAGGGCCATATCGGCTCCTGTGTCATTGCAGCCACTGAAGGATCCGTCCACTTATAATTTCACCCAACCAAATGGCGGCCTCGACCAAAGTTTCTCATGAATCTGCTTGGGCATCCACTGTGCGTTAGATGCAACCTCAAGAGGCTCCTTCCCTTTCAGAATGGTGGTCGTCGACTTATGCTTTATATCACGAAGAAGCTTCCGGTACCCACACATGAAACGCTTTGAGCCCTCCACGGTGGGAAGTGGTTTGTCATGTGTTGCTTCATTTCTTGCATGCCACACGCTCCAAACAACCAGCAAGGTACAATTCACCATATGTCTAGGGATGGTTTGAAGCACCATCTGCAGCCAATTATCCGAAGGTTGGAGAAGAGCAGCCTCATCCGGTAACGGCCATATGTCTCTCATCACCCCCCCCCCCCCCTCCAGAGCGCTAGAGCGTGGGGACAATTGTATAGTGCATGAAAATCTTCCTCCTGAGCTGATCTACATATTTTGCATTGCCCAGTTACCAACAATTGGCGGCGCCTTTTATTCACCTCAGTATCCAGAGAGCCAGAGGAAGCCTTCCAAGCAAACATCTTCACCTTTGGTGGTACAAACGCACTCCATATAATTTTCCAGCACGGGTGGCGGCCATCAGGGATATAACTCGATGTAGCAAAGTTACAATGAGCTTGTTGTTCATTCAAGGCCAACCAGTAGGCACTTCGAACCGAGAAGACACCAGACTTCTCTGGGTGCTAGGATAGGATATCAGCATCTAGTCTGCACGACAGAGTAATTCTCAAAATGGCTTCGGCATCCATACGAAGGAAATACTTGCGACGAGGTTGATATTCCATGTACCATCCGCAAGAAGGAGCTCAGAAACCTTCCGAAGCCGACAATTGCGTTTCTGAGAGATGACGTGAACCTGAGACTCCCGCGGAATCCACCCATCCCTCCATATACGAACACTCTGTCCATTGCCAATTCACCAGATTAATCCTTTCTTCAACAACTCAACCCCATATGAAATTGCGGTCCAGGTAGAGGAAGGATTTCTAGAAAAAACAGTGTCATATAAGCATCCATTAGGGTAATACCGGGCTTTTAGAACACGAGCACATAAACTGTCGGGGTTGACTAGGAGCCTCCATGCTTTGTTTGCCAATAAAGCTTGATTAAATAATCTTAGGTCTCGAAATCCTAGTCCACCTTGGCCTTTGGATCTATTAAGTCTAGCCCAACTTACCCAGTGGATCTTCCTTTTACCATTTTCTGAACCCCACCAATAATTTCTTATAAACTTCATAAGATAATCACACACCGACGCCGGGAGCTTGAAGACACTCATTACATAAGTTGGTAGAGATTGGGTCACAGCCTTAATGAATACCTCCTTCCCACTCTGCGCTATGAGATTGTCACCCCAATCAAGTACAAACTTTATTAGCCTTGACTGTAAATTCTCGAATTTGCCTCTATGCATTCTACCATCAGGGGTGGGTAGTCCCAAATATTTAGCCTCAAAACCATCGTGTTCGGTCAGTAGAATTGATCGAATAGTAGACTTTGTATTGTCAGGACAAGAGGATCCAAACATAATGGAGCATTTAGCTGGGTTAACCAACTGTCCCGTACAAGCCGCGTAGGTGTCAATAGTGTTTTTGATGCGAGTAGACTCCTCCTCAGTAGCTCGGAAAAATAATAATGTGTCATTAGCGAATAGTAGATGAGAAATACCAGGAGCTCTCCTACACACCTTGATAGGAGTTATTCGATCCAGGTTAACCTCCCGACACAGAAGAGTGGACAAACCATCAGCCACAAATAAGAAGAGGAAAGGGGACAAGGGGTCCCCCTGCCTTAAGCCATGCGATGGAGAAAAAGCTTCCAACAAGGTTTCGTTAAATTTTACTGAATATTTCACCGTGGTGACATACGTCATGATCCACTGTACCCAATGGTGAGAGAACCCCATCTTATGCAATGTACTCTCCAAGAAGTGCCAGTCAACTCTATCATAAGCCTTAGATAAGTCCAATTTGTAAGAACAAAAGGATTCAGAAGACATACCATGCTCCATGTAATGCATGCGTTCGGAAGCCAAGAGAGCATTATCAGTAATCATACGCCCAAGAATAAACGCACTCTGATTTTTCGATATAATGTCACCAAGCAGAGGACGAAGCCTATTCACCAGGCATTTAGATACAACCTTATATAGAACATTACAAAGCCCAATATGCCTGTAATCTTTTAACTCCAGTGGGTTGTCGACTTTAGGAATGAGGATAACTGAAGTATCATTCACACCTTCTGGAATAATTCCGGTATGAAAGAAACATTGGACAGCTTGCACAATTTCCGTCCTTAGAAGTCCCCAATTACGCTGCTAGAATCTAGCATGAAAACCATCAGGCCCGGGTGCCTTGATGGGTCCAATCTAAAAAACCGCATTTAAAATCTCTTCTTCCGAGAAATCCTTGCAAAGCTCATCATTCATCTTCTGAGTAATCTGAGAGGGAGTCAAATTTATAATGGGGTCTGCCTAAAGAGAAGGGTCTCTAGTGTAAAGAGATTTGAAATAAGAAACCTCCATGCGCTGCATATCTGTGGGTACTGTGTTGATGACACCGTCACTATCACGAAGCTTGGTAATCTTGTTACGCCTTGCTCTCCACACAGCCCGGTTGTGGAAGAATTTTGTGTTACGGTCCCCTTCCTTCAACCAGTCAATCCAAGACCGTTGTAACCAGATCATCTCTTCCTAATACAGCATTTCATTCATCAAATCTTGGACGGCCCTAATCTCCTCTCTAGATGCCCCGTCCAACTGCAGCTGCTCTAAATTCTCCCTAAGGCGGTTAAGTTCCTTACGTAACATTACCAAAGTGAGAGCGCCCCCAGGGAACGATCTAAATTAGTTGACTTAGATTTTTCTAGATTCAGATGTTTTAGTGCTAGATACATTCAAATTTAAACAAACTTGAGTCAATTAATTTAGTTAGGAGAAAATAATATATATGAATTTATGCCTTTTCATGAAAAAAAGAAAGCTGACCAACCATGATATGGCGCGGGATGTACTCTCGTTCGTCTAGTATAAAGTTCATACTAGCTTAGTACAAAATTTATTATGGATTAGAAAGAGTATACATCTGCAAGAATTTAGAGACGAGGTCTGGCGGTGCCCAACAAATACTCCGCCGTGAGAGGCTTGAAGACATGCTGCTCGTCCGACTCAAGCGCCGCCGCAAGGCGCGGCCATACGTACGCGTTGATTATCCATGCCCCACCGGAATCTCCAGAGCGTACGGATATGGTCAAAAGGGACGAGCAGTACCTCCCGACGGTGGGGACCACGGGCATGACCAGCGAGGCCTGGCCGAAGCCGAAATCTGTGTCCGCCGGGATGGAAGGTATCAACGTCTGGGCCACCGTGGGGCTTCCGAGCCCGGCGGTCGACGTCTCGATGAACTTTGCGGCCTTGTGAACCTCCACCCAGTCGACCAGGTCCTGGTACAGTTGGTCGTAGTCTCTGGCCGTGATGGCCTCCCGCACCATCGCCGCCACGCCCGCGAGCGGCCTGCTCAGCACCGTCTCCACGGCCGCCTCCCCGACCACGTAGGACCTGACGTTGCCCGCGTAGTTGCGAAGCGCGTCGCGGAGCTCGGGTGGCGACAGCCGGGTCCGCCCGTTCACGTACCACACCAGGCGGCAGCGCTTGTCGGCGGCGTCCGGTAGTCGCGGCGAGGTGCCCGCGACGCCCGCGAATACCGTCCATAGGTAGGCCGACACGGCCTCGACGCGCGTCGCCCGCCGTCCATCGTCGGCGCATGCTGTCGCGCGCAGTCTGGCGATGTCGCGCTCCTCGACGTAGTACAGGCGCTCCACGAAGCTCGCCTCCGCCGTCAGGGCGTTCACCATGCGATCGGGATCCCACCGCATGAACATCGCGGCGACGGAGGGATCGTACGCCGGCGGGTCGCGAGGGCGGAAGAACAGCGAGCGGTCATGCGTCGGGGCTCCGCCGGAGATGGTCCCCGTCCGCACTAGCTCAGACCACGTCCTCACGAGCATCATCGCGAAGCTCCCGTCGCCGATCAGGTGGTTGGTGGCCCACACCACTGCGAAGCCGCCGCAGGCGAACGATATTAGCTAGCTGCACCGACAGCGGAACGTCCTCGGCGTACCGGAGCTGCATCTTCTTGATAGACTTCCCCGACAGGCGCCAGTTCAGGGCGCGCAGCTCCACTCCGATATCTCCTACGACGAGCTCGGCGCCTTGGTTGCTGCAGTGGAGCTCGGGGAGGCTGGATCCCGGATTGAACACGATTCGGCCGGCCATAGGGAAGAAGTAGTTCAGGAAGGACGGCAACTGGGTCTGGAAGGCGGCGACGACGGCATTGAAATTGAATTCGATCGCTTGTAGGAGGCTTGGGGTAGACGCATGTCATGGAGTATTGTACGTCGTTGATGAGGTCGAGATTGGAGAAGGTGACCACGTGCGGCTTGATGGAGGAGTCGGAGGCCTTCACCAGACGGCGGCTCACCACCCGTGCAGCCATTCATGTGTTGTTGCCTCCCTTCCTTCGGTTCTTCTTGGGTTGCTACAGCAGGCCGGTGAATAACCTATGTGTGGTGATTGGCGAGTTACTAGTGCATCTTGCTGTTTGGTGAGAATGCGGCGATTTTACCGTGCATGCTATATAGTGCATGGCTCTACCTTCTCTTCTTTCAATTTTTCAAACGTGTTTGCACTCAAGTCTCCGACAATGAGTTGATATTTTCAAATAGTTGATTGAAAACTAGCCTTACCCGCAGCCAAAAAGTTTAGCATTCAGGTGGCCTTGCCTTGAGTTTCTCCGAAGCAAAACAGCTCACCTTTATAAAAATTAATGTTTAGACCAGAAAGTTGTTCGAACGTTGATAATGCTAATTTTAGATTTCGGACAGAATAGAATCGTGTCGTCCGCGTATTGAAGATTGAGAGTTGCTATGCGTGCGGTAATTATTGTCTTATTCAAGTTGTTGTCGGACAGGGATTAGGCAAAAAACATCATTTTCACAAGGGACGACTAGAGCTGCTATACTTATTACCATGTTTCTTTGTCTGATTCAAATAGGATGCAGCACATCCAACCATCCATATGTAACACATGGTTACAGCACGCCATGGTTTACCGTCTGACAAGGATCAGATAAAAAAGCATCGGACCGACAGGAAGGTCGGTAACGCTGCTATGCGTACGGCACTTTTTGTATGATGCAGCACATCCAACCATCCATGTCTAACACAAAATTAGGGCACGCCGGTTCAGGCAGAAAACATTGTACCATGCAACTGGTTCAGAAAGAGATGAGAGCTGCTATGCGCCTATGCGTGCGCCACTTCTTGTCCGATTCAAGTACCACGCAACACACATCTGAACATAAAATTGAAGCTAGCACGTAACTGGTTCACTCGCCGGATAGGGATGAACGCCCTACCGACAGATGTGCTGCAGGGGATGAGCTGCTATGCGGATGATACTTTCTGATGGGGAGGAGCTTTCAGCTCTAAATTATCATAAAGACAATGGAGTAACTACAACGCAGTAATTTCTATACGACACGTCTGAAACTGTCCTTTCTGAAGAAAACTAGGCTACGGAGACTGTCAAACTATTATGTAGGATTAGAAAAATCTAATGGCCTGTTTGATTGGACTTAAATCTAGCTTTGGTTTGGCTTATAGCCTTTAGCTTTTGGCTTTTAACTGAACATGGTAGTATGATGATATAAGCCAAAAACCAAAATAAAAAAACACATTTAGATGCTTTTGTGTTATAAGCCAAAATCAAAAAACCATAAATAAAGACAACCAAACAGCCCCATACTGTAACATCATTATCGCCCATCAAGATTGATAGGGAGTAATCTAGTACTCTAGACAGGGAGCATCGTTAAAAGAATATGGACCGTTGTGGTCATACACACTTTGGCATATTCTCTTTGTGGTGTGCTATTTATGTGGAGGACTGCAGGTGTCGCATTTTCGTTTCTCTTTCAGTATTCGCATTTTTGCTGCATGTTTTTCAATTCATCCGTGTCGTACTTGCTCGGTGAACCTGACTTCTCAAAGCATAGTTTTCAAATTAACATAGGACGCCCTTGGTTATTTTTGGAGCTTCCTGGAAGGATGGCCCTGGGCCATGCCCGTTGAAAACGTGACTTGGAATGTATTCCGCTATGTTTGGTTACCCACAAACTCGTTAGGCAACCAAGACAGATGCAGGTGTTAGAAATAATGGGCTAAATCATTAGACCCATGTATGATTTTATATATTTTTCTAAATCTCAAAGCCTATGTATGTGAAAGCCCATATGTGATTTGGCCCAAGTTGGTGGCAGCTCACATGTGTGTGTGGCAAGAGCCGTGAGAGCTAAAGTTTAGTCCCACATGGAAAGTTGAAGGAGAGTTGCACCACCTTATAAGGTGGAGTGTTGCACCACTTTGTAAGTGAGTGACAATAAAAGAGCTACACGAGTGCTCCTCCTCCGACGATGCCGCACACTCGCCTCGTCTCGTCACGACGCGCGCGCGCCGCGGGTTGCGGGAATCTCGCCGAACCGAGCTTTATTTTGCTGCTCAGGAAAATGTGTGCGGTTAGACAGACGTGTCAACAGTTAGCGGATTCGGTTTGCTCCCGTATCGTGGGCTATCTGTAACCGACTCGAAAGGACGGCTTCCACAACGTACGACACCAAACCAATCTAGGGTTTTATCATCATCTCTGCTTGCGCCGCCACCGTAGTCTACTCCATCCCGCTTGCCGGCGTGCACCGGCGGTCGGGAGAGCAGGTCTCCGGAACCACTCGCCTTTGTGATCCTGTACGGGAGAGGGCGAATAAAGTTTTTGGGAAGCGCTCCGCGCGACTGCTCAAGTTCGTCATCACGGCGCGTCTTCCCGGTCGTCAAGCCGGACCTACATCAACAACTGATCAGTACGTACACCGTTAACAGATTTGTTGTTTTACTATGGGTGTTAGTGCGTATAATCTGCTACTGTTCATGTTGATCAATACATCTAGTATGTTAGAGGTTCACGTGATTTTAGCTGTTGTTGTCATGATTTATATTCTAGAATTAATTGTGGAAATTATGCCTAATAATCCAACAATCCAAAAACCTTATTATAGACAATTTCCTGAATTAAACATGGGACACTTGGCCGATGCTATGAAGCCGGAAAAGTTTACCGGTGTTCATTTTAAGAGGTGGCAGTATAAGACCACTATGTGGCTGCAAGCTCTGAAAGTATTCGAGGCTAGTGAGGGTTTACCTGAAGGAACTACATCTGACGAGGTTCAGAACAAGTTCAAGGAAACCAATCTTGCCTTTGTGGGATGCGTTCTGAGTGTTCTTGACAACAAGCTATTTGATGTGTATATGCACATCAAAGATGGAAAAGAGCTTTGGGAGGCACTGAATGCTAAGTTCGGTGTAGCAGATGCTGGCAGTGAGCTATACATCATGGAGAACTTTCATGATTACAGGATGGTTAACAACCGTTATGTAGTTGAGCAAGCTCATGAGATACAGTGCTTTGTCAAGGAGCTTGAAATCCTCAAGTGTATCTTACCCGACAAGTTTGTGGCTGGGTGCATTATTGCAAAGTTGTCTTCTTCGTGGAGGAACTTCGCCAAAACTCTCAAACACAAGAGACAGGAGATATCGGTTGAAAACCTGATAGCGTCTCTTGATGTTGAGGAGAAGGCTCGGGCTAAGGACACTGCTGAGAGAGGAGGCGAGGGTCAGTCTAGCGCCTATATGGCGCAGAAGAAGACCTTCGGCAAGAACAAAGGGAACTATAAGCCCTCGTTCAACAAGCCTGAAAAGACTACAACCTTCAAGAAGGTTATGAGTTTGGAGGCTTGTTCCGATTTTCACTTTCAGATTTTTGTAATAAATCCGTGAATCATATTTGTGGTGATGTTAATGATGATACCAGTGTTTGGCATTCTCGTTTATGTCACATTAATTTTGGTTTGATGTCTCGGATGTTCAGTATGAGTTTAATTCCGAATTTCACTATTACCAAAGGTTCTAAGTTCCATAGTTGTGTGCAATCAAAGCAACCTCAAAAGCCTCACAAGGCTGCTGAGGAGAGAAACTTGGCACCTCTAGAACTCATACATTTTGATCTATGCGAGATGAATGGTGTGTTGACAAAAGGTGAAAAGAGATATTTCATGACGTTGATAGATGATGCTACTAAATTCTGCTATGTTTACTTGTTGCAAACTAAAGATGAGGATTTAGACTACTTTAAAATCTATAAGGCCGAAGTTGAAAATCAACTAGAGAGAAAGATGAAGCGTCTTAGGTCAGATCGTGGTGGTGAGTATTTTCCCAAAATATTTGACAAATTCTGCAGGAACACGGAATTATTCATGAGAGGACGCCTCCCTACTCGCCCCAATCTAACGGGGTTGCCGAGAGGAAAAACCGCATGCTAACTGACTTGGTGAATTCCATGTTAGCCATTGCTGGTTTATCAAAGGCATGGTGGAGGAGGCTTTGTTGACTCCATGTCATGTCCTGAATAGAGTTCCTAACAAGAATAAAGAAAGACCCCTTATGAGGAGTGGGCTGGGAGAAAACCATCACTTTCGTATTTGCGCACTTGGGGGTGTTTGGCAAAGGTCAACATACCGATTCCCAAGAAACGCAAGCTCGGACCTAAGACAGTGGATTGTATCTTTCGAGGATATGCTCCACGAAGTATAGGCTATAGATTTCTAGTGGTTAAATCTGAGGTACCTGATATGCGTGTTGATACTATAATGGAATCTCGTGATGAAACATTCTTTGAGAATATTTTTCCTATGAAAGATATGAATAGCATTGGTAGAATTTCTTCTGAAATACTTCCTGAATCTAGTGCATCTATTGAGAATTCTAAACAACCACATGAGGAATTCCTTGAGAAGGATGACAATAAACCTCTCACGAGGGGTAAGAGACAGAGGATTGCAAAATCCTTTGGTAATGATTTCATCGTGTACCTTGTGGACGATACTCCCAGATCCATTGCAGAGGCATATGCATCTCCTGATGCAGATGATTGGAAAGAAGCTGTCCAAAATGAGATGGACTCGATTCTTTCTAATGGAACTTGGGAATTATCAGAACGACCCTATGGTTGCAAACCTGTGGGCTGTAAGTGGGTGTTTAAGATGAAGCTAAGGCCTGATGGTACTATTGAGAAGTACAAGGCACGTCTTGTAGCTAAGGGCTACACACAGAAAGAAGGCGAAGATTACTTCTACACCTATTCACCTGTCGCTAGACTGACCACCATTCGAGTACTACTATCCCTAGCTGCCTCTTATGGTCTTCTCGTTCATCAAATGGACGTGAAGACAGCTTTCCTTAATGGAGAGTTGGAAGAGGAGATCTACATGGATCAGCCAGATGGGTTTGTGGTAAAAGGTGAAGAGACAAAGGTGTGCAAGTTATTAAAATCTTTATATGACCTGAAACAAGCACCTAAGCAATGGAATGAGAAGTTTGACAGAAATCTACTTTCTGCTGGCTTTGTCATTAATGAGGCTGATAGGTGTGTTTACTATCGCCATGGTGGGGGCGATAGCGTTATATTATGTTTGTGCGTGGATGACATTCTGATCTTTGGTACAAACATGATAGTGATAAATGAAGTCAAGTCTTTCCTGTCAAAGAGTTTTGATATGAAAGATCTGGGAGAGGCTGATGTGATTCTGAACATCAAGCTTATTAAGAACGAGAATGGGATTACTTTAACGCAGTCTCATTATGTTGAGAAGGTCTTGAGACGATTTGGCTTTGATGATGGCAAGACTTCTCCAACACCTTATGATGCCAGTTTGACATTATAGAAGAATAAGAAGGAACCAACAGATCAGCTGAAATATTCACAAGTTGTTGGTTTTCTCATGTACTTAGCAAGCGCTACAAGACCTGATATCTCTTTTGCTGTGAGCAAGTTGAGTAGGTTCATGTATAACCCGGGTATTGATCATTGGCATGCACTTGAAAGCGTCATGCGCTATCTATGTGGTACAATGAGCTATGGGATTCACTATTCAGGGCACCCTGCTGTACTTGAAGGATATAGTGATTCGAACTGGATCTCTGACGTTGATGAACTCTACGCCATGAGCGGGTATGTGTTTACCCTTGGAGGTGGTGCGGTTTCATGGAGATCCCGTAGACAGACCATATTGACAAGGTCAACTATGGAAGCAGAGCTTACTGCTTTAGACATAGCCATTGTTGAGTTAGAATGGCTGCATGAGCTCTTGATGGACTTGCCTATGGTTGAGAAACCTGTGGCGGCAATCCTTTTGAATTGTGACAACCAAACTGTTATTGTCAAAGTGAACAATTCTAAGGATAATGCGAAGTCATCAAGACACGTGAAGAGACATTTGAAGTCTGTCAGGAAATTGAGAAACTCCGGAGTAATAACTGTTACGTATATTCGTATATTCAAACAGACAAAAACCTGGTAGATCCCTTTACAAAGGGACTATCACGAAATGTGATAGAAAGTGCATCGAGGGAGATGGGGTTGAGACCCATGGATGTCACACCTAGTGGTAACCCAACCTATGTGATCGGAGATCCCGTGAATTAAGACCTGGGAAGAACAAGCTAGTGGGTGGACTGAGAAGAGTATTTTATAACCCTCTCTATGTGAATATGCATAACTCTCATAATATGTAAGGCAGGTTGGCAACACGTCTTAATGTGTTTATGTTGTCTTTAACTAGCAAAGATGTCGTCCTACAGGGCATTCTTGAAACAACACACTTATATGAGCTCGACTGTAAACATCGTGGTCTATGAGACTTGGGTAATCTCTAGTAAACTCACGAAGAGACCAGGGAGTATGAAGCATATGCTCCAACCCGCGGGGTAGGCTACTGGCAGCCAGGTACTAGTTATGATTTTGAGTGAAATCTATTGGCACCAAACTTGAAATTCAAGGTTCGTCCATTGTTCAAGTTGTTGATAGACGTAGTTCAAGATTCTAGGCGGAAGTTCAACTTAACAGTCTCTGCTGAAACACTGGTATATAAACAAGTAGCGAGGATTGGCAAATCTTCAAATGGACATTGAGATCTGGTGGGGGATTGTTAGAAATAATGGGCTAAATCATTAGACCCATGTGTGATTTCAGATTTTTACTAAATCTCAAAGCCCATGTATGTGGAAGCCCATATGTGATTTGGCCCAAGTTGGTGGCAGCTCACATGTGTGTGTGGCAGAGCTATGTGAGCTAAAGTTTAGTCCCACATAGAAAGTTGAAGGAGAGTTGCACCACCTTATAAGGTGGGGTGTTGCACCACTTTGTAAGTGAGTGACAATAAGAGAGATACACGCGCGCTCCTCCTCCGACGACGACGCCGCTCGCACGCACGCAGGCACGCTCGCCTCGTCACGTCACGTCACGTCACGCGCGCACGCGCGCCGTGGGTTGCGGGAATCTCGCCGAGCCGAGCTTTATTTTGCTGCTCAAGAAAATGTGTGCGGTTAGACAGACGTGTCAACAGATAGCGGATTCGGGTCGCTCCCGGATCGTGGGCTATCTGTAACCGACTCGAACGTACGCGACGTGGGCTTGGTCCACTTCGTGTCCTGTACGGGATTTCTGAGCTGCTCTATATAAACGCCTGTGCGGCTTCCACAACGTACTACACCAAACCAATCTAGGGTTTTGCCATCCTCTCTGCTTGCGCCGCCACCGTAGCAGTCTACTCCACCCCGCTTGCCGGAGTGCACCGGCGGTCGGGAGAGCAGGTCTCTGGAACCACTCGACTTTGTGATCCTGTACGGGAGAGGGCGAATAAGGTTTTTGGTAAGCGCTCCGCGCGACTCTCAAGTTCATCATCACGGCGCGTCTTCCCACTCGTCAAGCCGGACCTCGTGCGCGTCGTCTTCAACGCCGACTTCTTCGTCAGGCGACTGCACCAATGACGACTACATCAACAACCAATCAGTACGTACACCGTCAACAGATCTGTTGTTTTACTATGGGTGTTAGTGCGTATAATCTGCTACTATTCATGTTGATCAATACATCTAGTATGTTAGAGGTTCACGTGATTGTAGCTGCTGTTGTCATGATTTATATTCTGAAATTAATCGTGGAAATTATGCCTAATAATGCAATAGCAGGTATTGCTTGTTTGGCTGCATGGCTAATACCTGCTATGGTAACCTCTTCCATTTAAGTGGTGAGGTTACCCAGCACTGATTTCAGAACATAGAAATCGGTACATCATCATGTATAACAGAGTAGTTCTAGCGGTAGATTCTGATTTGACAGTTACCCATTGGAGTGATGCACCAGGATCAAGATGTATCAGAAGTTCACCAATGATATTACATACCATGGATCATTTTTCATAAACAACCTAGCTAATGGAGGGATATTAGACCACCTCCTAAAATATACATGACCTAAAACATTAGATTATGATCACCATCGACAGCACATGAATGGAAAATCAGTAACACTAGTCAAACTGTTGGTGAAGCCAAGTCCTAAGACAGGTCCTCTTGTCAATCACTGGCATGTTAGGATAGATTATACCTTCTTCTTTGTTGTCCGCAAGGAATTCCATAGCCCTGATCATCAGCTTTGAATCCTAGAGCTGGCGCTTCCCAACAAACCTGGTGGTGAAGATGGTCTTCATCTGAGCATAGTGCAGTATTGGGTTGTTCATGAACTCAACATGCTTCGGGCGGGCATGTGATTCATATGACATGGGTTAGTGCAATAATGCAAGGAACAAGTGAAACATATAACAATAGGCTACAATTGATATGACAATGGGTTAGTGCCTTGCTAACTTACCACAACGTAGTGCATTAGCTTCTCCTTCATCATCAAGCATAAGGAAGTGTTGTTCAAACAACATTCGATGCATTCAACAATTCTAAATTGAAGTATGTGGTTCCACTTCATTCTCCGCTTCATGATGTGGTTATATAGCCGAGTATAGGTGACTGTGATCCGAGTGAAGTCAAGAAAATCATTGACTACTTTCTTCATGTCTGCTTCTCCAAACCCGCGGTAAAAGTTCACTCCTCTATTCACGAGCTCAACAATTATACTCGGGACGAATTCTGACAGAGCAGACTCTTGTACCATTGCAGGATTGCAGGCATACAGAGTTGGATCGAGGAAAATGTTCTTAGGATGCATCCATCTTAAGTAAATATTGTTCTTCAAGGAAGCAGACTTAGCTGGAGCGAGAACAATGATATCCTAAAGTAGAGCAGACCGCTAAACATGATACAGGTCCAATATAGCAAACACAATACATGAAGTACTAAAATCCTACATCGTTAAGCATGATACCGGTAGAGTAGAGAGAACACCATATACGTTGTATGGAACCATACATCGGTAAGCATTAATCTAAATCTGTAACCCTACATTGCTAAGCATGAATTTGTTACACATGTCCTAAGCAACCTATGGCCAAGGAATCACGAACATGCTTACAGATCTAGGCTACAACATCAAGGGTTAGAGAATCTTAGAACCTTTGGATTTAGCACAAAGGTTGGATAAGGGGGTGAAACCGGATGAACGGATCTGATAACGGTCGCTGTGCTAGAAGGAGAACATGGCAGGACAAGCGTTCATGTGCTGGGTGGAGAACCCGTTAGGTCCACCATCTTCGGGGTAGATGGAGAAGCTGGCAGCACCACCAGCGAAACAACAGCCACAAACAGAGGTCAGGGAAGAGGGTGACCCCGTCAGGTTCACAACCTCAGATCCACAAGATGTCGCCATGACCATCAATTTCGAACTGTGGAGGAGCTTGAGAGGGATGGTGGATTTTGAGTTGGGATGGCGGTGGAACTCCTAAATAGGTGGGAGAATTTACGCGGGAGGTGACTAAAAACCTCATACTGCAGCAATGTAGCATGCATCATCTCCCTATATTGCATCAGCAGAGACGATGCATTCTCGATTTTGGCTGCCGTGAGGGTGCCTCACTAGAAATGGTTGAATCGGTAGTTCCTAGCGGGCCTTACTCGGGGGTGCTTTGAGATGCGCTGGACAAAACATGGAGGGGGGCGTACATCCGATTGGTCTGATTTATTCTCCCCAAGTTCTTGTTAGAGTTCCTTCAACCTGCCAAACGTATCCATAAAGACTGCATGAGCCAAGAGGAAAGAGCTCAAACTATCATTATCATCAGTACCCACATGGTATTCATGTGCACTTGGGGCTTGTTGTCACCTAATATGTTATGGTCTATTGTTTTTTAGATGAAAGGCTACAAGAGCCTGACTTTAAATTAATAAAGCCAACAAGTTTAGGTTACAACCACATATCAACACTAGGGTTACTAGTTTACAATACACGCAAAAAGGACAGAGAAATGACATTCGAATAAGAACAGAATGACTAAAACAAGATAAGATATGGTAGTACGATGCTTGAGGTCTTCGTATTGATTGATTGAAGAGTCGAGGATGACGCCAACAACAAGTTTCGGAATCCCCACCAAGCAACCAGAAGATGCAGCCTCTAGCCACACGGTGACCATGGAGCAAGCAACTAGGAGAACAACACAGCTTGAGGACTCAAGCGGAAATGCCTTTAAGAAGGGGAATGACACCAAAGTGACATCATTGTACGAACCATCAATGGTCAAGGTTTTCACCTAGAGGCATCCACCCATGATGGGGACTGGGAGAGGCTTAGCGAAGACACCTCCAAGGAGGAACATGGTGCTCAAGAGCGTCATTGGCACTGGCCAGACCTGGGAAGGCTTTTTCCTGAACCATCGGGCTTTGTCCACACATCCACCACTCGAGAAGAACATTCTAGACAAGCCAATTATGACCTCTCAACTATCCACCATAGGACCATAGAACGCCAATGATGGTCGTTGGTGACCTTAAGGCGTCTCTGAAGGGTTTCGCGACATAGTAAATCAAAATTTTCTACGATGCGAACAGAGGGAAAGCCAAGATCTAATCTAGGAGATGCAATCAACGAGAGAGATTGGATTAGATCTTCATACCCTTGAAGATTCGCACAGCGGAACATTCGTCGGAACGTGGGTGATGTAGTCGTACTCACTTCTCCTCCTCGCGATCCGATCCGATCTAGCACCACAAGTGGCGGTGCCTCCGTGAGATGCACACGTGCAGCACCTCGATGTCTCCTCCTTCCTCGGACCAGCGAGTATGGTGGAGAGATAGACTGGATCTACAACACGACGGCGTGGTGTATATGGTGGAGAATTTCTGCTGCAGGGCTTCGCCTACAAACATGGGAGGGGAGAGGAAGGTAGCAAGGCAGCTAGGGCTTGGAGGAAGGTGTGTAGTGGGGGAGGCGCACCACCCTCTATATATAGAGGGGCGTGACCAGCCCTGCCCCTCCTCCAAGCCTATCTCTAGTTTAAACAATTTAAACTCTCCCTTATCTAGAAATCCTATCTCTAGTTTAAACAATTTAAACTCTCCCTTATCTAGAAATCCTATCTCTAGTTTAAACGAGTTTAAACTTATCTAGGATCGGCTGGGCCCTATGGGGCCTTGTTCCCCTGGCCCAATGCGTCCAGGACACTCCCTCGGAAGGTGGGGCCACGTTGGTCCCCTTCCGGAAGGTTCTAGAAGCTTCCGGTACAATACCGATTAACCTGGAACAATTCCGAACTCCAAAAACTGCACTGCCTTATATGAATCTTATTCTCCGGACCATTCCGGAACCTCTCGTGATATCCCGGGC
Organism: Avena longiglumis; assembly: GCA_030063025.1. Classification (NCBI taxonomy): domain Eukaryota; kingdom Viridiplantae; phylum Streptophyta; class Magnoliopsida; order Poales; family Poaceae; genus Avena; species Avena longiglumis. The sequence continues at coordinate 5,962,315 of CP125974.1, read as the reverse complement.
ACCCATATTGACTCCCACACATTCATCGATGATCATATCGGATGAACCACGATGCCAGGATTCAATCAATCCCATATATATATTCCCTTCGTCTGCCCGAGATTCGATCGTCTTGCATCATACCTAGTTCAATCTGCTCACGAAGTACTTTACTCGTTCGTAATCCGATATCACTTTGTATTTAACTCCTTAACCACATGCTTGCAAGCGGTGTTGATATCGACACCGAGTGGGCCCAAGTATATCTCTCCGACTTGGGAGGGACAAATTCCATCTCGATACATACAACCCAATGATACTTTCCGATCACCGAGAGACACCTTTATGATCACCCTCTCATAGGATGACGTTTGATGACCTCAAATCTTTCTTTCGGTACGAGGAGTTGCATTATCTCATGGTCTAAGGAATACAATATTTGACATAGGAAAAGCCGCAAAGATGAACACGATGAAACAATCTAATTGCTTCGCTTAGTTTGGTCTCCATCATATCATTCTCCCAATGATATGATCTCATTATCAATTGACAACTCATGTCTATGGTTAGGAAACCTTAACCATCATTGATCAATGAGCTAGTCCTTAGAGGCGCACCAGGACACGGTGTTGTTCACAAACCACACAAGTATTAATGTTTCCGCTTAATACAATTCTAGCATGGAATATAGACTTTATCATGAACAAGAATTATAATAATAACATCTTTATTATTGCCTCTAGGGCATAATTCCAACAGTCTCCCACTTGCACGAGAGTCAATAATATAGTTTACATCCGGCAACAATCTCACACCCATGGCAATCGAGGTGTTGATCATGTTTTACACGTGGAAGAGGTTTAGTCGGTGGATCTGCGACATTCGATCCGTATGTACTTTGCTAATCTTGATCTCCATCCGCTATATAATCTCGGATTATATGAAACTTGCGTTGATATGCTTGGTCTTTGGATGATATCTTGGTTCCTTAGCGAGTGCTATGGCGCCGGTGTTGTCACACAATATCTCCAGTGGGTCCAATGCACTTGGAACCACGCCAAGCTCGTGATGAAGTTTCGATCCAAACTCCTTCACTTAACGCTTCGCAGCAGCCATGTATTCCGCTTCCGTAGATCCCGCGATCACGCTTTGCTTGCAGCTTCTCCACTCACAGCCTCCATTCAAAATATACACGTATCCGTCCGAGATTTAGAATCATCCTTGTCGTGTCGAAACTAGCGTCGACGTAACCTTTACGACATTTGCTCATCACCCCCATATACTAAGAACATTTCTTTAGTTCTATTTAGGTACTTTAGGATGTTCTTCACGGCTGTCCAGTGTTCCACTCCTGGATCACTTTGATATCTGCTCGTCAAACTAAGAGCATTGGACACATCCGGTCTAGTACACAGCATGGCATACATGACGGAACCTATTGCCGAGGCATAAGGCACTTTGCTCATAGCTTCCCTATCATTTAGCGTAGCTGGACACTGAGCCTTGCTCAATATCTTACCTGACAACATAGGCACTGAACCTTTCTTTGCCTTATCCATTCTGAACCTTTTCAGAACTTTGTCTAGGTATGTACTCTGGCTTAAAGCTATCAGGCGTCTTTGTCTATCTCTATAGATTTTGATGCCCAATATATAAGCAGCTTCACCTAGGTCTTTCATTGAAAAACACTTGTTCAAATAACTCTTCACATCGTTAAGCATGTTGATGTCATTTCCAATAATCAATATGTCATCCACATATAGTACCAGAAACGTCACCAATCTCCCACTCACTTTCTTGTATATACAAGCTTCGTAGCAATTTGGAACAAATCCAAAGCTCTTGATCACTTGATCAAAACGAAGGTTCCAACTCCGAGATGCTTGCTTCAGTCCATAAATGGAACGCTGAAGTTTGCATACTTTACTAGCATCCTTAGGATCGACAAAACCTTCGGGTTGCATCATATACAACTCTTCATCAATGTTCCCATTGAGGAAAGCAGTCTTGACATCCATCTGCCATATTTCATAATCATGAAACGCAGCAATTGCTAATAAAATCCGAATGGACTTAAACATCGCTACGGGAGAGAAAGTCTCATCGTAGTCAACACCTTGAACTTGTCGAAAACCTTTTGCGACAAGCCGTGCTTTATAGACGGTAACATTACCATCCGCGTCCGTTTTCTTCTTGAATATCCATTTGCACTCAACGGCCTTTCGGTTGCTAGGAGGGTCCACCAAAGTCCATACTTGGTTTTCGCTCATGGATCCCAATTCGGATTTCATGGCTTTTATCCATTTCTCAGAGTCTGGGCTGATCATCGCTTCCTCATAGTTCGTAGGTTCACTATCTTCTACCAACAAGACAGTTAAGACAGGGTTGCCGTACCACTCAGGAGGGGCATGCGACCTTGTCGACCTGCGACGTTCAGTAGCAGCATCGTCCGAAGCTTCATGATCCTTGTCATTAGCTTCCTCTATTGTTGGTGCAAAAATCTTGGAACAATTTCAGTGTGCCGCTACTCTCCAATTCAAGAGAAGGTTCAATAACCTCGTCTAGCTCTACTTTCCTCCCACTCACTTCTTTCGAGAGAAACTCCTTCTCAAGAAAGGAACCGCTTCATGACAAACACTTTGCCTTCTGCTGGATAGAAGGTATACCCAATGGTTTCCTTAGGGTATCCTATGAAGACGCATTTCTCCGCTTTGGGTTCGAGCTTGTCCGCATCAACTTCTTGACGTAAGCTTCAGATCCCCAAACTTTAAGAAACGACAACTTAGGTTTAGCACCAAACCACAGTTCATACGGTGTCGTCTCAACGGATTTAGATGGAGCCCTATTTAAAGTGAATGCAGGTTTCTAATGCATAACCCCAAAATGATAACGACAAATCAAGAGACATCATTGATCGGACCATATCTAATAGGGTTCGATTCCGGCGTTCGACACACCATTCTTACTGTGGTGTTCCGTGGCGTGAGTTGTGAAACGATTCCACTTGCTTTAAGATGCGTTAGAAAATCATAACTCAAATATTACCCCACGATCGGATCGTAGAAACTTAATCTTTCATTACGATGGTTCTCCACTTCATTCGAAATTCCTTGAACTTTTCAAATGTTTCAGATTTATGTTTCATTAAATAGATATACCCATATCTACTTAAGTCATCGGTAAAAGTGAGAAATAGCGATATCCACCGCGTCGAAACACTCATCGGTCCGCATACATCGGTATGTATGATTTCCAACAAGTCCGTTGCTCGCTCCATCATACCGAGAACGGGTTTTGATCATCTTGCCCATGAGGCATTGTTCGCATGTGTCAAATGATTCAAAATCAAGAGACTCCAAAAGTCCATCGAATGGAGTTTCTTCATGCGCTTTACACCAATATGACCTAGGCAGCGATTGCCACAAATAAGTAGTATTATCACTATCTACTTTGCATCTCTTAGCCTCAATGTTATGGATGTGTGTTTCATCCCTTTCGAGATTTAGAAGAAATAAACCATTCACAAGAGGTGCATGACCATAAAAGATGTTACTCATATAAATAGAACAACCATCATTCTCCGATTTAAATGAATAACCGTCTTGCAATAAACACGATTCAGAAATAATGTTCATGCTCAACGCAGGCACATAATAACACTTATTAAGGTTTAAAACTAATCCCGAAGGTAAAACTAAGGAGGCGTCGACGGCCATCACATCAACTCTTGATCCGTTGCCAACGCATCGTCACCTCATCCTCGCAAGCCGCCATCTATTCCGTAGCTCTGTTTGAGTTACAAATATTAGCAACCGAACGGTATCAAATACCCGGGCACTACAACGAGGGCTAGTAAGGAAAACATCAATAACATGTAAATCAAATATACCTTTGATGGTGCCACCTTCTTGTCCGCTAAGTACTTGGACAATTGCGCTTCATGACCCTGTCCTTGCAATAGAAGCACTTTCGATCCGGCTTAGGACGGACACGAGCTTCTTCTCGGCAGGGGTAGGGTATTGCCGCCCTTCTTGAAGGGCTTCTTTGATCCTTACCTTTCTTAAAGGAGGTCTTGTTGACCATCAACACATGATTATCCTTCTTGATGTCCACTTCCGCAACCTTGACTGCGAAGAGCTCGGTGATCATATCGGTGGAACCAATCGATTATGAGTCACTACAAAACTTTTGTAGCTGGGAGGAGTGATTGCGAACCACATCAATCTTGAGCTCCTCCGAATCGTGCATTCCAGTTGCTCAAGCGTTGAGTGTAGCCCGACTTCTTTATGGCGTGCTCACAAACGGAACTCCCTTCCTCCATCTTGCGGTTAAAGAACTTCTCGGAGATCTCATATCTCTCGAGCGGGCTTGAGTAAAACATGGTTTGGCTCCTCGAGAATCTCAAAGGGCCGGGATAGGTTTCAAAGCGATTTTGAAGCTCGGTTCCATAGCAAACAACATGGTGCTCTTAATCACACCATAATCATCTTTCTTGCCCGATAGATAGCTTTCTCATCGGTAGCGATTCTAACGAGGTCACCTAACGCTTTACCAAGGACATAGTCCTTTTGTCCGCCAGACCGAATGATTCTTAGATTGCGGAACCAATTGGTGAAGTTAGACCCATTGTTTCTAAGCTTTTCCTTCTCAGCAAAACCGTTGAAGTTGAAGTTGGATTTGGCCATGTGATCTACAGTATTTGCAAGTACAATTTAGACTATGTTCATGATAAATAGTTCAACTTAATCAAATTACTAGATGAACTCCCACTAAATTCAACATCCCTCAAGTTGTTTAGTGAACACGATCCAAATTCACCACACCTAATCTGATCATCACGAGAAGAGATGTGGTTTCAATGGTGGACAATAAAGTGTCGATCATATCATTCATATGACTCATGCTTAACCTTTCGGTTCTTGTGTTCCGAGGCCATGTTCAGACATGCTAGGCTCGTCAAGCTAGACCCAAGTATTTCTGCGTGTGCAAAAGCGGCTTGCACCCGTTGTATGTGAGCGTAGAGTCTATAGCACCCGATCATCACGTGATGCTTGGACACGACGAACTTTCGCGGTGCATACTTGGGGAGAACACAGTTTATCTTGATCTTTAAGTGAGGAATCATCTTATAATGCTACCGTCGCGATCTAAGCATAATAAGATACATAAAGGATAAACATCACATGCATATAACTTTATGTGACATGGTATAGCCAATCTTGGCAATGATCTCCATCTTGTGCGTTCGGCATGATCTCCATCACTCCACCATGATTGCCTCCACCACGAATAGCAACTACAACTATTGCTAACTACTTAGCGATAAAGTAAAGCTATTACATGGCGTATAAGAAGTTGACTCATGGTCATACACAATTATAAAGACAACCATATGGCTCTCGCCGGTTGTGTACTCATCGACATACAAGTCGTGAAACATTACAAAACATGATCATCGCATACAATATACACATCACATCTTGGGCCATACCATATCACGAAACACTCCTGCAAAAACAAGTTAGACGCCTCTACTTTGTTGTTGCATGTTTTACGTGGCTTATGGGAATAGATGCTAAGAACGATTCTTACCTACGGAAAGCCACAACGGTGATATTATGGTTGCCAAACTCTGGTGTTAATCCCATGACAACTATAGTGAGAGAAACCGACATCCACCACCGCATGTGTGGTACAAGCCACACGTCAAGTGCGGAGCCGGTCTCGCGAACGACGCCGTAAGGTTGGCCTGGACCGCTTCAATCTCACTATCCCGCCATAAGAAGAACACAAACAAGAGGCTTGCAACAGAAACATCAACGCCCGCAACAACCATGTTGCGTTCTACTCGTGAAACACATCTACGCATAGATCTAGCTCGATACCATCGAAGGGTTTCGTGACATAGTAAATCAAATTTTTCTACGGATGCGAACAGAGGGAAAGCCAAGATCTAATCTAGGAGATGCAATCAACGAGAGATTGGATTAGATCTTCATACCCTTGAAGATTCGCACAGCGGAACGTTCGTCGGAACGTGGGTGATGTAGTCGTACTCGCTTCTCCTCCTCGCGATCCGATCCGATCTAGCACCACAAGTGGCGGTGCCTCCGTGAGATGCACACGTGCAGCACCTCGACGTCTCCTCCTTCCTCGGACCAGCAAGTATGGTGGAGAGATAGACTGGATCTACAACACGACGGCGTGGTGTATATGGTGGAGAATTTCTGCTGCAGGGCTTCGCCTACAAACAGTCGGGAGGGGGAGAGGAAGGTAGCAAGGCAGCTAGGGCTTGGAGGAAGGTGTGTAGTAGTGGGGGGGCGGGGGCGCACCACCCCTCTATATATAGAGGGGTGGGGGCGGCCAGCCCTTGCCCCTCCTCAAAGCCTATCTCTAGTTTAAACAATTTAAACTCTCCCTTATCTAGAAATCCTATCTCTAGTTTAAACGATTTAAACTCTCCCTTATCTAGAAATCCTATCTCTAGTTTAAACGAGTTTAAACTTATCTAGGATCGGCTGGGCCCTATGGGGCCTTGTGCCCCTGGACCAATGCGGCCAGGACACTCCCTCATAGGCCCATGCCCCCTCCCGGAAGGTGGGGCCACGTTGGTCCCCTTCCGGAAGGTTCTAGAAGCTTCCGGTACAATACCGATTAACCCGGAACAATTCCGAACTCCAAAAACTGCACTGCCTTATATGAATCTTATTCTCCGGACCATTCCGGAACCTCTCGTGATATCCCGGATCCCATCCGAGACTCCGAACAAAAATTCATAAACCAATTATCCAATCTTTCCTAGCGTCGAGATACGTTAAGTGTGTGACCCTGCGGGTTTGAGAATATGCAGACATGATCTTCTATCAATAATCAACAGCGGGGTCTGGGCACCCATATTGACTCCCACACATCCATCGATGATCATATCGGATGAACCACGATGCCAGGATTCAATCAATCCCATATATATATTCCCTTCTTCTCGCGATATTTTACTTGCCCGAGATTCGATCGTCGGTACCGTCATACCTAGTTCAATCTCGTTCACAGCAAGTACTTTACTCGTTCCGTAATCCGATATCACTTTGTGATTAACTCCTTAACCACATGCTTGCAAGCGGTGTTGATATCGACACGAGTGGGCCCGAAGTATATCTCTCCGACTTGGGAGGGACAAATTCCATCTCGATACATACAACCCAACAGATACTTTCCGATCACCTGATTGACACCTTTATGATCACCCTCTCATAGGATGACGTTTGATGACCTCAAAGCTTTCTTCCGGTACCAGGGAGTTGCATTATCTCATGGTCTAAGGAATACAATATTTGACATAGGAAAAGCTTCGCAAAGATGAACACGATGAAACAATCTAATTGCTTCGCTTAGTTTGGGTCTGTCCATCATATCATTCTCCCAATGATATGATCTCATTATCAATTGACAACTCATGTCTATGGTTAGGAAACCTTAACCATCATTGATCAATGAGCTAGTCCTTAGAGGCGTACCAGGGACACGGTGTTGTTCACAAACCACACAAGTATTAATGTTTCCGCTTATCTAGAATATAAACTTTATCATGAACAAGAATTATAATAATAACATATTTATTATTGCCTCTAGGGCATAATTCCAACAGTCTCTAGTGGTGCAACCCAACCAAACCTGACTGATGCATCTGGCACGACCTATCAACACATTAAATTAGTCTGCGAATGCGTATGGCAGGACGCGCCGCAGGCCTTGTGCGTGTTCGTGCTTCGGCCACTGGGTCTCGCATGGCATCGTCCCACAGGTTTGTACCGCCATGAAGGCTAGCCGATGGAAGCTATCCTGGCAATCAAAATCTTCACTAAATGTCTACGACACTGCTTCACCTCATGCGCTTGCGACGCTGCCTCCACCTCCGACATCAATACCACTACCACCGGGAGCCTACATTGACATTGAGGTGCAGATCTCCCATAGCCGCGCTCTTCTCCCAGAGGCGCTGCGGCACGAGCACGTGTACCTCCGAAAGGATTTCTAGTGGACCTTCTGCCTGAGAGCATAATGCAAAGCACGCGTGCTCATTTAGGGGTGACTTCATGCCAAAGATCGACTACAGTGAGCTCCCTGCTGCCACCAATAACGAGGAGGAGTACAGCATGATCGATGTCATGAAGTAGGAGAACGAGTTGCCCCTTGTGCTGCTAGACTATGATGAGGAGGAGGCCATCGACACGCCATGGAGGAATCCAAGGCAGAGGACATGCGGTGACCCAGCATTCCAGTGCATGATGTAGTACACCATACTCGTTGACATAACACCAATGAAACACCGTTCACTAGTATTACATCCCTCGGAGTGGTACAACAGAAACACAGTAGGTCCAAGACATGACTATATGTTACAACTCAACTCTTTACACAAGATCCAGAGAACACTCTAGGTTAAAGAGAGAGAAAGAAGCTTCTTATAAAGAAGAACCAGTAATAAACAACTCAAAAATATCATACTATAAAGACTAGTGTTTTACTAATGGTCTGGCATTGCTGCTATTGCAATACACTACAAAAATAGGTGCTATGTCTAGAGATTATATTCCTATCCAATCAGTAACTTCGTCTTCACTTGAGTTAATGAATATTTTGACTTCCTTGACTTCATTGAAGAACTTTAGCTTTTGATGATGGTTCCTGGAGCATGATTTGATGTAGACGTCGTCTTAATGGCTTCAGAATCTAGCAAGGGTTAAGAAGATACGTTGAGTACGAGCGTACTCAGCAAGTTCACTAGAAAAGAGTGTTTGATGCACTATATCTATAGCCACAGACCATAGGTCGTAGGCGATGCAAGTTTTCATAAACATTTCATCAAAGGTTGCTTTTATTCTGAAAAGCTATGTCCGTCAGCCTTCACGGGTTTACCGGAACTTTCATGGAGTTCCTTTCCCTCCACGTTCGCAGCTCCTTCCCGGAACATGGAGTAACAAGCTACAGTTCTTACACTCTGTAGAGGTGCGTTACTTTACCCATGAGAGATCTTAGCTTTGTTGCACATCCGAGTTGCATTCTCATCCACACTTCCCTGGTGTGGGGCCCAGACTAAGATCCAAGCCAATCACTGCCCTCTCCGCGACCCCATATGTCTGCACGATCCTTCGGGGCCGGCTCACCTTTGTTAAGCCCCCTTTCGGGCAGGCTAAAACCCTGATGAGTTCCCGAAGACTCTATGACCTGGTGATGCCCTGCCAAGTACCATATTAAATGGACTATACCACTAAACACCATTCATAGATAATCTAGACACCAAAAAAGTGGGGCGTAAGGGTGCCCACCCATATGTTGGATCCGCACAAGGAATCACAATGTCACGTTAAGGTCGTCTTGCCTCCATATGAGAGGAAAAGGATACAGCTGACTTCTCCGTCCCATTCCAAATCTCATGGTTAACGCGTTATATACGGCGCAAGAATCACTAGCGACATTGGTTGTTAAGTCCTAGATAATATGTTCCTTTACCACCGGAAATTTCATACTTATTAATTCATGGTAAATAACCTATAATCATATTATTATGAAAATAGTGTTTTCTAACCTTTTTGAAATGCAGGTGATGACAACACTGGATTTGCAAAATACTTTACAGAAAATAATCAAAGGACATGAGCAAGTGTGAACTTGCCTTTTGTGATTGCAAGATTATGCACACACGATCTTCGAGACAATATAAGATCCAATATCTGAAATCAACATCATTGGTCCGGTTAAGGACTAATGTTTAAAGAAGCAAGATGTTATTATGCATAAGTAATGTAATGCAATTTTGTAAACTCGAATCTCGGGGATAACGTTGTTCTAGGGTTTGCATATTGGAAATGGTTTCTTTGGAATGTGTTGTACTTTTAGATTAAGTTTCACGCTTGTGATTCTTATTAAGGCTTGCGTTTGTGTGTGAAACAACATGTAATTATAATATCACAAAACAATAAGATACACACAAATGCGAAATGCTACTCAAGATTGCTTATACTATAATTGTTTATCTTCAAATTTTTACTTTATAAATAATGCCACTTATAAAGAACTTAAGTGTTATCAATTAATATGATTATGATTAATTGTCATATGTTGACTGAAGTGGCAAAACGAATAACTTTTGAAGAAAGGATTTCTTTATTAAGGTTTAAATAATTATGATAGTTTTTAGAATATGGTTGATAGAATGTGATTGATATTGTTTATGCTTGCTTGAATAGTCTGTACTTGAGATGCTTTATAATTTAATTATAATAGACCAAAGTTAACTATAAAACACATAACAAAGTCTTTATCATAGTATTTAAAGTATTGTAGACTAGAGTTAACTTTAAAGACATAGATGGACTTAAGGTATATTGCTTATGTTATTTATACTTTATAATATTTCCTTAAAGTTACTTAAGAATGGTTATACTTTTATTCGGTGTAGTGGTTTCTTGATTTTATAATGGAATAGAATTATTTATCTTTTTGTGAATGAATGGTTATAGTTTGTAACCAGGGAAATAACATTACTTAACTACTTATGGTTTCACTATAGTGTTTTGATTTGTTTATAAACTTGTGGTTGAGGTAAGTAAAAAGGTTTTATTTAATCCCAAATTATTCTTGAAGATTTATTCATTATATAGATCTTTTTAGAAAATAAACTACACATATAGTTGAATGATAATGTAATAAAATTGTATTTAAAATGTGTTAAACAGTTTTGACTTTATAATATCAATATTTAGGACTAATACTATTTATTGGACTCAATTTACTAATTTTAGAAATATTAGAAACTTTTATTTACCCTTATCTTAATTATCAATTAAGGAAATAGGTTTAAATTCAAGTTGTTAAAGTGTTTTAAATTTTTATTTACCTCAAAAGTGGAGTGTTATATTTTTAACATGTAAGTATTATTTTTGTGAATATTTTGGTATATTACATTTATTTTTGTGATTTATAAATAAAAACATATGGTTTTATAAGGTTTATTACTTTATAAATACTTAATAAATAATAAATATTTAATTAAGTGAAATAATATAGTTCTTATTTTTCTAAGATTTTTGGTATTTTATTTATACTTTTAACATTTACCTATATTAAAATATGAATTATCAAAGTATTATTACTTGTAAAACTTTATTAAATAATATTTATTTAAATAACTAACACAGTAATATTTGGTAAAACAATTAAGTTATAGATTTTATTTTTCTGAAAATTTTCATATATTAAACATATTATTCTGAATTATGGAACAATAGTTATTGAATTTATAATGTTTAATCAATTTCTAAAAATAATAAAAGGAATTATTGCATCATTGTGACATCAAGAGTCAGTGGTTGTTTTACACTGAGGCGAGCCTACCCACGATGGGTGACGAAGGGCCCAAGCCACCTCCGCCACGCCGCAGTAAGGATGGACCCACCTCAGTGTTGACCGAGACTAACCGTGCTCCTGACGTCACGTTGACATCACTATGATGTCATCCTGGCCAGAAATTCTCAGGTGGCGTACGGGAACGATGGAGGAGGGCTCGCGGGGCTACGCGAGTATGCGGGTTGGATGCGCATGACGCGGGGGAGCCTTTCGCTGGTTGCGCCGCCCGTTTTGCGTCACCGGAGCCTCGGCTCCGACGAGCATCTGTGGCGGAGGACAGAGGTGCACGAGCAGACACTATAGAGGAAGAGAGGAAGGCAACGGAGAGGTGTTAGAGCACCGTGAGCTCACCAGGATGCCGTCGGTGGGCTCGGGAAGGCTCGAGGTAGCCGGAATCAATGGGAAGGACGGCGGCCAGAGTTGGGAATGGAGGTGCTAATTGCAACGCTTGGGACTTCTTCGGCTCGCGCTGACAGGGGCAATCGACAGAGTTCAACGAGGCGAGTCTTCCAGGCATCACTGCGAGGCCCGGGATGGCCGAAAACATCGGCGACGGACAGCCCTGGCTATAACTAGGGTTCAGTCAAAGAGGAAATTGAGGAGGGAGAAGGGGAATTGGGTCTAGGGTTCCTTGACGGCGGCGCTGAAGATTTTTATAGGCGTTGATCAGCGGCGACACGAATCTGAATGGAGACAGACGTCACGGCGCAGCGGCGAACGGCGGCGATGCCGACATACAACAGCTTGTGACGTTGCGAGGAAGACAATGATTGGCATTTTTGCGGAAAACCCCCTGCCATGATTTCAAACTCAACCCGCAGTCCTTTGGCGGTCCACCGGTCAGTCAGAGAGGAAGACAAGCTGGGTTGGCTGTTGGGCCTTTGTGGGCTACAGTGTGGCGCACGCGAGCGATAGAAAGCGAAGAGGAAAGATGGGTCGTGGGCTAGATTTGACTGATGCCTCTTCTTCCTTTATTTTTTTTCTGTTTTTTGTTTTGTATTTTACTTTCAGATTTTTATATTACTCATTTGTTTGAATATTTCCCATAGAAATTTATCTGCTAAGTAATTGCAGCAATAACAAGGTTATTTAGAATCAATTTGTGAACTTTTATTATATAATGTTATATTTCTTTATTTTCTTTAATTTTTTCTTTATTGTTTATTGATATTTGTGGTTTTAAGATTCCTATAAAATCATTAAAGAATCTATATATATATTTATAATGATGAGGTATAGTTAATGCATTAATTTGGTGGTGAATAATGTTTTAATAATATTGGTTATGTCAACAAATATACATTGATACTTATGATTGAAATATAAGTTAGGGTTTAGAATTATAAGCATTTTCCATGAGTGAAGATATTATCAGTTTGCTATTGCTTGCATAGAAGTTAAGATTTGAATTTTAAATATTCACCCTAGGTTCTAGGGTACCTAATATACTCATATTATTTTATTGATGTGAATAAAGATTAATTGCTAAAACACGTTGTCTTTATGCTTGTGATCTTTAATGATATCACTCTTTAAAATAGATAGTTATTTTCTAGAATGTCTTTTGGAAAATAATTGATAAAGATAACTCCTAAGCACATATGGTTATGATGGTTGAAGATGACAAAGATGTGCTTAAGTGATTTGCTATAGGAAAATATTCCTATAAACCAATAAGAAATAGGATAATAGGTCAAACAGATGGAATATATATTAAGTTTGATTCTAAATTTAAGATTTAGTGTTTACCAAGAACTCCTATCTTCCATACTTCACAATTCTTGACTTCTACTTAAATAATTCCTTTTCTAATATACTACTTCTTCATATCCATCATCATGTGTTAACATGATGAGCTTTACTTCATAAGAATACTCTTACAAATACTTCCTCCTTCTGAATCCATTTGTGAATCCAATGAGCTTAACACTAAAGCTCTTCATAATCTTTTTATATCTATACTTAGTTATCAAACTATTCTACTACTAATAACTTCCAATCCAACAGATGGTTACAGTTAACTCCACTCATACTCTTCCTTTATCATCCATCACCAACATTACTCCAATAGATGAATGTATCAAATCCTACTTTCCTCAGAAGCTTACTATCCTTTAAGAGAAATAACACTACTTCAATAAATTCATGCTACTCTAGCTTCAGCTTAACTATATTGTCTTATATCTACTTAACTCCAGTATCTCATATACAAACTTTACATCATATCATGGTGACTTGTCATTGCTAACCATATCTATACTAGGGTTTAATCATGTTCTATCCACCAATGTCACTTATACATGATATAAGCATTCAATCTTGGTGACAAAAGCATGATCATTATAATCATTTGATCATTTATGGCTTAGGTTTCCAGTTGGCTAATCAAGGCTTTCATCAATACAACATTACAGTTGTATTATAATAATATTCTTAATATCTCTACCTGACTATGAGATATTACTCCTTGACTATACCTACTTGATCCAATAGGATTACTCCTTGGTAAATATCTTCAGAATTCCTCCTTATAATCCTCTTTGTTTCTACCTATAATTATATCTTCCAGATTACTCTTCTATCCATTCAGGAGTGAGTTAACTCCATCAACTTTCCTATAGATGATATCTAAGACTAGAATTACTATTTACCTCTTCTTACTTCCTTCTCTAAAGGATTTAAAGTGAATGTTATGATAAGAACATGAGTTGATAGATCAAGAATTGATAGGTTAAGAATTGGTGAATCAATAGTTGATTACTCTACGTTGATGAACAACAGATATTAGAATATGATTCAATAGGAATGGTAAAGATTGATATGGATAGAAAGATACATGGTGAATGATCTTGACTTGATTTCTTTCCTACTTAATCTCACTAAAGGGTTAAGGCCAGGTATTACCATGATACTCATGGTAGAAATAGATGATAAGTTAGATCAAAACTTAGTTGTTACATTCCTATTACTTAAGTTATATTTATAACTTGGTATTCATGAGTTGTGTAATGAATACTAGGATATGGTTTCTTAAGGATCAAATATAAATCATTAAGTAATGTATTTGGGTTTAACTTCTATTACATTTGATCTACCCTTAGATCAAATCTCCTTTATACAAAATAAGGTTTAGCGAGGGTCATATTGAAACTTATCATAGTCAACTTGATGATCTACTTCAATTCCATCAAGTTAAGAGAAGCTTCAATCATTTTGACAAGTTTTGTTCAAAATTTGTTCTCGAATGCGTACGAGTAAGAACAAAGTGCGCAAAAAAATATTAGTGTTGGTCTATGAGACAACCCATAGATCCTAGAAAGCTGATAGGGGTGGCAGTCAGTCACCGGTCTGGAGAGGTCGGGTGTTACAAGTGGTATCAGAGCTGATCCTCGCGGTTACACGGGCATGTGCGGGGCAGGGACGCGGACATGTGATGCACGACATGTGTGGCCCAGAGTGAACATGCCATGATACATGTGCCGACACTAAATGCACAGACGTATGCCAAGAGGGGACGTTTCTGGATTCTGGCTGATTGACGAGAGCATCGATCTTCTAATGGTGGGTGTATATGAGATTCTGTTGCATGGCTTAATATGATTGATAGGATGTTCATACCAACAAGTTGCTACTTGTTTTCCGAAAGCTCATCTAAAAAGAATTATAAGGTTAAACGTGTGTGGCCTAAAGCAATTTGAGCATTACACGTGGGCAGGAGATTGCATCGATGCCACCTCCGTCGAAAGCTATGTGGCCTGGGCAATAGTGGCTACAACACGTGTCCTGGACGTCATCCCTCCGCATTGACCTCTCCCAGGACAAGGATGAGTAGGCGACGTCTGGATTGCCACAAGCGCCGGTAGCCAGAGTCGTAGCTAGTTTATCTTTTTCTTTCTTCTTATATGTAAACTATTTTGAATCTAATGAAAATGTGTGAGAAAAAATAAAGCATTTGAGGAAAATGACCGTCTAAAACCGTTTGAGTCTGGCCTGTCGGACAGCGACTTATTTCATGTATGTGAACTGATCAAAACACACTATTTTGTAGATATTGACAGTCTGAAATGGGTCGTGCTATTGAAGATGCTCTTATTAGTAGTACTCTAGTTTTGGAGAGAGGTGGTGTTTCCACTTTAAATACATCCATTACAAAAATGTTAAAAGGTACATTTTTAAATGTAAAAAATTTCAAGAAAAAAAATCTATGTTTATATCCGGACATTATATATATGTTGGCAAACAAACTGTCGCAAGAAAATAGTATTATTTCAGACTTGTGTGAAAAAAGACAAAAATTTCTCGTGAATTTTTGTATTGGAGCATTAAAAAATTGCCTTTTTTTACATATGGCACATAAATTGTTCCTTTGCGTCCAAATTTTCTATGCAAACATAAAATATAAATATCCAGACGTACATGCGAATTTTTTATATTTTAAAATGTGTATTTAGACAATATAGATATATATCAGCCAAATGGATTTCGCCCTAGTTTCTTTCTTTCTCTGGAGAAAAAAAAATCAATTGTCGACTCCCCGTAGTTGAGCGGCGGTGGGCTTGCTTGGCGGGCTAAAGTTTTGTCCACGTCGTCTCGGTGCATGGAGACCACAGAGCAGAAAGCTCCAGGCCGACTCCATTGGCGGTCGGCACCGTGGCCGGGCCGCTTCACCCAGCGCCACCGCTGCAAACCCCAACGGACACCCTTGTCCCTTCCAGACTTCCACCCTGCACCGCCTACGAGATCAATCGGCGCCGCAGAGGCTTCGCGCCAAAACAAGAACGTAAACAGTTATCCGATTAGCTACAAATATACAACACAGACACGCCTAGAGCTCGCAGCTCATTACGGCACATCGACCGATCGATCACCCGAGGTGCGACAATGGAGGCTGCCGTCGCGTACCTCCTCGTCATTCCTCCGATTCTCACCTGCACAGTCCTCCTCATCCTCATCTTCCTCCTTCTCCTCCCCACCTTCAAACCATCCAAGACGACCATAACGGGCCGGCTCCCGCTGCCACCGTCCCCGCCGGCCGTTCCGATCGTCGGCCCGCTCCTGTGGCTCTGGCGCGCGCGCTCCCGCCTCGAGCCGGCGATCCGCGACCTGCACCGCCGCCACGGGCCAATCCTCACCCTCGGCTTCCTCTCCCCGCGCCCGGCCATCTTCGTCTCCGGCCGGGCCGTCGCACACCGCGCGCTCGTCCAGCGCGGGCCGGCCTTCGCCAGCCGCCCGCCCGCCATCGCGCCATTCGTCGTCCTCACCTCCGCCCAGCGCACCGTCAGCTCCGCGCCATACGGCACGCTCTGGCGCTCCCTTCGCCGCAACCTCGCGTCCGGCGTCCTCCACCCTCACCGCGTGTCGTGCACTTTCGCTCCGGCACGCCGCTGGGCGCTCGCGCTCCTCGCCTCCGACCTCGAGGCGGAGTCGTCGAGGAGCCAGGGAGGGGTGGTGACCGTGGTAGAGTCCCTCCAGTTCGCCATGTTCTCGCTGCTCACGTACATGTGTTTCGGGCAGAGGCTGCCTGCCGGCCGCGTGCGCGCGATCGAGGACGTGCAGAGGGAGCTCTTCTCGTCGTACATCGGCTTCCAGGTGTTTGCGTTCTGCCCCACGCTCACCACGCGGCTGTTCCGGCGACGGTGGCAGAGAGTGCTGTCCATCCGGCGCAGGCAGGAGGATCTCTTCCTGCCGCTGATCGCAGCAAGACGAGAGCTAGCCAGCAGCGTGGCGCTCGCTGATGGCGACGGCCGCCTCGCGTACTGCTACGTCGATACGCTCCTCGCGCACCGGCTGCCCAAGGAGGAGGTAGATGATGCGGGCAGCGAGCGCGCGCTCAACGACGCCGAGATCGTGAGCCTCTGCACGGAGTTCCTCACGGCCAGCGTCGACACCACGGTGACCGCGCTGCAGTGGATCATGGCGAACCTCGTCCGGCACCCGGAGATCCAGGCGAGGCTCCGGGACGAGATAGACGCGGCGACCGACGAAGGCGACAAGGAGGAGGCCGTCGCCGAGGAGTACCTGGCGAGGATGCCGTACCTGAAGGCGGTGGTCCTGGAGGGGCTGCGTCGGCACCCGCCGGCGCACTTCCTGCTGTCGCACGCCGCAGCCTCACCGTCGGAGGACGCGTCGCTGGACGGGCTACGTGTGCCGGCGGCCACGTCGGTGAACTTCTCGGTGGCGGACGTGTCGCTGGACGAGGAGGTGTGGAGCGAGCCGGGGGAGTTCAGGCCGGAGAGGTTCCTGGACGGCGGGGAGGGCGCCGGGGTGGACCTGACGGGGAGCCGGGAGATCAGGATGATGCCGTTCGGGGCCGGCCGGAGGATCTGCCCCGGCATGGCGCTTGCGATGCTGCACCTCGAGCACTTCGTGGCCAACCTCGTGAGGGGGTTTGAGTGGTCCGCTGCCACGGAGGGCGTTGATCTGGCTGAGAGGTCCGAGTTCACCGTGACCATGGAACGGCCGCTGCGCGCGCGGGTGGTGCCCAGGCGCCGCCGGCTAGTTCGGCCAGTCTGATCATGTGCAATGGTTTAGATTAACACACACGCACCGGTACTATGACCTTGTACGCACGTCCCAACAAACACTGATACGTGGTGTATGATATCATCGACGTATAATGTATTCAACCTGTTACTTGATGTACTTCTTCTGGAGAGAAAACATGGTATACTTCTAACTTTTTAATTTTTATAGAGTCAAACTATTTTAGACATTAACCGAGTTTACATAAAAATGTAACAATATTTTTTTTGTGAAACTGATTTGTATTACTCATAAAAGTCAGAAATTACAATCATCACAACATATGCTTAGTAGACCATCGGGATCAAACCCAAGCCATACAGCCGTGCGAGCATTAGTTCTAGCAAAATTTGCCATAAAATGACTACTAGTATTCTGACTTCTTCTAATATGAGTAATACAAGACTGGCGAACCTTCATCATGGACTTGATCTCTTCTATCACCGTAAAATGAACCAACCGATCTATCTCTCTATTTTTCAAAACATTGAAAATCTCCAGACAATCAACTTCAATAAGCAAAGGATGAGTGATCCAATGCAACGCCAAGCATATACCTCCATGTAGTGCTTTTAGTTCAGCTCCAAGTGCGTCCTTGTATGAGAACAGCCGACGATACGAAGATAAAATTAAATCCCCGCCATGATTTTGGAGGACTATACCCGCATCCGCGGCCTCATCATTATCAAAAGAACCATCTGTATCTAGTTTGAGCCAACCAACTGGCGGTAGAGTCCATCCTGCCGCCACAACGGGAGTTGCGAGACTGCATATGCTGCTCATCGGGGTCTAAGATAAATTTTCCTTTCACAATATCCTCAAATGAGTGGTGTTTTATTTGCATAATAGACTCTAAGTAGCTCATCAAGAAGCGCCTAGAAACCTCCACAGGCGGTGGGAGTTTACCATGCACTACTTCATTGCGTACGTACCATATCCGTCAAAGAGTCATCAACACCTTGTTAACCATCATGCTAGACAAAATGCTCAGGAAATTCAGAAGCCATTCCGAACCTGTGTTGATGACGGAGTCCCGCCCTGGTAGTTGCCACTTCTCCGCCATAAAGTCCCAAAGGAGTCTCGCCGTGTCACACTTGAAGAATGGGTGAAAATTATCCTCAGGTTCCATGCCGCATACATGACAACGATCCGATGGTTCCAGATGCAGAATGAATTTGTTCCTCCAGTTTGGTAAAGAATCAGTGGCAAGTCGCCAGGCAAAGTGCTGGACTTTAGGAGGAACAATTGACTTCCATATAAGCTCCCAAAGTTTTCGAGACCCATCAGGTGCCGAGATGGAAGATTCGGCCATTGGCCTCCAAGTTTCCTCCATTGCCAAGGAATGGGCACTATGCACAGTAAATAGGCCATGCCTAGTTGGGGCCCAAGAAAGCAGATCTTCCTGTAGTCTCGCAGAACGAACTATCTTTAGTATTTCAGAAATATCTAAGCCAATAAAGTATTGATTTAAGAGATCAATCTTCCAAGCACCATGTTGATTTATTAGCTCAGAGACAAACAGAAGGCGACATCTCTTTTTTGGCGATACAGGTCTAAAGGAATAAGGCCGAGGTATCCATGCATCTCTCCATATCCGAATAAACTGATCATTACCTATTAAACCCTTCTTTAGTAATTCCAAACCGTGGGAGATAGCTTTCCAAGATGAAGATGCATTACCAGTAAAGACTGTATCTTCTAGTCTCCCATTAGGATAGTACTTGGCTTTAAGCACACATGCACAAAGGCTATTAGGCTTAGTGATTAGCCTCCAAGCTTACCTAGCAAGTAGAGCCTAATTGGACATTCGGAAGTCACGAAAACCGAGACCACCTTGGTTCTTTGGTCTTTGCATTTTCTCCCATGAACGCCAATGAGTTTTCCTTTTACCATCCTTCGATCCCCAATAAAATTTTCTTACCAACTTGGTTAGGTCATCACAGATAGAGAAAGGTAATTTAAAAACACCCATAATATAAACTGACAAGGATTGGGGTACTGCCTTAATAAAAACCTCCCTTCCGGCCTGAGCTAGATGACCATCTTCCCACAGAACCAGCTTTTTAGTAAGTTGTGCCCGAAGGTTCTGAAGTTTCCCTCTCGACATACGACCATCAGGTGTGGGGAGACCTAAATACTTCTCATTAAAGGTATGGTTAACGACTTGAAGGGCCAGCCGAATGTCCTCTTGTACCACAATAGTACATGATTCAACAAAGAGCAATGAACACTTAGCTGGGTTGACAAGCTGGCCAGTTGATAATGCATATACATCCAAAACATGCTTAACTGTCACCGCTTGTTCAGTATTGGCTTTAAAAAACAGCAATATATCATCGCACATCGACACACTTTAATTGGAGATATCACATTCTCATCAATTCCTTTTTTTAAGAGAGCGGATAAACCGTCAGCAACAAAAAGGAATAAGAACGGAGATAAAGGGTCACCTTGCCGTAGCCCACGCGACGGTGCAAATAAATCCAAGAGGGTTCCATTAAATTTTACGGAATACCTCACCGACGTTACACATGACATTATCCAATCAACAAAACGGTGAGAGAAACCCAACTTTTACATCACTTGCCTAAAAAATGACCAATCAACCCGATCATACGCCTTAGAAAGATCAAGCTTTTAAGCACAAAAACTCTTTATTGGATCCTTTTCTTGTTTGATATGGTGAATACGTTCGAAGGCCAGTAAAGCATTATCAGTTATCATCCTCCCAGGAACAAAGGCACTTTGGAACGGTAAAATAATATCATCAAGTAGAGGCCTTAATCTATTCACCAAGCACTTAGAAACAACTTTATAGACCACATTGCATAGACTAATTGGACGATAGTCAGCAAGTTTTAGAATTTGACACTTTAGGAATTAAAACAATGGAAGAAAAATTGAAGTATAATGAATTGAAAAACAATCGAATAAACTCTCTCATATATCATGGGTAGTTAAAATTAATCAAGAAAACATGTGAATAAGATAACACATCTTGTACAGTAAAAAAGAGTTACATTAACGAGATTATGTCTTAGCTAAAAGATGATAAATCTCTTATGTATATTTCTCTCCTAATTTTAACTTAGCAACTATCCTATATGACATTGCTAAGGTAACAACATATGTACCGTCAAATTAGGACATCTTGGTTTTTTATTTATTCTATGTAATTTAGAGAATAGGAAAACATAGTGTATGATAGATCATCTTTTGAGATATGGTTGATAATTAATTTTTAGCATACTCCGAAATGGAATTTACGAAAGCTCATCATCCAACTCAATGTATTGCCCTTTTCAGACCAAAATTTACTGTTTTCCCAAAATCACTCAAGAAAACATGTGGGCAAGGCAAGACATGTCTTATCTTCTCTTATTAAGAGATTGTGTCTTAGTTAAGAAAAAATGTAACATGTTTTTTTGGTTTCTTTCTCTTTTAATTAAGTAGTTAACGTATGTGTCATTCAAGCTAAGATAACATCATTTACATGTCTTAATGGGGTCAACATAAATATTATGCATTCTAAATCAGAAAATTTGGAATTTAGGGTTAGGAGTTTTATTTATCATGGGCTTGGTTTTAAATAGTCTATATCAGTTTCTCTCTACAGGACACTACAACTTTCTTATAACGCCGAATTAGATGACTTGAGGGATGCCGCTATTTGTTATAGTGCACTATTTTTTTAATTGGTCACGAGGGAAAGCGAGCATTTTATTACTCAGTTGTGCACTTACAATCGGACAACACTTATTGTGCTACACATAGTGGCATATGGCGCAATAATTTGCCAGACCTTTCACATCTTTATTTTGGTCTTGGATTATTTTCCTAAGCTTGTACTTGCGATTTCTTATTATACAATCAAATTCTTTGAAAAAGGTCGTTGTTACTGCAATGGTATGTTGCACATTTTTGTCTTGGATCTTTACCATGAGCAGCGGGGGACATGCCATGTTATAACAAGATTTTTTTATACCTAAGACTAATTTGGATAGAATTTTGTGTGAAAAATAGCCTAGTTGCGCCCCTACCCTAATGATCATGACATGTCCGGGCCCTTCTAAATTTCAATCATGCCTCCTAACCTTACTAAGAGTCTAAGATGTTCAAACATTCCGTAGGAATTCATGCCATGTATGAGAATTTTCTCTTATACCAAGAAGTGGTCATTCCTCACGCGTAGTTAGCTTCGCAATGATTGGGAATTTATGGTCTAACTGAGACTCTATCTAGAACTTCAAGGATGAAAATAGTTGTTTCTCACAAAAGAATAATAGCAACACATGTGTGATGGAAGAGAGAATTAGAAGTCAAAACATGCTCGCACCACACAACATAGAATTAGTTAATATCAAGATATTTTATAGACCCGTATGCTCTAGAAACAAACACTATATACATAACACAATACATGTAAAGTAATATAACTAATAGTGTGGGAAGTGTGATTATATGCATTTTTACTTGCTTTTCTTTGAAGATAGAGGTTTAAGTGAATATAGTGTAATGTTCTAAACCATATTACAGAATTTAACGCAACTTCGTTGGGCAGATACAATTTCTGTATTACTATAATTGTAGTTGCAATGGAAATGCCAGTGTTCCCTATCAAAAAAAATGTAGTTGTAATATTAGATGTTAGAGTTGTAGAACAATAAACATCATATTTCAATATTACCAATAGGACTACCTAGTTAATCTGCTAGCTAGAAAAATAATAAAATAATAATTAAGACCATATGCTAAAGGATCTACCAATAACAAAAAAACACTATTGCTTATGCTTACAATATAAGTTCGTCTAGAGCATGTGGCGACATTAACAGTGTCGATGGAATATCAAAACCATGTAAAATCTCATTTTTAGAAATATCTTTATTATCCACGCACACATAATAAATATTCTCTCAAGAACCACATGGGCCATATTAATTACCTCAAAAGTTACATAACTAATAGATATTAATAACAACAACAAAAGCAAAAATAAATTAAAATGCACAAAGAATTTATGTTGTGCATGGCTAAAATGACACACATTATGAAACAAAGTAACTAGCTAACAATTTGTAAAGATGAGTTCCAAATAAGTAAAAAAGTTTAATATAAATACATAATGATCTTTTATTGTTAATCATGTGGCGAAAAAGTGCACAATTTAGTGCTGCAAACGATGGCATAAAAACCACCGCCTTGATAGACATAGTATTTTCTTGAAATTAAAAATATTTTTTTATCATGAATGTTTCCTATAGAGGATATAATATGCCTCAAAAATATTAGAATTTGCTTCCATATACAATAGTCACGAAGTTTGTGACATCTGGCACAATGAGTACCACCCACCTGTCAAGCCGATGACACATGCTAGGGAAACACACCTACAATATCATTGCAGAAGCATACTTTACATGTAGACCGATGTTTTTGAGGACGATGTCAACAAGGAATATTAGAGGATCGTCGTGACCTGCAACAGCTACCTCGTGCCACCGTTGGTAACCCTCCATACTTCCTGGTAGGTACCTGCTAGTCAAGGGCAACAATGTACTATAAGCATCACACATGTATGCATGCGGCGGCGTGAGAAGTCATCTCGCCCCAAGGGTGATGCTTCAAACATGATACATTGACCAACATAATCTTGACCTCCACATGCTCATCTTGGACATCCTTGAAGTCGGCATCTAGTAGTTGTTGGAAAAATGTTATCTGTAATATGTGGTGACTTGAATCATAAGCAACATATGAGAAATGTAGGAAGCATGACGAGATGTTTAAAATACAATGCATTAAAAAATAAACAAAAAAATGCAAGAAGCTAGAAGCATGGTTTATTTATGCAAACATGAAGAAACACATACATGTTTTGGAAGCATTAATTTATGTTATTCAACATAACTAGTACCAGCGTACAAGCTTGGAAGCGTGAAAACTTAACTCATAGCACAAGGGAAAATATTTAAAATCACATTGGTATGAAAATTACAAGAACCAAAATCAAGAAGGAAGAAGCATGCTTATATTCCACAAACTATCTAGAGGAAGAAAAACATGGGAGGCAATAGGCATGGATATTTCAAAGCAAGGGATTATCTCATAAATCATTTATACTGGAAGCATTGAAATTGAAAGTGGAAGCAAAGAATCAGTTCTAATTCAGTATAACCAATCTGCGAAGCATAGATATTTAAGAGCACATAAATAGTGTTATCTCAATACAACTTATATTTGCTGGAAACAGTGTTAGATCATGAAAATTGTGTAGAAGCAAACATTCAGTAGATAGGAAACATAAGATTATTAATTTGGAAGCATGGAAACCAACGGTGGCTGAATGAGAGCTTTTCTTCTCTCTCTCTCTCCCCTCATGTGAAATGTCGAAAACAACCATTAGTCATAAACCTAATGGGTAATGGGATCTTACACCTTTTTAGGCTATATGAAAGGCTTTATAAGGTCATCGCCCCACAATCCACATGAAGAGGATACGCAACATAATTCCCCGCAATTCATTTTTTTCTAGTACATACAGCCAAGGATACTCTACCTGCATAGCTTAATCGTTATCGCAGAATTTGTAGCGACATTTTTTCTCTAGGTGTAGAGTGATGAATATTTGACCATGGGCTATGTTATATAGATACAAAAATAATTGATTCATAATCATAAATAGGGATAAAAACAAAGAAGAAAATGGATAAAATTGAGTAGTGTCACATTTGTTTGCAGAACCGGAAACGAATACAGAAATTCCGGAAACAAATACAGAAGTAGATTCTATCACAAATAGATATAAACCGAATACGGTACAGACATAGAACAAAAGAGGATGATTGTTCGGACCAAGAGACCCCCTGAAATCTTACATAAAAACTCAAGCAAACCCATAAACTTGTTCCCTAACCTAACATGATGTCTCGGTATGGTGGATGTAGGTAATAAGTTCCATAAGCAGTTTAGTTTCACAAGGTCACATCTTACGCCTATTAGATTGTCCATGCAGAACAGCCTAAAACAAAAATTCCATATTAGTCAGAAATAGAAATTCTGATTTTGCGCCAGTTCTGTCTAAAAACGATGTGTCGCTTTTGTTTCAACTTTCGCCAAAAATAGCATGTTTCTATTCCGCAAAATTCTGTTTCTGTATATCTATTTTGCTTTTGTTTTCCCGCGAAAATTTTCATCCCTATTCACGAGAAGTTATTATCCGGGAGACTAGGATCCCAACATATTATTGTCTTCTCAAAAGAGAAAATCTCTACTCTCAAAAAAAAAATCATATAGGCGTACGAGCCCAGCCCAGCAACAAGCCGTCGACGTCATGCTCTCGTGGATAACTCACACTCGCAGCAGCTAAAAAAAAATCAGTCGAAAGAGCAGCGCACCCGCTCAGGCCGAGCTAGCCCAGACATCTTCTTAGTTGTGAATGTGTCCAGTAGTTAACATGTATGTGTATACGATGCAGGCCGGCCGGCCGGCTGGGCTGTACATAGTCTTGATATTTTGACATGTATACGCATTCCTGCAAAATACTTTGATCAATTAAATTATAATTAATTTCTATTTTATTGACGCTGCAAAGGCGCTCGGTGCACGTGGTAGCTGCCTCTACATGCTACACCAGATAATAGCGTGGATTGACTAGCTCATGCACGAACATTCGATTGACCAATCAAATAGCCATCTTTAGTATCATCTCAAATTGGCGCCTGAAGACAGCTGCCTTGACATGATCGAGCTCACGCCCGATGAAAACCCGATGGATCCATTAATTGAATTAATAGTTCAATGCATGCTCACATTAAATTAGTAATCAATTGAATGACTAGGTTCGTGCATGTGCATGCACACATCAGCTTAATTAACGAACTTAACGAGTCTTAGTTTAATTTTGCGCTTAGGACTTCAACTAGCCATGTACAAAATGGCGTCGAACAGTTGTTGACGTCCTTTCTCTTGTCTTTGTACAGTTGGGTTCTCTGTAACTCTTTCCGCTAACAATGAAAACACAGCTCTCCCGCACTTTTCTCAAAAAAAAAGGCATCTTTGCCTCTTTTCCCACCAACTCATTTTTCCGCGCCATTTGCTGCCCTTCCACACGGGGTTCTCGAGGTAGAGGCAGGGTGACCCGGCGTGAGAGAGAGCAGGGCGACCCGGCGGTTCTGGCGATAGTTGAGCGGGTCGAGAGGGAGCCAGCAGGTCGAGCGACGCCGGTGACCTGGCTAATGACGGCCAGGCAGGGCCAGTCCATATATTTTGGGGGCTCTAGGGCAATATGAAATCAAGGGCCCTTGTTTAATGTATCGGATCTTTCCTAGGGTCAAGGGGGCAAGGCCCCCTGCTCCAAACAAAATATTAGAGATATATTTAATATTTATGCTAAATTTTTAAGAGTGCTCAAAGTTTATCATGATTAGCATTTTTAGGCCTCTCGACAATGCATGCAACCTGCACCACTTGTTCACACATAAAGAACTTAAAAATATTTGTATTTCTTAAGAGAAATTACTATAATGCAATAGTAAATTAAATAATCTGTACATTTGATAGATCCATAATCTTTGAAATCTCGGTGAAGACATTGGAAATCACTTATTTCTACTGATCGAGCGAACTATATATCATGATAGTTATTTTATCAATTTATACTTGTGTACATATGCCTTTGCAGAAAGTAAGTTGATGAGTAAACATATTAGACACTGAATTAGCAAGAAGATAGAATAGTTTCTCAAACATATAAGATAAGGGCAAGTAGAATTGTCGGGAAATAGGGGACAGATGGTTACAGAATAATATAGTTGTGCGGTTGATAAATATACTCACAAATTTGTAAAGGAATGTGAGGACCGGTGTTATTCTTCATATTCAGAGAGACCAACAAAATCGTGTCATCAAGTAAAAAATATCCAATAATGTTAGAGTTTTTTTTTGAGAAATAGAAGTAAGAGTAGAGTCATGATAGGCTATAGCTTAAACCATCTATATTTTCTTTTTTTAGCCAATCATTTATATTTTCAAGAATTATTATACATAGATGGATGTCAAAAATATTAGACAAATATAGATATATAGATAAGTCATGGATCAGGGCCCCTGGACCATGGGGCCCTAGTGACGAGGTTTGATCTCATCAATGCCCATTGTTATGGACTTGGGTTTTAGAGAAGATGGGGATGCTGGAGATCGCGGAACGGTTAGCAAACAAGCAACACGGGGACACGAGGTTTACCCAGGTTCAGGCCCCCGGAGGAAAAACCCTACTCCTACTTGTCTGCTCTTGATTACGGCGGAACCGAAGGTTACAGGGGTGCGCAGATGCAATCTGGCGTGGAGGTGTGTATGCGAAAGTATGAGAGAGAGATCTAGGTCGTGCCCTCCTAGCCTTTATATAGACTTAGGCAGGTCTCGGGCATAGACCTAGTTGGTTACAAGTTCTAGGGTTTTACCCCTTTGAATTTCCTATCTACGCTAGTCTTGCTCTCCAAGGATCCGAAGACGTCATGGGCCCTGGCCACCCGAAAATCTTCATGGGCCGGCGTACATCTGCCGTGGGCCTTCCTTGGGCTGGACCAGGTATGCTAAAATCACGTACCCATAGGGTATAACCATGTCTGTAGCCCCCGAGTGATTAGTCGAATCATAGATTCGGCTGAGGACTCTTCAATCCTTCGGGTGCAACTATGTATTAACAGTATGTGTGTAGGGATTGTTGACGCGTGTGCCTGACTCACCCGACGGATCAGGGTCAGTTAACTATCTTAGGACGAAACAACACGATCTTCCTCAGGTTCGAGTCCCTCAACTCGAAACTGGAATATATGCTGGCGTAATTCGACCCAGGCCGCGGAGGACTTACAAGAGTGGAATTCCAGTGAATTTAGTTGATGTACCCAATGCGTCCGTCGGGATTTTTCATCGCACCTGTTAGCACGGGTTTTTACTAGCAAAGCGCAATTGCAGCGCCGTGTGCCATCGATGATATCTCAGAGGTCTTATCTTTGTGTCATAGACACAGCATCCGAATGTTTATCACCGCGGAAGTGTTTCGGGTGGTCAAGGAGAACGTTGCTCACTTAACGTTTAGTTGGGGAAGAGTTGCCGAAAAGTTTTGCATGCTGATCTGAAGGATCGCAGTCGAAGAATTCATGGGGTGCGCGGCCAGCGCTCCCTATGGGAGTAACCCCCGAGTGTCTGTTCGAGTCGTAGACTCGAGCAGAGACTTTAATTCAGACGTTGTTCAGGTGTAAGTCCGTAGGACACAAAAAAATTCGGATGCTTAAATCCATCCTCCCTATGGGAGTAGCCCCTGAGTCCGTAGTGGAGTCGTAGACTCGACGTAGGACTCGAAGAAATAGTTTGTTTTTATTCATCTTTCGGGTGCGCGGCCAGCGCTCCTAATAGGAGTAGCCCCCGAGTATTTGGTCGAATCGTAGATTCGAGTGAGTACTCCTAGCTTTGAAGCCGAAGAAATTATAGTTGTTGCTAGTATAGCTTTTGATGATATCAGTGCTGACGATCAATGACCTCAAGCGTCTGCTGCGCCAGAGATGACTTGACTTGACGAACGTGGGTCCCACTTGCTGACCTTGAATTGACCGGTCACGCGTGGCGTGGAGATAATTACGGCGTCGCCTCGATTTCCGCGCGTAGTGGACGGCGTGGTAACGACGGTTCGTTGTGATGCTGACACGTGTATGGCCAGATCTGCCGTTGGCATTAGGTCTTTGTGATGGACGGTTGTCGTGCGTCGTCTTCGCCGTTATAATCATTGGAGAAAGCTGCAGTTTGTTTTCACCGCATCGATTCTTGTTATCACTGCCTCCTTGTGCTCTAGCAGTTGTTGCTGCGCGCTGGATTATCCTTCCACATTTCCATCTTCCCTTCTGCGCTCTCACCGCCGGCGCCGCCGTAGCGCGATGGGGAAACCGAAGAAGTCATCATCTGCGGTTGGTACCTGCGCCGCCGGAGGAAAGAAAGGCGCTACCGCTACCTGTGTCACCGATGGTGGTTGGCGGCGATCAGAGACGCGGGAGAGTGACCTCCACAAACTTCACGAGCGGGGCTTGATCCCGCAGGATAGGGAGGCCGTCAGACTCCCTGGCAACAAGGTAATCCCCTGTCCCCCCGCTGGGTATCGGGTTATGTTTCTCGCCTTCGTTATGCGTGGGTTTTCCTTCCCAGTCCACGACTTTCTTCGTGGGATGCTCTTCCTCTATGGCATCCAGCTGCATCATCTTTCCCCCAATTCTCTTCTTCACATTGCTTGTTTTCTCACTTTCTGCGAGTGCTGGCTCGGCATCGAGCCGCACTTTGGTATCTTCTGGAAACTCTATTACGTGAAGAGGCAATCCGGTTCGGATGGTGTGTATCCCATTGGGGGTTGCATCATCTCCCTCAAGGCCAATATTCTTTTCTTTTCTTTCTCTATGTCTGAATCTGTCCAGTACTGGCGGAGGCGGTGGTTTTTCATTCGCGATTCCACAGTGGCTGGGCAGCATTTTGGTCTTGCTCCTTTCGACTCCTCCCAGATAATCGAGACGAAAAGGTCCTGGAAAAACCAGATCTTGGATGGTGAGTCAGCGGAGATAGAGGCCCTTTACCGTCGGGTGGAGGATCTCCAGTTGATTCCGGAGAAGGAAGTGAACGGCATGGATATTATCCGCACGTTTCTCGAGCGTCGGGTGCAGCCTCTCCAGGCTAGGGCGCACCCGATGTTTCTTTATGCTGGGCGCCGTGATCCGACGAGAGTTTCGGCTGAGAAAATCTCCGAGGGAGATCTTGACAGGGCCCTTCGCTTGCTGCTGAAGTTCAAGGCCGGAGAAAAAATCCTGGGGAAGTCACTGACTCCTCCGTTTTCTTCGACGCTAGCCGTTCCACATGTGTAGATTCGTGCGCGTAGCGCTTTTCGTCGACTGCATATTTATTTTCCTTTGTTTGCTAACAAAGTTCCTTCTTTTTTGCAGAGCTTCAAGGTGCCGGGCATGGTGCCTCCATTGCCTGAATTATTTCCGGATGCTCCGGATAATGACGTGGTGGATTCCGTGTCCGAACTGCCTTTAGCACGATCGCCGGCTGAAGAGGCCAATGAGTCGAGCGAGGACCATACTCGCAAACGGTCGCGAAGCTCCAGCGAGTCTTCGGATGCATTGACTCCTCCGACTCCCAGAAACCCTCTATGCCTTGAGCGTCATAGTGACGAGCATGGAGGCTCTTCCTCCCCTTTTCCTGCCATTCCTGTGCGGGCTGTAGCGCCGCACCCGCCAGCAAAGCGGAAGAAGGAAGAAAAGAAGGAAGAGAAGAAGGGAGAGAAGAAGGGGGAGAAGAGAGCCCGGAGGACTCCTCCTGTCTTCGACCTGAGCTCACTGGACTCGTAAGTTTCTTTTATACTGCTGTTTTTTTTCCTGTTGACTTTGGTGCTTGTGCTTATTATTTCGTGTGCAGGCATTCCTCCCACGACTCCTCCAGCGATGGTGCTCGGGAGATGATGGGAGAGTCGAAGGTTGCGTCTCCTCCTCCTCAGATGGTGGCTACCTCTGAGGGTGCTGCGCCGGTCCCTTCTCCGCAGGAAGCTTAGGTGGTTGCGCCTCAGAAGGCTGCGAGCGGGCCTTCGGTGTCTCCATCTGAGCATGTAAGTACTTCTGTTTCCTGCCACGGGGGGAGCCCCCGAGCGTCTGAAAATTTTTCTTGTCTTGTTCTTTCTTCAAGTCTTCGGGGGGAGCCCCCGAGCGTTTTCTTGTGCGAATTTTTCTTTTGTTCCTTCGTGTTGGGCGCAGCCCCCAAGTCCTTTTCCTTACTGGTAGTTCTTATTCCTGCAGCCTTTTGTGCAGGATGCCAAGCGACTGGTGCAGGGGCACCTGGTGCTGGAGGCTAACCTCCAACAGCTTCGAGGTACCTGTTGTAGGGGTTCGTAGCATGGAAAACAAAAAATTTCTATCGCATACAAACAGACAAGCCAAGATCTATCTACTAGATTGTAGCAACGAGTCGATGGAATAACTTACCCTCGAAGATTCCAAAGCGGTTAACGAGAGCAGATTCTCGTGGGTGATGTAGTCGTACTCTTTCCGATCTCAAGATCGTGTAGATGATCCTTCTGGCGCCATGCTCCGCAGCTCCGCATGATCGGTCACACGCTCGGTACTCGACGAAGACCTTCCTCTCCCTTGTTCCAAAGAAATGGAGGTTGTAGCACTCTCCTCGCGATTCGACAAAGACAACGGCGTGGTACCGGAAGTAGAGGGGAGATCCCGTAGGGCTTCGCCTTAAGCCGCAGCGAGTATGGTGGAGTATGAGAGAGAGCTATTAGTGGTCTAGGGTTTAGACACACCAATTAGAAGGCTCTAAAATGAAGGCTAGAGCAATTAGAAGCTCTAAACCAAAATGGCTCTAAACCGGAGATTAGAGGATAGGAACTTGTGTGTCTAGAGGAGGAGGCCCTGCCCCTCCTTTTATAGGTGGGAGGGGCGGCCAAGGGGAGGGGAGTCCCTCCCCAAGTCGGCCTTGGTTGGCGCGCCGGCTTGGAGGGACTCCTCCCCAAGTCGATTCAACCACCTCTTGCTTGTTTCCCAGTTCTGTTTAGCCGCTTTGACTTTTAAACTGCCATTTGACTTTTCTGCTTTTAGGATTCAATTTAATCCTTTATTTGGAACAGCAAGAACACTTAGTACATGATGCAATCATTCAATATGTAATGACACATTCATGTACCCTCCCCGAGTGCCGGACAATCCGAACCTTCTAGAACATTCCCGATGAAAACACCTAATCATTCCCGAACTCAAACGGACTTTCCTTATATGAATCTTATTCTCCGGACCATTCCGGATCACCTCGTGATATCCGGATCCCATCCGAGACTCGAACAACATTCGGTCTCTTTCTCATAATACCATAACTACTCAAACAACGTCGAATCCTTAAGTGTGTCTCCCTACGGTTCGTGAATTATGCGGACATGATCGAGACACTTCTCCTAACAATAACCAATAGAGGAATCTGGAAATTCATATGGCTCTACATATTTCTACGATTACTTTGCGATCGAATGAACCACTTACATACGATACCAATTTCCCTTTGTCTCACGATAGTTTACTTATCCGAGGTTATGATCGCTGGTATCTCGCATACCTAGTTCAACCTCACATCGATAAGTACTCTTTTCTCGTTCCCGTGATATGTGATCCCTTGTGAGCCAGTCACATGCTTGCAAGCTAATTGGATGACATTTCACCGAGAGGGCCCAGAGTATATCTATCCGTCATATGGATGGACAAATCCCACTCTTGATCCATGTGTATACTTTCTGAACACTCAATGCCACCTTTATAGCCACCCTGTTACGGTGTGGTGTTTGATGACATCAAAGCATCCATCCGGAAAAGGTGATATGCATGATCTCATGGTCGAAGGAATTAGGTTACTATGTATCAGAAAGCATATAGCAATTGAACTATTTAAATGACTTGATCTTTATGCTACGCTTATCTATAGGAGTATGTCCATCACATCATTCTCCTAATGATATGACCCTGTTGTTAATAACATCTTCGTGTTCATGATCGGAAACCATGATCATATATTAACCAACAAGCTAGTTTAACAAGAGGCTTTACTAGGGACTCTTATTTTAGTTTACAAATCACACAAGTATTAATGTTTCGGTTAATACAATTATAGCATGGTATGTAAACATTTATCATAAGTGTGAAGATATGATAATAACCACTTTATTATTGCCTCTTGGGCATATCTCCAACATCTCCCACTTGCACTAGAGTCAATAATCTAGTTTCAAACCTTTGTGTATTCAACACCTATGGCTTTCCTGTTGTATGTACACGATTGCTAGTGGTCAATCGATCTCGGATCCGACACTTCCAGGTCCGTGTGTAATTACATGTCTTTGCGTCTCTACGCATCACTCATTCTCTAATGAGATGGCTTCGTACAAATTTGGTCCTTTGGTGTGACCTTTAGTTCTTTGGGGTTAAAACATGTTGATAATATTGTCGTACAATATATCTTCATAGTATTATCCCGCTGTGAACTACACCTAGTTTGATAACAAACTAATTGACACAAACGCCCTCTTTAGCTGCTATTATAGCAGTCATATACTTAGCCTTTTGTTGTAGTATCTGTCACAATGTCTTAACTTTGGAACTCATCCAAATCCATTATGGAACTCACTTTCCATTATATTGTGCCACCCTTAGTTTAGATTGAGATAAACTTAATTTGTACTTTGTGACAAAGCTAGTATCAATGTAGTACTTTTACAATGAACTAACCATCTATTTGTCACTTCTACAAATAATATACTCTTAGTTCTTCCACAAGATCATAAGAATATTCTTACTATTGTCCAATGATCATCTTATGAATCATTCTGGTATATGCTCACAACATTTAGAGCATAGGACATATCTGGATTTGTACATATCACAGTATGATTGATATAAATACTCTTTGTGATCACATACATCAAGTATCAATCTATACTTGATTATTTGTTTCACTTTACCAAATGTCAATACACTTGAATATATCATCAACATTGAACTCTTTCAATCCTTTCTGTGCGACAAGAACCTCTCTTGTAGTTTCTATATTGAACTCATTCAATATCTTGTCTATGTACTTCTGGCAAAACCATATTAGCGTCTATTGATGCCAAATATTTGGGTTTTGCCTAAGTCTTTCATCGGGATGAAATTCTTAATATGTGTTAATAAAAGATACATTATTTCCAATCAACAATATGTCTTCCACATAATGTATTAGAAACATGTCTTAGCGCTCCCACTTAATTTCTTGCAAATGCAAGTATCTTCATTGTCTCTAATGAACTTTTAAACTCCTTTAACAGTTTCATCATAGTGAAGATTCCAACTCCGCTATGCTCACTTTAACCATTGAAGTTTGCATATGCTTTTAGCATCCTTTGAATTAACAAAACCCTATGGACCGTGTTATGCACATGTCCTAGGTAACGATTATATTAGAAGAACTTGTTTTGTTTATTCAACTACCATATAACAAATTATATGTAGTGGTTGCTACATTAATCCGTCTAGACTAAAAATCACTATGAAAGATCGAATCTTGTCATACTCAACTTTTGAACATTTTGTGAACTCTTTCCCAACATGTCGACTATTTCATAGATGTGAAACATCCATGTCTATTTCTTTATAGATCCGCACAAGCTGTAAGGTCTTACATCTTTCTCGAGGGTCCTTCAAGTTCAAAACTTGATTTCTCGTGTATGGAACTATCACGGATTTTATGGCTTCAAGCCATTTGACGGAGTCAGGGCCCATCATCGCTTCTTTGCATGTAGTCGGTTCATTATTCTCAAATAATGATTCAACCCTCAAATCTTGGTATTTGATTGTTTATCCGATCTACTTGTTTCAATAGGAACTTAGATCTCCGCGACCACAACCTTTGAAGTACGCGAGCCATGAGCATTGTTGCTAACTCCGGAACACTTTTCGGCGCTGCGCAACTTTGCACATATAGCTAAGATTCTTTTAACCTTATAACTAAGATTCTTTTAACCTTATCAAAGTTCTATTGTCCTCCTACTTAACTTTTCACGAAAAATTCCTTCTCAAAGAAACTTGACGTTCTAAGCGACAAACACTTTTGTCTCCGGTGTTTTATGGAGGAACACTTTAACATTTATACAAAGACAGGTTCATCCGACTTTGGTTGCACACATCTTTCTTATTCATAGCATACCAATGTTTTAAGAAAGGACTACTTGGGTTTTATCCCAAACCATAACCTTATATGGTGTCATTTCAACGGATTATGATGAAGCTCTTTTCAGTGGAAAAACGGTAATCACTAAAGCTTTTAATCTTTAAAATATAATGACAGTTTTATGAATTACACCTTCGATCTTACCATGTCAAACAAGGTTTAATTACATACCTCGAACGCCCCATACCCTTATGGTGTTTCGGGAAATGCAAATCCACGGAACGATTCCTTAAATCTTAGGTACTATGCTAAACTTGTAACTCAAATATCTTCCTTTATGATCTTATCATAAAATATTTATATTCTTGTTACAATGATTTTGCACTTCATCTTGAAAGTC
This sequence comes from Avena longiglumis, assembly GCA_030063025.1. NCBI lineage: Eukaryota > Viridiplantae > Streptophyta > Magnoliopsida > Poales > Poaceae > Avena > Avena longiglumis. The sequence goes on along the minus strand of CP125974.1, from coordinate 5,927,280 downwards.
TTCGAACTTTTCAAATGTTTCATACTTCATCCTTATTAAGTAAATATTCATATATTCACTTAAATTTTCGGAGAAAGCATATGAAGTTGAAATCCATCGCTCTTGACTACACATAATGGACTTGACAACAATATGTACAAGTTCCAATAAGCTAGTCATTCGTTCCTTTGGCCTCTGAACGAAGTTTTAATTATCTCTGGGAAAGTTTCACAAGCGTCATGTGATCAAAAATCAAAAAACTCCAAAATTCCATCCACATGGAGTTTCTTCATGTTTTCTTTCCATTATAATTTAAACGGCGATGTCACTTCCTAAGTGATCTTTCAATCAATTTGTCTTTCGACATTTTCAGCACTAGTTTTATGGATGTGATTTCTCCAACGAGATTTGTGAATCATCCATCTTTTATGGATTACGGTAATTTATTTGAACAACCCTTTTGTTCTCATAATACCTGATAAAATAAATCTTGAAGGCAAGCTTTGATGTTTAACGAGCAACACAATAACCCTTTATTTGTTCTCGATGAACATCATCACATATTCTTTTGCTAGTTACTTAGGCCATTGTAGTTCATGAATTGTGTTGTTTCATATGACGATTCACACCAACAAATTCAGTATCAAATACTTAATAACCACATTGTTTAATAAGCAAAGAATATAGCCATAACATGTATATCATCTATATACTTAAACTGAACAATTCTAGTCTTTTCTTTTCTGCCATATATTTATGAGATTCTCTTTCAATATTTCCTTTTCTGTTTGAAAGAATCTATCAATATCAATAGTGGAGTCATACATATGACACATAATCCAAAGCGTGTATAATTAAATACCAATGTCTTTGGACTTGCACTTTGAAGTAGATCACCTATCATCAAATGTTTGGTGTTCTTTCAAATTCCTTTCTTTAGTAATCTCTTGGTGTAGTAAACATTTTACCTACATCAAATATTCACCCTCATCATGGATTTATCCATGATCAAGCTACTTTTAGCTTATAACGGTGAATCATGAGTATAATGTTGCTCTCCAAATCCTTTTGGACGATTAGGACAACTAGTGTCTCCAACCTTTTGCAAATTCTCATCAAATATGAGAACATGACTTTAGCCATATTATACTCTATCATGTTGCAACCAAAACTTCGTTTCAGATATCACAATATCTTCCACACATCATGGTTTCTGAAACAACTCTTTCAGATCCTAGATAACCTTGATATTAAGAGAATCCTTTGAATATCAAGAATCATGGAGACAAACATGATACTTATATACTAATACTTGGAATTGTTACTCTTGATTTAATACTAATTATTAAACTTCATGGAGTAACCGGAACTTACTGAAAGTTTGCAATAGGACTTTTAAACTTTAGATTAACACTTCAAAACAATACGATACCAGTTCGTAAAGTAACTAACCAGAATTCTATAGTTCTATCATCTCAATTATAACTAAGCGCAAGGTGGTAAACGGATGCCGATGACTACAACAACTATGCAAATTCACTTTGATTTAGTTTATGATAAATTGAGTTCTAATTAATAATTAAATTAATCTAGGTGAACTCCCACTCAAAACAATATCCCTCACATTGTTTTAGTGATCACACGAACCAAATCCACCACATCAAAACCGATCATCACGAGAGTTGATATAGCTTCAATGGCGAACAATCAACATGTTCATCATATCTACTATATGACTCATGCTCTACCTTTCGGTAATCCGTGTTCCTGAGGCCATGTCTATACATGCTAGGCTCGTCAAGATCAAACCTTAGTTTCCGCATGAGCAAATCTGGCTTGCTCACGTTGTATACACTTGTAGAATCTAACACACCCGATCATCACGTGGTGCTTCGAAACACCAAGCTTTAGCAACGGTGCTAACTAAGGGTGAACACTTTATGACTTGAAATTCATGTGCATGAGGGATCATCTTATAATGCTACCGTCGTCTACTAAGCAATACAAGATGCATAAAGGATTAACATCACATGCAATTCAATAATATGTGATATGATATGGCCTTTCTTCTTTGTGCTTCCGATCTCCATCTTCAAGCACGAACATGATCTCCATCATCACCGGCATTGCATCAAGGTCAATGACGCTTCTCCATGGTTGTCGTCCACCGGCTTCAACTATTACAACTACTTTGAATAGACACGCGGGTCTTAACATAAATTAAAGACAACCATATGGCTCCTGCCGGTTGCCAACTTACAATAAGGAACATTGCATACATCATATATAATCACAATCATGGCCATATCACATCACTGCACACCCCTGCAAAACAAAGTTAGACGCCTCTACTTTCTTTGCATGTTTTACGTGGTTTGGGGCTGTTAATAAGTGTCGTTCTAACTTACGAACAAGAACCACAACATTGATACTAGCATTGTTGATCACCCGTTGTAAATTGGATCTTAACTATGCTAGGAGAAACAGGCACCCGCAAAGTCACTTATGCAATACAAGTTGCATGTCAAGCGTGGAGCAAGTCTCATGAACGATGTCATGTAAGGTTAGCCCGGGCCGCTTCATCCCAACATACCGCAAGATGCAAAGTACACAAGAAGCAATCGACAATAAAAGCATCAACGCCCACAATGACCATTGTGTTCTACTCGTGCAACAGATCTACATATAGACACAGCTCTGATACCACTGTAGGGGTTCGTAGCATGGAAAACAAAAATTTTCTATCGCATACAAACAGACAAGCCAAGATCTATCTACTAGATTGTAGCAACGAGTCGATGGAATAACTTACCCTCGAAGATTCCAAAGCGGTTAACGAGAGCAGATTCTCGTGGGTGATGTAGTCGTACTCTTTCCGATCTCAGGATCATGTAGACGATCCTTCCGGCGCTGCGTTCCGGCAGTGCTCCCGCAGTCGGTCACACGTTCGGTACTCAACGAAGACCTTCCTCTCCCTTGTTCCAGCAGGCAGCGGAGGTTGTAGCACTCTCCTCGCGATTCCGGCAGTACAACGGCATGGTACGGGAAGTAGAGGGGAGATCCCGCAGGGCTTCGCCTTAAGCCGGAGCGAGTATGGTGGAGTATGAGAGAGATCTATTAGTGGTCTAGGGTTTAGACACACCAATTAGAAGGCTCTAAAATGAAGGCTAGAGCAATTAGAAGCTCTAAACCAAAACGGCTCTAAACCGGAGATTAGAGGATAGGAACTTGTGTGTCTAGAGGAGGAGGCCCTGCCCCTCCTTTTATAGGTGGGAGGGGCGGCCAAGGGAGGATTCCTCCCAAGTCGGCCTTGGTTGGCTACCGCTTGAGAGGACTCCTCCCCAAGTCAGTTCCAACCACCTCTTGCTTGTTTCCCACAGTTTCCTGTTTTAGCCGTTTGACTTTTAAACTGGCCATTTGACTTTTCTATTTTAGGATTCAATTTAATCCTTTATTTGGAACAACAAGAACACTTAGTACATGATGCAATCATTCAATATGTAATGACACATTCATGTACCCTCCCCCCCGGAGTGCCGGACAATCCGGAACCTTCTAGAACATTCCCGATGAAAACACCGGAATCATTCCCGAACTCAAACGGACTTTCCTTATATGAATCTTATTCTCCGGACCATTCGGATCACCTCGTGATATCCGGATCCCATCCGAGACTCGAACAACATTCGGTCTCTTTATCATAATACCATAACTACTCAAACAACGCGAATCCTTAAGTGTGTCTCCCTATGGTTCGTGAATTATGCGGACATGATCGAGACACTTCTCAACAATAACCAATAGAGGAATCTGGAAATTCATATGGCTCCCACATATTTCTCACGATTACTTTGATCGAATGAACCACTTACATACGATACCAATTTCCCTTTGTCTCACGATAGTTTACTTATCCGAGGTTATGATCGTCGATCTCTCGCATACCTAGTTCAACCTCACATCGATAAGTACTCTTTTCTCGTTCCCGTGATATGTGATCCCTTGTGAGCCAGTCACATGCTTGCAAGCTAATTGGATGACATTTCACCGAGAGGGCCCAGAGTATATCTATCCGTCATATGGATGGACAAATCCCACTCTTGATCCATGTGTTTCAACCAATACTTTCTGAACACTCAATGCCACCTTTATAGCCACCCTGTTATGGTGTGGTGTTTGATGACATCAAAGCATCCATTCGGAAAAGGTGATATGCATGATCTCATGGTCGAAGGAATTAGGTTACTATGTATCAGAAAGCATATAGCAATTGAACTATTTAAATGACTTGATCTTTATGATACGCTTATCTATAGGAGTATGTCCATCACATCATTCTCCTAATGATATGACCCTGTTGTTAATAACATCTCTGTGTTCATGATCAGGAAACCATGATCATATATTAACCAACAAGCTAGTTTAACAAGAGGCTTTACTAGGGACTCTTATTTTAGTTTACAAATCACACAAGTATTAATGTTTCCGGTTAATACAATTATAGCATGGTATCTAAACATTTATCATAAGTGTGAAGATATGATAATAACCACTTTATTATTGCCTCTTGGGCATATCTCCAACACCTGTATGCTTTGGTGCTTCTTTCTTTCTGTATTATTGTCTTGCTTTCTGACGCTTGTATGTTTTGGATGCAGAGGAGCATAACAATTCCCTCCGTGATATTGATGCTCTCAAGAAGAGCCTTGGTCAGGCGGAGAAGAAGGCCGAGGACACCGCTGGTGCGAAAGAGCGCCTTGAGCTGGAGCTGGCCAAGGCAGCCAAGGCTAAGGAGCGTCTGCAGCAGGAGTGAAGGGTTTCACGGCATAGTAAATTAAAATTTTCTACGGATGCGAACAGAGGGAAAGCCAAGATCTAATCTAGGAGATGCAATCAACGAGAGAGATTGGATTAGATCTTCATACCCTTGAAGATTCAAGATGAACGCTCGTCGGAACGTGGGTGATGTAGTCGCATTCGCTTCTCCTCCTCGCGATCCGATCCGATCTAGCACCACAAGTGGCGGTGCCTCCGTGAGATGCACACGCAGCAAGACTCGACGTCTCCTCCTTCCTCGTACCAGCAAGTATGGTGGAGAGATAGATTGGATCTACAACACGACGGCGTGGTGTATATGGTGGAGAATTTCTGCAGCAGGGCTTCGCCTACAAACAGTCAGGAGGGAGAAAGGAAAGCTAGCAAGGCGGCTAGGGTTTGGAGGAGAGGTGTAGGGGTTTGGTGCGCCCCCACCCCTCTTTATATAGAGGGGGGGCGCAGCCCTAGCCCCTCCCCCAAGCCCAAAGGATAAGGAGTGGGGGGCATGGACTCTCCCCTCTTCTAGAAACCCTATCTCTAGTTTAAACGAATTAAACTCTCTAGGATCGGTTGGGCCCTATGGGGCCTTGTGCCCCTGGCCCAATGCGGCCAGGACACTCCCTCATAGGCCCATGCCCCCTCCCGGAAGGTGGGGCCACGTTGGTACCCTTCTGGAAGGTTCTAGAAGCTTCCGGTACAATACCGATTAACCCTAACAATTCGAACTCCAAAACTGCAGTGCCTTATATGAATCTTATTCTCCGGACCACTCCGAACCTCTCGTGATATCCTGGATCCCATCCGAGACTCAACAAAAATTCATAAACCAATTATCCAATCTATCCTAGCCGAGATACGTTATGTGTGACCCTGCGGTTCGAGAATATGCGCATATGATCTTCTATCAATAATCAACAGCGGGTGCAGGCACCCATATTGACTACACATTCATCGATGATCATATCGGATGAACCACGATGTCGGATTCAAACAATCCCATATATATATTCCCTTCGTCTCGCGATATTTTACTTGCCCGAGATTCGATCGTCGGTACCATCATACCTAGTTCAATCTCGCTCACGGCAAGTACTTTACTGTTCGTAATCCGATATCACTTTGTGATTAACTCCTTAACCACATGCTTGCAAGCGGTGTTGATATCGACACGAGTGGGCCCAAGTATATCTCTCCGACTTGGGAGGGACAAATTCCATCTCGATACATACAACCCAAGATACTTTCCGATCACCGAGAGACACCTTTATGATCACCCTCTCATAGGATGACGTTTGATGACCTCAAAGCTTTCTTCCGATACCGTGAGTTGCATTATCTCATGGTCTAAGGAATACAATATTTGACATAGGAAAAGCTTCGCAAAGATGAACACGATGAACGATCTAATTGCTTCGCTTAGTTTGGGTCTCGATCATATCATTCTCCCAATGATATGATCTCATTATCAATTGACAACTCATGTCTATGGTTAGGAAACCTTAACCATCATTGATCAATGAGCTAGTCCTTAGAGGCGCATTGTGGACACGGTGTTGTTCACAAACCACACAAGTATTAATGTTTCCGCTTAATACAATTCTAGCATGGAATATAAACTTTATCATGAACAAGAATTATAATAATAACATCTTTATTATTGCCTCTAGGGCATAATTCCAGATCTCCCACTTGCACTAGAGTCAATAATCTAGTTTACATCCGGCAACAATCTCACACCCATGGCAATCGAGGTGTTGATCATGTTTTACACGTGGAAAAGGTTTAGTCAATGGATCTGCGACATTGGATCCGTATGTACTTTGCTAATCTTCAGATCTCCATCCGCTATATAATCTCGGATTATATGAAACTTGCGTTGATATGCTTGGTCTTTGGATGATATCTTGGTTCCTTAGCGAGTGCTATGGCACCGGTGTTGTCACACAATATCTCCAAGGGTCCAATGCACTTGGAACCACGCCAAGCTCGATGATGAAGTTTCGATCCAAACTCCTTCACTTGACGCTTCGCAAGTACCATGTATTCCGCTTCCCTTGTAGATCCCGCGATCACGCTTTGCTTGCAGCTTCTCCACTCATAGCTCCTCCATTCAAAATATAAACGTATCCCGTCTCGAGATTTGGAATCATCCTTGTCGGTGTCGAAACTAGCATCGACGTAACCTTTACGACAAGTCGCTCATCACCCCATAGACTAAGAACATTTCTTTAGTTCTATTTAGGTACTTTAGGATGTTCTTCACGGTCCAAAGGTTCCACTCGGATCACTTTGATATCTCGTCACAAACTAAGAGCATTGGACACATCCGTCTAGTACAAAGATGGCATACATGATGGAACATATGGCCGAGGAATAAGGGACTTTGCTCATAGCTTCCTATCATTTATCGTAGTGGACACTTGAGCCTTGCTCAATATCTTACGACAACATAGGCCTTGAACCTTTCTTTGCCTTATCCATTCGAACCTTTTCGAACTTTGTCTAGGTATGTACTCGGCTTAAAGCTATCAGCGCCTTTTGTCTATCTCTATAGATTTTGATGCCCAATATATAAGCAGCTTCACCTAGGTCTTTCATTAAAAACACTTGTTCAAATAACTCTTCACATCGTTAAGCATGTTGATGTCATTTCCGATAATCAATATGTCATCCACATACATACCGAAACGTCACCGAGCTCCCACTCACTTTCTTGTAGATACAAGCTTCGTAGCAATTTGGAACAAATCCAAAGCTCTTGATCACTTGATCAAAACGAAGGTTCCAACTCCGAGATGCTTGCTTCAGTCCATAAATGGAACGCTGAAGTTTGCATACTTTACTAGCATCCTTAGGATCGACAAAACCTTCGGGTTGCATCATATACAACTCTTGATCAATGTTCCATTGAGGAAAGCAGTCTTGACATCCATCTGCCATATTTCATAATCATGAAACGCAGCAATTGCTAATAAAATCCGAATGGACTTAAACATCGCTACGGGAGAGAAAGTCTCATCGTAGTCAACACCTTGAACTTGTCGAAAACCTTTCGCGACAAGCCGTGCTTTATAGACGGTAACATTACCATCCGCGTCCGTTTTCTTGAATATCCATTTGCACTCAATGCCCTTTCGGTCGCTAGGAGGGTCCACCAAAGTCCATACTTCGTTTTCGCTCATGGATCCCAATTCGGATTTCATGGCTTCCAGCCATTTCTCAGAGTCTGGGCTCATCATCGCTTCCTCATAGTTCGTAGGTTCACTGTCTTCTACTAACAAGACAGTCAAGACAGGGTTGCCGCACCACTCGGAGGGCACGCGACCTTGTCGACCGCGACATTCAAGAGCAAAGATCGTTTAAGCTTCATGATCCTTGTCATTAGCTTCCTCTATTGTTGGTGCGGTGACTTTGGAACAATTGCAGTCTTGCGCTACTCTCCAATTCAAGAGAAGGTTCAATAACCTCGTCTAGCTCTACTTTCCTCCCACTCACTTCTTTCGAGAGAAACTCCTTCTCAAGAAAGGAACCATTCTTCATGACAAACACTTTGCCTTTGGTTCTGATAGAAGGTACCCAATAGTTTCCTTAGGGTATCCTATGAAGACGCATTTCTCCGCTTTGGGTTCGAGCTTGTCGGCATCAACTTCTTGACGTAAGCTTCATCCCCAAACTTTAAGAAACGACAACTTAGGTTTAGCACCAAACCACAGTTCATACGGTGTCGTCTCAACGGATTTAGATGGAGCCCTATTTAAAGTGAATGCAGCGGTTTCTAATGCATAACCCCAAAATGATAACGCAAATCAAGAGAGACATCATTGATCGGACCATATCTAATAGGGTTCGATTCGCGCTCGACACACCATTGCGCTGTGGTGTTCCGGGTGGCGTGAGTTGTGAAACGATTCCACTTGCTTTAAGATGCGTGAGAAAATCATAACTCAAATATTCACATCCACGATCGGATCGTAGAAACTTAATCTTTCTGTTACGATGGTTCTCCACTTCATTCTGAAATTCCTTGAACTTTTCAAATGTTTCAGATTTATGTTTCATTAAATAGATATACCCATATCTACTTAAGTCATCGGTAAAAGTGAGGAGATAGCGATATCCACCGCGCGTCGAAACACTCATCGGTCCGCATACATCGGTATGTATGATTTCCAACAAGTCCGTTGCTCGCTCCATCATACCGGAGAACGGGGTTTTGATCATCTTGCCCATGAGGCATGGTTCGCATGTGTCAAATGATTCAAAATCAAGAGATTCCAAAAGTCCATCAGAATGGAGTTTCTTCATGCGCTTTACACCAATATGACCTAGACGACAGTGCCATAAATAAGTAGTATTATCACTATCTACTTTGCATCTCTTAGCCTCAATGTTATGGATGTGTGTTTCATCCCTTTCGAGATTTAGAAGAAATAAACCATTTACAAGAGGTGCATGACCATAAAAGATGTTACTCATATAAATAGAACAACCATTATTCTCCGATTTAAATGAATAACCGTCTTGCAATAAACACGATCCAGAAATAATGTTCATGCTCAAAGCAGGCACATAATAACACTTATTAAGGTTTAAAACTAATCCCGAAGGTAAAACTAAGGAGAGCGTGCCGATGGCCATCACATCAACTCTTGATCCGTTGCCAACGCGCATCGTCACCTCATCCCTCGCAAGCCGCCGTCTATTCCGTAGCTCCTGTTTCGAGTTACAAATATTAGCAATCGAACCGTATCAAATACCTGTGCACTACAACGAGGGCTAGTAAGGAAAACATCAATAACATGTATATCAAATATACCTTTGATGGTGCCCTTCTTGTCCGCTAAGTACTTGGACGATTCTTCCCAAAGGACCCTTGTCCTTGCAATAGAAGCACTCGATGTCGGGCTTAGGACCAGACTTGAGCTTCTTCTCAGGGCAGGGCATTGCCGCCCTTCTTGAAGGGTTTCTTTGCTCCTTACCTTTCGAAGGAGGGCTTGTTGACCATCAACACATGATTATCCTTCTTGATGTCCACCTCTGCAGCCTTGACTTTGCGAAGAGCTCGGTGATCGTGATGGAACCAATCTGATTATGAGTCACTACAAAACTTTTGTAGCCGGAGGAGTGATTGCAGAACCTGTCAATCTTGAGCTCCTCCGAATCGTGCATTCCAGCTTGCTCAAGACGTTGAGTGTAGCCCGACATCTTTATGGCGTGCTCTAACGGAACTCCTTCCTCCATCTTGCGCTTAAAGAACTTCTCGGAGATCTCATATCTCTCGAACGGGCTTGAGTCCAAACATGGTTTTCGCTCCTCGAGAATCTCAAAGGGCCGGGATAGGTTTCAAACGATTTTGAAGTTCGGTTCCATAGCAAACAACATGGTGCTCTTAATCACACCATAATCATCTTTCGCCGACGATAGACAGCTTTCTCATCGGTAGCTTGCGTGGGGTCACCTAACGCTTTACCAAGGACATAGTCCTTTTGTCCGCCAGACGTAATGATTTTTAGATTGGAACCAATTGGTGAAGTTAGACCCATTGTTTCTAAGCTTTTCCTTCTCAGCAAAAACGTTGAAGTTGAAGTTGGATTTGGCCATGTGATCTACAGTATTTGCAAGTACAATTTAGACTATGTTCATGATAAATAGTTCAACTTAATCAAATTACTAGATGAACTCCCACTAAATTCAACATCCCTCAAGTTGTTTAGTGAACACGATCCAAATTCACCACACCTAATCCGATCATCACGAGAAGAGATGTGGTTTCAATGGTGGACAACAAAGTGTCGATCATATCACTCATATGAATCATGCTTAACCTTTTGGTTCTTGTGTTCCGAGGCCATGTCTGTACATGATAGGCTCGTCAAGCTAGACCCAAGTATTTCTGCGTGTGCAAAACTGGCTTGCACCCGTTGTATGTGAGCGTAGAGTCTATAGCACCCGATCATCACGTGATGCTTGGACACGACGAACTTTCGCAACGGTACATACTTGGGGAGAACACAGTTTTTATCTTGATCTTTAAGTGAGGAATCATCTTATAATGCTGCCGTCGCGATCTAAGCATAATAAGATACATAAAGGGATAAACATCACATGCATATAACTTTATGTGACATGGTATAGCCAATCCTCACGCAATGATCTCCATCTTGTGCGTTCCGGCATGATCTCCATCACTCCACCATGATTGCCTCCACCACGAATAGCAACTACAACTATTGCTAACTACTTAGCGATAAAGTAAAGCTATTACATGGCGTATAAGAAGTTGACACACAGGTCATACACAATTATAAAGACAACCATATGGCTCCTGCCGGTTGTGTACTCATCGACATGCAAGTCGTGAAACATTACAAAACATGATCATCGCATACATTATACACATCACATATTGGGCCATACCATATCACAGAAAACACTCCCTGCAAAAACAAGTTAGACGCCTCTACTTTGTTGTTGCATGTTTTACGTGGCTTATGGGAGTAGATGCTAAGAACGATTCTTACCTACGGAAAGCCACAACAGTGATATTATGGTTGCCAAACTCCGGTGTTAATCCCATGACAACTATAGTGAGAGAAACTGACATCCACCAGCCGCATGTGTGGTACAAGCCACACGTCAAGTGCGGAACCGGTCTCGCGAATGACGTCGCGTAAGGTTGGCCTGGACCGCTTCAATCTCACTATCCCGCGTCATAAGAAGAACACAAACAAGAGGCTTGCAACAGAAAACATCAACGCCCGCAACAACCATGTTGCGTTCTACTCGTGAAACACATCTACGCATAGATCTAGCTCTGATACCACCAAGGGTTTCGCGGCATAGTAAATCAAAATTTTCTACGGATGCGAGGGAAAGCCAAGATCTAATCTAGGAGATGCAATCAACGAGAGATTGGATTAGATCTTCATACCCTTGAAGATTCGCAAGATTAACGCTCTGGAACGTGGGTGATGTAGTCGTACTCGCTTCTCCTCCTCGCGATCCGATCCGATCTAGCACCACAAGTGGCAGTGCCTCCGTGAGATGCACACGTGCAGCACCTCGACGTCTCCTCCTTCGTCGGACCAGCAAGTATGGTGGAGAGATAGATTGGATCTACAACACGACGGCGTGGTGTATATGGTGGAGAATTTCTGCAGCAGGGCTTCGCCTACAAACAGTCAGGAGGGAGAAAGGAAAGCTAGCAAGGCGGCTAGGGTTTGGAGGAGAGGTGTAGGGGTTTGGTGCGCCCCCACCCCTCTTTATATAGAGGGGGGCGCAGCCCTAGCCCCTCCCCCAAGACCAAAGGATAAGGAGTGGGGGGCATGGACTCTCCCCTCTTCTAGAAACCCTATCTCTAGTTTAAACGAATTAAACTCTCTAGGATCGGTTGGGCCCTATGGGGCCTTGTGCCCCTGGCCTAATGCGGCCAGGACACTCGCTCATAGGCCCATGCCCCCTCCCGGAAGGTGGGGCCACGTTGGTACCCTTCCGGAAGGTTCTAGAAGCTTCCGGTACAATACCGATTAACCCGGAACAATTCCGAACTCCAAAAACTGCACTGCCTTATATGAATCTTATTCTCCGGACCACTCCGGAACCTATCGTGATATCCCGGATCCCATCCGAGACTCCGAACAAAAATTCATAAACCAATTATCCAATCTATCCTAGCGTCGAGATACGTTAAGTGTGTGACCATGCGGGTTCGAGAATATGCAGACATGATCTTCTATCAATAATCAACAGCGGGGTCTGGGGACCCATATTGACTCCCACACATTCATCGATGATCATATCGGATGAACCATGATGTCGAGATTCAAACAATCCCATATATATATTCCTTCGTCTCGCGATATTTTACTTGCCCGAGATTCGGTCGCTTACCGCATCATACCTAGTTCAATCTCGTTCAGAGCAAGTACTTTACTCGTTCCGTAATCCGATATCACTTTGTGATTAACTCCTTAACCACATGCTTGCAAGCGGTGTTGATATCGATTACCGAGTGGTCCCGAAGTATATCTCTCCGACTTGGGAGGGACAAATTCCATCTCGATACATACAACCCAACATATACTTTCCGATCACCTGAGAGACACCTTTATGATCACCCTCTCATAGGATGACGTTTGATGACCTCAAAGCTTTCTTCCGATACCAGGGAGTTGCATTATCTCATGGTCTAAGGAATACAATATTTGACATAGGAAAAGCTTCGCAAAGATGAACACGATGAAACGATCTAATTGCTTCGCTTAGTTTGGGTCTGTCCATCATATCATTCTCCCAATGATATGATCTCATTATCAATTGACAACTCATGTCTATGGTTAGGAAACCTTAACCATCATTGATCAATGAGCTAGTCCTTAGAGGCGTACCAGGGACACGGTGTTGTTCACAAACCACACAAGTATTAATGTTTCCGCTTAATACAAGTCTAGCATGGAATATACACTTTATCATGAACAAGAATTATAATAATAACATCTTTATTATTGCCTCTAGGGCATAATTCCAACAAGGAGGCCACGGACCGCGAGGAGCAGCTTGCCACTGCTACAACTGCGCGTGAAAGAGAGGTAGCGGGCAAGCTCATGGCTGCTGCCAAGGCTGTTTTGGGTGAGTACCTTATTTTTTCTTATGTATTTTTGTTTTCTTGTCTTTCTTCAGTCCCCTTTTTTTTGTCTTAGATGTCGCAGGCATCGAGTTTGACCAGGCGCTCGAGCACGGAGTGCTCGATGATGCTATCAGAAGCGTCGAAGATCGCCGCAAGACCGTCGCCGCCTCCTTGCCAAGGCGAAGGAAGTCCTTGGCCGCTTCTACAAGGAGCTTGTCCCCAAGGGCGCGACCCTTGATGATGTTGAGGCCCTGGCGGAGGCTTTGTCACCGGCGCTGCGCGCATAAGCGCAGAAGGGCATCGACGCGTCCATCGGGCTGGCGATGGCCTTGGCGGCTGGAGCGGAGCTGGACCTTCCCCAGATCACCTCCCGGATGCCGACGACCGCGGATGGATCCGAGGTAGCCTTTGCTACCTATTCTGCTCGCTGCAAGCGATATGGGCCAAAGCTCATTGATCTGCTGTCCGAGTATGCGCTGCGGCAGCAGGGGGAGGCCAAGGCGAGGCAATCCGGCTCCGAGGCTACTCAGGGTGCCACGTCTTAGGCGTTGTAGCTATAGGATAGTTTGTAGTCTTCTTTTGCTTGTAATTATGTTGAGGAACAAAAATCATTGTGCCACGTAGTGGACTTTATATGCTTAATGAATTTTGTTGAGTTGTGCTCTTCTCTGTCTGAATGTTTATGTCCTTTTCTTTTCTGCTGCTCTAGGTTCCTTCGGGTGCTGATCCCATTGACACCTCGCCCGCAACGCGGCAGCGGCCATCTTTGGATGATTCAGCACAACTTGCTTTTCTTCGAGACCGTGTTCGGAGTCTTGAGAAGGAGTTGCTTGGGGTGCGTGGTCACGCTGATGTTTGGAAGTCCAAGGCAGATCGCGGTGCAGCCAGAGAGGAGTACTTGATGGCGGAACTGCTTCGGCTATCTGAGCAGCTTCAATGTAAGTTCTTATTTGTTTCGAGCTGCAGCTCAGTTTTTCGGATGTGCCTGCTGGCCTTGCGTCTTATTTTGTGTGAGTGTCGCAGGTGCTAACCTTGCTCCGAGGGAGGAGAAGGAGCTTGTCGCTTTTCGGGTCAATTGCTTGACTCAACAAGACATGGAAGCTGGCGGCTTCTTCTGGATGGATCGTGACCGTGCCATGGCTCTGGCAACGGTGCAAGATCGCGTTCATGAAGTGTCGCGGGTGCTTCGCCAAGTGCAGACTTCGCTCTCGTCAATTCTGCATGTGATGTTTCCCTTGGATGCTGTGCCAAAAACCCTATTCGGCCTTCTGTCTAGATTTCGGAGCGTGACTCGTGTTCAGGAATTGGTGAGGCAGCAGCTCGTCGCAGGGGTGAAGGCTGCGTTGTCCCTTGTTAGGCTGCATTGTCCTGATATAGACCTGTCTGTTGTAGCAGCTGGGCCGCCTCTTCGGCCGGATGGTGCCGAGTGGGATATGCGTCCGCATTATGCGGCTGTAAGGCAGTATGCCGAACAGGTCGTAGGTTTGTTTGAGCAGCGTGCTCAAGTTATTCTCCAGAATAGGTAGTACCTGTAAAAGAGATAGATGTAAAATTTATATATTTCGACTGGGCGTGTTGTGCCCTTTGTTATAAATGTTTGTTGTGTGGGCACGCAGTGCTTTGATTGGGTACGTGTCCTTTTCGTTTGCCTGACATTGTCAGCTACTCAGGGTTTACACATGTGCTTCTCAGTCGATGAAATCGTGAGGTGGGGGGAGCCCCCGAGTGCGTTTGTAGCATAAAGTAAAGTTGCAAATAGCGAAACGAAATTTTGGGGCGAGAAACTTAGCTTTATTTATATCGTAATAGAGGAGGTACATTGTTCGGCTGAATAGCCTTGGCTGAAAAGCCTTATTTGAAGTAAAGGGGTAGGTAGCTAGGGGTAGAATCATCGCAGGTGCGCGATGTTCCATGGGTTGGAGTATGCGACTCCAGTCTCCACGTGCTTGAGGCGATAGGCGCCACCTGGGATGACCTCGGTGATGATGTAGGGTCCTTCCCATGGTGACTCGAATTTCTTCGGTCGCTCTTGCTTGAGTCGCAAGACGAGGTCTCCTTCGACGAAGGACCTTGGGCGCAGCCGGCGGCTGTGGTAGTTGAGGAGACTCTGCTGGTACATCACGATCGAGTCATTGCTACGTCTCTTGCTTCGTCGAGTGTGTCGACGGCGTCTTCGAGTGCAGCCGTGGATTCGGCTTCGCTGTAAGCGACGACCCGGGGGGCCTGGTGGCGTACTTCGGCTGGTAGCACGGCTTCAGCTCATGCACCATGAAGAACAGTGTGTAGCCGGTGGAGTTGTTTGGCGTAGTACGCAAACTCCATAGGACGGATGGCAGCTCTTTCGTCCAGGCTCCGGCCTTTCGTTCGAGTGGGCTCATGAGGCGCTTCTTGATGCCAGCGCCGATTAGGCCGTTTGCCTTTTCGACCTTCCCGTTCGTTTGCGGGTGAGCCACTGAGGCGTATGTGATGTTGATCCCGAGGCCTTTGCAGAAATCTTGGAATTCTTTGGAGATGAAATTCGATCCATTGTCGGTGATGATGCTGTGCGGTACGCTAAACCTGTAGACAATGGACTCGAAGAACTTGACGGCGGTCTTGCCCTTTTGGTTGGTGACCGGCATGGCCTCGACCCACTTGGTGAATTTGTCGACTGCGACCAGGAGGTAAACGTTCCCCCCTTTCGAGGACTTTGGCAGTTTGCCGATCATGTCGAGGCCCCATTGAGTAAAGGGCCAAGCTATAGGTATGGGTCTGAGCTCTGACCCGGGTGCGTGCAGTTTGTCGGCGAACCGTTGGCACCCGTTGCATCTTGGACGATGTCCTTTGCATCGCTCATGGCCGTTGGCCAGTAGAATCCGGCTCGTAGAGCTTTGGCGACAAGGGAGCGGCTGCCTGCGTGATGGCCGCAAATTCCCTCGTGGATGTCTTGGAGGATGGCTTTCCCGTCACCGATGGTGACGCACCTTTGTAGTACACCCGTTATACTGCGCTTGTACAGCTCGCCATTGATGATGGTGAAGGCTTTTGACCGACGAGATATGCGCCGCATCCGCTCGGGCCGTAGTTCTCCATTTATCAAGAACTGGAGGTACGGTCGCGTCCAAGTTTCTTCGACTGCCATGACCTGCATCAAGTTGACCATAGCGACCTCTATGTCCAGTTTCTCGGGTCCTTCGTGTCCTTCGGGCAGCGTCGCCCCCCGAGTGTTCTGCTTCTTCGGGTGATCCCTTGGGGAATTTACGCTTGATGGATGGCACGCAGATCTGTTCGAGGAACACACCCGGTGGCACCTTTGTGCAGGTGGAGCCGATGTTGGCGAGTCTGTCGGCTTCCTCGTTGCTTTCTCTTCCAACGTGCCGAAGCTCGTAGCCGTCGAATTCTCCTTCGAGTGCGTTGTAGAGTGCGCGGTACGTGATCATGTTTTCGGCGTGTGCGTCGCACTTGTTCATCGTCTGCTAGACAACGAGGTTGGAGTCACCGTAGATGACCAGGCGCGTTGCGCCGCGGATATTTGCCATCCTCATGTCGTGGATGAGGGCTTCGTACTCGGCCTCGTTGTTGGAAGCTCGGAATTTCATCCGGAGGACGTACTTCATCTGATCGCCCTGCGGGGAGGTCAGTATGACCCCGGCCCCTGCTCCAGCTTCACGCTTGGAGCCGCCGAAGTGCATCGTCCAAGACTGCGACATGTCTGGGATGTCTGGCAGCTGCAGCTCCATCCAATGTACGAGGAAGTCCGGGAGGGCTTGAGATTTGATTGCGAGTCGTTTCTCATAGACGATGTCCAGAGGTGACAGTTCAATGCCCCACAGGGCCATGCATCCTGTGGCCTCTGGGTTATTCAGGATGCTGTTCAGGGGTGCCTCGTTGACGACCATCACCTGGTGCTCCTGGAAGTAGTGGCTCAGCCGTCGAGTCGTCATGAACACGCCGCAGGCGAGTTTCTGGTAGTGAGGGTACCTCTGCTTTGTTGGCGTCAGTACCTCGCTGAGGTAGTAGATTGGGCGTTGGACCCCGTGGGTCTTGCCTTCTTCGGGTCGTTCGACCACTAGCACGGTGCTGACCACCTGGTGTGTGGCTGCTATGTACAACAGCAGAGGTTCGCGCTCCTTTGGTGTGACTAGGACGGGCGAGGTGGAGAGTAGCCGTTTGAGGCTTCCGAACGCATCGTCGGCTTCGGGTGTCCACTCGAATTTATCTGCCTTGCGTAGCAGCTGGTAGAATGGCAGGGCCTTCTCACCCATGCGGCTGATGAATCTGCTCAACGCCGCTATTATTCTCCGCGAGCTGGACACCCTTGAGGTTTTTCGGCTTCTCCATCGCTATGATGGCTCTGATTTTCTTCGGGTTTGCCTCGATCCCTCGCTGAGAGATGAAGTACCCAAGCAGCTGACCCGATGGGACACCGAAGGCGCACTTTTCGGGGTTGAGTTTGATCCTGTAGCGATCGAGCTTGTCGAACGTCTCGCGGAGATCGTTGATAAGTGTCCTCGCCTCCCTGGTTTTTATGACTATGTCGTCGACATAGAGTTGAATGTTGCGACCGATCTGGTCCTTGAGGCATGCTTGCATGCATCGCTGGTACGTGGCACCTGCATTCTTTAGCCCGAAGGGCATTGTGTTGTAGCAGAACACTCCGAACGGTGTGATAAACGCCGTTTTCTCCTGATCTTCGACCTTGAGTTGAATCTGGTTGTAGCCTGAGTAGGCGTTGAGGTAGGAGAGTTTCTCGCAACCCGCAGTCGAATCGATGATCTGATCGATCCGAGGAAGAGGGAAGTGGTCCTTTGGGCAATGCTTGTTTAGCGACGTGAAATCCACGCACATCCGTAGGATGTCCGTGTCCTTATTTGGGACCATCACTGTATTTGCAAGCCACTCGCTTTGTTTGATTTCCCTGATGAAGTCTACAGCGAGTAGTCTGTTGATTTCTTTGCCGATAGCTTCGGCTCGTGGCTCAGACAGTCTCCGGATGGACTGCTTGACGGGCTTGGTGTCTGGAAAGACGTTGAGTGCATGCTCGGCGATTCACAGGAACTCTGGCATGTCCGCAGGACACCAGGCGAAGATTTCCTAGCGCTCACGGAGGAATTCGACGAGCGCGCCTTCCTATGCGGGGCCGAGGTCGTTGGCGATCAGCGCCGTCTTGGAGGTATCCGTCGGATGGACCTGCACCTTCTTTGTGTTGACGGTGGAGTCGAAAGACATGTCAGGTGCGTTTCGTCGTGCGACTGGGGGTGCCCCATTGTACGTCACCTCGCGGAGCCTTAGGAGCTCCTCCTGCATGCCGAATGATTGGGAGATTCTATTGAAATCTCTGTCGCATTGGTCCGATCTGGTGAAGTTCCTGTGGATTGTGATGACGCCCTTCGGTCCTGGCATCTTGAGTAGCAGGTATGCATAGTGTGGGACAACCAGGAACCTTGCGAATGCTACACGCCCGAGGATGGCGTGGTACTGTGATGGCCAGTCCACCACTTCGAATTCGAGCCGTTCCAGTCGGAAGTTGTCCGGCTTGCCGAAGATGACGTCGAGCCATATTTTGCCCAAGGGGAATATGCCCTTCCCTGGAATGATGCCGTGGAACGTTGTGTCTCATTGTTCCAGGCTGCACTGCGGGATCCGCATTGCTGCTAGAGTGCTTGCGAACATCAGGTTGATGCCGCTGCCGCCGTCCATGAAGACGCGACTCATCTCGAAACCTCCTATCTGCGCCTCCAGCACCAGGGCAGCATGAACTGGGCGAGGGATCTGGCAAGGGTGATCCGAATGACTGAACGTGATACAGGACTCCGATCCGCTGAGGTACTCAGGGATGGCGGGTGGAGTTGCCACGACCAGGTTGATTTGTGGGTGATTTTCTTCTGCACCCTATTCGTGGGGAACCCCTTCTGAATCATCAGTGCTCCTTTCGGCTGGGGATACCCGTTCCCAGCGTTGTTCTGTGCTGGTGCGACTGGTTGGTTCGGGCCTCCAACATGTGGCGGTGGAGGAGCTCCATGCGCTATTTCACCTGGCGCGGGTGCGTTTCCAAACGCAGGGATTGGGGCTTGCTGCCTCATCTGCACCATGCTTTTTCTGAGTTTCTAGAACTCGCGGCAGTCCTTGAGCATGTGGCTCACCTTCTTTTTGCCATCCTGCTTGTCGATGTAGAAGTGGATGGTGCATGGACCTGAAAGCTTTTCGTATGCTGAGGGTCCGTTATCGCGGTCGCGGCGCTGCTACGACTGCGCTGGGCGTCCCCCGTCGCGGAAGTTTCCTCCGCGGTGTCCTCCACTGTTGCGGTTGGCATCGTTGCGGCGATCGGCGTAGCCGGCCGCGACCATGTCAGGTCCGTCGCGATCGTCGTAGACGCGCGATCTTCTCTTGCTACGGCGCTCTCGCCGTCGACCGTAGTCGTCTTCTTCTTCCGATTGTGCTCGGTGATTGGAATCTTCGCCGTCAGCCCACCTGTTGGCGATGTCCATGAGGTGGTCGAGTGTTTTGGGCTTGATGCGCCCAAGTTCCTCCTTGAAGTCTTGGCGCTTGACGCCGTCCCTGAAGGCGTCGATGGCCCTCTCTTCGGAGATGTGGGCTGCGGAGTTCTTTGTGTTGGACCAGCGTAGTATGTACGAGCGAATGGATTCGCCCGTTCGTTGAGTGCAGGCTCGCAACTCTTCGATTGAGGCAGGCCTCTTGCTGGTGCCCTTGAAGTTTCGGATGAAGCTGTAAGCTAGCTCATCCCAACTTCGGATGGACCCTGAAGATAGGCTGTTGAGCCAGTTCCGGGCCGCTCCTATCAGCTGCAGCTGAAGGCATTGCATGGTGGTTTCCTTGTTTCCGTCGTGCATTTTGACGGACGATAGGTGGTCGATGAGCCACGCCTTTGGGTCTTGTGTGCCGTCGAACTTCGGAGTATCCGAAGGAAGCTTGAAATTGCACGTCATCTTTGTTCGCCGAACAGATCTGCTGAAGCATCGGGCTCCGCAGAGTTCTCCTTCGTCTTCGTCCATCTCGGATTCAGACGAGCATGCGCGCTTGGCTCGCGCTTTGTCGATTTTGCGCTGTATGGGCGCGTCTCTGGCGTCGTAGTCGCGGTTGCGGTGGTGCGAACTCTTCTTCCTTCGAGGAAGGTCATGTTCCTCTTCTTCGGATGAAGGGGTGGGGCTGCGGTCGAACCTGACCGGCGCTTTCTTCTTTGGCTCTGTTGGAGCTTCCTGGTGGAGCGCAGCTCCGACGAGTCCGAGTCCGGTAAGCGCGGACTTGTGCATGGCCCTCTTCGGGTCCCCTTCCGAAGGTGGGTGGGCCGCGAGGTACGCAGTGGCTACCATGATCGCAGCTTGCGGCGTTTTCGGGATGACGTTGTCGTCGGCGTCCATCTCCATGAAGGATGTGTGGAGGGTTCGGGTCACCTCACGGCGCTCCTGGGGATCCATGTTCTCCATCCGAGAGCGGTGCTTGTTGCCTTGGTTGGCGTTCGAGCTGGAGCCGATGCCCATGGCGGAGAGCGTGGCTCGTCGCGCGCTGGACTCTGAGGTTGCTTGCTTGCGTTTGCCAAGCACGTCCTGCATCTTGACCTGCTTCTTGTGCTCCTCGATCAGGAGCAGGTGGTAGGCCATCAGCAGATCCCGGGAGGAGTCTGCAGGCAGGACTATGTTGCCTGCCACGGCGTTGCGTGCCTGGGCCCATCCTTCTTTGCTAAGTCAGATGATGTGGTCGTTGTTTTCCCCTTCGGGTGGGGGGGGGACTGGCTTCTTTTGTTCCCGCCGTTTCGTTCTGGCGGGTTGGGCGGCGGGTTGGGTGTTTGATGATCCACGTCGCTCTAGATGACTACGGCGCATTGGTAGCGCTCGTAGATTGGTCCGCTGCTGCCGCAGCTTTCAGATCCGGAACCGTAGGTCCCTGCATCCGATGGCGGATCGCACAGATCGGAGTTGCAGCTGCTGCTGTCGTAGGAATCATCTGTTGATGATGTTGTGCGTAGCACGGGGTGTGGGGTCCATGAAGTGGGCCTGATTGTTCGTAGGGGCACCCGCTCAGGGAGGCGGAGGGTGCCAGTTTGCCCCACCTGGAAGCAGAAGCTCCCGAACAAGATTTCGAGTCCGTCGCCTACGGGCTCGAAGTCCTTCATGGTGGCCGGTGAGTGGGCGGTGAAGTCGAAAGAGCCGAAGAGGAGATGACTCTCCGTCGCCACAGAGTTATAGATCGATCGGGTTGGGACCGTCACGATCGCACAATCAGCGTCCCCGTTTCCCACAGACAGCGCCAATTGACGAGGTTTGATCTCATCAATGCCCTATGGACTTGGGTTTTGGAGAAGATGGGGATGCTGGAGATCGCGGAACGGTTAGCAAACAAGCAACACGGGGACACTAGGTTTACCCAGGTTCACGCCCCCGGAGGGAAAACCCTACTCCTGGTTGTCTGCTCTTGATTACGGTGGAACCGAAGGTTACAGGGGTGCGCAGATGCAATCTGGCGTGGAGGTGTGTATGCGAAAGTATGAGAGAGAGAGAGAGATCTAGGTCGTGCCCTCCTAGACTTTATATAGACTCAGGCAGGTCTCGGGCATAGACCTAGTTGGTTACAAGTTCTAGGGTTTTACCCCTTTGAATTTCCTATCTACGCTAGTCTTGCTCTCCAAGGATCAAAAGGTGTCATGGGCCCTGGCCACCCGAAAATCTTCATGGGCCGGCGTACATCTGCCGTGGGCCTTCCTTGGGCTGGACCAGGTATGCTAAGATCACGTACCCGTAGGGTATAACCATGTCACCTAGGGCGAGCGCCCATCTGCCCCACCCTATGGGCCGGCCCTGTGGCCAGGGTGCCTTGATTCCACGTGCTCCGCCACCCACGATGTAGGATGAGGTAGGAAGAGGCCGAGAGGTTAGATCTGGGGTTTTCCTCTTCTTTCTTTGGTGAAAAGCCTTAGTTTTTTTCTTTTCCTTGAAACCTCTCATAGAAGTTGTTCCAGTGTTCTGTGATTTCTGATGGCTAGATTTAAATTTGGTGGAAAGTTTATTATGGCTTGTTAATGCTAGATTATAGTATGTAGTAGTACAAAGTCCGTTGTGATTTTGTGCTCGACTTTGTGAAAGAAAATTGGTGCGTTTTTTAATGTTTATTTTAGATTTCTCCAAAGTTCAGAACAGAGGATGGAAGAACGAAGTGGCTAGTGTAGGAAACTGGGGAGGACAGTAAAGCTGAGTGGACACCGCAGAATCCTCATCCAATAGATGCGTCTATGTGGATCTCATATAAGCTTATCAATTTGTTTTGCCTAGTTGATGGTTGTATTTTTTTGGAAAGGAACATATATTAATATCAGATGATACCAATTACACCCAGCCTCTGCAACAACGCATTCCCTAGCGGCCACACGGATGCAGACAATAAAAAAAAGAATTACAAAAAAAATTCCCGCTACAGTGACTCATTCATTGAAACAGCAGTACTACCACCACCAAGACAGCACCAGAAGTCCAGCTTCTCCAAAAACGACGCCTCCAAGAAGGAAACAGTGCACAAACACTGACATCGCCCGATCAAAGATCTAGGTTTTTACCCTGAAGAAAGTCCGTGCTCCCAAAACAATACCTTCAACAAGGTCATTGTCAGGCACAATCAATTAAGGCCAGACCCTGGGTTTTCATCCTGAGAGATAGGACCATGAACCTCTCTTGTGCAGTAGCCCCCACTTGCATGCCACTTCTCCCATTCACAAGTCACCTAGTCCATTCCTCATCACCACCCAGACTTGAACCACCATTGTCTGTCATCAGATATCGGTCTTCATGACTTTCTCCTTCAGCACCATGGAACGAGTACATGCCCCATGGTAATAATATCCAACTAACTTTGAAGCACACCCTCTGAAACCAAACGTTCAGGGTAAAACATGAGTACGTACGACTGAATTCAATCCTTCCAGCAAACTCAGGGCATGATAGCACTTATGTAGTTCGTCAGCGGAGCCTTCCGGAACACGACACAGAAACTAGATCAATGGAGACAAACATCCAGAAGATTGATGACCCACAAGTATAGGGGGTGTATCGTAGTACTTTCGATAAATAGGAGTGTCGATCCCAACGAGGAGCAGAAGGTGCTGAACAGTGGTATGGAGCAGGAAATCCCTGTGAATACTTAGCAAACGGATTTTTAGTGGTTTTCTGATAAGGCAACAAAAAAAGAGCAAGTAATAAAGAACAAACGCAGCAAGTGGCCCAATCCTTTCTTAGCCAAGGACAAGCCGGTGGAAATACTTATAAATACCAAACGTTCTCGAGGACACATGAGAATTCTGTCAAGTGCTTTCGCTTCAAATAGCTGAGTACTCTTCTTTGGTGTTGTAAGTGTTGTGTGGGTGAACCTGTGCTAATGTACCGACCTTACTTGGACTAATACATACTTGTGATTAAACCCCCTGCAAACATCCGTAACTATAGGAAAGTAATTAAGATATAAATCTAACCATAGCCTTAAACTCTGAGATCCTACGCTCCCTTGTGCAAAGGTGTCCTCACGGGGCTTTAGGTTTCTGTCACTCCGGCAACCCCATAATTAGTAGTCAAATATACAATGCATTCCCCTAGGCCCATAAATGGTGAAGTGTCATGTAGTCGATGTTCACATGACACCACTAGAAGAATAGCACCACAACTTAAATACTAAACCATTGAATAATAACTCAGCACATATCCGCTAATAAAAACAAGACTTCTCCCATGTCCTCAAGAACTAGACGAACTACTCACAATACATCATATGGATCAAGATCAAAGATGATATGATAATGGATAACAATCTGAACATAAACAATAATCCAATGGTTCCACTCACAAGCATCAACTATAATAGTAATTAACACCGGGAAAGTTCCCCTAAGAACTAAAGCAATATCCAACACAATTGTTATAGTGGGACGGAGTGGTGATGATGGTGCTGGTGGAGATGATGGTGTGGATGATGATGGTGATGATGATACCGATGAAGCCTAGCTTGACGATGGTGTTGATGGCGATGATCTCCCCTCTCCGGGAAGGAATTCCCCCGACAGAAAACTGTCTGTCGGAGAGATCTTTCTCTCTCGGTGTTTTCTGCCCCCAGAGGCGGCGAAAATCTATATGTGGTCGATCTCCGAGCCTTAGGTTTCCGTAGGGAAGATATAGGCGAAGGGACGGAGTCGGGAGCCGGGCAGGTGAGCCACACCTGCCCTAGGCGCAGCCTAGGGTGGGCCCACGCCTAGGGGTGTGGGCCCCTTGCGGCCCTTCTTCGTCCCTTCTGGCTTCCTCAATCTTCGGGAAAAATAATATTTTCCCATATTTTTCTGCTATTTTTTTATCTTCATGAAATTGCATTAAATGCCCTCTTTTCCATCAGAATCCAGACTCTGGCAGTCCATCCTCCAAGAATCATCCAACATGCACAAACAGTGGAAAAGACATAAGCAATACCTCATAATAAGACAAATATCAATGAATAGAGGTAGATTATAATGTAGAATGGTGATGCAAATTGGGCGTATCAACTCCCCCAAGCTTAGACCTTCGCTTGTCCCCAAGCAAAAACTAAGCTCAGCAAACATGTCCACAAGTTTATGGAGTGAAGTGTCGATAAAAGAATATGAATAAGAAGCATCACACTTACCATTACACAACTCATAAAAGAAAGCAACTCACCATTATATAACTTAACTTGCAACCAAGTACAATAGTCACAATAGAGATGCATAAAGATAAATCATAATTGGAATTGGCAAACTTGTTCTTTGTCAGAGAACACCTGGCAAACAGTTTCACAAAAAGTTTTTTGTAGAAGTTTTACAATAGGAGCACTCTTTGCTCAAAAAGGTTTTTCACAAGTGAAGGCTTTCAAAGTAATACTCAGTAGATAAGAGTCTTGTGCAAACAAGAAATATAGAGAACATGATTGAATAAATCACCATATGAATGCTTGAAACACAACAACTCAAATGCTTGTTGGAGATAGAGAGGAAGTAGGTTTACTGACTCAAACTGGTAAATAGGAGAAAGGTCCCCTTATAGAGGGTAGCAGGGATTACAAGTCATAAAGAGCTTCCAAAAGATTATGGTACTTACTAGCTTTGAGCCCTCATTGCCCCTATCATAGGCATCTTGAGATGATTAAGGTTAAAGTGCACAAAGATGGAGTATATGCTTGATGAAATATAAGTTGGCAATCGCATGTCCCTTGAATATGAGGGCCACTCCTCATGCTACTCAACTTTGGTCACCGGTAAGTTCTTGTCATTGTAAGTACATGTGTATCATAGAGAGCCGCCAACAGGGTACCCCTTGCACATGGTACAGGAGCTTTCCCACAACCAAAATCAAGGCAAGCAGACAATGAGCATCTCAGCGATCTTTTTATTTACCATGTGTATAGCTTTTTTATTGAGGATGCTTCATAGATAGCTCAATATGGTGATGCTGCAAGTTTCCACCATGATTAGGCATGGCTTAGGCCAGCGGCCCAGGCATTTATCTAACACAAAATACAAACTCCATGGACTTACAAGTTCCCTCTTTATTTCACACCGTTGATATCCATAGACAAAAGAGCATGATATCAACTGAGTACAAAGTACAGGTGCAATGTTGACAACGTTCCCCATGACAACACGGTTCTGCTAATTCCAACATATAGATGCAAGCATATACAACTTTGATGGAACAATGGTTCAAGTCTATTAGGGGCAAGAAAATAAGGTGTGCCATCAAGTTCGTGCGAGCTTTACTAACTAGTTTTCACATAACAAAATACTTTTTTTAATTCGAAAGGTAGATAAAGCTTGAGAATTTTCTTGGAATAGAAAAAGCTACTAGGTAGATATGGTGGACACAAGTGGCAAAGGTTTTGGTTCAAAGGGATTGGAAATACGAGAAGTATGCCTTCTCAAAACAGGTTATTGTCTAGCAAGGCTGGGTAGCAAGAAAGAAAGTTGAAACAAACAAGCAAACATACAAGTAATAAAGCCAAACATGCAATCTTCCTTGAAGACACAAAAGATTTTAAATAAAGAATACTAAGCTTATGAGCCAACAAGAAAGAAAATAAATGATACAAAATACATGTAAGCTTCTTTTCTCTTTTTCTTTCAAATATCAAAAAGTATTGCTACTGACCAGAACTCTGTTTGCCCAAACCAATTTAGATCCACTTGATGATCCCAAAGTGATGCCAATACTGATGAACAAGATCCATCATATAATAGAGATTGCAAACTAAAATAAGAAGTGAAAAAAGAACTTCTCATTAATATTCCAATAAAGGCACTCACACCAAGGGATACATAGATAATCAACTAAAGGACAGATACTTCCACATGCAAACCAAACTATAAGATAACCTCTCTACCAAAGATACGAATCCACTAAAAAGGTAAAAGATAAAAGATAATGGTGGTGATACCGCGACACTCCCCCAAGCTTGGAACAAGCCAAGGGGATGCCAAACCTGATGATGAATTACTCCTTTGGTGGTGGTGGTGTTCTCTAGATAAGCTCATCAATCAGTTTCCTCAACTCCTCAATCTCAAATGTTAGAGTACGAATCAACTCCGAGTTTTTCTCAATGCGGTTCATGATCATATCGGACCGAGAGTTCGAGTCCTTGCTATTCTTTCCCCACTCTTCCTTCTTAGTGTGTTCCTCCCCTGCATGGTTAGAACGAGGCATATCCCACATCGAGGGCAACTTCCCTTTGGGAACATGTTGATATTGACGCTCATGTATAAGAGTGTGGAAGGGTTTCTTAGTACTTGGAGGAGGTGACTGCGGAGAGAGGGCATGATGTCGAGATTTCCCTCCTGTAGACATCCGTACTGTCCTCTTAAGCTTGATGGGGGTTGCCACCACTCCAATGCTTGCGACGGTAGCGCGGGTGTCCGGTTTCTTATCCTCATCCATGTCTCCTTCATAACCTACCAAAATCTCCTCCTCCTTGGGTTTGCAAGGATCGTCTTCCTCAGGCTTCTTGCCTTTGTCGTTGACGGAGATCATGGTTCTCTAAACTTGAGAAGATTTCCTGACAGAAACAGATCGAAACGAAAACACGACGAGAACACGATGCACGAACCTCAGGGGATCCATGGGGTTATATATTATGAAGTTTCAAAGCATAAGGAAGTTTTTTACACGGAAACGAGGCGGAGTCGGAGTTCGGGGGTGGCATACCCCCTCCAGGCACGGCCAGGCAGGGGCCCGCGCCTGGGGTGATTTTGTCCACCCCGGAGTCCGTGTCCTCCTCTGTTCTGTCTCGTAACTTCCCTTATGTATTAAAAACATCAAAAATATAAAAAGATTGGGTTTTCACGAACCTTCTGTTTTCACCACTTTTACCTATTCAAAGACGAACTCTACAGACTCCTTTTCTCCTTCTCCTAGAAATTTCCTTTCCTCACAAAGCAATACACAAGCTTCAATGGCAACATTAGTGCAAGCAAAACAAAAAACCTTTAGGTCCACACTTCAACTGAAATCTATCAAAAGTTCAAAACAAAGGCTTCTATAAGAGGCAAATGCAAATGATAACAGAAATCTGTCAAAATAGACCAGTGGGTAAAGATTGATTTTTTCGAAAACCTTCTGTTGCTCAAATCAAAAAGTGCAGAACTAATGAAAGTTGGGTAGAAACTTGGATAACAAGTCAGAAAAATACAGCTCCATCCGACGTACTGAGCTCCCTCAAGATTTTTTACGGTGCAGCACAAAAATCTGTCCTAGGAAAACCACTTTTCACAACTCCTCTACTTCACAAAAGCAGTTGAACTTGACACAAAAACCAAAAAGAAAAAGGATAAGGATTTGTTATTACTGAAGTAATAACTTCCAAGAGTCAACCAAACTCTTGGATTATCTCCCAACAAGTACTTTTCTTTTATGCCTTTAAGTTAGGCCCGAGAGTTTCAAAGATGCTCACAAAGGAGATATAAATATGGAGTGAAAAAGAGCATCAAGAAGCAAAGATCCAACACACTTGAGTCTAACCCACTTCCTATGCATGGGAGTAGCATGAGAAAACGAATTGTTGAAACAAAAATCCACTAGCATAGGAATACAAAACAAATGCAACTTCAAAGCTTTCAACCTAAAATGGGGAAACTTAACATTATTGAGATGCATAAAACCATGTTTCCCTCTCTCATAATAACTTTCAGTAGCACTTTGAATAAATTTGACAATATAACTGTCACTGGCAACAACTTTATCATCTGAGTAAGCATACTTAAAGTCACCAAAAAGAGGTCCAAGGTCATAAACCAGATCAACAGAAGCAAGTTGTTCCATCCTGAAATATTTCTTAGGCAAGCTGTTTTCACAAGGAGCTTTAGAAAATTTGGAAAAGTTAAACTCATAAGAACCTCGATCAAACTTAGTTAAAACTTTTTCCTTCTTACAATCAATAATAGCTCCACAAGTGTTCAAGAAAGGTCTACCAAAAATGATAGGACAAGTTTTGCTAGCTAAAGAATTAAGCACTAGAAAATCAGCAGGATACTTAATCTTACCACAATGAACCTCCACATCTCTTACAATAAAAATTGGGAAAATGGTTTCCTTATTAGCAAGGTGAATAACCACATCAATTTCCTCAAGCTCACAACGACCAATTTCATGCATAATTTCCATGTAAATCTCATAAGGAATAGCACTAGAACTAGCACAAATATCACATAAACCATAGTAGCAATGATCACCAATTTTAATAGAAAGCACAGGAACACTATCTTTTATATCCTTACTAGGATGAGAGATAATATTAGAAGCGTCTTCACAGAAGACAATGTGCTCATCCTCTATATTTCAAGTGACAGGGTCTTTCATAATGGCTACCACAGGTTCAATATTCAATTGCTCAGCAGGCTCCACAATTTTCTTTGCACTTTTTCTATTTGCACTAATCATCATAGAATACTCCTTCACCTTAGCTGGAAAAGATATTTTCTCAACATATGGTTCATGCAAAATATGATTAGTAGTACAAACTTGAGTACTTCTAACAGGAACATGACTAACAACATCTTTATAAGGTGCATGGTACTTGTTCCACTTCTTCTTGGGAATTTCTATGTAAGAGGCAAGGCCTTAAAACAGTTGGCAATACTTTCGGAATCAAGACCAAACTCATTACTAATATCACGAAGTCATCAGTTCCCATAAAAGGACTTTCTTCCTTTGTCATTCTCCCAAGCTTCAGTGTTCTCTTGAATACGGTCTAGTAGATCCCATTTAGCTTCTTCCTTCATACGTGTGAATGATCCAGCACGAGAAGCATCTAGTAAATCTTTATCATGAAGATGAGCCTAGCATAAAAGTTATTGATAATAATATTGTTAGGGAGTTCATGAATAGGACATTTAAGCATTAGTAACTTCAATATCCCCCAAGCTTGAGCTGTACTCTCTCCATCACGAGGCCAAAAGTTATACATCAGATTTCTATCTGTATGAATCTCACTAGGAGGATAGAATTTAGAATAAAAGAGAGATGTCATTTCCTCCAATTCCATGGATTGTCCATTCTTCAGCAGCTTATACCATTCTTCAGCTCTTCCTTTCAAGTATATGGAGAGTAACTTCTTATTCACCTGTTCGGTTGTGATACCTACACACTTAAACAACCCGCATAATTCATGGATAAAAAGCAAGTGATCACCAGGATGGACAGTTCCATCCCCAAAATACTTACTTGGACTAATACTTGTAGGTATCTTAAAAGGATCTATCTCAACAGGTGGTGGTTTATCTACTACCCTAGCAGTGGTAGTAGTTTCCCAAACAGAAAACCAAGTGGGTTATCCATATTGGAAACAAAGTAACAAGCAGTAACAAAAGGAAATACTCATAGTAGAAGTCTCCTTTACTAGTTCCACTCTTCAATAGAGCTTCACTCCCCGGCAACAACGCCAGAAAATAGTCTTGATGACCCACAAGTATAGTGGGTGTATCATAGTACTTCCGATAAATAGGAGTGTCAATCCCAACGAGGAGCAGAAGGTGCTGAACAGTGGTATGGAGCAGGAAATCCCTGTGAATACTTAGCAAACGGATTTTTAGTGGTTTTCTGATAAGGCAACAAAACAAAGAGCAAGTAATAAATAAAAAACGCAGCAAGTGGCCCAATCCTTTCTTAGCAAAGGACAAGCCGGTGGAAATACTTATAAAGACCAAACGTTCTCGAGGACACATGGGAATTCCATCAAGTGCTTTCGCTTCAAATAGCTGAGTACTCTTCTTTGGTGTTGTAAGTGTTGTGTGGGTGAACCTGTGCTAATGTACCAAACTTATTTGGACTAATACATACTTGTGATTAAACCCCCTGCAAACATCCGTAACTACAGGAAAGTAATTAAGATATAAATCTAACCACTGCCTTAAACTCTGAGATCCTACGCTCCCTTGTGCAAAGGTGTCCTAACGGGGGTTCAGGTTTTTGTCACTCCGGCAACACCACAATTAGTGGCCAAATACACAATGCATTCCCCTAGGCCCATAAATGGTGAAGTTTCATGTAGTCGACGTTCACATGACACCACTAGAATAATAGCACCACAACTTAAATACTAAACCATTGAATAATAACTCAGCACAGATCCACTAATAACAACAAGACTTCTCCCATGTCCTCAAGAACTAGACGAACTACTCACAACTCATCATATGGATCAAGATCAAAGATGATATGATAATGGATAACAATCTGAACATAAACAATAATCCAATGGTTCCACTCACAAGCATCAACTACAATAGTAATTAACACCGGGAAAGTTTCCCCTAAGAAGTAAAGCAATATCCAACACAATTGTTACAGCGGGACGGAGTGGTGATGATGGTGCTGGTGGGGATAATGGTGTGGATGATGATGATCCGGATGAAGCCTATCTTGCCGATGGTGTTGATCGCGACGATCTCCCCTCTCCGGGAAGGAATTCCCCCGGCAGAAATCTATCTGCCGGAGAGATCTTTCTCTCTCGGTGTTTTCCGCCCCCCAGAGGCGGCGGAAATCTATCTGTGGTCACTCTCCGAGCCTTAGGGTTCCATAGGGAAGATATAGGCGAAGGGGCGGAGTCGGGAGTCGGGCAGGTGGGACACACCTGCCCTAGGCATGGCCCAGGGTGGGCCCGCGCCTAGGGGGTGTGGGCCCCCTGCGTCCCTTCTTCGTCCCTCTTTCTGGCTTCCTCAATCTTTGGGAAGAATAATATTTTCCCATATTTTCTGGTATTTTTCTGATCTTCGCGAAATTGCATCAAAACGTCCTCTTTTTCATCAGAATCCAGACTCCGGCAGTCCATCCTCCAAGAATCATCCAACATGCACAAACAGTGGAAAAGATATAAGCAATACCTCATAATAAGACAAATATCAATGAATAGAGGTAGATTATGATATAGAATGGTGATACAAATTGGGCGTATCACAGATCATCGTTTTGGCTTGAGAGGGATCCAGGACCACCTCCTTTATTGAAACCGAGCCAGCAGCCCCCACGCCACCCGCCGGAAACTAGCAGGATCCGCCGCAAGACGGCAAGACCACCCAGCCGACCATTTTGACGGAGAAGGAGGCCACCACCACCATGCCGGGGGAATATGCCCCAAGCGCCCTAGTGTCACGGACAAGGCCCAGGTCACCAGGGCACCGGCGTCGAGGCCAACATATGGGAGAGATCGCGGCTAGGCCTAGATCCCCACTGCCGCTTGCCGCCATCTGGGCCGAGGATCACCGGCCGCCGCTCGCCGCAACACCACCGCCAAACCAGTCGAACGTTGCCGCCTTCCCGTCAGATCGCGATTAGGGATGCCGCCGCCATGCCCCCAGATCTTTGTCTGGTGATGATCCGGACGGCGGCGGTGGGAAGGAGAGACCACGAGAGGGAGGGCTCGGTGGAGAGGGGAGGCCGCCCGGCGCAGCGCGGCACCGCGCCGCTGCGCGTGTGCGGGAGGAGGAGGGGTCGGGAGTCTATTTATAATATTATAATATTATATGCTTGATACTGTCACACAGGAGGCCGATGGGAACCGGCTTTGTGCGCGATTCTTGTAGAGCTGTTCAACACGGGTACTATCCTTCTAGGAAAACTCGCGGTTGATGCTAGGATGTTCACCTTCTCACTGTTTTGCTACCGGATTGTTCTGGGTGCCATCTTCATCTTGCCCTTCGCTCTATTCTTCGAAAGGTTAGAGCATTTTTCTATTTAGTTTATTAATAAAAAACTCTTATTTCTCAACCAACTGACATATCTGCAGCGGGAAGTGGAAGGAGTTGTACAAGAAGAGTCTCGGGTGGCTCTACCTCAATGCGCTTGCCGGGTATTACGTTTTATCAACTATCCTATGAATCTTTGCACAAACAAATGATTTCTGGAGTTCTTTTGTCTTTAGGTTCCATGCTTACATGTTTCTGTCCCTTCTCCCATCATCAATCTTATTACTCTGTCAAATTTGGGATGTGTTATTTAAATATTTATATAAATGTTCTGTGTGTTAGCTTGATGATATCAACACACCTCTACTCCATGCCAAAACAGTTGATAAAACTATCGCGGCTAGGCCTAGATCCCCACTAGTAGAAAACAGGCTATCCGTTCGCGCGCCCCAACTGCATTAGTCCCGGTTTCGCCACAAACCGGGACTAATGCTGGCATGCGTCCCGGTTTGAGCGGGCCGGCCTGCCGCATGAGGGCCGGAGGCATGCGTCCCAGTTGGTAGGGGTGCATACGTCCCGGTTTGTAACACAAACTAGGAATAAAGTGTGGGCGCCAGACACGTGGCCTCCCACACACTTTTAGTTCCAGTTTGTGTTACAAACCGGAATGTATGAGTCAACCCTCTATAAATACGACGCCCCAGCCCTCTGTCTCCCCTCTGTTTTTTCTTGGTGGCAGGTGTGCTAGTTTATTTTTTTCCTATGCATGCATGCGAGTTGTTTGATGAAATGTTTGAGTGAATGATCCCGTTCAATTTCTCACAGAACAAAAATATAGGAGGTGCCTGAGATGCACTTGAGCTTTCTCCTCTTTCTTTCCCTCGATCGAGGTTAGCAATCTTATATTTTCTCTGTCATTGATACAATGCATGTGTTGATATGAATTGGTCACTTCACTATTTATGATGTTCCATTTTTGATAAACTTAATTATATAATGCAGATGAACGGTCGGCAATGGATGTACGGTGACCGGCGTGAACCTGGGTACATTAAAGGCGTGGATAAATTTATCGATGTGGCTATGGCAAAAAAAAAGAGAATGGTTTTATGCGTTGTCCATGTGTTCAATGTCGGAACAACAAAGAGTACTCTTCCTCGAAAATCATTCGCGGCCACCTGGTTATGAAAGGTTTCATGCCCAGCTATAATTGCTGGACCAAGCACGGGGAAAGAGGGGTTATGATGGAAGACAATGAAGAAGAAGATGATGATAACAACTATCATCATATGTTTCCTGAATACAGTGATACTGGAATGGAAGACAATGAAGAGGAAGGAGGTGAAGAATGGGCATCAGATGAGCCCGGTGATGAACTTGGTAGGGTCATTTCTGATGCAAAGCGAGACTGTGAAACAGAAAAGGAGTTAAAGTTAGAGGGAATGTTAGAAGATAACAACAAATTGTTGTACCCAAATTGTGAAGATGGCAACACAAAGCTTGGTACCACACTGGAATTGCTGTGATGGAAGGCAGAGTGTGGTCTAATTGAATCCGCATTTGAAAAGATGCTGAAAATAATGAAGCTGAAGTTTCCAAAGCATAACGAACTACCCGATAGTACGTACAAAGCAAAGAAGACTCTCTGCCCTCTAGGATTAGATGTGCAGAAGATACATGCATGCATAATGACTACATCCTCTACCATGGTAAGGAGTATGAGAATTTAGATAAATGCCCGGTATGCAATGCATTACGGTATAAGATCAGACGAGATGACCCTGGTGATGTTGAGGGAGAGCCCCTCCGGAAGAGGGTTCCTGCTAAGGTTATGTGGTATGCTCCTATAATACCAAGGTTGAAACGCGTGTTCAGAAACAAAGAGCATGCCAGGTTGTTGCGATGGCACAAAGAAGACCGTAAGAAAGAAGGGAAGTTGAGACACCCCGCTGATGGGTCGCAGTGGAGAAAAATCGAGAGAGACTTCCCGGACTTTGCAGGTTATGCAAGGAACTTATGGTTTGGTCTAAGTACGGATGGCATGAATCCTTTTGGGGAGCATAGCTGCAGTCACAGCACCTGGCTTGTGACTCTATGTATCTACAACCTTCCTCCTTGGTTGTGCATGAAGCGTAAGTTCATTATGATGTCAGTGCCCATCCAAGGTCCGAAGCAACCGGGCAACAACATTGATGTGTACATAAGGCCATTAGTGTTGCCTGCCAAAACTCACCGGCGAGCAGCGACGAGCAACACGAAGAGCCGGGAGGCTCCCAGAACTGCTGGTGGGCCCTGGTCCCTCGGGCGACGGCCCGCAAAACTCCGGCACACGTCCTGGCTTGGTTCGAGGGCGTGCCACCTGACCTATACCTGGTCAGGAAGGTGAGAGATTGCTCCGATTGATTTCCTGCATGGTAAACAAATATACGTAAAATTCGAGCCATGACTGGCTCCCAGGTTTCCCTGTAAATCGGCTCCTAGAGCCGATTGCCCCATGGTTCTGCATTAGATTTACGATAACATGGGGTTTTGCTTGATCACTACAAGTTAAATCGATCTACGACAGTTTAATGTTTTCACCACGTAACTGGATCGTCCTACACGTAATTGAGCCTGGTATGTACAAAAGATGAAGAATATTAACCCTAGAGGAGGCCTAATAACCAACGTAAAGTCAATTACCGGAACAACTTCTCTAGAACGAATAAACCACGTCCCTACGTACTACTGGATCGTTCAACCCGTTTGTAAGGCATGTCTACGTAGATATCAAACTAAACCTTGGCGGGCAAGGCACAACCATAACAGATCGAATCAGCTAAATAAAGATCAAGCAAAGTGCTACCCTTGCACTTGGGAAAAGGTGCAAAGGTAGCGAGATAACTAGAGGTAGCATAACTTCGACGATAATAATGAAAAGAACACCGATGCTAGCCTCAAACAATTTATGATAATGGTATTACTCGCCATCAACAACGCTCAAGACGAGTAAAACCGTAGCATAAGTAGATATCGCCTAGATCGCAAGATGCGATCTAGGCAGCATGACACTTACCGAAAGAAACCCTAGAAACAAGGGTGGCGGCGTCGAGATTGTGTTTGTTGTGAACGTGATTGTCCTCTTTTTCGATAACCTTAGGTACATATTTATAGTCCGGAGAATCTCTACTTTTGGAATAACTCTACAACTCTATCTTTACCTAAACTGAACGAACCTAAACTGAACGAAACCTACTATGATACAAGATACACGGCGGTTTAGCCCAATTCTACGTACTAGGCCGATCCAACAACACGTCGAATATACGCATCTTCCAAGCCCATCTTGATCACGGCCCATCTCCTTGGCCAAAATATGGTGATAACACATGCCCCCTGGTTTTGGCAATGATAATTCCAAAACCACTGTGTTTTTTCCCTCTCCTCTTTTTTTTGTATCGGGCTGCGCGTTGGCGTATCGTGGCGAGCAGAATCGCCACGCTACCCCTTCATCATGATGCCTGTCTTCTCAACTCCTCCGGATTGCATGATTTGACGATTTTGGCGGACAACTGAAAACCGCTATGGCATTGAACCGTCTCCACTATTCCCTTATTTAAATTCTTACGAGGCGATTCGCAGTCCCCATCTTCCTCCGAGCCAAAAACCCTTCTTCCTCCGCCGAAAAAACCCTCTTTCTCATGGCCTCCTCGCTTCCTCGGTCTGTCCTCCCACGCCTCCAACAGCATCGGTGACCGAGCCGACGCAGAGCACCCGCCCGCGGCTTACACTTTCGCCCACAATGGTGGGGCGAGAGGGTTGGGACTTCGCCGTTTGGTCGGAGGACGGCGTCCTTATCGACGGCGAAGAAGACTGCAGTTCCTCGCTGATGGGGAATCGAGGCAGAAGCGGCGACGACGCCATGTCACAGGGACAGCGTCGATTCCTCCGAAGAGGAGGAAGAGGAGGACACCTCCTCAGGAGTACCAACCGGTGAAGTACTTCCGCACGGGTCCAGCGAAGACGACGGCAGCGAGCGAGGAGGCCCACGACTTCTTCGGCGGCGAAGACAAGACGACGCCGGTGGCGAGGATAGCGCACAAGACGGCGGCGGCAGCGGCGGCGACCTCGGCCTAGATTAGGAACCAGTAGTAGCCGTAGTAGTAGTAGGTCCCCTTTGTAATCCGTCGCTTGTAAGCAATCTACTTTTGAATGAATGAATGAAAATCCGTTTCTCAGATTGTCTTTCCGCCCAATTTTGTCGATAACACAAATAAGTCGATGCTCCGAGCCGATAGCGCATCGGCTTTCACCGTGTTACGTTCTCACGGTCAACCAAGCTATAACTCAAAGAGCCGATGCACATCGGCTTTTCCCAAATCGTTGACAAGGTCAACTCAACAGATACTTAGGCAAACCTAAGCGGCCACTTCTTAGTTTCCAAGCGGTAACTGCGACTCTCTTCAAAAGGCGACCTAGATCCCCAACGCCCACCGACAGATCGAGCTCACAAAGCAACAAGAACCCTCAATCCTCAATCTGCATAGATCCATCTCCGCGGCAAACCAGATGGCGTAATCATCCAACACCAACCTGAGGTCTCCGATGAAGGTACGCCTACCCTCGCGATCTGACGCAATGTTAGAATTCAATGGAGAACACGAATTAATGCCTTTATTCTACCATTAAACTTTCTAGGTTTCGGACATCCTGCTGCGCATCCTTCTCTCCCAAATTCTCTCTGTCTCGCCCTCGTGCATTCTAATCCTGCCCATCGATTTCTTCGAAGCAAATAGAATCCTTCGTAAGCCAAGACCTAGATCTGAACTCTGGGCCGGCTGCGAGCCTGGCCTAATCCCCGAACACCGGGTCTCTGGTTCAAGAGAGTAGCTAGAGCTTACCAATCCCAATGGGAAACTACAGGGATAGCCGATGCCTTGCACTTATCATTGTCCCCTCTTGAAAAACATGAGAACCTTCTGAAAACCATCGGCTACTTCTGGTCTGACGCTCTGAACTGCTTTATGTTCGGTCATGGCCCTATGTCACCAACTTTGTTAGATGTGGTGATGATCACTGGCCTGGATGTTACATCACCCAGCCCCTCTGCCTTTAAACTGACCAAAGTCCCTTACAAGCTGTCTTCTAAAACAGACTGCACAAACTGGGGTGCCTACCTCCAACGCCATATGAAAACAAAGGGCCCTGTCTCAGAGAAAGAACATACAGCCTTCCTCAACTTCTGGCTGGAGCATTTCATATTCTGTGGCCCTTCCCTGGCTCCCACCAAGAACTATCTTTCCTTAGCCCACGAACTGGCCAAAGGTACTCAACTTGGCATCGGCAAACTGTTCCTCAGAGAGGTCTATCGATATCTCCAGTTGATGTCTGTTAAGCTGTTCTCAGGCATAGCAATCAAAACAGGTGGACCTTGGTGGTTCATTCAGTTATGGGCTCAGCTGTACTTCCAAAACCACATCCCAGACTTCCCCCTTCTGGCGAGTTGTATTTTTCCAGATGTTAAAGGGAAACAGATCCGATGCACTAGTTATGGCCAAGCTTTGTACAAGCTGCCAGGCAGCAAACTATCCCCTAAGGAAGCAGCCAAGTGGTTCAGCACTTTCTTCCAAGGCCTGGACAATCCTACCTTCTTCCCTTATATGGAAGAATCTGAACATTTCGAAAATCCGCTCTCCTTCAGGCTAGATAACTTTGCCGATGACACCAACACTCGGCAACTCTTTTCCATTGTGATCCGTCCCTGTTTCCTTCCAGTTGGCATGAGCACATCCAACAGAATTATCAAGCCTGGGTATGAATTCTACCGGCCGTCGTAGTGGCGGCAATTTGGCCTTGGGCAAGTACCTCCCATCTCTTTCTCCATCATCTTACGGAGTCTGAGCCGACACCTCGATCCTCTCACCAGTCATAGGTGCTACTCTTTCTTTGATGCTCTGACCATCCCTATTCCAAATGACCTCACCTTCTCTTCATCAACTGACGGCTTCGAAGACTGGTGGATGATGTGGAAAACCCACGCTTCGGGAAGGCTGGGACCGTTATTGAAACAGCTCGGCGACTATGACATCCCGTGGACCGGTACCACTACTTGCAAATTTTCTTGATGCGACTGCAATTGATCCTTTTATTAATCCACTCTTTCTCTTTACAACAAGATGGCCTGAGCCTACGCACAATGATGGCTCCCCTTCGAGTTCTTCCCACCAGCTCCTGTGGTTCTTTTCGAAAGACTCGCCACCTGAAAAGGTCATAATGCGAACAGCCGATAACCCCACAATCGGCTTCCAAGAAACCAGCTCCTAAGTCAGCTGCCCCTCGAGTTCCGACTAAAACCAGGACGATGGTGAGGAAGGTAGCTGCTAGGAAGACTTTGAGGCGCCAGAGCCCTTCTCCAGACAGCTCGCATGTAAGCTAATTCAGGCCTTGGTCGATCCTTGTCATTCTTCATTCTTGCAGACATGCTCGCGCTTACTGGTTCTCCTCTTTTACAGGCTTCCGTCGAAGACACCTCCAGTGAGGACACTCAGACTAATCGAGAAGAACTAGGCCCAACGGATTCTGAGAGGACCATCACACCGAACCAGCCAGATTCACCACCATCGGCTTCCAGGAAAAGGTCGGCTCCTGAACCTGCTGCCCCCCGAGCACCAGCCGAGGCGGGGCCAACTGCGGGTCCCAAGAGAGCTCGCAAAGGACAACAAGCTTCTTCGTCGAGCCAGGAGGTTTCAAAAATCACCGCCCTTCATACTCCTCCTACTTGTTTCCTTTTGTCTGCCGATTTATTGTTATTCACACTGGCTAAGAACATCCTTTATGCAGACGACTGATGTCTTCAGCAGGACAGCTGAGGCAGTGCCGACGCCGGATCTGGGAATCCCTGAAGGTGTAGATGAAACGGCTACCACTCTCGCCAAGCCTCCAGCAACCGCACACAAACCGATGGTCTCCTCATCGGCTATCCCCTCGATCTTAGGAGAGGTACGTTTAGGTTCTTTCGGCTCATCCTTACACGTTTGGATGCATACTGACGCTTTTCTGGCTGCCAGAGTTGTGATCTTTCAGGTTTGCTGTCGTTCGACCCTGAATCCATCGAACCAACTCCCTCTGTTGCCCACGCTGAACCACAAGCCAGGGTTGCTCTACCTCAATTCCAGCGTCTTAAAACCCTGCTGTCCTCCCCGATCGAGGAGTTGATCGAGGGTTCTGAGGAAGTGAAGAGCGTTCTTGCCGAAATTCAGGACCATCTTCCAGTAGCATTGCAAGTGAAGCTTTGGTCAGTTGCAAATCTGTCCTTCTTCGGGCCACGAGTGAAGTTAGCTCGTGAAAGGATCAATCTGCGCCACGCCCAACTTCCGTTGAAAGCCGATATTGCAGACAGATGTCAGCAGCTTAACGAGAAAAAGGCGTCTCTGGATGCTAAAACTGACACCTCCGTCAGTACCGCCGAGCTCGCATCCTTGAAAAAGGAGCTGGAAGATCTTGAGGAGAAGGTCCGGGTGACTAAACAGCTCATCCGCGACAAGGAAGAATCCATCGCCCGTTCCCAAGACGAGGCGGAAGGCCTCAAAGCTCAACTGAAGACCGATCTGGCAGACATACGTGCCCTGAGCAAGAAGCTAGTGATGGGTAAGGATGAAGATGACGAAGCCGAGATCGCCGAGGTGGATCGTGTCCGTGCTGACGCCCTCCACGCCTTCGAGGCATTTCTTCAGTAGCTTGTACGTGTAAACTGGCATCTGTTTGTAACGTGTGTGTGTGAACCTCGGTCATCGATTATACATTTTGCTTTTATTCGGCCGATTTTCTGCATCGGCCCCCACATTTTTACTGTCCACCGTCTCACGTGCTTTTACTTAGCCGATTTCATGTATCGGCCCCTCAAGTTTTACTGTCCAACATCCCACATGCTTGGGAAATATTTCTTGAGATGTTGACCGTTGACCGCCACTGGGAATTTCACGCCGTCCAGCTCCTCAAGTATGTACGCGTTTCCTCTTAAAACTTGGTCGACCTGTGACGCCGTGCCAATTTGGAGACCATTTACCATACGTTGCATCCTTAGTCCCCAAGGGCAACACAGCTTCCCATACCAGATCACCAACGTGGAACTCCTCTGGCTTCACTTTCTTGCTGTATGCACGAGCTACTTTGGCCTTGTTTCTTATCCGTTTAGGTGCCCCCCGAGCCGAATCCTTCAAGTAATTGAATATATCGGCTCTCCAGTCGCCCGCTTCCAGGAACTGTACCTAAACGTCGGCTCCTTCTACAATGTCCTTGTAGCCTGAAGCAGCCTTGACCACCACGTCATCGATGTAGATTTCCACCAGCTTGCCGATCAGATCATGAAAAATATAATTCATGGCTCTTTGGTACGTGGCGCCGACATTTTTCAGTCCAAACGTCATGACTACATATTCAAATAACCCTACTGACCCTGGGACTCTGAATGCAGTCTTGTGTATGTCTTCTGGAGCCATGAAGATCTGGTTGTAACCGGCATTGCCGTCCATGAAGCTCAAAATCTTATGACTAGCCGCTGCGTTGATTAACGTTTCTGCCACCGGCATCGGATACTCATCCTTTGGGGTAGCTCTGTTGAGATCCCGAAAATCTATGGCTACACGCCAACAGCCATCCTTCTTCTCTACAGGTACGATACTAGAAATCCACTCAAAGATACCGCATGGCACGATCAACTTGGTCACAACATTTTCTCGACCTCCTTCTTGACTTCTTCCAGAATTTCGGCCTTCATCTGTCGTGCTCGCTGCTGAAATGGCAAATCCTTTTTGAGGAGTCGATGCTCGATGATGCTCCTGTCTAACCCAGGCATCTCTGTGTAGTCCCAGGCGAAGCAGTCTGGATATTGTTTCAACAGGGCTATCATCGGGTCCCGCAGACTCGGATCTAACTTCTTGCTGATAAATGTTGGTCGTGGCTTATCCGTGACCAATGTCGATTTCTTCTAGTTCATCAGCGGATGTGAACCCGTACCCTAGCTTCCCGTCACCTGTCAAATCGATGCTAAACACAGGGCAAGCGGTAGGTGAGGATAACAAAAATAATTTGGGCCGATTGCTTGAATCGGCCCCCTTTTTGCTTGCATTAGTCAAGGACGGTTTACACCTTATTGTTTTACAGTGGCAGAGCATCTCTCTGCTACGACTACATGAGCTGCTTGTCGTATGATCGCTGCTTTTTATTTTTTGTGGCCGATCGCAGGATCGCCGCACTACCTGGATGATCGTGGGCTTTTCTACTGTGAGGCGATGGATAAGACCAGCCTCACCCCGCTTTTTGTAGCTTCAATGCGCTCACAGCCGTCTAAATTGATTCCAGATCGGCTCTTGGTCTTGTGCTTCCAGACGCTCATGCCAGCTATGGAAAATCTCGATAGAATCATCTCGCATGGATGACCTCCACTTCAGCTCCGTCCCATCAGATAGGCATTGGTGCATCGTGGATGGAATGCAGCAATTAGCGTGAATCCAATCCTTCCTAGCAAGACAGGTAAGTGCTTTTTGTCCACGACGAAGAATGACGGGTACGGTTTTCCTGCCCATCGTCAGTCCACGCTCGACGCCTTGCGTTCAAGACCGACCGTTGAAGTCGCTTAACGTGACGTTGGTTTTGATCGATCTGCAGTGGAGCGTCCCAAACGTCGTAGCATGGAGTACGGCATGATATTGATCGCCGCCCGGTGTCCACCAACATCTTGGCGACAGTTGCCCATTGATGTAACCTCGCAGGCAGGCTTTCGGATGTTTGTAACCCTTCTCACGTGGCTTCTCAAAGATAACCGCCGTGGACCGCAGCCAAACCGTGCATCGGTAGCTCATCGGTTCTTGGCGCCAGAATGACGGAGTACGAACACCATGTTTGTGCCAGCCGATGTCTTTGCATCGGCTTTACCGTTTGCGCCACTCTTTCCTTGTCGGGCGGTCTTCCGCTTTCTAAAGTTTGCCTCACTTTGACGGGCCAGATCAGCCGTGCTTTTTAAAGCGTGAGATATCAAGGCTCAGCTTCCTCCAAGTTACGCAGCTGCACTCTACGCTCGGGTGTGTCCGAGTCCGGGACACCACCTTGGACGGTGATACCTGTCTTCGTCTTTGTCATTCTTTGGCTTCTCGAGGTCTTCGCCGAGCGGACTCAGAACGGCTCGGGGTGGAAGAGGCCCTAGACGTCGAACACCGACATCGGCCTCGTGTCCTCCTTCGCCGACCGCATTCCGGCGCTTGTCGATCAGGCAATCGGCTCATTCCTGCGCCCCAAAGAAGATTTGAAGAAAGGACAATCCGGTGCTTGTCTGCGCCTCCTTTTCTTTAGACGGCGGTTTAGCGAGGTGCTCATATCTTTCGTTGCCTCTGCTGCGGCGACCTTGGTCATCTTGGCGCTCATACTTGTTAAGGAGATGCGGAATGTGGCTTCGATATCGCACTCTCCTCACTTGTTCCTCTGTTAAGTACCGCTGTCATTGTGGCTGGGCCGGTCGCGTGGACTAGCCTCCTTTCTTTCTTTGCCCCGAGAGCGAACACCTCCCTCCTTGTACGTGTCATGGTGGTACCCAGACCCTGCCATATTAACACCGAACGAAAAATCCAGTTGACGCCTCGCGGAGCGACCGAGTTCTACCATGTTGACGCCGGGAAATGGGTTCGTGTCCACTTTCATGGCGAACTGCCCAAGGATCAGACTGCCTTGTTCTATCGCCATTTGGATTTGGCGGCGAAGCTCTTTGCACTCATTGGTGGTGTGGGTGAACGAATGATGCCACTTGCGATGGTCTCCTGCTCATTTCTCGAGCCGTAGGATTTTGTGGCCTTCGGTAACCTCACCGCTTCTCCTTCAAAGAAGAATCGAATATCTGCTCGGCTTTGCTCACATCAAGTCGAACCCTTTGCAGGCCCTTGTCGCTTTCACCCATTTGCGTGCTCAGATCTGCCCCCGAGCCCATTCAGCTATGGCCACCTCCTCGGTCCCGTAGGATCATCTTCTTCTCAGATCGACCAGGCCTATCGGACGCTTGAATTTGTCTTGGTACAACTCGTGGCGCTGTTTCATACATCGCCGGGCCGGCCATGTGCACCAATGAGTTGTACTCCACTTGAAAGCGATCCTTGATGGGTGCTAAGAGACCCAACACCGCCAAATCGACCGCCTTCTCGATTAAACGAGCTGAGTAACATCGGTTCTTGACGGTCTGGTTACCGGATGTATTCGCCCGCCTCGCCAGTACTGCGCCAGTCTGCAATGCCAGCCTCGTGAGCTCGAATGGTACCGGATGTGGAACCGCTCTTCTAGTTGCTTCGGTATGAATTGAATCGTGGGCGAGGTGTACCACCCAAAGGCTGGTCTGCTGAGATTGCGCAAAAATCTTACGCGATCCGATCCGATGTCAAATCATGCCTAGTTGTGCCGTGTATCGCTTATGTGCTCGATCGAGCTTGACCCTTCCGACCCTGAACCTTGAGAACTCGTGGAGCTTATACTTGGGTGGCAATGAATCAGATCAAACTTCGGGTAATGGATTTGAATAGCCGATTGTCCTTCTCTCTTCGACGGTTTAACCGGTCCTCGTGATGGTACCGATTTGTTCCACTGCTTGAGCTGTAGGGGCTAGATTCTCATGACTTGTTCCATGGCATACTTGGCTAGCCACGCCTGTTGTCGGCCCATCCCATATCGCTGCTCCAGACGCTGCGCTCAAGATCCTGCCCAGAACTCCCCGCCGAAACTCCTGCGGTTGCAATCTGTTTGGTGCGTGTCGTTATTGCGATCCCGCACGAGGCGCATATATACCCGTGGGATTTCCTTAGGTGGCTCAAACAGGAATTGGAATCGCTGGGTCGCCTCCA
This sequence comes from Avena longiglumis, assembly GCA_030063025.1. Taxonomy (NCBI): domain Eukaryota; kingdom Viridiplantae; phylum Streptophyta; class Magnoliopsida; order Poales; family Poaceae; genus Avena; species Avena longiglumis. The sequence goes on along the minus strand of CP125974.1, from coordinate 5,882,855 downwards.
GCCTTGTAGCGACATAAGCCGCTGCTCTGGCGGCTCGAGCTGCAAGTGTGAATGGCACTGTGGCCTGGTCTGAGCGGTCTTTCTCCCCGGTGAGTCCCAGAGTAGGCCCCCGGAGAGTACGATGTTTCATGATCTCACGAACTACGCGAACCGCGATCCGCCGAAAGCGTTCACGCTCTCTCGTAATGGCGGCAGAGAATGAGCCACCATGTAGTTGACTTCCGTCAGAGCTCAGTGCGCTCCTCGAAGGAATGCAGATCTACCTCATCGAGGGCACCCGGGAGAACCCTTCCACTTGATGCCATGCTTACGGGTCCTCTCAAAAGAGCGATGAGGTCTTCTTCAAGAGAGCCTTGATCTCGCCATACTTGGCCTTGTGCTCGCTGTAGATCGTCGTAAGTGATCGGTGCATTCTCCATCGCAGCATTTTGTTGATGTAGACGTTGTTGAACGTCCCACCGGGCGTGCTGTAATGTGTTGCCTGCCAAAACTCACCGGCGAAAGCAGCGACGCAACACGAAGAGCCGGAGGCTCCTAATCGCCGTGGGCCTGGTCCCTCGACGGCCCGCAAAACTCCGCAGACACGCCCCGGCTTGGTTCGAGATGCACCGACCTATACCTGGTCGAAGGTGAGATTGCTCCGATTGATTTCCTGCATGGTAAACAAGTATCGTAAAATTCGAGCCGTGACCGCTCCTGTTTTCTATAAATCGGCTCCTAGAGCCGATTGCCCCATGGTTCTCGCATTAGATTTACGATAACATGGGGTTTTGCTTGATCACTACAAGTTAAATCGATCTCTGACAGCTTAATGTTTTCACCACGTAATCGAACGTCCTACACGTAATTGAGCCCGGTATGTACAAAAGATGAAGAATATTAACCCTAGAGGAGGCCTAATAACCAACGTAAAGTCAATTACCGGAACAACTTCTAGAACGAATAAACCACGCCTCTACGCATCATCGGATCGTTCAACCCGTTTGTAAGGCCTGCCACGTAGATATCAAACTAAACCTTGCGAGCAAGGCACAACCATAACAGATCGAATCAGCTAAATAAAGATCAAGCAAAGTGCTACCTTGCACTTGGAAAAGGTGCAAAGGTAGCGAGATAACTAGAGGTAGCATAACCCGACGATAATAATGAAAAGAACACCGATGCTAGCCTCAAACAATCTATGATAATGGTATTACTCGCCATCAACAACGCTTCAAGACGAGTAAAACCAGTAACGATAGATACTGCCTAGATCGCAAGATGCGATCTAGGCAGCATGACACTTACCCGAAAGAAACCCTAGAAACAAGGGGTGGCGATGCGTCGAGATTGTGTTTGTTGTGAACGTGATTGTCCTCTTTTTTCGATAACCTTAGGTACATATTTATAGTCCGGAGAATCTCTACTTTTGGAATAACTCTACAACTCTATCTTTACCTAAACTGAAACGAACCTAAACTGAAACGAAACCTACTATGATACAAGATACACGGGCAGTTTAGCCCAATTCTACGTACTAGGCCGATCCAACAACACGTCGAATATACGCATCTTCCAAGCCCATCTTGATCACGGCCCATCTCCTTCGTTGGCCAAAATATGGTGATAACAATTAGTTGAAGAACTCTTACAGCTGTGGGGCAAACCAGGTGTACATGCGTGGGATGAGAACAAACAGGAGCCATTTGACCTACGAGGGTTGCTTTTCATCACCATCAATGATTGGTCTGCTCTTAGTAACCTGTCAGGACAGACAAACAAGGGATATAAGGCATGCACACACGGTTTAGATAAGATTGAAGGTACATATTTGCATAAATGCAAGAAGGTTGTGTACCTGGCGAACTGACGATTTCTTCTGACCAATCATCCCGTAAGAAAGAAAGGCAAGCATTTCAAAGGTGTGGCAGATCACCAGAAGAAGCCTGAACTCCTTGCTGGTGATGATGTATTTTGTATGGTCAAGGACATATAAGTAATCTTTGGAAAGGGTCCCGGCGGTCAATCAGTTCCGAACGACGTCTCTACCGGACACACACCCATGTGGAAGAAGAAATCTATATTTTGGGAGTTGCCATATTGAAAAGTCCTACGTGTACGCTCTTCAATCGACGTGATGCACATGACGAAGAATCTTTGCATGAACCTGCTAGGATTCCTAGGCGTGTATGGAAGACAAAAGATACACCAGAAGCACGGGAGGACCAGCAAATTATGAAAGACCCAAAGAACATGCATTCACAAAACAAGACGGATAAAGGACGTCACTTAAGTTGTGCCAGTTATGCTCTTACCAAAGCAGAGAAGGAAATCTTTTTTGAAGTCCTTTCAGTATCAAGGTGCCGCCTGGCTTCTCATCTAATATAAAGGGGATAATAAACATGGCAGAGAAAAGTTCCAAAACCTGAAGTCTCATGACTGTCACGTGATTATGACGCAGTTGCTTCCGATTGCATTGAGGGGGCTTCTACCGGAAAATGTTCGAGTACCCATTGTGCATTCCTTAATGCAATATCTCAGAAGGTAATCAATCCAGATATTCTGCCAAGGTTACAGAAGGATGTGGTACAATGTCTTGTTAGTTTTGAGTTGGTGTTCCCACCATCCTTCTTCAATATTATGACGCATCTCCTGGTTCACCTAGTGGAAGAGATTGCCATTCTCGGTCATGTATTTCTACACAATATGTTCCCCTTTGATAGGTTCATGGGAGTCTTAAATAAGTATGTTCATAACCGTGATAGACCAGAAGGAAGCATCTCCAAGGGATATGGAACAGAGGAGGTCATTGAGTTTTGTGTTGACTTTATTCCTGACCTTAAGCCGATTGGTGTTCCTGACTCGCGGCATGAGGGAAGACTAAGTGGAAAAGGCACGTTGGGAAAGAAAGCAATGATAAGTAGGGACGGGGATTCTTTCACTAAAGCACACTACACAGTTCTACATGATTCCACCTTGGCAGCTCTGTATATTGAGGAACACAAGAATATTGTACGCTCCAAAAACCCGGGGAAGCCTGACTCATGGATTAAGATGAACACATGAAGTCTTTCGGAGGTTGGATGCGGACACATCTCTTGAATGACACCACTGTTGGAGATCAGCTATACTTGTTGGCCGCGTCACCATCTTCTACTATATTGAATTTCCAAGGGTACAAAATAAATGGGAATACATTCTACACGATCGCCCAAGATAAAAAGAACACCAACCAAAACAGTGGTGTCCGCTTTGATGAAACAGACGAGAATGGGAAAAAGGACACATACTATGGTTACATAGAGGAGATATGGGAACTTGACTATGGAGTCTCTTTTAGGGTCCCTTTGTTTCGCTGCAAATGGGTCAACCTGAATGGAGAAGGGGTAAAGATAGACCAGTTGTACGGAATGACAACAGTGGATCTCAACAATCTTGGTTACAGATATGAACCATTTGTCCTAGCCAATGATGTGTATCAGGTTTTCTATGTGAAGGACATGTCCTCCAGACCGAAAAAAGAAAAAATAAGCAAACAAATACATCATATGATGAGCCAAAGAGTCACATAGTTCTTTCAGGGAAAATAAACATCGTGGGAATCGAGGACAAGACAGACATGTCAGAAGATTATAATAAGTTTGATGAAATTCCGCCTCTCACAGTGAAAACTGACCCAAGCATTCCGTTAAGTAAATAAGATGCGCCATGGTTACGTCTGAAGCAATCATAAGGAAGGACATATGCCAAGAATTTCATGCTCATATTATGTACCTCTAGTTCATGTCTGGCCGGTCGGCCACATATTGTGAACCTAAATGCCATGAGACATGATAGCTCATTTTGTAAAGGATATTTTATGAGTTTTGCAATTTTCCAAGTTAAATAAATGTATTGAGTGTTAGTCCCAGTTTGTGGCTAGACCGGTACTATAGGGGGGCCTTTAATCCCGATTTTGTAGTATCAGTTTTTAATATTAATAAATGTCTTGACTCTTGAGTGTTAGTCCCGTTTTGTGGCTGGACCGGGACTAAAGGGGGGCCTTTAGTCCCGATTCGTAGAACGACTTTCCCGAATTATGAAGAAGCTGTCCCAATTCGTACTTACCATTAAGATCTGATCTCCAAACGCGCGTGGTCACATATTAGGGAGTGCCTCTATGACCAGTTTCTTGGAGATGCCGGAGGACTGGGCTCCGGCGGCATCTCCCTGAAACTGGCCGTAGTGGTGTCCCTGCTGTCGCACACCATCTTGCGGCTTGTAACTTCTCTAACTAGATCAGTAAGCCTGAGAGCTAACTAATTTCACATATTAGGGAGTGCCTCTATGGCTAGCTTGTTGGATATGCCGGAGGACTGGGCTCTGGCGGCATCTCCCTCAAGTTGGCCGTAGTGGTGTCCCTACTCTCACAAACCATCGATCTTGGAGATGCCTCAAACTTGCTGGAGGACTGGACTCACAAGGATGCCTATTTATAGTATAAGCAGCTCGGCATAGTGTCGACACTCACGACATAATGTCGATACTCACCCCTATCATTAGTGCTCACTCGTGTTTTGTCCCGGTTGGTGTCTCCAACCGGGACTAAAGGTTCAACTTTAGTCATGGTTTGCGACACCATCTGGGACAAGGTACAAGACGCACGACATAATGTCGACACTCACCCCTATCATTAGTGCTGCCTGGCCCAGTCTGCCGCAATCTCTTCAGTCGCGGTTGGTTTCTCCAACCGGGACTAAACATGAACCCTCTATATATAGGCATTTCCCTCTATTTATAGGCCTTTTCCTCTATTTATAGGCTGCTCAATCACCCGAGCGAACTCACAAGAATACAACAATATCTTCATATTTAGTCCCGGGACTAGGTAACACTCAAGACATTTATATTAATATTAAAAACCGGGACAAATCGGGGCTAGCTAACACTCAGGACTAAAGCCGCCCCCTTTAGTCATAATCATGCCTAGTCCTATAGTACGCAGCTTCAGGGTCTTCTTCGTCATCGTCATCATCATCATCGTCACCTGCCACTCCAGGGATCCTTAGCCCAACCATGGCATTGTCACATCCCAAGATTTCCAAATCTTGTAATGTGAAAAAAATGAATAAAATAAAACTTTGTTGATTTTCAGGGTGAGAAGAAACTTTTGAATCCAATTGGAAACTTTCAAAACCTATTTGGATCAAATAGAATCCTAAAGGTATTTAAAAAGATAAATAAACAATAAAGCTAAAAATATTTGAAATTACTATTTTTGAATCTTTTATTAAAAAGATTTGGTTTTCAAATGAAAAGGTAGAAGTATAAATAAGGATTATTTTATAGAGCCAAATTAAACCTTGGCCAAGCTTTTGAAATAAAACATTTTGTTTTGATCAAAAGAATAAAGATTTATTTAAAGAAAATAATAGGGATTTATTAATACCCAATTTTGTTAAAGTAAAGACTTTCCCTTTTTAATAAAACATTAAAACTTATTTATTTATTTTAAACAAGTTTTCCAAGTATCCTTTATTTTCAAATAAAACCTACTGATTTGGTTTTGATAATATTTAGATTTCAAAAAGGAGTTTTGAATAAATCAAAATCTATTTGATTTATTAACTAAGGTTCATTTTATTTAATTATAAATGGACCCTAAAATAAAAATATTATTTTGGTCTTTGGACTTTGGTTTATGTTGTTAAACAGAACCAAAATATATTGCAAATTTTGGTGAAAGTTTGATGTGAATTGTTGTGAGTGTTTGAATAGTTGTTTGAATTTCAAAACAGAAAATAGAAATAGAAAAAGATAAAGATATTGGAAAGAAAAAAATAGAAACAAACCTGGCCCAACTGAGCCTGGCCCAACTTAAGCCCAGTTAGCCCACTCCCTCTCTCCCCGAAGAAAACGTTCCGCACCTGTTAACTAACCCGCAGACAATCGACCGGTGGCCCTCTTCCCTCTCTCCCCACCCATCGACAGGACCCCACACCACTGTTCATCGTCTTCAAACCGCGCTGAATCCTCCTCGCCGTTTCCTGTCCTTTACTCCGGCGATCAATTCGCGCTGTTAACGGCCATTACTCCCCCTGCGACCACGCTGTTTTAAACGCCCGCGTCTTACCTCTCTTTTCCCCCCAGACAACTCTCTTCCTCCGCCCCCAGGCCGTCGTAATTTCGAGCCGCGCTCTCACTGCTCCGGCGAGCTCCGCAACCAATTCCGGCCAGCAGACACCGCCCCTTGCCTCCCCAAGCACACGGGCACATTCCCCAGACCTAGGCGCTTCTCCATATGCCTTCCATTCACTCGCGGGCGCCCCAAAACGTCGGCAACCACCTCGACTGAGCGCCGCCGCGTCTGCTTCCTTCTCCGGCAACCTCTCCTGGTAAGCCAGACCACCCCGAGCTCTCTCTATCATACTCGCGTGAACCCCAGGACTGCCCGCGTCTAACGTGTCCTCGTTTTGCTTCGGAGTGAACCACAGCGTCGCCCCCGACAACGACCAGAGCCGCCTGACGCCGTTCCCCACTCCGGCGAGCAATCTCCATCACGTCTGAGCGCCCCTCGCCAGACCAGCACCACCTCGAGCTTCACCTCGACCTCGCGAGCACGGTGAGACCTTCCTCTACCTTCTTTGCTTCCTGTAACCACCGTTAGCTCATCGTCCGACCGTGCGCCGCCGCTCACCGCCGTCAGCGCGCTCGTGTTTGGTCAAGTCAACCAGCACCGTTAGATTTCCATCTGGCGGCCACGATAGATTCATTTAACGAAAAGGTACGGGCTAGTCTGAGTCGTGCGATCTGTTTAGATCCAACGCCTCGCAGAGCGCAATCCGCGCGAACCGGTACCGCCCAATAAGAACACGACGCGTGGTCAGTCTGTGTTTTAAAACAAATTTTGAATCTGATTTAGATGCAGATTTGAAAACTTTGTAACTTTTGATTCACCACACGTCCAGAATTTACAAACTTTATATCAATAGAATCAGTGAGACAAGCCCTAGCCAACCATGCAATTTGTTTAGTAAAAGTTTATGTTAGATTGTTTGTTTTTGCAGAAACATTTGTATGATTGTTTAGGTTATAAAAAAATTATTCCAAAATGTTTTTGAGAATGAAATCTTGGCAAATTGGTTTGTGGTGAACCTACTGACCCTAGGAACCAACCCATGAATTTAAAAATGTATTTTGAAAAGATTAGGATGGATTAATTGAATTAGCCCATTTCTAGCCAAATAAAAATATTGATTTTGCTATGAAAATGATTTTGGAGTAAAACTTTCGGAAATTGTTTTAAATCAGACCTACTGACCCTAAACACCAAGTTTTGTGAATTAATAACTTATTTGGTGAACATTATAAAAATTGTTGCTTTGCCAAAAGCATTTTCACCACATGAAATAATGATTGGATTAAAAAATGGTTTATAGATAAAACCCTTTTGCAAATGACTTTACCACTTTGGAAAATGACCACTTTGAACCTTACAAAGTTTAGAGCCTAGTATAAACCACCTTTGCAAATAAAACTATCTTTTGCATGCTTGCATGCATGACTTAGTTCCTATGACTATATGTGTGATGTTTTGTTTGATTGGTTATTGGTTGGAATGCTAGTTGATATTGTGTTTGCTTGATTGATTTGTAGTGAAGTTAGAAAAGTGTCAAACTAGCAAGATCAAGAAGTGAACCAAAATTCCCTACCAAAAAGGCAAGTGACACTATCATCTAAAGTCCTACTATTTTCATTATACTTAGTGGATTTTGAAACATGCATGAAAATAATTTCTATACTTATGCTATGCTAAATCCTAATAGGATACCTTATATATTCCTTAGTGAAAACAATGTAGTTGTAAAATGCTTAGCCATGCAACATATTTTGAGAAGATATACATGTTGAGATTTTATAAAGATAAGAAAAGACTTGTGTTTTATATAATAAAACAAGTACTCAATGAACCACCTGGGTGGACAATGATACTCAAGTTTTGGACAAGGTGGCAACAAAAGGAACCATGTCGATGGCAATCTCTTTGTGTTGTGCACCAAAAGAAAAACCACCCAGGGACTTAGAGATTGAACATGTTTCTCCAACTGTGGCTTTCGTGTACAGCCACATGCTATTATGGCTCTGGCTTAGTCAACTACATTGGGAAGACCCATGCATTGTCTTCAGGTTAACTGAAAATGAGGGAACTCGAAACCCTACATGGGTGCCTGAAGACAAGCTAGCAATGGTGTATGGGAGGACCCTCTGGAAAGACTTCGTTACATTCTCAATCTGCCAGTACTTATCCAGCGGCCACTGGTGGCAACAAGATGAGATTGTGTCATGTGGGTAAAGTGTACAACTTCTGCAGAAGATAAAAATTCTAAGTTCTTAGCCGTGTCCCCGGTTATGGACAATACTGAGCAACTAAAGCTTGAAGCTATGGGAAATCTCGACATTCCAATTTCTAAAAGAAAAACATTAAAGAGACAACAAAAGACTTGAAGCACTTGGGGGTACCAAGGATCTCAAGAGATTTGGATAAAAACTTGAAGCACTTGGGGGTACCAAGGAGCTCAAGAGATTTGGATAAAAACTTGAAGCACTTGGGGGTACCAAGGAGCTCAAGAGATTTGGATAAAAACTTGAAGCACTTGGGGATTTACCAAGGAGCTCAAGATATTTTGACAAAGACAAGAAACACTTGGGGATTTACCAAGGAGTTCAGAAAGATTTGACAAGAGATCAAAACTGTTTTTGAAAAGATAGGATAAATTATTGCTTTCTGCAAATGAGCCTAAAACCCTACTTAGCCAAATATGCATGTAATGATAGGATCCACTTATATTCTACATAGTAGTGAAACTTGCCAATACAATTCAAATGTATTGACCCTTGTGGCTGTAACTTGTTATGTTGCAGGTTTGTTTGATATTAGTGAAGTTGATTGATTAGGATTACAAGTCTACAACCAACATGTTTGCCTGTGGCACTTTGAAGATGAAGGACCCCATGCTTATAGATTTTCTGCTGCAATGTAATGCAATAGCCAAGGAGCTATGTAAGATGTAATAAAATTATGTTATTCCTGGTTATAAAGTTATATTATGACCTTTGTTTCTTGATATTACATCTTAACTGTGGATGGTAGCTATTGATCCAGGGACTAGCATTGTAAACACAGGGATCTCTACCTTATTAAAGGTTGGGACCTCTACAGATGGTATCAGAGCATTGTGTTGCCTGTAGGATTTGTAAACCTAGGATTGGACAAACCCCCTTAGAAAAATAGGAGTTGTATTTGTTCCAAAACTTATTTACAAACAAATCTTGTAAACTCTTTCCTTAACCATTTTGGTTTTGATTCTACATCTCTTCTATTTCAACTTGATGGAAAAACCTACCCCATGGCCAAATACTTCACCATATGCAAAGGACATCTTCAACTCTAATGACTTCAACATCTTCAACTCTAATGACTTCAACATCTTCAACTATAATGACTTCAACTTCTTCAACTCTAATGACTTCAACATCTTCAGCATATTCACCAAGGACTTCAATCTTGGATATCACTAAGGATAAGTGAGACAAGAAATCTTGCTCAAGATTTGGAGACTTAGGAAACACAACATAGAAGTAGACACATCACTTGAAGTTTTTGTGACCAAGAATTTTTCCTAAGGAAACCATGATCTCATGCAAGAAGAATCAACCAAGAAGGATGGAAAGATCATAAGTGAACCATATAGATGGACCACCATATTTTGTTTAAGACAAACCCACCAACTTATGTGGTGTAACAAAAGTATTTTTGGTTTCCTAAGTATGTGCTTGAACTTCATTGTTTGAGTGAAAAGTTTGTTTGTGATTGATTGCACCTAGTTTGTGTGAATTGTGATGTGTGTGATTAGAATTATTTCCTTAGAAATACTTTGCCTATTCTAATCTCAAATTCAACCCAAACAGATGACTACTCCAAGAGACTCCAACATCAAGGTTGATGACAACAACAACACCAACCAAGAGGACAACATGGAGGAACTCATAGCAACCCAAAACCAGTTGAACCAAATGACAGCTCAGTTCATAGCCAACACCAGTGGGGAAGATCCAACCCTGCAAAAGTTTTTGGAAGACCAAGCCCAAATGTTGCATAAGGTGACAGACCAAATGCTCAACATGGAAAGCAACTTCAAGGATGACAAGGATGTTATTCTAAAAGGAGAAAAAGCTTGCAATATTTGTGGAGACAAGGATCACACTTCCAAGGAGCATGATATCAATGCCCTAACTGTGAGGAGAAACATCCAGTTGGCCAATGTCTCACCTCTCAAGCTACTTGCTACCTATGTGAAGGAAACAACCATGTCCCTATCCAATGCCCCATCTACTCCATTGTTGAACAAAGGAAACAAGATGGAGTGCAACAAATGATTGCAAAATATCAAGAAGGATCCAAGTCTACCAAGAAGAATGATGACAAAGGAAAAGCTCCACTTATACCTTCATGCAATACAACCCAATTCAAAGGACCAAATAAGAGGCATATGAATTATCCAAAGAGCAATAGAAGGTCCAAGAAACAAGTAGACATTCCTACCTACCAGATAACATATGAACAACATGAACTAGATGCACTCCTAGCTTTGGAGAAGCCCAAAAAGAAAAAGAAGGACAAAAGCCATGTGCAATGTCATCATTGTAAAGAAATGGGACACTATTCCAGTGAATGTCCAGAGAAACAGAAGTATAAAGAGATTGTCCAAGTATGGTGCAAAAACTTCAAAGAGCTAGGTCATTAGGCAACAACTTGTCCACAAGAGACACGTGAAGAACTCAAACTTATCATATGTTTCAATTGCAAAAACCCAGGACATTATGCAAGCAATTGTCCAGAAAAGATGAAGAATAAGATAAACAAGCCTATGAAGGATCTCAGCGTTGTCACATGTGTCAAGTGTGGAAACAAAGGACACCATGCAGATGTTTGCCCAGAGAAGTTTCCCCAAGACCCCAAACAAGCCAGTATGTAATTTAGTTGGAAAATTTTTAAGGGTGGTAGTACCCTAGATGCTTTGAGCCAACTTTTAACCCTAGCCTTCCCAAATCTCGGAACGAGATTTATTTTAAGGGTGGTAGCCTGTCACATCCCAAGATTTCCAAATCTTGTAATGTGAAAAAAAGTGAATAAAATAAAACTTTGTTGATTTTCAGGGTGAGAAGAAACTTTTGAATCCAATTGGAAACTTTCAAAACCTATTTGGATCAAATAGAATCCTAAAGCTATTTAAAAAGATAAATAAACAATAAAGCTAAAAATATTTGAAATTACTATTTTTGAATCTTTTAATAAAAAGATTTGGTTTTCAAATGAAAAGGTAGAAGTATAAATAAGGATTATTTTATAGAGCCAAATTAAACCTTGGCCAAGCTTTTGGAATAAAACATTTTGTTTTGATCAAAAGAATAAAGATTTATTTAAAGAAAATAATAGGGATTTATTAATACCCAATTTTGTTAAAGTAAAGACTTTCCCTTTTTAATAAAACATTAAAACTTATTTATTTATTTTAAACAAGTTTTCCAAGTATCCTTTATTTTCAAATAAAACCTACTGATTTGGTTTTGATAATATTTAGATTTCAAAATGGAGTTTTGAATAAATCAAAATCTATTTGATTTATTAACTAAGGTCCATTTTATTTAATTATAAATGGACCCTAAAATAAAAATATTATTTTGGTCTTTGGACTTTGGTTTATGTTGTTAAATAGAACCAAATTCAATTGCAAAGTTTGGTGAAACTTTGATGTGAATTGTTGTGAGTGTTTGAATAGTTGTTTGAATTTCAAAACAGAAAATAGAAATAGAAAAAGATAAAGATATTGGAAAGAAAAAAATAGAAACACACCTGACCCAACTGAGCCTGGCCCAACTTAAGCCCAGTTAGCCCACTCCCTCTCTCCCCGAAGAAAATGTTTCGCACTTTTAATCGACCACAGACAACGGTGGCCCTCTTCCCTCTCTCTCTCCCCACGACGGCTGTGACCCCACACCACTGTTCGCTCTTCAAACCGCTACTGAATCCTCCTCGCCGTTTCATCCTTTACTCGGCGATCAATTCAGCATTCGCCATTACTCCCCCTGCGACCACGCTGTTTCAAAACGCCCGCGTCTTACCTCTCTTCCCTCCCCAGACAGCTCTCTTCCTCCGCCCCCAGGCCGTCGTAATTTCGAGCCGCGCTCTCACTGCTCCGGCGAGCTCCGCAACCAATTCCGGCCAGCAGACACCGCCCCTTGCCTCCCCAAGCACACGGGCACATTCCCCATACCTAGGCGCTTCTCCCTGTGCCTTCCATTCACTCATGGCGCCCAGGCGTCAGAACCACCTTGTTGGCGCTTGTCCGCTTCCTTCTCCGGCAACCTCTCCTGGTAAGCCAGACCACCCCGAGCTCTCTCTATCATACTCGCATGAACCCCATGACTGCCCATGTCTAACCGTGTCCTCGTTTTGCTTCGGAGTGAACCACAACGTCGCCCCCGACAACGACCAGAGCCACCTGACGCCGTTCCCCACTCCGGCGAGCAATCTCCATCACGTCGAGCTTCACCTCGAGCTTCACCTCGACCTCGCGAGCACGGTGAGACCTTCCTCTGCCTTCTTTGCTTCCTGTAACCGCCGTTAGCTCATCGTCCGACCGTGCGCCGCCGCTCACCGCCGTCAGCGTCGCTCGTGTTTGGTCAAGTCAACCAGCACTGTTAGATTTCCATCTGGCGGCCACGATAGATTCATTTAACGAAAAGGTACGGGCTAGTCTGAGCCGTGCGATCTGTTTAGATCCAACGCCCCGCAGAGCGCAATCCGCGCGAACCGGTACCTCCCAATAAGAATACGACGCGTGGCCAGTCTGTGTTTTAAAACAAATTTTGAATCTGATTTAGATGCAGATTTGAAAACCTTGTAACTTTTGATCCACACGTACAAAATTTACAAACTTTATATCAATGGAATCAGTGAGACAAGCCGCCAACCATGCAATTTGTTTAGTAAAAGTTTCTGTTAGATTGTTTGTTTTTGCAGAAACATTTGTATGCTTGTTTAGGTTATAAAAAAATTATTCCAAAATGTTTTTGAGATTGAAATCTTGGCAAATTGGTTTGTGGTGAACCTACTGACACTAGGAACCAACCCATGAATTTAAAAATGTATTTTGAAAAGATTAGGATGGATTAATTGAATTAGCCCATTTCTAGCCAAATAAAAATATTGATTTTGCTATGAAAATGATTTTGGAGTAAAACTTTGGGAAATTGTTTTAAATCAAACCTATTGACCCTAAACACCAAGTTTTGTGAATTAACAACTTAATTGGTGAACATTATAAAAATTGTTGCTTTGCCAAAAGCATTTTCACCACATGAAATAATGATTGGATTTAAAAATGGTTTATAGATAAAACCCTTTTGAAAATGACTTTACCACTTTGGAAAATGACCACTTTGAACCTTACAAAGTTTAGAGCCTAGTATAAACCACCTTTGCAAATAAAACTATCTTTTGCATGCTTGCATGCATGACTTAGTTCCTATGACTATATGTGTGATGTTTTGTTTGATTGGTTATTGGTTGGAATGCTAGTTGATATTGTGTTTGCTTGATTGATTTGTAGTGAAGTTAGAAAAGTGTGAAACTAGCAAGATCAAGAAGTGAACCAACATTCCCTACCAAAAAGGCAAGTGACACTATCATCTAAAGTCCTACTATTTTCATTATACTTAGTGGATTTTGAAACATGCATGAAAATAATTTCTATACTTATGCTATGCTAAATCCTAATAGTATACCTTATATATTCCTTAGTGAAAACAATGTAGTTGTAAAATGCTTAGCCATGCAACATATTTTGAGAAGAGATACATGTTGAGATTTTATAAAGATGAGAAAAGACTTGTGTTTTATATAATAAAACAAGTACTCAATGAACCACCTGGGTGGACAAGGATACTCAAGTTTTGGACAAGGTGGCAACAAAAGGAACCATGTCGATGGCAATATCTTTGTGTTGTGCACCAAAAGAAAAACCACCCAGTGACTTAGAGATTGAACATGTTTCTCCAACTGTGGCTTTCGTGTACAGCCACATGCTATTATGGCTCTGGCTTAGTCAACTACACTGGGAAGACCCATGCATTGTCTTCAGGTTAACTGAAAATGAGGGAACTCGAAACCCTACTTGGGTGCCTGAAGACAAGCTAGCAATGGTGTATGGGAGGACCCTCTGGAAAGACTTCGTCACATTCTCAATCTGCCAGTACTCCATCTTGGTGAGTACTTATACAGCGGCCACTGGTGGCAACAAGATGAGAGTGTGTCATGTGGGTAAAGTGTACAACTTCTGCAGAAGATAAAAATTCTAAGTACTTAGCCGTGTCCCCGGTTATGGACAATACTGAGCAACTAAAGCTTGAAGCTATGGGAAATATCGACATTCCAATTTCTAAAAGAAAAAATTTAAAGAGACAAAAAAAGACTTGAAGCACTTGGGGGTACCAAGGAGCTCAAGAGATTTGGATAAAAACTTGAAGCACTTGGGGGTACCAAGGAGCTCAAGAGATTTGGATAAAAACTTGAAGCACTTGGGGGTACCAAGGAGCTCAAGAGATTTGGATAAAAACTTGAAGCACTTGGGGATTTACCAAGGAGCTCAAGAGATTTTGACAAAGACAAGAAACACTTGGGGATTTACCAAGGAGTTCAGAAAGATTTGACAAGATATCAAAACTGTTTTTGAAAAGATAGGATAAATTATTGCTTTCTGCAAATGAGCCTAAAACCCTACTTAGCCAAATATGAATGTAATGATAGGATCCACTTATATTCTACATAGTAGTGAAACTTGCCAATACAATTCAAATGTATTGACCCTTGTGGCTGTAACTTGTTATGTTGCAGGTTTGTTTGATATTAGTGAAGTTGATTGATTAGGATTACAAGTCTACAACCAACATGTTTGCCTGTGGAACTTTGAAGATGAAGGACCCCATGCTTATAGATTTTCTGTTGTAATGTAATGTAATAGCCAAGGAGATATGTAAGATGTAATAAAATTATGTTATTCCTGGTTATAAAGTTATATTATGACCTTTGTTTCTTGATATTACATCTTAACTGTGGATGCTAGCTATTGATACAGGGACTAGCATTGTAAACACAGGGATCTCTACCTTATTAAAGGTTGGGACCTCTACAGGCATATACCGAGGGAACCTGCCACTCCGGCCTCGGATTCACGGCGGGAGAAGGAGGGGTCTCCTGGAAGACAATGCTGCTAGCGCCGGGAGGGGGAGGGGCCTTCTTGTGGCTCTGTGGCGGGTGGACTTGTGGGCACCACAGGCGAGGATGGTCTCCCCCTGCGATGTAGCGCATCACACCGATGATAGTATGGTTCGCCCACCATAGACGGCAGCCGGCTTCGTTGTGGTTCACCAGGGGCGGGACATCACCCTCGTACCTGGCGAGCTCCCTTTCCCGCCGGTTAGCAAAGAAGGCATTCCAGGTGTCGTAGTTGTCGGGATCCCACTATGGATCCATCCGCTGCTCCGGCGTGAGCTCGTGGTAGAAGTGGTTCATGATGGCCACCTGGCGTGCGGAACCTTGAGGAACAGGAGGGACAGGAACCCCTCCGGCCAAGATCCAAATGCCGGTAGCCAGCAAGGGTAGCTGGAGGCGCACAGCGCCTCGGTCTCCTCGAGGGTCAGAATGGCCCAGTAGGTGTTGTCCACTGTTGTGAGAGAGGAAGGTGTGGATGTGTGGATAGCCATGGCGTGATCGGCCGAGATATAGAGGGAAAGGGCGGGAAAACTTGGCGGGAAGAGATGGGAAATGGCGGGAAATATATTTAGTCCCGGTTAGTGACTACAACCGGGAGTAAATGGATATTATATTAAGATTCTTTATATTTTTATGTCTGCCAAAACGGTAGGAACCGGGAATAAATATCTTTATGTCTGCCGAATCAGCTCGTGATTTTTTAAAAAAATCATTTTTAGACTCGTAATATGTGGTTTCTTCAGAGATCCAATGCAAGTTCTAAAGATGCTCGTCCCCTATCTTCATGCACGCAGGTTCGACCTTAGTTCGAAAAGGGAAAATTCAAAACGGGCATAAAAATTCAAAAAAATGTCCGAACAATATAAATCTTTCGCGTGGTGTCATATTATGTAACATGGTTGCAAGGAAAAATACCAGACTTGATATATTGATCATGTCTCGAAAAAACTTTCACAAAATGACCTATCATGTTCGAGGTTTCATGGCTTTCGGTCCAAATGACCGATGTTATGTGCTGAATCGCGGCATAGTTTGTGATACTGTGCCCATATTATGCATGCATATGAACATTGGGATGGAGAACAATGTTGTAGGAGGAAGTTTTCCTTTTCGTCGTACGGAAAATCCATTTTCCATTTTTCGAGCGCAAAAAACGGGTCGTTTGTGAAGCAACAACCAAAATGTTGTTTCAGAATACTACCGTCCCATTTTTCTAAAATACTAGACCACCTTACATGGACTATATCCCAACCGGGAGATCTCAAAACTTTTCGTCCATCCCGGGTAAAAAGAACAAATGTCTGACGAAACAGTAGGAAGTGGGTCCGGTTTAAACTACAGGTACATGATCTAACGCCCGTGATTTTTTGAAAAAATCATTTTTAGACTCGCAATATTTGGTTTCTTCAGAGATCCAATGCAAGTTGTAACGATGCTCGTCCC
The DNA here is from genome assembly GCA_030063025.1 of Avena longiglumis. Classification (NCBI taxonomy): domain Eukaryota; kingdom Viridiplantae; phylum Streptophyta; class Magnoliopsida; order Poales; family Poaceae; genus Avena; species Avena longiglumis. The sequence goes on along the minus strand of CP125974.1, from coordinate 5,866,120 downwards.
ATATCTTCATGTACGCTGGTTCGACCTTAGTTCAAAAAGGGAAAAAATTCAAAACGGGCATAAAAATTCAAAAAAATGTCCGAACAATATAAATCCTTCGCGTGGTGTCATATTATGTGACATGGTTGCAAGGAAAAATACCAGACTTGGTATATTGATCATGTCTCGAAAAAATCTTCACAAATTGACCTATCATGTTCAAGGTTTCATGGTTTTTGGTCCAAATGACCGATGTTATGTGCTGAATCGCGGCATAGTTTGTGATACCGTGCCTATATTATGCATGCATGTGGACATTGGAATGGAGAACAATGTTGCATGAGGAAGTTTTCCTTTTCGTCGCACAGAAAAGTCATTTTCCATTTTCCGAGCGCAGAAAACGGGTTGTTTTGTGAAGCAACCACCAAAATGTTGTTTCAGAATGCTACCGTCCCATTTTCTAAAATACTAGACCACCTTACATGGACTATATCCCAACCGGGAGATCTCAAAACTTTCTGTCCATCCTAGGTAAAAAGGACAAATATCACTTGAATCGGTACGAAGTGGGTCCGGTTTGTACTACAGGTACATGATCTAACGCCCGTGATTTTTTGAAAAAATCATTTTTAGACTCTCAATATGTGGTTTCTTCAGAGATCCAATGCAAATTCTAACGATGCTCGTCCCCTATCTTCATGCACGCCGGTTCTGCCTTAGTTCGAAAAGGGAAAAATTCAAAATGGGCATAAGAAATTCAAAAAAATGGTTAATAGTTTAAATGGTTACCTTAATTATTTTTAAAAACAGAAAATGGTTTTGAATTAGTTATTCAAATTCAAACACTTTTTATGTTTAAAGTTTTTCAATATTCCAAATTAATATGCAAAAAATATAAATTAATTCATTTTAAATTTAAAATGGTTAATAGTTTAAATGGTTACATTAATTATTTTTAAAAACAGAAAATGGTTTTGAATTAGTTATTCAAATTCAAACACTTCTTATGTTTAAAGTTTTTCAATATTCTGAATTAATATGCAAAAAATATAAGTTAATTCATATTTAATTTTAAATGATCAATAGTTTAAATGGTTACATTAATTATTTTTAAAAATAGAAAATGGTTTTGAATTAGTTATTCAAATTCAAACACTTTTTATGTTTAAAGTTTTTCAATATTCCAAATTAATATGCAAAAATATAAGTTAATTCATTTTTAATTTAAAATGGTTAATAGTTTAAATGGTTACATTAATTTTTAAAAACAGAAAATGGTTTTGAATTAGTTATTCAAATTCAAACACTTTTATGTTTAAAGTTTTTCAATATTCTAAATTAATTATTATTTAAAAACATTACAAATTTAAACCCCAAAATAAAAAATAAGGCGAGAACAGAGAGATAATTTGTGAAAAATTTAGAAACAGGACCTTTAGTCCCGTTTTCTGGATCCAACCGGGACTAAAGGCCCCCTGCGCGCCGCTTGGGCCCCCAAAACATGAAAAAATGGCTAATACGTCTCGGTTGGTGGCACCAACCATGACGTATGACCCTTTAGTCCCGGTTGCAGCCACCAACCGGGACAAAAGGTCCTTCCTTTATAACTGCGCGCGCCTCTTCTTCTTCCTCATCTCATTCATCGACGTGTGCACAAGAACCACCCATGACGCCGGTAGGCTGCCTGAGGGCTCGAGCACGTAAGAAGAGGGTTCGAGCACGCGCCTACATTGCCGCGCCTCCGTTGTCGTTGCCGCCCACGCACCGCACCTCTGTTGATGTGCCGTTGTTGCCGCGCAAGAAGAGGCCACCACCGCGCCGCCGTTGCCGCCCATGCGCCCGACCCGGTCGCCACTACCACCAAAGGTGCGCCGCCGCCCCCTCCTTTCCCTCCTCCCCTTCGCCGCGCGTCGGCATATGCATATGCAGTACATACGTATAGGTTAATTAGGTTAATTAGCTATAGGTTAATTAGGTTAATTAGTTATAGGTTAATTATGTTAATTAGCTATAGCTTAATATGTATATTATCATATTTTTTATATATTGTCATATGGTGTATATGTAGTATATGTATATGTATATTATCATATTTTGTATATGTATATGTATATTATCATATTTTGTATATGTATATGTATATTATCATATTTTGTATATACTATTTTTCTAATAGGAAATGAATAAATCTTATAAATTTAATAACTATTGTTTAATAATTCAGAAAAATATGCTTAATATATGAATTTTTCAGAAAAATAAAATGTACAACTTAAAACTATTACCATACATTATTATGTTAACTATTTAAATAATTATTATTTGATAAACATTTTATAAGTATTAATACTTTGAAAATTCATATTTTAATATTCATAAATGAGAAAAATATAAATTATATACCAAAATTTTGGTATAAATAATATACCAAAATAGTATACCTAAGTGACCCCTCTCATATGCATCCGAGGTTTCTTCGAACTAGGTTTTACACCCCTCGGAACTCCGGAATATTGATTTCTGTTGATTTTTATTATTGTAAATATTGTAAATTATTTTTTTATTATTGTGTATGTATATATTAGGGTTTCTCGAATTAGGGTTTATATCTCTCAACACCCTACCTAACTTTCTCCCTTAGCCTCTTTGACTTATCTGTTTTTCCACCTATGCAGAAAATATGGAACCACATGGCAGAGAAGAAGAAAAGGAAGAGTTGGTCTATGGTGTGATCCGCATGGAGGAAAATGTCGATGTATCAACGTTTTTGAACAACTCAGGTGAGGGTGATCCTCTTTTTGACGGAAGAGACGACTTCTTTGAGGAAGAAGGTGATGCCTTCCGTGAGGGAGAAGGTGATGCCTTCCGCGAGGGAGAAGGCGATGCCTTCTGTGATCGAGAAGACGACCGCTCCGGCGAGGTGCATGTATATAATTAATTCATGAATTAATCATCTGCTGTCTATATAGAAATATTAACAACGATCTTTTTTCTTTTAGCCCTCCTGATCGAACAAATATACTGAAAGGAGTAGACGAGGCCCAACCAATAAGTTGGAAGACCATGAGAGGTTCATGATTGAAGAAGTCGGTGACGACGGCAAACCGACGACTCCCCTTGTTGTCGCAAACAAATTTGTGGCACAATGCGGAGTAATCGTTAGGGACTTCGTCCCGATCACCATGCGAAATTGGAATAGGCCTATTGATGCGGAAGAGGGAACATCTTTATATGTCCCTAACATGGCCAAAGATTTACTGTGGAAGAGGTTAATGCTTAATTTCACCCTACCGAAGGTAGAGCTGGATCCAAATGTGGAGGATCCAGTTGAGGACGCCAAGCAACATGCCAAAGCCATGCAGATGAAGGTCAGGGAGTGGGCTTTGAAGAAGATGGCCTAGTGTTTCACCAACTGGAAGAAAATATTGCACCTTGACTATGTCGTGAAAGAGAAGACTCCGGATTTCGAGAAGATTCAATATCAGAAGTTAAGACCATTTTGGGCTGAGTTTGTGAATTACAAGACATCAGAAAAAGCTAAGAAAAATGTCTGAAACGAATAAGCTAAATGCTGCTAACAAGAAGTATCACCATACTATGGGGAAAGGTGGCTACCGGGCTGGCATTCCTAAGTGGAAGAAACTTGAGGATGAACTGCGTGCTAAGAAGATCATCCCAGAGAGAGACGATTGGATCGAACGTGCAAATAATTGGTTTTACGGGCATGGGGGCACGTTGGACTCACAAGGGAAGTGTATATATAACATAAGACATAAAGAAGACCCCTTCCTAATCGAGAATATAAGAAAAGCAGTAAAGGCTGTTGTAGATGGGGACTTCATTTCCGATAGAGAGAATGACGAGCTCACACTCACCCTTGGGAATAAGGAACATGATGGACGAACACGAGGCACAATAGGCTCCCAACCATGTAGCACTGGGTTTCCCGAAAAGAGGAAGAAATATCCTGATAGAAGCCGTAAGAGGATCAAGGACAAGGTGGAAGTTGAAGCAAATATTCAGGCAGAGCGGATGCATATAATCGAAGAACGAATAAAGCAACAACAAGATCAAATTAACACACTTAGCTAGCAAGGTACTACCGGCCCATCTCAGCAGCACATGGTGGTAGAACCTGCATTCGATGCTACCGGCCTATCGAATAATCGAAAAAGCAGTGTGGCTTCCACCGAGGTCCCGGGTGATGACAAAGACGATGACGATGGTGCACCGACGATGGCTCGTGTTGGCTACCCAGTGGATGATATCACACAGATGACACACTGCGAGCTACATGTCAAAGTTGTGAACATATCAATGAAGGTGGCGGTCGGCTATGCCTTACCAATTGGACCTGCACCAACTTACCATTGTCGTCCGGTTCCATAGGCCTACGCTGTTGTCGGGGTGGATGAAATCATGCCCACCTTTCAAGGTTTGAAGCTTGACTACCCTGCAGGTGAAGGGGATGTGAATGAACTGGGAGAAGCAACAAACGTCACCATTCTATGGCCAAAGGAATGTATTGTGCTTCCAAATCACACGCCAAGGCCATCTTCGTCGCCGCCTCACCCGTCTCCAACGCGGTCGTCGCCGCCGCGGTAGCCGTCTTCGTTGCCTCACCCATCTCCGTCGCCTCACCCGGCTCCGTCGTCTCACCCATCTCCGTCGCCTCACCAGTCTCCAGCGCAGCCGTCGCCGCCACGGCAGCCATCGCCGGCGCCTTAGGAAAAAAAGCGTAAGAGTACCATCGCTACTCTACGGAGTGGTAAGCGATCGTCGACACGTAAACATGAGCCTCTTCCAAAAGTACCAAAGGTTCCTCCCAATAGAGCTTATGAATGTACTGAAAAAGGATACTACGGCGATCGTCGAGGCGGAAACGACAGTGTTTTTCGCTAAGCCGAGGCGGCCGAAAGAGCCAGAGTTCCCCAGCACCGAAGAAGATAAAGCCCGAGTGTTCAAAATGCTAAAGGGCCTTCACCAACCCGAGCCAAAGCTGTCATCGGACTATAAGCGCTCTATTCTCAAGTCACATGCGACACAACAACTGTCGAAGAGTAGTACTGGTGCAAGCGGGAAATCTGTTGCCCAGCTCGGAGAACAAACAGAACAATCTTGCGCCCCTCTCAAGGTGATTTCCCATACCAATGTGGGGTCGAGCAAATATGCGGCCGAAGAGCAATATGATCCAGAGGTAGTTGCACTATACGGAGAAGCGGCCGCTGCTCAAGGTATGAGTATTGCCCACTACTTATCCCGGTTATAGTACTTCCCCGTGGGTGAAGTAGCATACAAATACCAGTATGGCAAACCTCTCGTCAAACCTGAGAAGTTAAAGAATCTTCCAACAAAAATGCGAATTGCATAACTGGTACATGCATGCCACAAAGGCCAGGGCTAACTGGATAATGCTGAGGGTTACAAAAAATCATTACGGGAAAGAAGTAGATGACATGATAGCCATTGAATTTGTTGAACTATTTCAATTATTCAATCAAGACGCCTTGGACAAATCGATCATCAGTGCCTATTATCTGTAAGTACTAATTTTATAATTGATTTAGTCTCTATCTATCTCACCTTGTTTATTGCATGTATATAATCATACTATAATATGCAGAATGAAGATTCTCGAATGCAGCAGAGGACAAATCTATGACATTGGGTTCGTTTCTCCCATATTGGGTTCATCAAGCTAATCTCAAAACAAAACCTCAGAATACGGAGGATATTGTACATGCGTTAAGGTTTCAAGAAACCAGAAGGGAAATACTATTTCCTTACAACTTTGAGTGAGTGTTATTGTCTTGTATACACTTTCTATTTCGCTTACTCGACATTAAGTGTATAATTGATGAGTTATGTATGCGCAGATTCCACTATATTATGTTAATCATTCAACCTGACAAAGGACGGGTACTAGTCATGGACTCGAAACATAAACTCCTTGAGACGTGGAAGGACATGCAGATGATTCTCCAGTGGTAATTCTAATCATTATGGCACTATATTGGCAACGTTCGTGAATTTCATGATATCAAGTAATTAATAACTTTTTTTATTCGTTTTCTTTGCTGGGCAGCGCTAGGAAACAGTTCACCAAGAAGGCTAGGGGTGTTTGGAAAAAGGAGCTTATATTTAAACCACTAGATGTAAGTACCACTAGCTATATCCGCGCATCTTTTTGATTCTAGTTTTGATACCATTATTATCATGCTTGATTATTATTTTGATTGAACTATGTTCTCGTAAAGTTCCTGACGCAGGGACCAGGGAACAATTTATGTGGATACTATGTTTGCGAGTTCATTCGTTAGATGTGTTGTGAGAAGGACAGAAATTTAGAGCAACTTAACGTACGTAAACAATTTTTATAGTTTTTTATTACCATCAAATTGTGTTTAGTTTCATTTATATAGGTTGACTCCCTTTTTAAATCAGCTCGAACGTCTACGGAACGGTCTTCTACCAAAGGATCGCCTACGAGCAATTCAGGAGGAATTGGCGGGATTCTTGAATGCAGAAGTCATAAACCCAAACGGAGAATACTATGCGGGTATATAGGCAATAGGGATTGTATAAAAAGCTTATTTTGTATGTATATATGTGCATGAAACCCGTGTATCGAATTTAATATGTTCGACACTTGGATCTCTATTGTCATGGTGATGTTGTGTAATATAATGGTTCCTTCATTGATGAGTGCAAAACATAAAATAAAAAAATAAAAATGAATTCTCTGCCGCGGCACAAAAAGTGGCCAAAATGCTGCCGCGGCAAAAAAAGTTTGCCAAAATGAATTCTCTGCCGCGGTAGAGAAATGTGCCAAATCTCTGCCACGGCAGAGGGTCATTTTTCCCGGTTCGTGTTACGAATCGGGACGGTTACTCCTCCCCCCTCACGCGGAGCAGCGGCCACGTGTACCATGTTTTGTCCCGGTTCATGAGCCAACCGGGACTAAAAGTTGGGGCTTTAGTCCCGGTTGCCCGGCCCCTCACAAACCGGGACGCTTAGAGCTATTTCCACTAGTGTCCCTCCGTTTCAAAATATAAGATGTTTTAGGTTTGTGAAGGTAATGTATCTAGACATCTTTTAGTGTGTAGGTTCATAGTAAACCTCTTCGAACCTACACAATAAAAGATGTCTAGATATATTATCTTCATAAAGCTAAAACATCTTATATTATAAAACGGAGGGAGTACTCAACATGACTGATATCCTTGAACCTAGCTACTAAAAGTTTTTCATCAAATCCTAACCAAAAACTTGCTTACCAGATACTTCAAGTATTTCGTTGCTTATTATTTGCTGATAATCTCTAACTGATTTAAGATGTTGACGTGCATGATTAATATTTTAACTAGTTTTACGATTTTATTCAATTAGATTGAATGTGCAATGTGATATATTTGTTTTTTTATTTACACATTAAGGAAGACTGTAATTTGTACAGATATTCGTTGCCGATGGCTTTATTCTACTATGGTTTAAGGGACACAGCGGCTTCGCATGCTATGATCTTTTCGAGCCTGACTCCGCTCTTCACCTTTTTCCTATCCATACTGCTTGGGTAAACAGATTCTCCTCTTAACGTAAAAGACTATAACTTGAAAGATCCACTGTAGATATTTTATCAATAGATCATTTTATCAATTTTGTTTCAATTGTATTTTTCCTCAACCTAATCAACTCATGCTTCTGATTTTTCCTAAACCTAATCAAGTCATTCTAGATGTGATCTGCAACAATATGACCTTCTTAACCATGTAGAAAGAACGATACCATCTTAATCTTTCTAAATATATACATGCTGAAGTTGGTGAACCTCATGAACAGACAATTAATTAGAACTACCTGGAACAAAACAAAAGAACCGCAAGACCAGAGATATGATTTTACATATTTTTGTACGAACTATTGTAAAGAATGAACAATATAGTTCAGTTACATATCTTACTAGATATTTCAAAATTACAAATCACATGATTTTGCAGAATGGAGAACTTGCACCTTCAATCCAAGGACGGCAGTGCAAAGGTGATAGGGGCATTGATCTGTTTTGGTGGGTCTTTGCTAATAATTAATTCTTTACAATGGAAAAGAACTGCATTGCTCCAGTCCAATTATAAGAGTGAGCCCTAAAGATTCTAATGGAGCTGCTGGAGGGCACCATTTGAGGGGCACCTTGCTGTTGTTGGGTAACTGTATCTGCTATGCATTTTGGTACCCGATACAGGTACACTCAGCAATAAATGGGTGTTTTTTGAAGTAGTTCGGTGTCTATTTCCCACATAAGCATATCGTAATATCAGTAGTTTATTCTTGTTTGCTTTAAATGTGTATTCTTTTACTGTTAATAATGCACAAATGTTAATAATCTAGGTGAAAGTTTTGAATGTGTATCCATGGAAACATTGGTCCTCAGTGCTGACCTGTGTTCTGGGTGGTGTGCAAACCATGGCTAACAATTGTTTACTCGGTAAGTATTTTTTTAGAATTTATTGATTTTAGTTTTTTGTGCAAAAACGGTGAGAATTATCGTAAATGACAAAGTGAAACGGGCTTTGAATGGATCTGATATGTAACCATCACTGTCCCTCGGGATGTTTGCTACTGTATCTCCACTTTCTTCCACCAGCTTCTTGTGTATTGGACTTCGTTTACACATAGTAGGACTGAGAATTAGGGCCATGTAGCATGTTTAGACCAGATACATGTTCTGGCTGCAAAGAGTTGGACAAAATCCACACTCGAGAATTAGTATTTACTACCGTGTGAATTTTCACTGTGACTACTTTTCACATTTTTGTAGATCAAGGTAATCTTACAATGCCACTACTTACTATAGCTAATATTATTGTCTCAAGCAAAAATCAAGCAATCAAATTATGGTAGTTTCAGTATAGCTACGGAAAAACTTGTTAGGAAAAATATTGCCTGATGAGTGTTAATAGTGTTTACTACCTTTATTCTATCTAGCAGAATCTATGGGCATATCATGGTTAAATTTAATTGTTAACAGACACAATTATTTAACAAATCGCCCGTGAGGACTTCCTATATGGTTGAAAACTATGAAACCACTACTTTTGACTTTTAAGCATTCAAAAAATATTCTGTATTTTGAACTCACTTTAAATGAATAGGCAATAAAGTGACAAAAAATTAACTCAATTGCCTGTGATTTGGTGCTGTAGGCTGCACTTGGCACAGCAGCCAAGTATTGGCTGAACCTATATGATGTTGAAAAGAGCGGCCCAGTTTTCCCACCAATGTTCAGAACCTTATCGATGGTCTTCACCATAATTTTGGGAACACTATTGCTAGGAGAAAGCCTCACGGTCGGGAGGTAAAAAGACTCCATTTTCTGGAAATGTAGATATTAAACAAGAGATTGGTTCTTATGATCTCGAGTTTACCTATACCTTTTGCACAGTGACATACTGTTTTTATGCCATAACATATATGCATTTTTGTTTTGTGACAATGTACTGGGTAGTGCTTTAGTTTTCGGTGGTCTATACATATACCTATATGGAAAGGCCAAGGAACAACACGCAAAGACGGCATCAGGCACAGCTCTGTGTATGTACCATATATGTATGTACAAGTGGCCTAAGGCTGTGATCGAATATCTAGATAAGACTAGAAGGAGATTCTTTTGACAAAGGGGAGATTCTGTAAAAAAAATGTGTCATATGGTTAAATGGGAGATTATCTATAAACCAAAAAAAAAGCTAGCTTAGGGATTAGAGATCTGGAATTGTAGCTCTCGTTGTATAAGTGGTGGTGGAAGGCAATGGTATGTGTGTGGTGAGTATTACTCTCGGGGGCGAGAGATGGGCCTAGAAAGTGGAAACTTCCCGCAATACTTCCATTTGATTGTAGTTACAGTAGCAGCTTTTTCTGGGTGTAAGCTTGAATTTTTGCTTGTTTTGAGAAGAATATTATTAAGTCACCTGTGAGACAATCTGTTGTTGCATTGCGCAGGGATGCAAAAGGAGGGGGACAAGGAGCTTATGGTGTCTGGTGCGGCTGCGTTACAGGCGGCTCTCCCCCTCAGAGGCGGAGCTAGGGGGGCAGGGGCCATCCCCCCCCCCCCCCTACCCCCCCATGCCATGGTTTAACAAGAAAAGTTTTATACCCAATGCTGGATTAGTGAGGAATTTTAGTGCAAAATTTCATGTTTGTCCCCCTCCCCCTAATCAAGGATTGACATGGCTGGCCCCCTCTAAACTTGAATCCTGCCTCCGCCGCTGCTCCCGCTGCACTCTGCCACCCAGCTTGATGAGGAGGGCGGCACCGGGATTTCCAAATGATCTTCCCAGGCTCAACATTTGGGGCTCTGTGCTAGCTCCGCAACTATGTGGGATGGTATTTTTCGTTTTTTGCACTGGGAGACGCTGAACTGCCTGTCCTGTTATCTTTGGTAGTGGAATCTGGAGTGAACTAGAGCTTGTTTATGGATCCAAAATTGCTACTTTTGGTTGGTGAGATCATGTTCTGAACATTGTCCTTTGTCGATAAGTGTAGTTAAGGATCAACAAGTGTGTCATTGCAATGCAATGCTATGGAAATGTCTGGGAGTGAGAAGAGATTAAGAGCTGAAAATGAGAATATTTGTGCTGATGGACGACCTGCTTGCCGGCTTGCAAGGGGTTGCACAACATGTGAGACAAATCAGAAATTGGGCCCACCCTTTATATGTATATGTGGGGTAAAGGATTTTTTTTTGGTAAAACATAATATATTAGGTCTGCAGGCCGCCTCATTAAAACCTTCCAGTCTCTTTCGGTACCCTGGTAAGGAAAAGGTGTGCGTCTGAAACTTGCAGCCTCACAATCAAACCATAGTTACATCGTTGGGTCGTCTTGGCTGGCGTATCCTAGAAATACTCGAGGCATATCGGCTTGCTTGCCCTTGATTAGTTTCCATATATTCTTTTGTTCGGTCAAGATCAAGAACGAGAGGTAGCTGCATAGGATACATATGCGACCTCAATTGGAGGTTTTCTTTGATATGCAGCAGGTCGCACCGCGGAGGTGCCAAATGCGCCAGATTGTACGAGGTTCATCACCCGGGTCTCTACTAAGACATTCGACACAACATTTAGTAGGTATTCATGTCATGTATAAGTGATTCCTTTTCAAAGCGCAAAAAAATATGGGATGGGCACGCGGAGCCGAAATATTAGCTTTTCGCCTGGCTTGTCCTGCACGACAAGCTGCTAATGGCCGACAACCTTGCCACAAGAGGTTGGGATCACGATCCAATCTGCGTGCTATGCCTCAACGTCCTCGAGACGGCTAGCCACTTGCTAAAAGACATCCGGCTCTGGGACAACAACGCCGGTGGAACCCAGGGCTAGGGGATACCCTCCATCTCGGACTGGTGGGACAACCTCATTGTTGGACATCCGGCTAATGAGCAGCGAAGAATCCGCGGGCATCTGCTTTACGTTCTTCGAAACGTTTGGGAAGAAAGAAATCAAAGGATCTTCACGGGAAAGCGTACAACTTATATTGAAGTCACGGAGATTGCTGGGGAGGACATCAGGCACCGGGCTCAGGCTTTCCTGGCAGTTGGGGAGGCCATTCCAGTTAAGCCAGATTAGAGTTTTTTTTCTTTGTTGTTTTTCTGCTTTTGTGGTCATTTTTCTGGCATGACCATGTGCATGCACCACCATCCTGTAAACCTTGTTAGAATTTTTCCTTGTTCTAAATGAAAACGCAGTGCTTCTGCCGGTTGCTCTCTAATAAAGTGATTCTGCTTATACTGAGAAGTGGTCATTCCTCACATGAAGGTTCGATAATGACTGTGACTTGTGATTATGTGGTCTTATTCAGACTTGCTCTACAGGTTCAAGGTTCAAAATAGTTGTTTATCAAAAGAATAATTCTAGCATTGGATTGTTGGATGAGAGAATTTGGAGACAATACAGTTGACCACACCCAAAATATTGAATTAGTTCATATCATGATATTTAGTACGCCAGTATGCTCTATAAACAAAAACAACATAAATAATATGATATGTCTAAAGCAACACCATTAATAGGTTGGCAAGTGTGATTCTATATATTTTTATTTGTTTTAATTTTAATATACACATCCATCTCAAATTAATTGACTTAACTTTGTCTAGATACACATATATACACGTGCATCTAGACAAAGTTGAGTTAGTTAATTTGGATATGGATAAATTGTTTTGGTGAAAAATAGTGTAATGTCTTGAATTAAAATTACAAAAGTTAATATACTTTCACACTTAGAATTTTTTATTACAATAAACATAGTTGCGATACCATAAGATAAAATTGTACAAGAAAACCCTAGATTAAATATTACCAACATGGCTACATGGGCTAATGATACGTCGGAAACGTATCTATAATTTTTGATATTCCATGCTTGTTTAGTATCTACTTTGTTTTGCTTTGTCTACACTTTGAGGTGTTTTTATATGTTTTTCTGAACTAACCTATCAACAAGATGTCACAGTATCAGTTGCCTGTTTTCTTCTGTTTTTGGTTCCAGAAAGGCAGAAAATCAATATTCACGGAATTGGATGGGACAAAAGCCAAAGTCAATATTTTACCGTGGGGAACATGGAGCATGAATATGAGACTGAGGGGGGCCATCAGGAGGCCACACCCCCTGGCCACGCGGCTGGGCCTAGCCCGCGCTTGGGGGGTGCGGCAGCCCTGACTGTCCCGTTGCATTGCCTCTTTGCCTATAAAGACCTCCCGATACAGAAACCCTAAGTACCCGATCAATATTCCACGAAACCATCTATAGCCGCCGCCACCATCGTCTCTAGATCTGGGGGATCTAAAGCTCTTCCCGGCACCCTGCCGGAGGGGAGATCGTCCCAGGGGACTTCTTCTTCATCATGCCAGCCTCCGGTATGAAGTGTGAGTACTTCCACCTTGGACTACGGGTCCATGTAGTAGCTCAATGGTTGTATCTCCTCCTTTCTGCTACCATGTTTAGATCTTGTGAGCTCCATTCATGATCAAGATCATCTATTTGTAATCATGCATGTTGTGTTTGCGGGGATCCGATGGATATTGAGATTACTATGTCAGATTGATTAATGGTTTTGTATTATTGATTCTATCATGTCTGTGTTGTTTGAGATCTTGCATGCTCTTCGTTTCTAGTATCTATCTTGGTCAAGTAGATGCTAGTGACTCCAAGAGGGGGTATTTATGATCGATAGGGGGTTCATGCCTCTATTTAATCTAAGGAAGTGACAGAAATCTCTAAGGTTGTAGATGTGTTGTTGCCACTAGGGAGAAAACAACGGTCTCTTGTTCATGGAACAAGTGGATTGTTTACCTTACACACCTTGCTTAAAGCAGTTATCTGTTGCTTGCAACTTAATACTGGAGGGGGTTCGGATGATAACCTGAAGGTGGATTAATAGTCATAGATGAAGTTGGATGGCAGTCTATATATCTTGTTGTATTGCCCAATCGAATCTCATAGGATCATTAATGTCTAGTATTGCATTGTTATGCCTTGCTCAGTCCTGTCAATTGCCCTGCTGTAATTTGTTTACCCAGCATGCCATGTTTGTTTATCTTAAGGAGAACACCTCTAGTGAACTATGGACCCCGGTCCAATCTTTACCATTGATATATCTTCCATTGTTATTGTTTACTTTCTGCAAACCACTATTACCTTCCACACCATACAGTTAATCCTTTGTTTTCAGCAAACCGGTGAGATTGACAAACTCACTGTTCGTTGGGGAAAAGTCTTGAGTTTGTGTTGTGCAGGTTTTCAAGTTGCTAGCAACACCTTTGAGTCGTTTCCTTCCTCCTACTGGTTCGATAACCTTGGTTTCTTACTGAGGGAAAACTTGCTGTTGTGCTCATCATACCTTCCTCTTGGGGTCTCCCAACGAAGCTTCCACGCACCATCAAGACTTTTCTAGCGCCGTTGCCGGGGAGGCTAAGGACGTCTTCACAAGGGGGGTCCTTCACAACCTTTCTCTTTACTTTGTTTTTGTTCTGCTTAGTTTCTTTTGCTTGGTTTTGTTTGCCTCCTTTTATCAAAAGCTCCAAAAAATAGTTTAGTTTGGTTTGCTTTCTCTTATCAAAAACACAAAAAAATAGTTCCTCTCTAGTTGCTGCTGCTGTTGGCTTGCTCCACTTTTGCCAAAATGAACTCTACTGAGAACACCAAGTTGTGTGACTTCACTAGCACAAACAACAATGATTTCCTAAGTACTCCTATTACTCCACCTGCTCATAATGCTACCTTTTATGAAATTAAGCCTGCTTTGTTGAATCTTGTGATGAGAGAGCAATTTTCTGGTGCTAGTTCTGATGATGTTGCTGCCCACCTCAATAACTTTGTTGAACTTTGTGAGATGCAAAAATATAAGGATGTAGATGGAGATATTATTAGCTCAAGTTGTTTCCTTTATCCTTAAGAGGAAAAGCTAAAGAATGGTTGTTATCCTTTCCTAGAAATAGTATTGATTCTTGGATTAAGTGCAAAGATGATTTTATTGGAAAATACTATCCTCCTGCTAATATTATATCTATAAGAAGTGAAATAATGAAATTTAAACAACTTGATAATGAACATGTTGCTCAAGCTTGGGAAAGAATGAAATCTTTGGTTAAGAATCGTCCCACTCATGGACTTACTGCTTGGATGATTATCCAGACTTTTTATGCAGGTTTGAACTTCTCCTCAAGAAACTTGTTGGATTCAGCTGCTGGAGGTACCTTTATGACCATTACCTTGGGTGCTGCAACAAAGCTCCTGTAATATGATGGTTAACTATTCTGAATGGCACACTGAGAGAGCTCCACATGGTAAGAAGGTAAATTCTGTTGAAGAAACCTCCTCTTTGAGTGATAAGATTGATGTTATCATGGCTATGCTTGTTAATGGAAAAGCTCCTTTAGATCCTAATAATGTTCCCTTAGCCTCTTTGGTTGCTCAAGAAGAGCAAGTTGATGTGAACTTCATTAGAAACAACAATTTCAACAACAATGCCTATAGGAATAATTTTGGTAGTAACAACAATTATAGGCCTTATCCTCCTAATAATGGCAATACCTATGGAAACTCCTACAACAATGCTAGAAGTGCTCCCTCTGAACTTGAAGTCATGCTCAAAGACTTTATTAGTAAACAAACCACTTTCAACAAGACTGTGGAGGAAAAGATTTTGAATGTTGAGAAAAATATTTCCTCTTTGTCTGAAGCACAATCCTCTTTGATTAATAAAATGGCTTCTAAACCTGAAACCTTGGAAAGTACCTTTGCTTCTACTCATGCCATACAAGTTACTATTGATTAAAATGTTAGACTGTTAGCCCAACTTCATGCTAAGTGGGAAAGAGAAGCTGAAATTTCTAGAAACAATAGTGTGTGCACTATCACCACCAATATGGATGCCACTAAACCACAAGAAGTCCCTATTTCTCCTACTACAATCCCTAAACCCAATGAGCCTACTACTAGTGATGCTAAGTTTGATTGTGATATTGATGGTTGCAATATTTCTGAAGTGATTATGTTCCTACAAAAGCTTTATAGAAGTACTGATGCTAGTGATATGAATGTGTCTTTCACCAAACACATTACATATGCTCTTATTAAAATTAAGGAAGAGAAGTTGAAACATAAAGCCTCTATTCCTAGGAAAGTAGAAGATAGTTGGGAACCCATTATTAATATGCAAGTGAATGACTTTGATCTCAAAGCTTCATGTGACCTTGGTTCTAGTGTCTCTATTATGCCTAGAAAGATTTATGAAATGCTTGATTTGCCACCTTTGGAAGATTGTTATTTGGATGTCCCACTTAATGATAATGCTAAAAAGAAACTCATGGGGAGTGTTAATGATGTTTTTATTATGGTTAACAATGCTTATATCCCTGTTGATTTCTATGTTTTGGATGTTGAATACAATGCTTCTTGTCCTATTAATTTGGGAAAACCTTTTCTTAGAATAGTTGGTGCCATCATTGATATGAAATAAGGCACCATTAAATATAAATTTCCATTCAAGAAAGGTATTGAACACTTCTCTATGAGGAGAGAGAAGTTTCTTTTTGCTCCTCCTTTGAAAGCAAGGTTTGATGTTAATGCTTCTTCATATGAAAATACTTGATTCTTGCTTCTTGTGTCTAACTTAAAGGCGTTAAAGAAAAGTACTTATTGGGAGATAACCCAAAAGTTTTCTTGAGTCTTGAAAGTTATTACTTCAGTAATGAACTCTCATTATCCTTTTTGTTTGCTTTTTGTGCCAAGAATAACCTCTAATGAGAGGGAAGTAAGATTTGGGGAGTTGCTGTCGTGAAACAGATTTTTGTGCCCCACCGTAAAAAAATCGTGTAAAATCTCTGTAATTCGGATTGAGCTGATATTTTCTGAATAAATCCTCCAGTGTGTTAGCTAATTTTCGTTAGTTAAACACTTTTTTATTTGAGCAACATAAGGTCTTCTAAAAAATGGTTTCTACCTGCTAGTCTATTTTGACAGATTTCTACCATTATTTGCATTTGCTTCTTAGTGATTCCTGTTGGGATTCTTTTTGGGAAATTGAGCTTTTTGAGGGAATTGCTATAGTAGCTTGTGTTTTTAGTGAAAGTTTTGTTGTTCTAAAACTAAACCCAAAGGTCTATTATCTTTTGAATACACTAATGTTGCTAATGAAGATTGTGTGAAGTTTTGTACAAAGGAAAAATTTCAGGTGTAGAAAAAGAATGATGTAATAAGATGAAGAATGGACAAAAGCTCAAGCTTGGGGATGCCACCCCGTGTCACTCCAAGAAATATTCAAGAGGTACAAGCATCAAATATTGGGGATGCCCGAGGCATCCCCTTCTTCATCAATAAAAATCTCAGGTCTTTCTAGACATTTCGTTTTTATTATTTCATGCACACTTGTGTTGTTCTCAGAGCGTCTTAGTTTTTGTTTTTGTTTGCTTAGTTTGCTTGAAAAAATTAGTTTGGACCCCCCTTCTCGCTATGTTGTTTCAAATAAGTTGATTGGTGTTTGATACGTCCAATTTGCATCACCATTCTATATCATAATTTGCCTCTATTCATTGATATATTTTATATTAAAAGGTGTTATTTATGTCTTTTCATCTGTTTTTGCATGTTGGATGATTCTTGGAGGATGAACCGCCGGAGTCAGGATTCTGATGGAAAAAGAGTTGTTTTGATGCAATTTCGCGAAGATCAGAAAAATACCAGAAAAACTACGGAAAATCATATTTTCCCAGAAGACGAAGAAAGCCAGAAGGGGAGGCGCGGATGGGCCACAGGGGGACCACACCCCCCAGGCGCGGGCCACCCCTAGGCCGCGCCTACAGGGGGAGTGGCCCACCTGTCCCACCTCTGGCTCTGCCCTCTCGCCTATATCTTCTCCTCGAAACCCTAAAACACGGGGAGCGACCATAGAAAGATTCCGCCGCCTCTGCGGGGCGAAAAAAACCGAGAGAGAAAGAGCTCTCTGGCAGACAGATTTCTGCCAGGGAAATTCCTTCCCGGAGAGGGGAGATCGTCACCATCAACATCATCATCAAGCTAGACTTCATTAGGATCATCATCATCATCCTGATGAGTGCAGCAGCACTTCGTTGGGAGACCCCAAGCGGAAGGTATGATGCAGTACAGCAGGCAAGTTTCCCTCAGTAAGAAACCGATGTTATCGAACCAGTAGGAGGAAGGAAACGTCCCAAAGGTGCTGCAAGCAACGTGGAGACCTGCACAACACAAACTCAAGAGTTTGCCCCCAACTAACAGTGAGGTTGTCAATCTCACCGGTTGCTGTAACAAAGGATTAACTGTATGGTGTGGAAGGTGATGATTGTTTGCAGCAAGTAAACAGTAATAGTGAAAGATGTATCAATGGTAAAGATTGGACCGGGGTCCATAGTTCACTAGAGGTTCTCTCCTTAGATAAACAACATGGCATAAAGGGTAAAAAAATTACAGTAGGGCAATTGAACTAACGAAAGTTAGCTAACATACTGGGGGATTTATTCATAAATGTTCAGCTCAATACGTCTTATAGAGACTCATCACGAATTTTTATGGTGGAGGACATAAATCTGTTTCGGGACAGCAACTCCCCAAATCTTACTTCCCTCTCATTAGAGGTCATTCTTGGCACAAAAAGTAAACAAAAAGGATAAGAACTTCCAAGACTCAAGGAAACTCTTGGTTTATCTCCCAACAAGTACTTTTCTTTAACGCCTTTAAGTTAGGCACGATAATTTGAGAATATGCTCACATAAGAAATATGAATTGAAGTAAAAGAGAGCATCAAGAAGAAAATTCAAAACACATTTAAGTCTAACCCACTTCCTATGCATAGGAATCTTGTACACAAATAAATTCATGAAGAACAAAGTGGCAGGCATAGGAAGATAAGACAAGAGTAACTTCAAAACTTTCAGCACATAGAGAGGTGTTTCAATACCATGAAAACTTCTATAACCATATTTTCCTCTCTCATAATAATTTTCAGTAGCCTCATGAATAAACTCAACAATATAGCTATCACATAAAGCATGCTTTTCATGATCTACAAACACATAATTTCTATCAAGCTCAAAAATAGTGGGATTAAAACCTTCACGGGTTTTACCCAAAGTTTATATTTCAAAAGGATCCATAGGAACATAACATTCATCCTCCTTTGGTAAGCATGGGGGATAATCAAATAATGTAAGAGGTAAAGAGTTACTCTCATTAGAAGGTAGGCATGGGTAAATAATCCATTCTTCCTCCTTTTGTTCATCACTCTCCTCCTCTTTTTCATCTAATGAGCTTCCAGTTTCAACAATTTCTTCTTTCATAGGCTCCTGCAAGGCATTAGTCTCTTCCATTTGTGGAAAGAATATATTAAAATATTCAAGGATATAGCCATTTTCTTCCTTGTAATTATCAAAGCAAGATTTAAGTATCTCATAAACCTCATATTCATAAGGTACATCATCAGTATTTTCAAGCAAA
Organism: Avena longiglumis; assembly: GCA_030063025.1. Classification (NCBI taxonomy): domain Eukaryota; kingdom Viridiplantae; phylum Streptophyta; class Magnoliopsida; order Poales; family Poaceae; genus Avena; species Avena longiglumis. The sequence goes on along the minus strand of CP125974.1, from coordinate 5,847,137 downwards.
CTGGCAAGTTCAAATGCACCCTTGAAGGCAATAAATTCTTCAATTTGTTCCACATCATAAAAGTCATAATTTCCTTTAACATAAGAGGATATGGTAACATTATCATTATACTCACATTGAAAAGGGATGTGTTTATACCTCCTACTGCAACAAGCTTTATCAAAGAAATAAGTAACATTATAAGTAGAGCACACCTCTCTAGCAATTTTATTCAATTTATCAATTTATTCCCATAGGTTTTTCCATTTTTGTGAAAAATGGTGTTCCTTATAATAATTCTTTTGTTCTTTCGTGAACTCACCTTGCCAATAAGAACTAGTTTCAAAGAAACCATCCATTGATAGAAAGCATGACCAAGCAAGGCAATAACAGACCACCAACTAGAGTAGGAACTAATTTTTTGTGTGTGTTTGATAAGAGAAAGCAAACCAGACTAAACTATTTTTTTAGAGTTTTTGATAAAAAGAGGCAAACAAAACCAAGCAAAAGAAACTAAGCAAACTAAAACAAAGTAAAGGGAAAGGTTGAGGAGGACTCCCCTTGTGAAGACGTCCTTAGCCTCCCTGGCAACAGTGCCAGAAAAAAGTTTCCTGGCTTGTTGTTGGTGTGGGGTAACGTGTGTGAGTGTTGTTTACCTTTCCTACCCGGCAACGGCGCCAGAAAAAAGTCTTGATGAGTGTAGAAACACTTCACTGGGAGATCCCAAGCGGAAGGTATGATGCAGTACAGTAGGCAAGTTTCCCTCAGTAAGAAACCAAGGTTATTGAACTAGTAGGAGGAAGGAAACGTCCCAAAGGTGTTGCAAGCAACATGGATACCTGCACAACACAAACTCAAGACTTTGCCCCAACTAACAGTGAGGTTGTCAATCTCACCGGTTGTTGTAACAAAGGATTAACTGTATGGTGTGGAAGGTGGTGATGGTTTGCAGCAAGTAAACAGTAATAGTGGAAGATGTATCAATGGTAAAGATTGGATCGGGGTCCATAGTTCACTAGAGGTAGTCTCCTTAGATAAACAACATGGCATGAAGGGTAAACAAATTACAGCAGGGCAATTGACAGGAACTAAGCAAGGCATAACAATGCAATACTAGACAAAAAGATCCTATGAGATTCGATTGGGCAATACAACAATATACATAGACCGCCATCCAACTACATCTATGACTTGAAGTCCACCTTAAGGTTATCATCCGAACCCCCTCCAGTATTAAGTTGCAAGCAACAGATAACTGTTTTAAGCAAAGTGTGTAAGGCAGACAATCCACTTGTTCCATGAACAAGAGACCGTTGTTTTCTCCCTAGTGGCAACAGCACATCTACAACCGAAGAGATTTATGTCACTTCCCTTGGAAACTAGAGGCATGAACCCACTATCGATCATAAATACCCCCTCTTGGAGTCACTAGAAACTACTTGGCCAAGATAGCTACTAACAACAGAGAGCATGCAAGATCACAAACAACACAGACATGATAGAATCAATAAGACAAAACCATTAATCAATCTGACATAGTAATCTCAATATCCATCGGATCCCCGCAAACACAACATGCATGATTACAAATATATTAGATCTTGATCATGAACGGAGCTCACAAGATCTATACATGAAAGCACAAGGAGGAGATACAACCATCTAGCTACTACATGGACCCGTAGTCCAAGGTGGAACTACTCATGCTTCATATCGGAGGCTGGCATGATGATGAAGAAGAAGGCCTCCGGGATGATCTCCCCTCCGGCAGGGTGCCGGGAAGAGCTTCAGATCCCCCCGATCTAGGGACGATGGTGGTGGCGGCTACAGACGGTTTCATGGAGTTTTGATCAGGTCCTTAGGGTTTCGGCATCGGGGGGACTTTATAGGAAAAGAGATGAGGCAGGGGCTCCGCTAGGGGGGCCACACCCTGCCCAGGCGTGATCCCACCTAGGCCTCGCCTGGGGAGATGTGGCCACCCTCTGTGAAGGGTTCGCAGCATAGAAAACAAAAAATTTCCTACGATGGGAACAACTATGTACCAAGATCTATCTACTAGATACAAACAACGGGCGGATGTATATCCGTAGAGAACATACCCTTGAAGACCGACAAAGCTTTAACGAGTCCAAACTCGTGGTTGATGTAGACGATCTCTTGCCGATCTCAAGATCGAGAGGAAGTCCTAGCGCCGCAAAGCAACCGCATCCGTGCTCGCACACACGTTCGAGGCACCGAGCAACCTCCGCCTCCTCGCTCCAGCGATGCAGCGGAAGCACAACTCTTTCTTGCCGAAAAGCCACCGGGAACATGTATCTCGCTAGTCCGAGACCATGGGGATAAATTCTAGAGGGGGAGAGAGATCCTTCACGAGGAGGTGTGGTGTGAGAGGAGGAGAGGGGGGCCTTTTATAGGGGAGAGGGGGGCACCCAAGGGGCATGGCGCCCAGCCATGGGGCTGCCCCCACCTCTTCCACATTCATGTGGGTGGAGCTCCCACTCAAAATGAAAAGCCTCCACTCCCATTAAAAAGCCTCCACTCATAAATCCACTCACATGCATTAAATTTCCACCAAATTTAATGCAAGCTCTCATTTAAATAAAACTCTTTTATTTATTTATTCAGAATTTTGTTAATTACTTTAATTAACAAACATTCACATAAAACCCTTGCTAGTATTCCATTTCACATGCAGAACCAGTTTCAGCAATTTCAACCAAAGCTTTGGTGTCTAGTGAAATAAATTCCTCGCGCTTTCCTTTTCTTTTCGGCATGAAACTTTTGCTCCAATTGGATGTCTGTCTCTTAAGTGTGTCACCCTACGGTTCGTGAATAATGCGGACATGATCGAGACCCTCTCGATCAATAATCGAGCGGGATCCGAGACCCATCGACTCCCACACATTCAACGATGACTTTCTTGTGATCGTCGGAACCTTTTACGCTAGTATCTTAATCCTTTTGTTTCGCGATATATTACATGTCCGAGATCCGATCATCGGTCTCTCCCTTCCTAGTTTGCTCTCGATCCCGACATGCACTCTTTTCTCGTTCCCATAATACAACATTCTAGTGATCAAATCACTTGCTTGCAAGCTAACCAATGTGATATCACCGAGAGGGCCCAGTATATCTATCCGTCATCGGGATGAACAAATTCCACTCTCGATCCATGAGCCTCTACATAACACTTTATTAGTTACGAACCCATCTTTATAATCACCGTTACGGTGTGACGTTTGATGTTATCAAGAAACTCTTAGGTGTTAGTGATTGACATGATCTCATGGTCTAAGGATTAGGATCACTTCGTAAGTTGTTATAGCAATATAAACTCAATGACTTTGATCGTAATGCTATACTTGGATGAATGTTCATCACACCATTACACTAATGTTGTGACCCGTTATTAACAACATCCAATGTCCATGATCGGAAACCTATGATCATCTTGTTAATCAACGAGCTAGATTATAAGAGAGGCATAACTAGGAACTTTCTATTTGTTTATTAAACACACATGTATTAATGTTTCCGTATTAATACAATTATAGCATGTAAAATAAACATTTATCATAAATAAGGAATACGATAATAACCACTTTATTATTGCCTCTCGGGCATATTCCCTTCAGTCTCCCACTTGCACTAGAGACAATAATCTAGTTTGAGAACTTTGCGTATTGAACACCTATGGCTTTCCGGTGTTCCATATACACAATTGCAAGTGGTTAACATAATCTACGGATCTGACGCTCAGGACCGTGTATTTGCATGTCTTTGCGTCTCCACGCATCACTCATTCTCCAATGAGATGGCATTGTATAAATTTGGTCTTTTGGTGAGACCTTTAGTTCCTTGGGGTTAAAACACATCGATACTATTGTCATACAATATATCTTTAGTGTTAGCCCGTTGCGAACCACACCTTAGTTTGATAACAAACTACTTGACACAAATTCCCTCCTTTCGCTACTATAGCAACATACTTAGCCTTTTGTTGTAGTATTCGTCACAATGTCTTAACTTTGGAACTCTTCCAAATCCATCATGGAATCTCCTTTCCATTACATTGTGCCACCCATAGTTTAAATTGAGATAAACTTAATTTGTATCTTGTGACAAAACTAGTATCAATGTAACGCTTTACAATGAACTATTTGTAATTGTTTGTCACCTCTACACAAATATATTCTTAGTTCTTCCAAAAGATCATAAGAATATCCTTACTATAGTCCAATGATCATTTTATGATTCATTCTGGTATATGCTCATAACACTTAGAGCATAGGACATATCTGGATGTGTACATATCATGGTATGATTGATCAAAACATTCTTGTGATTTCACTCATCAAGTGTCAAAACACTTGAATCTTGTTTCACTTATCAAGTGTCGATACACTTGAATCTTGATTCAATTCCTTTCCATGTGACAAGAACTGTTTCTTGTCATTTCTATATTGAACTCCTTCAATATCTCATATATGTACGTTTGGCATAACCATATTAGCGTCACCGTCTATCCACTATAGACATTCATGCTGAATATTCGGGTTTTGCCTAAGTCTTTCATCGAAATGAAATTCGTAACCATTGTCAATAAACTATACATCATTTCTAATCAACAAGATGTCCTTCACATAATGTATTAGAAATATGTCTTAGCGCTCCCACTTAATTTCTTGCAAATGCAAGCATCTTCATCGTCTCCTGATGAAAACTCGTTTTCATCATGGTGAAGATTCCAACTCCGCGATGCTTACTTCAACCATTGAAGTTTGCATGCTCCTTTTAGCATCCTTTGAATTAACAAAACCCTTTCGATCGTGTCCTGTACACGTCCTAGGTAACCATTCTATTAGAAGAACTTTGTTTTGTTTATTCATCTACCATATACCAAATTATATGTAGTGGTTGCTACTTTAATCCGTCCAGACTAAATATCACTATGAAAGATCAAATCTTGTCATAGTCAACTCCTTGAACATTGTCGTAAAATATTTTACGACATGTCGACTATTTCATAGATGTGAAACATCCATGTCTGTTTCTTTATAGATCCAAATACGACCGATAGGTTTTTACACCTTTCCGGAGGGTCTTCCAAGTTCAAAACTTGATTTCTCGTGTATGGAACTATCACGGATTTTATGGCTTCAAGCCATTTGACGAGTCAGGGCCCATCATCGCTTCTTTGCATATAGTCGGTTCATCATTGTCAAACAATAATGATTTACTCTCAAATCTTAGTATTTGATTGTTTAAGTAACCTAATTGGTACAATAGGAACTTAGATCTCCGTGACCACAACCTTTGAGGCACATAAGCTATGAGCATTATGGCAGCCTCGAACCATTTCCATTGCGCAACTCAAAGACATTTAGCTAAGGTTCGTTATCCTTATCAAAGTTCTATTGTCCTCCCACTTAACATTTATGAAAAATTCCTTCTTCAAGAAACTTTACATTTCAAGCGACAAACCCTTTTGTCCTCGGTGTTATGGAGGAATAACCAATTGTTATTCGAAATAACCTACAAAGACATGCTCATCCGACTTTGGTTGTAAACATCTTACTTATGTTTAGTATACCAAAATTTAAGAAATGACAACTTGGGTTTTACCCCAAACCATAACTCATATGGTGTCATTTCAACGGATCAAGATGGAGCTCTTTTCAGTGTAAGAGCGGTAGTCTCTAAAGCTTTAATCTTTTAAAACATAATGGCAGTTTTATAAATAACACCTTTGATCCAACCATGTCAGACAAGGTTTCATTACAAATCTCAAACACTCCATACTCCTATGGTGTTTTGGGAGATGTAAATCTAGGTGTTTTGCTAAACTTGCAACTCAAATAAATCCCTCTATGATAAAATCATAATTCATTTATTTTCTTGTTACACTTGTAACTCAAATAAATCCCTTATGATAAAATCATAAACCATTTATTTTCTTGTTTAAAATGATTTTGCACTTCATCTTGAAAGTCTTTGAAACATTTTCAAATATTTCATACTTCTCTCGCATTAAGTGAACATTCACTCAAAAAAAAAAACCGGAGAAAGCATATGAAGTTGAAACCCATCGCTTACGACTGCACATAATGGACTACATACATCGATATGTATAAATTCCAATATTTTAGTCGTTCGTTCTTCTTTGGACTTTGAACGAAGTTTTAATTATCCCGAGGAAAGTCTCACAAGCGTCACTTGATCAAATCAAAGACTCCAAAAATCCATGAAAATGGAGATTCTTCATGTTTTCTTTCCAATATAATTTAAACATGATGTCACTGTAAGTGATCTTTCAATCATTTGTCTTGCAACATTTTAGCATTAGGATTTATGGATGTGATTTCTTCAACTAGATTTGTAAATCATCCATCTTATATGGAATACGGTAATTATTTGAACAACCTTTGTTCTTATAATACCCGATTCAAATAACAATTATTAAAACAAATCTTGAAGTCTTTCTTCAACTAGATTTGTAAATCATCCATCTTATATGGAATACGGTAATTATTTGAACAACCTTTGTTCTTATAATACCTGATTCAAATAACAATTATTAAAACAAATCTTGAAGTCAAGCTTTGATGTCAACGAAATACAAACAACGGTTTGTTTGTTTTCGATGAACATCATCACATTTTCTCTTGCTAATTACTTAGGCCATTGTGGTTCATGAATTGCGTCATTCGTATGAAATTTCATACCAACCAATTCGGTATCCAATACCCAAGAACCACATTGTTTAACAAGCAAAGAATACAACCATAACATGTATATCATATATATACCTAAATTGGATATTTCCAATCTTTTCTTTTCCGCCAAATATATTTTATAGATTCTCTTTAGCATTTCCTTTTCCTTTTAAAAGAAACTATCAACATCAACTGTGGCGCCATACACATGACACATAGTCCAAAGCGTGTATATTCAAATAATAATACCTTTGGACTTGCACTTTGAAGTAGATCACCATCATCAAATGATCGGTATTCTTTCAAAATCCATTCTTTAGTAATCTTTTAGTGTAGTAAACATTTTACATACATATTCTATTCACCCTTATCATGACGACTTTCATGATCAAGCTACTTTAGCTTATAAAGGCGAATCGTGAGTATAACATTACTTTCCAAAACCCTTTTGGATGATTAGGATGTCTAGCATCTCCAACCTTTGTAAATTCTCATCCAATATGAGAACATATATATACTCTATCATATTGCAACCAAAACATTGTTTCAGATATCGTTATATCTGCCACACATGATGGTTTCTGAAACAATTCTTTCAGCTCCTAGATAAACTTGATGTTTAAATCAAGAATCATGGAGGCAAACATGATACTTAAGATACTAACACTGGAATTGTCACTCTCGATTTAATACCAACTATTAAATTTCACGGAGTAAATAGAGTTTGCTGAAAGTTTGCAATAGGACTTTAAACTTTAGATTGACACTCAACACAATACGATACCAGTTCGTAAAGTATATATCCAGAATTCTATAGTTCTATTATCTCAATTACAACTATGCATATGGTGGTGAACGAATGCCAATGACTACAACAAATTATGCAAATTCACTTTGATTTAATTTATGATAAATTGAGTTCTACTAATCCAAATTAGAAATGAACTCCCACTCAAAAACGACATCCCTCGTGCCTTTTTGGTGATTACATGAACCAAATCCACTACACCAAGTCCGATCATCACGTGAGTCGGTGTAGCTTCAAATGCGAGCATCAAATGGGCATCATATCTACTATATGACTCATGCTTAACCTTTCGGTCCGTGTTCCGAGGCCATGTACGTACATGCTAGGCTCAAGTTAGAACCTTAGTATTTTGCGTGTAACTGTTTTACACCAAGTATGGTCGAGGATCCAAGAACACCCGATCATCACGTGATGTCTTGGGCGGCGAAAACATAATCGGTGCATACTAAAGGAAGAACACATTCTTATCTTGATATTTAAATGAGGAACATCTTATTATGCTTAACAAAGCTAAATAAGCAATATAAGATGTAATCAAACATCATATGTTTATTAGTGAAATTATATGGTTCCCGCAGATGATCTCTATCATGTGCATCGTGGTATGATCACTATCCTACCTTTATGTAGTCCAAGGTCTATGGAGATTACACGTTATGTGTGTTGTAAGAGTATCATCTTATACTTCTACTTACAACATCACCATATCATAACACTAGCCCAGCAACAATCTAAACTAGACGCCTCTAATTTATCCATTGCAAATTTTACGTGGCTTAGGGCTTTCGAACATAGAACCGTTCTTACCTACGAACATGAACCACAACGAGGATAACCAAATTGTTGACAACTCGTTGCAAATTAGATATTGACTATAGTAGGAGAGACAGACACCCGCTAGCCACTTATGCAAAACTAGTTGCATGTCAAGCGTGGAACAGGTCTCATGTGCGAGGACATGTAAAGTTTGTCCGGGCCGCTTCATCCCACTATGCCACCAATATCCAAAGTACAACTAAGAAGCAATAAAATGATCATCATCGCCCACATACTCATATGTGTACTACCTGTGCAAAGTATCTACGCATAGATCCGGCTCGATACCCTTTGAAGGGTTGACATAGAAAACAAAAATTTCCTACGATGGGAACAACTATGTACCAAGATCTATCTACTAGATACAAACAACGGGCGGATGTATATCCGTAGAGAACATACCCTTGAAGACCGACAAAAGCTTTAACGAGTCCAAACTGCGTGGTTGATGTAGACGATCTCTTGCCGATCTCAAGATCGAGAGGAAGTCCTAAGCGCCGCCAAAGCGGCGCATCCGTGCTCGCACACGTTCGAGGCACCGATCAACCTCCGCCTCCTCGCTCCAGCGATGCAGCGGAAGCACAACTCTTTCTTGCCAAAAAGCACCGGGAACATGTATCTCGTTAGTCCGAGACCATGGGGGATAAATTCTAGAGGGGGAGAGAGATCCTTCACGAGGAGGTGTGGTGTGAGAGGAGGAGAGGGGGGCCTTTTATAGGGGAGAGGGGGGGCACCCAAGGGCCATGGCGCCCAGCCATGGGGCTGCCCCCACCTCTTCCACATTCATGTGGGTGGAGCTCCCACTCAAAATGAAAAGCCTCCACTCCCATTAAAAAGCCTCCACTCATAAATCCACTCACATGCATTAAATTTCCACCAAATTTAATGCAAGCTCTCATTTAAATAAAACTCTTTTATTTATTTATTCAGAATTTTGTTAATTACTTTAATTAACAAACATTCACAAATAAACCCTTGCTAGTATTCCATTTCACATGCAGAACCAGTTTGACAATTTCAGCGAAGCAGTTTGATTGTCTAGTGAAATAAATTCCTCGCTTTCCTTTTCTTTTCGGCATGAAACTTTTGCTCCAATTGGATGTCGGTGTCTCTTAAGTGTGTCACCCTACGGTTCATGAATAATGCGGACATGATCGAGACCCTCTCGGATCAATAATCGAGCGGATCCGGAGACCCATGCACTCCCACACATTCAACGATGACTTTCTTGTGATCGTCGGAACCTTTACGCTAGTATCTTAATCCTTTTGTTTGCGATATATTACATGTCCGAGATCCGATCATCGGTATCTCCATACCTAGTTTGATCTCGTTATCGACATGCACTCTTTTCTCGTTCCGTGATATAACATTCTAGTGATCAAATCACTTGCTTGCAAGCTAACCAATGTGATATCACCGAGAGGGCCCAGTATATCTATCCGTCATCGGGATGAACAAATTCCACTCTCGATCCATGAGCCTCTACATAACACTTTATTAGTTACGAACCCATCTTTATAATCACCACATTACGGTGTGACGTTTGATGTTATCAAGAAACTCTTCGGTGTTAGTGATTGACATGATCTCATGGTCTAAGGATTAGGATCACTTCGTAAGTTGTTATAGCAATATAAACTCAATGACTTTGATCGTAATGCTATACTTCGGATGAATGTTCATCACACCATTACACTAATGTTGTGACCCCGTTATTAACAACATCCAATGTCCATGATCAGGAAACCTATGATCATCTTGTTAATCAACGAGCTAGTTTATAAGAGAGGCATAACTAGGAACTTTCTATTTGTTTATTAAACACACATGTATTAACGTTTCCGTATTAATACAATTATAGCATGCAAAATAAACATTTATCATAAATAAGGAATACGATAATAACCACTTTATTATTGCCTCTCGGGCATATTCCCTTCACTCTGGCGCCCCTCCGTCTCGTACTCCGTCTTCGTGTTGCCCATGGTAAAATATTGACTTTGGCTTTTGTCCCATCCAATTCCGAGAATATTGATATTTTGCCTTTCTGGAACCAAAAACAGAAGAAAACAGGCAACTGGCACTGTGGAAACTTGTTAATAGGTTAGTACAAGAAAGCATATAAAAACACCTCAAAGTGTGGACAAAGCAAAGCAAAGTAGATAGTAAACAAGCATGGAGCATCAAAAATTATAGATACGTTTCCGATGTATCACATCCACACCATCATCTCCACCAGCACCATCATCACCACTCCATCCCGTTGTAACAATTGTGTTGAATACTTGTATAGTTCTTAGGGGAAACTTTCCCGGTGTTGATTACTATTGTAGTTGATGCTTGTGAGTGGTACCATTGGATTATTGTTTATGTTCAGATTGTTATCTATCACCATATCATCTTTGATCTTGATCCATATGATATCTCGTGAGTAGTTCGTTTAGTTCTTGAGGACATGGGAGAAGTCATGTTGTTAGTAGTAGATTTGTGTTGAGATATTATTCAATGGTTTAGTATTTAAGTTGTGGTGCTATTCTCCTAGTGGTGACATGTGAACGTCGACTAGATGATACTTCACCATTTATGGGCCTAGGGGAATGCATTGTGTATTTGGCTACTAATTGTGGGGTTGCCGGAGTGACAGAAACCTGAACCCCCGTTAGGACACCATTTCACAAGGGAGCGTAGGATCTCAGAGTTTAAGGTTGTGGTTAGGTTTATACCTTAATTGCTTTCTTGTAGTTGTGGATGCTTGCAAGGGGTTTAATCACAAGTATGTATTAGTCCAAGTAAGGTCGGTATATTGATGGCTCCTTGTTGACGTGGAGCGCTTCATCGGGAAACCCCAAGAGCAAGGTGTGATGCAGCACAACAACAAGTCATCCCTCAGTAAGAAACCAAGGTTATCGAACCAGTAGGAGGAAGGAAACGTCTCAAAGGTGTTGCAAACAACGTGGAAACCTGCACAACACAAACTCAAGACTTTGCCCCAATGAACAGTGAGGTTGTCAATCTCACCGGTTGATGTAACAAGGGATTAACTGTATGGTGTGGATGGTGATGATGGTTTGCAGCAAGTAAACAGTAACAATGGAAGGTGTATCAATTGTCGTGGGAATGACCACGGCAGATGCTGCAATCGGCAGCGAGTAGTAGAACATAGGGCAAGGGCGGCCAGCCATCTGCGGTGCGAGATGAGGGCGGAGACACAGGGTTTTACCCAGGTTTGGCCCCCCGAAGGGTAAAGACCTACTCCTGCTAGATTGTATTATGATGGAGGTATAATGGGGAGAGCTCGACGGCTAGGCGGCGAGTCGCTTGGGTGGATGATGGAACGTATATCTACACGCCCTCTAGGGAGGTTTATATAGACTCACCCCCCTAGGGTTTACATATCTCAACCGAATCAGTTAAGGTTTCGGCAATCGTTTAACCTAATCCGACTGGGCCTAACTACTCTCCTGGGCCTTTGTCTTCCGATCCGCTTGAATCACGCCAGCCTTGATACGCCGCCGTCTGCAGCCCACTCGCCAGCTCGGGCGGTCGGAACGCCCCGCTGGGTATACCCGGTAGGCATATCCCCATGAGTCCCCGAGGCCGTCGTTGATTGGTCGTGTGTTCGCGGCGGAGTATACGGGTCCAATGCGGACGCCCAGTCGAATTGGCGGCGGACTCCAGAATAAAGGAAAAAACCAGTTATTCTAGTCACAATGATGGCGGTCAATCGGGTCGCAGCTCGGCGAACGGGTCGGCGAAATGTTCAGTCACTGTTGTTGTGATCAGGTCAGCGAGTTGAACGGACGAAGTTGGACCGTCAGATGCAGTCAAACTAGCCGTTGGGGTAATCCAACGGTAACTTTGGTGTAATCACCGCGTAGTAACGGCTCTCGAAATTGGCGGGTAGCAACCGCTATATAAGGGAAATGGCAGGCGATCGATGAACCACTCTTCCGTCATTTACTCCTCTTTCGCCCATCTCCGTCTTCCTCCGCCCCGCGATCTGATCGATCCGAGACCCTTCGACCTCCGCGAATCTTTCTGCCAATGGCCCCCTCCACCGAACCATGGGGCAGGTCCAAGTGCACCAGAGCGCTACTGGCATCCTTCGAGGAAGCAGGGATCCTGCTCACCGGCAGGTGGCGCATCCCTGCGGCCGGAGAGGTGACTCCGGACCCGCGCGAGGGAGAATTTATTTGCTTCACCAGCCACCTTGAGCAGGGGCTGGGGTTTCCCACATCTCTCTTCTTCCGGCGCTTCTGCGCCTTCTATGGGATCCAGCCGTCGGACCTGGGCCCGCACAACATCGAGCAGCTCGCCATTTTCATGGCGTTCTGCGAGTGCTACCTGGGCTGCAGGCCCTACTTCCCCCTATGGCAAGATCTGTTCCACGGGAGGATCAGTCGCGAAGAATCAGGCGGCCCGATGCTTGCTGCTGGTGGCCTGACGTTTCAGTTGAAGTCGAAGGCCTCCTTCTTCGACCTGATGCTACCTGCCAAGGCGGTGAGCGAGTGGAAGAAGTCCCGGTTTTACGTCACCGAGGCGACTCCAGACGGCGAGGTGGCGATCCCAAGATACTCCGCCGACCGACCCGAACCGCGCCGACTCCAAGTTGGCAAGCTCCCAGTAGACCAGCGGATGGTCGTGGACGAGATGCTTCAAACCATCCGCGGCCTGAAGAAGAAGGGTCTTCAAACCATCAACTTGTAAAACTGTTGGCTCGGGCGGCGACTCGTTCCCCTGGCCCGCCGTGACCATTACATGTACGAGTACACGGGCAGGGAGGACTCGACGAAATCCTGCCTCGCCGAGTGGAAACTCGAAGACTATACCCTGGCGCTGAAGAAGATCACCCAGGCGGCATACCTGGACGCGAAAGCTGGGGTCGCCCCCTACACCGCAAAGCATCCAGCTCCGACGATAAGTCGTTGTTTTTACTATCATTCGCAGTCGCAGTTGATGCTATCGCGGTTATACTGATATTGTCTCGTGCCTGCTGCAGCTATTCCAGGTAGTGGAAGGGTGGCTCCCACCCGCGGACGACGAGAACTCGAGCTCGTCCGTCCAGGACGGGAACGAGTCACCTCCTGCCAAGGGCGGCGTCGGGAGCGACGCGAGTGATGACGACGACGACGATGACGAGCCCAGGGAAGACGCCGCCCCGATGGTCCGCAAAACTCGTTGGCAACATCAGCGTGAGCTCGAGGCGAGTAGAAGCCTCGGACGTCATGACGATGACGACGACGAGCTTCCCGAGCACACCTCGCGTCGTGAGGCTACACCATTGAAAAAAAAGAAGAAGAAGGAAGTGAAGGCCCCTCCAAAGAGGAAGACGAAGCCGGCGAAACAGGCATCTCCGCCTCGCTCGCCGAGTAGTTTCGACACCACCAGCTTGGCCAAGGATGAAGCGCCGCAGACGACAGCAGCACCGGATGCCACTGTCGCCCTGAATGTGGTACCTCTGGCCTCGCTTCCCCCTCCATTCGCCCCAGTCTCTGGGTTGGGGTTTGCTTCAGCCGCAGCAGCTTCGCCTCCCAGGAGAGCTCCTGCCGAAGTCGTTTCGGAGGCTCCTGTCGCGGCCTCGTCGTCGAAGAGGCCTTCCGTGTCTTGGGCACATGATGTTTTGGAGATGGGCCTCAGTCGGAAACTGGGCCCCGAACTGGAGAAGCCGGCCAGCATCCGCACGGGGCTGCGGTTCATACCAGTCGCCAAGTAAGTTTTGTTCAACTGCTTTGCCTTTCGTTGTAATCGGACCATTTTGCTCATATAATCAACTCGCAGGACTGGAGTTAAAAAGATAGGCCACCCGTCCGTGGCCAAGGTGCCACCAGTCGTCGCCGAGGAGGACCCCTCACGGAAGAGGAAAGCTGATGAGGTCGCTGCCCCCGCAGACAGTGCCAAGAAGGCCAAGGGCGATGATGCTGTCACGGTGTATGACGACACAATGGTTGCTCCGAGTGGTCCTCCGACTGCGACGGAGGCGACCTTGAAGAGCAAGGAGGATGCTTCTCTTGGTGCTGGAGCGTCCACCGCGACCTTCCCCCACTTCATGGCCAAAGCGGCTACAGCGAGTGGTACAACACCATCGAGCCGCGCACCTGGGGTCGCCGAAACGGAGGTCAAACAGCGTCGCGGGCACACTCCGGCTCTTCTAGCATATGTGGACGTGCTGCAGCTCCATGGCATGCTAGGCGCAGCCATCCAGGTATGTCCAGTCCCCGAGGATCGGGCCACTGAATTTCAGTGGTCAGATTCTTTTCGTTGTTTTGTGTTTTTTTGTAGCACCCAGTCCCCGAGTGCCTAGTCGCTGAATTTCGGCGGGTGGGCACTTATGCTTTTTTGATCTCCAGTCCCCGAGCGTCTAGTCGCTGAATTTCAGCGGGTGGGCACTTAGGGTTTTTTTTTATCTCCAGTCCCCGAGTGTCCAGTCGCTGAATTTCAGCGGGTGGGCACTTAGGATTCCGTTGTTTGTTTGACTTGTTCACATGGCTTGTAGTGTGAATCAGCCGACCGGCTTGCTGCGAAGTGTCACGCGGAGAAGGAGCTTGTTGCCGTCCAAGAGACGAACAAGGGACTCCAGGCGATTGCTGCCAAGGCAGAGGAGATTCGCCAGGGCCTTGTCCCGGCGAGTGAACTGTCGACGGCTCAGTCTTCCTTGAGTACGACTGAGCAGCGGATCGCTGATCTTGAGCGCGAGCTGAAGGAAGCGAAGGCGGAGGCGAGTTCAGCGGATGGGCGAGCCAAAGCTGCTTACGCTTCAAGAGAGCGGAAGGTCTCTGACACCCTCGTTGCTGGGCTACAAGATGACTTCTCCTCTCTTCAAAGCTTCATCACGGGTCTCTGTCGTCCTTTGATTGGTAAGCTTTCCTGCCTCTGCCTGTAGTAGCTTCTGTTATGGAATCTTCGTTGTATTTACTGCCGGCCCCTGTCCGCAGGTCAGATTATCGACAGCTCAGAGGAGGCGCAAACGTATGACGCGCGGCAGTGCGTGGCCACTCCGGTCGACTCGGCCACGTTGTCTGCGGCTTGCATTCGAGCTTACCTTCAAGAGATGTTGCCCACGGAAGTGATTCCCAGCGATCTCGTCGAAGTTTGGCGGTATCTGGAGAATGCGCCGTCAGTCGTCGAGTTCATGACGCGGTCGGCGTTTCGGCGTGGGGCGACAACGGCGCTTAGCCTTGGGCTTGCCCACTTGCCGGAGGACTTCGACCTTGACGACGTGACGAGTGGCTACCCCTTGTCGACGGGCTCGGTGGGGATTGCCGAGGTGCTGAAGCTGACGGACCGGGCCGCGGTATACTCCGATCGCGTCTGGGCGATGGACGACCTTCTCCCTTATCAGGAGACAACTGTCGCGCCCAATGATCCCGAGCCACCGCACCGGGACTTCAAGGTTGAGCAGCCCTTCCATGCGGCGATGGCGGGTGAGTTGACGATGTACCCGTCGAACCTGTACACTCCCTTCATTCGCAACCGCAAGGGTGGCGGCGAGTCGACGTCGACGCCTGCGGAATAGAAACATTATGCCTTGGGGCGTTAGTAGTAATTTGGCCATTGGGATCAACTTGTATTTTGTAACAACTTTGTTATGTTGTGATGGAATTTCGCGTTATTTTGTCTTGCGATTTTGATTGATGATTGGACGAGTCCCCGAGCGCGTCCGCCCTTTTTATGGGGTTTACCTCGTTTGTTATGTGTTTGTGGTTTTGAACGTTTTGTCAGTTGTTTTGTTATTGAGGTCGACTCGCCCGAGCTTGGAAAGCCAGTCGCAGGGCAACTCCCATGAGTGCTCTTTACTTGACCGTTTTCCCTTGCGCGAACGGGGTCAGGTAGCCGAGTCCCCGAGCGTGGTACTTGGTGGTTCTAGTCGCGGCTCGAGGGTGGGTGAGGACTGGGCGCGTTAGAGTGAGCGCATCACTCCTGCCTGGCCCGTCGGGTCAGTCGCGTGGCGAGTCCTGGGCATGCTCGTGATTGGCGTTTCCCTAGTCGCTCGTTTAATCGGTCGTCGCCCCGAGCGTGGTACTTGGCCGTTCGAGTCGCTGTGTCGAGGATGCGGAGGATCACGGTCGCTGTGAGGAGCGAAGGCAGTTGTCTTGGCTCGTTAAGCCAGTCGATCTAGGCGACTCTAATGGGGCTCCAGGTAGGCGTTTTTCGTGGACGTTGCGAGTCCTGGGGTAACCCAGTGCCCTCGTAATGCACTACTTGGCCGTGCCGGTCGCTGTACCAGAGGTTGACTTCTGCAGTTAGCTTGACGCTATTATTACGAGTGCGAGTGGCACAAGACACGGAGAGTAGACGCAATTTGCGGTAACCGATATATTTTATTTCATAGCTAGTGGAGGGTACATGTATGGAGTTCTAGGAGTAGAACCACGGTCGCTTGACGTCGAGTTTCCCGTCTCCGCGGACGTCGGTGAGGTAGTAGGCGTCATTGCCGAGTACTCGCCCGATGGCAAATGGTCCCTCCCACGGGGGGAGAGCTTGTGCATGCCCTTCTTGTCCTGGATGAGGCGTAGCACCAGTTCGCCTTCCTAGAAGGTGCGATTCCTCACCCATCGGCTATGGTAGCATCGGAGTCCTTGCTGGTAGATGGCAGTGCGGGAGCGATCTAGGTCGCGTGCCTCATCGAGTTGATCGACTCCATCCTGGCGTGCGAGTTCGTTCATAGCCTCCGTGTAGTGGACGACCCTTGGCGAGTCGTGCTCTAGGTCGGTGGGCATGACTACCTCGGCGCCATACACCATGAAGAAGGGGGTGAACCCTGTCGACCTGTTGACCGAGGTGCGGATACCCCAGATGACGGAGGGTAGATCCTCGACCCAGCACCCGGCGGTGCGCTCGAGTGGTACTTGGAGCCATGGCTTTAGGCCGTGGAGGATGCTCTGGTTGGCCCGCTCCGCCTAGTCGTTGGACTCCGGGTGGGCGACTGAGGCAACGTCGAGTCGGATGTGATGTTCCTCGCAGAACTCGTACATGGCTCCTTTGGCGAAGTTGGTGTCGTTGTCTGTGATGGTGCTGTTTGGAAACCCGTATCGATATATGAGCTCGCGTAGGAACTTGGTGGCGGTCTTCCCGTCGCATTTCCGGACTGGCTTGGCCTCCACCCACTTTGTGAATTTGTCGACCGCGACCAGGAGGTGGGTGAAGCCGGAGGGGGCCTTTTTGAAGGGTCCTACCATGTCCATACCCCACACGGCGAACGGCCAGGTGATGGGGATTGTCTTGAGCGCTGAGCTCGGCACGTGTGTCTGGTCGGCGTACTTCTGGCACCCGGCGCACCGCTGGACAATGTTGACGGCGTCGGCGTGTGAGGTGGGCCAGTAGAAGCCGTGTCGCATAGCCTTTGCGACCAGAGAGCGGGCGCCGGCGTGGTGGCCGCAGTCGCCGGAGTGGATGTCGTGGAGGATTTTGCGTCCTTCAGCAGGTTGGACGCAGCGTTGGAACACGCCGGTCACGCTGCGTTTGTGGAGCTCGCCGTCGATGATGACTAAGGATTTGCAGTAGCGTGCTATCATCCGGGCGTCTGTCTCGTCTGCTGGCAAGGTGCCTCCCTCAAGGTAGGCGATGTACGGCCTAGTCCAGTCTTCTGGCTCGGCGATGAGTGCAACCAGGGCTGCCTCTGGTTGCAGCGGGACTCCGACGTTGATCTCCCTTGGGGGAGAGACGGACGGCTTGGTGATCGTGTCGAGGAAGACGCCGGCGGGTGGTGAGAGTTGAGCCGAGCCGATACGAGAGAGTGTGTCGGCCTCCTCGTTCTTCCGCATGTCGATCCACTCGACGGAATAGCCTGCGAAGTGTCCGCCCTGCTTGTCCACTACTTGGCGGTATGCCGCCATGGTGGGGGAGACGGCATCGCAGGTACAAGCGACCTGCCCAGCGACGAGGTCGGAGTCTCCGTAGCAGCATAGGCGGTTGACATTCATCTCCTTGGCGGCTCGCATGCCATGGAGTAGTGCCTCGTACTCGGCCATGTTGTTGGTGCAGGGGTGAAGTCGAGGCAGAGGACGTAGCGGAGCTTGTTGCCCTTCGGGGAAGTCAGCACGATCCCTGCTCCTGCGCCATCTGCATTCTTGGAGCCGTCGAAGTGCAGGCTCCAATAGTGGAGGTACGGCAGCTTTTCCGGCTGCTGGGCCTCTTCCCAGTCGGCGATGAAGTCCACGAGAGCCTGCGACTTGATCACTTTGCGTGGCTCATACTTGATGTTGTCGACGCCGATTTTGACGTACCACTTGGCGACTCGCCCGGTCGCCTCACAATTGCGGATGATGTCCTGCAACGGTGCTGAGGAGAAGACCGTGATCGGGTGCTCCTAGAAGTAGTGCGGCAGTCTCCGCTGTGCTCTGAAGACCGCGTATACCAGTATTATGGTATCATGGCGCGACTCTGTGAGGACCTCGCTGATATAGTACACCGGTCGCTGTACTGGGCGCTCCTTTCCTTCCTCTGGCCGCTCGACGACCATGACGACGCTGACGACGCGCTCGGAAGCCGTGACGTAGACCAGCATGAGTTCTTTGTCGATGGGGGAGGCAAGTAGCGGTGCTGCGAGTAGCACCTTCTTGAGGTCACGGAGCGCTTCGTCCGCCTCCTTGTCCCACTGGAAGGTGGGGTTCTTGCGCATCAGGCGGTATAGGGGCATCGCCTTTTCGCCCAATCGGGGGATGCAGCGACTGAGAGCCGCGACTCGCCTGGCCAGCTTCTGGACGTCGCGTAGGCACTCGGGTTTGCCGAGTCGAGCGATCGTGTCGATCTTGGTGGGGTTTACCTTGATCCCGCGCTTGGAGACGACGTAGCCCAGTAGTTGCCCTGCTGGTACACCGAAGGTGCATTTGCCTGGGTTTAGCTTTATCTTGTATTTTCGCAGGTTGGCGAATGTTTCCGCCAGGTCGGCGAGTAGGTCACTCTGGCGAGCGGACTTCACTACCATGTCGTCGATGTAGACGTGGATATTGCGGCCAATTTGGCTCGCAAGGCATTCCTGCATGCACCGCTGGTAGGTCGCCTCGGCGTTCTTGAGGCCGAAGGTCATGGCGGTGTAGCAGAAGGCTCCAAATGGCGTGATGAACACCGTCTTTTCCTCTTCCTCGACAGCCATTTTGATCTGGTTGTACCCAGAGTAGGCGTCAAGGAAACACAGCGACTCCGAGCCCGCGGTGGAATCGATTATTTGGTCGATCCGCGGGAGGACGAATTGCTCCTTCGGGCAGGCGCTGTTTAAGTTTGTGTAGTCGATACACATCCTCCAGGTCCCATTTTTCTTCTCGACCAGGACTGGGTTTTCCAGCCACTTGGAGTATTTGATTGGCCGGATGAAGCCTGTGGCGAGTAGACGCTGCACCTCCTCGGCGATGGCTCGGCGGTGCTCTTCATTGAAGGGCCGAAGCGACTGCTTGACAGGTCGCACTTTGGGGTCGGTGTTGAGTTTGTGCTCAGCAAGTTCCCTAGGGACAACAGGCGTGTCTGAGGGCTTCCATGCGAAGATGTCCATGTTCTCACGGAGGAACTCGATGAGCGCGCCTTCCTATGTTGGGCTCATGCCCGTCCCGATCGTCACCGTCTGGCTGGAGTCGCCTGGGACCAGCTCGATGGTGCGGGTGAGAGTTGTTGCCTCAAAGGCTGATGTGTTGCCGCCCTCCGAGTTGGGCTTCTTGAGTATGGTGGGGTCGTCGTTGTTGACCCCGCTCGCGTACTTGGCGAGCTCGTCGGCGTGGTTGGCCTCTGCCGCGATGACAGCGTAGGCGAGTTCGGCTCCTTTGGCCTCGCACTCGGTGGCCATGTCGGGGTCACCGTTGATGGTGATGACACCGCGCGGCCCGGGGAGCTTCATCGCGTTGTACGCGTAATGGGGCGCCGCCATGAACTTGGCGAACGCCTGGCGCCCCAGGACGGAGTGGTAGGGGTTGTCGAAGGGCACCACCTCGAAGACGATCTGCTCGGTGCGAAAGTTTTCTGGTGTGCCGAAGGTGACTGGCAGCGTGACCTTGCCGATCGGGTACGCCTTCCGACCGGGGACGATGCCATGGAATGTGGTGTAGGTCGTCTCGACCATCGATTGTGGGAGCCGTAGTCCCCTGAAGGTGTTCAGGTACAGGATGTTGATGGAGCTGTCGCTGTCCATCAATGTCTTGGGGAGCCAGTAGTCTCCCACCTTGGGCTTGACCACCAGGGCGACTCGGCCTGGGTACTCGATGCGTGGCGAGTGGTCCTGGTGGCTCCAGGTGATGGGTTGCTTTGACCAGTTGAGGAACTAGGGAACGTCCACCTGGGCCACCGCGTTGACGGCGATGGCGCGGGCGATGACCTTCTTCTCGCGCTTCGTGTTGAATCCTGTGAAGGTGTGGAGCGATCCGGCCACGCTGCCGAATTTTCCGCCGTTTGGCGGGTTGTTGTCAGGGTCCTCCCGCGCTCGTCGTGCCTTCTCGATCTCCTTGAGAGAGTGGCAGTCGGCGGTCGTGTGTGTGGCGGGCTTCCCTTCCCTGCTGTGAAACGCACAAGGTTGGTTAAGGAGGTCCGCGGGGTCGAACCTTGGTTTCGCCTTGTAGTTGCCGTCGTCGCGGCGTTTCCCTCCGTCGCGGCGGAAGCTCTTGGGCTCGCGCTGCGCGTGCCCAGCATTGGCGACGATGTCGACTCGCCCGTCACTACGACGCTTGCCAGTGAGACGAGTGTTGCTGTAGCGTAGGTCGGACCGTCGTCCGTTGTCGTTGCCGTTCGTGCGGCGTTGACCTCCCGACTCGTTTTCGGTTTCCTGGTTTGGGTCTTCCTCCGCGTATCTTTTGGCGATCTCAAGGAGGTCCGGTATGTTGTCGAGTGTGCGATATGCACGTTTGAGCTTGGCGACCAAGGGCTCGTAGCGGCACGAGGTCTTGAAGCAGTGGATCGCGGTGTCCGGGTGGATGCCGACCGCGTTGTACGATAGTTCTTGCCACCGTTGGACCCAGCTGGGTCGACTTCAAGGTCCCCGGACGATCGTTCCGGATCCTCGATGGTGGTGGCGCGGGTGTAGGAACCTCGAAGTGCTCGAAGGCATCGCGCATCTCTTCCTAGGAGTCGATGCTATCCGGGAGAGAGTGTTGATCCATCGCCGCACGCCTCCATCATCGGGGAGGTAGCGGCAGCCAGCGGTCGGTGTGGCCAGCGATCCCCATCGCCATGAGGTAGGTGTCCAGCCACACGGAGGGGTCGTACGAAGGGTCGTACTTCTCTATTTCCTTCGGCGCTTTGAAGTTCGCCGGGTATTTTTCGCCTCGGATCATCGGTCCGAAGCATCGGGGCCCGAGTCGGCTTAGCGACCCCATCGGCTCGCCGTCGCGGCGATTGGTTAGGGTGTGTCGCAGGTCGTCGGGCTGGCATGCGCGCCAGCTATGGTTGTTGATGATGTGGGTGCGGACGTCGATGGGCTGACCGTTGGCGGCGACGAAGTTGGTCGCTGGCCTGGGGTCGTTGGTGGAGAGTGGCGCGTTCGCGGGTCGGTGTTGGAGCTGCAGTGGTTCGGGTGGCGGGCAGTTGAGGGTGTTTGCCGCCAATGGACGGCCGCTTGAGTCCGCTCTGCTGCCCGATGAACGCGAGTACATACGGCCCTGTGAGTCGACGCCTGAGTTTTGTTGCTCGACCGCCTTTGCGAGCAGGGCCTTGACGTACTAGATCTGTAGGGCACCGTCACCGGTGGCCGTGATGCTGTCGGCCGCTGCTCGGCCTGCCACGAGGTTGTCCATCGGGGTGGAGAATAGTGTTCGCGTCTCCCTCCCGTGAGGATACCACGATCCGCGGCTGGTCCACCGGGGTGCGCGGTTGGAGGTGGGCGCGCGCCGCCGACCACGGTGGGGGCCGGGCTTCCTCCGGGTGGCGTCGCTGCAGATCGCGCACTCAGCCATGCGGGCCGGGTCGTTCTCGTCGTCGAAGTTCAGGGCGCGCCCCTGGACGGTCGGGTTCAAGCGCGACCTGATTCGCTGCTGGTGGTAACGTGACAGCTCCTGCACCGTCACCTGCTCGAGGCGAAATTTTTCGCGCTCGGCTTGCTCCTTGCAGACTGCCTCCGCCAGCTTCAGGCGGAGCTCCTCGACCTCCGTTGTCGTGGCGTTAGGAGGGATCGGGGTGGAGAAGGGATCCTCCGTCGGGTCGGTGCCAGTCGCCATGTAGGTCGCGGCGTGGCGACCGGTCCCGTCGCGGAGATCGGCGGAATTTTCTGATCCGGAGTCAAAGTCGAAGATCCCAAGGATGGAGGGATCCTCGAAGTCTCCAACGTTGGAGACCTGGGTGATGGAGCCTGCGGGCGAAGCCGTGATGATGGATCCGGCGAGTGACGTTGGGGTCGCCGAGTCGGCGTCGTCGTTGAGGGCCGCGTCTTCCGCGGCTGCGGTGGTTTCGGCCACGTCGCTGTGGGACGAGTTGTACTCGGAGGCGAGGCGGTGGATCGTGCGGACCTGGATCTCGGAGAGCCGGTCGCGTGGTGGCGACTCGCGGATGCAAGCCGAATCCTACGAGACGATGACGTCGGTGAGGTCGACGAAGAGGCTGATCGTGCCGACTGGCAAGATCATACTATGCGTGACGGGTTGCGCCGCCGGGACATAGCTGCTCGGCAAGATCTGGAGCATCTCTCCGATCTCTATCATGCGGCCGGTGGCGACCGACTCGTTGATGGGCATATTGGATCTCGCCGCAGAACACCGGCCAGACTGGCCAGTCCCCACGGTGGGCGCCACTGTCGTGGGAATGACCATGGTAGATGCTGCAATCGGCAGCGAGTAGTAGAACATAGGGCAAGGGCGGCCAGCCATCTGCGGTGCGAGATGAGGGTGGAGACACAGGGTTTTACCCATGTTCGGCCCCCCGGAGGGTAAAGACCTACTCCTGCTAGATTGTATTATGATGGAGGTACAATGGGGAGAGCTCGACGGCTAGGCGGCGAGTCGCTTGGGTGGATGATGGAACGTATATCTACACGCCCTCTAGGGAGGTTTATATAGACTCACCCTCCTAGGGTTTACATATCTCAACCGAATCAGTTAAGGTTTCGGCAATCGTTTAACCTAATCCGACTGGGCCTAACTACTCTCCTGGGCCTTTGGCTTCCAGTCGCTTGAATCTACGCCAGGCCTTGATCCAGTCGCCGTCCTGCAGGCCCACTCGCCAGTTCCTGGGCCGGTCGGAAACGTCCTGCTGGGTATACCCCGGTAGGCATATCCCCATCATCAATGATAAAGATTGGACCGGGGTCCATAGTTCACTAGAGGTGTTCTCCTTAGATAAACAAACATGGCATGCTGGGTAAACAAATTACAGCAGGGCAATTGACAGGACTGAGCAAGGCATAACAATGCAATACTAGACAAAAAGATCCTACGAGATTCGATTGGGAAATACAACAATATACATAGACCGCCATACAACTGCATCTATGACTAGAAGTCCACCTTTGGGTTATCATCCGAACCCCCTCCAGTATTAAGTTGCAAGCAACAGACAACTTCTTTAAGCAAAGTGTGTAAGGTAAAGAATCCACTTGTTCCATGAACAAGAGACCGTTGTTTTCTCCCTAGTGGTAACAACACATCTACAACTGTAGAGATTTTTGTCACTTCCCTTGATTAAGTAGAGGCATGAACCCACTATCGAGCATAAATACCCCCTCTTGGAGTCACTAGCATCTACTTGGCCAAGATAGCTACTAGAAACGGAGAGCATGCAAGATCTCAAACAACACAGACATGATAGAATCAATAAGACAAAATAATTAATCAATCTGACATAGTAATCTCAATATCCATCGGATCCCCGCAAACACAACATGCATGGTTACAAATAGATTAGATCTTGATCATGAACGGAGCTCACAAGATCTATACATGAAAGCACAAGGATGATATACAACCATCTAGCTAGTACATGGACCCGTAGTCCAAGGTGGAACTACTCACGCTTCATACCAGAGGCTGGCATGATGAAGAAGAAGGCCTCCGGGATGATCTCCCCTCTGGCAGGGTGCCGGGAAGAGCTTCAGATCCCCCTGATCTAGGGACAATGGTGGTGGCGGCTACAGACGGTTTCATGGAATATTGATCGGGTGCCTAGGGTTTCTGCATCGGGGGCTTCTTATAGGCGAAGAGGTGAGGCAGGGGGGCACTAGGGCGGCTGCACCCCCCCAGGCGCGGGCTGGGCCCACCCGTGCATCCAGGGGGTGTGGCCCCCTGGTGGGTCTCCTCCGTCTCGTACCCCGGATTTGTGTTCCCCACGGTAAAATATTGACTTTGGATTTTGTCCCGTCCAATTACGAGAATATTGATATTTTGTCTTTCTGGAACCAAAAACAGAAGAAAACAGGCAACTGGCACTGTGGCAACTTGTTAATAGGTTAGTACCAGAAAACATATAAAAACACCTCAAAGTATGGACAAAGCAAAGCAAAGTAGATAGTAAACAAGCATGGAACATCAAAAATTATAGATACGTTTCCGACGTATCATACATTAGCACAGGTTCACCCACACAACACTTACAACACCAAAGAAGACTACTCGGCTATTTGAAGCGAAAGCACTTGACAGAATTCCCATGTGTCCTCGAGAACGTTTGGTCCTTATAAGTATTTCCATCGGCTTGTCCTTTGCTAAGAAAGGATTGGGCCACTTGCTGCAATTGTTTGTTGTATTTATTACTTGCACTTTATTTCCTTGCTTATTCAGAAAACCCCTAAAAATCTGTTTGCTAAGTACTTGCAGATATTTCTACTCCATACCACTAGTCAACACCTTCTGCTCCTCGTTGGGATCGACACTCCTATTTATCAAAAGTACTACGATACAGCCCCTATACTTGTGGGCCATCAGTGTTAGAGAAGAGTAGAAAGTTCTTGCTTGACTAGTACAAGAGGAGCTTGCTTTGACTATGACTTAGACTTGAGCATGTCATGCTACATGTTGTTTTGACCTTATGCTTAGTGATTATTGTTGTAGCATGAATTGTTCCAAACAATTGGGATTGCTTAATGTGCCTTGAAGGAACCATGCATTGTTTTAGCATACAAAACCATAGTATTGTGGTATTCTACTTTGATGCTTTGTTTGGGTTGACTTGGCACATGCTCACACCATGTTATGACTATGAACAAGTCGCGATAGCCTCTATGATCATTTAGTCCTTGACTTGTAGTACCACTTTATGCTTTGATTAGTAATGTTTTGTTGCTCTGCATGATTATGGCCATTATTGCTCTCTTAGCTGGTCGCTCCCAATCTTTTGCTAGCCTCCACTTGTATGAGTAAGCTCTACTCATGCATCCAACTCCCAAGAAACCAAGTTATTCCAAAGTGTCCACTATAAATTCCTATGCATGGTGTGTTACACCATTCCAAGTATATTCTTGTTTTCATTTATCTTCCAATTAAAAAGTCTCTTTGTTATGTGAAAACTTAGTGATTAAAGTTCTCACGAACTTGATTGCACACTTTATTTTTCTTGCCCCTAATAAACTTGAACCATTGTGTCATATATGTTGTATATGCTTGCACTTATAGGTTGGAATTAGCAGAACCGTGCTGTCACGAGGAACGCTTTCAACATTGCACTTGTACTTTTTACATAGTTGATATCATGCTCTTTTGTCTATGGATGTCGTCGGTGTGAAATAAAAGGGGAGCTTTTAAGTCCATGGAGTTATGTATGTGTGTTAGAGAAGCGTCTGGGCCGCTAGCCTAAGCCATGCCTAATCATGGTGGAAACTTGCAGCATCACCATAATGACATCTATAAATCTTTCTTCTTATAAAAAAGAGACATATTGAAAAGAGAAAAGAGACAAGAAACCACCATTTTCCCATGGTAAATAAGAAGATTGCTGAGATTCTCATTGTTTGTCTGCCTTGTCATTTTGATTATGGGATAGCTCGTGCCCCGTTGGCGGTTCTCTATGAAACACATGTACTTACTATGACAAGAACTTACATGTGACTAAAGTTGAATAGCATGAGGATCGGCCCTCGTATTCAAGGGACATGAGATTTCCAACTTATACTTTGTCAAGCATATACTCCATAGTTTATTCACTTTAACCTTAATCACTTCAAGATGCTTATGATAGGGGCAATGAGAGCTGAAAGCGAACAAGTACCATAATTTTTGGAAGCTCTTTTTGAGACTTGAAATCCCTGCTTCCCTTTATGAAGGGCCTTTCTTCCACCATTATATTGATTCTTCATCTTCTACCCTTAGGCACCAGTTAAGAGAGCATAGTTGCCATTCTTAGTTCTATGTGCATTGTCCCAAAACTTATTGATTGATGCATATTGTTGATATTACTTGTTCTTGTGCTACTTGTATCAAATCACTCTTATGAACTTTGAAGGTGTCCTGTGCATCTATTTGATACTCCATGAGGGACAAGTTGATTGCCACTATGCTATGTTTTCTGTATGTCAAACAAACAAACGTTTTTCAATGCATGTTATTCATGATCTTTGTTTGTAACCTTTCATGTTGCATGCATAGTTACTTTGTCTTATTGTTAGAACTCCATCTTTCATGCTCATGTTTAGAGTGAAGGGTTTCGCGGCATAGTAAATCAAAATTTTCTACGGATGCGAACAGAGGGAAATCCAAGATCTAATCTAGGAGATGCAATCAACGAGAGAGATTGGATTAGATCTTCATACCCTTGAAGATTCGCACAGCGGAACGTGGGTGATGTAGGCGTACTCGCTTCTCCTCCTCGCGATCCGATCCGATCTAGCACCACAAGTGGCGGTGCCTCCGTGAGATGCACACGCAGGCACCTCGACGCCTCCTCCTTCCTCGGACCAGCAAGTATGGTGGAGAGATAGATTGGATCTACAACACGACGGCGTGGTGTATATGGTGGAGAATTTCTGCAGGCTTCGCCTACAAACATCGGGAGGGAGAGAAGGTAGCAAGGCTGCTAGGGCTTGGAGGAAGGTGTGTGTGAGGGCGCACCACCTCTATATATAGAGGGGGGCCAGCCCTGCCCCTCCTCCAAGCCTATCTCTAGTTTAAACAATTTAAACTCTCCCTTATCTAGAAATCCTATCTCTAGATTTAAAGGATTTAAACTCTCCCTTATCTAGAAATTCTATCCCGAGATTTAAACGAGTCAAATCTCTCTAGAATCGGCTGGGCCCTATGGGGCCTTGTGCCCCTGGCCCAATGCGTCCAGGACACTCCCTCATAGGCCCATGCCCCCTCCCGGAAGGTGGGGCCACGTTGGTCCCCTTCCGGAAGGTTCTAGAAGCTTCCGGTACAATACCGATTAACCCGGAACAATTCCGAACTCCAAAAACTGCACTGCCTTATATGAATCTTATTCTCCGGACCATTACGGAACCTCTCGTGATATCCCAGATCCCATCCGAGACTCCGAACAAAAATTCATAAACCAATTATCCAATCTATCCTAGCGTTGAGATACGTTAAGTGTGTGACCCTGCGGGTTCGAGAATATGCGGACATGATCTTCTATCAATAATCAACAGCGGGGTCTGGGCACCCATATTGACTCCCACACATTCATCGATGATCATATCGGATGAACCACGATGCCAGGATTCAATCAATCCCATATATATATTCCCTTCGTCTCGCGATATTTTACTTGCCCGAGATTCGATCGTCGGTACCGGCATACCTAGTTCAATCTCGTTCACAAGAAGTACTTTACTCGTTCGTAATCCGATATCACTTTGTGATTAACCTTAACCACATGCTTGCAAGCGGTGTTGATATCGATTACGAGTGGGCCCAAGTATATCTCTCCGACTTGGGAGGGACAAATTCCATCTCGATACATACAACCCAACAGATACTTTCCGATCACCGAGAGACACCTTTATGATCACCCTCTTAGGATGACGTTTGATGACCTCAAAGCTTTCTTCCGGTACCAGGGAGTTGCATTATCTCATGGTCTAAGGAATACAATATTTGACATAGGAAAAGCTTCGCAAAGATGAACACGATGAAACGATCTAATTGCTTCACTTAGTTTGGGTCTGTCCATCATATCATTCTCCCAATGATATGATCTCATTATCAATTGACAACTCATGTCTATGGTTAGGAAACCTTAACCATCATTGATCAATGAGCTAGTCCTTAGAGGCGTACCAGGGACACGGTGTTGTTCACAAACCACACAAGTATTAATGTTTCCGCTTAATACAATTCTAGCATGGAATACAAACTTTATCATGAACAAGAATTATAATAATAACATCTTTATTATTGCCTCTAGGGCATAATTCCAACAGTCTCCCACTTGCACTAGAGTCAATAATCTAGTTTACATTTGGCAACAATCTCACACCCATGGAACTGAGATGTTGATCATGTTTTACACGTGGAAGAGGTTTAGTCAATGGATCTGCGACATTCAGATCCGTATGTACTTTGCTAATCTTCAGATCTCCATCTGCTATATAATATCGAACTATATGAAACTTGCGGTTGATATGCTTGGTCTTTGGATGATATCTTGGTTCCTTAGCGAGTGCTATGGCGCCAGTGTTGTCACACAATATCTCCAGTGGGTCCAATGCACTTGGAACCACGCCAAGCTCAGTGATGAAGTTTCTGATCCAAACTCCTTCACTTGACGCTTCTGCAGCAGCCATGTATTCCGCTTCTCAGAGATCCCGCGATCACGCTTTGCTTGCAGCTTCTCCACTCACAGCCTCCATTCAAAATATAAACGTATCCCGTCGAGATTTAGAATCATCCTTGTCGGTGTCGAAACTAGCATCGACGTAACCTTTACGACAAGTCGTTCATCACCCCATAGACTAAGAACATTTCTTTAGTTCTATTTAGGTACTTTAGTATGTTCTTCACGGCTGTCCAAAGGTTCCACTCGGATCACTTTGATATCTCGTCACAAACTAAGAGCATTGGACACATCCGGTCTAGTACACAGCATGGCATACATGATGGAACCTATGGCCGAGGCATAAGGCACCTTGCTCATAGCTTCCCTATCATTTACCGTAGCTGGACACTGAGCCTTGCTCAATATCTTACCTGACAACATAGGCACTGAACCTTTCTTTGCCTTATCCATTCTGAACCTTTTCAGAACTTTGTCTAGGTATGTACTTTGGCTTAAAGCTATCAGGCGTCTTTGTCTATCTATATAGATTTTGATGCCCAATATATAAGCAGCTTCACCTAGGTCTTTCATTGAAAAACACTTGTTCAAATAACTCTTCACATCGTTAAGAATGTTGATGTCATTTCCGATAATCAATATGTCATCCACATACAGTACCAGAAACGTCACCGAGCTCCCACTCACTTTCTTGTAGATGCAAGCTTCGTAGCAATTTGGAACAAATCCAAAGCTCTTGATCACTTGATCAAAACGAAGGTTCCAACTCCGAGATGCTTGCTTAAGTCCATAAATGGAACGCTGAAGTTTGCATACTATACTAGCATCCTTAGGATCGACAAAACCTTCGGGTTGCATCATATACAACTCTTGATCAATGTTCCCATTGAGGAAAGCAGTCTTGACATCCATCTGCCATATTTCATAATCATGAAACGCAGCAATTGCTAATAAAATCCGAATGGACTTAAACATCGCTACGGGAGAGAAAGTCTCATCGTAGTCAACACCTTGAACTTGTCGAAAACCTTTTGCGACAAGCCGTGCTTTATAGACGGTAACATTACCATCCGCGTCCGTTTTCTTCTTGAATATCCATTTGCACTCAACGGCCTTTCGGCCGCTAGGAGGGTCCACCAAAGTCCATACTTGGTTTTCGCTCATGGATCCCAATTCGGATTTCATGGCTTCCAGCCATTTCTCGTCTGGGCTCATCATCGCTTCCTCATAGTTCGAGGTTCACCGTCTTCTACCAACAAGACAACAAGACAGGTTGCCGTACCACTCGGGAGGGGCACGCGACCTTGTCGACCGCGACGCTCAAGAGGCATCGTCCAAGCTTCATGATCCTTGTCATTAGCTTCCTCTATTGTTGGTGCAAAG
Organism: Avena longiglumis; assembly: GCA_030063025.1. Taxonomy (NCBI): domain Eukaryota; kingdom Viridiplantae; phylum Streptophyta; class Magnoliopsida; order Poales; family Poaceae; genus Avena; species Avena longiglumis. The sequence continues at coordinate 5,816,828 of CP125974.1, read as the reverse complement.
GCATCGAACAATTTCAGGTGTCTGCGCTACTCTCCAATTCAAGAGAAGGTTCAATAACCTTGTCTAGCTCTACTTTCCTCCCACTCACTTCTTTCGAGAGAAACTCCTTCTCAAGAAAGGAACCGCTTTTGACAAACACTTTGCCTTCGGTTACGTGATAGAAGGTATACCCAATGGTTTCCTTAGGGTATCCTATGAAGACGCATTTCTCCGCTTTGGGTTCGAGCTTGTCCGCATCAACTTCTTGACGAAGCTTCAGATCCCCAAACTTTAAGAAACGACAACTTAGGTTTAGCACCAAACCACAGTTCATACGGTGTCGTCTCAACGGATTTAGATGGAGCCCTATTTAAAGTGAATGCAGCGGTTTCTAATGCATAACCCCAAAATGATAACGCAAATCAAGAAGAGACATCATTGATCGGACCATATCTAATAGGGTTCGATTCCTGCTTCGGACACACCATTGCTGTGGTGTTCCGTGGCGTGAGTTGTGAAACGATTCCACTTGCTTTAAGATGCGTGAGAAAATCATAACTCAAATATTCACCTCCACGATCGGATCGTAGAAACTTAATCTTTCATACGATGGTTCTCCACTTCATTCGAAATTCCTTGAACTTTTCAAATGTTTGATTTATGTTTCATTAAATAGATATACCCATATCTACTTAAGTCATCGGTAAAAGTGAGGAAATAGCGATATCCACAAGGCGTCCGAAACACTCATCGGTCCGCATACATCGGTATGTATGATTTCCAACAAGTCCGTTGCTCGCTCCATCATACCGAGAACGGGTTTTGATCATCTTGCCCATGAGGCATGGTTCGCATGTGTCAAATGATTCAAAATCAAGAGACTCCAAAAGTCCATCGAATGGAGTTTATTCATGCGATTTACACCACTATGCCCTAGACGACAGTGCCACAAATAAGTAGTATTATCACTATCTACTTTGCATCTCTTAGCCTCAATTATGGATGTGTGTTTCATCCCTTTCGAGATTTAGAAGAAATAAACCATTCACAAGAGGTGCATGACCATAAAAGATGTTACTCATATAAATAGAACAACCATTATTCTCCGATTTAAATGAATAACCGTCTTGCAATAAACATGATCCGGAAATAATGTTCATGCTCAACGCAGGCACATAATAACATTTATTAAGGTTTAAAACTAATCCCGAAGGTAAAACTAAGGAGAGCGTGCCGACGGCCATCACATCAACTCTTGATCCGTTGCCAACGCGCATCGTCACCTCATCCCTCGCAAGCCGTCTATTCCGTAGCTCTGCTTGAGTTACAAATATTAGCAACCGAACGGTATCAAATACCTGTGCACTACAACGAGGGCTAGTAAGGAAAACATCAATAACATGTATATCAAATATACCTTTGATGGTGCCAGCCTTCTTGTCCGCTAAGTACTTCGGACAGTTGCGCTTCTAGTGACCCTTGTCCTTGCAATAGAAGCACCTAAGGTCCGCTTGGGACCGCACTGAGCTTCTTCTCAGCAGGGGCATTGCGCTTGCCGCCGCCCTTCTTGAAGGGCTTCTTTGCTCCCTTACCTTTCTTAAAGGTGGGGGAATTGTTGACCATCAACATATGATTATTCTTTTTGATGTTCACCTCCGCTACTTTCATCTTAGAAAAGAGCTCAGTGATCGTATCAGTGGAACCAATCTGATTGTGATCAACTACAAAACTTTTGTAGCTAGGAGTGTCAATCTTGAGCTCCTCTGGAATCTTGCAGTCCAGTTGCTCAAGGCGTTGAGTGTAGCCCAACATCTTAATGGCGTGCTCACTAACGGACCTCCCTTCCTCCATCTTGTAGTTAAAGAATTTCTTAGAGATCTCATATCTCTCAGAACGGGCTTGAGTCTGAAACATGTTTTTCAGCTCCTCGAGAATCTCAAAGGGCCCGGGATAGGTTTCAAAACGATTTTGAAGCTCCGGTTCCATAGCAAACAACATGGTGCTCTTAATCACACCATAATCATCTTTGCGCGACTGATAGACAGCTTTCTCATCAGCCGGCGCAGTTGCAGCAGGGGGGTCACCTAACGCTTTACCAAGGACATAGTCCTTTTGTCCGCCAGACAGAATGATTCTTAGATTGCGGAACCAGTTGGTGAAGTTAGACCCATTGTTTCTAAGCTTTTCTTTCTCAGCAAAAACGTTGAAGTTGAAGTTGGACTTGGCCATTGGATCTACAGTATTTGCAAGTACAATTTAGACTATGTTCATGATAAATAGTTTAACTTAATCAAATTACTAGATGAACTCCCACTAAATTCAACATCCCTCAAGTTGTTTAGTGAACACGATCCACATTCACCACACCTAATCCGATCATCACGAGAAGAGATGTGGTTTCAATGGTGGACAACAAAGTGTCGATCATATCATTCATATGACTCATGCTTAACCTTTCGGTTCTTGTGTTCCGAGGCCATGTCTGTACATGCTAGGCTCGTCAAGTTAGACCCAAGTATTTCCGCGTGTGCAAAAACTGGCTTGCACCCGTTGTATGTGAGCGTAGAGTCTATAGCACCCGATCATCACGTGATGCTTGGACACGATTTAACTTCGCAACGGTGCATACTTGGGGAGAACACGCTTTTATCTTGATCTTTAAGTGATGAATCATCTTATAATGCTACCGTCGCGATCTAAGCATAATAAGATACATAAAAGGATAAACATCACATGCATATAACTTTATGTGACATGGTATAGCCAATCTTCAAGAATGATCTCCATCTTGTGCGTTCCGGCATGATCTCCATCACTCCACCATGATTGCCTCCACCACGAATAGCAACTACAACTATTGCCAACTACTTAGCGATAAAGTAAAGCTATTACATGGCGTATAAGAAGTTGACTCGCAGGTCATACACACTTATAAAGACAACCATATGGCTCCTGCCAGTTGTGTACTCATCGACATGCAAGTCGTGAAACATTACAAAACATGATCATCGCATACAATATACACATCACATCTTGGGCCATACCATATCACAGAAAACACTCCCTGCAAGAACAAGTTAGACGCCTCTACTTTGTTGTTGCATGTTTTACGTGGCTTATGGGAGTAGATGCTAAGAACGATTCTTACCTACGGAAAGCCACAACGGTGATATTATGGTTGCCAAACTCCGGTGTTAATCCCATGACAACTATAGTGAGAGAAACTGACATCCACCAGCCGCATGTGTGGAACAAGCCACACGTCAAGTGCGGAGCCGGTCTCACGAACGACGTCGCGTAAGGTTGGCCTAGACCGCTTCAATCTCACTATCCCGCGTCATAAGAAGAACACAAACAAGAGGCTTGCAACAGAAAACATCAACGCCCGCAACAACCATGTTGCGTTCTACTCGTGAAACACATCTACACATAGATCTAGCTCTGATACCACTGAAGGGTTTCGCGGCATAGTAAATCAAAATTTTCTATGGATGCGAACAGAGGGAAAGCCAAGATCTAATCTAGGAGATGCAATCAACGAGAGAGATTGGATTAGATCTTCATACCCTTGAAGATTCGCACAGCGGAACGTTCGTCGGAACGTGGGTGATGTAGTCGTACTCGCTTCTCCTCCTCGCGATCCGATCCGATCTAGCACCACAAGTGGCGGTGCCTCCGTGAGATGCACACGTGCAGCACCTCGACGTCTCCTCCTTCCTCGGACCAGCAAGTATGGTGGAGAGATAGATTGGATCTACAACACGACGGCGTGGTGTATATGGTGGAGAATTTCTGCTGCAGGGCTTCGCCTACAAACAGTCGGGAGGGAGAGAGGAAGGTAGCAAGGCTGCTAGGGCTTGGAGGAAGGTGTGTGTAGGGGGGAGGGGGCGCACCACCCCTCTATATATAGAGGGGGGCGGCCAGCCCTTGCCCCTCCTCCAAGCCTATCTCTAGTTTAAACAATTTAAACTCTCCCTTATCTAGAAATCCTATCTCTAGATTTAAACGATTTAAACTCTCCCTTATCTAGAAATTCTATCCCGAGATTTAAACGAGTCAAATCTCTCTAGAATCGGCTGGGCCCTATGGGGCCTTGTGCCCCTGGCCCAATGCGGCCAGGACACTCCCTCATAGGCCCATGCCCCCTCCCGGAAGGTGGGGCCACGTTGGTCCCCTTCCGGAAGGTTCTAGAAGCTTCCGGTACAATACCGATTAACCCGGAACAATTCCGAACTCCAAAACTGCATTGCCTTATATGAATCTTATTCTCCGGACCATTCCGGAACCTCTCGTGATATCCCGGATCCCATCCGAGACTCCGAACAAAAATTCATAAACCAATTATCCAATCTATCCTAGCGTCGATACACGTTAAGTGTGTGACCCTGCGGGTTCGAGAATATGCGGACATGATCTTCTATCAATAATCAACAGCGGGGTCTGGGCACCCATATTGACTCCCACACATTCATCGATGATCATATCGGATGAACCACGATGCCAGGATTCAATCAATCCCATATATATATTCCCTTCGTCTCGCGATATTTTACTTGCCCGAGATTCGATGCACCGTCATACCTAGTTCAATCTGTTCACGAAGTACTTTACTCGTTCGTAATCCGATATCACTTTGTGATTAACTCCTTAACCACATGCTTGCAAGCGGTGTTGATATCGACACCGAGTGGGCCCAAGTATATCTCTCCGACTTGGGAGGGACAAATTCCATCTCGATACATACAACCCAACAGATACTTTCCGATCACCGAGAGACACCTTTATGATCACCCTCTCTTAGGATGACGTTTGATGACCTCAAAGCTTTCTTCGGTACTGGGAGTTGCATTATCTCATGGTCTAAGGAATACAATATTTGACATAGGAAAAGCTTCGCAAAGATGAAACGATCTAATTGCTTCGCTTAGTTTGGGTCTGTCCATCATATCATTCTCCCAATGATATGATCTCATTATCAATTGACAACTCATGTCTATGGTTAGGAAACCTTAACCATCATTGATCAATGAGCTAGTCCTTAGAGGCGTACCAGGGACACGGTGTTGTTCACAAACCACACAAGTATTAATGTTTCCGCTTAATACAATTCTAGCATGGAATACAAACTTTATCATGAACAAGAATTATAATAATAACATCTTTATTATTGCCTCTAGGGCATAATTCCAACATAGAGTTCTTTGATCCCAGTTTTCAATGCTTGCAAATGGTTTGATCTTGATTTCGATGGTGCATGTCACCTCAAAAATTATTCTTTTTATCACTTACCTACTCGAGGACGAGCAAGAGTTAAGCTTGGGGATACTTAATACGTCGGAAACGTATCTATGCTTTTTTATGTTCCATGCTTATTTAGTATCTACTTTGCTTTGCTTTGTCTACACTTTGAGGTATTTTTATATGTTTTCTATTACTAACCTATTAACAAGATGCCAAAGTGCCAGTTGCCTGTTTTCTTCTGTTTTTGATTCCAGAAAGGCAGAAATCAATATTCTCGGAATTGGATGGTACAAATGTTGGAGATATGCCCTAGAGGCAATAATAAAAGTGGTTATTATTATATCTTTGTGTTTATGATAAATGTTTACATTCATGCTATAATAGTATTAACCGGAAACATTGGTACTTGTGTGATTTGTAAACTAAATTAGAGTACCTAGTAAAGCCTCTATGTAATACTAGCTTGTTGGTTAATAGATGATCGTGGTTTCTCGATCATGAACATTGAGATTTTATTAACAACAAGATCATATCATTAGGAGAATGGTGTGATGGACATACTCCTATAGAAAAGTGTAGCATAAAGATCAAGTCATTTTAATAGTTCGTTTGCTATAAGCTTTATGATACATAGTAACCTAATTCCTTCGACCATGAGATCATGCTAATCACCATCACCGGAAGGATGCTTTGATGACATCAAACACCACACCGTAACTGGATGGCTATAAAGGTGGCATTGAGTGTTCGGAAAGTATGGGTTGAGGCACATGGATCAAGAGTGGGATTTGTCCATCCATATGACAGATAGATATACTCTGGGCCCTCTCGGTGGAATGTCATCCAATTGGCTTGCAACATGTTACTGGCTCACAAGGGATCACATATCATGGGAATGAGAAAATAGTACTTATCGGTAATGAGGTTGAACTAGGTATGCAGAGATACCGATGATCAAAACCTCGGATAAGTAAACTATCACGAGACAAATGGAAATTGGTATCATATGTAAGTGGTTCATTTGATCGCAAAGTAATCGTATAAATATGTGGGAGCCATATGAATTTCCAGATTCCTCTATTGGTTATTGATAGGAGAAGTGTCTCGGTCATGTCTGCATAATTCACGAACCGTAGGGAGACACACTTAAGGATTCGATGTTGTTTAGTAGATATGGAATGTTAGTAGGGATACCGAATGTTGTTCGGAGTCTCGGATAGGATCCGGGCTATCATGAGGAGATCCGGAATGGTTCGGAGAATAAGATTCATATAAGGAAAGTCCGATTCCAGAGTTCGGAAAAGATTCCGATGTTTTCATCAGAGAGGTTCTAGAAGGATCACCGGTCCGGAAGGAGAATGTTCCATGAATGTGTCATGGGTAAGTGGAATGATTGGATCATATCCTAGGTCACTTGGTGTGTGCATTTGCAAGAGAGAATTAAAACTCTAAATTGAAAGTCAAACGGAAAGTTTGAAAAGTCAAACTGGAACAACGGTTTCCTAGTGGGAGAAGAAACAAGTCCTTCTCTCAATCCAACTTGGGTTTGGGTTTGGATTCAAACCCACCCCTCCCAAGGCTGCCCTCCCTCTCATAAATAGAGGGGAGCTGCCCCAAAGCACACAAGCCCTAGCCCCTCTCCACCCAAGTCGCCGTCGCCGCCGACCCGCCGCCGCGTGCCGCCGCTACCGCTTGCCACCGCCTTGCGCCGCCGCCGGTCCATCGTCGCCGCCGACACCTCCTCCTCCTCCCGGTTTTTTCTAAACCCTAGATTTTCGGGAAACCCTAATCCACCATAACTCGCACCGGCTTAGGCGAAGCCCTGCGGGATCTTCCCTCTACTTCCGACACCACGCCGTCGTGCTGTCGGATTCACAAGGGAAGAACTACAACCTCCGCTGCCTGCTGGAACAAGGGAGAGGAAGGTCTTCATCGAGTACCGAACGTGTGGCCGACTGCGGAAGCGCTGCCGGAACGCAGCGACGGAAGGATCGTCTACGCGATCTTGAGATCGGCAAGTGTACGACTACATCACCCACAAGGATTTGCTCTTGTTAACCGCTTTGGAATCTTTGAGGGTGACTGATTCTATCGACTCGTTGCTACAATCTAGTAGATAGATCTTGGCTTGTTTGTGTGCATGCGGTAGAATTTTTTTGTTTTCCATGCTACGAAACCCTACAGTGGTATCAGAGCCGTGTCTATATGTAGATATGTTGCACGAGTAGAATACAATGGTCATTGTGGGCGGTGGTGCTTTTATTATCAATTGCTTTTTGTGTACTTTGCATCTTGCGGTATGATGGGATGAAGTGGCCCGGGCTAACCTTACATGACATCGTTCATGAGACTTGCTCCACGCTTAACATGCAACTTGTATTGCATAAGTGGCTTTGCGGGTGTCTGTCTCTCCCATCATAGTATAGATTCAATTTACAACGGGCACTTGATAGTTCAAGCATCAACGTTATGGTTCTTGTTCGTAAGTTAGAACGACACTTATTGAAAAACCCAAACCACGTAAAATATGCAAAGAAAATTAGAGGCGTCTAACTTTTTTTTGCAGGGGTGTGTTGTGATGTGATATGTCCATGATTGTGATTATATATGATGTATGCAATGTTCCTTATTGTAAGTTGGAAACCAACAGGAGCCATATGGTTGTTTTTTAAATTCCTTTAAGACCTGCGTGTCTATTCAAAGTAGTTGTAATAGTTGATGCTGGTGGACGACAACCATGAAGCGACGCCATTAACCTTGACGCCATACCAGTGATGATGGATATCATGTTCGTGCTTGAAGATGGAGATCGGAAGCACAAGAAGAAAGGCCATATCATATCACATATTATGAATTGCATGTGATGTTAATCCTTTTATGCATCTTGTATTGCTTAGTTCACGACGGTAGCATTATAAGATGATCCCTTAAGCACAAAATTTCAAGTTCTAAAGTGTTCATCCTTAGTAAGCACCGTTGCTAAAGCTCGTTGTTTTGAAGCACCATGTGATGATCGGCTGTGTTAGATTCTGCGAGTGTATACAACGTGAGCAAGCCAGATTTGCTCATGCAGAAGCTAAGGTTTGATCTTGACAAGCCTAGCATGTACAGACATGGTCTCAGAACGCGGATCACCAAAAGATAAAGCATGAGTCATATAGTAGATATGATGAACATGTCGATTGTTCGCCATTGAAGCTACATCAACTCTCGTGATGATCGGTTTTGATGTGGTGGATTTGGTTCGTGTGATCACTAAAACAATTTGAGGGATATTGTTTTGAGTGGGAGTTCACCTAGATTAATTTAACTATTAATTAGAACTCAATTTGTCATAAACTTAGTCTAAACTATTGCAAATATGTTGTAGATCAATGGCGGCCCCTACCATCAATTTTAATGCGTTCCTAGAGAAAGAAAAGTTGAAAAACAATGGAAGCAACTTCGCAGATTGGTTCCGCAATTTGAGGATTGTCCTCAATGCTGGTCATTTGACCTATGTGCTGGATGCACCGCTTGGTGACCCGCCTGCAGCTAATGCTACCGATGAGGTAAAGAATGTTTTCCTCGCTCAGAAGAATCACTACTCCACAGTTCAGTGTGCTATCTTGTATGGTTTGGAATTGGAGCTTCAGAAAAGGTTTGAGAACCATGACCGACATGATATTGTCCGTGAACTCAAAATGATATTTGAGGCTCACGCGACAGTTGAGAGTTATGAGGCTTCTGAAAAGTTCTTTAACTGCAAGATGGAAGAGGGCAGCTCCGTCAATGAGCACGTGCTTAAGATGTCTAGGCACGCAAGCAAGCAAGCTTCAAAGCTTTGGTATAGTGATTCCTAATGCTTTGGGGATTCACTGTGTCCTCCAATCACTACCACCAAGTTACAAAACTTTGTGATGAACTACAATATGCAAAACATGGACAAGTCGTTACCCGAACTCTTCTCCATGTTAAAATCTGCAGAAGTGGAGATCAAGAAAGAGCACCAAGTGTTGTTGGTCAATAATACCACCAAATTAAAGAAGCAAGGCAAGTCTAAGAAAAAGGGAAACTTCAAGAAGGGCGGTAAGAAAGTTACCGCCGCGAAATACCAAAATGGGCCTAAGCACGATCTTGGGTGCTTTTCTGCAAGGGAGAAGGTCCTTTGAGCGGAATTTCCCAAAGTACTTGGCGGATTTGAAGAACGGCAACATCAAGAAGAAAGGTATATCCGATATACATGTTATTGATGTGTATCTCACTAGTACTGTAGTAGTGCACGGGTATTTGATCTTTGGTTGTTGCTCATATTTGTAACTCGAAACAGGTACTGCAGAATAAACGGAAGCTAGCGAAGAACGAGGTGACAATGCGCGTCGGAAATGGATCAAAGGTTGATGTGATCGCGGTCGGCACGCTACCTCTTCATCTACCATCGGGATTAGTTTTATACTTAAATAATTGTTATTTGGTGCATGCATTGAGCATGAACATTATATCGGGATCATGTTTATTGCGAGACGGTTACTTGTTTAAGTCCGAGAATAATGGTTGTTCGATTTATATGAGTAATATGTTTTATGCACATGCACCTTTGATAGATGGTCTATTCTTATTGAATCTCGATTGTGGTAATACACACATTAATAACATTGAAGTTAAACGTCTGAAATTGAGTGATAACTCAACCTATATGTGGCACTGTCGTCTTGGTCATATTGGAGGGAAACGTATGAAGAAACTCCATTCCGATGGACTTCTTGAATCACTTGATTTCGAATCACTTGAAAGATGCGAAGCATGTCTGATGGGTAAAATGACTAAGACTCCATTTTCTGGTATGATGGAGCGAGCTACGAACTTATTGGAAATCATACATACCTATGTGTGTGGCCCAATGAGTGTAGCATCGCGTGGTGTTTATCGTTATGTTCTTACCTTCACAGATGACTTGAGTAGATATGGGTATATCTATTTCATGAAACATAAGTTCGAAACTTTCGAGAAGTTTAAGGAATTTCAATGTGAGGTAGAGAATCAACGTAATAAGAAGATTAAATTTCTACGATCTGATCGTGGAGGTGAATATCTAAGTTACGAGTTTGGCGAGCATTTGAAGAAATGTGGAATACTTTCACAATTAACACCGCCGGGAACACCACAGCGTAATGGTGTGTCCGAACGTCGTAATCGAACTCTCTTAGATATGGTTCGTTCTATGATGTCACTTACAGATTTACCGCTATTGTTTTGGGGTTATGCATTAGAAACAGCCGCATTCACTTTAAATAGGGCACCATCTAAATCCGTTGAAACGACACCGTATGAATTATGGTTTGGGAAGAAACCTAAATTGTCGTTCCTTAAAGTTTGGGGTTGTGAAGCTTATGTAAAGAAGTTACACCCAGACAAGCTTGAACCCAAAGCGGAAAAATGCGTCTTCATAGGATAACCGAAGGAAACTATTGGGTATACCTTCTATCATAGATCCGAGGGCAAAATCTTCGTTGCCAAGAATGGATCCTTTCTAGAGAAGGAGTTTCTCACGAAAGAAGTGACTGGAAGGAAAGTAGAACTCGAGGAGGTTGTTGAACCTTCTCTCGAACTTGCGAGTAGCGCAGCACCGGAAGTAGTTCATGTGGCACCTGCACCAATAAGAGAGGAAGCTAATGATGTTGATCATGAAACTTCGGTTGAAGTTACTATGGAACCTCGCAGGTCAACAAGAACTCGTACCACTCTTGATTGGTATGATCCCGTTATGAGTGTCATGTTGGTGGACAACATTGATGACCCTGCGACATATGAGGAAGCGATGATGAGCCCAGATTCCAATAAATGGCAAGAAGCCATGAAATCCGAGATTGGATCCATGTACGAAAACCAAGTATGGACTTTGGTGGACATACCGGATGGTCGGAAGGCTGTCGAGAACAAATGGATTTTCAAGAAGAAAACAGATGCTGATGGTAATGTTACTGTCTATAAAGCTCGACTTGTCGCAAAAGGGTTTCGAAAAATTCAAGGTGTTGACTACGATGAGACTTTCTCACCAGTAGCGAAGCTAAAGTCTGTGAGGATTATGTTAGCAATCACTGCATATTATGATTATGAGATATGGCAGATGGATGTCAAAACGGCGTTCCTCAATGGAGACATTGATGAAGAGTTGTATATGATGCAACCCAAAGGTTTTGTCGATCCAAAAGATGCTAACAAGGTATGCAAACTTCAACGGTCCATATATGGATTGAAGCAAGCATCCCGGAGTTGGAATCAATGTTTTGATAAAGTAATCAAAAGCTTTGGTTTTATACAAACTTATGGAGAAGCTTGTATTTACAAGAAAGTGAGTGGGAGCTCTGTAGCATTCTTAATACTATATGTAGATGGCATATTGTTGATTGGGAATGATTTAGACCTTAATAGTGTCAAGGATTATTTGAATAATAGTTTTCAATGAAAGATCTTGGCGAAGCAGCTTACATATTAGGCATAAAGATTTATAGAGATAGATCGAGGCGCCTAATATCATTGTTGCAGAGTACATATTTGGACAAAGTTCTAAAGAGGTTTGGAATGGAAGATAGCAAGAAAGGGTTCTTGCCCATGTTGCCCAATACGACCTTGAATAAATCTCAAAGTCCAGCAACGACAGAAGATAGAGAAAGGATGAGTAAGACTCCCTATGCCTCAGCCATAGGATATCTTATGTATGCCATGCTATGTACTAGACCCGACATTGCATATGCTGTTAGTTTAACTAGCAGATATCAAAGTGATCCAGGAGTGGATCATTGGACAGCGGTCAAAAACATCCTTGAGTACTTGAGAAGAACTAAGGATATGGTTCTTTCTTATGGAGGTGATGAACATCTCGTTGTTAATGGTTACACCGATGCTAGTTGGAACACCGATCCGGATGATTCTAAATCTCAATCTGCATACGTATTTACTTTGAATGGTGCAATAGTTAGTTGGAGGAGTGCAAAGCAAAGCGTTGTGGCGAGATCTTCAACTGAATCGAAATACATAGCTTCTTTAGAGGCTTCACAAGAGGCGATATGGATGAAGGAGTTCATTACAAAGTTTGGTGTGGTTCCAATTGCGCTGGACCCAATGTCTATCTATTGTGATAACATGGGCGCCATAGCCAATGCGCAAGAACCAAGGTCACACAAGAAGCTGAAGCACATCAAGCTACGTTTTCATGCTATTCGAGAGCACGTCCAAGATGGTGACATAAAGATTTGCAAAGTACACACAGATCTGAATGTGGCGGATCCGTTGACTAAACCTCTCCCGAGGGCAAAACATGACCAGCACCAAACCGCCACGGGTGTTCGGTATATTACCATGTAATCTAGATTAGTTGACTCTAGTGCAAGTGGGAGACTGTTGGAGATATGCCTAGAGGCAATAATAAAAGTGGTTATTATTATATCTTTGTGTTTATGATAAATGTTTACATTCATGCTATAATAGTATTAACGGAAACATTGATACTTGTGTGATTTGTAAACTAAATTAGAGTCCCTAGTAAAGCCTCTATGTAATACTAGCTTGTTGGTTAATAGATGATCGTGGTTTCTTGATCATGAATATTGAGATGTTATTAACAACAAGATCATATCATTAGGAGAATGGTGTGATGGACATACTCCTATAGATAAGCGTAGCATAAAGACCAAGTCATTTTAATAGTTCGTTTGCTATAAGCTTTCTGATACATAGTAACCTAGTTCCTTCGACCATAAGATCATTCTAATCACCATCAACCGGAAGGATGCTTTGATGACATCAAACACCACACCGTAACTGGGTGGCTATAAAGGTGGCATTGAGTGTTCGGAAAGTATGTGTTGAGGCACATGGATCAAGAGTGGGATTTGTCCATCCATATGACAGATAGATATACTCTGGGCCCTCTCGGTGGAATGTCATCCAATTGGCTTGCAAGCATGTGACTGGCTCACAAGGTATCACATATCACGGGAACGAGAAAAGAGTACTTATCGGTAACGAGGTTGAACTAGGTATGCAGAGATACCGACGATCAAAACCTCGGATAAGTAAACTATCGCGAGACAAAGGGAAATTGGTATCGTATGTAAGTGGTTCATTCGATCGCAAAGTAATCATAGAAATATGTGGGAGCCATATGAATTTCCAGATTCCTCTATTGGTTATTGATCAGAGAAGTGTCTCGGTCATGTCTGCATAATTCACGAACCGTAGGGAGACACACTTAAGGATTCGATGTTGTTTAGTAGATATGGAATGTTATTAGGGATACCGAATGTTGTTCGGAGTCTCGGATTGGATCCGGGATATCATGGGGAGATCCGGAATGGTCCGGAGAATAAGATTCTTATAAGGAAAGACCGATTCCGGAGTTCGGAAAAGATTCCGATGTTTTCATCGGAGAGGTTCTAGAAGGTTCTAGAAGGATCAACGGTCCGGAAGGAGAATGGTCCATGAATGTGTCATGGGTAAGTGGAATGATTGGATCATATCCTAGGTCACTTGGTGCGTGCATTTGCAAGAGAGAATTAAAACTCTAAATTGAAAGTCAAACGGGAAGTTTGAAAAGTCAAACTAGAACAATGGTTTCCTAGTGGGAGAAGAAACAAGTCCTCTCAATCCAAATTGGGTTTGGGTTTGGATTCAAACCCACCCCTCCCAAGGTTGCCCTCCCTCTCATAAATAGAGGGGGAGGGCTGCCCCAAAGCACACAAGCCCTACCCCCTCTCCACCCAAGCCACCGTCGCCACCGACCCGCCGTCGCGCGTCGCCGCCGCCGCTTTCCACCGCCTTGCGCCGCCGCCCTAGCCGCCGCCGACACCTCCTCCTCCTCCCGGTTTTTCTAAACCCTAGATTTCCGGGAAACCCTAATCCACCATAACTCGCACCGGCTTAGGCGAAGCCCTGCGGGATCTTCCCTCTACTTCCGACACCATGCCTTCGTGCTGCCGGATCCATGAGGGGAGAACTACAACCTCCGCTGCCTGCTGGAACAAGGGAGAGGAAGGTCTTCATCGAGTACCGAACATGTGACCGACTGCGGAAGCACTGCCAGAACACAGCACCGGAAGGATCGTTACATGATCTTGAGATCGGCAAGTGTACAACTACATTACCCACGAGAATCTGCTCTCGTTAACCGCTTTGGAATCTTCGAAGGTGAGTGCTTCTATCAACTCGTTGCTACAATCTAGTAGATAGATCTTGGCTTGTTTGTGTGCATGTGGTAGAATTTTTTGTTTTCCATGCTACGAAACCCTACAACAAAAGCCAAAGTCAATATTTTACCGTGGGGAACACGAACTGAATCTGATACGGAGGAGCCACGGGGCCACACCACAGCTACTGGGTGGGCCCAGCCAGCGCACAAGTCTTGGCCCGCTGCCTTGCCTCTTTGCCTATAAATACACCCAATATAGAAACCCTAAGTACCCGATCAATATTCCACGAAACCGTCGGTAGCCGCCGCCACCATCGTCCCTAGATTGGGGGGATCTAAAGCTCTTCTCGGTAACCTGCCAGAGGGGAGATCATCCAAGAGGCCTTCTTCTTCATCATGTCAGCCTCCAGTATGAAGTGTGAGTAGTTCCACCTTAGACTACGGGTCCATGTAGTAGCTAGATGGTTGTATCTCCTCCTTTGTGCTACCATGTTTAGATCTTGTGAGCTCCATTCATGATCAAGATCATCTATTTGTAATCATGCATGTTGTGTTTGCGGGGATCCGATGGATATTGAGATTACTATGTTAGATTGATTAATGGTTTTATCTTATTGATTCTATCATGTCTATGTTGTTTGTGATCTTGCATGCTCTCCGTTTCTAGTAGATATCTTGGCCAAGTAGATGCTAGTGACTCCAAGAGGGGGTATTTATGCTCGGTAGTGGGTTCATGCCTCTATTTAATCTAAGGGAAGTGACAGAAATCTCTAAGGTTGTAGATGTGTTGTTTCCACTAGGTCGAAAACAACGGTCTCTTGTTCATGGAACAAGTGGATTGTTTACCTTACACACCTTGATTAAAGCAGTTATCCGTTGCTTGCAACTTAATACTGGAGGGGGTTCGAATGATAACCTGAAGGTGGATTACTAGTCATAGATGCAGTTGGATGGCGGTCTATGTATCTTGTTGTATTGCCCAATCGAATATCATAAGATCATGAATGTCTAGTATTGCTTGTTATGCCTTGCTCGGTCCTGTCAATTGCCCTGCTGTAATTTGTTTACCCAGCATGTCGGGTCCAATCTTTACCATTGATACATCCTCCACTGTTACTGTTTACTCTCTACAAACCACTATTACCTTCCACACCATACAGTTAATCCTTTGTTTTCAGCAAACCGGTGAGAATTGACAACCTCACTGTTCGTTGGGGCAAAGTCTTGAGTTTGAGTTGTGCAGGTTTCCAAGTTGCTAGCAACACCTTTGAGTCGTTTCCTTCCTCCTACTGGTTCGATAACCTTGGTTTCCTACTAAGGGAAAACTTGTTGATGTGCTCATCATACCTTCCTCTTGGGGTCTCCCAATGAAGCTTCCATGCACCATCAGCTAATTTGCTAAAAATATAAAAAAACATAATTAAGAACATATGCTTAATGACCAATCAATAAAATAAAACTACTGATTATGCATACAATATAAGTCATTTTAGAGTTTGTAGCGGAAATTAAGAATCTCGCTAAAATATCTATAGGGGTTCGGAGCATGGAAAACAAAAAAATTCTACCGCATGAACACACGAGCCAAGATCTATCTACTAGATTGTAGCAACGATTCAATTAGAGTACTCACCCTCGAAGATTCCAAAGCGGTTAACGAGAGAAGATTCTCGTGGGTGATGTGTTCACTTGCCTATCTCAAGATCGTGAAGACGATCCTTCCGCCGCCGCGTTCTGGCAGCGCTCCCACAGTCGGTCACACGTTCGATACTTGATGAAGACCTTCCTCTCCCTTATTCCAACAAGCAGCGGAGGTTGTAGTTCTCTCCTCGCGATTACAACAGCACAACGGCGTGGTGTCGGAGTTAGAGGGTAAATCCTGCAGGGTTTCGCCTTAAGCCAGAGCGGGTTATGTTGGAGTAGTAGGGTTCCCCGACGTCTAGGGTCTAGAAGCCGAAGAGGAGGAGGTGGTCGGCGGCGACTAGGGCGGTGGCGACTTAGTGCGGCGGCACAGCGGCGGCGACAGGTGGGGTTGGGTTGGTTGTGGTCTTGGGGGCACCCCCTCCCCTCTATTTATGAGAGGGAGGGGCAGCTAGGGAGGGGATTTTGAATCCTTCCCCAACTCCCTCTCCTACTAGGCGCGTGGTGGAGGGAGAGAAGGTTTCCTCTCCTCCCTCCACCAGGAAACATTGTCCCAGTTTGACTTTTCAAACTTGCCTTTTGACTTTTAATTTTGGAGTTCAATTTCTGTCTTTCAAATGCCCAGCCAAGTGACCTAGGACATGATGCAATCATTACACTTAGTCATGACACATTCATGTACCCTTCCCCTTCCGGTCCGGTGAACCTTCTAGATCATTCTGGTGAAAACACCGGAATCATTCCCGAACTCCGGAATTGGACTTTACTTATATGAATCTTATTCTACGAAGCATTCCGGATCTCCTCGTGATATCCCGGATCCAATCCGAGACTCCGACCAACATTCGGTCTTCCTACTCACATTCCATATCTATTAAACAACATCGAATCCTTAAGTGTTGTTGCCTGCCAAAACCCACCGGCGAGCAGCAACGAGCAACACGGAGAGCCGGGAGGCTCCCAGGACTGCTGGTGGGCCCTGGTCCCTCGGGCGATGGCCCGCAAAAACTCCGGCACGCCGGCTTGGTTCGAGGCGTGCCACGACCTATACCGTCGGAAGGTAAAGGATTGCTCCGATTGATTTCTGCATGGTAAACAAGTATCGTAAAATTCGAGCCGTGACCGGCTCCTGTTTCTCGTAAAGAATCGGCTCCTAGAGCCGATTGCCCCATGGTTCTGCATTAGATTCACGATAACATGGGGTTTTGCTTGATCAATACAAGTTAAATCGATCTACGACAGTTTAATGTTTTCACCACGTAACTGGAACGTCCTACACGTAATTGAGCCTGGTACGTACAAAAGATGAAGAATATTAACCCTAGAGGAGGCCTAATAACCAACGTAAAGTCAATTACCGGAACAATATTCTCTAGAACGAATAAGCCACGTCCCTATGTACTACTGGATCGTTCAACCCGTTTGTAAGGCCTGATCACGTAGATATTAAACTAAACCTTGGTAAACAAGGCGCAACTATAACAGATCGAATCGACTAAATAAAGATCAAGCAAGATGCTACCCTTACACTTCGGGAAAATGTGCAAGGGTAGCGAGATAACTAGAGGTAGCATAACTTCAACGATAATAATGAAAAGCACCGATGCTAGCCTCAAACAATCTATGATAATGGTATTACTCGCCATCAACAACGCTTCAGTACGAGTAAAACCAGGTAACACATAGAATCGCCTAGATCGCAAGATGCGATCTAGGCAAAGATGGCACTACGAAAGAAACCCTAGAAACAAGGGTGGCGATGCCGAGATTGTGTTTGTTGTGAACGTGGTTGTCCTCCTTTTTCGATAACCCTAGGTACATATTTATAGTCCGGAGACTCTCTACTTTTGGAATAACTCTACAACTCTATCTTTACCTAAACATAAACGGAACCTAACAAACACGAAACCTACTATGATACAAGATACACGGGCAATTTAGCCCAAATCCACACACTAGGCCGATCCAACAACACGTTGAATATACGTATCTTCCAAGCCCATCTTGATCACGGCCCATCTCCGTCTTTGGCCAAAATACGGTGATAACACATGCCCCCCTGGTTTTGGCAATGATAATTCCAAAACCACTCTGTATGTTTTTTTCTTCTTCTCCTCTTTTTTTTATCGGGCTGCGCGTCGACAGAATGCGTGGAAGAACAGAATCGTCACGCTACCCCTTCATCATGATGCCCTGTCTTCTCAACTCCTGCGCAGTGCATGATTTGACGATTTTGGCAGCACAATCTGGGAAACCGCTATGGCGTTGAACCGTCTCTCTACTATTTCCCTTATTTAAATCAGCCTGAACAGTTCGCAGTCCCCATCTTCCTCCAGTTGCCAAAAAATCCTCCTTCCTCTGCCGAAAAAACCCTCTTTCTTCGCCATGGCCTCCTCTGCTTCCTCTGGCCTGTCTTCCCACGCCTCCAACAGCATCAGTGACCGAGAGCCGACGCCAGAACACCCGTCCACGGCGTCAAGATACTTCGCCCCGATGGTGGGACGAAAGGGACTGGGATTTCGCCGTCTGGTCGGAGGACGATGCGTCCCTGACTGACGGTGAAGAGAGCCTACAGTTCCTCATTGATGGGGAACTGGAGGCGAAGAGCAGTGACGACGCCTGGTCGTGGGACGGCGTCGAGTCCTCCGACGAGGAGGAAGAATCGGAGGAAGACACCTCCTCCGACGAGTACCCGCCGACGAAGCGCTTCCGCGCCGGGTCCAGCGAGGACACCGAAGATGACGACGAAGACGAAGAGGCCCCCGCTGGTTTCTTCAGCAGCAGCAGCGAAGACGACGCCGGCAGCAGCGCTGAAGACAGCGAAGAGGACGGCGGCGACGACAGCGGCGACGATCTCGCCCTTTAGATTAGGAACCAGTAGCAGCAACAGTAGTAGTAGGCTTCCTTTTGTAATCAATCGTCCTTTTGTAAGCAATCATCTTCGAATGAATGAGAATCCGCTTCCCAAATATTGTTCCTCTTCGCTTCAATTTTGCCGATAGCCGAAATAGGTCGATGCTCCAGAAGTCGATGACCTTATCGGCTTTCAACATCTCGCACTGATCAAACAAGTCAAATCGCCGAGCGATGACTACCCATCGGCTTCTCCCAAAAACGCTAACGGTCGAACTTGGTCGCATCTTTAGGCACATTAAACGGCCACTTCTTGGTTTCAAGCGGTGACTGCGACCTTTCTCAACACAGGCGACCCAAATCTCCAATTGTCCATCGAAAACGTGCCGCCTCGCATCGGCTATATTTTTTTATTCGCCGATTTTCAGAATCGCCCCCATATCTTTACCTTGTCCATCGTCTCACGTGCTTTACTTAGCCGATTTCATGTATCGGCCCTCAAGCTTCTTGTCCAACATCCCACATGCTTGGGAAATATTTTTGAGATGTTGACCGTTGGCCATCGGGAATTTTACGCCATCCACCGCCGAGCATGTATCGTTTCCTCTTAGAACTTGATCGACCACAGACGGTCCATGCCAATTTGGAGACCATTTACCATATCTTGCATCCTTAGTCCCCAAGGGCAACACGGCTTCCCATACGGATCACCAACGTGGAACTCCTTTGGCTTCACTTTCTTGTTGTATGCACGAGCTACTTTGGCCTTGTTCTCTTTGATTTTCTCCGGTGACCATAGCCTGAGCTCGGTTAAATCCTCCACCTTGCCACTCATCGTGGTTGCGTATTCTTGATCTTTAGATCGTCACGAAAAGTGACGCCTCGATCCAGCCGTAATTTCCCGGTAGGGCGACTTCTTGTCCATATACTAGATGGTATGGTGAGGTTTTTATTGCTCCATGGCATGACATGCGATAAGCCCATAACGCTCGATAAAACCTCGTACAACGCCTTGGGTGCTCATCGACTTTTCTCTTGATCAGCTTGATGAGGCTCGGTTGGACGCTTGCCCATTTGCTTGAGCATAGTATGGAGATGATCTAATCACTTGATCCCCATGTCCTCGCAGAACTTTCTAAACTCACGAGAAATAAAAACCGAACCTCCATCGGTCGTGATAGTTTGGGAATCCGAATCTATGGATGACATGTTCTTTCACAAAATTGATAACATCCTTGAGTTCTTGACTTCATCGGGACAGCCTCCACCCATTTAGTGAAGTAGTCGGTGATGGCCGAATCCACATGTGGCCTTTGCTTGATGGAGGATTGATTTTGCCAATCATGTCCATGCCCCAACCTCGGAATGGCCAAGGCTTGATGATGGGGTTCATTAACGATCGGGTACCATCTGGATTTTTCAAATTTCTGACATGCTTGACACCCTTTGTAGTAGTTGAAACAGTCCTCAAGCATGGTGGGCCAATAAAACCCTGATCGCCTGATCAACCATTTCATCTTATGAGCCGATTGGTGAGTTCCACAGGCGCCTTCGTGTACCTCGTGTAGGAGCCGATTGGCCTCAGCTGTCCCCAGGCATTTGAGCAATAGTCCTTCCAGAGTCCTGTAGAACATGTCATCGCCAATCAGCACGTACTTCATGGCTTTGTACCTTATCCGTTTAGGTGCCCCCCGAGCCGAATCCTTCAAGTAATTGAAGATATCGTCTCTCCAGTCGTCCGCTTCCAGGAACTGTACCTGAACGTCGGCTCCTTCTACCACGTCCTTGTAGCCTGAAGCCATCTGCGCAAGATCGTTTGCCTCGGTATTCTGCGATCGTGGGATCCAAGTGAAGTTTATGTACCGGAATTGCGCCATCAACTCGCGGCAGTGTAGCCATAATGGGAAGAGGGACTCGCTCTCGCACTTGTAGTCCTCCGTGAGCTGGGAAATCACCAACTTGGAGTCTCCAAAAATTTCCACTGCCTTTGCTCCGGCTTCGAGGAGTAACTCCATCCCCTTGCATATCGCCTCATACTCGGCTACATTGTTGGTGCGAGAGGTAGACAATCTGATGGAGAAGGAAAATGTTGCCCCCCGGGGCGACACGAGTAAAACGCCGATGCCGCAGCCATCGTCACAAACTGATCCGTCGAAAAACATAGCCCACGCTCTTATGGGCGGTCTTTGCTATGTTAGTGTTGATCCTTTCAGCGATAAGATCGGCCAGCGCCTGCCCCTTAACTGCTTTCGCGGGTTGATACCGAATGTCAAACTCTGATAATGCAAACATCCATTTGCCCAGTCGGCCTTTTAACATAGGAGCCGACAGCATGTGCTTTACGATGTCTGATTTGCATATGATGATGATCTCTGCTGATAGCAAAATGTGGCGCAACTTGGTGCAGGTGAAAAACAGGCAGAGGCACAACTTATCGATATCAGGGTACCTTGTATCTGCGTCCAGCATCCTTCTGCTTATGTAAAAGACGACTCGCTCCAGCCCATCATAAACTTGCACCACTACCGAGGCGATGGACGTGTCAGCTACTGACAAGTAAATGTAGAACGGCCTGTCAGGCTGTGGTGGAACTAACACTGGCGGCTTTGTCAGATATTCTTTGATCTCGTCGAAGGCACGTTGTTGTTCTGCCCCCCAGCGGAATTCCTCGTCAGATTTGATTTTTACTAGTCCCATGAACGGCTCTATCCTTCCTGACAGATTGGAGATGAATCTTCTGACGAAGTTGATCTTGCCGATGAGGGACTGCAGTTCTTTCTTTGTAGTGGGTGGTTTCATTGTTCGCACTGCCTCCTGAATTTTCAGGCCGATCTCAATTCCGCGTTCATGGACCAAAAAACCCAAGAACTGACCGGCCGTCACCCCGAAGGCACACTTCTTTGGATTCATCCGTAGGCCGAATTTTCTTGTTCGGTCCAGGACGCGTTGCAGATCGTCCAGGTGTCCGTGGGCTGAGGCAGACTTGACCACCACGTCATCGATGTAGATTTCCACCAGCTTGCCGATCAGATCATGAAAAATATAATTCATGGCCCTTTGGTACGTAGCGCCGGCATTCTTCAGCCCAAACGTCATGACTACATATTCAAATAACCCCACTGACCCTGGGACTCTGAATGCAGTCTTGTGTATGTCTTCTGGAGCCATGAAGATCTGGTTGTAACCGGCATTGCCGTCCATGAAGCTCAAAATCTTATGACCAGCCGCTGCATTGATTAATGTTTCTGCCACCGGCATCGGATACTCATCCTTTGGAGTGGCTCTGTTGAGATCTCGAAAATCTATGGCCACACGCCAACGGCCATCCTTCTTCTCTACAGGTACGATACAAGAAATCCACTCAGCATACCTGCATGGCCTGATCAACTTGGCTGTCAACATTTTCTCGACCTCCTTCTTGACTTCTTGCAGAATTTCGGCCTTCATTTGTCGTGCTCGCTGCTGAAATGGCCGAAATCCTTTTTTGAGCGGGAGCCGATGCTCAATGATGCTCCTGTCTAACCCAGGCATCTCTGTGTAGTCCCAGGCGAAGCAATCTGGATATTGTTTTAACAGGGCTATCATCGGGCCCCGCAGATTCGGATCTAACTTCTTGCTGATAAATGTTGGTCGTGGCTTATCCCCAGGACCAATGTCGATCTCTTCTAGCTCATCAGCGGACGTGAACCCGTACCCTAGCTTCCCGTCACTTGTCAAATCGATGCTAAACACAGGGCAAACGGTAGGTGAGGATAACAAAAATAATTTGGGCCGATTGCTTGAATCGGCCCCCTTTTTGCTTGCATTAGTCAAGGACGGTTTACACCTTATTGCTATACAGTGGCAGAGCATCTCCCTGCTACGACTACGTGAGCTGCTTGTCGTATGATCGCTGCTTTTTATTTTTTGTGGCCGATCGCAGGGATCGGCCGTACCACGGATGATCGTGGGCTTTTCTACTCTGTAAGGCCAGTGGATAAGACCAGCCTCACCCCGTTTTTTGTAGCTTCAATACGCTCGCAGCCGTCTAGGTTGATTCCAGAGATCGGCTCTTGGTCTTCTGCTTCCCAGACGTTCATGCCAGCTATGGAAATCTCGATAGAATCATCTGCGTGGATGACCTCCACTTCGTCTCCATCCCTTTGGATCGTGCCTTTGGTGCATTGTGGACGGGATGCAGCAATTAGCGTGAATCCAATCCCTTCCTAGCAAGACGGTGTAAGTGCTCTTTGTCGTCACGACGAAGAATGACGTGGGTGGTTTTCCTGCCCATCGAGTCCACGTTCAGTACGCCTTGCGTTCCCGAAGACTGACCGTTGAAGTCGCTTAACGTGACGTTGGTTTTGATCAGATCTGCAGTGGAGCGTCCCAAACGTCGTAGCATGGAGTATGGCATGATATTGACTGCCGCCCCGGTGTCCACCAACATCTTGCTGACAGGTTGCCCATTGATGTAACCCCGCAGGTACAGGGCTTTCAGATGTTTATAACCCTTCTCACGTGGCTTCTCAAAGATAACCGGCCGTGGACCGCAGTCAAACTGTGCCACTGGTAGCTCATCAGTTCTTGGCGCGCAGAATTCTGACGGGAGTACAAACACCATGTTTGTGCCAGCCGATGTCTGTGCATCGGCTTTTGCTGGTTTGGGGCGCCATTCTTTCCTTGTCGGGCGATCTCCCGTTTCCAAAGTTTGCCTTACTTTGACGGCCAGATCAGGCCGTGCTTTCTTCAAAGCGTGGAATCTGCGCTTGACTTCCTCCAAGTTACGCAGCTGCACTCTACGCTCAGGTGTGTCTGAGTCCGTCGGGACACCACCTTGGACGGTGATACCTGTCTTCGTCTTTGTCATTCTTTGGCTTTTCGAGGTCTTCTGCTCGAGCGGACTCCCTGTGACGGCTCTGGGGTGGAAGAGGCCCCAGACGTTTGAACACTGACACTGGCCTCGTGTCTTCCTTCTGCTGACCGCATTCCGGGTAGTTGTCGATTGTAGGCAATCGGCTCATCCCCGCGTCCCAGAAGATTTGAAAGGACAATCCCAATGTTTGTCTGCGCCTTCCTTTTCTTTTTGCGGTCCCCTAGCAAGGTGCTCATATCTTTCGTCGTCTCTATCGGCCGCGGCGACGTTGGTCATCTTGGCGCTCATACTTGTTAAGGAGATCGTGGAATGTGGCTTCGATATCGCACTCTCCTCACTTGTTCCTCTGTTAATCTGCTTTGTCATTGTGGCCGGGCGGTCCCATGGACTAGCCTCCTTTATTTCCTTGCCCCGAGAGCGACCACCTTCCTCCTTGTACGTGTCATGGTGGTACCGACCTGCCATATTAACGCGAACGAGAAATCCAGTGGCGCCTCACGGCGATTGAGTTCTACCATGTTGGCCGGGAAAGGGGTTCGTGTCCACTTTCATGGCGAACTGCCCGAGATCGAGCGGCCTTGTTCTATTGCCATTTGGATTTGGCGGCAAGCTCTTTGCACTCATTGGTGGTGTGGGTGAGCGAATGATGCCACTTGCGGTATGGTCTCCGTTCATTTCTGAGCCGTAGGGATTTTGTGGCCTTGGGTAACCTCGGTACTTCTCCTTCAAGACAAATCGAATATCTGCTCAGCTTTGCTCACATCAAGTCGAACCCTTTTGCGGGCCCTTGCTGTTTCACCCATTTGCGAGCCACGGATCGCCCCGAGCCCATTCGGCTATGGCCACCTCGATCTTGCGAGGATCATCTTCTTCTGCGTCGACCAGGCCTATCGGACGTTTGAATTTGTCTTGGTACAACTCGGTGGCGCTGTTCATACATCGTCGATTTGGGCCATGCGCCAATGAGTTGTACTCACTTGAGCGCCAGATCCTTGATGGGTGCCAAGAGACCCAACACCGCCATTGCTTCCTTCTCGATTAAACGAGCCGAGTAACATCGGTTCTGACGGTCTGGCCTGGATATATTCGACTCTGATTTCTCCCGCTTACGCTGCGCCAGTCTGCAATGCCAGCCTCGGTAGCCTCTGAATGGTCTTGGATGTGGGCCGCTCTTCCGATTGCTTCGGTATGAATTGAATCGGTGGTAGTGAGGTGTACCACCCAAAGGCTGGTCTGTCGGAGATTGCGCAAAAAATCTTACGCGCGATCCGATGCGAAATCATGCCTAGTTGGGCGGTATCGGCTTATGTGCTCGATCGAGCTTGACCCTTCCGACCGCTGAACCTTGAGAACTCGGGGAGCTTATACTTGGGTGGCGGCGGAATCAGGTCAAACTTCGTTGGAGTACGGCTTTGAATAGCCGATTGTCCTTCTCTTGACGCGAACCGGTCCCTCGGGATGGTACCGATTTGCTCCTTTGTTTGAGCCGTAGGGCTAGATTCTCATGACTTGTTCGGTGGCATACTTGGCTAGCCTTTGTTTGTCGGCGTCCATCCCAGCCATCATTTGTTCGACCGCTGCCTACGAAAATCCTGCCCGGAACTCCTGCGCGAAACTCCTGCGGTGGCAATCTGTTTGGTGCGTGTCGGTTATTGTAGTCCCGCGTAGGCGCATATATATCCGTGTGGGATCTCCTTAGGTGGCTCAAACAGGAATTGGCAATCGCTGGGTCGCCTCGACCTTGTAGACGACGTAAGCCGCTGCTCTGGCGGTTACGGGCGGCAAGTGCGAACGGGCTGTGGCTGTGCAGGCGATCTTTCTCCTGGTGAGTCCCTAAAGCAGGCCCCGACGGAAATGCGATGTTTCATGATCTCTGAACTACGCGAACGCGACCGCTCAGCGTTCACGAGCTCTCGAATGGCGGTGCGGAGAATGAGCCACCATGTAGTTGACTTCTGCGTAGAGCTCGTGCGCTCCTCGAAGGAACAGACATATCCACCTCATCAAGAGCCCCCTGGAGAACCCTCCACCGATGCCATGCTTACGGGTCCTCTCAAAGAGCCGATGAGGTCTTCCTCGAGAGAGCCTTGATCTCGTCGCCATACTTGGCCTTGTGCTCGTCGGGTAGATCGTCGTGACCGGTGATGCATTCTCCATTGCAGCGTCGGATGTTGATGTAGACGTTGTTGAAGGTCCCACCGGTGCGAATGTGTTGCTGCCAAAACCCACCGCGAGCAGCAACGAGCAACACGGAGAGCGGGAGGCTCCGGACTGTGGTGGGCCTGGTCCCTCGGGCGGCCCGCAAAAACTCCGACACGTCCGGCTTGGTTCGGCGTGCCACCTGACCTATACAGTCGGAAGGTAAAGGATTGCTCGATTGATTTCTGCATGGTAAACAAGTATCGTAAAATTCGAGCCGTGTGGCTCCCGGGTTTCCTAAATCGGCTCCTAGAGCCGATTGCCCCATGGTTCGCATTAGATTCACGATAACATGGGGTTTTGCTTGATCAATACAAGTTAAATCGATCTACGACGGTTTAATGTTTTCACCACGTACTGGAATGTCCTACACGTAATTGAGCACGATGCGTACAAAAGATGAAGAATATTAACCCTAGAGGCCTAATAACCAACGTAAAGTCAATTACGGAACAATCTTCTCTAGAACGAATAAGCCACGTCCCTATGTACTCTTTGGATCGTTCAACCCGTTTGTAAGGCCTGATCACGTAGATATTAAACTAAACCTTGGTAAACAAGGCGCAACTATAACAGATCGAATCGACTAAATAAAGATCAAAGATGCTACCCTTACACTTGGGAAAAGGTGCAAGGGTAGCGAGATAACTAGAGGTAGCATAACTTCAACGATAATAATGAAAAGCACCGATGCTAGCCTCAAACAATCTATGATAATGGTATTACTCGCCATCAACAACGCTCAAGACGAGTAAAACCGGTAACGATGAGTGATATCGCCTAGATCGCAAGATGCGATCTAGGCAGCATGGCACTTACCCGAAAGAAACCCTAGAAACAAGGGGTGGCGATGCGCCGAGATTGTGTTTGTTGTGAACGTGGTTGTCCTCCTTTTTCGATAACCCTAGGTACATATTTATAGTCCGGAGACTCTCTACTTTTGGAATAACTCTACAACTCTATCTTTACCTAAACATAAACGGAACCTAACAAACACGAAACCTACTATGATACAAGATACACGGGCAATTTAGCCCAAATCCACACACTAGGCCGATCCAACAACACGTTGAATATACGTATCTTCCAAGCCCATCTTGATCACGGCCCATCTCCGTCTTTGGCCAAAATACGGTGATAACAAGTGTGTCTCCATACGGTTCGTGAATTATGCAAACGTGACCGAGACTCTTCTCCGATCAATAACCAATAGAGGAATCTGGAAATTCATATGGTTCCCACATATTTCTATGATTACTTTGTGATCAAATGAACCATTTACATATGATACCAATTTTCCTTTGTCTCACGATTATCCAAGGTCTGATCGTCGGTATCTCTACATACCTAGTTCAACCTCGTTACCGATAAGTACTATTTACTCCTTCCTGTGATATGTGATCTCTTGTAAGCCAGTCACATGCTTGCAAGCTAATTGAATGAAAATCCACCGAGAGGGCCCAGAGTATATCTATCCGTTATATGGATGGGCAAATTCCACTCTTGATCCATGTGCCTCAACACATACTTTCCGAACAATTAATGCCACCTTTATAACCACTCAGTTACGAAGTGATGTTTTATGTCATCAAAGCATCCATCCAGTGATGGTGATTAGCATGATCTCATGGTCGAAGGAATCAGGTTACTATGTATCAGAAAGCTTACAGTAAATGAACTATTGAAATGACTTGATATTTATGCTACGCTTATCTATAGGAGTATGTCCATCACATCATTATCCTAATGATATAATCTTGTTGTTAATAACATCTCAATGTTCATGATCAGGAAACCATGATCATCTATCAACCAACAAGTTAGTATTATAAAGAGACTTTACTAGGGACTCTAATAAGTTTACAAATCACACAAGTATTAATATTTCCGGTTAATACTATTATAGCACGAATGTAAACATTTATCATAAACACAAAGATATAATAATAACTAATTTTATTATTGCTTCTAAGGCATATCTCCAACAATATCAACAACACGTAAACTCTCATATTTAATAAATATACCTTGAAAAACCATATGACCTTAGTTGCTAACATAGTGATGTGTCAATCATATGTTAAGATTGTTAGTTAAGGAACTAATAGGAATAAAAAACAATAACATAACAAAAGTAAATTAATATGTACAACAATTATATTTTGTGTTGTAGACTTCTAAAGAGACACACATTGTGAAACAATGTAACTAGTTAACAATTAGCGAAAATGGATTCCAAATAAGTACAAGTGTTTAATATAAATATGTAAGGACTTTTTTGAGCTAATCATGGGGCCAAAAAATGTTATAATTAGTTGGTTGTGATTTCAACAAAACCCATGGCTAATTTATTGAAGGGAATATGCCCTGAGAGGCAATAATAAAATGTTTATTATGTGTTTTCCAAGTATATGATAGATGTTTATTTTGCATGCTACAATTGTATTAATATGGAAACGTTAATACATGTGTGTTTAATAAACAAACAGAAAGTTCCTAGTTATGCCTCTCTCATAAACTAGCTCGTTGATTAACAAGATGATCAAGGTTTCCTGATCATGGACATTGGATGTTGTTAATAACGGGATCACAACATTAGTGTAATGGTGTGATGAACATTCATCCAAAGTATAGCATTACGATCAAAGTCATTGAGTTTATATTGGTATAACAACTTACGAAGTGATCCTAATCCTTAGACCATGAGATCATGTCAATCATTAACACAGGAAGAGTTTTTTGATAACATCAAACGTCACACCGTAACAGGGTGATTATAAAGATGGACTCAGAACTAATAAAGTGTTATGTTGAGGCCCATGGATCAAGAGTGAAATTTGTTCATCCCGATGACGGATAGATATACTCTGGGCCCTCTCGGTGATATCACATTGGTTAGCTTGCAAGCAAGTGATTTGATCACTAGAATGTTATATCACGGGAACAAGAAAAGAGTGCATGTCAGTAACGAGATCAAACTAGGTACGGAGATACCGATGATCGGATCTCGAACATGTAATATATCGTGAAACAAAGGGATTAAGATACTAGCGTAAAAGGTTCCGACGATCACAAGAAAGTCATCGTTGAATGTGTGGGAGTCAGTATGGGTCTCTAGATCCCGCTTCTGATTATTGATCCGAGAGGGGTCTCGATCATATCCGCATTATTCACGAACCGTAGGGTGACACACTTAAGAGACACCGACATCCAATTAGAGCAAAAGTTTCATGCCGAAAGAATGAACAAGCGCAGGAATTTATTTCACTAGATACCGAAACAGGTTTTCGGGTGAAATTGCATAAAGTGGTTATGCATGTGAAATAAAATTCTAGCAAGGGGTTACTTGTGCATGTTTGTCATTAAAGTAATTGACAAAATTCTGAATAAAATAAAAGAGTTTTATTTAATGAGAGTTTGCATTTAATTTGGTAGAAATTTAATGGCATGTTTGAGTGGGATTTTGAGTGGAGGGATTTTAATGGATTTTTGTGAGTGGAGTGTCCACCCACATGAATGAAGGAGGGTAGGGGGCAGCCCCCATGGCCGGCGGCCACCCCCTTGGGTGCCCCCCACTCCTCCTATAAAAGGCACCCCCTCTCCCCTCTCTCACTTACACCTCCTCGTGAAGAATCTCTCTCCCCCTCTAGAATTTATCCCCCATGGTCTCGGACTAGGGAGATATATATTTCTGGTGGCTATTCGACAAGAAAGAGTTGTGCTTCCGTTGCATCGCTGGAGCGAGGAGGCGGAGGTTGCTCGGTGCCTCGAACGTGTGTGCGAGCACGGATGCGCTGCTGATTTGCGGCGCTAGGACTTCCTCTCGATCTTGAGATCGGTAAGAGATCATCTACATCAACCACGAGTCGAACTCGTTAAGCTTTGTCGGTCTTCAAGGATATGTTCTCTACGGATATACATCCGCCCGTTGTTTGTATCTAGTAGATAGATCTTGGTACATAGTTCTCATCGTAGGAAATTTTTTGTTTTCTATGCTGCGAACCCTACATTTATCGCATTTTGATGTGGCGTGATTATACTATTTAGGGATACAAACACCAACATTAACCTCTATTTGCATGTAATATGGTCAGTTGATATTCAAGTTGTGGCGTGACATTGGTGTTCAATGACAACGATATGATTAGATTGCATAAAAAACTAATATCATCTCTGATGCTAGAAAATGGTTGAAGTCGGCCAACCGGATGGTGTGTCCTACATATTAATGCTCGCGAAAGAAAGGAAAATTAATAAATATGCCTTTCAGAATCACTTGATCGAATAGTCCATCATAAACCATCTAATCAGTGCTTGATATTCTACTTAATAGGTCAAAACCTAACCAAAGGACTGAAAACATCTAGTCATCTACTAGATGCGCTTACTTATTTCTCTTAGTCAGCTCAGTCTCATACTCGTACGAGCTCTCATAGTATCTCACAAAAATGTTGAATAATGAAAATAAGGAAAGCTCACTACTAATGCTCATACACAAACTGTCGAGTAGTGGCATTTCATTAATAACATAAATGTTCTTAGTGAAATAGTTTCCGCAAAACCGATAACTCGGAGTGGTAGTGGTCTTTGAACATGAATAGGAGCATAGCAGCATCATCCAAGACAAACTCGTTTCCTTGGCAAGGGTCTTATCGTGCAAAAAAAGATAAAAACACAACAACTGATTTATTTTAATCTATGTCACCCACATGCTCTCGGTACAACAAGTGACTCTCTAACAAGACAGATAAATATTACCGATTCATCCTATATGAACGAAACAAAGATTTAGGAAACTGCATATTGTAATAAATGCATTAGTAGATTTCTACTATTTAATTATATAGGATTTTGTAGAAAATCAACATCTTATCGATTAAGACAGAAACCTATTTTTAAACTTTTATACTTCATCTTATTTTCAGGCAGCAATGCATGTACACCTTGCAAGTAATAAGGCTAGAGTAACTAGGTGTGTATATTATCCAATACAATTTTCTTTTGCAATACATTTGGTACAAGCAAAAGAGAATACAATCTTTGACCATATCCACTGCGTTGGAAAAAAAATATATGTATCAGTTAATTTAGACTGTTGGGTGAAAAGTAACACAGTTGACCTCACGTTCTCTTACAACCGTACAATTATAGATATGTATTGTCTTCTTTTAGCTGGTAGATACATATGTATTGTGCTCCTGTCCGAATTACTCAAGAGGTATAAGAGCACTCATCAAGAGTAAAAGGTGAGCATGTATGTCAACATTATATTTTTCTAATTATTGGTCAAACTTTAAACAATGACATGGAGGATTTACATACATGACGAAGAGTATAATTTAAGGCAAGTTCAAGTTTGACCC
This sequence comes from Avena longiglumis, assembly GCA_030063025.1. Taxonomy (NCBI): domain Eukaryota; kingdom Viridiplantae; phylum Streptophyta; class Magnoliopsida; order Poales; family Poaceae; genus Avena; species Avena longiglumis. The sequence goes on along the minus strand of CP125974.1, from coordinate 5,785,531 downwards.
AATGTGTTCTCCTTGAGAGATATTTGACTTTGTATTTTTTAGGAAAGCATATATTTTATTTAATGAATGTCACTTGCAATAGATTAGCATTTTATGGACATGGATTTAATATGGAAACCCAGCCATGCATAGATGCATATATCCCACGTGTTACATGGGATTCATTTTTGTTTTCAAACTTCAAATGTTTTATCTAATGAATTATAATTCGAAATTCAGATCTTTTTTCATGGTTAACTTTTTTGTGATAAGATCTTCGAACTAGATCCTTGTTGATATATTTTGACAACTTTTTTCTGATCCTAATTACCAGATTACTGTCACTTGGTTACCATGTAAAGTCAATTGGTTACCATGTAAAGTCTGGATGGTTAACAAGTTAAAACTATTAGGTTTTTGAACTAAAATATGGTATCTCACACATGCATGCATGCAGTCTGGTGGATTTTTTTTGCTTTTCAAACTTCAAAATGTTTTATCTTTTAAATCTTAAGTAAAAATTTAGATCCCTTTTCATGGTTAACTTTGTCACACAGAGATTTTTAAAACTAGATCACATGTTGATAGATTTTGACAACTTTTTTTAAACTCTAGTTGCCAAATTATGGTCACTTGCTCATCAGGTAAATGAAGCTGATTACCAGGTAAAATAAAAAGGTTATCAGGGGTTTCTGAACTTTGTTTCTCACCAATATAAGCCTTATATGATGGCAATGTTGTATTTTACATGTTTATAAGGAATCAAATACTCACTTTCTCTACATACAGATCATTGTTAACATTAGAAACATATACAATGTTATCTGGTGAATGTGTGTCATTTGGATGGTAACTATTAACTATTAATTTGGTAGTTACAGTACAGTATTTTGGCAACTGACGATAAAAAATATCATCAAGAGTTGGGATCTTGTTTTAAATTACTCGTCGAGACGAACCCAACGATGAAGACGGATCATCAGTCGGATTAACCATTTAACAGATAATGTATTTTAATTTTTTGGCTCATGGAAACATTTCTTGCATGTATGTTGGCGTCAGTTCATCCTTCCTTGTAGGGAAAAAAACTAGCGACCACCCACCGTATGAAGGAAAAAGTCTGGACATAGACGCATACTAGAAAGATCGTATAATCAAAGACATTTATTGATACAAAGACCAACGAGAGGCTGGAGGATCCAAACTTGACATCCAACACTACTCGAAAGTCGAAACACCCAAAGTGTAGCCTATGAGCTTCCATATTTGAGAGTCTACTCTCATGAACAAAAAATATATCTTCGTGATACTAATATATATACTCTTTATCAAAAAAATGAACAAAAATCATCTATGGTAAATGATCTGCTTCCTTCTTTATTTCAAGGATCATACCGTAGCTCTTGCAAATAGCTGCTTCATGTTATTCACCACATGCAAGAAACCCATCGGAGTCGTGATATGACTCAGCCGTAGGTCCCGAGCAAGGGCTAGAATTTCTTGACAGGTCCATACTTCAAGAACTGCAGGGTACAAAAATGGTTAAGATCAAGGTTCCCAGGTAAATTCCCGACTCAAGGGTTAGAACTTCTTGACAGGCCCACGCTTCAAACAATGCAGGGTACCAGAGATGGTTAGCATCAAGGCTCCCAGTTAAATTCCCGGCTCGCTCCTGTACATTGCTCCTACTGCGCCACCTATCCCCTTCTTGGCCACAACGACGTCGACGTTAATCTTCACACAACCAAACCGTTGTGGGATCCACTTAGGTTTCTATCGCACCTCTCCCTTCTTTACTTTCCTTCCAGATACCGAAATAGATAGATCTCAGAGGTACATTTGGATGAAAAGGGTACTTGAGAGTGGGTTCTAAAATTCATTCTCATGGCTGATCTTCCTTCTCGCGTACCAAATAGCCAACGGTCCTTGCGAGATATTTGTCTCCATCATCGCAAACATCACTATTTCGTTAAAGGATCCTTGTTCATGCATATGTGCTCGGTGATATCCTAATAATCTCTTAGTGCCCAAACACGCCTAGCAATAGGACAATTTTTTTTAGGGAAATCCTTGTGACACTCTATTGATTAGATAACAAGGTTACATCCTTTAATACATATGACAGTATGAACCGTGGAGGGTCACCCTCTCATGCTACATTTTATTTCGACTCATATGCGTACTTAGCCAGATGATGTGCCATGCCATTAACTTCTCTAGAACACTGTTGGAAAACAATAGACTTTATCATGCTTTACTTCAGAAAAATCTCCGCCATGACGGCTGAATATGGGCTCTAAATTTCGATCTTAGAGTTACATGCCTGAATCAGTTCTAGGGAATCTGACTCAACAATGACTGATGAACAGTCGATCCGATCAAGAAATTCCAAACCTCTAAGAAGAGCAAGAGCTAGTGCCTCTGCCGTTGATGCATTCAGAATATTCTTCACAAGTCGAGCAGAATAGCCCCGACAGGCCTCGATTCACCATGGTGAAAAGAACCATCGGTATTCAATTTGTAACAACCGTATGGTGGCTTCTCCCGCATCACATACTTCTGCTTTGCTTTTATGCTGGACACTTCCATAATTTGCTGTGAAATGTAGCAATAGGACAGGTAATCAGCGAGTGACTCGCTAAAATAGGCTGAAATTGCAGCCCATGCACTCGTCTATAAGACCACTATGACACTACCGCGAATAAGGCCCACCAGACAACAAACTTGGCATTAACCTGGGCCATTTCTCCCCACCAACTCCAAGCCGGCCCGTACCGACAACCCCCACCTGCCACTGCCACTCCGTCTTCCTCTTCCTCGTCACCCCGCACGTTTTCTTTCCACTTCCCATCGCTTCTTCGCTCCCACTCCTGACTCCTCCCCCACCAATCCACCAGACCCCACCCACACTCGCCCGCCGACCAAACACACACACAGGGACACACACAGCACGGGCCCGCCGCCCAGCCGCCCGCCATGGCCGGCGCTCCGCCGACGCCCGCCGAGCAGGACGCCCTCGTCTCCTCCTTCCTCGAGATCGCCGCCGGACAGACGCCCCACACCGCCACCCAGTTCCTCCAGGTCCGTCTCCTCCTCCCCTCCCCTCCCGTCTTGTCCCCGCCCCACCGGCTCCCGATCGGTTCGATCTCCCGGCCTGACGCCATACGCGGCGGCGATTTCCGCAGATGACGAGCTGGCATCTGGAGGAGGCGCTGCAGCTGTTCTACATCGACGGAGAGGCGGCCCTCGCCGCGCACCCGTCGGCGCAGGCGTCCGCCGAGGCGGCGGCGCTGGCGGCGGCGGCCGCTGCCGCTGAGGTGGAGGAGGGGTTCAGGTAGGTTCGCCGGAGCGCCATTTCTAGGGTTTGGCTCTGGCTCTAGCTACGGCTGTGCCGTGGAGGGGCTTTGTCTTAATGGTATGCATGTGCTGTGATGTGTAGGTTCCACCCGCCTCCAGCGGCTGCGCTCGAAGATGGGATGCTGCAGGGGCTGGGTGATGAGGACGATGTGCGTGCGCCGCTGCCCGTGAGGCGGGAGACTCTCTACGGCGACACCCCGATGGTCGTGTAAGTAACGGTGCTCGCTAGCTGCCAGTAACTTTGCATGTTAGCATGGGATCTCGGGTATAACGTGTCGTCGGAGTGAAGATATAATGAATATGCCATGTGACCTTTCGGGTTTACATCCTCTATTCCTCCATGAAAATAGGGTCTATTCATAGCACATAATTGACTTGAATGCGACACGATATAGCTTTGTTCTCACTATAAGTTAAAGGTGGATTATGTGTCAAGTGCTTAGGTGACATGTGCTTCACTTTAAAGCCAAAGTTACGATTTTTAGCATGTTTGAGGGAGCTTATGCTACAATTGTCTTTATTGTAATCTTTCTTTCCCCCAAAAAAACTTGATTTTGAGGTAAAGTTGATAACCATTATTTTTCTTTTGCTAATGGAACCATACCGATTTTGCTCTTTTTTCCATCTTAATATTTAGAGCCATTTAACACTGCCAATGTTTTTTTTGCGGGTATAATACTGACAACGTTAAACAGCTAAATCTTCCGCTCCAATCGGGTTTCTTGTGCTTCACTTTGAAGCCAAAGTTACGATTTTTAGCATGTTTGAGGGAGCTTAAGCTACAATTGTATTTAAGTTAATCTTTCTTGCCCCCCAAAAACTCGATTGTTAAGGTAAAGTTGAAAATCAATAAAAATTTATCATGTGAAGTTGATAACCATTATTTTTCTCGCGCTAATGGAACCATACCGGTATTACTCTTTTTGCCATCTTAATATTTAGGGCCATTTAATACTGACAACGTTAAACAGCTAAATCTTGCGCTCCTGCTTATGCCTATTTCACACAATCCCTCTTTCCGGTAGTTGGCAAGCAAATTATCAGGTGAGTTGCTGAGGAATCTTGCTCATACAAACACGTTGCTCATGGCTACAATTTAGTATGCCCACTTAAAGTTGAATGCTTGTGTTGCCAAATAGTGGCATGTTGCACTAATAAAACTTGCTGGCTACAAATTCTTAATTAATACATTGTCTCCCAAACAGGACCAAATAAAAGTATCCAATTACTGTAGTGAACATTTCATTTACTATATTGATGATGGTGCTTATATGGATGCAATTGTCATGGCTATAAGACAAACTTTAGGTCTTGCCACATAAATTCATGTGCTGCTCACACCACCCGTCCCTCTGCCTCCTTATTCCGTCAAGTTGAATCTTACATTTGGACTGTTCATTTGCCACCATGTTACTATTTTTTCTGCATTTGAGTGCTGTCATGCTCTCTGGAGGCCAAGGACCAAGGTTGTTGACATCCAGTTGAGCTTATTCAGCAGTCTACAATGCTTGGCAGGCTGGCACCCCCAATCCACCTTGTAACCTGCCTCATATCTTGCATGTGCGTATTGGACACATCAATATTACCTGCCCCCATTGTCCATTGTTCCAATGGCTCCTCAGATGCTGACCAAATGCTCTTGTTTATATGCTGTTGCAAATCAAATAGAGATGCTCATAAAGATTCTTAATGCTTTGTGCCAAGTATTCATTCTAAATGCTGTCTCCTTTACTCATGTAAACATTTTCATTTATGTTGTAGCTGCAATTACGTTTATTACCTGCTTATGATAAATTGTTACAAACGTTTATCTTCCTACATATAGTTAGCTTTAACTAGTGCTGTAACGAGTTGTACAGCGCTGCTTGTGTGTGTCATGCTGTTATGCAAATTGATTCATACTGAGTCACAAGCTTTAATAAAAAGCAACTGTTGGTTGAACTATTGAGTGTATGTGGTTTTTCCAGACTCCTGTGAGATTGTAGGGTCTTGCCTTAACTACTGCATTGCAAAAACAATACTATTTTATAATGCTTTGATCACTTCTTTTCAGCACTCGGCCTAATGCGATGGTTGCATTTCGTAACTTTGAAGAGGAGGCAAGACAGTCTGCTTGGGATTCTGAGCAGAATGAAACATCTAGTTCTCGTGATAATCTGGCTTCTTTATATCGCCCACCTTTTGAGTTGATGTTCAATGGACCATTTGACAAGGTCAGCTGCATGTCCTATAACTTTATTTGCACTAGCTAAATACCTGTGCTTAGCTACAGATTGAAACTTTTAATGTCTCAGCATGTCAAAAAGTTGTTGGTGTGCTCCATGGCACACTGGGCATTGTCCCATCATCTCGAACAATAGAGTGTTGTTATCAGGAAGCACAACCTTATATTTGTATTTGTAGATTTGGCCTCAGTTAGTTCTCCAAATTTAACAAATCGTCGCTACAAGAACAGCTTTTTCGTAGGGACCCTTAGACAGCTACTATTCATTAGCTATTCTCGTGTTCCAATAGATAAGGTATGTTGTTTGGTAATTAATAAGACTGTTAGAATGGAAAACAAAGTAGAATCATGCATAATTTCTCATTTATATGAGGAAAGGAAGCACGAACAACATTAGGAAGGCTAGCCAGCTAGCTATCCATATTTACGGACTGAGTGGGCCAAGGCCCATGATGTAGGGCATCCCAAGAGAGTAAACTGACGACCACCAACTTAATGTTTGGGGTCGGTGGATGAGGATCAAGGACACAAATATATCTTTGCTGTAGCATACTGTAAATAACTCAAATAGTTTTTCTAAATTTGACAAATTGTTGCTAACAACAAGCTTTTTTGGATGGAACCTCAGACAACTTCTATTCATTAGCTATTCTTGGGTTCCAATACATATAAGTTGTGTTGTTTGGTAATTAGTTTGTTAGGATGGAAAATGAAATAGAATCATGCATTCATTGCTCACTCATATGAGGAAAAAAAGTACGAACAACATTAGGAAACCTAGCCAGCTAGCTCTCCCATGTTTTTGGGCTTAGCTGTCCAAGAACCATGATGTAGCGTAGCCCAAGAGAGTGAATGGGCGACCACCGGCAAAAAAGTTAGAAGTATGAAAGATATTATCCATTTGACAGTGCCATCTGTCTCTTCCATAGCCATGTTTTGATTCTTCCAGCAAAGCTGCATCCACAGACAGTTTGGGTTTCATATCATGTTTCGAGAACTGCATTAATGATCTATAACCTGTTATCATGGAACAGTATCTGCAATATATGGGCACCCCTATCTCTGTTGCCTGATTGCACCCTTAGCTGTTATACAATTAGTTTGATCTGGTAATTTGGTTAATTACTCAATAAAACATTGCCTTTTTTTTTGTTACAAATGAGGGCAAATATTTTTGGGATGTGTTCTGCAAAAAGAAAAACCGCTGAAAGCATACTGATGTTTGTTATGGTGTTGTTTCAAATATATTGTTTAACGACACTTGGACTAGTTTTCAGTGATACTCATCGACTTACATTATATTGTTTAACGACACTTGAACTAGTTTTCAGTTTACACTCATGGACTCATTATATTCATTTGCTAGTGCTTCAAAGTTATCTATCACTTTCTTTTTTGCTAAATGAATCCCTTCAATATAGGCAAAGTTAGAGGCCTCTGTTCTAGACAAGTGGCTGTTGATCAATTTGCAGTCAACAGAGGAGTTCAGCTCTCACATGGTAAGCTGTCTTTACATATTTCATGCATACTTATGTTGATCTTTCATCTATCCCTTGTTATTGTTTTGACCGTCGAGTCTTTCTCTATTGAAGCTTAATCGAGACACTTGGGGAAATGAAGCGGTGGCTCAGACAATCCGGTCAAACTTTATTTTCTGGCAGGTTAGTCCTCCTTTTGTTTGCTATCCATGTCCGGGCCTTGGATCTGGACCTCTAAATCTAGATTTCATCTAGCATGTGGCACAAGCACAATATTACACGTGCAGCTATACCTAAATAAGTGTTATTTGGCACATAAACAGCGTACAATAGACTTCACCTGTTGTTTCTTGTAGTTTTATGGTAGAAAAATATTAAAATATACTTATGTGTAGGCCCTACTTATGTGGCAGTGATTTGATGATAAATTTAATAAATTCCTATTTGAAAAATCTAAATATATGGGGTGCTTCTTTGCTGCACTCTTCCATGGTTGAATAGATACTAACAAGCAAAAGTTGAAGTCCACCAACTTAACCATTCAAGTGCTTCAAAATCAGCGTAACTCTTGTAGAAGGGGTGAAGCACTGTTGTCTTCTTGTATTAGTGGTCAAATATTATAACGTCGACTTCTCAATTGACATCTATTTACATAGGGAGCAAATATATTGGCATAAAAGAGTTCTACTTGTATGATTCACTTCCCCCCTAGATGGAACCATGTCTTTGCACTCTCATTTTTTTGACGATATGTTATATTGTGTTAAACATAGGTTTATCAAGACACCAGTGAGGGGAGGAAGGTATGCACCTACTACAATTTGGTGTCTGTTCCCGCCATTCTCCTAATTGACCCCATCACTGGACAAAAAATGCGTGGTTGGAATGGAATGGTTTACCCAGACAGTTTGCTGGAGGTATTCTCATAACCCTGTCTTCTATCTCATGCTGCTCTTCAGTGGTAGACTGGCGTTAGCTTCTAATCACAATGTGCATGTTCAAATATTAGATGTGATATGCTGATATGACACGAGCATTCCTTACTATTTTCTGCATGCTTGCTTTACACAGGATTTGATGTCTTACCTGGAGAAAGGTCCAAAGGAGCACCATGCTGCTCAACCACAAAAACGCCCAAGAAAAGTTGACCAGGAAGCTTCTGTGAGCAGACAAGGTACTATATCTGTGGATTTAATTAGCTCAATGCCATTAGTGTTGACTGCTCAGAAGTTCTCCTTGTTTAAAACATTTAAACTATAAATACATTTTTGTCAGACTATATGATGCACAGTCCGTCCTATTGAAGCTTCCAGCTTCTGATGCGCTCTCTTTCCTTTTTCTGGATCCATCTTATACCTTTCTATGTATTAACTCTCTGTGAATCACAGTTGGATAGTATTTATGTGACATACCATCTGTCAGATACATGGCTTCCAAAAAAAATTCATAATTTCATAGATGTCCATTCTTGAAAACTAGCAGAGGAACATGTGAGGGTACACTCCAGGTGCTTACTTCTTTGTTCTTATTTAGCCCTGATGGTCAACCCCAAATGAGCGGGTCTTTGTTTGAATCATCCAGCCTCCCATAGGGTATTCTTTCAGTTTGTAGAGATTAGGGTTTTTATATGTCAACAAGGATAGATCTGTTGTGCAGATATACATTTAAAAGTAAAGGCATGTCTAGTTGGACGTCACAAAAAAATGTGTCTGTTTTGTTCCTGCACCATATGACAATGTAGGGTACAAGGGTATGCTTTGTTTGTGACTGCAGTTAGGCTATATTGAATTTGACTTCTGTTCAGCAACAACACTGATTAGTTTGGAACAGTGGCATGTGTAACAGAAATTAGGTAGGCATCATCCCACAACACAAACAAATGTATTCATCTTCACAGTTGTTATGAACTTATGACTGTCTATGTAGATACTGATACTGTTGCAAACAAATTCTTGTAGTCATTTCAGGTCAGATATTTATTCTATTTTGAACCAAACAAGCTGATCCTTATGTCAGACACAGCTAGTGTGGCTCCTCTCCATCTTAACCTTCTATAAGCATCTGGACACCTGCAGTACAGCATTTTCCCTTGCCATCTTGAGGTTACCCCCGAACCACACACACTTACAATTTTTCTCTTTGCAGGTAAAACAGGTGTCGAGGACGAGGATGAAGAGCTAGCACGGGCAGTGGCGGCTTCCTTGGAGGAGAACAAAGGAGCCGGTGGATCAGATGCCAGCGATGACAAGACTATCCCTGAGAAAGAAAACAAGCCCAGCTTGAGCGCTAAGCTCGAGTACCCTCCTCTCCCCGAAGAACCCAAAGGAGGCCGGGACCTTCTCTGCCGGGTCGCGATCCGGCTACCCGATGGCCGGAGGATCCAGCGGAATTTCCTCCAGGCAGATCCTATCAAGGTCACTTTCCACCGAAATCAGTTCCCCTTATAGTCTTCTCAAGACTGAAACCAGGCTTCTTTCGAATAAATCTCAAAATTGCCTGTTAACCTGATATGCTTCTTGTGTGCCTGCAGCTGCTGTGGTCGTTCTGCTCCCTGCAGGTGGAGGACGGCGAGAAGCGGGCTTTCCACTTCGCGCAGCCCATCCCCGGCTCCTCCAACAACAACCTGGAGTACGGGAGTGAGCAGACCTTCAAGGAGGCCGGGCTGGCCAACTCCATGATCAACCTGTTGTGGGACTAAAAGCCCGTTTCTCCTCGTGCCCAGACCATCTTATATTCCTTCATGCGCTTCATCATGGTTTAGTTCCTTTTGGCGAGGATTTAATTTATCGCTTTTTCTTCTTCTTGGGTTTTCTTTGTCCCGGTTGTTTGTTGGGCCAAAGGACAGAGGGATCTATCAATGTCCGGAGCTGAATTGTGAAGAAAAAATGATGTCGGTCGGTCGGTCCTGTTTTTGTTTTGTCGATAGACCCTCCATGTGGAGTAGGAGTTAGTTGTATTGAATGCATAGTAGATCGTGTGTAGTAGTCCGGTACCGGGGGGTAGTACTGAGTACTAGTTGTGCTGATACATCCATGTCGTGGTTTCCTTTTGGTCTCGTCGAATGGTTAAACTGTTAAATGGAGTATCATAACTTGTGGGGAGAAGACAAACGAAGATGGAATCGTTTCGTTTTTTTTGTTTGTTGTATTCTGTTCTCCATTTCATGATCAGTTCAATTACAGGGCTGAGATGGACGGTTTCATGAACCTGATATGCCACGTGTTCCTGAATGTGAGGAACTGGCTGGTGATTCAGCCCAAAATAATTTGCAGTTCTTGTCAGGTACAGTGGTCTCTCAACTAGCCATGGCATAATTAGCAGAGGTGCAGTGGTTGTGCTGGTCGCGCCGGCTTCCTGGAGGTGCGGTGGTGTTGGCAGAGCGGTAAGGGGCAGCGATGGTGGTGGTGGTGGTTTGCTGTCCGGTTATGGCTGGGTAGCATGGCGAGGTCTCCGGTGCCGCACTTCTGGCTGCGGCACAGTGGTCTGATTGCCGCTCGGTGCTGCGGCGGCGCCCTCGACCTGGTTGTGCAGAGTTGGTTTCGGTAGGGGTGTTGGTCGGCGGGCTTCGGCGCCCTCGACCTGGTTGTGCAGAGTTGGTTTCGGCAGGGGTGTTGGTCGGCGGGCTTCGGCCCCTCGACCTGGTTGTGCAGAGTTGGTTTCGGCAGGGGTGTTGGTCGGCGGGCTTCGGCGCCCTCGACTGGTTGTCTGAGTTGGTTTCGGCAGGGGTGTTGGTCGGCGGGCTTCGGCCCCTCGACCTGGTTGTGCAGAGTTGGTTTTGGCAGGGGTGTTGGTCGGCGGGCTTCGGCGCGCATGGTGGTCGCTCATGGGTGGACGTTTCAGGGCGAGGTTGTGGAGCATCCCGGGATCCTTGCTCTGGTTTTGGCCAGAGCGGGCGTAGCATCTCGGGATCCTTGCTAGCATCTCGGGATCCTTGCTCTGGTTTTGGCTAGAGCAGGACGATGGTGACGCTCGATGGTGTCGTGGACTTTCTTGGAAGCATCGTCAGTTGTGGTGCTCACTCCTCTCTCTACGGCCTTGACTCCGGAGGGAAACCTCAGATCCGGGATCGCGCGATGGAGGCGCTACTGTGTCTCGTTCCTTCTTGGGGCATCGTCTCGGAGTTGCCTACAGCCGGGGTTCGGTGAAGGGTGTTGTTGTCGGGCAGCCGTGCAAGTTCCAAGGATGAAGTTTGGCAAAGAGGAAGCCTCGAGCTGAGGTCGGGTCGCGGCTGATCTTTGGTAGTCGGTTTTCCCGACGTGTCCGATGGGTTCTCCTGCTTTGCTATGCTGTTGTGGAGTCAGAGCTGTGGTGCAGCGTGTCTAGGCGGTGACGATGACCAGCCGTTGGTATTCTCTGCAGGTTCTCGGTCGGCGCAAGATCAGCATAATTTCCTAGCGAAGCTCGTCGGCTGAGTCAGAGCAGGTTTTCGGAAACGGTTTTTTTTCTGCTTTTTTTAATAAAATGAGGCAAAATTGACTGTTTTGTTAGAAAAAAAAAAACAGTTCCAGCCAGTGGCAGCAGGGCTGGACAGTTTCACGAACCTGATCTGGTGCGTTCCTGAATGTGAGAAAATGGTTGGTGTTTAAGTCCAAATTTCATGTACGTATGGTACTTGTCAGGCACTTTCAGCAGAGGTGGGCATGGGTAGTCTCAAAACATCCCTGGGTGATTGCTGAAGAAAGAGAGCTTTGCCCAGATGATGATGATGATGAGACAGGGGCGAGACATGCTTCCGCCTCCGTCAATGATCCATCCCAGATTCCCACCACCAGCACTAGCACTAGCAGCACATTAACGCTGAACTGAAGGGTACCGCGACGCGTGCCTGCAGACTTTCAGGCCAGCACAGCACGGCATGGACTGTGTTGTGTCATGCGGACGTGGGGGCCGTTCTGTGCTGCCTGCTGCGTCATATGGGACGGGGAACGGTGGTGGAGTTTTGACCGGCCAAGCCACGCCCCTTTGACTGCTGGTGGCCTGGCACTGGCGGTGGTGGGGCTGGTGCTGATGATTTGCCTGCTCTGATGCTCTGCCTCGCCTGCCGCGGCATTGGCCGGTGTCACCCTGCCCACTCACTTGCCACTGCCACAAAAATTATTGCAGCAGCTCCCCTGCCTTCACTTCACCCCCTCCCTCTCCCTAGCCCGGCGCATTTATAGGAGGAGCGCGCGGCCGGCATGGATCTCCGACCGACGCGCCGCTACCGAGCTGCCTGCCATGCCATGCCATGCCATGCCTGCCCATTACTTCTTCTGATGAAGGATTTTCAGTTCAGCTTACTACTTAGTTTATTTTCTCATGATGGTCTCGGCCTCGCTTGAGCCCGAGATAAACAGGGAGCGTCCAGCAATTCCATCTGCATCTACTGGTGGAAGCTAGTCAGCTAGCCAATGCATGCGGATGTAGGCGGGGGCCTGGCCTGGCCTGGACTGGACCTGCATCAATCCATCCATCATGTTCATATTTGTCTCGGTTCTAGTGTGACACTTGTACGGAAGAAACATTAGAAATTCTCCGAATAGTTACCCATAGATCTGAGTAAGCAATATGGGCATGGTTAACAGAGAGAAGGTTCTGGAAGGAAAAAACTTGAGCAGCTATCCGAAAACGGGCTAACTGCTCGCTCCGTCCGCAACGCCGTCTAGCTTTTGTCTAAGTCAAATATAACTAAATTTAATCAATTTTATAGAGAAATATAGAAACATATATTACGTCAAATTGACATATGATGAAACTAGATTTAAAAATAAACCTAATGGTAACAATTCAGTGTCATAAATGTTGATACGTTGTCCTAAAAAGTTAGTCAAATTTTACTACGTTTAACATAAGATAAGGCTAGAAGTACACTTATTTGCGGCCGGAGTGTAGATCACAACCGGGTGCCCACAAAAATTGAAAATACAACCACATCCACCTTCTTTCTCCTATGGCCTTAGGAAGAAAAATTAAAAAAAATCATGTCCTTGGCCTCGGCCTCGCTTGGGGACGCCGGCGAGGTCAAGGGCATGGGCGGGCTGCCCGAGGAGGGGCGCCACGATCAGGGAGACAAGCTGAGGCGAGCATGGTGGCACGGCTTAGCTAGGTTGTCCACAACCAAATCAAGGTTGTTCAGTCGCGACAGGGGTAACGGGAGGAGAGGGTGACAACCAAGAGGATTCAACGGCAGAGATTTTGGCAAGGGTCGTTTATCAACGGCCGGGGACTCAATTCAGTCAGGAATGACCGAGCGTGGGCCGAGAGAAGGGCGACAGTGGCGATGGGCGGTGTTGGGGAGGCGCACCGAAGGTCGCCGGAGGCAGCGAGGACAACAACGAGGGTGGCTACCCGCCTCCTCTTTTGCTGACATGGCAATGACGCCAAAAATTAAGGATCATTGGGCTAGAATACCTATATATGGATATTTGGGGTTCAAATTTTAGTTCATACACCCCTCAAATATGATTCCGGAATCGCCACCTTTAGACTATATGTATGTACTAATAAGGCATATTTTGGGTATTGGGTTTTTTCAGGTGAGTGGTTCGAGACGTTCTTGCGGTGCACCATGGATTTTTTTTTTGAACAAGGAGAGGGGCCTAGAAAGACCCCGGTGCTGCCATTATATTCTAGTCGGTGGGTACAAATTACAAACAGGTCCAATACAATTCATAAAATAAAAAGAGGACCTGAGAATAAGCAAGGAAGACCCTAAAATTTCCAGGAAAAACGCGATCAGGTCCTTTTCCTCTCCACCTGAGGAGCGCAGCCGCCCGTACCTCCCCCCCACCGGGGCGAACCACTTGGAAGCGCCACCCCTCCAGCCCGCCGGGGACGAACCACTTGGAAGGAAGAAGGTGCAGAGCGCCGACGCCACACTCGATGAAGGCCTCCATCTTGGAGGTTGAACACGCCCTCCTGGCGTGAAACAGGCCCTTCATGGCCCAGATTGCCGGCGGCAGACAAGGCCACCAAGCAGGGATCACCATGATGCAGCAGATAGCGCCGCCTCCAAGCAAAAGGAAGGAGCTCGTCAGGTCGCCTCCACCCCTCACCACCACGGCCGGCCGGGGGAGACAACGAAGACCAGCAGCTCCTCTGCTCGAGGCCGCCAGAAGCGCAGGGGATAAGGGAGCCATCAGGTCGCCACAGCCTCTCCTTCCTAATCCCCATGCCACCACGGCCGGACGGATGAGGAAGGAAGAGCCAGATCAACGAGCCCGATGACCACCCGGCGGCGCGCACACCCGCTAGAGTGGAAATACTCCCGCCACCCGTCCGCACTGAGCACCCACCATCTCGATCCCTCGCAACCACCGCGGCGGAGGAGATTGGGGAACCGAAGGACAACGCGAAGGGAGGCGAGCAAGACCTTTTATTCGAGGAAGTGGTGGTCGTCGCCGCACCGCCTCCAACCCGGAGCACGAGCTGGCGCCATGAGGACGAACCCTAAAGCTTGGATGCGGTCACAATCGAGCTCCACGACGGGCAAAGGGCCCACTACCGCATAGAGCCAAAGAACCTAACCTACACACTACAGCCGCCCCCAGACCTACTCCAGCTATTCTATTCGGCGGAGGAGGACGTGAGCAACGACGCGGTTTGCTCAGGTACTGTAGAGATAAGGGAGAGGGGAAGGAGAGAGCCGGGCTAGGGTATGTCGCACCGGCGAATGTCCGCGGTGCACCATGGATGACACGCTCTTGGGGTATTGCCTCGCGTGATCGGCGTGAGCTAGCATAGCATAGTGTGTGCGTGGAGAATCGTGCCTTTTTTTTTTCTTCCCTCGCAGCCTTGCCACTGCATGCGCCGGATCCGCTGCATCCAGTGCAGCTAGCAGTGCCTTTTCCACAGAGCCGGGTGCTGGTGAGTGGAGCTAGCTAGCATCCAATGCTGAGCTGCCGCCGCTGCGTACTAGCTAGACCTAGGTACTGCCGTGCTGCCAGTGTTCTTGTAGTTGTACCACGCACGTGTAGGACCTACTTTATGTTAGGCTCTAGGGTCTAGGCAATTCGGGCACCAGACGTACGTGCCTAGCTAGCTAGCGCCTGTGGCTGTCACTTCTGCCTGCGGGCGCACCACTGATCGCTCTACAGTGAGCTACGCACATTTTTTTCTCAAATTTTTACAACGAGAAATGAGCACAAACTCTAGCTTCATGGCGAACCGTGCAGGCGAGGGAGCGAATCGGGGCACGAGGTGACATGTATTCATGGCAAGTCGCTGGTACGAGCGGCGCGGTACGTGCACCGTGCCCGTGCATGCAGCATACGACCGGTCAAGTACAGCGAGCACCAAGCAGGGGGATCTCTCGCCGGACATTTTTTCTTATTTATGAGAGGGAGAGAGAATCACTATCACTTGAAGTCGAGCGAGTAGTTGCACGCACGGAGTGGGAGGGAGGGGCATTTTGGGGAGGACGCATGGGCATGGCGATCTCGAACGGCATCTCTGACACCTGCATGCGGTCAAGGGGGGCTTTGACTATACGGCCCCTGAGCTGAGAGGCTGTCAGGGATCCCTTTTCTGTTCTGAGTTCTGGCAGGCAGTAAAAAGGCGGAGGCAAGCACCCATACCAGACGTGAGCGAACGTCCACTGCCGCCGGTCAGCGTCCGTCCACCGGCAAAACCCCCAGCCGGCGTGATAGGACACAAGCCGCTCACCTTCGTATCTCAAGGCGTACGTGTAATTAAATTGGGTAGGGCAGATTAGGATCTTAAAACAAATGTAGGGGAAGCTTGCCAACATAGATCACGTGTAACAGGAAACGGTATCAACGGTGATGATTGGGTTGGGTTGGGTGGGTCGACCACGTAGTACTAGGTAATCAAGGCGGTCTGGCTTGGCTGAATCTAGCGTGCAAATCATGCATGTTCCACGCGCTTTCTTAACGAACCACGGTCCACATGTCTCTTTGTTCCTCGATCCAGAGCTTGGAATCAAACGGTAGAACGAGTAGGTGAACCCATTCCTAAATACTACTATACGATATTCATATGCAAACTAAAAATGAGATATTAGTGGTGGTTTAGTACGTCTTATAGTTCTCTCCGTTCTAAAAGATAAAATATTTTAGTATTTTTTAAAATACGTGTATCTAGACATCTTCTAAGTGGGTAGGTTCGGAGTAAAATAAGTGAATCTAGTTAGTACTCACTAGATGTCTTGATACATGTGTTTTAAAAAAGGCTAACGCGTTTGGATGTTGAAAAAAAGCTTGAAATTGAATTGGGCCAAAGATTTCAAATCCATGATGGAAAGGAAATGGCTCTGATTTCCAATTCTGACGTTTGGATATGCATGGAATCTGTTGGAATCAAATGATAGTATCCAATTCTAAATCATGTTTGGATGTACACGACATGAAATTGATTTTTTTTTTGAGATTTGACAATTATAAACTTCTCTACAGGTGTTGCACAATAGTACTATATATTTGAGGTTTATAAATTATTTTTCAGGCATGACAACATTACAGTTGGACAAAGGTGCTACTAATTCTTGTACTAAATCTGCAGTTCAAATAAAAATCAAATACTATGTATTATATGGGGGCTACCGATTGGAACTGCAGCAAGAAATTGAAGAGGAGAGACAGGGGATGGCTGAGCCCTGCCTCCCGTCGATGGTTGAGCACCCTGCCTCCCGTTGATGGCCGCAGCCACCGGATCGCTAGGGTTAGGGGCGGGCTCCCCTAGCTGTTCCGAGAGGGAGAGGAGGCCGAGAAGAGGGAGAAGAGGGTGGGGGGGGGGGGGGGGGGGAGAGCCCACCGTGGAGGCGCTGGGCAGCAGGTCCACCTCCGCCAGCAGGTGTCGCTGGGGTTAGGGGCGGGTTCCCCCAACTGTTCCGAGAGGGAGAGGAGGCCAGGAAGGGGGAGAGGAGGCCGGGAAGAGTGAGAAGAGGGTGGGAAAGGGAGAGGCGGGAGCCACCGCGGCGGCGCTGGGCAGCAGATGTCGCTAGCTTGGCTCGGGGCTGAGCAGAACGAAGGGGTGCGTCAATTCCACGCCTTTCCGTGCGGGATAGCTCGTAAACTGCCGAGGCCAGGCGGACGCTTGCGTGGTCGCGGCTCGGAATCTTGGTCTGTTTCCACGCTGAAATTCTAAGGCCCTTCCAAACGGTTGAATTGGGCCCAACAATTCCAGAATTCCAATTCCATGGCTATTTTTGCAACATCCAAACACAGTGTAAAAAGAATTATATTTCGAAATGGAGAGAGTAAAATCAAACTATTCCCTTAGTTCCGAAATACTTACTGCAGGGTTTTAGTGTAAATTTGAACTAAATATCATGACAAGCATTTTGGAACAAAGGGTGTGATATTTTTGAATCTGCGATTTTTCATTGCACGTCAATCAAATGGAACATTACAAGTTACTGCTGCATGGTTTGCTTCCGCTAGCTTCACCTTTGGTTGGTTGCACGGCTTGTACAACAACACAACCAGCAAACTAGTATGGTCCACAAGTGTAGGCCGTGGAGACGGACGAAACTGCCCCTGTGGATGCTCTGTGAAACGAGTCCCGTCCTGGCGTGATGGGCAGAAGCCGACAAGGCAGCGGTCCACCCATCTCCCCGTCCAGCCAGCCACGCTACGCCGTACCCGTACTCGCACAAGGCCAGGGGATCTCCCTCTCCCGCATGCACCACGGACCACCCACCGGCCGCGCGTGGCACTTTCCTTGCGATTCGGCCCGTTCGGCAGGGGCACTCCCGTCACATCCACCCGTACGTGTACGTGTATATATTGCCAGCGTGCCGTACCGACTGCATCTCCGTTGTACGGTTCCTTTTCGCTGCGCGAGCGGGAAAGGGCCAGAAATTGACGTAAAGCACGACGATATAGAAATCGCAAGTATCGCCCGATCGCAGGATTCCTATCTCGGACCTACTGTACTAGCATATACTCCCTCTGTTTCATATTACTCCGCTGCGTTACTGTTCATCATGCAAAACAATGCGGTCTATTTTTTTTTATCTTTTATCAAAAAAATTCTATAATTTTTGAAATAGGTAGAGTAAACACGGAGCTACCCATACCAAAAAAACCGAGAGCAAAAAAGTGAAAAATAAGAGAGAAATTGCTCACCTCGTTTCGCGTGCACCGTAGCACCGCGCACACTAAACTGGAACAGAGGGAGTACTATGAGTACCCACTTATTTCTTCAATAAAATCATATTCATTTATTTCACTTAGACAAGAGTTAAACTAAACGTACAAGTGGGATATCTCAAATTAGTTTTCTGAAATATTCTTGAATAGATAGGAACAGGTTAAAAGACTCACGGTTTATTAGAGAAAAATTGGACAAAAACCTGAGCAGTGGCATTCACACCTAAGCAGACAAGCACCTGCGGCCGGACACCCTCGCGAACCCTATCGCCAGAGACCACCTCCAAGACGATGCCCCCAGAAGGGAATGTGACGTCGAGCAGCGCAGGCACTGTTCGATCTGTAAGACCAAATCTCGTGTCTCCTCAGGAGCAAGTCAGGAAAGGACAAGCGAGGAATGCTACATCAACGCCTTCAACAAGAAAGCGGAAGCCCGTAAGCGGCACGGTCGACGACTCCGATCACAGCCAAAGTACAACTTTAGCCGACAACAAGGAACGGTAGGTCTCCAAGCGATCCTTGTTGCCCTTGCCTCCACGGCCAATCACACCTCCCTGCTAACCCGATGTGATGCCAACCCTTTTTTTATCTTCACCTCACTAGATGGGAGGATGCAACAACCACAACGACGCCATTCCTCTCTCTGGGAGGATGCAACACCAACAAAGTGCCATTCGCCTCCCCTCGGGAGGATGCAACACCACGCCATTCATCTCCCAACTAAAGGATATAAAGTACGCAATGGCGGCATTCATCTCCCTCCAGCCACCACCATATCGTCCTGCCACACTCTGCAGCAACGCCACACGACCTCTTCGTCCTCTTCACACATGCGAGAGGATACAACACTAGATGTGACATTCATTTCCCGCACTGGACGTCAGTCCCATTCCTTCTCCCACAAGAAAACGAGGATGAAACACCGACTCTTCTCCTTCCAGCCGTGTACCAGAACAGCCTCAAGCACTAGCACCAGAACAGCCCCGGGTAGCCCCATGCGCCCTCGGGCAGATCCACGCCTGCATCGACCGCAAAATTCTATGCCTAGATTGGGCCCACACCTCCGCGACTCGCCCCTATTACTTGGGCACTCGCCGCTAGAGCAGCTACCCGACACGTCTTCTCCTCCGCAGTCGCCTTTCTTGTCCTCTATGGGTCTGCCTTGCGCACTGAAAGTCGTGCCACCCTGCTCGGAAGCACCACAGGGTGCGTCTTCCGCTCTTCCCTCCGCCGTCAACGTGACGGGCGCCGCCACAACCGCCGAGAGCGGCAGCGGCCCTGGGGAGATCAAGAATGAGTTTGTCTAGCTAGGTTGAGGGAGGCCCCCGGAGTCGCTCGAGTGGGAGTGGCGCCCAATATATATGTCCTGACCTGTTTTTATTTCGAATTGAACTAGGAGTAGATTATAGAGACGGAAGGAGTAGTTGCTTGCAAGCGTACTTTCGCTATAATTTCATTTGTACAACTATGGATGTCGGAAATTAAAAGCTGGGCAACACGTACATGCATGCAATGGATGAATCCGCGCGGCCATGCACGCACGCGCATATGTCTCGTGTCGGCGTGCCTCCGTGTGGGGTTCAAGGCCTCCGGCGTTGGACCGGTCCTAGCTAGTGCTAGACGACCACGGCTCCCGCGCGACGTGTGCGCGCGTTTAATTGGATCGCCCGCTCCGGCCGGCCGGCCGGGCGCGCGCGTGCATGCACCGCGCTGGCGCTGTGGGCTAGCTACTCAAAATTCAGCGACGATGGCGCCGCTGCACGCCGAGCTAAACATGCAGACCCACCCACCCGGCCGCGTGCATGCCTCCGGCCGTGGTCTAGTCTAGGCCCCCTTCCGAACGCTTAGCTGCAACGTTTTTAACTGTACGATATGCATGGACATGACACGCATCCTTTTCTTCGCGCGTCCTCTCAGCCTCTCACTGTCACCGGCTCTGGAATTTTAGGAGTGTGCATCCCAACATTTTGATCTAATCTTGACAATCATCTTCTTCGTTCCACTCTCAAGTCTCAACACCAAGCAAATTGAAACCTGGATTATACACAAGAAATATCTCGGATGATTTGGAATGAGCAAAACGTGCTGTTCTTTCTTCTTCTGTAGATTGCTCTTGTTGCACACGTTGCTGAATGTGGAATTACCATCTAGAAACGTACAAGTTGGTCATGAGATTACTGTGATTTCTAGTTTACGTATTGGATACTCCCGTCTCCACTTCTTGATGCCCATCTCCGGCCTACTCTTTTTCCTTGTCATCTCTGGGGAATTTTGTTTCTCAGCCGAGATTTCTGATAACCGATTGGTAACCGGAGCCTTTGTTCACACCGTGAAAAGTTGCTACCAGCAAAAAAAATAAGTGAAATTTAAATCTACACATCGAGAAATTTTTAAATAGGATGTGCATCGATTCGAATCCATGGCAAGTCGTGTGTGCGGGGGCAGCAACGCATTTTCTTTAGTGTGGGTGAAGTCGTGGGACCAAATCACTTTGACCATTAAATGTCTTTGCTTTGTTGACCGTCTCTATCCGTTGCGAAAGACGATTTAAAAGTTTGGTAAAATGAAATTATAGACATATCATCTTAACTAAACATATGGGTGGGGGGCAGATGCCCCCTTCCTATATTGGTATTGCATAAAATACACAGTTTTGTCCGTTGTTAAAGGATTCAATCAAAACATGATTGCATACCACAAGGTATTTTAATTGTTACATTATTGACGAACTCAAGGTAATAGCAATATCTTTGAATAGAAAGTATAATCTACGAATGCACCGATAGTAAAGATTTAATTCCATCCATCAGTCCTAGGCAATGTCAAAACTCTAGTTTTTTTTTTTTAAAATCTTTCTTAATTTCAAAAAGATGAAGACTTTTGAATATTGCTCACTCAATCTAGCAAATCATAAGAAATATATCTATGTATTTTTTAAGCTTGTTATTTTATTATTCATTGCACTTGATAACTTTTATTAGATTTATTGAGACTAACATATTAGTAGTTTTAAAGTGCACAAAAATTTATTTATATTTCAAAATCCGAGTCCTTATGCAGCTAGAGAGTCCTCTTTATTTTGCACCCAATTATTCTGCACCCACCCTCTATTTTTAGAACTGTATATTATTTTTATGTCGCGTAAATTTTGTCTTACCTCGAGAGATGAGAAGAACGTAAGAAAATATAGGCATGTCGTAATTTTTTTGTTTACATGCCGTATAAAAATACGACGTAAAATGCATATTTTTAATGTTTTTTACACTATAATTACTCATAAACTATTTTTTATGTCATTTTTTTCCCGTCGTGGATGAATATGAACATAATTATTTGTAAACAAAACATAAATTTCTAAATATGACAACATAAAGTTATATTGGGTGCAAAATAACTATTCTGCATCCTGGGTGCTGAATAGGATTTCTATATATATAGAAAGGAGAGCTCCGCCCCTAGCTTGGTAGGGCAGCCACCCTACCTTGCAGAAATTTTCATGAGCTATTTCTCACATTTTTGGGGTTCCACGACTATTTACATCGACCTTAAGACCCGATACATGTTTGAGAGTTATGACCAAAAACTCGTCGTTTTCGTGTTTATGGTCATTTTCATGAGTTATTGCCCATAGATTTTGGGTTCAAGTTGACCCGTTACATGTTTGAGATATATGACTAAAAACTCGTAGTTCTCGTGTTTTATGGCGGCCCTTTTCATGAGCTATGCCCACTGTTTAGGGGTTTTAGAGAGATTTACAAGGACCTTAAGACCTGATACATGTTGGAAAGATATTGCCAACAGTTTTATGGTTCTAGGGCGATTTACACCAACCTTAAGACCCGATACTTGTTTGAGAGATATGACAAAAAACTCGTCTTTTTCGTGTTTTATGGTCATTTCATGAGTTATTGCCCACAGTTTTTGGGTTCTAGGGGGATTTGCATGCCTCGTAAGAACCCTTACATGTTTGAGAGATATGACCAAAAACTCGCAGTTTTCGCGTTTTATGGCCGTTTTCATGAGCTATTGCCTGCAGTTTTGGGGTTCCAGGGCTATTTACGACGACTTTATGATCCGATATATGTTTGAGAGTTATGACCAAAAACTTGCAGCTTTCGCATTTTATGACCGTTTTCATGAGCTATTGCCCATAGTTTTGCGGTTCTTGGGCGATTTACAACGACCTTAAGACCCGATACATGTTTGAGAGTTAAGCCTAAAAATTTGTCTTCTTCGTGTTTATGGCCAATTTCATGAGTTATTGCCCATAGTATTTCAGTTCCAGTTGGATTTTCAAGGCCTATAAGACCCGTTACATATTTGAGATATATGACTAAAAAACTCGTAGTTTTCCTGTTTTATGGCCATTTTTAGGAGCTATTTCCCACATTTTTGGGGTTCCTCGGCTATTTACATTGACCTTAAGACCCGATCATGTTTGAGAGTTATGACCAAAAACTCGTCGTTTTCCTGTTTATGGTCATTTTCATGAGTTATTGCCCACATTTTTTCGGTTCAAGGCGGATTTGCATGCCTCGCAAGAACCCTTACATGTTTGAGTTATATGAGTAAAAACTCGTAGTTTTCGCGTTTTATGGCCGGACATTTTCATGAGCTATTGCCCACTGTTTAGGGGTTCTAGGGAGATTTACAACAACCTTAAGACCTGATACATGTTGGAAAGATATGACCAAAAAATCACAGTTTTCGCGTTTTTTGGCTGTTTTCATGAGCTATTGCCAACAGTTTTATGATTCTAGGGCGATTTACAGCAACCTTAAGACCCGATACATGTTTGAGAGTTATGACCAAAAAATCGTCTTTTTCGTGTTTTATGGTCATTTTCATGAGTTATTGCCCACAATTTTTTGGGTTCCAGGCGGATTTGCATGCCTCGTAATAACCCTTACATGTTTGAGAGATATGACCAAAAACTCGCAGTTTTCATGTTTTATGGCCGTTTTCAGCAGCTATTGCCCGCTGTTTTGGGGTTCCAGGACGATTTACGACGACTTCACGATCCGATATATGTTTGAGAGATAGGACCAAAAACTCATAGTTTTCGCGTTTTATGGCCGTTTTCATGAGCTATTGCCCATAGTTTTGGGGATCCTAGGCGATTTCCAACAACCTTAAGACCCGACACATGTTTGAGTGTTATGCCTAAAAATTTGTCTTCTTCGTGCTTATGGCTAATTTCATGAGTTATTGCCCATAGTTTTTGGGTTCCAGTTTGATTTCCAAGGCCTGTAAGACCCGTTACATGTTTTAGATATATGAGTAAAACTCAATTTTTTCCGTTTTATGGCCATTTTCATGAGCTATTTCCCACATTTTTGGGATTCCACGGCTATTTACATTGACCTTAAGACCCGATACATGTTTGATAGTTATGACAAAAAACTCGTCGTTTTCCTGTTTATGGTCATTTTCATGAGTTATTGCCCACAATTTTTGGGTTCAAGTTATATTTGCAAGGCCTGCAAGACCCGTTACATGTTTGAGATATATGACTAAAAACTCGTAGTTCTCGTGTTTTATGGTCGTCCATTTTCATGAGCTATTGCCCACTGTTTAGGGGTTCTAGGGAGATTTACAACGGCCTTAAGACCTGATACATGTTGGAAAGATATGACCCAAAAATCGCAGTTTTCGCATTTTTTGGCTGTTTTCATGAGCTATTGCCAACAGTTTTATGGTTCTAGGGCGATTTACAGCAACCTTAAGACCCGATACATGTTTGATAGTTATGACCAAAAAATCGTCTTTCTCGTGTTTTATGGTCATTTTCATGAGTTATTGCCCACAGTTTTTGGGTTCCAGGCGGATTTGCATGCCTCGTAAGAACCCTTACATGTTTGAGAGATATGACCAAAAACTCACAGTTTTCGCGTTTTATGGCTGTTTTCATGAGCTATTGCCCGCTGTTTTGGGGTTTCAGGACGATTTACGACGACTTTACGATCCGATATATGTTTGAGAGGTATGACCAAAAACTCACAGTTTTCGCGTTTTATGGCCGTTTTCATGAGCTATTGCCTATAGTTTTTTGGATATTAGGCGATTTCCAACGACCTTAAGACCCGACACATGTTTGAGTGTTTTGCCTAAAAATTTGTCTTCTTCGTGTTTATGGCTAAGTTAATGAGTTATTGCCCATAGTTTTTGGGTTCCAGTTGGATTTTCAACGCCTGTAAGACCCGTTACATGTTTAAGATATATGAGTAAAACTCAAAGTTTTTCCATTTTATGGCCATTTTCATGAGCTATTTCCCACATTTTTGGGGTTCCAGGGCTATTTACATCGACCTTAAGACCCGATACATGTTTGAGAGTTATGACCAAAAACTCGTCGTTTTCCTGTCATTTTCATGACTTATTGCCCACATTTTTTGGGTTCAAGGCGGATTTGCATGCCTCGGAAGAACCCTTACATGTTTGAGTTATATGACTAAAAATTCGTAGTTCTCGCGTTTTATGGCCGGCCATTTTCATGAGCTATTGCCCACTGTTTAGGGGTTCTAGGGAGATTTACAACAACCTTAAGACTTGATACATGTTGGAAAGATATGACCCAAAAATCACAGTTTTCGCGTTTTTTGGCTGTTTTCATGAGCTATTGCCAACAGTTTTATGGTTCTAGGGCGATTTACAGCAACCTTAAGACCCGATACATGTTTGAGAGTTATGACCAAAAAATCGTCTTTTTCGTGTTTTATGGTCATTTTCGATGAGTTATTGCCCACAATTTTTGGGTTCCAGGCGGATTTGCATGCCTCGTAATAACCCTTACATGTTTGAGAGATATGACCAAAAACTCGCAGTTTTCATGTTTTATGGACGTTTTCAGCAGCTATTGCCCGCTGTTTTGGGGTTCCAGGACGATTTACGACGACTTCACGATCCGATATATGTTTGAGAGATAGGACCAAAAACTCATAGTTTTCGCGTTTTATGGCCGTTTTCATGAGCTATTGCCCATAGTTTTGGGGATCCTAGGCGATTTCCAACAACCTTAAGACCCGACACATGTTTGAGTGTTATGCCTAAAAATTTGTCTTCTTCGTGCTTATGGCTAATTTCATGAGTTATTGCCCATAGTTTTTGGGTTCCAGTTTGATTTCCAAGGCCTGTAAGACCCGTTACATGTTTTAGATATATGAGTAAAACTCAATTTTTTCCGTTTTATGGCCATTTTCATGAGCTATTTACCAATTTTTTTGGGTTCCAGGGCTATTTACATCGACCTTATGACCCGATACATGTTTGAGAGTTATGACAAAAAACTCGTCGTTTTTGTGTTTATGGTCATTTTCTTGAGTTATTGCCCACATTTTTTGGGTTCTAGGCGGATTTGCATGCCTCGCAAGAACCCTTACATGTTTCAGATATAAGACTAAAAACTCGTAGTTCTCGTGTTTTATGGCGGGCGTTTTTCATGAGCTATTGCCCACTGTTTAGGGGTTCTAGGGAGATTTACAACGACCTTAAGACCTCATACATGTTGGAAAGATATGACCCAAAACTTGCAGCTTTCGCGTTTTTTTGCTGTTTTCATGAGCTATTGCCAATTGTTTTATGGTTCTAGGGCGATTTACATCAACCTTAAGACCCGATTCTTGTTTGAGAGTTATGACCAAAAACTCGTCTTTTTCGTGTTTTATGGTCATTTTCATGAGTTATTGCCCACAGTTCTTGGGTTCTAGGCGGATTTGCATGCCTTGTAAGAACCCTTACATGTTTGAGAGATATGACCAAAAACTCGCAGTTTTCGCGTTTTATGGCCGTTTTCATGAGCTATTGCCCGCTGTTTTGGGATTCTAGGGCAATTTACGACGACTTTATGATTCGATATATGTTTGAGAGTTATGACTAAAAACTTGCAGCTTTCGCATTTTATGGCCGTTTTCATGAGCTATTGCCCATAGTTTTGCGATTCTTGGTCGATTTACAATGACCTTAAGACCCGATACATGTTTGAGAGTTAAGCGTAAAAATTTGTCTTGTTCGTGTTTATGGCCAATTTCATGAGTTATTGCCCATATTTTTTCAGTTCCAGTTGGATTTTCAAGGCCAGTAAGACCCGTTACATATTTGAGATATATGACTAAAAAACTCGTAGTTTTCCTGTTTTATGGCCATTTTCATGAGCTATTTCCCACATTTTTGGGATTCCACGGCTATTTACATTGACCTTAAGACCCGATACATGTTTGAGAGTTATGACCAAAAACTCGTCGTTTTCCTGTTTATGGTCATTTTCATGAGTTATTGCCCACAATTTTTGGGTTCAAGTTATATTTGCAAGGCCTGCAAGACCCGTTACATGTTTGAGATATATGACTAAAAACTCGTAGTTCTCGTGTTTTATGGCCGGCCGTTTTCATGAGCTATTGCCCACTGTTTAGGGGTTCTAGGGAGATTTATAACGACCTTAAGACCTGATACATGTTGGATAGATATGACCCAAAACTCGCAGTTTTCGCGTTTTTTGTCTGTTTTCATGAGCTATTTCCAACAGTTTTATGGTTCTAGGGCGATTTACAGCAACCTTAAGACCCGATACATGTTTGAGAGTTATGACCAAAAACTCATCTTTTTCGTGTTTTATGGTCATTTTCATGAGTTATTGCCCACAATTTTTGGGATCCAGGCGGATTTGCATGCCTCGTAAGAACCCTTACATGTTTGAGAGATATGAACTAAATCTTGCAGTTTTCGCGTTTTATGGCCGTTTTCATGAGCTATTGCCCGCTATTTTGGGGTTCCAGGACGATTTACGACGACTTTACGATCCGATATATGTTTGAGATATATGACCAAAAACTCACAGTTTTCGCGTTTTATGGCCGTTTTCATGAGCTATTGCCCATAGTTTTGCGGATCCTAGGCAATTTCCAACGACCTTAAGACCCGACACATGTTTGAGTGTTATGCCTAAAAATTTGTCTTCTTCCTGTTTATGGCTAATTTCATGAGTTATTGCTCATAGTTTTTGGGTTCCAGTTGGATTTTTAAGGCCTGTAAGACCCGTTACATGTTTAAGATATATGACTAAAAACTCAAAGTTTTCCCGTTTTATGGCCATTTTCATGAGCTATTTAGCATATTTTTGGGGTTCCAGGGCTATTTACGTCGACCTTAAGCCCCGATACATGTTTGAGAGTTATGACCAAAAACTCGCCGTTTTCGTGTTTATGGTCATTTTCATGAGTGATTGCCCACAGTTTTTGGGTTCAAGTTGTATTTGCATGGCCAGTAAGACCCGTTAAATGTTTGAGATATATGACTAAATACTCGTAGTTCTCGTGTTTTATGGCCAGCCGTTTTCATGAGCTATTGCCCACTGTTTCGGGGTTCTAGAGAGATTTACAACGACCTTAAGACCTGATACATGTTGGAAAGATATGACCCAAAACTCGCAGTTTTCGCGTTTTTTGGCTGTTTTCATGAGCTACTGCCAACAGTTTTATGGTTCTAGGGCGATTTACAACAACCTTAAGACCCGATACTTGTTTGAGAGTTATGACCAAAAAGTCGTCCTTTTCGTGTTTTATGGTCATTTTCATGAGTTAATTTTTTTGAGGGTAAAGTTTTCATGAGTTATTGCCCACAGTTTTTGGGTTCCAGGCGGATTTGCATGCCTCATAAGAACCCTTACATGTTTGAGAGATATGACCAAAATGTTGGAATTATGCCCTAGAGGCAATAATAAAGATGTTATTATTATAATTCTTGTTCATGATAATGTTTATATTCCATGCTAGGATTGTATTAAGCGGAAACTTTAATACTTGTGTGGTTTGTGAACAACACCGTGTCCCTAGTACGCCTCTATGGACTAGCTCATTGATTAATGATGGTTAAGGTTTCCTAACCATGGACATGATTTGTCGATTAATAATGAGATCACATCATTGGGAGAATGATATGATGGACAGACCCAAACTAAGCGAAGCAATTAGATCGTGTCATCGTGTTCGTCTTTGCGAAGCTTTTCTTATGTCAAATATTGTATTCCTTAGACCATGAGATAATACAACTCCCTGGTATCGGAAGAAAGCTTTGAGGTCATCAAACGTCATCCTATGAGAGGGTGATCATAAAGGTGTCTCTCAGGTGATCGGAAAGTATCTGTTGGGTTGTATGTATCGAGATGGGATTTGTACCTCCCAAGTCGGAGAGATATACTTCGGGCCCACTCGGTAATCTATATCAACACCGCTTGCAAGCATGTGGTTAAGGGGTTAATCACAAAGTGATATCGGATTACGGAACGAGTAAAGTACTTGCTGTGAACGAGATTGAACTAGGTATGACGGTACCGACGATCAAATCTCGGGCAAGTAAAATATCGCGAGACGAAGGGAATATATATATATATGGGATTGATTGAATCCTGGCATCATGGTTCATCCGATATGATCATCGATGAATGTGTGGGAGTCAATATGGGTTTCCAGGCCCCGTTGTTGATTATTGATAGAAGATCATGTCTGCATATTCTCGAACCCGCAGGGTCACACACTTAACGTGTCTCGACGCTAGGATAGATTGGATAATTGGTTTATGAGTTTTTTCAGAGTCTCGGATGGGATTTGGGACATCACGAGAGGTTCCGGAATGGTCCGGAGGATAAGATTCATATAAGGCAGTGCAGTTTTTGGAGTTCGGAATTGTTCCGGGTTAATCGGTATTGTACCGGAAGCTTCTAGAACCTTCCGGAAGGGGACCAAAGTGGCCCCACCTTCCGGGAGGGGGCATGGGCCTATGAGGGAGTGCCCTGGCTGCATTGGGCCAGGGAACAAGGCCCCATAGGGCCCAGCCGGCCAAGAGAGGTTTAAACTCGAGATAGACCTTCTAGAAGGGGGGGGGGGGTTCCTTGCCCCCCACTCCTTATCCTTTGGGGCCGCCGGTTTGGGCTTGGGGGAGGGGCTAGGGCTGAGCCCCCCTCTATATAAAGAGGGGTGGGGGCGCACCAACCCCCCACACCTTTCCCTCCAACCCTAGCTGCCCTGCTGCCCTCCTCTCTTCCTCCCGACTGCTTGTAGGCGAAGCCCTGCTGCAGAAATTCTCCACCAATTGCACCGCGCCGTCGCGTTGTAGATCCAACCAATCTCTCCACCATACTTGCTGGACCAAGAAAGTATGAGACGTCGAGGTGCCGCACGTGTGCATCTCACGGAGGCATCGCCAATTGTGGTGCTAGATCGGATCGGATCGCGAGGAGGAGAAGCGAGTACGACTACATCACCCACGTTCCGACGAACGTTCCACTGTGCGAATCTTCAAGGGTATGAAGATCTAATCCAATCTCTCTCGTTGTTTGCATATCCTAGATTAGATCTTGACTTCCCTCTGTTCGCATCCGTAGAAAATTTTGATTTACTATGCCGCGAAACCCTTCAGTGCTATCAGAGCTAGATCTATGCGTTGATGTGTTTCACGAGTAGAACGCAACATGGTTGTTGCGGGCGTTGATGTTTTCTGTTGCAAGCCTCTTGTTTGTGTTCTTCTTATGACGCGGTATAGTGAGATTGAAGCGGTCCAGGCCAACCTTACGCGACGTCGTTCGCGAGACCGGCTCCGCACTTGACGTGTGGCTTGTTCCACACATGCGGCTAGTGGATGTCAGTTTATCTCACTATAGTTGTCATGGGATTAACACCGGAGTTTGGCACCCATAATATCACCGTTGTGGCTTTCCGTAGGTAAGAATCGTTCTTAGCATCTACTCCCATAAGCCACGTAAAACATGCAACAACAAAGTAGAGGCGTCTAACTTGTTTTTGCAGGGAGTGTTTTCTGTGATATGGTACGGCCCAAGATGTGATGTGTATAATGTATGCGATGATCATGTTTTGTAATGTTTCACGACTTGCATGTCGATGAGTACACAACCGACAGGAGCCATATGGTTGTCTTTATAATTGTGTATGACCTGTGTCAACTTCTTATGCGCCATGTAATAGTTTCACTTTATCGCTAAGTAGTTAGCAATAGTTGTAGTTGCTATTCGTGGTGGAGGCAATCATGGTGGAGTGATGGAGATCATGCCGGAACGCACAAGATGGAGATCATTGCGCGAAGATTGGCTATACCATGTCACATTAAAGTTATATGCATGTGATGTTTATCCTTTTATGTATCTTATCATGCTTAGATCGCGACGGTAGCATTATAAGATGATTCCTCACTTAAAGATCAAGATAAAAACTGTGTTCTCCCCGTGTATGCACCGTTGCGAAAGTTCGTCGTGTCCAAGCATCACGTGATGATCGGGTGCTATAGACTCTACGCTCACATACAACGGGTGCAAGCCAGTTTTGCACACGCGGAAATACTTGGGTCTAACTTGACGAGCCTAGCATGTACATACATGGCCTCGGAACACATGAACCGAAAGGTTAAGCATGAGTCATATGAATGAAATGATCGACACTTCGTTGTCCACCATTGAAACCACATCTCTTCTCGTGAAGATCGGATTAAGTGTGGTGAATTTGGATCATGTTCACTAAATAACTTGAGGGATGTTGAATTTAGTGGGAGTTCATCTAGTAATTTGATTAAAAGTTGAACTAGTTATCATGAACATAGTCTAATTTGTACTTGCAAATACTGTAGATCACATGGCCAAGTCCAACTTCAACTTCAATGTTTTCGCTGAGAAGGAAAAGCTTAAAAACAATGGGTCTAACTTCACCAATTGGTTCCGCAATCTAAGAATCATTCTCTCTGGCGGTCAAAAGGACTATGTCCTTGGTAAAGCGTTAGGTGACCCCCCTGCTGCAACTGCGCCGACTGATGAGAAAGCTGTCTATTAGTCGCGCAAAGATGATTATGGTGTGATTAAGAGCACCATGTTTTTTGCTATGGAACCGGAACTTCAAAATCATTTTGAACACTATCCCGAGCCCTTTGAGATTCTCGAAGAGCTGAAAACCATGTTTTAGACTCAGGCCCGTTCTGAGAGATATGAGATCTCTGAGAAGTTCTTTAACTGCAAGATGGAGGAAGGGAGTTCCGTTAGTGAGCACGCCATAAAGATGACGGGCTACACTCAACGCCTTGAGCAACTGGAATGCACGATTCCAGAGGAGCTCAAGATTGACAGGGTTCTGCAATCACTCCCTCGCAGCTACAAAAGTTTTGTAGTGACTCATAATCAGATTGGTTCCACTGATACGATCACCGAGCTCTTCGCAAAGCTGAAGGCCGCGGAAGTGGACGTCAAAAAGGATAATCATGTGTTGATGGTCAACAAACCCACCTTTAAGAAAGGTAAGGGAGCAAAGAAGCCCTTCAAGAAAGGCGGCGGAAAGCGCACTGCCCTTGCTGAGAAGAAGCTCAAGTCTGGTCCTAAGCCGGACACTAAGTGCTTCTATTGCAAGGACAAGGGTCAATGGAAGCGCAACTGTCTGAAGTACTTAGCGGACAAGAAGGCTGGCACCATCAAAGGTATATTTGATATACATGTTATTGATGTTTTCCTTACTAGCCCTCGTTGTAGTGCCTGGGTATTTGATACCGGTTCAGTTGCTAATATTTGTAACTCGAAACAGGAGCTACGGAATAGACGGCGGCGATGAGGATGAGGTGACGATGCGCGTTGACAACGGATTAAGAGTTGATGTGATGGCCGTCGGCACGCTCTCCTTAGTTTTACCTCCGGGATTAGTTTTAAACCTTAATAAGTGTTATTATGTGCCTGCGTTGAGCATGAACATTATTTCTGGATCATGTTTATTGCAAGACGGTTATTCATTTAAATCGGAGAATAATGGTTGTTCTATTTATATGAGTAACATATTTTATGGTCATGCACCTATTGTGAATGGTTTATTTCTTCTAAATCTCGAAAAGGATGAAACACACATCCATAACATTGAGGCTAAGAGATGCAAAGTAGATAGTGATAATACTACTTATTTGTGTAATCGCTGTCCTAGGTCATATTGGTGTAAAGCGCATGAAGAAACTCCATTCTGATGGACTTTTGGAGTCTCTTGATTTTGAATCATTTGACACATGCGAACCATGCCTCATGGGCAAGATGATCAAAACCCCGTTCTCCGGTATGATGGAGCGAGCAATGGACTTGTTGGAAATCATACATACCGATGTATGCGGACCGATGAGTGTTTCGACGCACGGTGGATATCGCTATTTTCTCACTTTTACCGATGACTTAAGTAGATATGGGTATATCTATTTGATGAAACATAAATCTGAAACGTTTGAAAAGTTCAAAGAATTTCAAAATGAAGTGGAGAACCATCGTAACAGAAAGATTAAGTTTCTACGATTCGATCATGGAGGTGAATATTTGAGTTATGATTTTCTCACACATCTTAAAGCAAGCGGAATCGTTTTGCAACTCACGCCACCCGGAACACCACAGCGCAATGGTGTGTCTGAACGCCGGAACCGAACCCTATTAGATATGGTCCGATCGATGATGTCTCTTACTGAATTATCATTTTGGGGTTATGCATTAGAAACCGCTGCATTCAATTTAAATAGAGCACCATCTAAATCCGTTGAGACGACACCGTATGAACTGTGGTTTGGTGCTAAACCTAAGTTGTCGTTTCTTAAGGTTTAGGGAGCTCGAACCCAAAGCGGAGAAATGCGTCTTCATAGGATACCCTAAGGAAATTATTGGGTATACCTTCTATCACAGAACCGAAGGCAAAGTGTTTGTCGCAAAGAACGGTTCCTTTCTTGAGAAGGAGTTTCTCTCGAAAGAAGTGAGTGGGAGGAAAGTAGAGCTAGACGAGGTTATTGAACCTTCTCTTGAATTGGAGAGTAGCGCAGCACCTGAAATTGTTCCAGTGCCGCCTGCACCAACAATAGAGGAAGGTAATGACAAGGATCATGAAGCTTCGGACGATGCTGCTACTGAACATCGCAGGTCGACAAGGTCATGTGCCCCTCCTGAGTGTTACGGCAACCCTGTCTTGACTGTCTTGTTAGTAGAAGATAGTGAACCTACGAACTATGAGGAAGCGATGATGAGCCGAGACTCTGAGAAATGGCTAGAAGCCATGAAATCCGAATTGGGATCCATGAGCGAAAACCAAGTATGGACTTTGGTGGACCCTCCTAGCGACCGAAAGGCCGTTGAGTGCAAATGGATCTTCAAGAAGAAAACGGACGCGGATGGTAATTTTACCGTCTATAAAGCACGGCTTGTCGCGAAAGGTTTTCGACAAGTTCAAGGTGTTGACTACGATGAGACTTTCTCTCCCGTAGCGATGTTTAAGTCCATTCGGATTTTATTAGCAATTTCTACGTTTCATGATTATGAAATATGGCAGATGGATGTCAAGACTGCTTTCCTAAATGGCAACATTGATGAAGAGTTGTATATGATGCCACCCGAAGGTTTTGTCGATCCTAAGGATGCTGATAAAGTATGCAAACTTCAGCGTTCCATTTATGGACTGAAGCAAGCATCTCGGAGTTGGAACCTTCGTTTTGATCAAGTGATCAAGAGCTTTGGATTTGTTCCAAATTGCTACGAAGCTTGCATCTAGAAGAAAGTGATTGGGAGCTCGGTTACGTTTCTGGTACTATATGTGGATGACATATTGATTATTGGAAATGACATTAACATGCTTAACGATGTGAAGAGTTATTTGAACAAGTGTTTTTCAATGAAAGACCTAGGTGAAGCTGCTTATATATTGGGCATCAAAATCTATAGAGATAGACAAAAGACGCCTCGATAGCTTTAAGCCGTAGTACATACCTAGACAAAGTTCGAAAAGGTTCGAATGGATAAGGCAA
This sequence comes from Avena longiglumis, assembly GCA_030063025.1. Taxonomy (NCBI): domain Eukaryota; kingdom Viridiplantae; phylum Streptophyta; class Magnoliopsida; order Poales; family Poaceae; genus Avena; species Avena longiglumis. The sequence continues at coordinate 5,751,608 of CP125974.1, read as the reverse complement.
AGAAAGGTTCAAAGGCCTATGTTGTCGTAAGATATTGAGCAAGGCTCGATGTCCATTCTACGGTAAATGATAGGGAAGCTATGAGCAAAGTGCCTTATGCCTCGCCATAGGTTCTATCATGTATGCCATCTTTGTGTACTAGACCGGATGTGTCCAATGCTCTTAGTTTGACGGGTATCAAAGTGATCCAGGAGTGGAACACTGGACAGCCGTGAAGAACATCCTAAAGTACCTAAATAGGACTAAAGAAATGTTCTTAGTCTATGGGGGTGATGAACAGCTCATCGTAAAAGGTTACGTCCACGCTAGTTTTGACACCGACAAGGATGATTCTAAATCTCAGACAGGATACGTGTATATTTTGAATGGAGGAGCTGAGTCGGAGAAGCGCAAGCAAAGCGTGATCGCGGGATCTATGAGAAGCGGAATACATGGCTGCCGCAGCGTCAAGTGAAGGAGTTTGGATCAAACTTCATCATCGAGCTTGGCGTGGTTCCAAGTGCATTGGACCCACTGAGATATTGTGTGACAACACCGGCGCCATAGCACTCGCTAAGGAACCAAGATATCATCCAAAGACCAAGCATATCAACCGCAAGTTTCATATTATCCGAGATTATATAGCAGATGGAGATCCAAGATTAGCAAAGTACATACATATCGAATGTCGCAGATCCATTGACTAAACCTCTTCCACGTAAAACATGATCAAGACCTCGATTGCCATGGGTGTGAGATTGTTGCGATGTAAACTAGATTATTGACTCTAGTGCAAGTGGGAGACTGTTGGAATTATGCCCTAGAGGCAATAATAAAGATGTTATTATTATAATTCTTGTTCATGATAATGTTTATATTCCATGCTAGAATTGTATTAAGCGGAAACTTTAATACCTGTGTGGTTTGTGAACAACACCGTGTCCCTAGTATGCCTCTATGGACTAGCTCATTGATTAATGATGGTTAAGGTTTCCTAGCCATGGACATGAGTTGTCGATTAATAATGAGATCATATCATTGGGAGAATGATATGGTGGACAAACCCAAACTAAGCGAAGCAATTAGATCATGTCATCGTGTTCGTCTTTGTGAAGCTTTTCTTATGTCAAATATTGTATTCCTTAGACCATGAGATAATACAACACTGTAACACCCTCAGAATCGGACCTATGCAAATTTGGGCAAAATTCACCAAACCCGCATAGAAACGATTCAAAGGTGCCCACCAGGCACTTTCGTGCGGGTGGAAAACGAAGTAATAACATTACACAACAGTCCTCGATGGGACCCACAGAACAGATATATATAACAGCGACTCCAGGAGTCAAGAATACAGAGATAATATACAAAGATCCAAATCACCTTGAAAACGATAGAGCGTCCAGCTACGGACAAGATGCAAATGGGGCTAAGAGCCCTGAAGAATAACCAATGGCGTCCATAACCCTGCCTGGCCAAGCGGTAGGGTAACCCGCTAACGACGTCGATCTCAAACCTGCTTAAACAAAAGGGGTGCCGACAAAGGGCAAAGGAAAAGAAGGAGCGTCAAGATCGAGGCCGATGCAGCGAGACTAGAATTCGCGGTCCTCGCCTACATAGGTATGGTGGATCGAGCGGCAAAGATGCACTAAAAAACCTATAGAGACTCGATATAACTGGCGGTTATCAGAGAGGGATAAGATTGACCTATCCGGATCCAACCTGAAGCTAACACCAAACAATCCCATCCTGGTGTTTCCCCCTTGAGACCAGTCGAGGAAGTCAACCGAGGAACTCAAGCAGTTGTTGGTTTTATTTATTCGGTTATCGTTGCAGCAATTACTAGTCAGGTTTAGATAATCATCCTGATAAAGTAAGCAGTGGGCACTTTTAATTAACCATTCCGTTGTAGTTGCACCAATTACTAATCGACTGATATAATGAGATAAACCCAAAACCCAAAGCGGTTGTTGGTACTTTTATTCAGCCATTCCGCTAGTAGTTGCGATTACTAGTCAGTACAATGGTCGCTTTACACAAAACAAGCAATTGTGGGCAGTATTATTTAGTCATTCCATTATAGTGGAGCTGATTACTAGTCATTATAAGTCAAATTTATAGCAAATAAACTTTAGTTATGCTTGTCTATGATCGAGATATCGTGCTCCAAGTCGTCCATATCCATGGACACGGCTTTGAGAAAGTTTTACCCCGGGTGCACCAATAGCAACACACGCTCGATCAACCTCGGAAAACCAAATCAAAACCCAACGAGGCTTTCAATGAACAATCACAGGATTCAGAATATTTCAGGGGCCACCCTTAAGTAGATCCATAACGGAGTAAGCAAGCTCGAGACGGACTCAAGGTTTGCGACAATGGTACATGCATTTGGGAACCCGAAAGTGTGGTGGGCTTGTCGATACCGCGAAAACATTACGCTTACAACAAGACAAAGGTGCTCCTCGCACAATTTAAATACGTAGTAGCATGGCATAAGTACAGATCGTAAATAAAACCTCAAACTAGTTTGTGGCCCCAAGAAATAAGAATGAATCAAGCTCGCTGGGGGTCCCATATACCTCCCGGATGTGGATAGCGCGATAAATCAAGGAACAGGTATCAAGTACTCGGGGTCTTACGGGACACAAGTGGGCGTTCGGAAACCAAATATTTTCTATCACCCACCGATGCCTCTGCTTATTTCAATTTTAGTTGTTAAACAAAAATTAAAGTGACGATAAGTAAAACTAGGACCATCTCCAACATCAACATGCGGCAATACATCAGCAACTGTGGCATATGACGGCACGCAACACCACTTGAGCAAGCGACTACGACGCGCAAGTCCATCTAACTACCAAACAACAGGTAATAGGATGTGTCCAAGGCAATATAGGGCTGCACGGGATTTCACGGGTACGAAAACTAGAGCATCGCAACACAGATAGCAATAGATCAACAGGAGGGAAATAAAGACTATAAAAGTAAGATAGGTAGAAAGGGGGAGATGCTCGCCTGAAAACATTGTCGAAGGGTTCAACCGAAGATCGGGGCGAAGCTCACATCAACTCAACGGCCTTATCCGCGAAGAAGCAAAACACTAGAATAAACACCGGATGCAATATTTAATAAAACGGCAGAAGATCGGCATGATGCATGTATGATGGATGACATGGCAAAGGTGCGATGCAATTAGGTCATGTCAAGTGGAACCGGGGTCCCGACAGTTAATCAAGTGGTTCAAGTTATTTAGAACCCCCGCAGTTTAAATGTTGTTTGAACAAGGCAAAAGATAGCACCGGTTCGCTACCCAAATTTAAATGAGGCCGATATAAGGCTAGATTTGCCCGCATATGGGCCCCATATTTAATTATTAGGTGAATCGGCATAAGGCCCCCAAACCACAGATATGCATGCGAGTATGACAATTCAATATGCAACAAGGTTATATTTCATTTATAAAATATGGTTTGCGGGAAGGGGTTCACACATTGAGGGGTCTCGACGAACTTGGGGTTCCGGGTTCGACAGGGTCCAGGGTCCAGGGTTCGACGGATCGGTCTCGACGGGATCGTTCTCGGACAGCGGGGTAGGTCTTGGCGCATCCGGAGTCTTCGGTTCATGTTGGCGGTCTTGTCGTTCCACGGCGGAGATCGTGGCGTTCCGGGAGGAAGTACTTGGTCGGGTGTCGGGGCATCGGACTCGCCCTGGTTGCTGTCGTTCTTGTCGTTGATGGCGAACTTAAGTGGATCGGGTACCGGGGTACTCGAGTCCGCGAGGGCGATCTTGTCGACGAGATAAGGGCCCGAGACGAACTTGGGGGGAACAGCTGCCCAAAACCAGCGGCTCCCGAGCCTGCAGGCAGAGGCGTCGACGTCGCTGGAGGGTCCGCTCGCGTCGGCTCGGAAGATGGTCCTAGCGACGGCGGCGGTGGGGCGCAGCTCGCTGCAGAGCGCGGCGGGGAACGGCCGGACGGCGGCGACATCGGGGCGGTGGCTGCTTCCTGGGCACGGCAACGGAGAGCGGCGAAGGAGGTGAAGCAGGGGGCGGCGGCCTGGGCGCCGGAGGGAGACGGCGAACGGAGACGCTGGGAGGAGGGAGGCGGCTGGCTGGAGAGGTGGTGGCCGGAGGAGGAAGGCCGGGGCGGAGGCGCGGGGACGCGAGGCGGCGGGGCGAGGTGGTCCGCGGCGAGGCGGGCCAAGGCCGAGGCGGGCCGTCCGGGGCAGGGCGTAGCGGGCGACAACGGGCGCAGAGGGCGGGCGTGGAAGCGCCGGGACAGGCGGGCGGCAGAGGGAGGGAGGCACATGACGCTGGCCGGGGAAGAACTCGACGCAATGGGACTGGGAGAGGGAGGCGGAGCCTGTGGCGCGGCGGGCTCGGCTCGCGCGTGTTGGAGGCTCGAGTCGCCCAGCGGGGCTAGGCGCTTGAGGCGCGCAGCTGGAGGTGCGGGTCCGTCGGGCACTGGCGGAGTGGTGGTGGTGGCGAGGAGCCGGGCCTGGGGCGTGGGAGGCAGCCGGGCGGGTGTGGTGGCCGGAGGCGGGAGAGGCGGCAGTGGCGGCGACTGCTGGCGAGGACGGCGCCTGGCCGGAGAGTTTTGCGCGGGAGAGGCAACACGGGCGGGCCGAGTCAAGGGGAAGGAAGGAGGCGTGGCGGGAGCGAAGGCGAGGTAGAAGAGGAAGAGGGAAGGCAGGTGGTGGGCCGGGCGGTTGGTGGGGCAGGGGAGAGGTGCGGGGTTGGAGGAAGGGAGCGACGGGGAAGATGAGCAGTGGCCGGGGTTGGGGAGAGAGGCACACGCCGCGTGGGGTGGGCCCGCGGGGCCAGGGCGGTTGGGGAATCCGGTGTGGAGGGAGGGGCGTGCGTGGTGTTGTGTGTTGTGTAGTGCGTGTGTTGCTTGTGTGTGTTGGGGAGAGAGAGGGGGAGGGGTGAGGGGTGAGGGTGACGTGGCGAGAGTTGAGTGGTGGAGGGAGAGGGAGGAGGTGAGGTGGCAGGAGATGATTGGGCCGGGTGAGGTGGAGGGTGTGGGTTGGGTAGATTCACGGTAGGCATGGGATTAGATGGGGCGGAGTTGGACCGATCTGGTTTTTACAGGGTGGTCGTTCGGGCTAAAACGGCCCGTTCGACTGCCCCGCTAAAATAATTTAATATTTTTATTTGATTAAAACATGGCCGTTGCAAACCAATGCAAGACAAAATAAACTAATCCGGACAAGCCCGGGTTTTGCATTTGAATTAAGATGGGGCGTTGGGAAAACAAAACGGCTTTGCAGACATAGTTTTGGCAAACAATGCATGATGATGACGATGCAATGCACAAATTCAACGCGATTTTCTAGTAGTGGTTTTGCGGGATGCCACAATTCGACACCACTAACAATGGATCTCGCCCTCGAGATCCGCCTCATGGTACCGGAAGGAAGGTCGGCGATCTGCGTCTTCTCGCTTTGTGTAGATCCTCGCGACACCACTAACGAGGGTTCATCCTCCATCTTGAAATCTGCGACACCACCAACAAAGGGTCGTTGCTCCTGATCGTCGCGAGAGCACTCCGGGAACAAAAGGTCGAAGGTAGAGGTATCGCAAATAAAGCCACCCCTAACTTCCGTTAGAAGAGGGAAAAGTTACATTGATCCACCAGTTCGATGTACAGAGCGAACAGTAGAGTCGGTTAGGGTGATCAGTCCATCCGGACCCAACTATCACTCTATACATGGGTAGGAGAATCGCAACTCAACTCTCGAGATATAGATGAAGATCTCCATAGGTGGTATCCGAACAAAGGGATCTTGCCAGGTAAATCGTATGAAAGACACACTGATTAGGTTTCGCGATGGTTCCATTGGCATGAACAACACGTGCTCAAGGTCGACTCCAACTTCACCAAAGCTCGTCCTTCTCATATGTTTTTCAACGACACTGATATCCAGCAAAGAACACTTATGGATAAAAGATCTCAAGAACAAAAGATCGGATGTAGGGCACAACAGACAAGTTGCAGATTGATGATCGTAGCACCTCCGTTACAAAAGGGAGAAAGCGAGACCCTAAAGGTACGACGGAAACCCAACCACGAGAAATCCTGGACTCGAAGAGAGAGAAGAGAGCGGATTCAAAACACATCGGGATAAGAGGAGAATATCATAGGGGTAAGAAGTAAAATCAGACCTAATCAGAACTATCCAACCGATTTTCCAAAATAGTTTTGACTCTCTACTTCGGCCGTCAGCTAGGTTATCCTACAGGCTGGACTTGTGGGGTATCGAATGCCGAGCTCGATACCACTCAGTAACACCCTCGAATCGGACCTATGCAAATTTGGGCAAAATTCACCAAACCCGCATAGAAACGATTCAAAGGTGCCCACCAGCACTTTCGATGCGGGAAAAAGTAATAACATCACACAACAGTCCTCGATGGGACCCACGAGCAGATATATATAACAGCGACTCGAGTCAAGAATACGAGATAATATACAAAGATCCAAATCACCTTGAAAGCGATAGAGCGTCCACTACGGACAAGATGCAAATGGGGCTAAGAGCCACGAAGAATAACCAATGGCGTCCCATAACCCTGCCCAAAGCCAAGCCGTAGGGTAACCCCGCTAACGACGTCGATCTCAAACCTGCTTAAACAAAAGGGTGCCGACAAAGGGCAAAGGAAAAGAAGGAGGCCAAGATCTTGAGGCCAAGACAGCGAGACTAGAATTCGGTCCTCGCCTACATAGGTATGGTGGACTGAGCGGCAGCGGCAGCATGCACTAAACAACCTATAGAGACTCGATATAACTGGCGGTTATCAGAGAGGGATAAGATTGACCTATCCGGATCCAACCTGAAGCTAACACCAAACAATCCCATCCTGGTGTTTCCCCCTTGAGACCAGTCGAGGAAGTCAACCGAGGAACTCAAGCAGTTGTTGGTTTTATTTATTCGGTTATCGTTGCAGCAATTACTAGTCAGGTTTAGATAATCATCCTGATAAAGTAAGAAGTGGGCACTTTTAATTAACCATTCCGTTGTAGTTGCACCAATTACTAATCAGATACAGATATAATGAGATAAACCCAAAACCCAGCAGTTGTTGGTACTTTTATTCAGCCATTCCGTTGTAGTTGCAGTACTTACTAGTCAGGTACAATGGTCGCAAGCGACACACAAAACAAGCAATTGTGGGCAGTATTATTTAGTCATTCCATTATAGTGGAGCTGATTACTAGTCATTATAAGTCAAATTTATAGCAAATAAACTTTAGTTATGCTTGTCTATGATCGAGATACTGTGCTCCAAGTCGTCCATATCCGCGGACACGGCTTTCAGAAAGTTTTACCGGGTGCACCAATAGCAACACACGCTCGATCAACCTCGGAAAACCAAATCAAAACCCAACGAGGCTTTCACGATCGAACAATCACAGGATTCAGAAATATTTCAGGGGCCACCCTTAAGTAGATCCCGCGAACGAGTAAGCAAGCTCGAGACGGACTCAAGGTTTGCGACAATGGTCAGAACGATCGGGAACCGAAAGTGTGGCTGGGCTTGTCGATACCGCGAAAACATTACGCTTACCTAAACAGTACAGTGTGCTCCTCGCACAATTTAAATACAGAAAGTAGCATGGCATAAGTACAGGATCGTAAATAAAACCTCAAACTAGTTTGTGGCCCCAAGAAATAAGAATGAATCAAGCTCGCTCGGGGGGTCCCATATACCTCCGGATGTGGATAGCGCGATAAATCAAGGAATGTATCAAGTACTCGGGGTATTACGGGACACAAGTGGGCGTTCGGAAACCAAATATTTTCTATCACCCACCGATGCCTCTGCTTATTTCAATTTTAGTTGTTAAACAAAAATTAAAGTGACGATAAGTAAAACTAGGACCATCTCCAACATCAACATGCGGCAATACATCAGCAACTGTGGCATATGACGGCACGCAACACCACTTGAGCAAGCGACTACGACGCGCAAGTCCATCTAACTACCAAACAACAGGTAATAGGATGTGTCCAAGGCAATATAGGGCTGCACGGGATTTCACGGGTACGAAAACTAGAGCATCGCAACACAGATAGCAATAGATCAACAGGAGGGAAATAAAGACTATAAAAGTAAGATAGGTAGAAAGGGGGAGATGCTCGCCTGAAAACATTGTCGAAGGGTTCAACCGAAGATCGGGGCGAAGCTCACATCAACTCAACGGCCTTATCCGCGAAGAAGCAAAACACTAGAATAAACACCGGATGCAATATTTAATAAAACGCGTAAGATCGGCATGATGCATGTATGATGGATGACATGGCAAAGGTGCGATGCAATTAGGTCATGTCAAGTGGAACCGGGGTCCCGACAGTTAATCAAGTGGTTCAAGTTATTTAGAACCCCCGCAGTTTAAATGTTGTTTGAACAAGGCAAAAGATAGCACCGGTTCGCTACCCAAATTTAAATGAGGCCGATATAAGGCTAGATTTGCCCGCATATGGGCCCCATATTTAATTATTAGGTGAATCGGCATAAAGCCCCCAAACCACAGATATGCATGCGAGTATGACAATTCAATATGCAACAAGGTTATATTTCATTTATAAAATATGGTTTGCGGGAAGGGGTTCACACATTGAGGGGTCACGACGAACTTGGGGTTCCGGGTTCGGGGTTCGACAGGGTCCAGGGTCCAGGGTTCGACGGATCGGTCTCGACGGGATCGTTCTCGGACAGCGGGGTAGGTCTTGGCGCATCCGGAGTCTTCGGTTCATGTTGGCGGTCTTGTCGTTCCACGGCGGAGATCGTGGCGTTCCGGGAGGAAGTACTTGGTTGGGTGTCGGGGCATCGGACTCGCCCTGGTTGCTGTCGTTCTTGTCGTTGATGGCGAACTTAAGTGGATCGGGTACCGGGGTACTCGAGTCCGCGAGGGCGATCTTGTCGATGAGATAAGGGCCCGAGACGAACTTGGGGGGAACAGCTGCCCAAAACCAGCGGCTCCCGAGCCTGCAGGCAGAGGCGTCGACGTCGCCGGAGGGTCCGCTCGCGTCGGCTCGGAAGATGGTCCTGGCGACGGCGGCGGTGGGGCGCAGCTCGCTGCAGAGCGCGGCGGGGAACGGCCGGACGGCGGCGACATCGGGCGGTGCGCTTCCAGGCACGGGCGAAGGAGCGGCGAGGTGAAAGGGGCGGCCTGGGCGCCGAGGGGAACGCGAACGGAGACGCTGGAGGAGGAGGCTGGCTGGAGAGGTGGTGGCCGAGGAGGAAGGCGCGGAGGCGCGGGACGCGAGGCGGCGGGCGAGGTGGTCCGCGGCGAGGCGACGGCCGGGCCGAGGCGGGCTGGTCAAGCGGCGGGCGGCGCGCAGGCAGAGCGGGCGAGCTGGCGTGGCGCGTGCGGGATGCGGCGGGCGAGCGCTGGTGGAGAGGGAGGCCATGGCGACGCATGATGGCCGGGAAGAACTTCGACGGCTGAGACCAGGGAGGGAGGCGAGCTGGCGCTGGCCGGGCGTGGCTCGCGTCTTTGGAGGGCTCGAGTCGCCGGCTAGGCAGCGCGGCCGCGAGGTGCGGGTCCGTCGGGCATGGCGGAGGCGGTGGCGGGAGGAGCCGGGGCTGGGGCGTGGGAGCGGCCTGGCGTGGCGGTGTGGTGGCCGGAGGCGGGAGAGGCGACGGTGGCGGCGACCTCATGGCGGGACGGCGCACGCGCCGGCGAGAGCTCTTGCGGAGAGGCGAACAGGCGGGGCGGAGGCGGGAAGGGGAAGGAGGCGTGCGGGAGCGAGCGCGTGCGAGGGAGAAGAGGAAGAGGGAAGGCAGGTGGTGGGCCGGGCGGTTGGTGGGGCAGGGGAGAGGTGCGGGGTTGGAGGAAGGGAGCGACGGGGAAGATGAGCAGTGGCCGGGGTCGGGGAGAGAGGCGCACGCCGCGTGGTGGGACAGCAGGGCCAGGCGGTTGGGAATCCGTGTGGGGAGGGGCGTGGTGTTGTGTGTTGTGTAGTGCGTGTGTTGCTTGTGTGTGTTGGGGAGAGAGAGGGGGAGGGGTGAGGGGTGAGGGTGACGTGGCGAGAGTTGAGTGGTGGAGGGAGAGGGAGGAGGTGAGGTGGCAGGAGATGATTGGTCCGGGTGAGGTGGAGGGTGTGGGTTGGGTAGATTCCTGGGTAGCTGTAGGATTAGATGGGGCGGCAGGTTGGACCGATCTGGTTTTTCTGGGGTGGTCGTTCGGGCTAAAACGGCCCGTTCGACTGCCCCGCTAAAATAATTTAATATTTTTATTTGATTAAAACATGGCCGTTGCAAACCAATGCAAGACAAAATAAACTAATCCGGACAAGCCCGGGTTTTGCATTTGAATTAAGATGGGGCGTTGGGAAAACAAAACGGCTTTGCAGACATAGTTTTGGCAAACAATGCATGATGATGACGATGCAATGCACAAATTCAACGCGATTTTCTAGTAGTGGTTTTGCGGGATGCCACAAACACCCTGGTATCGGAAGAAAGCTTTGAGGTCATCAAACGTCATCCTATGAGAGGGTGATCATAAATGTGTCTCACAGGTGATCAGAAAGTATCTGTTGGGTTGTATGTATCGAGATGGGATTTGTCCCTCCCAAGTCAGAGAGATATACTTCGGGCCCACTCGGTACTCGATATCAACACCGCTTGCAAGCATGTGTTTAAGGAGTTAATCACAAAGTGATATCGGATTATGTAACGAGTAAAGTACTTGCTGTGAACGAGATTGAACTAGGTATGACGGTACCGACGATCAAATCTCGGGCAAGTAAAATATCGCGAGACGAAGGGAATATATATATGGGATTGATTGAATCCTGGCATCGTGGTTCATCCGATATGATCATCGATGAATGTGTGGGAGTCAATATGGGTTTCCAAACCCCGCTGTTGATTATTGATAGAAGATCATGTCTGCATATTCTCGAACCCGCAGGGTCACACACTGAACGTGTCTCGACGCTTGGATAGATTGGATAATTGGTTTATGAGTTTTTGTTCGGAGTCTCGGATGGGATCCGAGACATCACGAGAGGTTCCAGAATGGTCCGGAGAATAAGATTCATATAAGGCATTGCAGTTTTTGGAGTTCGAAATTGTTCCGGGTTAAACGGTAATGTACCGGAAGCTTCTAGAACCTTTCGGAAGGGGACCAACGTGGCCCCACCTTCCGGGAGGGGGCATGGGACTATGAGGGAGTGCCCTGGCCGCATTGGGCCAGGGGCACAAGGCCCCATAGGGCCCAGCCGGCCAAGAGAGGTTTAAACTCGAGATAGACCTTCTAGAAGGGGGGGTTTCCTTGCCCCCCACTCCTTATCCTTTGGGGCCGCCGGTTTGGGCTTGGGGGAGGGGCTAGGGCTGCGCCCCCCTCTATATAAAGAGGGGTGGGGGCGCACCAACCCCCCACACCTTCCCCTCCAACCCTAGCCGCCCTGCTGCCCTCCTCTCTCCCTCCCGACTGCTTGTAGGCGAAGCCCTGCTGCAGAAATTCTCCACCAATTGCATCGCGCCATCGCGTTGTAGATCCAACCCATCTCTCCACCATACTTGCTGGACCAAGTAAGGAGGAGACGTCGAGGTGCCGCACGTGTGCATCTCATGGAGGCATCGCCACTTGTGGTGCTAGATCAGATCGGATCGCGAGGAGGAGAAGCGAGTAGGACTACATCACCCACGTTCCGAGCGTTTAACGCTCTTGAATCTTCAAGGGTATGAAGATCTAATCCAATCTCTCTCGTTGTTTGCATCTCCTAGATTAGATCTTGACTTCCCTCTGTTCGCATCCGTAGAAAATTTTGATTTACTATGCCGCGAAACCCTTCACAAAAACTCGCAGTTTTGGCGTTTTATGGCCGTTTTCATGAGCTATTGCCCGCAGTTGTTTTTCTTCAATTCCTGAGTTCCTCTTGTATCGGTTCAAGCGAACCCACCAGATTTATTTAAGTGGATGGATGCCAGTAAGGTCTGGCTCTCCTCTTCAGGGCCAACGATAGAAGGCAGCGTAAAGAAAGGTAGGGTGCCGTAACTTCTACCCCCGCTTCGGTCTTTACCGTTTTTTTCTATATCCAACGAGATTTGATTTCGGATTTTTAAAATAGAAACAACCCTGTCTCCCAAAGAAGAGATGCTCGCTTCATAGCCTTCTCTTCCGAGACTTGGACTCGAGGAAGGTAAGAACCCCGGTGGGCTACACGCGGGAACCCCTAAGCAGCGGTTGGAAAAGCTCTCTAGTTTGTTTGATTGTCTGGTTGGGATCGTTCGGATTGTTATAACCTCTAGCAGATGGTTTGAAATTGATTATAAAAAAACCTATTTCACCAAGTAGTGCTAATTTCTCCCTTCCAGGGCGATTTACGACGACTTTATGATCCGATATATGTTTGAGAGTTATGACCAAAAACTTGCAGCTTTCGCATTTTATGGCCATTTTCATGGGCTATTGCCCATAGTTTTGCGGTTCTTGGGCGATTTACAACGACCTTAAGACCCACCCGATACATGTTTGAGAGTTAAGCCTAAAAATTTGTCTTCTTCGTGTTTATGGCCAATTTCATGAGTTATCGCCCATAGTTTTTGGGTTCAAATTGGATTTTCAAGGCCTGTAAAACCCGTTACATGTTTGAGATATATGACTAAAAAACTCGTAGATTTCTCGTTTTATGGCCATTTTCATGACCTATTTCCCACATTTTTGGGGTTCCAGGGCTATTTACATCGACCTTAAGACCCGATACATGTTTGAGAGTCATGACCAAAAACTTGTCGTTTTCCTGTTTATGGTCATTTTCATGAGTTATTGCCCACAGTTTTTGGGTTCAAGTTGTATTTGCAAGGCCTGCAAGACCCATTACATGTTTGAGATATATGACTAAAAACTCGTAGTTCTCGTGTTTTATGGCCGGCCGTTTTCATGAGCTATTGCCCACTGTTTAGGGTTCTAGGGAGATTTACAACGACCTTAAGACCTGATACATGTTGGAAAGATTTGACCCAAAAATCGCAGTTTTCGCGTTTTTTGGCTGTTTTCATGAGCTATTGCCAACAGTTTTATGGTTCTAGGGCGATTTACAGCAACCTTAAGACCCAATACATGTTTGAGAGTTATGACCAAAAAATCGTCTTTTTTGTGTTTTATGGTCATTTTCATGAGTTATTGCCCACAGTTTTAGGGTTCCAGGCGGTTTGCAAGCCTCGTAAGAACCCTTGCATGTTTGAGATATATGACCAAAAACTCGCAGATTTCGCGTTTTATGGCCGTTTTCATGAGCTATTGCCCGTTGTTTTGGGGTTCCAGGACGACTTTACGATCCGATATATGTTTGAGAGATATGACCAGAAACTCACAGTTTTCACGTTTTATGGCCGTTTTCATGAGCTATTGCCCATAGTTTTGTGGATCCTAGGCGATTTCCAGCGACATTAAGACCCGACACATGTTTGAGTGTTATGCGTAAAAATTTGTCTTCTTCGTGTTTATGTCTAATTTCATGAGTTATTGCCCATAGTTTTTGGGTTCCAGTTAGATTTTCAAGGCCTGTAAGACCCGTTACATGTTTAAGATATATGACTAAAAACTCAATGTTTTCCCGTTTTATGGCCATTTTCATGTGCTATTTCCCACATTTTTTGGGTTCCAGGGCTATTTACATCGACCTTAAGACCCGATACATGTTTGAGAGTTATGACCAAAAACTCATCGTTTTCGTGTTTACGGTCATTTTCATGAGTTATTGACCATAGTTTTTGGGTTCTAGGCCGATTTGAATGCCTAGTAAGAACCCTTACATGTTTGAGATATATGACTAAAAACTCGTAGTTCTCGTATGGCCGGCCGTTTTCATGAGCTATTGCCCACTGTTTAGGGGTTCCAGGAAGATTGATAACGACCTTAAGACCAGATATATGTTGGATAGATATGACCGAAAACTCGCAGTTTTCTTGGTTTTTGGCTATTTTCATGAGCTATTGCCAACAGTTTTATGGTTCAAGGGCGATTTACAGCAACCTTAAGACCAGATACATGTTTGAGAGTTATGACCAAAAACTCGTCTTTTATGGTCATTTTCATTAGTTATTGCCCACAGTTTTTGGGTTATAGGCGGATTTGCATGCCTCGTAAGAACCCTTACATGTGTGAGATATATGACTAAAAACTCGTAGTTCTCGCGTTTTATGGCCGGCCGTTTTCATGAGCTATTGCCCGCTGTTTTGGGGTTCTAGGGAGATTTACAACGACCTTAATACCTGATACATGTTGGAAAGATATGACCCAAAACTCGTAGCTTTCGTGTTTTTTGGCTATTTTCATGAGCTATTGCCAACAGTTTTATGGTTCTAGGGCGATTTACAGCAACCTTAAGACCCGATACATGTTTGAGAGTTATGACCAAAAACTCGTCTTTTTCATGTTTTATGGTCATTTTCATGAGTTATTGCCCACAGTTTTTGGGTTCTAGGTGGATTTGGATGCCTCGTAAGAACCCTTACATGTTTGAGAGATATGACCAAAAACTCGCAGTTTTCGTGTTTTATGGCCGTTTTCATCAGCTATTGCCCGCTGTTTTGGGGGTTCAGGATGATTCACGACGACTTTACGATCCGATATATGTTTGAGAGATATGACCAAAAACTCACAGTTTTCGCGTTTTATGGCCGTTTTCATGAGCTATTGCCCATAGTTTTTTGGATATTAGGCGATTTCCAACGACCTTAAGACCCGACATATGTTTGAGTGTTATGCCTAAAAATTTGTCTTCTTCGTGTTTATGGCTAAGTTAATGAGTTATTGCCCATAGTTTTTGGGTTCCAGTTGGATTTTCAAGGCCTGTAAGACCCGTTACATGTTTAAGATATATGAGTAAAACTCAAAGTTTTTCCGTTTTATGACCATTTTCATGAGCTATTTCCCACATTTTTGGGGTTCCAGGGCTATTTACATCGACCTTAAGACCCGATACATGTTTGAGAGTTATGACCAAAAACTCGTCGTTTTCGTGTTTATGGTCATTTTCATGAATTATTCCCCAAAGTTTTTGGGTTCTAGGCGGATTTGCATGCCTCGTAAGAACCCGTACATATTTGAGATATATGACTAAAACTCGTAGTTCTCGCGTTTTATGGCCGGCCGTTTTCATGAGATATTGCCCACTGTTTCGGGTCCTAGGGAGATTTTCAACGACCTTAACACCTGATACATGTTGGAAAGATATGACCCAAAACTCGCAGCTTTCGCGTTTTTTGGCTGTTTTCATGAACTATTGCCAACAGTTTTATGGTTCTAGGGCGATTTACAACAACCTTAAGACCCCATACATGTTCGAGAGTTATGACCAAAAACTCGTCTTTTTCGTGTTTTATGGTCATTTTCATGAGTTATTGCCCATAGTTTTTTGGGTTCTAGGCGGATTTGCATGCCTCGTAAGAACCCTTACATGTTTGAGAGATATGACCAAAAACTCGTAGTTTTTGCATGTTATGGCTGTTTTCATGAGCTATTGCCCGCTGTTTTGGGGTTCAGGACGATTTCCGACGACTTTACGATGCGATATATGTTTGCGAGATATCACCAAAAACTCAAAGTTTTCGTGTTTTATGGCCGTTTTCATGAGCTATTGCCCATATTTTTGGGGATCCTATGCGATTTCTAACGACCTTAAGACCCGACACATGTTTGAGTGTTATGCCTAAAAATTTGTTTTCTTCGTGTTTATGGCCAATTTCATGAGTTATTGCCCATAGTTTTTGGGTTCCAGTTGGATTTTCAAGGCCTGTAAGACCCGTTACATGTTTGAGATATATGACTAAAAAACTCGTAGATTTCCCGTTTTATGGCCATTTTCATGAGCTATTTCCCACATTTTTGGGATTCCAGGGCTATTTACATCGACCTTAAGACCCGATACATGTTTGAGAGTCATGACCAAAAACTCGTCATTTTCGTGTTTATGGTCATTTTCATGAGTTATTGCCCACAGTTTTTGGGTTCAAGTTGTATTTGCCAGGCCTGTAAGACCCGTTACATGTTTGAGATATATGACTAAAAACTCGTAGTTCTCGTGTTTTATGGCCGGCCGTTTTCATGAGCTATTGCCCACTGTTTAGGAGTTCTAGGTAGATTTACAAAGACATTAAGACCTGATACATGTTGGAAAGATATGACCCAAAAATCGCAGTTTTCGCGTTTTTTGGCTGTTTTCATGAGCTATTGCCAACAGTTTTATGGTTCTAGGGCGATTTATAGCAACCTTAAGACCCGATACATGTTTGAGAGTTATGACCAAAAACTTGTCTTTTTCGTGTTTTATGGTCATTTTCATGAGTTATTGCCCACAATTTTTGGGTTCTAGGCGGATTTTCATGCCTCGTAAGAACCCTTACATGTTTGATAGATATGACCAAAAACTCGCAGTTTTCGCGTTTTATGGCCGTTTTCATGAGCTATTGCCAGCTGTTTTGGGGTTCCAGGACGATTTACGACGACTTTACGATCCGATATATGTTTGAGAGATATGACAAAATACTCACAGTTTTCACGTTTTATGGCCGTTTTCATGAGCTATTGCCCGTAGTTTTGGGGATACTAGGCGATTTCCAACGACCTTAAGACCCGACACATGTTTGAGTGTTATACCTAAAAATTTGTCTTCTTCGTGTATATGGATAATTTCATGAGGTATTGCCCATAGTTTTTGGATTCCAGTTGGATTTTCAAGGCCTGTAAGACCCGTTACATGTTTAAGATATATGAGTAATACTCAAAGTTTTTCCGTTTTATGGCCATTTTCATGAGCTATTTCCCACATTTTTGGGGTTCCAGGGCTATTTACATCGACCTTAGGACCCGATACATGTTGGAGAGTTATGACCAAAAACTCGTCATTTTCGTGTTTATGGTCATTTTCATGAGTTATTGCCCATAGTTTTTGGGTTCTAGGCGGATTTGCATGCCTCGTAAGAACCCTTACATGTTTGAGATATATGACTAAAACTCGTAGTTCTTGCGTTTTATGGCCGACCGTTTTCATGAGCTATTGACCACTGTTTAGGGGTTCTAGGGAGATTTACAGCGACCTTAACACCTGATACATGTTGGAAAGATATGACCCAAAACTCGCAGCTTTCGTGTTTTTGGCTGTTTTCATGAGCTATTGCCAACAGTTTTATGGTTCTAGGGAGATTTACAGCAACCTTAAGACCCGATACATGTTTGAGAGTTATGACCAAAAACTCATCTTTTTCGTGTTTTATGGTCATTTTCATGAGTTATTGCCCATAGTTTTTGGGATCCAGGCGGATTTGCATGCCTCGTAAGAACCCTTACATGTTTTTGAGATATGACCAAAAACTCGTAGTTTTTGCGTTTTATGGCCGTTTTCATGAGCTATTGCCCGTTGTTTTGGGGTTCTAGGGCGATTTATGATCCGATATAAGTTTGAGAGATATGACAAAAAACATAAATTTTTCGTGTTTTATGGCCGTTTTCATGAGCTATTGCCTATAGTTTTGGGGATCCTAGGCGATTTACAACGACCTTAAGACCCGACACATGTTTGAGTGCCATGCCTAAAAATTTGTCTTCTTCGTGTTTATGGCCAATTTCATGAGTTATTGCCCATAGTTTTTGGGTTCTAGTTGGATTTTCAAGGCCTGTAAGACCCGTTACATGTTTGAGATATATGACTAAAAAACTCATAGTTTTTCCCGTTTTATGGCCATTTTCATGAGCTATTTCCCACATTTTTGGGATTCCAGGGCTATTTACATCGACCTTAAGACCCGATACATGTTTGAGAGTCATGACCAAAATCTCGTCGTTTTCGTGTTTATGGTCATTTTCATGAGTTATTGCCCACAGTTTTTGGGTTCAAGTTGTATTTGCAAGACCTGTAAGACACGTTACATGTTTGAGATATATGACTAAAAACTCGTAGTTCTCGTGTTTTATGGCCGTCCGTTTTCATGAGCTATTGCCCACTGTTTAGGGGTTCTAGGGAGATTTACAACAACCTTAAGACCTGATACATGTTGGAAAGATATGACCCAAAACTCGCAGTTTTCTCGTTTTTGGCTGTTTTCATGAGCTATTGCCAATAGTTTTATGGTTCTAGGGCGATTTACAGCAACCTTAAGACCCGATAAATGTTTGAGAGTTATGACCAAAAACTCGTCTTTTTCATGTTTTATGGTCATTTTCCTGAGTTATTGCCCACAATTTTTGGGTTCTAGGCGAATCTGCATGCCTCGTAAGAACCCTTACATGTTTGAGAGATATGACCAAAAACTCGCAGTTTTCACGTTTTATGGCCGTTTTCATGAGCTATTGCCCGTTGTTTTGGGGTTCCAGGACGACTTTACGATCCGATATATGTTTGAGAGATATGACCAGAAACTCACAGTTTTCACGTTTTATGGCCGTTTTCATGGGCTATTGCCCATAGTTTTGGGGATCCTAGGGGATTTCCAACGACCTTAAGACACGACACATGTTTGAGTGTTATGCATAAAAATTTGTCTTCTTCGTGTTTATGTCTAATTTCATGAGTTATTGCCCATAGTTTTTGGGTTCTAGTTGGATTTTCAAGGCCTGTAAGACCCGTTACATGTTTAAGATATATGACTAAAAACTCAAAGTTTTCCTGTTTTATGGCCATTTTCATGAGCTATTTCCCACATTGTTTGGGTTCCAGGGCTATTTACATCGACCTTAAGACCCGATACATGTTTGAGAGTTATGACCAAAAACTCATCGTTTTCGTGTTTATGGTCATTTTCATGAGTTATTGACCACCGTTTTTGGGTTCTAGGCCGATTTGCATGCCTAGTAAGAACCCTTACATGTTTGAGATATATGACTAAAAACTCGTAGTTCTCGTATGGCCGGCCGTTTTCATGAGCTATTGCCCACTGTTTAGGGGTTCCAGGGAGATTGATAACGACCTTAAGACCAGATATATGTTGGATAGATATGACCGAAAACTCGCAGTTTTCTTGTTTTTTGGCTGTTTTCATGAGCTATTGCCAACAATTATATGGTTCAAGGGCGATTTACAGCAACCTTAAGACCAGATACATGTTTGAGAGTTATGACCAAAAACTCGTCTTTTATGGTCATTTTCATTAGTTATTGCCCACAGTTTTTGGGTTCTAGGCGGATTTGCATGCCTCGTAAGAACCCTTACATGTTTGAGATATATGACTAAAAACTCGTAGTTCTCGCGTTTTATGGCCGGCCGTTTTCATGAGCTAGGGGTTCTAGGGAGATTTACAACGACCTTAATACCTGATACATGTTGGAAAGATATGACCCAAAACTCGTAGCTTTCGTGTTTTTTGGCTATTTTCATGAGCTATTGCCAACAGTTTTATGGTTCTAGGGCGATTTACAGCAACCTTAAGACCCGATACATGTTTGAGAGTTATGACCAAAAACTCGTCTTTTTCATGTTTTATGGTCATATTCCTGAGTTATTGCCCATAGTTTTTGGGTTCTAGGTGGATTTGGATGCCTCGTAAGAACCCTTACATGTTTGAGAGATATGACCAAAAACTCGCAGTTTTCGTGATTTATGGCCGTTTTCATGAGCTATTGCCCGCTGTTTTGGGGGTTCAGGATGATTTACGACGACTTTACGATCCGATATATGTTTGAGAGATATGACCAAAAACTCACAGTTTTCGCGTTTTATGGCCGTTTTCATGAGCTATTGCCCATAGTTTTTTGGATATTAGGCGATTTCCAACGACCTTAAGACCCGACACATGTTTGAGTGTTATGCCTAAAAATTTGTCTTCTTCGTGTTTATGGCTAAGTTAAAGAGTTATTGCCCATAGTTTTTGGCTTCCAGTTGGATTTTTAAGGCCTGTAAGACCCGTTACATGTTTAAGATATATGAGTAAAACTCAAAGTTTTTCCGTTTTATGGCCATTTTCATGAGCTATTTCCCACATTTTTGGGGTTCCAGGGCTATTTACATCGACCTTAAGACCCGATACATGTTTGAGAGTTATGACCAGAAACTCGTCGTTTTCGTGTTTATGGTCATTTTCATGAGTTATTGCCCAAAGTTTTTGGGTTCTAGGCGGATTTGCATGCCTCGTAAGAACCCGTACATATTTGAGATATATGACTAAAACTCGTAGATCTCGCGTTTTATGGCCGGCCGTTTTCATGAGATATTGCCCACTGTTTAGGGTCCTAGGGAGATTTTCAACGACCTTAACACCTGATACATGTTTGAAAGATATGACCCAAAACTCGCAGCTTTCGCGTTTTTTGGCTGTTTTCATGAGCTATTGCCAACAGTTTTATGGTTCTAGGGCGATTTACAGCAACCTTAAGACCCCATACATGTTTGAGAGTTATGACCAAAAACTCGTCTTTTTCGTGTTTTATGGTCATTTTCATGAGTTATTGCCCATAGTTTTTTGGGTTCTAGGCGAATTTGCATGCCTCGTAAGAACCCTTACATGTTTGAGAGATATGACCAAAAACTCGTAGTTTTTGCATTTTATGGCTGTTTTCATGAGCTATTGCCCGCTGTTTTGGGGTTCAGGACGATTTCTGACGACTTTACGATCCGATATATGTTTGAGAGATATGACCAAAAACTCAAAGTTTTCGTGTTTTATGGCCGTTTTCATGAGCTATTGCCCATATTCTTGGGGATCCTATGCGATTTCTAACGACCTTAAGACCCGACACATGTTTGAGTGTTATGCCTAAAAATTTGTCTTCTTCGTGTTTATGGCTAATTTCATGAGTTATTGGCCATAGTTTTTGTGTTCCATTTGGATTTTCAAGGCCTGTAAGACCCGTTATGTGTTTAAGATATATGAGTAAACCTCAAAGTTTTTCTGTTTTATGGCCATTTTCATGAGCTCTTTCCCACTGTTTAGTGGTTCGGGAGATTTATAACGACCTTAAGACCTGATACATGTTGCATAGATATGACCCAAAACTCACAGTTTTCGCGTTTCTTGGCTGTTTTCATGAGCAATTGCCAACAGTTTTATGGTTCTAGGGCGATTTACAACAACCTTAAGACCCGATACATGTTTGAGAGTTATGACCAAAAACTCGTCGTTTTCGTGTTTTATGGTCATTTTCATGAGTTATTGCCCATAGTTTTTGGGTTCTAGGCGGATTTGCATGCCTCGTAAGAACCCTTACATGTTTGAGAGATATGACCAAAAACTCATAGTTTTTGCGTTTTATGGCCGTTTTCATGAGCTATTGCCCGCTGTTTTGGGGTTCAGGACGATTTACGATCCGATATATGTTTGAGAGATATGACCAAAAACTCACAGTTTTCGCGTTTTATGGCCGGTTTCATGAGCTATTGCCCATAATTTTGGGGATCCTAGGCGATATCTAACGACCTTAAGTCCCGACACATGTTTGAGTGTTATGCCTAAAAATTTGTCTTCTTCGTGTTTATGGCCAATTTCATGAGTTATTGCCCATAGTTTTGGGTTCCAGTTGGATTTTCAAGGCCTCTAAGACCCGTTACATGTTTGAGATATACGACTAAAAAACTCATAGATTTCCCGTTTTATGGCCATTTTCATGAGCTATTTCCCACATTTTTGGGGTTCCAGGGCTATTTACATTGACCTTCAGACCCGATACATGTCTCAGAGTCATGACCAAATACTCGTCGTTTTCGTGTTTATTGTCATTTTCATGAGTTATTGCCCACAGTTTTTGGGTTCAAGTTGTATTTGCAAGGCCTGTAAGACCCGTTACATGTTTGAGATATATGGCTAAAAACTCGTAGTTCTCCTGTTTTATGGCCGGCCGTTTTGATGAGCTATTGCCCACTGTTTGGGGGTTCTAGGGAGATTTACAATGACCTTAAGACCTGATACATGTTGGAAAGATATGACGCAAAAATCACAGTTTTCGCGTTTTTCGGCTGTTTTCATGAGCTATTGCCAACAGTTTTATGGTTCTAGGGAGATTTACAGCAACCTTAAGACCCGATAAATGTTTGAGAGTTATGACCAAAAAGTCGTCTTTTTCGTGTTTTATGGTCATTCTCATGATTTTTTGCCCAGAGTTTTTGGGTTCCAGGCGGATTTGCATGCCTCGTAAGAACGCTTACATGTTTGAGGGATATGACCAAAAACTCACAGTTTTCGCGTTTTATGGCCGTTTTCTTGAGCTATTGCCCATAGTTTTGGGGATCCTAGGCGATTTCCAACGACCTTAAGACCCGACACATGTTTGAGTGTTATGCCTAAAAATTTGTCTTCTTCGTGTTTATGGCCAATTTCATGAGTTATTGCCCATAGTCTTTGGGTTCCAGTTGGATTTTCAAGGCCTGTAAGACCCGTTACATGTTTGAGATATATGACTAAAAAACTCATAGATTTCACGTTTTATGGCCATTTTCATGAGCTATTTCCCACATTTTTGGGGTTCCAGGGCTATTTACATCGACCTTAAGACCCGATACATGTTTGAGAGTCATGAACAAAAACTCATCGTTTTCGTGTTTATGGTCATTTTCATGAGTTATTGCCCAGATTTTTTGGGTTCCAGGCGGATTTGCATGCCTCGTAAGAACGCTTACATGTTTGAGGGATATGACCAAAAACTCGCAGTTTCTGCGTTTTATGGCCGTTTTCATGAGCTATTGCCCGCTGTTTTGGGGTTCAAGACGATTTACGACGACTTTACGATCCGATATATGTTTGAGAGATGCGACCAAAAACTCACAGTTTTCGTGTTTTATGGCCGTTTTCATTAGCTATTGCTCATAGTTTTGGGGATCCTAGGCGATTTCCAACGACCTTAAGACCCGACACATGTTTTAGTGTTATGCCTAAAAATTTGTCTTCTTCGTGTTTATGGCTAATTTCATAACTTATTGCCCATAGTTTTTGGGTTCCAGTTGGATTTTCATGACCTGTAAGACCCGTTACGTGTTTAAGATATATGAGTAAACCTCAAAGTTTTTCCGTTTTATGGCCATTTTCATGAGCTCTTTACCACATTTTTGTGGTTCCAGGGCTATTTACATCGACCTTAAGACCCGATACATGTTTGAGAGTTATGACCAAAAACTCGTCGTTTTCGTGTTTATGGTCATTTTCATGAGTTATTGCCCACGGTTTTTGGGTTCTAGGCCGATTTGCATGCCTCGTAAGAACCCTTACATGTTTGAGATATCTGACTAAAAACTCGTAGTTCTCGCGTTTTATGGCCGGCCGTTTTCATGAGCTATTGTCCACTGTTTAGGGGTTCTAGGGAGATTTACAACGACCTTAACACCTGATACATGTTGGAAAGATATGACCCAAAACTCGTAGCTTTCGTGTTTTTTGGCTGTTTTCATGAGCTATTGCCAATAGTTTTATGGTTCTACGGCGATTTCCAGCAACCTTAAGACCCGATACATTTTTGAGAGTTATGACCAAAAACTCGTCCTTTCGTGTTTTATGGTCATTTTCATGAGTTATTGCCCACAGTTTTAGGGTTCCAGGCGGATTTGCATGCCTCGTAAGAACCTTTACATGTTTGAGAGATATGACCAAAAACTCGCAGTTTTTGCGTTTTATGGCCGTTTTCTTGAGCTATTTCCCGTTGTTTTGGGGTTTAGGACGATTTACGACGACTTTACGATCCGATATATGTTAGAGAGATATGACCAAAAAGTCACAGTTTTCGCGTTTTATGGCCGTTTTCATGAGCTATTGCCCATAGTTTTGGGGATCCTAGGCGATTTCTAACGACCTTAAGACCCGACACATGTTTGAGTGTTATGCCTAAAAATTTGTCTTCTTCGTGTTTATGGCCAATTTCATGAGTTATTGCCCATAGTTTTTGGGTTCCAATTGGATATTCAAGGCCTATAAGACCCGTTACATGTTTGAGATATACGACTAAAAAACTCATAGATTTCCCGTTTTATGGCCATTTTCATGAGCTATTTCCCACATTTTTGGGGTTCCAGGGCTATTTACATCGACCTTAGGACCCGATACATGTTGGAGAGTTATGACCAAAAACTCGTCATTTTCGTGTTTATGGTCATTTTCATGAGTTATTGCCCATAGTTTTTAGGTTCTAGGCGGATTTGCATGCCTCGTAAGAACCCTTACATGTTTGAGATATATGACTAAAACTCGTAGTTCTCGCGTTTTATGGCCGACCGTTTTCATGAGCTATTGACCACTGTTTAGGGGTTCTAGGGAGATTTACAGCGACCTTAACACCTGATACATGTTGGAAAGATATGACCCAAAACTCGCAGCTTTCGCGTTTTTGGCTGTTTTCATGAGCTATTGCCAACAGTTTTATGGTTCTAGGGAGATTTACAGCAACCTTAAGACCCGATACATGTTTGAGAGTTATGACCAAAAACTCATCTTTTTCGTGTTTTATGGTCATTTTCATGAGTTATTGCCCATAGTTTTTGGGATCCAGGCGGATTTGCATGCCTCGTAAGAACCCTTACATGTTTTAGAGATATGACCAAAAACTCGTAGTTTTTGCGTTTTATGGCCGTTTTCATGAGCTATTGCCCGTTGTTTTGGGGTTCTAGGGCGATTTATGATCCGATATAAGTTTGAGAGATATGACAAAAAACATAAATTTTTCGTGTTTTATGGCCGTTTTCATGAGCTATTGCCTATAGTTTTGGGGATCCTAGGCGATTTACAACGACCTTAAGACCCGACACATGTTTGAGTGCCATGCCTAAAAATTTGTCTTCTTCGTGTTTATGGCCAATTTCATGAGTTATTGCCCATAGTTTTTGGGTTCTAGTTGGATTTTCAAGGCCTGTAAGACCCGTTACATGTTTGAGATATATGACTAAAAAACTCATAGTTTTTCCCGTTTTATGGCCATTTTCATGAGCTATTTCCCACATTTTTGGGATTCCAGGGCTATTTACATCGACCTTAAGACCCGATACATGTTTGAGAGTCATGACCAAAATCTCGTCGTTTTCGTGTTTATGGTCATTTTCATGAGTTATTGCCCACAGTTTTTGGGTTCAAGTTGTATTTGCAAGACCTGTAAGACACATTACATGTTTGAGATATATGACTAAAAACTCGTAGTTCTCGTGTTTTATGGCCGTCCGTTTTCATGAGCTATTGCCCACTGTTTAGGGGTTCTAGGGAGATTTACAACAACCTTAAGACCTGATACATGTTGGAAAGATATGACCCAAAACTCGCAGTTTTCTCGTTTTTGGCTGTTTTCATGAGCTATTGCCAATAGTTTTATGGTTCTAGGGCGATTTACAGCAACCTTAAGACCCGATAAATGTTTGAGAGTTATGACCAAAAACTCGTCTTTTTCATGTTTTATGGTCATTTTCCTGAGTTATTGCCCACAATTTTTGGGTTCTAGGCGAATTTGCATGCCTCGTAAGAACCCTTACATGTTTGAGAGATATGACCAAAAACTCGCAGTTTTCACGTTTTATGGCCGTTTTCATGAGCTATTGCCCGTTGTTTTGGGGTTCCAGGACGACTTTACGATCCGATATATGTTTGAGAGATATGACCAGAAACTCACAGATTTCACGTTTTATGGCCGTTTTCATGGGCTATTGCCCATAGTTTTGGGGATCCTAGGCGATTTCCAACGACCTTAAGACACGACACATGTTTGAGTGTTATGCGTAAAAATTTGTCTTCTTCGTGTTTATGTCTAATTTCATGAGTTATTGCCCATAGTTTTTGGGTTCTAGTTGGATTTTCAAGGCCTGTAAGACCCGTTACATGTTTAAGATATATGACTAAAAACTCAAAGTTTTCCTGTTTTATGGCCATTTTCATGAGCTATTTCCCACATTGTTTGGGTTCCAGGGCTATTTACATCGACCTTAAGAACCGATACATGTTTGAGAGTTATGACCAAAAACTCATCGTTTTCGTGTTTATGGTCATTTTCATGAGTTATTGACCACAGTTTTTGGGTTCTAGGCCGATTTGCATGCCTAGTAAGAACCCTTACATGTTTGAGATATATGACTAAAAACTCGTAGTTCTCGTATGGCCGGCCGTTTTCATGAGCTATTGCCCACTGTTTAGGGGTTCCAGGGAGATTGATAACGACCTTAAGACCAGATATATGTTGGATAGATATGACCGAAAACTCGCAGTTTTCTTGTTTTTTGGCTGTTTTCATGAGCTATTGCCAACAATTATATGGTTCAAGGGCGATTTACAGCAACCTTAAGACCAGATACATGTTTGAGAGTTATGACCAAAAACTCGTCTTTTATGGTCATTTTCATTAGTTATTGCCCACAGTTTTTGGGTTCTAGGCGGATTTGCATGCCTCGTAAGAACCCTTACATGTTTGAGATATATGACTAAAAACTCGTAGTTCTCGCGTTTTATGGCCGGCCATTTTCATGAGCTAGGGGTTCTAGGGAGATTTACAACGACCTTAATACCTGATACATGTTGGAAAGATATGACCCAAAACTCGTAGCTTTCGTGTTTTTTGGCTATTTTCATGAGCTATTGCCAACAGTTTTATGGTTCTAGGGCGATTTACAGCAACCTTAAGACCCGATACATGTTTGAGAGTTATGACCAAAAACTCGTCTTTTTCATGTTTTATGGTCATTTTCCTGAGTTATTGCCCATAGTTTTTGGGTTCTAGGTGGATTTGGCTGCCTCGTAAGAACCCTTACATGTTTGAGAGATATGACCAAAAACTCGCAGTTTTCGTGATTTATGGCCGTTTTCATGAGCTATTGCCCGCTGTTTTGGGGGTTCAGGATGATTTACGACGACTTTACGATCCGATATATGTTTGAGAGATATGACCAAAAACTCACAGTTTTCGCGTTTTATGGCCGTTTTCATGAGCTATTGCCCATAGTTTTTTGGATATTAGGCGATTTCCAACGACCTTAAGACCCGACACATGTTTGAGTGTTATGCCTAAAAATTTGTCTTCTTCGTGTTTATGGCTAAGTTAAAGAGTTATTGCCCATAGTTTTTGGCTTCCAGTTGGATTTTTAAGGCCTGTAAGACCCGTTACATGTTTAAGATATATGAGTAAAACTCAAAGTTTTTCCGTTTTATGGCCATTTTCATGAGCTATTTCCCACATTTTTGGGGTTCCAGGGCTATTTACATCGACCTTAAGACCCGATACATGTTTGAGAGTTATGACCAGAAACTCGTCGTTTTCGTGTTTATGGTCATTTTCATGAGTTATTGCCCAAAGTTTTTGGGTTCTAGGCGGATTTGCATGCCTTGTAAGAACCCGTACATATTTGAGATATATGACTAAAACTCGTAGATCTCGCGTTTTATGGCCGGCCGTTTTCATGAGATATTGCCCACTGTTTAGGGTCCTAGGGAGATTTTCAACGACCTTAACACCTGATACATGTTTGAAAGATATGACCCAAAACTCGCAGCTTTCGCGTTTTTTGGCTGTTTTCATGAGCTATTGCCAACAGTTTTATGGTTCTAGGGCGATTTACAGCAACCTTAAGACCCCATACATGTTTGAGAGTTATGACCAAAAACTCGTCTTTTTCGTGTTTTATGGTCATTTTCATGAGTTATTGCCCATAGTTTTTTGGGTTCTAGGCGAATTTGCATGCCTCGTAAGAACCCTTACATGTTTGAGAGATATGACCAAAAACTCGTAGTTTTTGCATTTTATGGTTGTTTTCATGAGCTATTGCCCGCTGTTTTGGGGTTCAGGACGATTTCCGACGACTTTACGATCCGATATATGTTTGAGAGATATGACCAAAAACTCAAAGTTTTCGTGTTTTATGGCCGTTTTCATGAGCTATTGCCCATATTTTTGGGGATCCTATGCGATTTCTAACGACCTTAAGACCCGACACATGTTTGAGTGTTATGCCTAAAAATTTGTCTTCTTCGTGTTTATGGCTAATTTCATGAGTTATTGGCCATAGTTTTTGTGTTCCATTTGGATTTTCAAGGCCTGTAAGACCCGTTATGTGTTTAAGATATATGAGTAAACCTCAAAGTTTTTCTGTTTTATGGCCATTTTCATGAGCTCTTTCCCACTGTTTAGTGGTTCGGGAGATTTATAACGACCTTAAGACCTGATACATGTTGCATAGATATGACCCAAAACTCACGCTTTCGCGTTTCTTGGCTGTTTTCATGAGCAATTGCCAGTTTTATGGTTCTAGGCGATTTACAGCAACCTTAAGACACGATACATGTTTGAGAGTTATGACCAAAAACTCGTCGTTTTCGTGTTCTATGGTCATTTTCATGAGTTATTGCCCACAGTTTTTTGGTTCCAATCGGATTTGCATGCCTCGTAAGAACCCTTACATGTTTGAGAGATATGAACAAAAACTCATGGTTTTCGCATTTTACGACCATTTTTATGAGCTATTGCCCAATGTTTTGGGGTTCAGGACGATTTACGATCCGATATATGTTTGAGAGATATGACCAAAAACTCACAGTTTTCGCGTTTTATGGCCGGTTTCATGAGCTATTGCCCATAATTTTGGGGATCCTAGGCGATATCTAACGACCTTAAGTCCCGACACATGTTTGAGTGTTATGCCTAAAAATTTGTCTTCTTCGTGTTTATGGCCAATTTCATGAGTTATTGCCCATAGTTTTGGGTTCCAGTTGGATTTTCAAGGCCTCTAAGACCCGTTACATGTTTGAGATATACGACTAAAAAACTCATAGATTTCCCGTTTTATGGCCATTTTCATGAGCTATTTCCCACATTTTTGGGGTTCCAGGGCTATTTACATTGACCTTCAGACCCGATACATGTCTCAGAGTCATGACCAAATACTCGTCGTTTTCGTGTTTATTGTCATTTTCATGAGTTATTGCCCACAGTTTTTGGGTTCAAGTTGTATTTGCAAGGCCTGTAAGACCCGTTACATGTTTGAGATATATGGCTAAAAACTCGTAGTTCTCCTGTTTTATGGTCGGCCGTTTTGATGAGCTATTGCCCACTGTTTGGGGGTTCTAGGGAGATTTACAATGACCTTAAGACCTGATACATGTTGGAAAGATATGACGCAAAAATCACAGTTTTCGCGTTTTTCGGCTGTTTTCATGAGCTATTGCCAACAGTTTTATGGTTCTAGGGCGATTTACAGCAACCTTAAGACCCGATAAATGTTTGAGAGTTATGACCAAAAAAGTCGTCTTTTTCGTGTTTTATGGTCATTCTCATGATTTTTTGCCCAGAGTTTTTGGGTTCCAGGCGGATTTGCATGCCTCGTAAGAACGCTTACATGTTTGAGGGATATGACCAAAAACTCACAGTTTTCGCGTTTTATGGCCGTTTTCTTGAGCTATTGCCCATAGTTTTGGGGATCCTAGGCGATTTCCAACGACCTTAAGACCCGACACATGTTTGAGTGTTATGCCTAAAAATTTGTCTTCTTCGTGTTTATGGCCAATTTCATGAGTTATTGCCCATAGTCTTTGGGTTCCAGTTGGATTTTCAAGGCCTGTAAGACCCGTTACATGTTTGAGATATATGACTAAAAAACTCATAGATTTCACGTTTTATGGCCATTTTCATGAGCTATTTCCCACATTTTTGGGGTTCCAGGGCTATTTACATCGACCTTAAGACCCGATACATGTTTGAGAGTCATGAACAAAAACTCATCGTTTTCGTGTTTATGGTCATTTTCATGAGTTATTGCCCAGATTTTTTGGGTTCCAGGCGGATTTGCATGCCTCGTAAGAACGCTTACATGTTTGAGGGATATGACCAAAAACTCGCAGTTTCTGCGTTTTATGGCCGTTTTCATGAGCTATTGCCCGCTGTTTTGGGGTTCAAGACGATTTACGACGACTTTACGATCCGATATATGTTTGAGAGATGTGACCAAAAACTCACAGTTTTCGTGTTTTATGGCCGTTTTCATTAGCTATTGCTCATAGTTTTGGGGATCCTAGGCGATTTCCAACGACCTTAAGACCCGACACATGTTTTAGTGTTATGCCTAAAAATTTGTCTTCTTCGTGTTTATGGCTAATTTCATAACTTATTGCCCATAGTTTTGGGTTCGCTTGGATTTTCATGACACGTGTAAGACCCGTTCGTGTTTAAGATATATGAGTAAACCTCAAAGTTTTTCCGTTTTATGGCCATTTTAATGAGCTCTTTACCACATTTTTGTGGTTCCAGGGCTATTTACATCGACCTTAAGACCCGATACATGTTTGAGAGTTATGACCAAAAACTCGTCGTTTTCGTGTTTATGGTCATTTTCATGAGTTATTGCCCACGGTTTTTGGGTTCTAGGCCGATTTGCATGCCTCGTAAGAACCCTTACATGTTTGAGATATCTGACTAAAAACTCGTAGTTCTCGCGTTTTATGGCCGGCCTTTTTCATGAGCTATTGCCCACTGTTTAGGGGTTCTAGGAAGATTTACAACGACCTTAACACCTGATACATGTTGGAAAGATATGACCCAAAACTCGCAGCTTTCGTGTTTTTTGGCTGTTTTCATGAGCTATTGCCAATAGTTTTATGGTTCTAGGGCGATTTAGAGCAACCTTAAGACCCGATACATGTTTGAGAGTTATGACCAAAAACTCGTCTTTTCGTGTTTTATGGTCATTTTCATAAGTTATTGCCCACAGTTTTTGGGCTCCAGGCGGATTTGCATGCCTCGTAAGAACCTTTACATGTTTGAGAGATATGACCAAAAAATCGCAGTTTTTGCGTTTTATGGCCGTTTTCATGAGCTATTGCCCGCTGTTTTGGGGTTTAGGACGATTTACGACGACTTTACGATCTGATATATGTTAGAGAGATTTGACCAAAAACTCACAGTTTTCGCGTTTTATGGCCGTTTTCATGAGCTATTGCCCATAGTTTTGGGGATCCTAGGCAATTTCTAACGACCTTAAGACCCGACACATGTTTGAGTGTTATGCCTAAAAATTTGTCTTCTTCGTGTTTATGGCCAATTTCATGAGTTATTGCCCATAGTTTTTTGGGTTCCAATTGGATTTTCAAGGCCTATAAGACCCGTTACATGTTTGAGATATACGACTAAAAAACTCATAGATTTCACGTTTTATGGCCATTTTCATGAGCTATTTCCCACATTTTTGGGGTTCCAGGGCTATTTACATTGACCTTCAGACCCGATACATGTTTCAGAGTCATGACCAAAAACTCGTCTTTTTCGTGTTTATGGTCATTTTCATGAGTTATTGCCCACAGTGTTTGGGTTCAATTTGTATTTGCAAGGCCTGTAAGACCCGTTACATGTTTGAGATATATGACTAAAAACTCGTAGTTCTCCTGTTTTATGGCCGACCGTTTTGATGAGCTATTGCCCACTGTTTGGGGGTTCTAGGGAGTTTTACAATGACCTTAAGACCTGATACATGTTGGAAAGATATGACGCAAAAAATCACAGTTTTCACGTTTTTTGGCTGTTTTAATCAGCTATATTGGGCGATTTACAGCAACCTTAAGACCCGATAAATGTTTGAGAGTTATGACCAAAAAGTCGTCTTTTTCGTGTTTTATGGTCATTTTCATGATTTATTGCCCAGAGTTTTTGGGTTCCAGGTGGATTTGCATGCCTCGTAAGAACGCTTACATGTTTGAGGGATATGACCAAAATCTCACAATTTTCGCGTTTTATGGCCGTTTTCATGAGCTATTGTCCATAGTTTTGGGGATCCTAGGCGAGTTCCAACGACCTTAAGACCCGACACATGTTTGAGTGTTATGCCTAAAAATTTGTCTTCTTCGTGTTTATGGCCAATTTCATGAGTTATTGCCCACTGTCTTTGGGTTCCAGTTGGATTTTCAAGGCCTGTAAGACCCGTTACATGTTTGAGATATATGACTAAAAAACTCATAGATTTCACGTTTTATGGCCATTTTCATGAGCTATTTCCCACATTTTTGGGGTTCCAGGGCTATTTACATCGACCTTAAGACCCGATACATGTTTGAGAGTCATGACCAAAAACTCATCGTTTTCGTCTTCATGGTCATTTTCATGAGTTATTGCCCACAGTTTTTGGGTTCAAGTTGTATTTGCAAGGCCTATAAGACCCGTTACATGTTTAAGATATATGACTAAAAACTCATAATTCTCGTGTTTTATGGTCGGCCGTTTTCATGAGCTATTGCGCACTGTTTAGGGGTTCTAGGGAGATTTACAACGACCTTAAGACCTGATACATGTTGGAAAGATATGACCCAAAACTCGCAGTTTTTGCGTTTTTGGCTGTTTTCATGAGCTATTGCCAATAGTTTTATGGTTCTAGGGCGATTTACAACAACCTTAAGACCCGATACATGTTTGAGTGTTATGACCAAAAACTCGACTTTTTCGTGTTTTATGGTCATTTTCATGAGTTATTGCCCACAATTTTTGGGTTCTAGGCGGATTTGCATGCCTCGTAAGAACCCTTACATGTTTGAGAGATTTGACCAAAAACTCGCAGTTTCTGCGTTTTATGGCCGTTTTCATGAGCTATTGCCCGCTGTTTTGGGGTTCAAGACGATTTACGACGACTTTACGATCCGATATATGTTTGAGAGATGTGACCAAAACCTCACAGTTTTCGTGTTTTATGGACGTTTTCATTAGCTATTGCTCATAGTTTTGGGGATCCTATGCGATTTCCAACGACCTTAAGACCCGACACATGTTTTAGTGTTATGCCTAAAAATTTGTCTTCTTCGTGTTTATGGCTAATTTCATAACTTATTGCCCATAGTTTTTGGGTTCCAGTTGGATTTTCATGGCCTGTAAGACCCGTTACGTGTTTAAGATATATGAGTAAACCTCAAAGTTTTTCCGTTTTATGGCCATTTTCATGAGCTCTTTACCACATTTTTGTGGTTCCAGGGCTATTTACATCGACCTTAAGACCTGATACATGTTTGAGAGTTAAGACCAAAAACTCGTCGTTTTTGTGTTTATGGTCATTTTCATGAGTTATTGCCCACGGTTTTTGGGTTCTAGGCCGATTTGCATGCCTCGTAAGAACCCTTACATGTTTGAGATATCTGACTAAAAACTCGTAGTTCTCGCGTTTTATGGCCGGCCGTTTTCATGAGCTATTGCCCACTGTTTAGGGGTTCTAGGGAGATTTACAACGACCTTAACACCTGATACATGTTGGAAAGATATGACCCAAAACTCGTAGCTTTCGTGTTTTTTGGCTGTTTTCATGAGCTATTGCCAATAGTTTTATGGTTCTACGGCGATTTCCAGCAACCTTAAGACCCGATACATGTTTGAGAGTTATGACCAAAAACTCGTCCTTTCGTGTTTTATGGTCATTTTCATGAGTTATTGCCCACAGTTTTAGGGTTCCAGGCGGATTTGCATGCCTCGTTAGAACCTTTACATGTTTGAGAGATATGACCAAAAACTCGCAGTTTTTGCGTTTTATGGCCGTTTTCTTGAGCTATTGCCCGTTGTTTTGGGGTTTAGGACGATTTACGACGACTTTACGATCCGATATATGTTAGAGAGATATGACCAAAAAGTCACAGTTTTCGCGTTTTATGGCCGTTTTCATGAGCTATTGCCCATAGTTTTGGGGATCCTAGGCGATTTCTAACGACCTTAAGACCCGACACATGTTTGAGTGTTATGCCTAAAAATTTGTCTTCTTCGTGTTTATGGCCAATTTCATGAGTTATTGCCCATAGTTTTGGGGTTCCAATTGGATATTCAAGGCCTATAAGACCCGTTACATGTTTGAGATATACGACTAAAAAACTCATAGATTTCCCATTTTATGGCCATTTTCATGAGCTATTTCCCACATTTTTGGGGTTCCAGGGCTATTTACATTGACCTTCAGACCCGATACATGTTTCAGAGTCATGACCAAAAACTCGTCGTTTTCGTGTTTATTATCATTTTCATGAGTTATTGCCCACAGTTTTTGGGTTCAAGTTGTATTTGCAAGGCCTGGTAAGACCCGTTACATGTTTGAGATATATGACTAAAAACTCGTAGTTCTCCTGTTTTATGGCCGGCCGTTTTTGATGAGCTATTGCCCACTGTTTGGGTGTTCTAGGGAGATTTACAATGACCTCAAGACCTGATACATATTGGAAAGATATGACGCAAAAATCACAGTTTTCGCATTTTTTGGCTGTTTTAATCAGCTATTGCCAACAGTTTTATCGTTCTAGGGCGATTTACAGCAACCTTAAGACCCGATAAATGTTTGAGAGTTATGACCAAAAAGTCGTCTTTTTTGTGTTTTATGGTCATTTTCATGATTTATTGCCCAGAGCTTTTGGGTTCCAGGCGGATTTGCATGCCTCGTAAGAACGCTTACATGTTTGAGGGATATGACCAAAAACTCATAGTTTTCGCGTTTTATGGCCGTTTTCATGAGCTATTGCCCATAGTTTTGGGGATCCTAGGCGATTTCCAACGACCTTAAGACCCGACACATGTTTGAGTGTTATGCCTAAAAATTTGTCTTCTTCGTGTTTATGGCCAATTTCATGAGTTATTGCCCATTGTCTTTGGGTTCCAGTTGGATTTTCAAGGCCTGTAATACCCGTTACATGTTTGAGATATATGACTAAAAAACTCATAGATTTCACTTTTTATGGCCATTTTCATGAGCTATTTCCCATATTTTTGGGGTTCCAGGGCTATTTACATCGACCTTAAGACCCGATACATGTTTGAGAGTCATGACCAAAAACTCATCGTTTTCGTCTTTATGGTCATTTTCATGTGTTATAAGACCCACAGTTTTTGGGTTCAAGTTGTATTTGCAAGGCCTATAAGACCCGTTACATGTTTGAGATATATGACTAAAAACTCATAATTCTCGTGTTTTATGGCCGGCCGTTTTCATGAGCTATTGCCCACTGTTTAGGGGTTCTAGGGAGATTCACAATGACCTTAAGACCTGATAAATGTTAGAAAGATATGACCCAAAACTCGCAGTTTTCGCGTTTTTGGCTGTTTTCATGAGCTATTGCCAACAGTTTTATGGTTCTAGGGCGATTTACAGCAACCTTAAGACCCGATACATGTTTGAGTGTTATGACCAAAAACTCAACCTTTTCGTTTTTATGGTCATTTAAATGAGTTATTGCACACAGTTTTTGGGTTCTAGGCGGATTTGCATGCCTCGTAAGAACCCTTACATGTTTGAGAGATATGACCAAAAACTCGCAGTTTTTGCGTTTTATGGCCGTTTTCATGAGCTATTGCCCGCTTTTTTGGGGTTCAAGACGATTTACGACGACTTTACAATCCGATATATGTTTGAGAGATGTGTCCAAAAACTCACAATATTCGTGTTTTATGGCCGTTTTCATTAGCTATTGCCCATAGTTTTGGGGATCCCAGGCGATTTCCAACGACCTTAAGACCCGACACATGTTTGAGTGTTATGCCTAAAAATTTGTCTTCTTCGTGTTTATGACTAATTTCATGAGTTATTGCCCATAGTTTTTGGGTTCCAGTTGGATTTTCAAGGCCTGTGAGACCCGTTACGTGTTTACGATATATGAGTAAACCTCAAAGTTTTTCCGTTTTATGGCCATTTTCATGAGCTCTTTACCACATTTTTGTGGTTCCAGGGCTATTTACATCGACCTTAAGACCCGATACATGTTTGAGAGTTATGACCAAAAACTCGTCGTTTTCGTGTTTATGGTCATTTTCATGAGTTATTGCCCACGGTTTTTGGGTTCTAGGCCGATTTGCATGCCTCGTAAGAACCCTTACATGTTTGAGATATCTGAATAAAAACTCGTAGTTCTCGCGTTTTATGGCCGGCCGTTTTCATGAGCTATTCCCCACTGTTTAGGGGTTCTAGGAAGATTTACAACGACCTTAACACCTGATACATGTTGGAAAGATATGACCCAAAACTCGCAGCTTTCGTGTTTTTGGGCTGTTTTCATGAGCTATTGCCAATAGTTTTATGGTTCTAGGGCGATTTAGAGCAACCTTAAGACCCGATACATGTTTGAGAGTTATGACCAAAAACTCGTCTTTTCGTGTTTTATGGTCATTTTCATGAGTTATTGCCCACAGTTTTTGGGTTCCAGGCGGATTTGCATGCCTCGTAAGAACCTTTACATGTTTGAGAGATATGACCAAAAACTCGCAGTTTTTGCGTTTTATGGCCGTTTTCATGAGCTATTGCCCGCTGTTTTGGGGTTTAGGACGATTTACGACGACTTTACGATCCGATATATGTTAGAGAGATATGACCAAAAAGTCACAGTTTTCGCGTTTTATGGCCGTTTTCATGAGCTATTGCCCATAGTTTTGGGGATCCTAGGCGATTTCTAACGACCTTAAGACCCGACACATGTTTGAGTGTTATGCCTAAAAATTTGTCTTCTTCGTGTTTATGGCCAATTTCATGAGTTATTGCCCATAGTTTTGGGGTTCCAATTGGATATTCAAGGCCTATAAGACCCGTTACATGTTTGAGATATACGACTAAAAAACTCATAGATTTCCCATTTTATGGCCATTTTCATGAGCTATTTCCCACATTTTTGGGGTTCCAGGGCTATTTACATTGACCTTCAGACCCGATACATGTTTCAGAGTCATGACCAAAAACTCGTCGTTTTCGTGTTTATTGTCATTTTCATGAGTTATTGCCCACAGTTTTTGGGTTCAAGTTGTATTTGCAAGGCCTGTAAGACCCGTTACATGTTTGAGATATATGACTAAAAACTCGTAGTTCTCCTGTTTTATGGCCGGCCGTTTTGGTGAGCCATTGCCCACAGTTTGGGGGTTCTAGGGAGATTTACAATGACCTTAAGACCTGATCATGTTGGAAAGATATGACGCAAAAATCACAGTTTTCGCGTTTTTTGGCTGTTTTCATGAGCTATTGCCAACAGTTTTATTGTTCTAGGGCGATTTACAGCAACCTTAAGACCCGATAAATGTTTGAGAGTTATGACCAAAAAGTCGTCTTTTTCGTGTTTTATGGTCATTTCATGATTTATTGCCCAGAGTTTTTGGGTTCCAGGCGGATTTGCATGGTTCGTAAGAACGCTTACATGTTTGAGGGATATGACCAAAAACTCACAGTTTTCGCGTTTTATGGCCGTTTTCATGAGATATTGCCCGCTGTTTTTGGGTTTACGACGATTTACGACGACTTTATGATCCGATATATGACCAAAAACTAACAGTTTTCGCGTTTTATGGCCGTTTTCATGAGCTATTGGCCATAGTTTTGGGAATCCTAGGCGATTTCGAACGACCTTAAGACGCAACACATGTTTGAGTGTTATGCCTAAAATTTGTCTTCTTCGTGTTTATGGCCAATTTCATGAGTTATTGCCCATAGTTTTTGGGTTCCTGTTGGATTTTCAAGGCCTGTAAGACCCGTTACATGTTTGAGATATATGACTAAAAAACTCATAGATTTCACGTTTTATGGCCATTTTCATGAGCTATTTCCCACATTTTTGGGGTTCCAGGGCTATTTACATCGACCTTAAGACCCGATACATGTTTGAGGGTCATGACCAAAAACTCGTCGTTTTCGTGTTTATGGTCATTTTCATGAGTTATTGCCCATAGTTTTTGGGTTCAAGTTGTATTTGAAAGGCCGGTAAGACCCGTTACATGTTTGAGATATATGACTAAAAACTCGTAGTTCTTGTGTTTTATGGCCGGCCGTTTTCATGAGCTATTTCCCACTGTTTAGGGGTTCTAGGGATATTTACAACGACCTTAAGACCTGACACATGTTGGAAAGATATGACCCAAAACTCGCAGTTTTCGTGTTTTTTGGTTGTTTTCATCAGCTATCGCCAACAGTTTTTTGGTTCTAGGGCGATTTACAGCAACCTTAAGACCTGATACATGTTTGAGAGTTATGACCAAAAACTCGTCCTTTTCATGTTTTATGGTCATTTTCTTGAGTTATTGCCGATAGTTTTTGGGTTCCAGGCGGATTTGCATGTCTCGTAAGAACCCTTACCTATTTGAGATATATGACCAAAAACTCGCAGTTTTCGCGTTTTATGGCCGTTTTTCCTGAGCTATTGCCCGTAGTGCGATTTACGACGACTTTACGATCTGATATATGTTTGAGAGATATGACCAAAAACTCGCAGTTTTCGCGTTTTATGGCTGATACGTTGGAAATGTATCTATAATTTTTGATGCTCCATGCTTGTTTAGTATGTACTTTGCTTTACTTGTCTACACTTTGAGGTGCTTTTTACATGTTTTCTGGTACTAACCTATTAACAAGTTGAAATAGTGCCAGATGCCTATTTTCTGCTGTTTTTGGTTTCATAAAACTTAGTAAAGAAATATTCTCGGAATTTGAGGAGACATACGTCAAAGTGAATAACATTCCGTGGGGAACAAGAAGTCCAGAGGAGAGCCGGAGGAGCTGGCCAGGGGGCCAGACCCACCCCAGGCACAGGATCAGGTGGACTCGCGCCTGGATAGGGTTTGGCGGCCCTGGTCGCCTCCCGGACTCTCCCCTTCGCCTATAGGAAGCCTCCGATGCAGAAACTCTCGGTACCCGATCAGAAATCCACTAAACCGTCTGTAGCCGCTGCCACCTTCGTCCCTAGATCGGGGGGATCTGGAATTCTTCCCGGCACCCTGCCGGAGGGGAGATCATCCCGGAGGCCTTCTCTCCGGTATGATTTGTGAGTAGTTCCACCTTGGACTATGGGTCCATGTAGTAGCTAGATGGTTGTATCCCGTCCTTTGTGCTTTCATGTATATATCTTGTGAGCTCCGTTCATGATCAAGATCTAATCTATTTGTAATCATGCATGTTGTGTTTGTGGGGATCCGATGGATATTGAGATTATTATGTTGGTTTGATTAATGGTTCTATCTTTATGATTCTATCATGTATGTGTTGTTTGTGATCTTGCATGCTCTCTGTTGCTAGTGGTTATCTTGGACAAGTAGTTGCTAGTGACTCCAAGAGGGAGTATTTATGCTCGATAGTGGGTTCATGGATCTAGTTTCCAAGGGAAGTGACAACAATCTCTTCGGCTGTAGATGTGCTATTGATACTAGGGAGAGAACAATGGTCTCTTGTTCATGGAACATGTGGACTGTTTACCTTACACACTTTGCTTAAAGCAGTTGTCTGTTGCTTGCAACTTAATACTGGAGGGGGTTTGGATGATAACCTGAAGGTGGCCTTCTAGTCATAGATGCAGTTGGATTACGGTCTATGTATATTGTTGTATTTCCCAATCAGCTTCATAGGATCTTTCTAGCTAGTAATTGCATTGTTATGCCTTGCTCAGTTCCTGTCAATTGTCCCGCTGTAATTTGTTTAGCCTTCATGCCATGTTGTTTATCTAAGGAGAGCACCTCTAGTGAACTATGGAACCCGGTCCAATATTTACCATTGATACGTCTTCCATTGTTACTTGTTTACTTGCTGCAAACCATTACCTTCCACACCATACGTTTAATCTTTTGTTACAGCAAACCGATGATCTTGACAACCTCACTGATTCGTTGGGGCAAAGTCTTGAGTTTGTGTTGTGCAGGTCTCCATGTTGCCAGCAACACATGTGTGACGTTTCCTTCCTCCTACTGGTTCAATAACCTCGGTTTCTTACTGAGGGAAACTTGCTGCTTCATACCTTGCTCTTGGGGTTTCCAACGAAGCGTTCGACGATAAGTATTAGGTGCCATCAAGTTAATTTCTGGTGCCGTTGCCGGGGAGGCTAAGGACGTCTTCACTAGGGCAGTCCTTCACTTCCTTTCTCTTTACTTTGTTTTTAGTTTGCTTAGTTTCTTTTGCTTTGTTTTGTTTTCCTCTTTCAAAAAAATAAAAAAAAACTAGTCTAGTTGCGTGCTTATTCAAAAACACAAAAACAATAGTTCCTGCTCTAGCTCACTATGTTGCTCCCCCAGTTCTCTCTAAAAAATCTTGCAATAGGCAGTGGCTCCATAATTGGGAAATATAATATTGA
The DNA here is from genome assembly GCA_030063025.1 of Avena longiglumis. Taxonomy (NCBI): domain Eukaryota; kingdom Viridiplantae; phylum Streptophyta; class Magnoliopsida; order Poales; family Poaceae; genus Avena; species Avena longiglumis. The sequence goes on along the minus strand of CP125974.1, from coordinate 5,711,711 downwards.
ATAATTCTTTAATTATGTTAGCAAGCATGCGGATATTGAGGATAAATATATGGTTGAACTTGCTCCTAATTAGGAGATTGCTGCAGCTTCTTTAGTTCATTTGTTTTGGCTAGGTTTGTTAGCCTTAACCCCTTCATGCAATTCTTATTCCTAAAACTAAAAGAAGAGAAGAATGTTGAAAAAAGGGAATTCATCCATGAAACTTTATCAAAATAATTCCATGATGTTGCTAGGGAGGCAAAAAGGTTTTTGAACGTTTCAATATGCTAGGTTCAAGTGTAGATGTTATGGGTAATTCTGGTAAAACTAAGCCTAGAGAGGAATTCAATATACCCATAACCTATAAGCTTGTGGGAATGCATGAAGCCTTTGAAAATAACTTTGATTGGATTGCCCCTGAAAATCTTTTTGATGAAGGTAGTAGACCGAAGAGAGATGAGAAAGGATACTACAAAACCCATTTGGATGAGATACCTTTCATAGTTGAAGAATTTGCAAGATTTGATGTTAATGCTTCCTCATTTGAAAATACTTGATTCTTCTTGCTTCTTGTGCCTAACTTAAAGGCGTTAAAGAAAAGTACTTGTTGGGAGATAACCTAAGAGTTTCTTTGAGTCTTGGAAGTTATTACTATTGTAATTACCTCTCCTTATCCTTTTTGTTTGCTTTTTGTGCCAAGAATGACCTCTAATAAGAGGGAACTAAGATTTGGGGAGTTGCTGTCCCGAAACAGATTTCTGTCTTCCACCAAAACAATTCGTGAGGAGGCTCTGTAAATCGTATTGAGCTCAAAATTTACGAATAAATCCCCCAGTATGTTGGCTAACTTTCGTTAGTTCAACACTTTTTTATTTGAGCAACATAACATGTTCGAAGAAATTTGTTTCTACCCGATGGTCTGTTTTGATAGATTTCTGCCATTATTTGCATTTGCTTCTTATTGATACTTTTTTAGCTCTCTTCAGGTAAATTGAGTTTCTTTGAAGGAGTTACTACAGTAGCTTGTGTTTTTAGTGAAAAACCTTGTTGTTCCAAAGTTTTGTCAGTGGTCTAATATCTTTTGAATAAGCTAATGTTGCTAATGAAGATGGTGTGAAGTTTTGTATGAAGGAAAAATTTCAGGTGTAAAGAGCGAATGATGCAATGAGATGAAGAATGGACAAAATCTCAAGCTTGGGGATGCCACAATGGTGTCACCGCAAGAAATATCCAAGATGTACAAGCGTCAAAGCTTGGGGATGCCCAAGGCATCCCCTTCTTCATCAATAAAAAGCTCAGGTATGTCTAGACACTTCGTTTTTATTGTTTCATGCATAGTTGTGTTGTTCTTGGAGCGTCTTAGTTTTTGTTTGCTTTGCTTAGTTTTTTTTAGTTTGCTTTAGTAGTTTGGACCCCCGCTCTCGCTGTGTTATTTTGCAAATAAATTTGCATGATGTTTGGAAAGGAGTAGTAAGTTCTTGCTTGAAGTGCAAGAGGAGCTTGCATTGACTGTGACTAAGACTTTAGCATGAAATGCTAGGTGTTGTTTTAACATTATGCTTAGTGATTATTGCTATAGCATTTCTTGTTCCAAACAATTGGGATCACTTAGTGTGCCTTGAAGAAATTATGCATTGTTTTAGCATGCAAAAGCATAGTATTGTGGTATTCTCCTTTGATGTTTTGCTTGGGTTGACTTGGCACATGCTTACACCATGTTATGACTATAACAAGTCACCATTAGCCTCTATGATCATTTCGTCCTTGAATTGTAGTACCACTCTTTGCTTTGATTAGTTTTCTTTGTTGCAGTGCATAATTATGGCCATTATTGCTCTCTTAGTTGGTTGCTCCCAGTCTTTTGCTAGCCTCCACTTGTATGAGTAAATTCTACTCATGCTTCCAACTCCCAAGAAACCAAGTTATTCCAAAGTGTCCACTATAAATTCCTATGCATGGTGTGCTACACCATTCCAAGTATATTCTTGTTTTCAGCTATCTTCCAAATAAAAACTATTTTGTTATGTGAAAACTTAGTGATTAAAGCCCTCTGGCACATTTTATTATTTGCCCCTAATAAACTTGAACCATTGAGGCAACTTTGTTGTATATGCTTGCACTTATAAGTTGGGATTAGCAGAACCGTGCTGTTATGGGGAATGCTTTCAACATTGCACTTGTACCTTGTTGTACTCAGTGTTTTTTGTTTATTGATGTTACCGGTGTGAAATGAAGTGGGAACTTGTAAGTCCATGGAGTTTGTATTCTCTGTTAGAGAAATGCCTGGGCCGCTAGCCTAAGCCATGCCTAATCATGGTGGAAACTTGCAGCATCACCATAGTGACATCTATGAAGCATTCTTCTTATAAAAAAGAGAGACACATTGAGAAAAGAGGAAAGAGAGAAGAAAGCACCATATTCCCATGGTACATAAGAAGAATTGTTGAGATGCTCATTGTCTGCTTGTTTTATCATTTTGGTTATGGGAAAGCTCCTATGCCATGTGCAAGGGGTACCCCATTGGAGGTTCTCAATGATATGCAAATACTTATAGTGACAAGAACTTACCTGGACCCTAAGTTGAGTATCCATGAGGTGTAGCCCTCATAGTCAAGGGACTTGAGATTGCCAAATTATACTTTGTCAAGCATATACTCCAGCTTTGCCACTTTAACCTTAACCACTTCAAGATGCTTATGATAGGGGCAATGAGGGCTGAAAGCTAATAAGTACCATAATTTTTGGAAGCTCTTTTTGAAACTTGTTATCCATGCTTCCTTTACAAAAAGGCCTTTCTTCCAGCATTATTGAGTCTCCACCTTCTACCTTTAGGCACCATTAAGAGAGCATAGTTTTCATTCTATGTGGAATGTTCCAAATCTTACTAATTTTTGAACTTTGAAGGTGTCCTATGCATCTATATTGCTACTCTATGAGGGACAAGATGATTGCCACTATGCTATGTTTTCTGCATGTGAAACAAACAAATGTTTTTCAATACATATTATTCATGATCTTTGTTTGTAGCTTGCCATGTTACATGCATAATTACTATGTCCTATTGCTAGAACTTAATCTTTCATTCACATGTTTAGAGTTCTTTGATCCCAGCTTTCAATGTTTGCAAATGGATGGATCTTTTTTGTGAAGGTGCATGTCACCTCAAAAATTATTCTTTTTATCACTTACCTACTCGAGGATGAGCAGGAGTTAAGCTTGGGGATGCTGATACGTTGGAAACGTATCTATAATTTTTGATGCTCAATGCTTGTTTAGTATCTACTTTGCTTTACTTGTTTACACTCTAAGGTGCTTTTTACATGTTGTCTGGTACAAACCTATTAACAAGTTGCAACAGTGCGAGATGCCTGTTTTCTGTTGTTTTTGGTTTCAGAAAAGTTAGTAAAGAAATATTCTCGAAATTGCACGGGACAAACGTCAAAGTCAATAATTTTCCATGGGGAACAAGAAGTCCATAGGAGAGCCTGAGGGGCTGGCCAAGGGGGCTATACCCACCCCAGGCGCAGGGTCAAGTGGACTCGTGCCTGTCTAGGGTTTGGCGGCCCTGGTTGCCTCTTGGACTCGCCCCTTCGCCTATAAGAAGCCTCCGATGCAGAAACTCTTTGTACCCGATCAGAAATCCACGAACCTGGCTGTAGCCGCCACCACCATCGTCCCTAGATCAAGGGGATCTGAAGTTCTTCTTGGCACCCTGCCGGAGGGGAGATCATCCCGGAGGCCTTCTCTCCGGTATGATTTGTGAGTAGTTCCACCTTGGACTATGGGTCCATGTAGTAGCTAGATGGTTGTATCCCGTCCTTTGTGCTTTCATGTATAGATCTTGTGAGCTCCGTTCATGATCAAGATCTAATCTATTTGTAATCATGCATGTTGTGTTTGCGGGGATCCGATGGATATTGAGATTATTATGTTGGTTTGATTAATGGTTCTATCTTTATGATTCTATCATGTATGTGTTGTTTGTGATCTTGCATGCTCTCTGTTGCTAGTGGTTATCTTGGACAAGTAGTTGCTAGTGACTCCAAGAGGGAGTATTTATGCTCGATAGTGAGTTCATGCCTCTAGTTTCCAAGGGAAGTGACAGCAATCTCTTCGGCTGTAGATGTGCTATTGCTACTAGGGAGAAAACAATGGTCTCTTGTTCATGGAACATGTGGACTGTTTACCTTACACACTTTGCTTAAAGCAGTTGTCTGTTGCTTGCAACTTAATACTCGAGGGGGTTTGGATGAAAACCTGAAGGTGGCCTTCTAGTCATAGATGTAGTTGGATTACGGTCTATGTATATTGTTGTATTGCCCAATCAGCTTCATAGGATCTTTCTAGCTAGTAATTGCATTGTTATGCCTTGCTCAGTTCCTGTCAATTGTCCCGCTGTAATTTGTTTACCCTTCATGCCATGTTGTTTATCTAAGGAGAGCACCTCTAGTGAACTATAGACCCCGGTCCAATCTTTACCATTGATACATCTTCCATAGTTACTTGTTTACTTGCTGCAAACCATTACCATCCACACCATCCGTTTAATCCTTCGTACAACAAACCGGGGCAAAGTCTTGAGTTTGTGTTGTGCAGGTCTCCACATTGCCAGCAACACCTGTGTGACGTTTCCTTCCTCCTACTGGTTCGATAACCTCGGTTTCTTATTGAGAGAGACTTGCTACTGTGCTGCTTCATACCCTGTTCTTGGGGTTTCCAACGAAGCGTTCCACGACAAGTATTGGGCACCATCAATGGTTGTTTTCATGAGCTATTGCCCATAGTTTTGGGGTTCCAAGGCGATTTACAATGACCTTAAGACCCGATACATGTTTGAGAGTTATGCCTAAAAATTCTTCTTCGTGTTTATCGCCAATTTCATGAGTTATTGCCCATAGTTTATGGGTTCCAGTTGGATTTTCAAGGCTTGTAAGACCAGTTACATGTTTGAGATATATGACTAAAAATCCCGTAGTTATCGTGTTTTATGGTCGGCCGTTTTCATGAGCTATTACCCACTGTTTAGGTGTTCTAAGGAGATTTACAACGACCTTAAGACCTGATACATGTTGGAAAGATATGACCCGAAAATCGCAGTTTTCGCGTTTTTTGGCTGTTTGCACGAGCTATTGCCAACAGTTTTATGGTTCTAGGGCGATTTACAGCAACCTTAAGACCCGATACATGTTTGAGAGTTATGACCAAAAACTCGTCTTTTTCGTGTTTTATGGTCATTTTCATGAGTTATTGCCCACAGTTTTTGGGTTTCAGGCGGATTTGCATGCCTCGTAATAACCCTTACATGTTTGAGAAATATGACCCAAAACTCGCAGTTTTTGCGTTTTTTGGCTGTTTTCACGAGCTATTGCCAACAGTTATATGGTTCTAGGGCGATTTACAACAACCTTAAGACCTGATACTTGTTTGAGAGTTATGACCAAAAACTCATCTTTTTCGTGTTTTATGGTCATTTTCATTAGTTATTGCCCACAGTTTTTGGGTTTCAGGCGGATTTGCATGCCTCGTAAGAACCCTTACATGTTTGAGAGATAGGACCAAAAACTCGTAGTTTTCTCGTTTTCTGGCCGTTTTCATGAGCTATTGCCCGCAGTTTTGGGGTTCCAGGGCGATTTACGACGACTTTACGATCTGATATATGTTAGAGAGATATGACCAAAAACTCGTCGTTTTCGCGTTTATGGACGTTTTCATGAGTTATTGCCCATAGTTTTTGGGATCCTAGGCGATTTACAACGACCTTAAGACCCGATACATGTTTGAGAGTTATGCCTAAAAATTCGTCTTTTTCGTGTTTATGGCCAATTTCATGAGTTATTGCCCATAGATTTTGGGTTCTAGTTGGATTTTCAAGGCCTGTAAGACCTGTTACATGTTTGAGATATATGACTAAAAACTCATAGTTTTCCTGTTTTATGGCCATTTTCATGAGCTATTTACCACATTTTGGGGGTTCCGGGGCTATTTACATCGACCTTAAGACCCGATACATGTTTGAGAGTTATGACAAAAAACTCGTCGTTTTCGTGTTTATGGTCATTTTCATGAGTTATTACCCACAGTTTTTGGGTTCAAGTTGTATTTGCAAGGCCTGTAAGACCCGTTACATGTTTGAGATATATGAGTAAAAACTCGTAGTTCTCGTGTTTTATGGCCGACCGTTTTCATGAGATATTGCCCACTGTTTACGGGTTATGGGGAGATTTACAACGACCTTAAGACCTGATACATGTTGGAAAGATATGACGCAAAACTTGCAGTTTTCACGTTTTTTGGCTGTTTTCATGAGCTATTGCCGACAGTTTTATGGTTCTAGGGCGATTTACAGCAACCTTAAGACCCGACATGTTTGAGAGTTATGACCAAAAACACGTCCTTTTCGTGTTTTATGGTCATTTTCTTGAGTTATTGCCCACAGTTTTTGGGTTCCAGGAGGATTTGCATGCCTCGTAAGAACCCTTACATGTTTGAGATATATGACCAAACACTCGCAGTTTTCGCGTTTTATGTCCGTTTTCATAAGCTATTGTCCGATGTTTTGGGGTTCTAGGGCGATTTACGACGACTTTACGATCCGATATATGTTTGTGAGATATGACCAAAAACTCGAAGTTTTCGCGTTTTATGGCCGTTTTCATGAGCTATTGCCCATAGTTTTGGGATTCCAAGGAGATTTACAACGACCTTAAGACCCGATACATGTTTGAGAGTTATGCCTAAAAATTCGTCTTGTTTGTGTTTATGGCCAATTTCATGAGTTATTGCCCATAGTTTTTGGGTTCCAGTTGGATTTTCAAGGTCTGTAAGACCCGTTAAATGTTTGAGATATATGACTAAGAAACTCGTTGTTTTCTTGTTTTATGGCCATTTTCATGAGCTATTTCCAACATTTTTGGGGTTCCGGGGCCATTTACATCGACCTTAAGACCCGATACATGTTTGACAGTTATGAAGAAAAACTCGTTGTTTTCGTGTTTATGGTCATTTTTATGAGTTATTTCCCACAGTTTTTGGGTTCAAGTTGTATTTCCAAGGCCTGAAAGACCCGTTGCATGTTTGAGATATATGACTAAAAACTCGTAGTTCTCGTGTTTTATGGCTGGCCATTTTCATGAGCTATCGCCCACTGTTTAGGGGTTCTGGGAGATTTACAACGACCTTAAGACCTGATACATGTTAGAAAGATATGACCCAAAACTCGTAGTTTTCGCGTTTTTTGGCTGTTTTCATGAGCTATTGCCAACAGTTTATGGTTCTAGGGCGATTTACAGCAACCTTAAGACCCGATATATGTTTGAGAGATATGACCAAAAACTCGTCCTTTTCGTGTTTTATGGTCATTTTCTTGAGTTATTGCCCACAGTTTTTGGGTTCCAGGCGGATTTGCATGCCTCGTAAGAACCCTTACCTGTTTGAGATATATGACCAAAAACTCGCAGTTTTCGCGTTTTATGACCGTTTTCATGAGCTATTGCCCGCAGTTTTGGGGTTCCAGGGCGATTTACGATGACTTTACGATCCGATATATGTTTGAGAGATATGACCAAAAACTCGCAGTTTTCGCGTTTTATGGCCGTTTTCATGAGCCCATAGTTTTGGGGTTCCAAGGCGATTTACAATGACCTTAATACCCGATACATGTTTGAGTTATTCCTAAAATTCGTTTTCTTTGTGTTTATGGCCAATTTCATGAGTTATTGCCCATAGTTTCTGGGTTCCAGTTGGATTTTCAAGCCCTATAAGACCCGTTACATGTTTGAGATATATGACTAAAAAACCCGTAGTTCTCGTGTTTTATGGACTGCCGTTTTCATGAGCTATTGCCCACTGTTTAGGTATTCTAGGGAGATTTACAACGACCTTAAGACCCGATACATTTTTTTGAGGGTTAAACAGTAGGGTAAAGAACCCCGCTGCAATTTTTATAAATCATATAAAGTTACAAATAAGTATTTACAAGTTTCAGGCCACTTCAAAAGAGGGATAACATTCTGAGCAGCTATCTCCTGTCTAAATTATTGCTAATCCAATCTTTGAGGCCCTGATACTTCTTTTTTCTTAATTCTACACAGGACCCATCTTAATTCCTGAGCGACAATAGCCCTCCATTCCTTAAGGGAAGCATGCTTGTTGTTGAAAATTTCATTGTTTCTGCACATCCATATGCCCCAAGCTCCTAGGATAATAATTTCCATTGCAAAAGGGACTTCAAGACCTTTTTTAATACTGGCCAAAGATTCAAAAAGATTGTGATCAGCCACTTGGACCTGGGAAATTTCAGCCCAGCAAGATTTTGCAAAAGGACAACCCCAAAATAAGTGTAGAATAGTTTCCTCACTAGTGCAGCCATGAAACACACATTCATATGAAGCCAGAGTAAATCATTTCCTTTTCAGAAGGTTCCGAGTGTTTAGCCTATCAAGGAGCAAGAGCCAGAAGAAGAACTTATGCTTTTGTTGACACGAGGATTTCCACAACCAGGAAAAATGTGGCTGTAGAGGCTCATAACCAGATAATGAATAGTAAGCCTTTTGGACTGAGAAAATATTACTGCCCCAAATATAACTCCATTTGTATGTTTCTCCCTGCATGCCATCACTGAGTATTTGCTCAAGGCTTTGATATTCATGGTAAGCTTGCTGTGACAGAGGGAGAAAAAAGTGATCTTGCATGTTTTCTGTATGTAAAAACTCATGGACAGAGATGTGAGGGTTTTTTGCATAAGAAAGAAGATGAGGAAGCTTATGCTGTAGACATCCATCATTCCACAAATCAGACCAGAGAAGGGTGGATTTTCCATCACCCACCGAGCACTTTGCAATTCCTTTAAATATGTCAACCAATTTCAGATGAGCTTTCCACCAAAAAGACCCCTCCAGACTTCTTCCAGGTAGTTTACCATTGCAATAGTAAGTGTTCCAAACAAGGTGAACCCATGGGATATCCTTATGATTGTAAAATTTATCCAAATTCTTCAAAAGAAGTGACGAGTTTTGAACATTAAGGTCAAGCACCCCCAATCCCCCATGGTTCTTTGGTCTACAAACTTTATTCCATGCAACAAGAGCTTGACCCCTAGCTTGAACATCAGATGTTTTCTTCCTCCAAAAGCATTGTCTCATATACTTAATCAGCTGATCTTTAATAGTGACAGGAAGATCAAAACAGCTCATATAATATATGGGAAGGGAAGATAAAACAGATTTAACTAACTGCAATTTCCCCCCATAATTTAGAAAATCAGCAATCCCACACAATCTTCTCTCAACTCTCTGAACAATAGGCAGAAAATGTTCCACTACAGGCTTATTAATGCTTAAAGGCAGTCCAAGGTAGGTGAATGGCAATGAGCCAGGGAGGCATGAGAGTGTATTGGCAAAGTGCTCAAGCCTCACAGTGTCCATGTTAATTGGCATCATACTAGATTTAGAATAATTAACTTTGAGTCCAGTGGAGAGAGCAAAAGTGTGAAGGAGAGCCTTGAGGCACAATAATTGCTCTGAGTCAGCCTTAAGGATTAATAAAGTGTCATCTGACATCGCACAACAGGAAATCAGATGAACACACCCTCAATGGGAAGGGAGAGAAGACCGATATTCATTGCTTTATTGAGGATGCTTTGAAGAAGATCAACAGCCAAGACGAACAGGAGAGGAGATAAAGGATCTCCCTGTCTTACACCTCTTCTGCAATAAAATTTCTTTCCAGGCACTCCATTTAACAGAACAGAGGAGGAAGCCGAACCAAAGATTAACTGAATCCAAGAAATCCATTTGTAACCAAAACCTTTGGCTTTGAGAATATTGATAATTGTTGAATGCTCAATTCTATCAAAAGCTTTTTCAAAGTCAAGCTTAAGAATTAAAATTTATTCTTTGGACTTGTGGCATTGATCAAGGAATTCAAATGCCCAACCTAAACAGTCTTGAATAGACCTTTGTTTGAGAAAACCATACCGGTTCTTGTGGACAAGTTTAAGGATAAACTTTTGTAGTCTATTAGCCAGAATTTTGGTTATAATCTTGATGACACTGTTTAGCAGAGAAATAGGCCTAAAATCCGCAGGTGTCAAAGGAGCTTCAATTTTTGGAATGAGGGTGATAAAAGAGGCATTGATGCTTTCCAAGGAAGTCTGCCCCTCATAGAAATCCACAAGGAGTTGTTTCACATCCTCCTTAATAATAGGCCAACATTGTTTCATGAATTCATTGTTAAAACCATCTGGGCCAGGGGATTTATCATTAGGAAGATCTTTAATTACATCTTCAATCTCCTCATGAGAGAAAGGTTCTTCCAAAGCATCCTTTTCCTCTTGCCTTAAGCATTCCCCTGCCAATTCACTAAGATTGAAGTGCATTTCAGGCTTATCAGATATACCCAATCTATCTTTAAAGGCTTTCCATAGAAGATCTGCTTTACCATCATGATCTTGTATCTCTTCATTAGAATCATCTTTGAGCATGGAAATGTAGTTATGCCTGAAACTTACGGTAGCTTTTGAATGAAAGAATTTTGTGTTCTCATCACCCAGCTTGACCCATTTAATTTTTCCCCTTTGCTTCCAATAAGCATTGTGATCTTGTAAAAGAGGAATTATAAGATTCTTCAGGAGATCTCTGAGATTCCATTCTAGGATAGTAAGAGTTCTCATTTCCTCCATAGCATCTAGTAGATCAATGGTGGCATTAACATTGCAGATTTGTGATTTCAGGCAGGGCAGATTTTTTGCCCAGAGCTTCAGCCCCCTTCTTACATTTTTGAATTTAGCATTAATTTTTTTGGCAGAATCAAGAAAGCCAATAGGAATGTTCCAGGAATTTTGAACAATTGCTTTAAAATCCTTATGATGCATCCAATAATTTTCAAATCTGAAAACCTGAGCTTTGGGTATCATTGTGCCAATGGAGATGACACAAGGAAAATGGTCAGAGGTAGGCTTGGTAAGGGGACCAACAAAAGTTGAAGGAAAGCTCTGAGTCCAGGAAGCAGAAGTAAAGATCCACTCCAGCCTTTCCAAAAGGGGTTCTTTTTGCATGTTACTCCAAGTGAACTTTCTACCTTTAAGGGGTAATTCTATGAGACCCAAATTATTAATGGCTTCATTGAAAAGAAGCAGACCATTCACATCCCCACCCTATCTATTTCTATCAGAAGGCTTTCTACAAAAATTGAAGTCACCCACAATGATCCAATCCATATCATCAGGCATATCAATATTTCCAAACCAATCTAAAAAATCTGCCTTTTTCAGGTAAGCATGACCCATAAATATTGGTGAGGATCAAGATTTCATTGGACAAGAGAGACGTCAAGGTGATGGAGATGGAGAACTCATTGTGAAAGGAAAGGTACCCAGAAAACAGAGAACTATTCCAAATGGTGATCAAACCCCAGAGGCTCTCCTGGAGGGAAGAAATTCAAAATTGGTAAATTGGGGGGGGGGGGGGCAGAATTTTCTTATATAAGAGATGTCAATATCTTCCCTCTTAGTTTCTTGGAGGCAAATAATATCACAGCCAGACTCATCTATCTTATTTCTGAGAGCAACCCATTTTTTTCAGAGTTAATTCCCCTGATGTTCCAGTTCAAAATCTTCCAAATTCTTTTGTTATCCATTAAGAAACCAGATGTATGTTGGATGATGAGGTGATACAAGTAATGTAACCACCCAATTGAGAAGACTACAGCCACATAGACAAAAGGCAATCCATATCATAACCCCACTGACAGATTCAACATTAAGTAACAAACATATCAAAAGACCACTAGAGCATGCTTCAGAACAGGGAGCCAACAAGGCTCCAGCAAAAGACATAGTTTGATACATTAAAACACTTAAGTGGGGGGTTTCTTCTTGGCTTGATGACCACAGGTACCAGCAGCCCCAGATTTCTTCTTGCCTCCAATGCTCAAGCTTGATGATCCAGTTCCTTTGATGATGCCTTTTGGAGGAGCCTTTACTGCCACTTCAGTGGCCTTCCCTTTCTTGAGCAACCTCTTCTCCAGGTCACCATTCTTTACCTTGCAGAAAGAGGCAGCAAGATTTTTAACCAGTTTAGGATTCAAGCAAGGTGGAACAGCATTGCAAACCAGGCAATCAGCAATTAAGCAGTTTAAGTGGCTTTTAAAACCCCCATTCAGTTCAATAATTCTAGGGCTTCTTCCCACCTCAGTGTCAACTAGAGGCTCCTTGCCCTTTCTGTTTCTGGAAGGGGTGGAGGGAGAGCAGGAAGATTGCTTAGCTTCAATGCCCAGAAAAGGAGGAGCCATCTGAGAAATGCTTTCATTAGGGATGATGAAAGAAATGGAATTCTCGTCAGTAATAGGTTCTTTAATAATTTCCCATAAAGGTGAAGTAAGAAAGCCCTTGACCCAACTAAACTTCTCAGGAGTAGCAAGCATGAGAGTAATAAAATTAAACCAACTTAAAGGAATATCACACATGAGAGAGCCTTTTGAAGAAGAGTTCTTCTGAATATGAGGAGCAAAATAACTTTCCTAGAGCTCCAGGCCTTGTTGGGAAAAACCCTGTTTTGCAGCATGCACATCAGGTATTGATACAAAAGTTCTCACCATTCCCACCTAGAGATGTGCTTCATTAGGGGAAAGGAGGTGCTAATCCTCCAACATCCAATCCTAATTTTCAGCAGCCACAGCACCTGAATCCATGGGGCTCTCCACCCTCCCCTCATCATCAGAGTTTACATCATCATCAACCAAATAGTTCTGCAAAATGTTCTGAAGACCCTCACCAATACCAACACCTTGAGGTCCAGCAACCACTTCCTGGCCCTCAGCAACCACTTCCTGACCCTCAGCAACCACAGGATCAGCATTTACAGACTCGTCATCATCAGACTCCCAGTCATTAACAAGGATGGCACCTGTAACTCCACTGTTAACATCCTGTGGGGGAAGATTATGGTTATCCACTGGCATGTCTTCACCAGGAGCAAAAATAGGGCCTTGAACAGGAGCAGCAGCAGCTTCCCAGGGGCCCCAACCTTCATTATTGTCACCTTCAGGAGCAGGATCCTGCACAAGGGCCAACCACTGACCCCAACCACTCCCTGGAGCAGGGGGAGGGGGAGGAGGGGGGATCTGGGGCCCAAAGACAGGTTCAGGATGTGGGTCCACATTGTCATCTGTAAGTGGGTCCTCATCAGGTGTCCCCCCCCCCAAGCAGGTCACTTTGCAACACTTCAACAGAAAAAGTCCAGGATTCAGACTCCACCAAGTCGCCAATAGTAAACCTTACACTCTTGGGGATATCAACCAGATCAGTAACACGTATCTTCGCAAGAATCCTTCATTTTTGATCCCGGTCCCTCTCCCACAAAAAGACCTTCCCAATATTAGCAAAAACCGCATTCAGATCCTCAGTATGCCAGTGGTCCAAGGGAGGACCAACTAGCATCACCCAACATTCATTTTTGAATTGAGCCCTCCTCCAATTTTCCCCCTCATTATGCTTAACAAAAGAAACATGCACATCTTGAAACGGAATGGGGCTAGCCGCAATGAGCCTGTCCCTGTCACTGACATGGTGAAATTGCACATATGCAGCCCCAAAAAGACATGCCTGGACATCCCGAAAGTGAACATGAGCCTCATTGTTGAGGAAATCGACCAGAACATCACGAATATTCAAGAAAGGGACTGGACCAGGGGGAGGGGATTAATGGTAGCGATAGCATACTGTTCATGAGTCCTTGACCTCCGCGGCACCACCACCCTTTTGACACGATTCCGTCCAGCCACTTGCAAAACTTGGAAGCCATTCGGCAAGAAAGGAGCAGGATCAATCGGAATGTTCGCCATTTCGACAGTCTTTACCGGCGACGACCAAGGGAGGGATGGGGTTTCTGCAGACGGGGGAGTTGAGGAGACAGGGAAAATAGCAGTTGTTTTTGCAAATAAATGGTGAACTCGTGAAAACTTTGTGGACGATGGGCTGAGAATGAGGATTCTTCTGGGCCTTGAACCACCCCTTGTAAGAATTGTCGGGCACCAAGCATTTTTGGAAGGAAGGGAATTTCAAAAAAGGAATGAGACCAGGTAGTTTAAATGCCACGTGATTGGCGCCTCCTGATGACCCGACCGGCGTTACTACTGATTTAACACCGCCATCAGCGAGGACCTGCGCATAGGATCTATCTTGAATGCTTGGTTTGAAATCGCACTTATTATGTTCAGCAGGAGCAGGCGATGAAACCGCAACAGGATTCGGAAATTTGAGCCGATAGCAAACAGAAACACCTTTATTGCTAGGCTTCAACGAAGGAGATTTTTAGGAACTTTTCTTTTTGTACGTGACAACTTTCCAATCTCCTTCAGATTCTTTGTAGCATTCCTTTTCTTCAAAAATCCAATTTGGGCCCCCATTACCCCAAAGGTTGACGTGAATCACAAACGACTTGCATGAAAACTTTGAAATATTGTAGGTTTCAAAACCCACTGCCCTTGAAGCAACCGAGAAACGAAAAGTTCTATCTTGCAGAAATTTCACTTGGAATTTAGAAGCCTGACCACCAAAACAATCTTGGAGTGCAAGACTAACCGTATGGAAATCCAACTTAAAATTTGCTCTTCCAAAAGAACAAACCAGGTAGAAAGGTCTCTTTCTGAAGCCACCAAGGAAATTAACTTGATGCCTGAATTTATCAAAAATCTTCTTCTCAAAATCCAGCCCTAATGAAAAATCCAGCGCAGGTCGACTCAAAGATTCATCCTTGATAGAGCACTCCATAGGAAGGTCCTCGGTGAAATCCAGTGTTTTTGGCACAATCTTCTCAAAATTGAGGGAAAATTTCTTAACCAAAGGGCTGGGTAAAATCTGTGCGCCAACTACAACCCTCATCACTTGAAGATCAATAGAAATACCCGAGGCCACAACCTCACCTTGAATCAAGTATCTAGCATCAATAACCACCTCATTGTGGTTGAGGAGAACCAGCCTTTTTGAACTAGGGAAAAGCATCAAAAAACCTTTAGTAGGCTCAAGATCATCAGCCAACAAAGAGGAGCAAAGGGCATGCCATTTAAAACCAGTGTCCTCATATATTCCAGAGATGGTAGGAGATCTACCAAGAAAACCAGATGAAGAATCCAGAGAATCATTAACACGAGAGAGATGAGAGGGGAACCTCAAAACAGATCCAATAGAGATCTTCTCCCCCATTTTCCAGGCACTGCCCTCAAGAGGAGAGCCTTTGGCGTTGAGAATAACCAACCAAGAATCGGTCGAGAGAGCGAGAGAACCTTCAAGAAACTTACCCCCCGTGGTCACACCTGATTAGGTGATCTTCCAACAACCTCCTGAGGAATCCATGCAGAGCTTTTGCCGGTGAGACGACGGCGAAAGCCGGAGGCCAACCAACGGTCACCTCAGAGGAGCCTCATGCCTCGGAAATCGTGCGGGTTTTCGTTAGTTCCCCATAACGTTGTGACACCGGGACTTACTATCCCGATAGGCCATCCTTCAGTAAGACCTGATACATGTTTGAGAGTTATGACCAAAAACTCGTCTTTTTCGTGTTTTATGGTCATTTTCATGAGTTATTGCCCACCGTTTTTGGGTTTCAGGCGGATTTGCATGCCTCGTAAGAACCCTTACATGTTTGAGAGATATAACCAAAAGCTCGCAGTTTTCGTGTTTTCTAGCCGTTTTCATGAGCTATTGTCCGTTGTTTTGGGGTTCCAGGGCGATTTACGACGAATTTACGATCCGATTTAAGTTTGATACATATGACCAAAAACTCGTTATTTTCGCGTTTTATGGCCATTTTCATGAGCTATTGCCCATAGTTTTGGGGATCCTAGGGGATTTACAACGATCTTAAGACCCAATACATGTTTGAGAGTTATGCCTAAAAATTCATCTTTTTCGTGTTTATGGTCAATTTCATGAGCTATTTCCCACATTTTGGGGGTTCTAGGGCTATTTACATTGACCTTAAGACCCGATACATGTTTGAGAGTTATGACCAAAAACTCGTCCTTTTCGTGTTTTATGGTCATTTTCTTGAGTTGTTGCCCACAGTTTTTGGGCTCCAGGCGGATTTGCATGCCTAGTAAGAACCCTTACCTGTTTGAGATATATGACCAAAAACTCGCAGTTTTCGCGTTTTATGGTCGTTTTCATGAGCTATTGCGCGCAGTTTTGGGGTTCCATGGCGATTTACGACGACTTTACGATCCGATATATGTTTGATAGATATGACCAAAAACTCGCAGTTTTTACGTTTTATGGCTATTTTCATGAGCTATTGCCCATAGTTTTGGGGTTCCAAGGCGATTTACAACGACCTTAAGACCCGATACATGTTTGAGAGTTATGAGAAAAAACTCGTTGTTTTCGTGTTTATGGTTATTTTCATGAGTTATTGCCCACAATTTTTGGGTTCAAGTTGTATTTGCAAGGCCTGTAAGAGCCGTTACATGTTTGAGATATATGACTAAAAACTCGTAGTTCTCATGTTTTATGGCCGGCCGTTTTCATGAGCTATTGCCCACTGTTTAGGGGTTCTAGGGAGATTTACAACGACCTTAAGACCTGATACATGTTAGAAAGATATGACCCAGAACTCGTAGTTTTCATGTTTTTTGGCTGTTTTCATGAGCTATTGCCAATAGTTTTATGGTTCTAGGGCGATTTCAAGGAACCTTAAGACCTGATACATGTTTGAGAGTTATGACCAAAAACTCGCCCTTTTCGTGTTTTATGGTCATTTTCTTGAGTTATTGCCCACAGTTTTTGGGTTCCAGGCGGATTTGCATGCCTCGTAAGAACCCTTACCTCTGTGAGATATATGACCAAAAACTCGCAGTTTTCGCGTTTTATGGCCGTTTTCATGAGCTATTGCCTGCAGTTTTGGGGTTCTAGGGCGATTTACGACGACTTTACGATCCGATATATGTTTGAGAGATATGACCAAAAACTCGTAGTTTTCGCATTTTATGGCCGTTTTCATGAGCTATTGCCCATAGTGTTGGGGTTCCAAGGAGATTTACAACGACCTTAAGACCCGATACATGTTTGAGAGTTATGCCTAAAAATTCGTCTTGTTTGTGTTTATGGCCAATTTCATGAGTTATTGCCCACAGTTTTTGGGTTCCAGTTGGATTTTCAAGGCTTGTAAGACCCGTTACATGTTTGAGATATATGACTAAGAAAAACGTTCTTTTCTTGTTTTATGGCCATTTTCATGAGCTATTTCCCACATTTTTGGGGTTATTTACATCGACCTTAAGACCCGATACATGTTTGAGAGTTATGACCAAAAAATCGTCGTTTCGTTTTTATGGTCATTTTCATGAGTTATTGCCCATAGTTTTTGGGTTCAAGTTGTATTTGCAAGGCCTGTAAGACCCGTTACATGTTTGAGATATATGACTAAAAACTCGTAGTTCTCGTGTTTTATGGCCGGCCGTTTTCATGAGCTATTGCCCACTGTTTAGGCGTTTTGGGGAGATTTACAACGACCTTAAGACCTGATACATGTTGGAAAGTTATGACCCAAAACTAGCAGTTTTCACGTTTTTTGGCTCTTTACTGGAGCTATTGCCAACAGTTTTATGGTTCTAGGGCAATTTACAGGAACCTTAAGACCCGATACATGTTTGAGAGTTATGACCAAAAACTCATCTTTTTCGTGTTTTATGGTCATTTTCTTGAGTTACTGCCCACAGTTTTTGGGTTCCAGGCGGATTTGCATGCCTCGTAAGAACCCTTAATTGTTTGAGAGATCTGACCAAAAACTCGTAGTTTTTCATTTTATGGTCGTTTTCATGAGCTATTGCCCGCTGTTTTGGGTTCCAGGGCGATTTACGACGACTTTACGGTCCGATATATGTTTGAGAGATATGACCAAAAACTCGAAGTTTTCGTGTTTTATGGCCGTTTTCATGAGCTATTGACCATAGTTTTGGGGATCCTAGGTGATTTACAACGACTTTAAGACCCAACACATGTTTGAGTGTTATGCCTAAAAATTTGTCTTCTTCGTGTTCATGGCCAATTTCACAAGTTATTAGTTTTTGGGTTCCAGTTGGATTTTCAAGGCTTATAAGACCCGTTACATGTTTGAGATATATGACTAAAAAACTCAAAGTTTTCCTGTGTTATGGTCATTTTCATGAGCTATTTCCCACATTTTTGGGGTTCTAGGGCTATTTACATCGACCTTATGATCCGATACATATTTAAGATTTATGACCAAAAACTCGCCATTTTCGTGTTTATGGTCATTTTTTTGAGTTATTGCCCATAATTTTTGGGTTCAAGTTGTTTTTGCAAGGCCTGTAAGACCATCTACATGTTTGACATATATGAATAAAAGCTCGTAGTTCTCGTGTTTTAGGGCCATTTTCATGAGCTATTTCCCACATTTTTGGGGTTCCAGGGCTATTTACATCGACCTTAAGACCCGATACATGTTTGAGAGTTATCACCAAAAACTCGCTGTTTTCGTGTTTATGGTCATTTTCATGAGTTTCTAGGTTCCAGTTGGATTTTCAAGGCCTGTAAGACCCGTTACATGTTTGAGATATATGACTAAAAACTCGTAGTTCTCGTGTTTTATGGCCGGCTGTTTTCATGAGATATTGCCTACTCTTTAGGGGTTCTAGGGAGATTTACAAGGACCTTAAGACCTGATACATGTTGGAAAGATATGACCCAAAACTCGCAGTTTTCGCGTTTTTTGGCTGTTTTCACGAGCTATTGCCGACAGTTTAATGGTTCTAGGGCGATTTACAGGAACCTTAAGACCCGATACATGTTTGAGAGTTATCACCAAAAACTCGTCTTTTTCGTGTTTTATGTTCATTTTCATGAGTTATTGCCCATAGTTTTTGGGTTCTAGGAGAATTTGCATGCCTCGTAAGAACCCTTACATGTTTGAGAGATATGACCAAAAACTCGCAGTTTTCGCGTTTTCTGGCCGTTTTCATGAGCTATTGTCCGCTGCTTTGGGGTTCCAGGGCGATTTACGACGACTTTACGATCCGATTTATGTTTGAGAGATATGACCAAAAAATCGTTATTTTCGCGTTTTATGGCCGTTTTCATGGGCTATTACCCATAGTTTTGGGGATCCTAGGGGATTTACAACGACCTTAAGACCCGATACATGTTTGAGAGTTATGCCTAAAAATTCGTCTTTTTCGTGTTTATGGCCAATTTCATGAGTTATTGCCCATAGTTTTCGGGTTCTAGTTGGATTTTCAAGGCCTGTAAGACCCGTTACATATTTGAGTTATATGACTTAAAAACTCATAGTTTTCCCGTTTTATGGCCATTTTTATGAGCTATTTCCCATATTTTGGGGGTTCTAAGGCTATTTACATCGACCTTAAGACCCGATACATGTTTGAGAGTTATGACCAAAAACTCGTCTTTTTCGTGTTTATGGTCATTTTCATGAGTTATTGCCCATAGTTTTTGGGTTCAAATTGTATTTGCAAGGCCTGTAAGACTCGTTACATGTTTGAGGTATATGACTAAAAAACCCGTAGTTCTCGTGTTTTATAGCCGGCCGTTTTCATGAGCTATTGCCCACTGCTAAGGGGTTTTAGGGAGATTTACAACGACCTTAAGACGTGATACATGTTGGAAAGATATGACCCAAAATTCGCAGTTTTTGTGTTTTTTGGCTGTTTTCATGAGCTATTGCCAACAGTTTTATGGTTCTAGGGCGATTTACAGGAAACTTAAGAGTTGATACATGTTTGAGAGTTATGACCAAAAACTCGTCTTTTTCGTGTTTTATAGTCATTTTCATGAGTTATTGCCCACAGTTTTTGGGTTCCAGGCGGATTTGCATGCCCCGTAAGAACCCTTACCTGTTTGAGAGATATGACCAAAAACTCGCAGTTTTCGTGTTTTATGGCCGTTTTCATGAGCTATTGCCCATAGTTTTGGGGTTGCAAGGCGATTTACGACGACCTTAAGACCCAATACATGTTTGAGAGTTATGCCTAAAAATTCGTCTTCTTCGTGTTTATGGCCAATTTCATGAGTTATTGCCCATAGATTTTGGGTTTGAGTTGGATTTTCAAGGCCTGTAAGACCCATTACATGTTTGAGATATATGACTAAAAAACTCGTAGTTTTCCTCTTTTATGGCCATTTTCATGAGCTATTTCTTACATTTTTGGGGTTCCAGGGATATTTACATCGATCTTAAGACTCGATACATGTTTGAGAGTTATGACCAAAACCTCGCGCGTTTTCGTGTTGATGGTCATTTTCATGAGTTATTGCCCAGAGTTTTGGGGTTCTAGGCCAATTTGCATGCCTCATAAGAACCCTTACATGTTTGATATATATGACTAAAAACTCGTAGTTCTCGCTTTTATGGCCGGCCGTTTTCATGAGCTATTGCCCACTGTTTAGGGGTTCTAGGGAGATTTACAACGAACTTAAGACGTTATACATGTTGGAAAGATATGACCCAAAACTCGCAGCTTTCGCGTTTTATGGCTGTTTTAATGAGCTATTGCCAACAGATTTATGGTTCTAGGGCGATTTACATCAACCTTAATACCTGATACATGTTTGAGAGTTATGACCAAAAACTCGTCTTTTTCGTCTTTTATGGCCAATTTCATGAGTTATTGCCCATAGTTTTTAGGTTCCAATTGGATTTTCAACGCCTGTAAGACCCGTTTGATGTTTGAGATATATGACTAAAAACTCAAAGTTTTCCTGTTTTATGGCCATTTTCATGAGCTATTTCCCACATTTTTGGGGTTATTTACATCGACCTTAAGACCCGATACATGTTTGAGAGTTATGACCAAAAACTCGTCTTTTTCGTGTTTATGGTCATTTTCATGAGTTATTGCCCACAATTTTTGGGTTCAAGTTGTATTTGCAAGGCCTGTAAGACTAGTTACATGTTTGAGGTATATGACTAAAAAATCCGTAGTTCTGGTGTTTTATGGCCGGCCGTTTTCATGAGATATTGCCCACTGTTTAGGGGTTTTAGGGAGATTTACAACGACCTTAATACGTGATACATGTTGGAAATATATGACCCAAAACTCGCAGTTTTTGCGTTTTTTGGCTGTTTTCATGAGCTATTGCCAACATTTTTATGGTTCTAGGGCGATTTACAGGAACCTTAAGACCTGATACATGTTTGAGAGTTATGACCAAAAACTTGTCTTTTTCGTTTTTTATGGTCATTTTCATGAGTTATTTCCCACAGTTTTTGGGTTCCAGGAGGATTTGCATGCCTCGTAAAAACCCTTACCTATTTGAGAGATATGACCAAAAACTCGCAGTTTTCACGTTTTATGGCCGTTTTCATGAGCTATTGCCCGCAGTTTGGGGGTTCCAGGGTGATTTACGACGACTTTACGATCCGATATATGTTTGAGAGATATGACCAAAAATTCGCAGTTTTCGCGTTTTCTGGCCGTTTTCATGAGCTATTACCCGCTGTTTGGGGTTCCAGGGCGATTTACGACGACTTTACGATCCAATATATGTTCGAGAGGATATGACCAAAAACTCGCAGTTTTCGCGTTTTATGGCCGTTTTCATGAGCTATTGCCCATAGTTTTGGGGTTGCAAGGCGATCTACAACGACCTTAAGACCCGCTACATGTTTGAGAGTTATGCCAAAAAAAATCGTCTTCTTCGTGTTTATGGCCAATTTCATGAGTTATTGCCCATAGTTTTTGGGTTCGAGTTGGATTTTCAAGGCCTGTAAGACCCATTACATGTTTGAGATATATGACTAAAAACTCGTAGTTTTCCTATTTTATGGCCATTTTTATGAGCTATTTGTCACATTTTTGGGGTTATTTACATCGACCTTACGACCCGATACATATTTGAGAGTTATGACCAAAACCTCGCCATTTTCGTGTTTATGGTCATTTTCATGAGCTATTGCCCACAGTTTTGGGGTTCTAGGCCGATTTGCATGCCTCTTAAGAACCCTTACATGTTTGCGATATATGACTAAAAACTCGTAGTTCTCGCGTTTTATGGCCGGCCCTTTTCATGAGCTATTGCCCACTGTTTAGGGGTTCTAGGGAGATTTACAACGACCTTAACACCTGATACATGTTGGAAATATATGACCCAAAACTCGAAGCTTTCGCGTTTTTGGCCGTTTTCATGAGCTATTGCCAACAGTTTTATGGTTCTAGGGCGATTTACAGCAACCTTAAGACCCGACACATGTTTGAGAGTTATGACCAAAAACTCGTCTTTTTCGTGTTTTATGGTTATTTTCATGACTTATTGCCCACGGTTTTTGTGTTCCAGGAGGATTTGCATGCCTCGTAAGAACCCTTTCCTGTTTGAGAGATATGACCAAAACCTCGCAGTTTTCGCGTTTTTTGGCCGTTTTCATGAGCTATTGCCCGCTGTTTTGGAGTTCCAGGGCGATTTACGACGACTTTACGATCCACTATATGTTTGAGAGATATGACCAAAAACTCGTTATTTTCGCGTTTTATGGCCGTTTTCATGAGCTATTGCCCATAGTTTTGGGGATCCTAGGCGATTACAATGAGCTTATGAACCGACACATGTTTGAGTGTTATGCCTAAAATTTTGTCTTCTTCGTGTTTATGGCCAATTTCATGAGTTATTGCCCATAGTTTTTGGGTTCTAGTTGGATTTTCAAGGCCTATAAACCCGTTACATGTTTGAGATATATGACTAAAAAACTCAAAGTTTTCCCGTTTTACGGCCATTTTCATGAGCTATTTCCCACATTTTTGGGGTTCCAGGGCTATTTATATCTACCTTAAGACCCGATACATGTTTGAGAGTTATGACCAAAGACTCACTGTTTTCGTGTTTATGGTAATTTTCATGAGTTTTTGGGTTCAAGTTGTATTTGCAAGGCCTGTAAGACCCGTTACATGTCTGAGATATATGACTAAAAACTCGTAGTTCTCGTGTTTTATGGCCGACGTTTTCATGAGATATTGCCCACTGTTTAGGGGTTCTAGGGAGATTTACAAGGACCTTAAGACCTGATACATGTTGGAAAGATATGACCCAAAACTCGCGGTTTTCGCGTTTTTTGGCTGTTTTCATGAGCTATTGCCAATAGTTTTATGGTTCTAGGGCGATTTACATGAACCTTAAGAGTCGATACATGTTTGAGAGTTATGACCAGAAACTCGTCTTTTTCGTGTTTTATGGTCATTTTCATGAGTTATTGCCCACGGTTTTTGGGTTCTAGGCTGATTTGCATGCCTCGTATGAACTCTTACCTGTTTGAGAGATATGACCAAAAACTCGTAGTTTTCGCTTTTTATGGCCATTTGCATGAGCTATTCCCATAGTTTTGGGGTTGCAAGGCGATTTACAACGACCTTAAGACCCGATACATGTTTGAGAGTTATGCCTAAAAATTCGTCTTCTTCGTGTTTATGGCCAATTTCATGAGTTATTGCCCATAGTTTTTGGGTTCCAGTTGGATTTTCAAGGCCTGTAAGACCCATTACATGTTTGAGATATATGACTAAAAAACTCGTAGTTTTCCTATTTTATGCCCATTTTCATGAGCTATTTCCCACATTTTTGGGGTTCCAGGGATATTTACATCGACCTTAAGACCCGATACATGTTTGAGAGTTATGACCAAAAACTCGCCGTTTTCGTGTTTATGGTCATTTTCATGAGTTATTGCCCATAGTTTTGGGTTCAAGTTGTATTTGCAAGGCCTGTAAGACCCGTTACATGTTTGAGATATATGACTAAAAGCTCGTAGTTCTCGTGTTTTATGGCCGGCCGTTTTCATGAGCTATTGCCCACTGTTTAGGGGTTCTGGGGAGATTTACAACGACCTTAAGACCTGATACATGTTGGAAAGATATGACGCAAAACTCGTAGTTTTTGTGTTTTTTTGGCTGTTTTGATGAGCTATTGCCAACAGTTTTATGGTTCTAGGGCGATTTACAGCAACCTTAAGACCCGATACATGTTTGAGAATTATGACCAAAAATCGTCTTTTTCGTGTTTTATGGTCATTTTCATGAGTTATTGCCCATGGTTTTTAGGTTCCAGGCGGATTTGCATGCCTCGTAAGAACCCTTACATGTTTGAGATATATGACCAAAAACTCGCAGTTTTCGCGTTTTATGTCCGTTTTCATAAGCTATTGTCCGATTTTTTGGGGTTCTAGGGCGATTTACGACGACTTTACGATCCGATATATGTTTGAGAGATATGACCAAAAACTCGAAGTTTTCGCGTTTTATGGCCGTTTTCATGAGCTATTGCCCATATTTTTGGGGATCCTAGGCGATTTACAACGACCTTAAGACCCGACACATGTTTGAGTGTTATGCCTAAAAAATTGTCTTCTTCGTGTTTATGGCCAATTTCATGAGTTATTTCCCATAGTTTTTGGGTTCCAGTTGGATTTTCAAGGCCTGTAAGACATGTTACATGTTTGAGATATATGACTAAAAAACTCACAGTTTTCCCGTTTTATGGCCATTTTCATGAGCTATTTCCCACATTTTTCGGGTTACAGGGCTATTTACATCGACCTTAAGACCCAATACATATTTGAGAGTTATGACCGAAAACTCAACGTTTTCGTGTTTATGGTCATTTTCATGAGTTATTGTCCATAATTTTTGGGTTCAAGTTGTATTTGCAAGGCCTGTAAGACCCG
The DNA here is from genome assembly GCA_030063025.1 of Avena longiglumis. NCBI lineage: Eukaryota > Viridiplantae > Streptophyta > Magnoliopsida > Poales > Poaceae > Avena > Avena longiglumis. The sequence goes on along the minus strand of CP125974.1, from coordinate 5,687,055 downwards.
TTACATGTTTGAGATATATGAGTTAAAGCTCGTAGTTCTCGTGTTTTATGGTCGGCCGTTTTCATGAGCTCTTGCCCACTGTTTAAGGGTTCTAGGGAGATTTACAACGACCTTACGACCTGATACATGTTGGAAATATATGACCCAAAACTCGCGGCTTTCGTGTTTTTGGCTGTTTTCATGAGCTATTGCCAATAGTTTTATGGTTCTAGGGCGATTTACAGCAACCTTAACACCCGATACATGTTTGAGAGTTATCACCAAAAACTCGTGTTTTTCTTGTTTTATGGTCATTTTCATGAGTTATTGCCCACAGTGTTTGGGTTCCAGACGGATTTGCATGCCTCGTAAGAACCCTTACATGTTTGAGAGATATGACCAAAAACTCGCAGTTTTCGCGTTTTATGGCCGTTTTCATGAGCTATTGCCCGATGTTTTGGGGTTCCAGGGCGATTTACGACGACTTTACGATCCGATATATGTTTGAGAGATATGACCAAAAACTCGTTATTTTCGCGTTTATGGCCGTTTTCATGAGCTATTGCCCATATTTTTGGGGATCCTAGGCGATTTACAACGACCTTAAGACCCGACACATGTTTGAGTGTTATGCCTAAAATTTTGTCTTCTTCGTGTTTATGGCCAATTTAATGAGTTATTGCCCATAGTTTTTGGGTTCCAGTTGGATTTTCAAGGCCTATAAGACCCGTTACATGTTTGAGATATATGACTAAAAAACTCAAAGTTTTCCTGTTTTATGGCCATTTTCATGAGCTATTTAGCATATTTTGGGGTTCCAGGGCTACTTACATCAACCTTAAGACCCGATACATGTTTGAGAGTTATGACCAAAAACTCGCTGTTTTCGTGTTTATGGTCATTTTCATGAGTTTTTGGGTTCAAGTTGTATTTGCAAGGCCTGTAAGACCCGTTACATGTTTGAGATATATGACTAAAAACTCGTAGTTCTCATGTTTTATGGCCGGCCGTTTTCATGAGCTATTGCCCACTATTTAGGGGTTCTAGGGAGATTTACAACGACCTTAAGACTTGATACATGTTGGAAAGATATGACCCAAAAATTGCAGTTTTCGCGTTTTTTGGCTGTTTTCATGAGCTATTGCCAACAGTTTATGGTTCTATGGCGATTTACAGGAACCTTAAGAGCCGATACATGTTTCAGAGTTATGACCAAAAACTCGTCTTTTTCGTGTTTTATGGTCATTTTAATGAGTTATTGCCTACATTTTTTGGGTTTCAGACGGATTTGCATGTCTCATAAGAACCCTTACATGTTTGAGAGATATGACCAAAAACTCGCAGTTTTCACGTTTTATGGCCGTTTTCATGAGCTATTGCCCGCAATTTTGGAGTTCCAGGGCGATTTATGACGACTTTATGGTCTGATAAATGTTTGAGAGATATGACCAAAAACTCGTAGTTTTCACGTTTTATGGCCATTTTTATGAGCTATTGCCCATAGTTTGGGGGTTCAAAGGCGATTTACAACGATGTTAAGACCCGATACATGTTTGAGAGTTATGCCTAAAAATTTGTCTTATTCGTGTTTATGGCCAATTGGCCATAAAACGGGAAATAGCTCATGTAAATAGCCCTACCATATCGAATCTTAAGGAACACGAAAATGTTTTTTACACTATATATATAGTTTTTAACTAATCAAGGTAGGGCAGCCACCCTACCTTGCAGAAAGGAGGGCTCCACCCCCCGATTTCTATATCATGGGCCCAAAACATTACCTATATTCAATAGAGGATGGGCTGGACCCAAGCTTGGGCGATAGAAACAAAAGGTGCTTACTGTAGGGTTCGCAGCATAGAAAACAAAAAATTTCCTACGATGGGAACAACTATGTACCAAGATCTATCTACTAGATACAAACAACAGGCGGATGTATATCCGTAGAGAACATACCCTTGAAGACCGACAAAGCTTAACGAGTCCAAACTCGTGGTTGATGTAGACGATCTCTTGCCGATCTCAAGATCGAGAGGAAGTCCTAGCGCCAAAACAAAGCAGCGCATCCGTGCTCGCACACACGCTCGAGGCACCGAGCAACCTCCGCCTCGCTCCAAATGATGCATGAAGCACAACTCTTTCTTGCCGAATAGCCACCGGAACATGTATCTCGCTAGTCCGAGACCATGGGGATAAATTCTAGAGGGGAGAGATCCTTCACGAGGAGGTGTGTGTGAGAGAGAGAGAGGGGCTTTTATAGGGGAGAGGGGGCACCCAAGGGCATGGCGCCCAGCCATGGGGATGCCCCACCTCTTCCACATTCATGTGGGTGGAGCTCCCACCAAAATGAAAAGCCTCCACTCCCATTAAAAAGCCTCCACTCAAAATCCACTCACATGCATTAAATTTCCACCAAATTTAATGCAAGCTCTCATTTAAATAAAACTCTTTATTTATTTATTCAGAATTTTGTTAATTACTTTAATTAACAAACATTCACATAAAACCCTTGCTAGTATTCCATTCCACATGCGTAACTGGCCAAGAATTTCAACCAAACAGCTTTGTGTCTAGTGAAATAAATTCGCGCTTTCCTTTTCTTTTTCGCATGAAACTTTTGCTCCAAATGGATGTCGGTGTCTCTTATGTGTCACCCTACGGTTCGCGAATAATGCGGACATGATCGAGACCCTCTCGGATCAATAATCGAAGCGGATCGGAGACCCATACGACTCCACACATTCAACGATGACTTTCTTGTGATCGCTTAACCTTTTACGCTAGTATCTTAATCCCTTTGTTTCGTGATATATTACATGTCCGAGATTCGATCATCGGTATCTCCATACCTAGTTTGATCTCATCGACATGCACTCTTTTCTCGTTCCTGATATAACATTCTAGTGATCAAATCACTTGCTTGCAAGCTAATCAATGTGATATCACCAAGAGGGCCCAGTATATCTATCCATCATCGGGATGAACAAATTCCACTCGATCCATGAGCCTCAACATAACACTTTATTAGTTCGAATCCATCTTTATAATCACCCCGTTACGGTGACGTTGATGTTATCAAGAAACTCTTCCGTGTTAGTGATTGACATGATCTCATGGTCTAAGGATTAGGATCACCGTAAGTTGTTATAGCAATATAAACTCAATGACTTTGATCGTAATGCTATACTTGGATGAATGTTCATCACACCATTACATTAATGTTGTGACCTCGTTATTAACAAAGATCCAATGTCCATGATCGTGAAACCTATGATCATCTTGTTAATCAACGAGCTAGTTTATAAGAGAGGCATAACTAGGAACTACCTTTTGTTTATTAAACACACATGTATTAACGCTTCCGTATTAATACAATTATAGCATGCAAAATAAACATTTATCATAAATAAGGAATACGATAATAACCACTTTATTATTGCCTCTCGGGCATATTCCTTGATCTCCCACTTGCACTAGAGACAATAATCTAGTTTGAAAACTTTGTGTATTGAACACCTATGGCTTTCGGTGTTCCAAATACGCAATTGCAAGTGGTTAACATAATCTACGGATCCGACGCTCAGTCCGTGTGTATTTGCATGTCTTTGCGTCCACGCATCACTCATTCTCCAATGAGATGGCATTGTATAAATTTGGTCTTTTGGTGAGACCTCTAGTTCCTTGGGGTTAAAACACATCGATAATATTGTCATACAATATATCTTTAGTGTTAGCCTGCTATAACCACACCTTAGTTTGATAACAAACTACTTGACACAAATTCCTCCTTTGTCGCTACTATAGCAGTCATACTTAGCCTTTTGTTGTAGTATTCGTCACAATGTCTTAATTTTGGAACTCTTCCAAATCCATCATGGAATCTCCTTTCCATTACATTGTGCCACCCATAGTTTAAATTGAGATAAACTTAATTTGTATCTTGTGACAAAACTAGTATCAATGTAACGCTTTACAATGAACTATTTGTAATTGTTTGTCACCTCTACACAAATATATTCTTATTTCTTCCAAAAGATCATAAGAATATCCTCACTATCGTCCAATGATCATTTTATGGTTCATTCTGGTATATGCTCATAACACTTAGAGCATAGGACATATCTGGATGTGTACATATCATGGTATGATTGATCAAAACATTCTCGTGGTTTCACTCATCAAGTGTCAAAACACTTGAATCTTGTTTCACTTATCAAGTGTCGATACACTTGAATCTTGATACAATTCCTTTCCATGCAACAAGAACTGTTTCTTGTCGTTTCTATATTGAACTCCTTCAATATCTCATATATGTACGTTTGGCATAACCATATTGGCGTCACAATCTATCCACTATAGACATTCACGCTAAATATTCGGATTTTGCCTAAGTCTTTCATCAAAATGAAATTCTTAACCTTTGTCAATAAAAGATACATCATTTCCAATCAACAAGATGTCCTCCACATAATGTATTAGAAATATGTCTTAGCGCTCCACTTAATTTCTTGCAAATGCAAGCATCTTCATCGCCTCGATGAAAACTCCTTTTCATCACGGTGAAGATTCCAACTCGCGATGCTTACTTCAACCATTGAAGTTTGCATGCCCTTTTTAGCATCCTTTGAATTAACAAAACCCTTTGGATCGTGTCATGTACACGCCCTAGGTAACCATTCTATTAGAAGAACTTTTGTTTTGTTTATTCATCTACCATATAATGATTATATGTAGTGGTTGCTACTTTAATCCGTCTGAATAAATATCGCTATGAAAGATCAAATCTTGTCACAGTCAACTCTTTGAACATTGTCATAAAATACTTTACAACATGTCGAATATTTCATAGATGTGAGACATCCATGTCTCTTTTTATAGATCGAAATACGACCGATAGGTTTTACACCTTCCTGGAGGGTCTTCCAAGTTCAAAACTTGATTTCTCGTATGGAACTATCACGGATTTTATGGCTTCAAGCCATTTGACGGAGCCAGGGCCCATCATCGCTTCTTTGCATATAGTCGGTTCATCATTGTCAAACAATAATGATTTACTCTCAAATCTTAGTATTTGATTGTTTAACCGACCTACTTGGTTCAATAGGAACTTAGATCTCCGTGACCACAACCTTTGAGGCACATAAGCTATGAGCATTATGGCTGCCTCCGGAACATTTTCCGGCGCTGCGCAACTCAGCACATTTAGCTAAGGTTCGTTAACCTTATCAAAGTTCTATTGTCCTCCCACTTAACTTTTGCGAAAAATTCCTTTTTCAAGAAACTTCACATTTCAAGCGACAAACCCTTTTGTCCTTGGTGTTATGGAGGAATAACCAATTGTTATTCGAAATAACCTACAAAGACATGCTCATCCGACTTCGGTTGAAAACATCTTACTTATGTTTAGCATACCAAAATTTAAGAAATGACAACTTGGGTTTTACCCCAACCCATAACTTTGATGGTGTCATTTCAACGGATCAAGATGGAGCTCTTTTCAGTGTAAAAGCGGAAGTCTCTAAAGCTTTAATCTTTTAAAACATAATGGCAGTTTTATAAATAACACCTTTGATCCAACCATGTCAAACAAGGTTTCATTACAAATCTCAAACACTCCATACTCCTATGGTGTTTCGAGAGATGTAAATCTAGGTGTTTTGCTAAACTTGCAACTCAAATAAATCCCTTTATGATAAAATTATAATTCATTTATTTTCTTGTTACACTTGTAACTCAAACAAATCCCTTATGATAAAATCATAAACTATTTATTTTCTTGTTTAAAATGATTTTGCACTTCATCTTGAAAGTCTTTGAAACATTTTCAAATATTTCATACTTCTCTCGCATTAAGTGAACATTCACTCAAATTTTCGGAGAAATCATATGAAGTTGAAATCCATCGCCATTTACTATACATAATGGACTACATACATCGATATGTATAAATTCCAATAATTTAGTCGCTCGTTCTTCTTGGCCTTTGAACGAAGTTTTAATTATCACGTGGAAAGTCTCACAAGGCCACTTGATCAAATCAAAGACTCCAAAAATCCATGAATATGGAGATTCTTCATGTTCTCTTTCCAATATAATTTAAACAGCAATGTCACTTCGTAAGTGATCTTTCAATCATTTGTCTTGCGACATTTTAGCAACAGGTTTTATGGATGTGATTTCTCCAACTAGATTTGTAAATCATCCATCTTATATGGATTACGGTAATTATTTGAACAACCTTTGTTCTCATAATACCTGATTTAAATAACAATTATTAAAACAAATCTTGAAGTCAAGCTTTGATGTCAACTAGAAATACAAACAACGGTTTGTTTGTTTTCGATGAACATCATCACATATTCTCTTGCTAGTTACTTAGGCCATTGTGGTTCATGAATTGCGTCGTTCAGTATGAAATTTCATACCAACCAATTCGGTATCCAATACCCAAGAACCACATTGTTTAACAAGCAAAGAATACAACCATAACATGTATATCATCCATATACCTAAATTGGATATTTCCAATCTTTTCTTTTCTGCCAAATATATTTTATAGATTCTCTTCAAGATTTCCTTTTCCTTTTAAAAGAATCTATCAACATCAAAAGTGGCGCCATATACATGACACATAGTCCAAAGCGTGTATATTCAAATAATAATACCTTTGGACTTGCACTTTGAAGTAGATCACCATCATCAAAATGATCGGTATTCTTTCAAAATCCATTCTTTAGTAATCTTTTAGTGTAGTAAACACTTTACATACATCTTCTATTCATCCTTATCATGACGACTTTCATGATCAAGCCAATTTAGCTTATAAAGGAGAATCGTGAGTATAACATTACTTTCCAAAACCCTTTTGGATGATTAGGATGTCTAGCATCTCCAACCTTCGTAAATTCTCATCCAATATGAGAACATATATTATACTCTATCATATTGCAACCAAAACATTGTTTCAGATATCGTTATATCTGCCACAGATGGTTTCGAAACAATTCTTTCAGCTCCTAGATAAACTTGATATTAAAACAATCAAGAATCGTGGAGGCAAACATGATACTTAAGATACTAACATCGAATTGTTACTCTCGATTTAATACCAATTATTAAATTTCACGGAGTAAATAGAGTTTGCTGAAAGTTTGAAATAGGACTTTAAACTTTGATTGACACTCAACACAATACGATACCAGTTCGTAAAGTAAATATCCAGAATTCTATAGTTCTATTATCTCAATTACAACTATGCATAAGGTGGTGAACGAATGCCAATGACTACAACAAATTATGCAAATTCACTTTGATTTAATTTATGATAAATTGAGTTCTACTAATCCAAATTAGAAATGAACTCCCACTCAAAAACGACATCCCTCGTCTTTTTGGTGATTACATGAACCAAATCTACTACACCAAGTCCGATCATCACGTGAGTCGGCGTAGCTTCAAAGCGAGCATCCATATGGTCATCATATCAAAACATATGACTCATGCTTAACCTTTCGGTCCGTGTTCGAGGCCATGTCTGTACATTCTAGGCTCGCCAAGTAAGAACCTTAGTATTCGGCGGTGTAATCGTTTTACACCGAGATATGCTCGTGGATTCAAGTACACCCGATCATCACGTGATGTCTTGAAGCGGCGAAACATTGTCTGCATACTTAAGGAAGAACACATTTTTATCTTGATATCTAAATGAGGGATCATCTTATTATGCTAATAAAACGCCAAACAAGCAATATAAGATGCTATCAAACATCACATGTTTATTAGTGGAATGATATGGTTCTTGCATATGATCTCTATCATGTGCATCGTGGTATGATCACTATCATACCTTTATGTGTAAGTCCAAGGTCTATGGAGATTACACGTTATGTGTGTTGTAAGAGTATCATCTTATACTTCTACTTACAACATCACCATATCATAACACTAGCCCAACAACAATCTAAACTAGACGCCTCTAATTTATCCATTGCAAATTTTACGTGGCTTAGGGCTTTCGAAGATAGAACCGTTCTTACCTACGAACATGAACCACAACGAGGATAACCAAATTGTTGACAACTCGTTGCAAATGAGATATTGACTATAGTAGGAGAGGCAGACACCCGCTAGCCACTTATGCAAAACTAGTTGCATGTCAAGCGTGGAACAGGTCTCATGTGCGAGGACATGTAAAGTTTGTCCGGGCCGCTTCATCCCACTATGCCACCAATATCCAAAGTACAACTAAGAAGCAATAAAATGATCATCATCGCCCACATACTCATATGTGTACTACCCGTTCAAAGTATCTACGCATAGATCCGGCTCTGATACCACTGTAGGGTTCGCAGCATAGAAAACAAAAATTTTCCTACGATGGGAACAACTATGTACCAAGATCTATCTACTAGATACAAACAACGGATGTATATCCATAGAGAACATACCCTTGAAGACCGACAAAGCTTAACGAGTCCAAACTCGTGGTTGATGTAGACGATCTCTTGCCGATCTCAAGATCGAGAGGAAGTCCTAGCGCCAGAAACAAAAGCAAGCATCCGTGCTCGCACACACGCTCGAGGCACTGAGCAACCTCCGCCTCCTCGCTCCAGCGATGCAGCGGAAGCACAACTCTTTCTTGCCGAATAGCCACCGGAACATGTATCTCGCTAGTCCGAGACCATGGGGATAAATTCTAGAGGGGAGAGAGATCCTTCACGAGGAGGTGTGTGAGAGAGGAGAGGGGGCCTTTATAGGGGAGAGGGCACCCAAGGGGCATGGCGCCCAGCCATGGGGCTGCCCCCACCTCTTCCACATTCATGTGGGTGGAGCTCCCACTCAAAATTAAAAGCCTCCACTCCCATTAAAAAGCCTCCACTCAAAAATCACTCACATGCATTAAATTTCCACCAAATTTAATGCAAGCTCTCATTTAAATAAAACTCTTTATTTATTTATTCAGAATTTTGTTAATTACTTTAATTAACAAACATTCACATAAAACCCTTGCTAGTATTCCATTCCACATGCAGAACCAGCCAGCAATTTCAACCAAAAGCTTTGGTGTCTAGTGAAATAAATTCCTGCGCTTTCCTTTTCTTTTCGGCATGAAACTTTTGCTCCAAATGGATGTCGGTGTCTCTTAAGTGTGTCACCCTACGGTTCGCGAATAATGCGGACATGATCGAGACCCCTCTCGGATCAATAATCAGAAGCGGGATCTGGAGACCCATACTGACTCCCACACATTCAACGATGACTTTCTTGTGATCGTCGGAACCTTTTACGCTAGTATCTTAATCCCTTTGTTTCGCGATATATTACATGTACGAGATTCGATCATCGGTATCTCCATACCTAGTTTGATCTCGTTACCGACATGCACTCTTTTCTCGTTCCCGTGATATAACATTCTAGTGATCAAATCACTTGCTTGCAAGCTAATCAATGTGATATCACCAAGAGGGCCCAGAGTATATCTATCCATCATCGGGATGAACAAATTCCACTCTCGATCCATGAGCCTCAACATAACACTTTATTAGTTCTGAATCCATATTTATAATCACCCTGTTACGGTGTGACGTTTGATGTTATCAAGAAACTCTTCCGGTGTTAGTGATTGACATGATCTCATGGTCTAAGGATTAGGATCACTTCGTAAGTTGTTATAGCAATATAAACTCAATGACTTTGATCGTAATGCTATACTTCGGATGAATGTTCATCACACCATTACATTAATGTTGTGACCTCGTTATTAACAACATCCAATGTCCATGATCAGGAAACCTATGATCATCTTGTTAATCAACGAGCTAGTTTATAAGAGAGGCATAACTAGGAACTACCTTTTGTTTATTAAACACACATGTATTAACGTTTCCGTATTAATACAATTATAGCATGCAAAATAAACATTTATCATAAATAAGGAATACGATAATAACCACTTTATTATTGCCTCTCGGGCATATTCCCTTCAGTCTCCCACTTGCACTAGAGACAATAATCTAGTTTGAAAACTCTGTGTATTGAACACCTATGGCTTTCTGGTGTTCCATATACGCAATTGCAAGTGGTTAACATAATCTACGGATCCGACGCCAGTCCGTGTGTATTTGCATGTCTTTGCGTCTCCACGCATCACTCATTCTCCAATGAGATGGCATTGTATAAATTTGGTCTTTTGTTGAGACCTCTAGTTCCTTGGGGTTAAAACACATCGATAATATTGTCATACAATATATCTTTAGTGTTAGCCTGCTATGAACCACACCTTAGTTTGATAACAAACTACTTGACACAAATTCCCTCCTTTGCTGCTACTATAGCAGTCATATACTTAGCCTTTTGTTGTAGTATTCGTCACAATGTCTTAATTTTGGAACTCTTCCAAATCCATCATGGAATCTCCTTTCCATTACATTGTGCCACCCATAGTTTAAATTGAGATAAACTTAATTTGTATCTTGTGACAAAACTAGTATCAATGTAACGCTTACAATGAACTATTTGTAATTGTTTGTCACCTCTACACAAATATATTCTTAGTTCTTCCAAAAGATCATAAGAATATCCTCACTATCGTCCAATGATCATTTTATGGTTCATTCTGGTATATGCTCATAACACTTAGAGCATAGGACATATCTGGATGTGTACATATCATGGTATGATTGATCAAAACATTCTCGTGGTTTCACTCATCAAGTGTCAAAACACTTGAATCTTGTTTCACTTATCAAGTGTCGATACACTTGAATCTTGATACAATTCCTTTCCATGCAACAAGAACTGTTTCTTGTCGTTTCTATATTGAACTCCTTCAATATCTCATATATGTACGTTTGGCATAACCATATTGGCGTCACAGTCTATCCACTATAGACATTCACGCTAAATATTTGGGTTTTGCCTAAGTCTTTCATCAAAATGAAATTCTTAACCTTTGTCAATAAAAGATACATCATTTCCAATCAACAAGATGTCCTCCACATAATGTATTAGAAATATGTCTTAGCGCTCCCACTTAATTTCTTGCAAATGCAAGCATCTTCATCGTCTCCTGATGAAAACTCCTTTTCATCATGGTGAAGATTCCAACTCCGCGATGCTTACTTCAACCATTGAAGTTTGCATGCCCTTTTTAGCATCCTTTGAATTAACAAAACCCTTTGGATCGTGTCATGTACACGTCCTAGGTAACCATTCTATTAGAAGAACTTTGTTTTGTTTATTCATCTACCATATAACAGATTATATGTAGTGGTTGCTACTTTAATCCGTCCAGAATAAATATCGCTATGAAAGATCAAATCTTGTCACAGTCAACTCTTTGAACATTGTCATAAAATACTTTACAACATGTCGAATATTTCATAGATGTGAGACATCCATGTCTGTTTCTTTATAGATCGAAATACGATAGGTTTTACACCTTTCCGGAGGGTCTTCCAAGTTCAAAACTTGATTTCGTGTATGGAACTATCACGGATTTTATGGCTTCAAGCCATTTGAGCTGTGGCCCATCATCGCTTCTTTGCATATAGTCGGTTCATCATTGTCAAACAATAATGATTTACTCTCAAATCTTAGTATTTGATTGTTTAACCGACCTACTTGGTTCAATAGGAACTTAGATCTCCGTGACCACAACCTTTGAGGCACATAAGCTATGAGCATTATGGCTGCATCCGGAACATTTTCCTGCTGCTAACTCAAAGACATTTAGCTAAGGTTCGTTAACCTTATCAAAGTTCTATTGTCCTCCCACTTAACTTTTGCGAAAAATTCCTTCTTCAAGAAACTTCACATTTCAAGCGACAAACCCTTTTGTCCTTGGTGTTATGGAGGAATAACCAATTGTTATTCGAAATAACCTACAAAGACATGCTCATCCAACTTCGGTTGAAAACATCTTACTTATGTTTAGCATACCAAAATTTAAGAAATGACAACTTGGGTTTTACCCCAACCCATAACTTTGATGGTGTCATTTCAACGGATCAAGATGGAGCTCTTTTCAGTGTAAAAGCGGAAGTCTCTAAAGCTTTAATCTTTTAAAACATAATGGCAGTTTTATAAATAACACCTTTGATCCAACCATGTCAAACAAGGTTTCATTACAAATCTCAAACACTCCATACTCCTATGGTGTTTCGAGAGATGTAAATCTAGGTGTTTTGCTAAACTTGCAACTCAAATAAATCCCTTTATGATAAAATTATAATTCATTTATTTTCTTGTTACACTTGTAACTCAAACAAATCCCTTATGATAAAATCATAAACTATTTATTTTCTTGTTTAAAATGATTTTGCACTTCATCTTGAAAGTCTTTGAAACATTTTCAAATATTTCATACTTCTCTCGCATTAAGTGAACATTCACTCAAATTTTCGGAGAAATCATATGAAGTTGAAATCCATCGCTTACGACTATACATAATGGACTACATACATCGATATGTATAAATTCCAATAATTTAGTCGTTCGTTCTTCTTTGGCCTTTGAACGAAGTTTTAATTATCACGTGGAAAGTCTCACAAGCGTCACTTGATCAAATCAAAGACTCCAAAAATCCATGAATATGGAGATTCTTCATGTTCTCTTTCCAATATAATTTAAACAGCAATGTCACTTTGTAAGTGATCTTTCAATCATTTGTCTTGCGACATTTTAGCATCAGGTTTTATGGATGTGATTTCTCCAACTAGATTTGTAAATCATCCATCTTATATGGATTACGGTAATTATTTGAACAACCTTTGTTCTCATAATACCTGATTTAAATAACAATTATTAAAACAAATCTTGAAGTCAAGCTTTGATGTCAACGAGAAATACAAACAACGGTTTGTTTGTTTTCGATGAACATCATCACATATTCTCTTGCTAGTTACTTAGGCCATTGTGGTTCATGAATTGCGTCATTCCGTATGAAATTTCATACCAACCAATTCGGTATCCAATACCCAAGAACCACATTGTTTAACAAGCAAAGAATACAACCATAACATGTATATCATCCATATACCTAAATTGGATATTTCCAATCTTTTCTTTTTTGCCAAATATATTTTATAGATTCTCTTCAGCATTTCCTTTTCCTTTTAAAAGAATCTATCAACATCAAAAGTGGCGCCATATACATGACACATAGTCCAAAGCGTGTATATTCAAATAATAATACCTTTGGACTTGCACTTTGAAGTAGATCACCATCATCAAAATGATCGGTATTCTTTCAAAATCCATTCTTTAGTAATCTTTTAGTGTAGTAAACACTTTACATACATCTTCTATTCATCCTTATCATGACGACTTTCATGATCAAGCCAATTTAGCTTATAAAGGAGAATCGTGAGTATAACATTACTTTCCAAAACCCTTTTGGATGATTAGGATGTCTAGCATCTCCAACCTTCGTAAATTCTCATCCAATATGAGAACATATATTATACTCTATCATATTGCAACCAAAACATTGTTTCAGATATCGTTATATCAGCCACACATGATGGTTTCTGAAACAATTCTTTCAGCTCCTAGATAAACTTGATATTAAAACAATCAAGAATCATGGAGGCAAACATGATACTTAAGATACTAACACTGGAATTGTTACTCTCGATTTAATACCAATTATTAAATTTCACGGAGTAAATAGAGTTTGCTGAAAGTTTGAAATAGGACTTTAAACTTTGATTGACACTCAACACAATACGATACCAGTTCGTAAAGTAAATATCCAGAATTCTATAGTTCTATTATCTCAATTACAACTATGCATAAGGTGGTGAACGAATGCCAATGACTACAACAAATTATGCAAATTCACTTTGATTTAATTTATGATAAATTGAGTTCTACTAATCCAAATTAGAAATGAACTCCCACTCAAAAACGACATCCCTCGTGTCTTTTTGGTGATTACATGAACCAAATCTACTACACCAAGTCCGATCATCACGTGAGTCGGCGTAGCTTCAAAGGCGAGCATCCATATGGTCATCATATCAAAACATATGACTCATGCTTAACCTTTCGGTCCGTGTTCGAGGCCATGTCTCAGACATTCTAGGCTCGCCAAGTAAGAACCTTAGTATTCGGCGTGTAATCGTCTTACACCCGAGATATGCTCGTGATTCAAGTACACCCGATCATCACGTGATGTCTTGAAGCATTTAAACATTGTCGGTGCATACTTAAGGAAGAACACATTTTTATCTTGATATCTAAATGAGGGATCATCTTATTATGCTAATAAAACGCCAAACAAGCAATATAAGATGCTATCAAACATCACATGTTTATTAGTGGAATGATATGGTTCTTGCATATGATCTCTATCATGTGCATCGTGGTATGATCACTATCATACCTTTATGTGTAAGTCCAAGGTCTATGGAGATTACACGTTATGTGTGTTGTAAGAGTATCATCTTATACTTCTACTTACAACATCACCATATCATAACACTAGCCCAACAACAATCTAAACTAGACGCCTCTAATTTATCCATTGCAAATTTTACGTGGCTTAGGGCTTTCGAAGATAGAACCGTTCTTACCTACGAACATGAACCACAACGAGGATAACCAAATTGTTGACAACTCGTTGCAAATTAGATATTGACTATAGTAGGAGAGACAGACACCCGCTAGCCACTTATGCAAAACTAGTTGCATGTCAAGCGTGGAACAGGTCTCATGTGCGAGGACATGTAAAGTTTGTCCGGGCCGCTTCATCCCACTATGCCACCAATATCCAAAGTACAACTAAGAAGCAATAAAATGATCATCATCGCCCACATACTCATATGTGTACTACCCGTGCAAAGTATCTACGCATAGATCCGGCTCTGATACCACTGTAGGGTTCGCAGCATAGAAAACAAAAATTTTCCTACGATGGGAACAACTATGTACCAAGATCTATCTACTAGATACAAACAACGGGCGGATGTATATCCGTAGAGAACATACCCTTGAAGACCGACAAAGCTTAACGAGTCCAAACTCGTGGTTGATGTAGACGATCTCTTGCCGATCTCAAGATCGAGAGGAAGTCCTAGCGCCGCAAAACAGAAGCGCATCCGTGCTCGCACACACGTTCGAGGCACTGAGCAACCTCCGCCTCCTCGCTCCAGCGATGCAGCGGAAGCACAACTCTTTCTTGCCGAATAGCCACCGGGAACATGTATCTCGCTAGTCCGAGACCATGGGGATAAATTCTAGAGGAGAGAGATCCTTCACGGAGGTGTGTGTGAGAGAGAGGAGAGGGGCCTTTTATAGGGGAGAGGGGCACCCAAGGGCATGGCGCCCAGCCATGGGGCTGCCCCACCTCTTCCACATTCATGTGGGTGGAGCTCCCACTCAAAATGAAAAGCCTCCACTCCCATTAAAAAGCCTCCACTCAAAAATCACTCACATGCATTAAATTTCCACCAAATTTAATGCAAGCTCTCATTTAAATAAAACTCTTTATTTATTTATTCAGAATTTTGTTAATCACTTTAATTAACAAACATTCACATAAAACCCTTGCTAGTATTCCATTCCACATGCGTAACTGGGCCAGAATTTCAACCGAAACAGCTTTTGGTTCAGTGAAATAAATTCTGCGCTTTCCTTTTCTTTTCGGCATGAAACTTTTGCTCCAAATGGATGTCGGTGTCTCTTAAGTGTGTCACCCTACGGTTCGCGAATAATGCGGACATGATCGAGACCCTCTCGGATCAATAATCGAGCGGATCCGGAGACCCATACCGACTCACACATTCAACGATGACTTTCTTGTGATCGCCGGAACCTTTACGCTAGTATCTTAATCCCTTTGTTTCATGATATATTACATGTCCGAGATTCGATCATCGGTATCTCCATACCTAGTTTGATCTCGTATCGACATGCACTCTTTTCTCGTTCGTGATATAACATTCTAGTGATCAAATCACTTGCTTGCAAGCTAATCAATGTGATATCACCAAGAGGGCCGAGTATATCTATCCGTCATCGGATGAACAAATTCCACTCTCGATCCATGAGCCTCAACACAACACTTTATTAGTTCGAATCCATCTTTATAATCACCTGTTACGGTGTGACGTTTGATGTTATCAAGAAACTCTTAGGTGTTAGTGATTGACATGATCTCATGGTCTAAGGATTAGGATCACTTCGTAAGTTGTTATAGCAATATAAACTCAATGACTTTGATCGTAATGCTATACTTGGATGAATGTTCATCACACCATTACATTAATGTTGTGACCTCGTTATTAACAAAGATCCAATGTCCATGATCAGGAAACCTATGATCATCTTGTTAATCAACGAGCTAGTTTATAAGAGAGGCATAACTAGGAACTAACTTTTGTTTATTAAACACACATGTATTAACGTTTCCGTATTAATACAATTATAGCATGCAAAATAAACATTTATCATAAATAAGGAATACGATAATAACCACTTTATTATTGCCTCTCGGGCATATTCCCTTCAGTCTCCCACTTGCACTAGAGACAATAATCTAGTTTGAAAACTTTGTGTATTGAACACCTATGGCTTTCTGGTGTTCGAAATACGCAATTGCAAGTGGTTAACATAATCTACGGATCTGACGCTTCAGGTCCGTGTGTATTTGCATGTCTTTGCGTCTCCACGCATCACTCATTCTCCAATGAGATGGCATTGTATAAATTTGGTCTTTTGGTGAGACCTCTAGTTCCTTGGGGTTAAAACACATCGATAATATTGTCATACAATATATCTTTAGTGTTAGCCTGCTATGAACCACACCTTAGTTTGATAACAAACTACTTGACACAAATTCTCCTTTGTCGCTACTATAGCAGGTCATATACTTAGCCTTTTGTTGTAGTATTCACACAATGTCTTAATTTTGGAACTCTTCCAAATCCATCATGGAATCTCCTTTCCATTACATTGTGCCACCCATAGTTTAAATTGAGATAAACTTAATTTGTATCTTGTGACAAAACTAGTATCAATGTAACGCTTTACAATGAACTATTTGTAATTGTTTGTCACCTCTACACAAATATATTCTTAGTTCTTCCAAAAGATCATAAGAATATCCTCACTATAGTCCAATGATCATTTTATGGTTCATTCTGGTATATGCTCATAACACTTAGAGCATAGGACATATCTGGATGTGTACATATCATGGTATGATTGATCAAAACATTCTCGTGGTTTCACTCATCAAGTGTCAAAACACTTGAATCTTGTTTCACTTATCAAGTGTCGATACACTTGAATCTTGATACAATTCCTTTCCATGCAACAAGAACTGTTTCTTGTCGTTTCTATATTGAACTCCTTCAATATCTCATATATGTACGTTTGGCATAACCATATTGGCGTCACAGTCTATCCACTATAGACATTCACGCTAAATATTCGGGTTTTGCCTAAGTCTTTCATCAAAATAAAATTCTTAACCTTTGTCAATAAAAGATACATCATTTCCAATCAACAAGATGTCCTCCACATAATGTATTAGAAATATGTCTTAGCGCTCCCACTTAATTTCTTGCAAATGCAAGCATCTTCATCGTCTCCTGATGAAAACTCCTTTTCATCACGGTGAAGATTCCAACTCCGCGATGCTTACTTCAACCATTGAAGTTTGCATGCCCTTTTTAGCATCCTTTGAATTACACGTCCTAGGTAACCATTCTATTAGAAGAACTTTGTTTTGTTTATTCATCTACCATATAACAGATTATATGTAGTGGTTGCTACTTTAATCCGTCCAGACTAAATATCGCTATGAAAGATCAAATCTTGTCACAGTCAACTCTTTGAACATTGTCATAAAATACTTTACAACATGTCGAATATTTCATAGATGTGAGACATCCATGTCTGTTTCTTTATAGATCCAAATACGACCGATAGGTTTTTACACCTTTCCGGAGGGTCTTCCAAGTTCAAAACTTGATTTCTCGTGTATGGAACTATCACGGATTTTATGGCTTCAAGCCATTTGACGAGCGTGGCCCATCATCGCTTCTTTGCATATAGTCGGTTCATCATTGTCAAACAATAATGATTTACTCTCAAATCTTAGTATTTGATTGTTTAACCGACCTACTTGGTTCAATAGGAACTTAGATCTCCGTGACCACAACCTTTGAGGCACATAAGCTATGAGCATTATGGCTGCATCCGGAACATTTTCCTGTCACAAGCAACTCAAGACATTTAGCTAAGGTTCGTTAACCTTATCAAAGTTCTATTGTCCTCCCACTTAACTTTTGCGAAAAATTCCTTCTTCAAGAAACTTCACATTTCAAGCGACAAACCCTTTTGTCCTTGGTGTTATGGAGGAATAACCAATTGTTATTCAAATAACCTACAAAGACATGCTCATCCGACTTGGGTTGAAAACATCTTACTTATGTTTAGCATACCAAAATTTAAGAAATGACAACTTGGGTTTTACCCCAACCCATAACTTTGATGGTGTCATTTCAGCGGATCAAGATGGAGCTCTTTTCAAGGTAAAAGCGGAAGTCTCTAAAGCTTTAATCTTTTAAAACATAATGGCAGTTTATAAATAACACCTTTGATCCAACCATGTCAAACAAGGTTTCATTACAAATCTCAAACACTCCATACTCCTATGGTGTTTGAGAGATGTAAATCTAGGTGTTTTGCTAAACTTGCAACTCAAATAAATCCCTTTATGATAAAATTATAATTCATTTATTTTCTTGTTACACTTGTAACTCAAACAAATCCCTTATGATAAAATCATAAACTATTTATTTTCTTGTTTAAAATGATTTTGCACTTCATCTTGAAAGTCTTTGAAACATTTTCAAATATTTCATACTTCTCTCGCATTAAGTGAACATTCACTCAAATTTTCGGAGAAATCATATGAAGTTGAAATCCATCGCTTACGACTATACATAATGGACTACATACATCGATATGTATAAATTCCAATAATTTAGTCGTTCGTTCTTCTTTGGCCTTTGAACGAAGTTTTAATTATCACGTGGAAAGTCTCACAAGCGTCACTTGATCAAATCAAAGACTCCAAAAATCCATGAATATGGAGATTCTTCATGTTCTCTTTCCAATATAATTTAAACAGCAATGTCACTTCGTAAGTGATCTTTCAATCATTTGTCTTGCGACATTTTAGCATCAGGTTTTATGGATGTGATTTCTCCAACTAGATTTGTAAATCATCCATCTTATATGGATTACGGTAATTATTTGAACAACCTTTGTTCTCATAATACCTGATTTAAATAACAATTATTAAAACAAATCTTGAAGTCAAGCTTTGATGTCAACGAGAAATACAAACAACGGTTTGTTTGTTTTCGATGAACATCATCACATATTCTCTTGCTAGTTACTTAGGCCATTGTGGTTCATGAATTGCGTCATTCCGTATGAAATTTCATACCAACCAATTCGGTATCCAATACCCAAGAACCACATTGTTTAACAAGCAAAGAATACAACCATAACATGTATATCATCCATATACCTAAATTGGATATTTCCAATCTTTTCTTTTCTGCCAAATATATTTTATAGATTCTCTTTCAGCATTTCCTTTTCCTTTTAAAAGAATCTATCAACATCAAAAGTGGCGCCATATACATGACACATAGTCCAAAGCGTGTATATTCAAATAATAATACCTTTGGACTTGCACTTTGAAGTAGATCACCATCATCAAAATGATCGGTATTCTTTCAAAATCCATTCTTTAGTAATCTTTTAGTGTAGTAAACACTTTACATACATCTTCTATTCATCCTTATCATGACGACTTTCATGATCAAGCCAATTTAGCTTATAAAGGAGAATCGTGAGTATAACATTACTTTCCGAAAATACAATTATAGCATGCAAAATAAACATTTATCATAATTAAGGAATACGATAATAACCACTTTATTATTGCCTCTCGGGCATATTCCCTTCACTTACAGACTAACAGTTACGTCAGGGGTCGTTGTGCAATGAACTTAGGGTGATAATTTAATAGCTTTGATCTAACATCTTTTGAGTTCAAAACTTTCTTGAATTAAATTGGGTGCTAAATTACTAAATTTAGGATCTACCGGTGTCCCTTAGTAGAAACTTCTGATAGTGAAAAAAAGTTTATGCCGTTGTTTATGCTCCTCCAACATTGTGTCCCTTAGTAGGATCTACCGGTGTCCCTCAGTAGAAACCTCATCACCCTCTCATTTTCTTCCTCCTCCAACATTGTGGACCATTCGATTGTTTATGTTGTTGACACGAAGTCAGGGTGGCATCATGCCCTAACAAAACACCCAATTCTAAAATTAATTTAGGTGCTAATAAACATCGCCGACATGGATGGCTATTGTTGTTTACCTTTCTGCGTCACCTCGTCAACGCCAGAACACTCCCCCTCCCCTGGGGATCCCTTCTTAATGTTCTTTCGCCTCCTTGCACCCTCTCTTATTCAATCTCTTGCGACACATCTCCTCTCCTCCAACTAAAACTGAGAGTTCCTTTGGATCCGAATAAATTTTATTACAAAAATCATAGAAATAATCCTGAAAATTAACAAAATTAAACGAGTCGATGTGAACCTGAAAACCACCCACTCTGTCACTGGACGACCGACCTAGGCTGCCGGTCGGTGCTCGTTGTTGAGTACTTATTTTTTTCTCTTATGCACATTTTTATTTTTTTATCGGGTAGACCATGATAATTTTAAGTAGCAGCGATTTGTGCTGTTGATATAGTCATAAAAAATTTCTTTCATTACATTTGAATTATGTGCAGATCCTGAAATCTAATCAGATGATTCTCAAGAATTAGTTAAAAAAAACTGCTACTTAGAAATAACTAAACAGATTTCCGAAAATGTATGACAGTCGTCACCATTAACCGGGTAACTACGTATGTACAAGGTTTTATTTGAAATGGAAAATACATTTACAGTACTACTCCAGAAGAAGACGACACGGTCTCGAATACAGAGGTCGACGACAGTGGAGCGTGGCCACAAGATACGTATGTACGGTACGATAGATCGATAGTACTACAGGTCAAGTCTACCTAGCTAGCGAGGTAGTCCACGCGACGGCCTAGGTTGCTAGCACGGCAGGTGGTTGCATTGAGTACACTCGCTGAACAATCATAGATACATGTTGAGATCCAATCCAATACCAGTACTAGCTAGGAGGAGTACTAGCTAGAGTGACATGCATGGTACTAGTACGATCATGCAGCACGATCGAGGGCAAGACCGGCATTCCACGCAGAAGCTAGCGCGCACCGCGATCCATAGAGGAGTTGCCGCAGGCAGGGTGGGCCCCACGGCCAGCGATCACGTGACGGCTAGCTTCCGTGCAGCATGCAACACTAATCATCACCGTCCACGACAAGCTAGCCCAAAACCCAAGAAACGCAACAGCACCGTCCCAGCTCGGCCGATCATCATAATGCTCTACCAACAAAGTCGCCCAAAATACAAGTTCTACTGATCGATCGATCGATCTCCTGCCCAACAATTTTGCCCTATCTACACTACATCACGGTCCCTCGAGATCGCTTCTCATCGATCGATCGACTGATGGGTTCCATATTTGCAAAAAGATGCCATCTTCGGTCTTGCTTGCTTGGGTCAGAGCACGATCACGGATCACCTGGAGGAGTCGCCGCCGCCGCGAGGGTGGTGGTGGCCGTGGCGGTCCGAGGAGACGAGCGCGTGGATGGCGCCGGAGAGGCCGTTGACGGCGGCGACGAGGCCGGCGAAGCCCTGGCGCCGCACCTCGTTGCGCTCCGCCTCGAGCCGCAGCCGCCGCTCCTCCAGCTCCAGCACCTCCCGGTGCCGCCGCTCCCGCTTGTCCTCGCACGCCACCAGCGTCCGCGCCAGCACCGTCGCGCTCCGCACCACGCTCGACCCCAGCCGCTCCACGCGCCGCCGACGCTTCGCCTCCGGCTCGTCCGCGTCCCCCGACGCGCCGCCGCCGTCCGTCCCGGACTCCGACGAACCCGTCATGTCCTCCTCGGCTGCGTACGTACACATCAGAGAAAAACATCATGATCACACCGGTTAATTAGCACTTCACATGACGTTGCACATGAGCAATATACTACGTTACAAAGGGATTCAAACAAAAGAAGCTGGCATAGTGGCATGGCAAAGCAAAGAAGAAACCAAAGTGCACACGAGGCAAGAAACCGAAGCAACCAAAGGTGCTTTCTCGCATGCTTGAGCCAAGGTTTCAGGCTTTTGCTAATGGATCTCAGCAAGGCTTTTAAAAGTGATATACTACTCGCGAGGTTTGCATTTCCATGCAGTTCTTTTGTTTCTTTACGAGATGCATGTAGCAGACTTGCATAGCAAAGCTGATACTAGTATCAGGCCTAGCTCGTATAGATCACAGAGGCACATAGCAATAATACAATACTACTCCTGTACAGCTACGTGCCACTTTTTTTTTTGCGTCTACTACTCCTGAAGTTGAAGATATTCCAGTCCATGCATGGACTGCATGCAGCTTTACGACCGCGTGTGTGCATCCACCCAGCCCAGCGGTAAAAAGGTTAAAAAAGCGAACGCACACCACAGCACAGCGCATGAGGTAAATAATTACGCCAACTCGACGCAGAAAGTTGGTATCCGCCCGCCCAATCATAACGCGGGGGGCCGCGTGTCAGTTAAGTTAATGCATGGATAGTTAAGAGTAACGGATGCGGGAGATTAAGTTTAGGAACGGGCGCGCGGCGCCACGAGCATTACCGGAAACGGACGTGGCCGGCGGCAGAGGCACCGGCGGTGGGAGCTGCAGCATTGGCGGCGGCTGCTGCGAAGGGTGCTGGTGAGGATGAGGATGAGGATGAGCATGTTGCTGTTGCTGCTGCGCGAGGAGAGGCTGAGGCTGAGGCTGAGTCTTGGGCGGTGAGGGCGGCGGTGGCGGTGGTGGAGGAGGAGGCGGTGGCAGGGCGAGCATGGGCGCAACGGTGGGAGTGGGCGCGATCGCGTTGCCTCCGCGGCGCTGGGCGCGGCGGGAGAGGACGTCGCAGAGCGCGTCGTAGACCTCGGGGGCGAGGTTGGTGGGGAGGTTGTGGTCCTTGCGGTCGTGCCGCTCCATGGTCCAGTAGGACGGGAGCTGCTGCTGCTGGTGCTGCGGCGGAGGTGGGGGAGTGGCGCCGGCGCCTGGCGCGTCGGGGAGGGCGGGTAGCACCACGGAGGCGCGTCGGGTCTCGTGGTCGCGGACCTTCTTGTAGTCTCGGAGCAGGTTGTCCCACTTGTCGTTGCACTGGTTCTGGCTGCGGAGGCAGCCGTTGATCCAGCAGTAGTTCTCGACCCACTTCCAGCGCTGCTCCGCGGAGCGCGGCGTGGGCGGCGAGGCCGGGCCGGCGGAGGGCGCCGCGGCGCCGGCCATGGCGACCCCCGCGCGGCGGTCGTCGTCGAGGCGCTTGGCGGTGATGAGGATGAGCGTCTCGTGGAGCGTCCAGTTGCCCTTGCGGTAGTCCCTGGGCGCGGAGGCCGGGGACGGGGGCGGCGCGGCGGGCGGGTAGGCGTGCGCGAGGGCGACCGGCGGAGGCGTGGAGAGGTGCAGGTGGTGCGGGTGCGGGTGCGGATGGTGCGCGCGGATGAAGCCCAGCGGGGACGCCGCCGCCGAGGAGGACGGCGACGGGTCCGACGACGCCGACATGGCTGGCTGGCTGGCTGGCTGGCTACAGAGCTAAACAGGAGGACCAAAGGTCCAAAGCTAAGCTAAGCCGGGGCGTGACTGGATGGGTTGGGGCATCGGGACGGGGCGAGGTTTGCGTTGTTGCGGCGAGGCGGTATTTACATGGGGCACGGCGTTTGCTGCGTGCGGTACGGCACGGGGTCACGTCCCGTCTCGATCGATCGTTTCCCACACACTTCTCCACCGTTCCCCCATCGTTTTTCCCATGGTGGATTGGTGGTGGTACCGTACGCACAATAACAGGGGGCGTTTTGCGTGGGGCGAGCTAGTAGAGAGTACTGGTACTGGACTGCTTACTGGGAGGAGATGAGGAGACTGAGTAGGGGGTGGCAGGGCGTGGCATGTGAGTGAGGCAGTGGGGGCTGAGCGCCGCGCATCGCCCCGGCCGTCCCGTCTCTCATGTGGAGAGATCAGTGCCCTGCCACTGGCAGAACCGCAGCCACCCTTGACTCCCGCCTCGTGTTCTTGACTCGATCGTTTCTCCCATTCATTTTCCTTTGCTTCTTCGTTTCTGTAACTCTGTTTTTTCTTATCAAAAGGGTTTTCCTCAGATTCATTAACCCTTTTCAAACCCCATAATACCGACAACATGAGCCATTTTTATTGTACCAGATCAACTTTTCTTATCAAAAGGTTTCCCAAAAATATTAACATCTTCGATACAAAATGCACGTAATGTAAAAATATATTTCATTCAGGTTCTAACAATACTATTTTGATACTCCCTCCAACCCATATTAGTTGACTCAAATTTATCTAGATTTAGATAAATCTAGACACTATTTAATATATAGGTTCATCCAAATTTTGATAAATCCAAGTCAAGTAATACAGGTCTGAGAAAGTATTATAAATATTGACACTTTTTCCTATATAGTTAGTCAAATTTTAAAAAATTGGACTTTGCTAAAAACTGTATGCATCCTAATTTGGGATAGAGGGACTATTAAACTTACTCACACCTGCGACCCCCACGTTGTCTCCTCTCAAGAGAGAAGGCCGAGTGCTCCTCCAGCGACCAGCCCTTCCCGTAGCCCCCTCCAGCTGTCGCTGGCGTCTGCCACCGGGCCTTCCCTGTGTGGCGTCGGCGGTGGCCCGATTTCTCCCACGTGAAGCATATCCATCTCGGGTGGCGGCGGCTGGCAGTGGTGCTTCTCAGCTGATGACGGTTTCGGCTGGTGGCGGCAGCGCGCCGACCCTAGGTGCCCACTCTGTGTTGGTGTCGCTCACTTGGCGACACATAAACTGTTGCTCACGTTGATGCTACATGTGACGGAACGATCCAGATCTAGGCCCTTTGGGCCCCAATCTGGGTCTGGGTGGGCCAACCGGTGCGCAAGGCGACAGCTTATCTAGATACAGGGATGGAGGCGCGACAACTGGGTGGTAGGGATGGAGCCATCCTGCTGCAACGCGGTGGAGGAGCTTAACATGTCTGATTTTTGCCCGGCCAGGCCGATGGCGAGGAGCAAGAGGGTAGCGGCGACAACCTACGTGTTGCGGCGTGTCAATGGGGACTTTACGGACCCAACATGGGTCCAACCGTGCTGCTCGGCCTGGTGTGTCATGGCGTTGCGTCCGGTCGACACCCATCGTTGGCGGTGGAGAACGCCCTCCACGTGGTTGTGCTGCTGCCTCTCTCCGGTTCTAGTGTTGGCATGGTGTGCTCCCGCCGTCTTGTCCAATCAGCCACTGCGACAGCGGTGGAGGTAGTTCCCACAAGTCGGTTGCAGCGCTAGCGACTTTGGAACCTGCTAGCTCCATTTTTCGTTTCTAGGCCTCGCATCGGTTCACAGTGAAACGATGATGGTGGCGTCAAGACCATGGTGGCGCATGTAGGTGTGTGGCGTTGATTAGTGGAAGACTGCGGATCGTTTGGGGTAGTGATTTTTTGGGGGTCGGCAGAAATCCTTGTCGGTCTTAAGACATCGACAGGGCGACGCCTAGGGGTGCCAACATTCCTTTAAGGGCGTCAGACATACCCCTTCCCCACTGATGTTGGCTTAGTTGATGTAGAGCATGTTGGAAACCCCAAGAGCAAGGTATGATGAGCACAACAGCAAGTTTTCCCTCAGTTATAGAACCAAGGTTATCGAACCAGTAGGAGAAAGAAACCACTTCTGAAGGTCTTGCTAGCAACGTGGAACCTGCACAAAACACAACCAACCCAACTTATCAATGAGGTTGTCAAGCTCACTGCTTTTGCTAAAAACAAAGGATTAAACGTATAGTGTGGAAGAAAGTAATTGCTTGTGGTAATTGCAGAAAGTAAACAGTAGATGAAATATCGATAGGAAGAAATGGACCAGGGTCCACAGTTCACTAGAGGTGTTTCTCCATAAGATAAATAATATGCTGGGTGAACAAATTATAGTTGGGCAATTGACAAATAAGAATGCATAACAATGCATGTATATGACATGATGATCACTATGAGATTCACTTGGGCATTACAACATGATACATAGACCGCAATCTAACTGCATTTATGACTAATAATCCACCTCCGGGATATGATCCGAATAACCTTTGGGTATTAAGTTGCAAGCAACAGATAATTGCATTAAGCAAAGTGTGTAATGTAAACAATATAATTGCTCTTGGACAAAGGATTGTTATTTTCTCCCTATTAGCAACAACACATTTACAATCTTAGAAGTTTTTATCACTCTCCCAGTTTACTAGAGGCATGAACCTACTATCGAGCATAAATACTCCCTTTTGGAGTCACAAGCAAATACTTGGCCAAAGTAACTACTAGCAACGGAGAGCATGCAAGATCACAAATAGCATATACATTATAGAACAATAATCAATCTGACATAATACTGAATATCCATCGAATCCCCACAAACACAACATGTAGGATTACAATAAGATGATCTTGATCATGATAGGCAGCTCACAAGATATAAACATGGTAGCACAAATAGGAGAAACAACCATCTAGCTACTATTATGGACCCATAGTTCAAGGATGAACTACTCACACATCACTCTGGAGGCTGGCATAGTGATGAAGAAGGCCTTCGGGATGATCTCCCCTCTCCGGCAGAGTGTTGGGAAGAGCTTCAGATCCCACCTGATCTAGGGATGACGATGGCGGTGGCTACGGACTTTTTCGTGGATTTATGATCCTCCTTCTAGGGTTTTTGTCTCGGGGGGTTTATATAGGGAAAGGGGCAAGGTCGGTGGAGCACCAGGGGGCCCACACCATGGCCAGGCGTGACCTAGGGTGGGCCCGAGCGGCCCCCTTGTGTGGATGCCTCGCGACGCCTCTTCGTCTCTCCTTCGGACTTCGTGTCGTGTCGAGAAAAATAGGAACTTCGGCTGTTGTTTTGTCCAATTCCGAGAATATTTCCTTACTAGTTTTTCTGAAACCAAAAACAGCAGAAAACAGGAAACTGGCTCTGTGGCACCTGTTAATATGTTAGTTCCAGAAAATTCATAAAAATGCTACAAAGTGTAGACAAAACATAATATAGTTGGTGCAAAACAAGCATGGAGCATCCAAAATTATAGATACATTTGCAACGTATCAGCATCCCCAAGCTTAACTCCTGCTCGTCCTCGAGTAGGTAAGTGATAAAAAGAATAATTTTTAAGGTGACATTCACCATCACAATCTTGATCAAGGTATTGCAAAGCATTGATAGCTGGGATCAAAGTACTCTAAAAATAATCATGAAAGATATATTTCTAACAATAAGACATAGCAACTATGTTGCAACATGAAAGGCTATACAAATAAAAGATCATGAATAATGCTTTACAAGACATTTGTTTGTTTCACATATAGAAAACATGGCAAGAGTGGTATTCAGCTTGTCCTTCATGGAATAGCAAAACATAAATGCATAGGACACCTTCAAAGTTCATAAGGGTGACTAGATACAAATAATTTAAGAACGAGTAATACGATAATTATGAAACAGTCAACAAGTTTTGGGACAATGCACATTGAACTCAGAATGACAACTATGCTCTCTTAACTGGTGCATAAAGATAGAATATGAAGACTCAACAAAAAGTAAAAAGAAAGGCCCTTCACAGAGGGAAGTAGGGATTAAATGGTTTTATAAAGCTTCCAAAAATTATGGTACTTATTAGCTTTGAGCTCTCATTGCCCCTATCATAAGCATCTTGAAGTGATTAAGGTTAAAGTTAGGGAAAATATGAGTTATATGCTTGACAAATCACAAGTTGAAAATCTCATTCCCCTTGAGTACGAGTACCAAGACCTCATGCTACTCAACTTTGGTCCCAAGCAAGTTCTTCTCCTTGTAAGTATATGTGTATCATAGAGAACCGCCAACGGGGTACCCCTTGCCCCATGACACAGGAGTTATCCTATATCAAAATGATAAGGCAACAGACAGTGAGCATCTCAACGATCTTTTTATTTGCTATTTGCATAGTTTTTTATCGAGGATGCTTCATAGAATGGCACTATGGTTTTGCTGCAAGTTTCCACCATGATCAGGCATGGCTTAAGCTAGCCGCCCAGGCGTTTCTCTAACACATATACAAACTCCATGGACTTACAAGCTCCCATATTATTTCACACCGTCGGCATCAATAAACAAAAGAACATGATATCAACTAAATATAATAAGTGCAATGTTGAAAGTGTGTCCCATGACAGCATGGTTTTGCTAATTCCCAACTTACAATTTGCAATCATACAAGCATCATAAGATAGTCAGAATGGTTTAGGTTTATTAGGTGCAAGAAATAAAATGTGCCTTCAAGTTCATGAGAGCTTTAATCACTAATTTTCACATAACAAAAATTTAATTTGGAAGATATATAAAAACATGAATATACTTGGAATGGTTTAACACACCATGCATAGGAGTTTATAGTGGACTCTTTGGAATAACTTGGTTTTTTGGGAGTTGGATGCACGAGTAGAGCTCATACTCAGTACAGGTGGAGGCTAGCAAAAGACTGGGAGCGACCAACTAAGAGAGAAATAATGGCCATAATCATGCAGAGCGACAAAACATTATTAATCGAAGCATAAAGTGATATTACAAGTCAAAAACTAAATGATCATAGAGGCTAAGGTGACTGGTTTATAGTCATAACATGGTGTAAGCATGTTGATACGTCGGAAACGTATCTATAGTTTTTGATGCTCCATGCTTCTTTATTATCTACTTTGTTTTGCTTTGTCCACACTTTGAGGTGTTTTTATATGTTTTCTGGTACTAACCTATTAACAAGTTGCCACAGTGTCAGTTGCCTGTTTTCTTCTATTTTTGTTTCTAGAAAGGCAGAAAATCAATATTCTCGGAATTGGACGGGACAAAAGTCAAAGTCAATATTTTACCGTGAGCAACACGAAGCCAGAATACGAGACGGAGGAGGCTCACCAGGGGGCCACACCCCTGGCCGCGTGGGTGGGCCCACCCCGCGCCTAGGGGGTGCAGCCGCCCTGGCGGCCCCCTGCCTCGCCGCTTTGCCTATAAAGTCCCCCGATGCCAAAACCCTAAACACCCGATCAATATTCCAATTAAATGCCTCAGAGGCCGCCACCATCGTCCATAGATTGGGGATTCAAGCTCTTTCCCAAAGACTGCCGGAGGGGATATCATCCCGAAGGCCTTCTTCTTCATCATGCCAGCCTCCGGTATGAAGCGTGAGTAGTTCCACCTTGTACTACGGGTCCATGTAGTAGCTAGATGGTTGTATATCCTCCTTGTTCTTTCATGTATAGATCTTGAGAGCTTCGTTCATGATCAAGCTCTAATCTATTTGTAATCATGCATGTTGTGTTTGCAGGGATCCGATGGATATTGAGAATACTATGTCAGATTAATTAATGGTTTTGTCTTATTGATTCTATCATGTTTGTGTTGTTTGTGATCTTGCATGCTCTCCGTTGTTAGTAGCTATCTTGGCCAAGTAGTTGCTAGTGACTCCAATAGGGGGTATTTATGCTCGATAGTGGGTTCATGCCTCTAGTTTCCAAGGGAAGTGACAGAAATCTCTTCGGTTGTAGATGTGTTGTTGCCACTAGGGAGAAAACAACGGTCTCTTGTTCGTGGAACAAGTGGATTGTTTACCTTACACACTTTGATTAAAGCAGTTGTCTGTTGCTTGCAACTTAATACTGGAGGTGGTTCAGATGATAACCTGAAGGTGGACTTCTAGTCATAGATGAAGTTGGATGGCGGTTTATGTATATTGTTGTATTGCCCAATCGAATCTCATAGGATCTTTGTGCTAGTATTGCATTGTTATGCCTTGCTCAGTCCTGTCAATTGCCCCGCTGTAATTTGTTTACCCAGCATGCCATGTTTGTTTATCTAAGGAGAACACCTCTAGTGAACTATGGACCCGGTCCAATCTTACCATTGATACATCTTCCACTATTACTGTTTACAAACCATCATCACCTTCCACACCATAAAGTTAATCCTTTGTTACAGAAACCGGTGAGATTGACAACCTCACTGTTCGTTGGGGCAAAGTCTTGAGTTTGTGTTGTGCAGGTTTCCATGTTGCTTGCAACACCTTTGAGACGTTTCCTTCCTCCGACTGGTTTGATAACCTTGGTTTCTTACTGAGGGAAAACTTGCTGTTGTGATGCTTCACACCTTGCTCTTGGGGTTTCCCGATGAAGTGCTTCCTAGCACCATCACATGTGCCAAGTCAACCCAAATAAAGCATCAAAGGAGAATAACACAATATTATGCTTTTGTATGCTAAAACAACGCATGATTCTTCCATGGCACATTAGTGTATGGAAAATAATAAACCTTTGGGTTCAGTTTCAATTCAAGTAAACCATCCATTAAAACATAATATACTATAGAAATTACTTTTAAAAGCTCAAGTGATCAAAAGAACTCAAAAGAAATCGATTTAAGAGGCAAATGCAAATAGTGGTAGAAATCTGTCAAAACAGACATGCAGGTAAAGACCGATTTTTTCGAAAAGAAAATTGTTCCTCAAATTGAAAATTGCAAAACTAATGGAAGTTGGGTAAATACCAGGGGCATGCGCACAAAAAATTGCAGATCAATATGATGTTCTGGGGATTTTCACGATTTTTACAGCAAAGCATAGAAATCTGTTTCGGGGTAGCAACTTCCCCAAATCTTACTTCCCTCTCATTAGAGTCTATTCTTGGAACAAAAACCAAAAAAATGATAAGGAGAGGTTATTACAGAGGCAATAACTTCCAAGACTCAACAAAAGAAAAACTTACTGAAATAAAAATTGGGTTATCTTCCAAGAGTGCTTTTCTTTAACGCCTTTCAGCTTGGCACAGAAAGTAAGAATCAAGTATTTTCGAATGAAGAAGCATTAAGATCAATACCAGAAATATCTTCAATAAGGAAAGGTATCTTATCCAAATAAGTTCTAGAGGATCCTCTCTCAATACTCTTGGGTTCACTACTTTCATCAAATGGGTTTTCAGGAATAATACAATCAAAATTCTTTTCCAAGGCTTCATGCACTCCTGCAAGTTTAAAAGGTATTGGTATTTTAATTTCCTCCCCATTTTTGGGTTTGGTTTTTTCCAACTTTTCTAGTGTACCAATGACATCTACACATGAGCCTAGCATATTAAAACGATCAAAGACCTTTCTAGCTTCTATAGCAACATCATTAAATTGTTTAAGCAAAGTTTCTAGGATAAAATCTCTCTTTTCAGTGTCCACAATATCATGGAGTTTAAGAAACATTAGTTGCATCACGGGGCTAAGGCTAACAAACCTGGCCTCCAACATGTGAACTAAATAAGCAGCAGCGGTTTCATAATTTGGAGCATGTTCTGCTAAGGACCTATCCTTAATATCTTTATGCTTACTAACATGATTAAAGAATTCTTCAATATTATCTTTCCCAATTATAGAACCACTACCTATTGATAGGTCTTTTAGGGTGTACTTGATGGCGCCCAGTACTTGTCACGAGACGCTTCGTTGGGAACCCCAAGAGCAAGGTTTGAAGCAGCACATCAACAAGTTTTCCCTCGGTAAGAAACCGAGGTTATCGAACCAGTAGGAGGAAGGAAATTTCACACGGGTGTTGCAAGCAACATGGAGACCTGCACAACACAAACTCAAGACTTTGCCCCAATGAATCAGTGAGGTTGTCAAGCTCACCGGTTTGCTGTAACAAAGGATTAAACGTATGGTGTGGAAGGTAATGGTTTGCAGCAAGTAAACAAGTAACAATGGAAGATGTGTCAATGGTAAAGATTGGACCGGGGTCCATAGTTCACTAGAGGTGCTCTCCTTAGATAAACAACATGGCATGAAGGGTAAACAAATTACAACAGGGCAATTGACAGGAACTGAGCAAGGCATAACAATGCAATACTAGTCAAAAAGATCCAACAATACAACAATATACATATATCGCCATCCAACTGCATCTATGACTAGAAGTCCACCTTCAGGTTATCATCCGAACCCCCTCCAATATTAAGTTGCAAGCAACAGACAACTACTTTAAGCAAAGTGTGTAAGGTAAACAGTCCACATGTTCCATGAACAAGAGACCGTTGTTTTCTCCCTAGTAGCAACAACACATCTACAACCGAAGAGATTGCTGTCACTTCCCTTGGAAACTAGAGGCATGAACCCACTATCGAGCATAAATACCCCCTCTTGGAGTCACTAGCAACTACTTGGCCAAGATATCTACTAACAACGGAGAGCATGCAAGATCACAAACAACACAGACATGATAGAATCATAAAGACAAAACCATTAATCAATCTGACATAATAATCTTAATATCCATCGGATACCCGCAAACACAACATGCATGATTACAACTAGATTAGATCTTGATCATGAACGGAGCTCACAAGATCTATACATGAAAGCACAAGGAGGAGATACAACCATCTAGCTACTACATGGACCCATAGTCCAAGGTGGAACTACTCAAGCATCATACCGGAGAGAAGGCCTCCGGGATGATCTTGTAACATCCCAAAAATATGAAACAATGATCATCAAACTCTAATCACTAAAATTAGGGTTAACAAAATTTTTGATTAATTAAAATCATATGAATGCATGTGTTTATGTGATGATTTTATAAATGCATGAATGATCTTGTGTGATTAACCTAAATAGCAAGAAATGGTTTAAAGATGAAAATAACATCATATAAAACATTTCCAAGCAGAAACAAATAAAGAGAACATAAAAAACAAATCAATTAAGGCAAATGGTCATTTTTGCCAATCTTGCTCACTAGGTCACTTTGAGTGTTTCTAGTCCAAGATTTCAAACAGAAACTTTTCCAATTATTTTCACCCCTTGCTAGACCAAGTAAAAGTGAAGCAAATACCATATTTCAAACTTGCAGAAACATTTGGCAACCTCATTCAAATCACAAGTAAAAAATGAATATTTATCATATGTGAAGATCACACATTTTCAAAACCCAACCAAATCAGTGCCCCTTGACTAATCCAACTAACCAGATACTCCCTAGTATGTGCCTAGCAAACCCACCAAGTTTGAATCCAAAATTCAAATTTGAATCTCTTTCGGCCATTTCATCAAACACCTTGTTTGCAGCAAACAAACAAACAAACACTATAGTAAGCAGTGAATTTGTCCAACCTTGTTCCCTCTCTAGCTCTCACTACACTCTCAGTAGATGATCTAGCCCAATTAACAAGCCTTAGCACCACTGTGAGCTTGTCATAGCCATTAATGGTGACCATGCCGAGCCCATTTGCCAACCCCAATGTCGCCAGCGAGCTAGAGGAAGAACTAGCCCCACCAACCTTGTCTGGAACACGTAGCACCGTCCATCGCCACTCCCTGTCCTAGCCTCGAGCGCAGCCAGCCACTGCACCACCCGCCAAGCACGCGCTCAGTCTCTCTACGTGCGAGCCGAGAGCGCGCCAGTGCGCCACACTCGACTATCGCCCACAGACCACGCGCCACCCTCATCGCTTGCGTGCGTGATCTCCAGCACTCAAGCACCCCCACCAGATAACCTCGTTCACCGCCACGTGACCAGAAGCACCCGTGCGCCATTAAATTCGTCGTCGGACCTGCCCAGAGCATCAACGCGTTCCGACCGATCAGCACAGCCCCACGCCTCGCCACCACGCCGTTGAGCATCGCCAGGGAGCACAGCACCGCCCCTACCATCGCCCATGCAGTTAGCCCTCTGTGCCGTCGACCACGACGAGCTCAGCCCGCGACCGTCGGTCCCCTTCAGCCACTATAAAAGGAGACCTCCCCCGCTTGTTTTATTCACATCAGTTCACTCCCCACCTCTCACTGATCACACCCACTCACTCCTGGAGCAAGGAGAGCACCAGGTGGCAGGAATTTCACCGGAGTTCGCCGTTGTAGAGGAGGAGAGGCGCCGTCGATTGGAGCCGCCCCAGGAGAAGCTGTCGGTACCAGGAGAATCGCCGTCGTCGACTTTGTCGTTCGCCCCCGTCGCCGACCATCGCCTGAGCCCCGGTGAGCCTCCCACGACCCCCACCAGCCACGCTAGGGTTCTGTCTCGCTGGCGTTGCCCGACGTGGACGATGAACCAGAGCCATTCGATTAGAATTAGATCGTGCGACCTAGATCACCCTGTATCGCTTCGCCCCTCACTATTTCACTGACGCGTGGGGACAGCCACTTAACCAGCCCGCGCGTGCGCCGTGCGTAGTGGGCCGTCCTGGTTAAACGTCCCGCGCGACCCAACAATTCAAATTTACTTTTATTCATTTAATTTCAAACATAGTTCTGTACCTAGATTCAAAAATCAACCCAGCTCGATTCACTAAACCAAAATGCATGAAACCAATTTTGTTAGAAAGGTACTGGAATGCTTAATCCAAGCCCGTTGTATTCAAACCATTTAGAATTGTAGATCACCCATGGTAAAAATAACAAGGCAGAAGCTTTTCTACATTCAAACATTTTTCAAAATTCAACCATAAAAGCTTTTGATTTGATTCCAACTCTCAAAAATCACATTTGACCATACCTTTCATAATATATAAAAATATATAGGTTTACTTACAGAAATAATGATCAAGTAATAAAAGAATGCCACATAGGCATTTCTAGTCACTTTAATTAAATAAAATAAAAAGGTTAAACCTTATTAAATTGTGACACCACTTTAAATCACATTCCCATGTACTGAAATATGTGGTGATGACATGTGCCAACATGATCCCATGTTTGAGTTGGAGAATATTGAATCTTAAGTAGTTTTTCAATGAGTAGAAATTACTTTTCTCAAAATAAAATAAATGGGACAAGTGTTTTAATCCTTGTAATGTTAGTGATGATGATAGATCACCTAGTGTGAAGCTTTGTGTGATGATTAGCAATAGTTAAGTATTGTTTGGTGATTGTGTACCTCGTATTTATTTATAGACGCTAGTACCGACCAAGGATACAAGGAGGAAGGATGATACTACGAGGAAGAAGACGAGGAGAACTTCAACCACTGCTCTGCATAAGGCAAGCCTAATACTACTAGTTGATTTAGCAAGCTATTAACTGAGCAAGCTAACACTTGCAACTTAGCAAGCTTACACCACTTGATACCCAATCCTAGTTTTAATTGCAAGCTAAATACTTTATCTTCTTTATCAATTCTTTCTCTTAGGGTTTACTTAGTGACTTGTAGATTCTAGAAAGATAACTGAAGGTAGAATAAAGAGCATAAAATTTGGCCTAAGTTAGATAATCTTGATGTCATCCTAAGGCATGAGATTGAACTTAGCTAATCCCCACTTGTTTACCACCCCTCATTAGTATTTACCCCCACTTGTAGATGCTAGTGCTAAGCATAAAACTTGATCAACTTAGATGGGAATACTTGGTGAAAATGGTTACGAAAACCTTAGAATGATGAGTAATTCTACTAAAATGTTTTGACATGTGTTCTTGAACACCAGATGATTTTTGATGATGAAAATGTTGAGGCATGAGCCTTAGCCCTTTATAAAACTGATGGTTGTCTGGATGCGATACCATTCCAATTTTACCGTACAACCACAATACTCGAAAATTGGGTAGGGCTTGACTGGAAATTTATATACCTTAGTATGGGTTCCCTTGCGGCCAAGGTCTGAGCTGAGGTTACCTAGTGAAGATTGTCCACCTGTGCAGTTCCCAAGATGACAGTTGGTCATGGTTGGGAGGCCAAACTCACAGGAGAGGTGCAAATATTAGGGCATGTAATTGAAAGGTTAGGATTGATTATCCGCATACTGAGTATGGTGAATTCAGGATTGTTCCTGACGGATGTATCGAATGTTGCGGTTATGGACAGTTGGAGTGGCCATACTGTTCTATCGTCAGATGTTTTCAAAATGACTTATGAAATGGTTTATGACATTGACTTGACCACAACAGAGTTGTGATATGAAATTCAAGTTCCCCTTAGGTGTTATAAAACTTTCAACTAGCTTTCTTTGCTTTTGAACTTAGTAGAGGTAAATCTGGCTTTTTGCAAAACAACCCTAGAGCTTAGTATATCCTATTCAAAACTCCTTCACTTGTTAGTATTAGTTTGCGAGTACTTAAAGAGTACTCATGGCTTGTCCCTGGCTATTCCCATGGCCAGACTATGAAGAGGAGTATCAGGATAACTGACCGCAGGAAGGTTACGACAACTAGGATCATCTCCCATCGTCAGCATTGCATGTGACCCCGAAGATGAAGCTTCGCCCACGCTATCGTTATCTTTACGTTATTCCGCTGCTTGAGTTGTATTAAGACTGGATCATGAGATCCTTATTTGTGTAAGACCTTATGTATGGTTTGTAATGGATGATGTACTGTGATATCCAAATCTGTTATGTCTCACAAAAATGGTAATCCTGGGATTGCGATGTATGGAATAACAGGCATCTCGGATTAAAAATCCGGGTGTTGACAAGTTGGTATTGTAATATCCCAGCATTAGATCCTAAAAATAAGCTGAACCCAGATGTGTGCATTGCATTCATGCATAGAAAATCCGAATAATCTTTGCGCTTTTAAAACAAAACTTGTCAAAGTGATTGAAGCTTCTCTTAGCTTGATGGAATTGAAGTAGATCATCAAGTTGACTGCGATAATTTTCAATAAGACCTTTGTTAAAATCTCATTTTTGGGTAAGAGAGATTTGATCTAAGGGTAGATCAAATGTACTATAAGTTAAACCTTAATATAATGTGAATTATATTTGATCATTAGGTGATCATATCATAGTATTCATTATAATCACTCATAAGTACCAAGTTAAGGATATACAACAAATAATAAGAATGTAACCACTATATCTTAATTCCATCTACATACATCCTAAGTATCATAGTAACACCTAACCTTAAAAACTCCTTTGATGATTGGAGTTGGAAAGAGATTAAGTCAAGATCATCCACTATATATATATATATATATCTTTCTTTCTATAGAATATTTATGGAACTTATTTCAATATCTGTTGTTCATCAATGTTGGATAATTTCCCATTGATTCACAAATTCTTTAACTATTAGTCTTTGATCTATTATTTGATCTTATCAGAACATCTACTTAAATATTCTAATGAGGGTATAGACCATTAATAACCTTAATCCAATATAAGATACTAAGAAGATAATTTCTAGACAATAAAAGGTAGGATTGATAAAGCCCCTGCTTAGCCAACTAAGAACTTCAGTAATAAACGATTAAAGTATTATAATGGTAATGCTTTGGCCACCAATATTGAATGCTTATATTTAGTATAGGTAATACTGGTGGGTAGAACATGATTGGAACCTTGGTAGAGATAAGTGATCCTAGAGTAGTCTTTGCAAACCACATAAATATAATTCAGGGACTGAAGTGTAAGCCATGAGAGTTAAGTAAATATAGGCTGATATTATTCAATTAAAGCTAGTAGAGCATAGAGTTTAGAAGTAGTGTTATTCATCTTAAAAGCTAATCAACCTTAGAGAAATATCAGTGATTGTGAGTGAAATTGAAGGAACTACTGGTTGGATGGAAGTTTATCAACAGTAGAACAGTAAATACAACCAAGCAAGGACATGAGAAAATTATGAAATATCCTTGTATCAAACTCATAGGATTCATCCATAAGTTTAGAAGAATTATATATGAATAAGAGGATTTAAATGAGTAAAGCTCATCATATTAACTATGATGATGGATAGGAAGAGGTATTATATCTAGGAAAGGAATTCCTTAATTAGAAATCCTAGATTGTGAAAATTATATGTTATAAATCGTTTTCCTATTTAATTTTGGTAAGCAATCAACTTTAAATCTCAACTCAAACATAATATCCATCTCATACTATTGATCCATCATCTGATTTCTATAACACTTTATAGAAATATTTTCCTATAGCAAATTACATAAGCACATTTCTGTTAATTTCAACCATCATAACTATGTGTGCTTAAGCATATTTTTATCAATTCGCTTCTATAAAAAACTCTAATTATAACTTTCTATTAAAAAGGGAAATTTCATCAAATACTATATACATAAGGCATTATGCTTAGTCATTAAGTCTTGACTCTTAAAAGGAATCTAAGCTTATACAAAACCCTAAAGCCAAGGGTAGTACTCATAATTCAAAACCTTAAACCTCTTTGTTTATCACAATAGAATATATACATTTCACTTTCTAAATTAATGAGAATAGTAATAACCATATCAATATCTTTCATGTTTTCATGCATCAAATAATGATCCAGGATCATGATACATATAAGATTTATATACAAACTATGAGCCAACTAGAGTTAAGTTTATAAACAAATAAGAAAATATCATTCAACAACTAAAGTAGGAGAGAAAGATAATAAGAAAAGTTTCTACAAACTATTAAAAAGGAGTTCATATTGAGTAAACAAGAGAAATACAAAAAGATGATATAATAAAATTCACAAATGATACAAAATGTATTTTAGTATTTTTGCAAATATCCAGCAAATAAATCATACAAAGAAAGGTTAAAAATATGAAACAAATTCAAATCTGAATAAGAAAATAGAAAAAAATATAAAACATATAAAACACAAACTGGCCGTAGCCCAACACCCTACACCTATCTAACGCCTGCAAAATTCACAATGACAAAGAATCAGTTCTTTATTCTCGTGGATCGACAAGTGGGACCTGTGAGGACCACGGGTTGAGAACAAAGGATCGCTGGGGTTATCCGAAACAGCCGCCGCCATCGCCACGCACACAGTGCAACTCATCGCGGCTTCGCCGCTGGCCGATGTCATTATCGTGCTGCGCCAAGATCAACGCAACCGCTGCCAGGAGAGGATAAGAAGGCCATCGCAACACCCCTACTCGTCCTCATCCACAATCTCGCTTCCCAGAATCACTTCTTTCCTTCACCCGAAAACCTAGATCGTCGGAGTTCATCGTCCCGGCCAACTCCGACCACCCCTCGCTTCGTGGTAGCCACCATTCGACGCACCGCCGTGGACTGAACCATCTAGGACCAAGCACAGAGGCTCGCTCGTTGGGAATCATGTGAAATCGAGCGTTCCTTTTCCTCGGTCGCCGTGGCCATTATCGTTGATTCGTCGTCGTCACGCCTTCCCAAGCCTCCTCGAC
Organism: Avena longiglumis; assembly: GCA_030063025.1. Lineage (NCBI taxonomy): Eukaryota > Viridiplantae > Streptophyta > Magnoliopsida > Poales > Poaceae > Avena > Avena longiglumis. Next base: position 5,647,745 of record CP125974.1, on the reverse strand, counting down.
CGCTCTATCGTCATCAGGGTAAGATTACGCATCTCTGGACCCTAGTTTCGTTTTCTGATTCGCACCGTAGGTCTAGTTTTGTTGAGCACCGTCGTTGGCCACCGCAGAAGCTCGTCGCCGATGACCATTAGATAGCGGCGCCACCATCGATAAAATCGTCTCGATTCCCTATGTCCAACGAACCTAACCACAGCCCCGTGCTTAAACCAGATCAATCGATTGATACTCAATCAGTGAGGATCAACTCGAGTGACGTCATGCTCACATCATGGTAGAACCACGTCAGCTCGGTTGACCAGTTTTTGTTCACGTGGCTGATGACATGGCCTAGGGCCCATATGTCATTGATTGGGGGTGAAGACTGGATTGGTAACAAATGCATTTCTTTCACCTAAGAGATGAGGTGGACAAGGGCCCACTAGTCAGTGACTGTGGCTAGCCCTATACGTGGTGTAAAAGGTATTTTCTAAGAAACAGATAAAATGTTATAATTCAATTAATAATATTCCAGAAATCAAATAAAGGATTAAATCTTGTTTAATTAATAACTTTTGATTTGTAATTCAGAAAAATGTGTATAATATATGAAATTTTTCAGAAAAATAAAATCTACAACTTAAACTTATTATTAAATAATATTGTGATAATTATTTAAAAAAGGTTTTAAAAGTAATAAAACTTTAATAATTCATATTCCTATAATGATAAATGTTTATAATATAAGTAAAATATCAAAAATCTTAGAAAAATAAGAATTCGAATTTAAAAATATAATCATGTCTCTTTAAGTTCACTTCATTAAATATTTGGTAAGCAATTATAAAGTAATAAGAATTATAAAAATCATATCTTATTATTTATTAATCACAAAAAATAAATATGAGATACCAAAATGATCACAAAAATAATACCTACATGATAAAAATCTAATATTAGACTTTTGAATTAAATAAAAATTCAAAGATTTTAATAACTCAAATTTAAACCTATTTACTTCATTAATAATTCATATAAGAATAAATAGAATTCATTAATATTCCTAAAATGATTAAACTAAGTTTAATAAATAGTATTAATCTTAAACATTAATAAAATGAAACTTTAATGGTTTAAAAACATTATAAATATCTTTTATTTAAATTATCATCAAACCTAAGTAAAGATTATATTCTCAAAGTATTTCAATTTAGAATAAAAACCTTAAAGAACAACTTATGAATACACCAAACCTTTTCTAGCTATATCAACTACCAAATTGCAAAAACTACAACAACATTATATAAACCCATAAGTAGTTAAGTAATAGTATGTTTTAGATTATAAACTATACTCACTTATCTATAAAAGATAAATGATATTACTCCATAATCAAATCAAGAAACCATTATCCAAGTAAAAAGAATGACCATTCTTAAGTAACCTAAAGAAAACATTTCAGATACACTAGATACAAATGTTATAAGTATTATACTCTCAAAATCATCTTTGTCTTAAAGTTAACTTTAGTTTACAGAATCTTAATACAACACTATAAGCATTACTATATGTTTTATAGTTAACTTTGGTCTGAAGTAGTTAAACTATAAAGCAACTCAAGCCAAACCATTTGAGCAAACAAATAACATCAACCATCACTAACTAACCACAAAGTTTGTTTAGACCTTAGAAGAGAAACCTTTTCTTCGAAGGTTATCCTTTTTGCCACTTTAAATAAGAACTCTTGTATAAGTAATCCTAACTAGTATATCATAAGTATGTATACTCTACTCCTACATATGTGTTGTTTACAACCACTCATAAACTCTAATACAAATACAACTATGAAACTTATCTAAAAGGACCACACATTCCAAAGTAACCATTTTCGGAATCCAAACCCTAGGACAACGTTATTCCCGGGATTTGCGCTTAGAACGTGCATCACATTACTTATGCATAAAAGCATATTGCTTCTTTAAACATTAGTCCTTACCGGACCAATGATGCTGATTTCAGATTTTGGATCTTATACTGACTCGAAGACCGTGAGTGCATAAACTTGTAAGCACAGAAGGCAAGTTCACACTTGCTCATGTCCTTTGTTTATTTTCTATAAAGTATTTTACAAAGTCAGTGTTGTTATCACCTGCATTTGAGAAAGGTCTAAAAACACTATTTTCGATAATAATGTGAACTATTGGTTACTGATCCAGGGTGATCATCTAATCTATTAAATCTGACAGTTGGGATACCACTGTTCAGAACTATATCACCTAGGACTTAACAACCAATGTCGCCAGTGATTCTTGCGCCGTATATTACGCGTTGAACATGAGATTTGGAATGGGACGGAGAAGGAAGATGTATCTTCTTCCTCTCGCATGAAGCCGGATGTGCAGGTCATGGCTGTTATCCTCGTAGCATGCATATTAATTGGTAATTCATAGAGGATATGCAGCATATGGGTGGGAACCCTCAACGTCCCATTGCCGTAATTCATTATGTGGGCATGGTGTACACCAAGGAGGCATGCGGGGTCGCGAAGGGGGTAGTGATTAGCTTGGACCAACTACTGGGCCCCACATCATGGAATTGTGGACGGGAATAAGCTACCCGGTTGTGCAACAAAGAGTTGATCTCTCATGGGTAAAGTAACGCACCTCTGCAGAGTGTAATAGCTGTAATTTGTACCTCCCTGTCCTGGGAAGGAGCTGCGAACGCGACGGGAAAGGAACTCCATGAAAGTTCTGGTAAACCCGTGAAGGCTGACGGACATAGATTTTCAGAATAAAAGCAACCTTTGAAGAAATGTTTATGAAAACTTGCATTGCCTACGACCTACGGTCTGTGGCTGTAGGTATAGTAACACTTCTTTTCTAGTGAATTTGCTGAGTAAGCTCGTACTCAAAGTATCTTCTTAACCCTTGCTAGATTCTAAAGCCGGAGTAGACAACAACCACATCAAGTTATGCTCCAGGACTTATCATGCAAAGCTAAAGCTCTTCAATGAAGACAAGGAAGTCAACTTATACCTCAACTCAAGTGAAGACGAGGATACTGATTAGATAGTAATATAATCTCTAGCCAAAGAACCTATTTCTGTAGTGCGTTGCGATAGCAGCAATGCCAACCTCTTAGCCAGAATACTAGACTTAATAGTATAATCGTTCTTACGTTATTTATCTTTGATTCTTCTCCGTAAGAAGTTCTTTCTCTCTCTTTAACTTAGAGTGTTCTCTGGATCTTATGTAAAGAGTAAATTGTAACCTTTAGCCATGTATTGGACCCGCTGTGTTTCTGTTGTGCCATTCTGAGGGATGTAATACTAGTGAACGGTGTTTCATTGGTGTTATGTCAACGACTATAGTATACTACATCATGCAGTGGTATGCTGGGTCACCGCAGGTATCAGAGCCATCCTGACCATAGGAGACCCTAGTTAGAATGGACGTTTGAATCAAAAACTTAGTTTCAAAACCAAAGGAAGTGAGTATTTACAAAAACTTATTCTCATTCTTATCACTTGGATTCTTTCATGAAAATTCATGTTCCTAAAAAATTCTTGCAAAGTACATAAAATTTGACACACTTGATCACTCTACTAACTTACTCATCCTATATTCTTATAGATGGACGTGAAGTACAACAAGTTTTATCAGTTGGGGGAATGGAGGAGACCTCATCTTTGAGCGTGACTTGGACCAGCTGTCGGAGATGTTGGAGCGTCATGCGGTGACCCAACATACCACTGCATGTGTAGTACACTATAGTCGTTGACATGACATTCACAGAACACCGTTCCGTAAATATCACATCTCTCAGAGTGGTACAACAGAAACATTGCGGGTCCATATTACAAACATACACACGTTATTATTACAATACCAGAAGTTCAAGACTTCCAAAAGATTCAACTTATAAACCAAAATATAAGTGTTTCAGCAAAAGTTTCAAATTTAAAACTTAAACTCCAAATTGAGCTCAATAACTTATTGCTATATATTGTTCATGGTGCTCGGCTCAAGTGGCTACTAGAACTATAGTAATTATTCGGACTCTTCGAATTCTCCTCCATAGACGATGTCGTAGTCCTCCCCTTCCACGGATCCATATAGGTTGGGCTCTTCATAGAAGACCTCCTCTTGACTCTCACATGCATACATTGGAGTATCTTCGGGATTCTTAGAGTCTAAGCAAGGATTCAAAGGAAAGGATGAGTAACAGCGTTACTTAGCAAATTCATTATATGCAAGGTAGGAAGTTTGATGCTCTATCTACCACCTCGGACTATCAGTTTTTGGCACTATGCAATTTTCATAAATCTTTCTTTAAAGGTTGATTTTATTTTAAAAATCTATGACCATCAGCCTTCACAGGTTGACCAGAACTTTCATGGAGTTCCTTTCCTGCCGCGTTCGTAGCTCCTTCCTGGAACAGGGAGTAACAAGTTACAATTCTTACACTCTGCAGAAGTGCGTTACTTTTCCCATGAGAGACCAACTCCTTGTTGCACAACCGAGCGTACTTTCCCGTCCACAATTCCATGATGTGGGGCCCAGTAGTTGGTCCAAGCCAATCACTGCCCTCTCCGCGACCTCATATGTCTGCATGATCCTTCGGGGCTGGCTCACCTTCGTTAAGCCCCCTTTTGGGGAGGCTAAAACTCTGATGAGTTCCCAAAGACTCTATGACCTAGTGATGCCCGGAATAGTACCATTTACATGGACTATCTCCCTAAACACCATTCATAGATAATCTAGACACCAAAAGTGTGGGGCGTAAGGGTTCCCACCCATATGTTGGATCCACACAAGGAATCACAACGTCACGTTAAGGTCGTCTTGCCTCCATACAAGAGGAAAAGGATACATCTAACTTCTCCGTCCCATTCCAAAGATCATGGTTAACGCGTAATATACGGCGCTAGAATCACTGATGTCATGGGTTATTAATCCCTAATTGTTCATCATTAGTGCAATTAGAACCCTAAGTTCTATTGCTCCATCATATCATCACTTGGGATGATATCTAAGATTTAGTATCTTGAGAAAATATTGTTTTCTTTTTCTATAATATAGATGATAACACACAATTCGCAAATACTTTGATAAAGACTCTTCAAAGGACAGGAGCAAGTGATGAACTTGCCTTGTGATGGCAAGGTAGTGAAGTCTGATGCTTGCATTGGACCTTGAGCTTCTATGTCTACAAAAACATCATTATTGCCCGGTAAGGACAAAATTTAAAGAAGCAAAATGATTATGCAAAGTAATGTAATGCATCATTTAGCTTTATATGTATTCTCCCCCATTTATTTAAATTATAGAAATTCTTTTAATAATAAAGAATTTATGAATATTATTTTTAATATTTATTTAATATTGTACTCTTTTATTTTATTTATTTTTTATTTGTATTTTATTTAATTAATAATTCCTTTAAGAATTATCATTAAATACCAAAAATGGATATTAAATATTTGTTTAGTATTTTTCTAAAATACTACAATATTAATATATAATGAAGTGATTTTTATTTATTTTTATCATCTTTCAATAATTTTGTAAAATTCCAGAAGGAATATATATATTATAAAATTCTTAATATAATTTATATGTCTAAAATTTTATCTCTTAATTTATTTGGATAGTTTGGATTATTGTGAATCCAAAAATATTTTATTTATAATTTTTGGACTTTTATTTTATTTTCTAGAATTTATAAGTTCAGGGGCATTTTGGTCTTTTTCCAATTATTTAAACAGGCTCTAAAAGATTTGGGCTTTCTGCTTGGGTTTATTGGGCCCTTGTGGCCCAGTAGGACATAGTCAAAACAATACCCCAAAGGGGTATTGGCCCAACCCAGCCCAACACTCTCTGTCTCTCTCTCTCGAGCTAACCTCTCTCCCTCTCCTTCCCCCGACCATGTGGTCAGCGGTGTCACCTCCGGCGATTCACGCCGCCATGGACCTCCCTGGCTGCCGCCGTGGTGCAGGATGAGGTTTTCGGCCCCGCTCTACCCCCCTATCCAATTGGATTTGGATCTAGAGCCCTCCTGCGGCCAGATCGATGTCGTTCCGAACCCTAGGGTTTGGGGTTGGCATTGGTGCTGACGCCGCCGCTGCTGTCATGTGCCGTGGTGATGCTCTTCGCCCCCAAGCGTGGCTATGGTCGCCGCCGTGGCATTGTGTGGGTTGCAGCGCCCCCTTGGGTGTTCTCCCCATGCTGCCGTGGTCGTCGGCCTTCTCTACTTCCTCTTCTAATCTACAGCGAGGACCTTCGGTAAGTTATTCATCTCCCCTCGTGATCCCTGTGCTAGGCCATCCTATGCTAGATATTGGTAATGACCTTCCTGGTTACTGTCCTGTTCTGATTGAGATGGTTTGTTCTGCCTAGGGTTCATACCCTGCTGTGGATTAGATAACTAATGAGTTGGGATCAAGTTTTGATGGTCCCTAAGCATGCTAAATGGTTGTTAGTTGTGGCTTGCTGCTTATGATTAGCCATGGTGATGCTAGTGGTTTACCAGATGATTCTATGGACTAATTTTTATATGATTCAGATGGTAAAGTTGCTCTAGAACAATACTTGGGAAAGCTAGTGGTTTTAATAGCTCACCACTGTCATTACTTGGTTAATGACAGTGAGTGTTGTGTGATGAAGTCACTGTATTAGTACTGTTGGCTTAAGAATTCATATATAGCTTGAGATCAAATGATCTCCTACAGTGTAGATAAGTAGATGGATTTTTCTGATTATGATTCCTGTGATGTCAGGAAGATGATTTATAGTTGGTTGGTTGTATTTGTGAAGATTGAATGCTTAACCTGCTTAGTTTAGAACTGTTCTTGTGACACCATCCTTGTATGGCACACAAGATTAGATTCTATTACTTGGTTTGGTCTTGCTCAAGCTTAAAATTGGCTTGGCATCATAGATAAGTGGAATTCTCTTTCCTTGCATCCCTAGAACCCATGATTTTGGTCTGAGGTTTAGGGATTAGACCTTTGTCTTGTTGTTTCTCATGAATTGGTTCTGGTAGTGATACCAGCTACTGTTTCTTGAAACAAAGTTGGGGAAAATTGATTGTGGCTTGATAACTTATATAGATCCATAAGATTAAATTCTAAGGTGCTACTCTTGTCTTAGAGATGTGCCTAGAAGTTTAAATCTTAGCTATATTCATTCTTGAATTGAAATATAGCTTGATTTCTTAGATCAATGATGTTGTCCTGAGATCTTAGTTGGATCCTTATGCTTTTTTGATTGCTTTTAGTATTTACAAACTTCAGTGATGGATTCACCCCACTTGGGTGCTTTATGAGAATTTGAGAAATAGTCAGATCATGAATGCTTGTCTAATCCTAGACAGATAGATCATGTGATGGTCTATTTTACTCACCACACTTGGGGTTGCTAGTGGTTGATCTTGTGGTAGCTTGATCTGGTGCTCTCCTGGTGTTTCTAGCTCCTGGCTTGTCCTTGATCTAGCCCTTCACCTCCTGGTCCTGATGGCTTGATCCTGTCCTTGCTATCCACCTGATCTACCCCCTCCTTATGTCACCATTTTGGTGATGTGATCTAGGGTTTTGATTGGTGTGATCTAGCTTGGCTTTGCCTTGGTTTAGCTGGTGGTTGCTGTGCTTGGTGTGTAAGAACAATGGAATGGTGTGGGGATTGGCTTCCGACGGCTGTGTTGATGGTTTTGTTTGATTATGTTATTGTTGTGGTGTTGACAGCACACACCATGCAGTTTGGTGTGTGTGCTGCCTGTGTGCCTGCTACACAGGTTGTGGACATGTTCTGAATTTGAAAGTTACTTTTATCAGGTTACTATTTACTTGGCTGGTGAAACTTGCCCCTCCTTGCTATTTATTTGACTTATGGCTTAAAATTATGAAAGATATATTATTTCATGTTGGTGAAACTTGCCCCTTTAAAAGATTACACAATGATGAAATTTTGAACAGTGCGCTTCACTGTCAATTCTGAGAGTAAAATAATTCTAATCCTAACTTTCTTTTTTAAGTTTCTGTTTCTTTTGCAGGTACCAGATTTGAAGATCAAGACTTTAGTTTAGGTTTTTCTTTTTTTCTTTATAGAATAGTCACTTGTAATATCCCTCTGATTCAATTGTAATCTTTAATTTATTCCCTTGTACTTTTTATTTTTATTCCTTTGCAATAAAGATTGTACTATTATTCAATAAATAAAGATTATTCTTTTATTTCTTTACTATTGTAAAGTTTGTTGCTCATTTTCATAAGTTACATTTGTGTAACTTATTTATTGAATATAATTTTGAAATAAAGATTCTTATTCTTAATTGTTTTATTTATATAAAGTTTGAACTACTAATTATTAACTCTTGATTAAAGCATAATACTAAAACATAACTTTAAATTCTTTTGAACTATAAATTCAACACTTAAGTTTAAATTCAAATTTCATTTCCCAAAACACATAAGTCCACAAAGATCATATCAAAGTCTATAAAAGTCATCCTTCAAGACTATACCTAATCTCAAAGTATGAAAGAAACCTTGATCACTTTAGGTTTTTATTTGTCGAAAAAAATTCCCACATTTTCACAGATGAATGCATGCAATATCACAAATTCCTAAATCTACCCTTCGTTGGTTCCTAAATGCTGGGATGTTACACGTCCGCACCCCGAGTTCTTTGGAGCTCAGCTCAATGATCAGGAAGGAGAGGATCTGCAGTGGTTAGTTGTTGCAAGTCTCCGAGGAAAGATTGAACCTCCCACTGTAGAGGGAATTCAGTTCACCTTAAGAGAGAACAACTGGCTCGATGGACTGGCCAGGGCAATGCAGAAAGCTCTTGCCCGTCTGTGTGGGCAGAGTATCAATCAGATCAAGGGTACCCATTTTGAGTTCTGCCCAAGGCGTGATGTTATGGGACAGCCACTGGAGGCCCTATATCACCACGAGCTGAAGAGTCAATTGGACCACCTCAGCTTGATGATGTATGACCGTCAGAAGGAGTTGGGCAATGCCCGTTCCTACGCCAACCACAAGTACGCCATCGCCCAGAAGAAGGATCAGACCATCGCCATGTTGGGCCACGTAGAGATAAAACAAAACTTTTTCCCTCTAACGTGGTGATCCCAAGATCTAGCCGAGGTAGAAGGCTATGAGGTTTACCACTAGACGCGCAGTTGCGGATTACTGATGAAGCGTGTCAGTTGATGCAGTGCGGTCCTTTGCGATCCGATCGTCCTGGTGCTGATCGTACAGCACCTCTGCTGGTATCCACACGTACAAGGAGGAGCACCAGCGGCAAACTGCTAGGTTCGATACGATGGCATGGCTGCTGTGGAGCTAGGGTTTCCAACACATGGAATGATCTAACCGAACAACGATTAACCTTTCTGGGTTACGGTGCTCCACTATATATAGGGAGTGAACATGGGCTCTGCTTGCGCGGCCCATTCACTAAAGCCCATATAATATTAGTCCTTGTGAGTCCGACTCACTGACTCAGTCCAAATATGGCTCGGGTCCAACCCAACCAGATTTCCAGTTCAGATCCAATCCGAACTTGCTCCCGCTCTTAAGTGTGTGACCCCGCAGGCTCATGGCTACTTGGACACGATTAGAGTCCGACTCTCAATCGATCAGTCGGTAGCGGATCCTAGCAGAACGTGCCGACTCCCAAGTACCAAAGAGTCATGACGACTTGCCTTTCCAATGCGACTTACTTCCGAGTCCCTTTTGCCTCACGATATACCTTGTCAGACTATAGGCGAATAATTGTCATCCCTTAAATAGTCCGACTCTCTTCTCGATCCGAGATAAGTGATTCACCCGACTAACTCTTAGTCGATCGCCTCGGTTAACACTTAACCGAGTCGTGCATGGCCATGCTTCCCGAATCATATCTCACGAGAGGGCCTAGAGAATATCTCTCCCAGTGGAGGGGCAAAATCCCATCTTGGTTATTCACATCACGCAGCTTGATTCTTAGTCGACCCAAACTCTTCCTTTATAACTGCCCAGTTACGGATCAGCATTTGACAGAACCTAAGTCGGTGATCCTCAACTCGGACTATGCAATAACCTCAGGTCTAAGGATTACATTGATTGAGATATACAAATGACAACTTGTTCGTTGTACCTCAATATGGGTCAATCCGTATCGCTAAACTCTCTGAATCTGTGTAAGTTGGAATAGCATCTCCATGCCCATGACAAGTGGAACCGAGTCATCAAGCCAACTTTCACATTGGTCTAAGTTGTGTGTCCAGCACAACCTCAATGACCAAGGATATTTAGTACAAACAACATGAATGTATAGTTCCACAACCGAATCACATATTCAATGATACACATCAGATGTTTATACAAGGACAACTTAATATCTTTATGAATACAATGGGAAAACTCATCATACATGATTGCCTCTAGGGCATATTCCCAACACGCCATGCTAGTGAAGGATCACAAGTCTCGTCGCCGTCAGCTCGACAAGAAGGAACGCATCATTGCCCGTCTTCGCCACCGGATCACGGATTTGGAGGAGACCATCCACGAGAGAGACATGCATTTGGAGGAGAGGGAGAATGCAGGGGAAGACCTTCGTGGAGACCCCTACTCCTATCTCAGCGACGATGATGACTTTCTGGAGGATCAGGCTATGGACTTCTTCACCGATGAGGATGACTTTGCCTTCATCGATGATGATGATGATGATGATGATGAGTATGATGAGTACACTGACTCCGAGGAGTAGTAGGACTCGAGCACTAGCGTTAGTGAGTTGTAGTCGGTCCCACTGTATCGTAGTTTCCCAGAATGGTTCTTAAAACCATCTGTTTCCCTTTGTTGTGGTGTGTGTTTGTATCGTGTGCTATGAATGAATGAAAAGCAAGTTGCTAGAAAAATCTGAGTCAAACTTTAAAAACTTTTCAAAAACCCCTGAACCTTAGAAATTTCCCTCTTTTATCATGATCTACCTCAATCTTTAGATGCCTAGAGGAGGAAGCAACTCAGCCCGGACCCGATGTTGCAACTCTTGCAAATGTTGGTTTCTGACCACGAAGCCAAAAGAGTCGAACGTCAAGCCAACTTAGCCACCCTTCAACAGATAGCTCAGATGGCCAACAACAATCAAGGCCATGGAAATCAAGACAACCATGGATCTAAGCTCAAGAATTTCCAGAACACCAATCCACCTGTTTTCACTAAGTCAGAAGAGCCCCTAGATGCAGATGATTGGTTGCAAACCATGGAGAACAATCTGGAAGTTGCAGGAGTGGAAGCTAACGAGAACGTGTTGTTTGCCACACACTATCTGGCCGGAGATGCAAGAGCATGGTGGAACAGCGTTCGAGCAATGACAGGAGGTCAGCCGATGACTTGGGAAGAGTTCAAAGTCAAGTTCAGCAGAACCCATGTGCCACCGGGTTTAATCAAGAGGATGAGAGATGAATTCAGGGAACTGAAACAAGGAAGGATGACAGTAGTAGAATACCGTGACAAATTCTTGTCATTGTCTAGGTATGCACCGGATGAGATCGACACTGAAGCCAAGAAGAAAGAGAGATTCCTGAATGGTCTGCACGATGAAATGCAGACAGTGTTAGTCAATATCCCCTTCGCAGATTTTGAAGCCTTAGTGGACTCTGCCATTCAGATGGAAGGAAAGATCAACCAAGCTAATGAGAACCGCAAGTGTCGCATGATGCATCAACCGGGAACCCACCATACACCAAAGTATCGCCCCAACCAATCTCCAGGATTTGCCCCAAGAAACAACAGACCCCCGATGAACCGTCCGACCTATCCCAACCGTGGAAACCCAAGGCCCGGAGGAAACCCCAACAACCCCGGCAACTCCAGCAATTTCAACCGTGCCCCACCCAAGTTCAACAACAACAATGCTGCTGCCAACACCAACACTGCCCCAAGGACTGGAAGCAATGTTGTGCCTGTTGCAGCAAAGGACAAGTCGCAAGTGACTTGTTATGAATGTGGAACCAAGGGTCACTTTTCCAATGAGTGCCCCAAGAAGATTGCCGCAGACCCTAATGCAAATGCCCCAGCTCAGCAGCAGCGTCGTGTTCAGCCCGGAAGAAGGTTTGCCCTAGGGAACTCGCTCAACCGCAACGGGCGTCTCTTTCTCATGCATGCTGAAGAAGCTCAGGAAGCGCCAGATGTCATGCTGGGTATGTTTTCTGTTAACTCAGTACTTGCAAGAGTGTTGTTTGATTCTGGAGCATCGCACTCATTTGTTACTGAAGAATTTGCATGCACTAGTAAGATTCAACCAACCAAATTGAAGTATGTTATGATTGTTCAAATACCTGGTTCAACTACCAAAGCTAGGCAAATTTGCAAAGCCGTCCCTATCCGAATCCATGGTATAGATTTTTATGCTAACTAATTGTACTCGGAACTAAAGGTTTGGAAGTAGTACTAGGAATGGATTGGATGTCCAAACACAAAGGATTAATTGACTGTGCCAAGAAAGCCATAACCATGACCAGTACAACCGGAATATCTGTCGAGCATGTATCTGAAACCTTGCTTCGTCAATTAAAGTGCAACAAGAGTATAGCCCAACCAACCATTGACCAAGTCCGGATAGTCTGTGAATACCCCGATGTATTTCCAGATGTTTTGCTCGATATGCCCCAGGATCGGGATATCGAGTTTATCATTGAACTAATACTTGGAACCGGACCCATAGCCCAGAGACCATATAGTATGAACCCGTATTAACTAGAAGGACTGAAGAAGCAACTGGATGTCATGTTGGAAATTGAACTGATTCAACCAAGTGCTTCACCATGGAGATCACCTGTTTTGTTCGTGGACAAGAAAGATGGAGGTAATCGTTTGTGTACGGATTATCGGAAGTTGAATGATGTCACCATCAAGAACAAGTACCCATTGCCAAAAATAGAAGACATGTTTGACCAGTTGACTGGTGCCAAAGTGTTTTCTAAGATTGATCTTAGAACTAGCTATCATCAACTCAAGATTCACGCAGAGGATATTCCAAAGGCTGTCTTTACCACCCGATATGGATTATACGAGTATACTGTCATGTCTTTTGGATTAACCAATGCCCCCGCTTACTTCATGAACCTCATGAATAAGATTTTTATGGACTTCCTGGATAAGTTTGTCGTTGTTTTCATCGATGACATTCTGATTTAATCCAAATCAGAAGAAGAACATGAGCTACACCTAAGGACCATTCTTGGAACCCTTAGAGAGCATCAGCTGTATGCCAAGTTTAGCAAATGTGAATTCTGGTTAGAGGAGGTAGGATTCCTCGGACATATCTTATCAGCCATAGGAATTGCCGTTGACCCTGCGAAGGTGAAGGATGTTGAAGATTGGCAAGCCCCAACCACTCAAACCCAAGTTCGTGCATTTCTCAGATTAGCGGGATACTACCGCAAGTTTGTATAAGGATTCACGAGTATTGCCAGACCCATGAACCAATTGCTGAAGAAGGACAAGAAGTTTGAATGGACGGACAAATGTGAAGCGAGTTTTCAAGAACTCAAGAGGAGATTGATTTCAGCCCCAATCTTGATCATGCCGGATATCACGAAGCCCTTTGATGTGTATTGTGACGCATCCAAGATCGGTCTCGGATGTGTGCTAATGCAAGAAGGCAAAGTTATATCTTATCTATCCCGACAACTGAAATAGCATGACCAGAATTATCCAACCCATGACCTTGAACTAGCAACCGTAGTTCTAGCCCTGAAGACATGGAGGCATTACCTTATGGGTAACCGTTGTGAGATTTATTCAGATCACAAGAGCCAGAAGTATATATTCACTCAGAAATAGCTGAATATGAGGCAGAGAAGATGGATTGAGCTAATCAAGGATTATGATCTGGACATTCACTATCACCCTGGTAAAGCCAATGTGGTAGTAGATGCCCTTAGCAGATTGCCGTGACGCTTGAACTCCATGATTTTGAAGGAGCAACCAAGTTTGCACAAAGAGATGGAAGATTTCCGAATGGAATTAGTGAGTGAAGGATTCTTGGCTAGCATAGAACTTCAACCCACTTTGATCAATCAGATCAAAGAGGCACAGAAAGAAAATGCTAGTATCGACGAAATCAAACATCGTATCGGTACAGGCAGAGTACCCGGATTCACCGAAGACGAAGAATGAGTTCTGTGGTACAAAGGACGTCTCTGTGTACCAGCATATTCAGAGTTGAAAGAAGTTATTTTGAAAGAGGCCCATGATACTCTTTATTCTATCCAGCCCAGAGGAACGAAGATGTATCAGGATTTGAAGGAACAATTTTGGTGGCATAAGATGAAGAGAGAAATCGGAAGCTATATCTCCAAGTGTGATATATGTCAGAGAGTCAAGGCGGGACATCAAAGACCCGCAGGACTGTTGCAACCCTTACAGATTTCATAATGGAAATGGGATTCAGTTGGAATGGACTTTATCACTGGATTGCCTACTTCTAGTAGGGGAAATGACTCTATCTTGGTCATAGTTGACAGATTGTCCAAAGTCGCCCATTTCTTACCAGTCAAGATCACATACCAGAGTTCGAAGCTAGCGGAGTTATACATCGCTAGAATCGTCAGTTTTCATGGAGTCCCTAAGAACATTGTATCGGATCGAGGAACCCACTTTACCTCGAGATTCTGGAAGAAAGTCCAAGAAGGTTTAGGAACCCGACTAGATTTCAGCACAACGTATCACCCTCAGACCGATGGACAAACAGAGCGAGTAAATCAAATACTCGAAGATATGTTGAGAGCATGTGTGCTAGAGTGTGAATCTAAATGGGAAGACTGTCTGCCTTTCGTAGATTTTTCATACAACAACAATTATCAAGCTAGTCTGGAAATGGCCCCATTTGAGTTCATGTATGGAAGGAAGTGCCGCACCCCTTTAAATTGGTCGGAAGTAGTAGAGAGTCAGATTTTCGGACCCGACATCCTACGAGAAGCAGAAGAGAAAGTTCACAAGATTCGTGAGCACCTCAAGACCGCCCAGTCAAGACAGAAGAGTTACACCGACAAGAGACGTCGAGACCTCGCTTTCAATATAGGAGATTTTGTGTATCTCAAAGTGCCGCCTTTGAAGGGAATGCAACGTTTCCATCTCAAAGGAAAGTTAGCCCCCAGATATATCGGACCCTTCAAAATTCTAAATCACCAAGGAGAAGTATCATATCAATTGGAACTTCCAGAGGAGATGTCAGCAGTACACAATGTGTTCCATATATCGTTATTTCGCAAATGCCTTGAAGTTCCATAGAAGACTGGAGTTTTCAAGAACATTGATCACCGGACCATAGAGTTCAACGATGACCTGACGTATCCCGAAGTACCCATCCGTATTTTGGAGGAAGCTTTCAGAACCACCAGAACCCGAAGCATCAAGTTTCTCAAGATTCAATGGAGCAACCACACTGAAGAAGAAGCTACCTGGGAGCGAGAAGATCACATCAGGACGGAGTTTCCCGATCTCTTTAAATCCTAGGTAATCTTTTTCTTCTTTTTCAAATCTCGGGACGAGATTTTGTTTAAGGAGGGAAGGTTTGTAACATCCCAAAAATATGAAACAATGATCATCAAACTCTAATCACTAAAATTAGGGTTAACAAAAACTTTGATTAATTAAAATCATATGAATGCATGTGTTTAGGTGATGATTTGATAAATGCATGAATGATCTTGTGTGATTAACCTAAATAGCAAGAAATGGTTTACAGATGAAAATAACATCATATAAAACATTTCCAAGCAGAAACCAATAAAGAGAAAATAAAAACAAATCAATTAAGGCAAATGGTCATTTTTTGCCAATCTTGCTCACTAGGTCACTTTGTGTGTTTCTAGTCCAAGATTTCAAACAGAAACTTTTCCAATTCTTTTCACACCTTGCTAGACCAAGTAAAAGTGAAGCAAAGCCCATATTTCAAACTTGCAGAAACATTTGGCAACCTCATTCAAATCACAAGTAAAAATTGAATCTTTATCATATGTGAAGATCACACATTTTGAAAACCCAACCAAACCAGTGCCCCTTGACTAATCCAACTAACCAGATACTCCCTAGTATATGCCTAGCAAACCCACCAAGTTTGAATCCAAAATTCAAATTTGAATCTCTTTCGGCCATTTCATCAAACACCTTGATTGCAGCAAACAAACAAACAACAAACACTATAGTGAGCAGTGAATTTGGCCAACCTTGTTCCCTCTCTAGCTCTCACTACACTCTCAGTAGATGATCTAGCCCAATTAACAAGCCTTATCACCACTGTGAGCTTGGCATAGCCATTAATGGTGACCATGCCGAGCCCATTTGCCAACCCCAATGTCGCTAGCGAGCTAGAGGAAGAACTAGCCCCGCCAACCTTGTCTGGAACACGCAGCACCGTCCACCGCCACTCCCTGTCCCAGACCCGAGCGCAGGCAGCCACTGGACCACCCGCCAAGCACGCGCCCAGTCTCTCTGCATGCGAGCCGAGAGCGCGCCAGTGCGCCACACTCGACCAGCACCAACATACGCGTGCCGCCCTTGCCGCTTGCGTGCGTGATCGCCAGCACTCCAGCACCCCGCCAGACAACCTCGTTCGCCGCTGCGCGACCAGGAGCACCCGTGCGCCATTAAATTCGCCGTCGGACCCGCCCAGAGCATCGACGCGTTCCGACCGATCAGCACCGCCCCACGCCTCGCCACCATGCCGTTGAGCTTCGCCAGGGAGCACAGCACCGCCCCCTACCGTAGCCCATGCCATTAGCCCTTTGTGCCGTCGACCACGACGAGCTCAGCCCGCGCCCGTCGGTCCCCTTCAGCCACTATAAAAGGATACCTCCCCCGCTCGTTTTCTTCATACCAGTTCACTCCCCATCTCTCACTGATCACACCCACTCACTCCCGGAGCAAGGCGAGCACCAGGTGGCCGGAATTTCATCGGAGTTCACCGCTACAGAGGAGGAGAGGCACCGTCGATGGGAGCCACACTAGGAGAAGTTGCACGTACCAGGAGAATCGTCGTCGTCGACTTCGTCGTTCGCCCCCATCGCCGACCATCGCCTGAGCCCCGGTGAGCCTCCCACGACCCCCACCGGCCGTGCTAGGGTTCTGTCTCGCCGGCGTTTCCCGACATGGACGATGAACCAGAGCCGTTCGATTAGAATTAGATCGTGCGGCCTAGATCACACCGTACCGCTTCGCCCCTCACCGTCTCACTGACGCGTGGGGACAGCCACTTAACCAGCCTGCACGTGCGCTGTGCATAGTGGGCCGGCCCAGTTAAACGTCCCGCGTGATCCAACAATTCAAATTTACTTTTATTCATTTAATTTCAAACACAGTTCTGTACCTAGATTCAAAAATCAACCCAGCTCGATTCACTGAACCAAAATGCATGAAACCAATTTTGTTAGAAAGGTACTAGAATGCTTAATACAAGCCCATTGGATTCAAACCATTTATAATTGTAGATCACCCATGGTAAAAATAACAAGGCAGAAGCTTTTCTGCATTCAAACATTTTTCAAAATTCAACCATAAAAGCTTTTGAGTTGATTCCAACTCTCAAAAATCACATTTGACCATACCTTTCAGAATATATAAAAATATATAGATTTACTTACAGAAATAATGATCAAGTAATAAAAGAATGCCACATAGGCATTTCTAGTCACTTTAATTAAATAAAATAAAAAGGTTAAACCTTATTAAATCGTGACACCACTTTAAATCACATTCCCATGTACTGAAATATGTGGTGATGACATGTGTCAACATGATCCCATGTTTGAGGTACATAATATTAAATCTTAAGTAGTTTTTCAATGAGTAGAAATTACTTTTCTCAAAATAAAATAAATGAGACAAGTGTTTTAATCCTTGTAATGTTAGTGATGATGATAGATCACCTAGTGTGAACCTTTGGGTGATGATTAGCAATAGTTAAGTATTGTTTGGTGATTGTGTACCTCGTATTTATTTATGACCAAGGATACGAGGAGGAAGGAGGATACTACGAGGAAGAAGCCGAGGAGAACTTCAACCACTGCTCTACACAAGGCAAGCCTAATACTACTAGTTGATTTAGCAAGCTATTAACTGAGCAAGCTAACACTTGCAACTTAGCAAGCTTACACCACTTGATACCCAATCCTAGTTTTACTTGCAAGCTAAATTCTTTATCTTCTTTATCAAATCTTTCTCTTAGAGTTTACTTAGTGACTTGTAGATTCTAGAAAGATAACTGAAGGTAGCATAAAGAGCATAAAATTTGGCCTAAGTTAGATAATCTTGATGTCATCCTAAGACATGAGATTGAACTTAGCTAATCCCCACTTGTTTACCACCCCTCATTAGTATTTACCCCCACTTGTAGATGCTAGTGCTAAGCATAAAACTTGATCAACTTAGATGGGAATACTTGGTGAAAATGGTTATGAAAACCTTAGAATGATGAGTCATTCTACTGAAATGTTTTGACATGTGTTCTTGAACACCAGATGATTTTTGATGATGAAAATGTTGAGGCATGAGCCTTAGCCCTTTATAAAACTGATGGTTGTCTGGATGCGATACCGTTCCAATTTTACCATACAACCACAATACCGGAAAATTGGGTAGGGCTTGACTGGAAATTTATATACCTTAGTATGGGTTCCCTTGCGGCCAAGGTCTGAGCTGAGGTTACCTTGTGAAGATTGTCCACCTGTGCAGTTCCCAAGATGACAGTTGGTCATGGTTGGGAGGCCAAACTCACAGGAGAGGTTCCTATACTAGGGCGTGTAATTGAAAGGTTAGGATTGATTATCCGCATACTGAGTATGGTGAATTCAGGATTGTTCCTGACGGATGTATCGAATGTTGTGGTGAAAGTGTACAATCTCTACAGAGTGTCAAACTATTCGAATAGCCGCGTCCGCGGTTATGGACAGTTGGAGTGTCCATACTGTTTTATCGTCAGATGTTTTCAAAATGACTTATGAAATGGTTTATGACTTTGACTTGACCACAACAGAGTTGTGATATGAAATTCAAGTGCCCCTTAGGTGTTATAAAACTTTCAACTAGCTTTCTTTGCTTTTGAACTTAGTAGAGGTAAATCTGGCTTTTTGCAAAACAACCATAGAGCTTAGTATATCCTATTCAAAAGCCCTTCACTTGTTAGTATTAGTTTGCGAGTACTTAAAGAGAACTCATGGCTTGTTCCTGGCTATTCCCGTGGCCAGACTATGAAGAGGAGTATCAGGACGACGGACCGCGGGAAGGTTACGACAACTAGGATCATCTCCCATCATTAGCATTGCTTGTGACCCCGAAGATGGAGCTTTTTTTGACTACGAGACTGTGAGGCAAAAGCCCCACAACAATTTATTAATAAAAAACAAAGGACATAGAGTCAAAAGGAAATACTTACAAAGGTTAAAGCTAAAAGAAAGAAACTAGTACTACTACTACTAATTACAAGCAGGATCATTAAGCATCTGTCTTGATCCCTAGTGCAAACCATCTACCCAATCTAACAGAGAAGCTCTCCATTTCTTCTTAATTCTATATTGAAGAAGATTGATGTCATGAATAAATCTTGATTTCCATTGAGAGAAAGATGGTCTCTGATGATTAAATATTTTATCATTTCGAATTAACCAAATATTCCAGCAAGCAGTGATCAAGACTTCCATGAAAAACTGATGACCAAAAGATCTTTTAGCTGCTGCAATAATCAACTGCGGATCTCCAAGAGGTAACCAAACAATATGTAAGTAATTCCATATCCTAGCACTGAAATTGCACTCAAAGAATAGATGTAATCTGTCCTTATATGCTCTGGAAGGGCACAGTTCACAATGTATATCATCAGTAACGTTCCAATGTCTCCTCTGCAATAAATCTCTAGTGTTCAATCCGTCCTTCAGAAGTAGCCAAGCAAACACCTTAGTTTTCATGGTACAACAAGATTTCCATAACCAAACATAAACCTTAGGGGCCATTATATTGTCAAAAATGCACTTATATAGTTTACTTGGGGCATAAATGTCCCCCTATCTATAAGTCCAGACATCCTTCTATGTAGAAAGTGGGTTAGCCGCCATCACATTATGAATCTCTCTCAGTTCCTGAAAAGCCTCAACAGATAGAGGCAAATAGAATAGATCATGGATATCATCAGTAGAATAAACCTGGGCAGCTGATAAATTCTCATTGAGCATAAATGAGAAAAGTTTTGGGTATCTTTCTTTTAAAGGCCTGGTAGATCCATTTAGTTCCCAATTATCTGACCAAAACAGAAAAGAGTCCCCACTACCCTGGTGCACTGCTGCCACCCCTCGAAAATTATCCACTTGTTTCAAAACATCTTTCCACCAAAAAGAACCACATAAGTTTTCAGCATGAGGCACCTTATCTGTGTAATAGGCATGTTTCACCAATTTGACCCAAGTTATATCTTTACTATTATAATAATTATCCAGAAATTTAATGAGCAGAGAAGCATTCTTCTTCTGAAAATCAATAACACCAAGTCCTCCTTTTTCCTTCGGCAAACAGACAATGTCCCATGCTGCCAAAGCAGGCTTTGCCTCATCATGTTTCTTCCTCCAAAGACATTGCTTGAGTATTCGATCTAACTGCTTAGTTAATCCTTTAGCCAGTTGCAAGGAACTTAGGAAGTGTAGTGGCATAGAGGACAAGGCAGAGTTGATGAGCTGTAATCTAGCCCCTGAGATAAAAAAACTAGAGCTAGAAGTGAGTTTCCTTTCAAGTCTACACACCAAAGGTTGCATTTTATCTATAGTGGGTCTAGTAGTATCCAAAGGCAGCCCCAAGTAGGTAAAAGGCATAGACCCCACAAGACAACCAAACTCTTCAGTCAGCTCCTTCACCTGGTCATCAGGGACATTGATGGGAACCATCATTGATTTGCTATAATTAATTTTAAGGCCAGTAGAAAGTGCAAATTTATGCAATAAAACCTTCAGTGCCCTAAGTTGAATCATATCAGCAGGCATAATCATCAAAGTGTCATCTGCATACTGTATTATTGGGTAATCATTCTCATTGGTAACAATAGGTAAACTGATACCACTAGAGCATAAGAGCTCATTCACTGCAGATTGCAGCAAATCAGATCCCAGGGTATATAAAATAGGAAACAAAGGGTCTCCCTGTCGAACACCCCTCTTGCATTTGAACTGCTTACCAGGGATCCCATTGAGCAGAATAGAAGAGTTGCCAGATGACAGGATTGCTTTCATCCAACCAATCCAAACTGAGTTAAAACCTTTGTGCTTCATAATTTCCAAGATCGCCTCATGCTCAATGGTATCAAAAGCCTTAGCAAAATCCAGTTTTAAAATAATGATAGGCTTCTTAGAGGTATGACAGAGAAACAAATACTCAAAAGACCAAGCCAGACAATCTTGAATTGACCTATTCCTTAGAAACCCATATTGATTTTTGTGAATACAAGACAGAATCTTATCCTGGAGCCTATTGGCAACCAGTTTAGTTAAGAACTTGAGACACACATTGGTTAGAGATATTGGCCTAAAGTCATTAACCTCAATAGGAGCATGCTTTTTAGGAATCAGAGTAATATATGACCCATTAATATTCTCGAGTTTCAGAGTTCCCTTATGAAAATCCTTGGCTATTTGGTAGAAATCAGATTGAATGATAGGCCAGCACCTCTTAACGAAAAGGCCATTAAAACCAGCCGGCCCAGGAGCACGGTCAACAGGCATTGAGGTCACCACCTCATCCATCTCCTTCTTAGTAAAAGGAACAGTCAGATCATCCAACCCCTCCACTTTTTGTAACAGATTACCTAAGTCAAATTGCATAGAAATCCCCTCACAACATCCCATCTTATCTTTATAATTCTGCCATAGTAGCCCAGCCATAGACTCATGATTGGAGTGTTCCACCCCATTCTCATCTCTTAAGGAAGAAATGGCATTTCTTCTATATCGTTCAGTAGCCATTGCATGGAAGAATTTAGTGTTATCTTCACCTTGTTGTATCCATCGTATTGTGCACCTTTTACGCCAGTAATTACACTCTACAAGTAATAACCTGTCCAGGTGCACCTTCGCAATCTTCCTGAAGTTAAACTCAGTACGAAACAGTGGCATAATCTCTTCAAGAGAGTCAAAGTAAAAAATGACTTCATTGCCTTTTTTGATTAGCCATTTCAGTTTAGAGAGACTGGTATGCCATTTCCTCAGATCATGTCTCAGAGATTTAAGTTTATCCACTAAAATGGCTGAACTATAAGCTTTAAAAGATTGCTTACTCCAAGAAGAGGCCACACAATCTTGGAACCCAGGTAGATCAACCCAGAAGTTATCAAACCTAAAAATCTTAGCTTTAGGTATATTGGTATCAATATTAACCACACAGGGAGTATGATCAGACCCAGTTCTAGCCAAAGGTAGAACCATATAATTTGGATAATCAGATACCCAATTTGTGCTAGTGAAAAACCAATCCAACTGTTCAAGTAAAGGTGTTCTTTGCATATTAGACCAAGTGTATGCACGACCTTTCAAAGGCAATTCAAGCAGACCCAGGTGCCCAATGATCTCATTAAAAAGGAACATATCATTTAAATCTCCACCAGGTCTATTTCTGTTATCAGGTGCTCTAATAAAGTTAAAATACCCAATAAGCAACCAATTCTCATTTGAAGGAATATTTAAATTATATAGCCATGAGACAAACAAATCTCTCTCAACCCCAGTACATGGTCCATACACAGAAACAAGTGTCCAGGCATCATTATTATGTGATGATGTGAATTTGATGATCACACCAAAATGCTGAGTATCAACCAAAATTCCATTAAACATTGCAGAGTTCCAAAGAATAATAATCCCCCCCTCCGAGGCACCAACAGAAGGTGCATAAGCAAAATTATCAAACCTCTTGGGGCAAAATTTGCGAATAAATCTCCAGTCAAAAGATTCGCATTTGGTTTCTTGCAGGCAAACTATATCACATTCACTCTCATTAATCTTGTTAAAAACTGCTCTTTGCCTAACTTCAGCATTAAGCCCTCTCACATTCCAACATAGTACACGCCATTTCCTTTTGGTAATATGATTCATTAAAAACAAAGGCTATTTGAGGACACAACTTGAGACATAGTTTCAAGTACCACAAAACCACTGACCACTGACACTGATAGAGACATAACTGTCCCAACCTGACACTGAACAAAGACATAAACAACTCCAAACACTGACTGGAAATACTGACAGTCTTGAGAAACTAACAAACTTGGTTCAAAATAAAGACAGACAGATTGTGATATACCATTTATGGATAATGGTCTAACCCTCCAAAAGATGCACCTACACATATATAAACTTTGTCCACCTTGTCATCAGGATTGGCTTCAATCTTCTCCTTCGTGAGGTCCTGCTGGTCAATGCCAAGCTGTGACCCCACCGCCTGCAATATATGCAGAGTTGTAACCGGCAGAGGCACCTCTTGAGACTGATCAGTGTCATCATCCCCCTCAGTACTTGGATCTGATAAGTGTGGTATAAGCAAGGCCGCACGTCCACGCTTCCTGGGTCTTGCAAGAGTGTCTGTAACCGACTTTGGCCTCATCCCTTGAGAAGCAAGCAAACTTCTGGTGAATCTTCTCTCAAAAGATTGAACAATTAATTTCTTCTTCTTCACAACTTTTGCTTTAGGAGTAATCTCACTAGAATCCAAGAAAATTGGCTCCCTATGATCAGGCTGCACCTGCAAAATAATCTGAGTCTCAACAGGCTTTTGTTTGTAAATCTTTAAAACTTTGTCAATGGAGGGCAGATTAGCACAAATTGGAGGGACCCAATCTTGTTGAAACAGATCAGTCCAAGGAAATAAAGCTGCAGACCAAGATCTCTTAGCTTTTAACATCTGAAAAGGAGATGACTGCAGTGCTAAAGGGAGCTTAGAAGACAAAAACATTGGTAGCATTCCATCAAAAAGCCTTCTCCATAACATATCAGGAGGCAGAACAGGTCCCACAGTATGATGTACATGTCCCACATGCAGAAAATCATAGAAAACTTGGTGAGGTCCAATAGGACCCAAAGGGTTGTTATTTGCCACTTGCCCCAAACCCAACTGAAGCTCCTGTCCAACAGGAGCCGCCTCAGAAGAGTTTGCATGTACAGAATCCTCAACCACAATAGATTCTTGGGAATCCTGAGTTTCCTGATCCTCTTCCATATTATTTTGATTCTGTGGATCCTGCCCATTAGCCTCATGATTCCCATTATTATCTTGCTAATGAGCATGGTCCCAACCAATTTCAGGGAATTGAGGTCCCACCCACAAATTGTTATTAGCAGCCAAATCTCCAGGGAGGGGGTGTGGGTTGCCATCAGGAGGCATCTGATCCACATCAGGAGGTAGGTTATTAGCAAAGTGAGCCGAAAGAATAAAAACAGTAGTAGTCCAAGATTCAATAACCCCTCCCACTGTGGAAAATTTACCAAAGTACACATCACGAGACACCAAAGCAGGTGAAGGGAAAGATGCATAAACAAGAACTCTATCCTTGATTGGGTCATTACTATTCCGGTAGTGAAACTTCCCGAAGGTGGAGACGGCATTAGCAATGTGCTCATCAGTTCTGTAATCTGGGGGCACCCCCAAAAACATCATCCAACCATGTCGAAAACCATGTTCAGCTCTATGACTCTCCGTATCATTAGAGAAAACAAATCTGACAAAGCTACCGTTCAACTGATAATGTCCATGGTTAACAAGAGCATGACAAGCATTGGGACCACTAAGTTGGAACAGACCAACACCAAAGACACTAGGCTGATCCTCCACCACATGGCGATTCAGCGCCCCAACCAGAAATTGATGTACCTGATTCCTCCAATGATCAAAAAGAGCAGCAGGCGGCCTCGGTTCCACAATGGCAACCACCCAAGATTGATGCAGGGGAGTTGGGTCTTGTGTAGCATAGTAGAAGGAACGGGGCAACCTGGTTACTCCACCGTCAATGATCTCATGGCCCCATGGTAGCCAGACCAATGGATCCACTTCCCAACTCGCCATAGGAGAGCAATCTGGAGGAAGAGGAGAGGGTAGGAGAGGCGGAGAGCTCTGCGAAGGACACGCCTCAGAAGCGACAAAACCTTTAGAAGTTGTAACGACCGGGGTCTTCAGCACGGACTCTCCAGAGTCATGGTCAGGACGGTTAACACAAGATTTTTTAGGAACCCATCTTTGCAGACTAGAAGAGAAACGGTTCAGACAGGCCCGTTTAACATGACCATAATTGAAACATTGTTTACATCTGATTTGACGCTTACACACCTCAACTTTATGGCCCATACTCAAACATTTACTGCAGTCCCAAGCTCTAAACACAATATCATCCACAACATCCTCGAATCCCGTGTGATCCGAGTAAGTATCTTCATCAGACTCTTTTAAATCAACCGAGTTATTGACCGTAGTAAAGGCTTTAAGGATTGGAACCGAAGCCTCCGAGACAACATCATCTAAAATGGCCGGAGAAACTGGATCACTCTGATTTTCAGAAACTTTAGGAGCATAACCATGGCAGGCAGGATAAGACAGCTCCTCAGCAAAGACAAGACGCCTAGATTTTGAAGCATTGGATTTAATAATAGATTTAGGCTTCCCCTTATGAAGAGCTTGAAGACCAAGTTGCATCCTTCTTTTGGAGGGACTGACTAAAGTCCATTCCATATCAGCTTCCAACTGCCATTCTTTGAATTCTCTGAACCAGTTAGGCCCACCCCGGCCCCAAAGATGAAAGAAGCATTTAAACTTGGAGCAAACATCTTTCCTCATTTTGAGAATGTGAAAACCCACTACTTTGGAGGCCACACAGAAGGAGAAAACTCTGTCACGAAGCAAAGATACCTTGAAAAGCTTGCCAACCCCACCAATAACAGATTCCAGAGCCAAACTGACAGAGAGCTCGTCCAGTTTGAAACAAGCTCTACCAAACGGAATCACGAGAATGAAATTCCTGGCCTTGTCCAAAGGGTGCACTTTAGAATGGAATTTAGACCTCACATCTTTCGAGAAATTAATACCATGAGATACATTTAATTCCAATGAGAGTGGAACATCATTAAAAGAGGAGGCATCAGATAATTCAGACTGAACCTTGTCAATAATCTCCTTAGAAGGAAAAAAATCCAGATCCTTGACCGAATCAGACAAGATACGACCAATCCGAACCACGTGCTCAGGAAAGTAAAGCTTTTCACCAATGCTGAAATTGGATCTAGGAGGAACTAAAAGGTGTCCAACCCGATAGCCCTTTGCATTGAAAAGAGAAATTTTACCACTATTCGAACACAGCTCAATAGTACCATCATAAGCCTTCATTCTGCCACGGTCCAGATCATGTAACGTAGAGTAAGATATATTCCAACTTTTGATCCCTCCAAAATTAGACCTAGATGTAACGGCCTCACTAGGGCTAGATTTAACTGGAGACTGCAGATCCCGATCAGATCCAGAGATACGTACCTCGAGATCCACAACCATGCATGTGTGGTCCCCAATCGGAGAGATGGAACACGATCCAACAAAAGCAACATGTGTTTGAAAGAGAACCTCCGCGCCCAAAGAGATCAACTCACCAGAACGAAGGGGGCGCCCTATGATCCCAAAACCCTTGGAAGTTTGCAAGGTGATCCAATTGGACCAGATACTGATCATACCTTTCGAAGGATCAACCTCCAGATCTGGATCCACGCTATCGTTATCTTTACGTTATTCCGCTGCTTGAGTTGTATTAAGAACTGGATCATGCGATCCTTATTTGTGTAAGACCTTATGTATGGTTTGTAATGGATGATGTACTGTGATATCCAAATCTGTTATGTCTCACAAAAATGGTAATCTTGGGAATGTGATGTATGGCATAACAGGCATATGGGATTAAAAATCCGGGTGTTGACAGATCTCCCCTCCGGTAGGGTGCCAGGAAGAACTTCAGATCCCCCCGATCTAGGGACGACGGTGGCAGCGACTACAGAAGGTTTCGTGGATAGGCCAAAGAGGCGACCAGGGGGTCCACACCCTTCCTAGGCGCGGGCCCACCCCTGTCCGCGCCTAGGGGGTGTGGCCACCATGGCCCGCTTCTTCGTCCCCCCTCTGGACTTCTTGTTCCCCATGGAAAGTTATTGACTTTGGCTTTTGTCCCGTCCAATTCCGAGAATATTGATTTTCTGCCTTTCTGGAACCAAAAACAGAAGAAAACAGGCAACTAGCACTGTGGCAACTTGTTAATAGGTTAGTTCCAGAAAATATGTAAAAACACCTCAAATTGTAGACAAAGCAAAGCAAAGTAGATACTAAACAAGCATGGAGCATAAAAAATTATAGATACGTTTTCGACATATCAAGCATCCCCATCCCCATCAAATTGTAACTCCTACTCGTCCTCGTGTAGGTAAGTGATAAAAATAATAATTTTTGAGGCGACATGCACCATCAAAACCAAGATCAAACCATTTGCAAGCATTGAAAGATTGGATCAAAGAACTCTAATCATGTGCATGAAAGATGGAGTTCTAACAATAGGACATAGTAACTATGCATGCAACATGAAAGGCTACAAACAAAGATCATGAATAACATGCATTGAAAAACGTTTGTTTGTTTCACATATAGAAAATATGGCCTAGTGGTAATCAACTTGTCCCTCATAGAATAGCAAATAGATGCATAGGACACCTTCAAAGTTCACAAGGGTGACTAGAAACAGATAGCACAAGAACAAGTAATATCACAATATGCATCAATCAATCAATAAGCTTTGGAACACTGCACACAGAATAACAACTATGCTCTCTTAATGGTTCCTAAAGGTAGAAGGTGGAGACTCAAATAATGGCGGGAGAAAGGCCTTTTATAAAGGAAGTAGGGATTTCAAGTTTCAAAAAGAGCTTCCAAAAATTATGGTACTTGTTAGCTTTCAGCCCTCATTGCCCCTATCATAAGCATCTTGAAGTGATTAAGGTTAAAGTGAACAAAGATGGAGTATATTATTGACGAAGTATAAGTTGGCAATCTCAAGTCCCTTGAATACGAGGGCCACACCTCATGCTACTCAACTTCAGTGACCTGTAAGTTCTTGTCATTGCAAGTATATGCATATCATAGAGAACCGCCAACGGGGTACCCCTTGCACATGGTACAGGAGCTATCCCATAACCAAAATGACAAGGCAAGAAGAAAATGAGCATCTCAACGATCTTTTTATTTATCACATGCATAGCTTTTTTATTGAGGATGCGTCATAGATAGCTCACTATGGTGATGATGCAAGTTTCCACCATGATTAGGCATGGCTTAGGCTAGCGGCCCAGGCGTTTCTCTAACACAGAATACAAACTCCATGGACTTACAAGTTCCCTCTTTATTTCACACCAGTGACATCCATAGACAAAATAGCATGATATCAACTATGTACAAAGTACAAGTGCAATGTTGAAAACGTTACTCGTGACATCACGGTTCGGCTAATTCCAACGTATAAGTGCAAGCATATACAACATAGATGATACAATGGTTCAAGTTTATTAGGGGCAAAGAATATAAAGTGTGCCATCAAGTTTGTGAGGGCTTTAATCACTAAGTTTTCACATAACAAAATAGTTTTTAATTGGAAGATAGCCGAAAACAAGAATATACTTGGAATGGTGTAACACACCATGCATAGGAGTTTATAGTGGACACTTTGGAAAAACTTGGTTTCTTGGGAGTTGAAAGCATAAGTAGAACTTACTCATACAAGTGAAGACTAGCAAAATACTAGGAGCAACCAACTAAGAGAGCAATAATGGCCATAAACATGCAGTGCAACAAAAAATTACTAATCGAAGCATAGAGTGGTACTACAAGTCAAGGACTAAATGATCATAGAGGCTATGGTGACTTGTTCATAGTCATAACATGGTGTGAGCATGTGCCAAGTCAACCCAAGGAAAGCATCAAAGGAGAAAACCACAATATTATGCTTTTGCATGCTAAAACAACGCATAATTTCTTCAAGGCACGCTAAGCAATCCCAATTATTTGGAACAAGACATGCTACAGAAATAATCACTAAGCATAAGGTCAAAACAACACCTAGCATGTCATGCTAAAGTCTAAGTCATAGTCAATGCAAGCTCCTCTTGCACTTACAAGCAAGAACTTACTACTCCTTTCCAACACCAAGCAACTTATTTGCAACAACACAGCAAGAACGGGGGTCCAAACTACTTTATTCAAGCAAACTAAACAACTAAGCAAACCAAATAAAAACTAATACGCTCCAAAACCAACACAACTGTGCATGAAACAATAAAAACGAAGTGTCTAGAAAGACCTGAGCTTTTTATTGATGAAGAAGGGGATGCCTAGGGCATCCCCAAGCTTTGATGCTTGTATCTCTTGATATTTCTTGGGGTGACACCGGGGTGGCATCCCCAAGATTGAGATTTTGTCCACTCTTCATCTCATTGCATCATTCTCTCTCTACACCTGAAATTTTCTTCTTCATACAAAACTTCACACAATCTTCATTAGCAACATTAGTTTATTCAAAAGATATTAGACCTTAGGCAAAGCTTTGGAACAGAAAAACTTTTCACTAAAAACACAAGCTATTGTAGTAACTCCTTCAAAAAGATCAATTCATCTAAAGAGAACTCAAAAAGGAATCAATAAGAAGCAAATGCAAATAATGGAAGAAATCTGTCAAAACAAACCAGCAGGTAGAAACCGATTTTTTCGAACATCTTTTGTTGCTGAAATCAAAAAGTGTTGAACTAACGAAAGTTAGCTAACATACTGGGGGATTTATTTGTAAATTTTCATCTCAATTCGAGTTACATAGACCTCTCACAAATTTTTATGGTGGAGAAATCTGTTTCAGGACAGCAACTCCCCAAATCTTACTTCCCTCTCATTAGAGGTCATTCTTGGCACAAAAAGCAAACAAAATGGATAAGGAGAGGTCATTAATGAAGTAATAACTTCCAAGACTCAAGGAAACTCTTGGGTTATCTCCCAACAAGTACTTTTCTTTAACGCCTTTAAGTTAGGCACAAGAAGCAAGAAGAATCAAATATTTTCAAATGAAGAAGCATTAACATCAAACCTTGCTTTCAAAGGAGGAGCAAAAAGCAACTTATCTCTCCTCACAGGTAAGTGTTCAATACCTTTCTTAAATGGAAAATGATATTTAATGGTGCCTTCTTTCATATCAATGATGGCACCAACTGTTCTAAGAAAAGGTCTTCCCAAAGTAATAGGACAAGAAGCATTGTATTCAACATCCAAAACATAGAAATCCATAGGGACATAAGCATTGTTAACCATAATGAGAACATCATTAATACTCCTCATGATTTTCTTTTTAGCATTATCATTAAGTGAGACATCCAAATAACACTCTGCCAAAGGTGGCAAATCAAGCATTTTATAAATCTTCCTAGGCATAATAGAGATACTAGAACCAAGATCACATGAAGATTTGAGATCAAAGTCATTCACTTGCATATTAATAATGGGTTCCCAACTATCTTCTACTTTCCTAGGAATAGAAGCTTTGTGTTTTAGCTTCTCTTACTTAATTTTCACAAGAGCATCTGTAATGTGTTTGGTGAAAGTAACATGCATATCACTACCATCAGGACTTCTAGCGAGCTTTTGTAGGAACATAATCACCTCAGAAATATTGCAACCATCTATATCAAAATCAAACTTAGCATCACTAGTAGTAGGCTCAATAGGCTTAGGCATAGTAGGAGGAGAAATAGGGGCTACTTGTGGTTTAGTGGTAATAGTGCACACACTATTGTTTCTATCAATTTCAGCTTCCCTTTCCCACCTAGCATGAAGTTGAGCTAACATCCTAACATTTTCATCAATAGTAACTTGTATGGAATGAGTAGCAGCAAAGGCACTTTCCATAATTTCAGGTTTAACAGCCATTTTATTAATCAAGGAGGACCGAGCTTCATACAAAGAAGATATATTTTTCTCAACAGTTAAAAGTTTCTCCTCCACAGTTTTGTTGAAAGCATTTTGTTTACTAATAAAGTCTTTGAGCATGAATTCAAGTTTAGAAGGGGCACTTCTAGCATTTTTGTAGGAATTGCCATTATTAGGAGGATAAGGCCTATAATTGTTGTTACGACCAAAATTATTCCTATAGGCATTGTTGTTGAAATTGTTGTTTCTAATGAAGTTCACATCAACTTGCTCTTCTTGAGCAACCAAAGAGGTTAAGGGAACACTATTAGGATCTAGAGGAGCTTTCCCGTTAACAAGCATAGCCATAATAACATCAATCTTATTGCTCAAAGAGGAAGTTTCCTCAACAGAATTTACCTTCTTACCATGTGGAGCTCTCTCAGTGTGCCATTCAGAGTACTTAACCATCATATTATCAAGGAGTCTAGTTGCAGCACCCAAAGTTATGCTCATAAAGGTACCTCCAGCAGCTGAATCCAACAGGTTTCTTGAGGAGAAGTTCAAACCTGCATAAAAAGTCTGGATAATCATCCAAGCAGTGATTCCATGAGTGGGACAATTCTTAACCAAAGATTTCATTCTGTCCCAAGCTTGAGAAACATGTTCATTATCAAGATGTTTAAATTTCATAATTTCACTTCTCATAGATATAATCTTAGCAGGAGGGTAGTATTTTCCAATAAAAGCATCCTTGCACTTAGTCCAAGAATCAATACTATTTTTAGGCAAAGATAGCAACCATTCTTTAGATTTTCCTCTCAAGGATAAAGGAAAAGTTTGAGCTTAAAAATATCTCCATCTACATCCTTATACTTTTTCATCTCACAAAGTTCAACAAATTTATTGAGATGGGCAGCAGCATCATCAGAACTAGCACCAGAAAATTGCTCTCTCATCACAAGATTCAACAAAGCAGGCTTAATTTTATAAAAGGTAGCATCGGGAGGAGGTGGAGCAATAGGAGTGCTAAGGAAATCATTGTTGTTGGTGCTAGTGAAGTCACACAACTTGGTGTTCTCAGCAGAGTTCATTTTGGCAAAGGTGGGCAAGCCAAAAATAGCAGCAACAACTAGAGCAGGGACTAATTTTTTTGGTTTTTTTTTAAAAGAGGCAAACAAAACCAAGCAAAAGAAACTAAGCAAACTAAAAACAAAGTAAAGAGAAAAGAAGTGAAGGACTCCCCTTGCGAAGACGTCCTTAGCCTCCTGGCAACGACGCCAGAAAAGCTTGATGGCTAACGTGAGCCTGTTGGGAACCCCAAGAGTAGGGTGTGAAGCAGCACAGAAGTAAGTTTTCCCTCAGTAAGAAACCGAGGTTATCGAACCAGTAGGAGGAAGGAAACATCACATAGGTGTTGCAAGCAACGCGGAGACCTGCACAACACAAACTCAAGACTTTACCCCCAACGAATCAGTGAGGTTGTCAAGCTCACCGGTTTGCTGTAACAAAGGATTAAACATATGGTGTGGAAGATAATGGTTTGCAGCAAGTAAACAAGTAACAGTGGAAGATGTATCAATGGTAAAGATTGGACCAGGGTCCATAGTTCACTAGAGGTGCTCTCCTTAGATAAACAACATGGCATGAAGGGTAAACAAATTACAGCAGGGCAATTGACAGGAACTGAGCAAGGCATAACAATGCAATACTAGTCAAAAAGATCCTATGAGATTCGATTGGGAAATACAACAATATACATAGACCGACATCCAACTGCATTTATGACTAGAAGTCCACCTTCAGGTTATCATCTGAACCCCCTCTAGTATTAAGTTGCAAGCAACAGACAAATGCTTTAAGCAAAGTGTAAGGTAAACAGTCCACATGTTCCATGAACAAGAGGCCATTGTTTTCTCCCTAGTAGCAACAACACATCTACAACCGAAGAGATTTCTGTCACTTCCCTTGAAACTAGAGGCATTAACCCACCATCGAGCATAAATACCCCCTCTTGGAGTCACTAGCAACTACTTGGCCAAGATAGCTACTAACAACGGAGAGCATGCAAGATCACAAACAACACAGACATGATAGAATCATAAAGACAAAACCATTAATCAATCTGACATAATAATCCCAATATCCATCGGATCCCCGCAAACACAACATGCATGATTACAAATAGATTAGATCTTGATCATGAATGGAGCTCACAAGATCTATACATGAAAGCACAAGGAGGAGATACAACCATCTAGCTACTACATGGACCCATAGTCCAAGGTGGAACTACTCACACATCATACCGGAGAGAAGGCCTCCGGGATGATCTCCCCTCCGGCAGGGTGCCAGGAAGAACTTCAGATCCCCCCGATCTAGGGACGATGGTGGCGGCGGCTATAGAAGGCTTCGTGGAGTTTTGATCAGGTACTTAGGGTTTCTGCATCGAGGGCTTCTTATAGGCGAAGGGTATGGACAAGGAGGCGACCAGAGGGCCTACACCCTGCCTAGGCGCGGGCCCACCCCTGGTCACGTCTAGGGGGTGTGGCCACCCTGGCCCGCTTCTTCATCTCCCCTCTAGACTTCTTGTTCCCCACGAAAAGTTATTGACTTTGGCTTTTGTCCCGTCCAATTCCGAGAATATTTATTTTCTGCCTTTCTGGAACCAAAAACAAAAGAAAACATGCAACTGGCACTATGGCAACTTGTTAATAGGTTAGTTCCAGAAAAGATATAAAAACACCTCAAAGTGTAGACAAAGCAAAACAAATTAGATACTAAACAAGCATGTAGCATAAAAAAATTATAGATACGTTTCTGACATATCAGAACTTAGGGATCAACGGAATGATCTAAGAACAAGGTAACAAAATAACAACTAAAGAAGGAACTAATTTTGTGTGTGTTTTTGATAAAAAGAAGCAAAACAAACAAAGCAAAAGGAACTAAGCAAAACAAAAACAGAGTAAAGAGATTGGTAGTGAGAGACTCCCCTTGCATAAATCTTCTTTCTCCCCGGTAACGACGCCAGAAAAAGCTTGATGTTGCTCAGTTGATGTAGAGCATGTTGGGAACCCCAAGAGCAAGGTATGATAAGCACATTAGCAAGTTTTACCTCAGTTATAGAACCAAGGTTATCGAACCAGTAGGAGAAAGAAATCACTTCCCAAGGTGTTGCTAGCAACGTGGAACCTGCACACAACACAACCAAAATACTCCACCCCAACTTATCAATGAGGTTGTCAAGCTCACTAGTTTTGCTGAAAATAGAGGATTAAACGTATAGTGTGGAAGAAAGTAATTACTTGTGGTAATTGCTGAAAGTAAACAGTAAACATTAGATGAAATATCGATGGGAAGGAATGGACCAGGGTCCACAGTTCACTAGAGGTGTTTCTCCATAAGATAAATACTATGCTAGGTGAACAAATTACAGCTGGGCAATTGACAAGTAGAGAATGCATAACAATGCATGTACATGACATGATGATCACTATGAGATTCACTTGGGAATTACAATATGATTCATAGACCGTAATCCAACTGCATCTATGACTAATAATCCACCTCCGGGATATCATCCGAACAACCCTCGGGTATTAAGTTGCAAGCAACAAATAATTGCATTAAGCAAAGTGTGTAATGTAAAGAATACAATTTCCCTTGGACAAAGGATTGTTGTTTTCTCCCTAGTAGCAACAGCACATCTACAATCTTAGAAGTTTCTGTCACTCTCCCATATTACTAGAGGCATGAACCTACTATTGAGCATAAATACTCCCTCTTGGAGTCACAAGCAAATACTTGGCCAAAGTAACTACTAGCAACAGAGAGCATGCAAGATCACAAATAACATAGACATTATAGAACAATAATCAATCTGACATAATACTCAATATCCATCGGATCCCCACAAACACAACATGTAGGATTACAATAAGATGATCTTGATCATGATAGGCAGCTCACAAGATCTAAACATGGTAGCACAAATAGGAGAAACAACAATCTAGCTACTGCTATGGACCCATAGTCCAAGGATGAACTACTCACACATCACTCCGGAGGCTGGCATGGTGATGAAGAAAGCCTCCGGGATGATCTCCCCTCTCCGGCAGGATGCCGGAAGAGCTTCAGATCCCTCCCGGTCTAGGGACGACGGTGGCGGTGGCTATGGTGGCTATGGACGTTTTCGTGGATTTTTGATCCTCCCTCTACGGTTTTTGTCTCGGGGGGGGGGGGTTATATAGGCGAAGGGGCAAGGTCGGTGGAGCGCCAGGGGGCCCACGCCATGGCCAGGCATGCCCCAGGGTGGGCCCACGCGCCCCCCTATTGTGGCTGCCTCGCGGCGCCTCTTCGTCTCTCCTTTAGACTCCGTGTCGTGTCGAGAAAAATAGGAACTTCGGTTTTGTTTCGTCCAATTCCGAGAATATTTCCTTACTAGTTTTTCTGAAACCAAAAAATAGCAGAAAACAGGAAACTGGCTTTGTGGCACTTGTTAATATGTTAGTTTCAGAAAATTCATAAAAAATCTACAAAGTGTAGACAAAACATAAGATAGTTGGTGCAAAACAAGCATGGAGCATAAAAAATTATAGATATGTTTGCAACGTATCACCCACTCACCTCCACGTATGGGGAAACCCTAGGACATGATCGGGCAGCAGCATCGTCATCATCGTAGTCCTTCTTGAATGTGTTGTTTAGTACGTGGCAGTTTGGAGCTCTAGGAGTGTGGTGAACTTTTTTGGTGGATGCAGCGGTGGCGAGCCATCCTTATTTTGTCGATCTTCCCGTTGTCAGCATTATTTTCTTTCGCTTCTTTTCTTGTTTAGGCTTGACTGTGTTATGGCCAGTAGTTGTATCAGTTCACTGCTATATTAATATCGCGGGGAAAGCCTATTTCGAAGAGAAGTTTAAACTTCCTAAATCTTCCGGTGCGCCTCGCGACTGTGCCACCAACGAGAAAAGATGAGCGGCGCTCCATCGGCATTGACTTGGTCAGACAACTAGAGCAGATGATACGTCGGAAACGTATCTATAATTTTTGATGCTTCATGCTTGTTTAGTATCTACTTTGCTTTGTCTATACTTTGAGGTGTTTTTATATATTTTCCGGAACTAACCTATTAACAAGTTGCCATAGTGCCAGTTTCCAGTTTTCTTCTGTTTTTGGTTCCAGAAAGGCAGAAATTAAATATTCTCGAAATTGGACGGGACAAAAGCCAAAGCCAATATTTTACCGTGGGCGACACAAAGTCTAGAGGAGAGACGGAGAGGCGGTCCAGGGCCGCCACACCCACCTAGGCACGGGTGGCCCCATCCCGCGCCTGGGTAGGGTGTGGTCCCTCTGGCCACCTCCCAGCCTCGCCTCTTCGCCTATAAGAATCCCCCGATGCAGAAACTCTAGGCACCCGATCAAAACTCCATGAAACCTTCTATAGCCGCCGCCACCATCGTCCCTAGATCGAGGGGATCTGAAGTCCTTCTCGGCACCCTGCCGGAGGGGAGATCATACCGGAGGCCTTCTTCTCCGGTATGAAGCGTGAGTAGTTCCACCTTGTAAGCGTACATGTGCAATGTTGAAAGCGTTCCTCATGACAACATGGTTCTGCTAATTCCCAACGTATAAGTGCAAGCATATACAACATAGATGACATAATGGTTCAAGTTTATTTGGGGCAAGAAAAATAAAGTGTGCCATCAAGTATATAGATCGGCATAAACCAAGAAAGAAGACCAACCGCACTAACTATGAGCACTACAAATTTGATTGCTTGAACCCTGTTATTGACTTGCAACTTGGAGAGTTCAATGATCGTTTTACTGAGGTAAACTCTTCTTTCCCAAATGGCTGCATTTAGTCCCAAGGATTCCTTTGATGCTTTCAAAGTTCAGACCTTAGTGGATTTGGCTAAGTCATACCCAGATGATTTCGATTTCTTCAAATTGAAAGATCTTGCCCATGAGCTTCCATTCTACATTGATAATGTGCGAGGGGATGAAAGGTTTGCGGGTCTGAAAACTATTTCTGAACTTGCTAAGCTGATGGTTAGTACAAATAAGCATTTGGAATTTCCTTTGGCATATCAACTCCTCGAGCTAGTGCTAGTTCTGTCCGTTGCCACTGCATATGTTGAGAGGTGCTTTTTAGCAATGAAAATAGTGAAGACGGTGCTACATAATCGGATTGGTGATGATTTCATGAATCACTGTATCATTGGATTCTTAGAGCAAAGACTTCTATATTCAACTCCGCGTAATGTTGTGATCCACCGCTTTCTCAAGATGAAAGACCGTAGAGGCCAAAAAAATAGAGGTAATATTTTGCAATCCGACTTTATTTTGATATGATATATTGACAATTTGTGTTTCATACTTATGAGTTTGCTGAATATACATTGTAAATTCCTTTTAGTCGTGGGAGTATCAAGTACCAGTGTGTGTCAATAGTTCTATAATCACGTTCAAACAAAAAAATTAGTTCTGTAATGAGTGATTCTGCCCAAATTGAAGTAATAATGCCGTGTGTTTTCAAAAAATATATACACAATACCATATGTCTATTTAACCATGCCGAGCGTATTAGTGGTGTGTTTTCTGAGCATGTACATATTAGTGATCATTTGTCTATCTAACCATGCTGAGCTATGCATGTACACAATATCTTCTTATTTGTTTGTTTTGACCCCGGCGACGTTTTTTCCTTGGCATCGCCCCCGGTTGGGATGGAGGAATGATCAGCTCCTTCCCTAGCAAGTTTACTTTGCACGCCAGGGGCGAAGCTCCTCAGTGGGCAAGGTAGGGCACTGCCCTACCTCAATTTTTTGCAAAAAATCGCATATATATATATGCTTTTTTCGATATATATTCAGTTTTGAACGATTTATGTGTATATCTGAAGAAAAACTGAAGAGACATACTATAATGGTCCGTTTTGTAAAGGTTTGGTCTTCCCTGGGCCTTAGATGGGCCGTTTTGGTCTTCCCTCAGTTCCTGCGCGCCTCATACGATCGAAGCGACATGTCCGCCTCGGCCGCAGGAAACCGAACGACGCAGCGCCTCGGCTCCTGATCGCTACCTCCTCGCGAGTCCCGCCCTCCCTGGAAACCGAACGACGCAGCGCCTCGGCTCGGAGGAACGCCATCGCCTGTCGCCCGATCGCCCCCTTTCCTCCCACTCGCGAGCAGGTCCCGTCTGTCTCTCTCTGTCCCTCAGGTCTGCCTTGCCTGTGCGCCGTCGCCCCCTTTCCTCTCATGTAGGACTGCTCTCATGTCTCATCCCTCCTTCCAATTCCATTAACCCTAATCTCAAAATATCCAATTACTTGCTATAGGGGTGATTTCTGAATTGTTGTGGTGGTGGAGAACGGTATGGATAAGACGAGGAAGAAACCTGCAGCTGCTAAGGGGCAGGTATAATCAAGTTTGTCAATTGTGATTTGTGAATACGTACTCATATGATTATATGAATATCAGAATATGTGATCAACTGATCATGTCTTTAATGTTTGTAACCTGCAGATTTGAAAAGGTATTTTGTACCACTTGGTAGTGGCAACAACTATAAACCAAGCATCCATCAGGAAAGTGCAAATGTTATTGCACAAGAAGATCAAGTGCAAGAAATGGAAGGAGGAACAAGAAATAGCTCTAAACCAAGCACCAATGAAAGTATAGATGTTAGCCAAGAGCAAGAGCAAGAAGTTGAAGGAGGGCTCGGAAATTCTATGGACACCAACATGGAAAGAGTGGAAGATTCCGCTGAAACCATAATGGAAGAGAATGTTGTGGTTCTAGAAGCTGGAGGTATAACTGATTTCATAGAGTATATAAAACTTGATCCGGGACTTCGCATTGAAATTGATGAATTTGCTCCCAATGTTAGAGAAGATGTTAGATTTGCTACCTAAAGAATGGTCCAACACAACCAACTCAGCATAATTTCCCCATAAATAGAGATAAGAGATCATTTCTACCAAAATGGTATAAGAAATATGATTGGTTGGAATATAGTGTGGACAAGGATAAGGCTTATTGCTTCTATTGCTATCTTTTCAAACATATTGGGCATGAAAATTTTGGGCATGATGTCTTCAATGCTTTCTATGTTCATTGCTTTTCCCACCAGTTGCAGCTTATTGTTGTTTCTTTATCGAGATGCTGCAAAGGTCTTGAGGATTTCTTTGATGATGTGAAAGAGACTGCCAATCTATCTAGCTCATCTTGCAAGAGGAAGGATATATTTCTCGATAAGCATAAAGAGAATATTTTAACTAAGATCAAGAATGGTGCAGTGCCCACAGGAAGAGGGAAAAATCAAGAAATGTCCTTGTGCCGACCTGGCGATACACGATGGGGTTCTCATTACACAACGTTATGCCGTATTGAGTCAATGTGGGATGAAGTGATAGAACTTTTGGGTATTGTTGAAGATGATTCTCGTAATCCAACTAAGGCTGGAGGTTATGTTCATAAAATGGAGACTTTTAACTTTGTCTTCATCATGAAGATGATGTTAAAACTACTTCGTATGACAAATGATGTGTCTCTTCTATTTCAGAAGAAGAATCAAAATATTGTTCAGGTATGCGATGAAT
The DNA here is from genome assembly GCA_030063025.1 of Avena longiglumis. Lineage (NCBI taxonomy): Eukaryota > Viridiplantae > Streptophyta > Magnoliopsida > Poales > Poaceae > Avena > Avena longiglumis. Next base: position 5,608,194 of record CP125974.1, on the reverse strand, counting down.
AAATTCTTATGGTTCTATTTTCCTGAAGTATACTTTGTTGATCTAAACTTCTAATTGTATCATTTCAGGCAATATCTTTGGTTACGGATGTGAGAACACGTTTGGTCAATTGGAGGAATCATGGTTGGGAGTCACTCTTGGAAGATGTCAAATCATTTTGTATTGAGCATGAGATCATAATCCCAAGTATGGATACCAAGGTAACAAAATGGGGTAAAACAAGAAAAGGGGGGAGATTCGCAGTCACCATTGATCATTTTTATCGTGTTGACACCTTCTATGCTGCTATAGACTCTATTGTCACCGAGTTTGATCATCGCTTTAATGAGGCATCTTCAGAGGTTCTTCAGAACTTTTCTTGTCTCGATCCAACAGACTTATTTGCTCGGTTCAATGTGAGTAAGATTGCTCGGCTTACAGAGATTTATCATGAGGATTTCTCTGATTATGAGCGTGAGCATATACGGGATACCTTTGAGCTATTCATTATTCATATGAGGAGAATTGATGATTTCAAAGCTTGTCTTGATATTGCAAGCCTAGCTAAAAAAATGGTTGAACTTGATAGGCACATCATGTTTTCTACTGTCTACCGCCTAATTGAGTTGGCAATGCTTTTACCAAAGGTCGGCAACATGATTGAAAGGGCCTTCTCAGCTATGAAGATCATCAAGACTGAGTTGCGTAACAAGATGTCAGATGGCTGGCTTAATGATTTAATGGTGTGCTATTTCGAGCGAGGAATATTCAAAAATCTTGATCTTGGTGATATTAAAAATGATTTTCAGAAGGCAGGTAGAGCTTTGCCATTGCCGGGACTTCAAGAAGACATTAAATTTTATTATTGATACGTTTGTTTGTTTTACTTTGATTTATATACGTTCGCTATTACCGTTGTACTAAGTGACTATGCTTAAGATCATATAACTTATTTATATGCCGACAGAAACTTAATTTTTTTCATCAATTTTTTTTAATGCTTTCAAGTTTGCCCGACCTCAAATTTTTTTCGTCCTTCGCCACTGTTGCACGCTACATAGTGTAGCTAGCGATCAGTACCAAGAACATTCCTCCCAAATCATGGCTTTCGATACCTCGGGCGTAGCGTAGGGCATGTGTTGCTAAAATGTCGAGCTTGCTGTCCTTGTGCTTGGCCTAAAGTAAACGGAGCTGTTGTTTTAGGGTATTTTCTCTGGAAAATAAAGGGGGTAATTATTGTCTCGCATTGTTGTTTTGGGCCTTTTACGGTGAACGGAACGGGTGGAAGTTTCGCCGGTGGCTCGGCCCAATCTTACTTGCTTTCACTGCCTGTCGCAAAAGGAAACACGAAGGTTCGTTTACGGGGTAGCTGGCCCTCAAAGATGCGAACAGAACGAGAAAAAGCCCAGAAATAGCAGAGTAACTAACGCCCTGTGCTGTAAACCAGAAATAGCAGAGTAACTAACTAACCGTGCCTCTCGCATGCGGAGTATTTACTCAAAAAAAGATCAGTTGTAGCGAGTGAGGATAAAAATGGAGGTGCGGGGAATCGAACCCCGTGCCTCTCGCATGCGAAGCGAGCGCTCTACCATATGAGCTACACCCCCAATATGACAAAAGAGCCAAGTAGAGGTATTTAATTAATTATAACACCGAATGTTTCAACTTTTATTTTTTTTCCTTTACCTGTATAAAGATTCAGCACATGTTATGACTTGTGAGTTTTGAGATCTGCCGTCGGTTTTCTCAATATAGGCAAGACAATTCAATTACGACAGGGAGAAGAGAATATAGTCACTGGCATGAGATTTGCTGTACTCATCATCGCAAGTTGCTAGCTTCGCAGGGTAGCAAACACAACTAATAGAAAACTCAACAAGTGCATGAACAATCACAACTACTAGTGTCGATCTGAGCTATATACAAAACTGACGTTGCTCGGATGGTGATTTCATAAAGGATGCTGATGCTGGCAGTGTTATTCTTTCAAGGAGTTTTATCTGCGGTGCTAACAGCCATCGACTATAACATGTCGGTTAACTAATCATGTGCTTTTGAAGCACGAGAGGCTATATGCATTCAAGAATAACTGGAATCCTTACACGCATCGACGATCAAATAATCAATTGCATAGAGAGTTCTGTATCACCAGATCGAGACCCTAGCCTGCTTATCAAACTACATTTGGCATAGGGTATAGGCGCCTCACAGATGCAAAATTCCTCACCTCCATAATACAACAATCTTAGCCGAGTGCGGACGGTAAAACTTGGATACATGGACATGACAATGAAACAAATACCTACATTTTATCTTACATGGATTTGCAGTTAACAGAATGCTCGATTGACATCCTTGCTACAAGCCTCCTAGCACTGAGCAAAGTGAGATCTCTTACCCATGACATGGTTGAAATTGTCTTCATAAATATTGACCATCTTGGATAGATGTCATCCACCAGGTAGTATCCCTTATTATACTGGTGGGTATTGGTTACATAGTTAACCGAAAGAGCATGGTCTTCAACAAACTTGGAGAAAACATTAGAGGACCACAGGACATTGATGTTATTGTGAGATTCTGCCATACCGAAGAATGCATGCTAAATTCAGAGATCCTGATCAGCCACTACCTCTAGTACCACACTTCAAGATCCTTTGTGGCCTTTGTAGATTCCCCTCCAAGAAAATGAATAGTTATTCTAGGCCTAATGCATGCAGTCGATGCTTTAAACCATCCTAGGAAATTCTCTTGTTTCATTATATGCTAGGGTTCGGGCAGTGTCTTCTGCATTGGGTGATCTCAAGTACGTTGGCTTAAGCACCGCCCCGCAGAACATGTATATGCACTCAACGGTGGTGGCTTGGCCATGCATAGATTGTCATCCTATGTACCGGTAGGAGCTCCATATGCAAGCATCCTCACACAACATTGCTCTTCTAGAGTGAGTAAAACTGCACCGTGCCGGTGTAGTCCTTCTTGCATATGAAGTAGTTGTCGAACTCCTGGACGACCTTGACAATATCTAGAACGAGCTTCTGGTTCATCCTGAAACTGCGCAAAAATACCATATCGTCGTGAAAGGGATCATCAGCGAAATAGTTGGTGTACAACATGCAGTAGCCATCCATCCGCTGCCCCGGCTTGCTCTTGTGGTGCCCTGGCGTCGAGCCACCATGTCGCGGCTATGCTGCCCGGGAGTACATGCCTTCCAGACAAGAGAGAATGTTCATACGCTTTTCATCGGTGGCGGCGGCTTCCCCTTCCATCGGCAAACATCTGGCACGCAATTGTCAGCAAAGCTATTCGATGGTGAAACACGACCACCAGAAGGGACGGAGATCTAGCAACCGATGGAGCGGCGACACGCTTTTGGCGTTGAACGGCTGAGAGGAGATGGGTGGTGCCAGCCACGATCTGGCAGCTTGGGGTAGAAACTGGTAGGAGTCATGGAAACATGCAAACGTGGGGGAGGGGGGATTTGTGTTGTCTCACCGATAGAGATGGCCCACGCACCGTTTTGGTTTGATCGGCTCCCCTGTTTGACATATGCGTATTGGGTTCGGGCTTGGTACGCCGGATGTAAATTCGGCCCGTGCTAACGAAAAACAGGCCCCCGGGATTAGGCCAGGAGATTTTTTTCCGCGTCGACACAAAAAAGGCCGTTTCAGGGACATTCGAGGGATCGGCTAGAGATACAGAACTATAAATCTATGCTCGGACGGGCCGACCTTGCGAGTTCCATTTTTAGACGTGTCACTTTTCTTCCTTTTGTTGCATCACTCTATTTTGCTTCTACAATAATTCCAGCTCCTCTATGATCTTTTTTTCAAAATTCCACTGACCTATTAATAATCATCAATAATATTATAAAGTGTTCTAAAAATTATAAATATGTCACTGAATTACATAGCGACGAATACATACACTGGAACGAGCTCCTCTATAATCATTATCGACCCAAAATGAGGATGGAACCGAGGAATGATCAGCTCCTACCTAGCCAAAATGACCCTAGCCTAGCAAGTTTTCTTTGCACCGTAGATAGTGTAGCTAGCGATCACTACCAAGAACATTTCCTCCCAAATCATGGCTTTCGATCGCTCGGGCTTAGCGAAGGGCACGTGCTACTACTATGTCGGGCTCGCTGTCCTTGTAAAGGAGCCGTTTATGTTTTTTTGGGAGTGGCTAGATCTCAGACGCCTGAAAACTAGTTATGTCTAAGTTGCTGATGTAATCTTAATATTTATGTTAATTCTTAGTTGTAACCTAGTTGCAACTCACATGATTTGTACTAATTCTTAGTTACAACCTAGTTGCAATTTATTAAATTTTCAGTTACATTTAAATTGTAACTCATGTGTAACTTTTATTTTGGACGAATCACGAGATAAATCGAATGGTGAAAAAGACGACTAAGACTTTTCCCAGACACCTAAGAACTGGCAAATTCGTATGTTTTTCTATAGCACGAAACGTTTCTCTTCGCATGTTATCTTGGGCTTTTTACCGTGAACGGGGCGGGTGGGAGTGTCGCCAGTGGCACGGCCCACTGTTACTTGCTTTCGCTGCCTGTCGCAAAATGAAACGAGAAAGGCCCAGCAAGAGCAGTAACGCACCCCTTGCAGTAAACAATTTCCGGTCCTCTTTTCATTCGAGAAATTTATTCATTCAAAATATCAGATCCAGTGTATGGTTAATATAAAAAATTGGAGGTGCGGGGAATCGAACCCCGTGCCTCTCGCATGCGAAGCGAGCGCTCTACCATATGAGCTACACCCCCGATGTGACCAAACTCCCAGGTGCCGATATATATTACAGAATATTTCCTTTTTTCGCTTTTCTCTACGTAAAAGATTCAGCACGTGTTATGACTGGTGAGCTTGAAATCTGCCGTCGGTTTGCTAAATATAGGCAACTAGGCAGGATAATTCGATTTTGGCGAGGGAAGAGAATACACTCAGCGGCATGAGATTTGGTGTGCTCATCATCGCAAGTCTCTAGCTTCATAGTTGATCAAACACAACTAGGAGTAGCAGAAAACTCAACAAGTGCATGAACATTAGTATCGATCTGAGCAATATAAAAAAAATGACGTAGCTCCCATAGTGATTTCATAAAGAATACTTGCGGTGTCATTCTTTCAAGAAGTTTTATCTGCAAAAGTTCTGCTAACGGCCGTCGACTCCAAAATATCGGTTATCTATCATCTCTGATCTTCACGCACGCGAGGATATGCATTCAAGAATAACCAGCACCGGTACGCACATTGAAGATCAAATAATAATAACTACATACATATATGAAAGCCGGCAGGGTTAGCGATCTGTTAGGCATGCCAAATCAGTTTAGACAGCTACAGTATCGCACATCTACAGTAACTAGCTTTTGCGAGCTCCCGTGTGATATTCTAATTTCTTCCACGTAGCTCACCCATCCACCGGGTCGTGGTGGTACGTGTCCTTGTGTCCTTGCACGGGGAGCTCCTTGCACCGCTTTGAGATAGGGAGAGCTCCTTTGCACCGCTTTGAACCGCTGTCTCCGCAGTCAGTTGGGAGAAAAGAATGGGAACGCTGATCAAACTGAACACGACGTCTCTTTTCCCCGATCTCGAGCCCCGGACCGCTTCTCAAATCCACCATGTCCATCTCCCATAAAGCGAGGGCTGGCCGAGGGGATCGTGCGCCGGCGTGCCGGAGGTCCTCGCCGGACTTTTGACTTATGCGTGCTTCTAAGATGACCACGAGGTAGCCACGCCGCCTCTTATTCCGATCAAAGCGGTGAAGCGAGGACCAGAGAAACTCCCGTATGTACGGCATCAGACTACCCTTTTTTTTTTTGCTTTTCTTCTGATGCCTCCTATTTCCCTTTTATTTAATCGACATTTTTTCCGTTCCTTCCTCATCTATATGGGTGCTCGGGTACTGCTCTACTCTAGGCTTTGCAGGGGACTAACTATGGAGAAACACCGTAGGCTCTGCAACATCGTTGGTGCTCTGCTTTTTCTGTTTCTGGTTGCCTGTAGCTCCTCTAATCCATCTAGACGTTGTTGCTTTTTTTCTTCTTCAGGTCGACCGTAAATAGATGCTTAGTATCTAGCACAGTACTTAATTGAATGGTTTCATAGAGAATTGTTTTAGGAGTAATGTTTACAGTCCGATTCGGCTATTTTTCATGAACAATTTATAATGTCTTCTTCAGGTGGTAGTCAGCTTGGATTAATCAGAGCTGCATCTGAGCAATTAAACAATTTGCCTTTATATTACTTACTCTGCAACCGAGACAGACATTGCTCCATGATCGGTTGTTATATGTTGCACGTCCTGTCGTTCCGGTTGGGCACTTCATTTTTATTTTGGTAAATGTTCTCTTATACGCAAAGTTCCATTGTTTAGTCGTTTCATAGATTGCGTTTTCTTAAGTGGACGGGTCATCGCAGCCCTAGCTGCACATGTTGTATTGTCCACATAGTTCACAGGGGGTCATTTCCTTACGTCAGGCTATTGATCTGCCCCTTGGTTGTTATAGTTTTTTCTTCTACGATTTGCAAATGTCCTCACAAAGTACCGTGTTTTTGTAGGAATTAGCCCCTACACGTTTTGTACTGGATTGGCGAGAGAAATGCTGACACCAATTCATCCTCTATAGAAGAATCAAGTTAGATTGTGTATGTGCTCTTCAGTAATTATATTGCAGGGCAATTTACTTTTATTATGTTTGTGCATGGCAGCAGGTATAGATTAAACTATCGCGTCCACTGTCAGTTATATCGTTGATTCTAATTCCTCTTTTGATTATGTCTGCAATTCTTGCGGACTTTGGTGGTCATTTGTTCTGAGATGAGATTTTTTCAATCGTATGCACTCCACTCTCCTTCATAAAGGTATATTCTCAACTCTTATATGTGATAATTCTTTTTCATAGACCAACATATGATTTTCTTCTGACCTTTTACGTTAAATTTCAGCCTGTGAAGAAAATAATCATGTCTATCTATGTTGTAGCTGTTGGCTGCTGCCATTTGAATTTTTTTTAAAGCAAAAGAGAACTTTTATTTAGCCGAAACAACAAATAGAATGCTGAATGATAAAAAAGTTTTAGGAATATTTATGTTGGCTAATATAGTAAAAGAAAGTGAGTTCTACTACCGACTGCATATTTACCATTGGATCTGATAGTTTTCCTTTGCAGTATAGAAGGATTTTTATCCATAACAACTTAATTAATAAGGAGTTGATGGTGTTGTTTTCAGCTCAGGGTTTACAACTATGTCATCAGCGAGATAGCCTAGATGAGACTCTCAGTGCTCCATCAGGCCAGTGTTTCCTGCCGTTGAGTTCTGGGCAATGTGGCCGCCCAATCGTGGATGACAAATGAAATGTTAGGAAAATTTGAATGCCACCGCAAGAGAAGGTGAGTACTTCACGATTGATCGAGTGTTACTGTCATTTTTCTATGTACCAGCGGTCTTCAATGAGCATATACCTAGGACCTGTTATCTCAGCTGTAGATTAGGTGCTGCTAATGTCTTAGTCTCACGATATGGTGAGCCTACTTCGTGATCAAAGAGAACACAAATAAACAGATAGCACAACATGCAGACTCCCAAAAGGTGCTTAATTGTGTCACTGTCATATAGAAATTAGTATCCACTTTACTGGCTTAGAGAAACGATTTATATTTATAATGATTGACGATTTGATCCCGTTGTTGTACCCTATTGCCATGGACATAGAAACATGAGAAACTACTTTCATGTTTTCTCAATTTGGTAAGCCATCATAGTTCTGAACTTTCAGCGATGACAGTTTTCTCTCTTTCAATGAGGTAAGGCAGAGAGATGGATATTAAGGCATGGCTTGGTATAGGGCTGGTGGCAAAACATGTTCCTCAGTTTGCTAATTAGTGTTCAGAATTTTCACTCCCAAATGATATTGTTATACTACTCTAAAACATTTCAGATTTCTTACAATGTTGATCTGGTGCATTAGTGCCAATGGAAGATCCAGTGACAAGGCTGGCATAGGGATGTGCTCCTCTTTGATGTGCCCATATGTTCCATATTGTGTGTTGAGTCGTCCTGGAGGGGTTGATGTTGGAGGCTCCTTCGCGTCCACTGTGACGCCCCTTCGTTAATCTAGCTGGAGTTCAGATATGATTGTTAGTGAAAATTCAACTTCTCGCTATATATTGCTTCATCACTTCTATTAGCGCGTTACTTCATAATGTAAAAATTGAGTTATCCCTGGCATTTGAATGAAAAGATAGTTTCATGCAGTGAAGAAAAATAAGACAGAATAGAATCAGAAACTCCCCTCTTACGTGAAGCAATGTAGTCTATATAGAAATGCTGTCTGGGCAAGACCAGCGTCAATATATCTATAACTACTAATTCTTCTATATCGTGCCCATCAGCTATCATTCAGCCGCATACACAAACTGAGTTAACCTATAACTACTAACTCTCATATAGCGTGTTCATCAGCTATCATTTCAGCCGTATACACAAACTGAGTTAACGTCACGGGTGCGGCATGTTGCCGCGCCAAATTTTCTAGTAATCAACTGTATAGAGAGTGCCAGATCACCGGATCAAATGATCAAGACCCCAGCCCGACTAAGCTACATCTTGACGAATGGTTATCAAACTACATTTAGCATAGGGTACACGTGCCTCACACATGTAAAATGCCTCACCTCCATATAACACAACAATCTTAGCCCATTGCAGACGGTAAAACTTGGATACATGGACATGACAATGAAACAAATAACTAAATTTTGTTTGTGTTACATGGATTTGCAGTTGATTGAACAAATGGGGCATATCGACGGTGCTTTCAGTCTGGGCATGAAGCGGAGTGACGACATCTCCACTCTCCGGTGCTGAACCAGAGGCCAAAGACTCATTTCTCTCGTTGGAGTGAAATTCCCTCCTCTGGAGTTTCTCCGGAAATGTCTCCATGCCGGTGTATACCAACAGGACAGAAAAGCAAAGCATCTCCACCCACACTCCTTGGATCAATTCCCATAAAGCCGTATGCGCGGCCAGGCGTTCGTCGCTGGAAAAACTTGTGCTTCTTCTACCTTTGTTTGCGCGAGAGAGAGAACCACAAAGGGGCTGCTCCTGCGGCAGCCCCGACAATACATATCTTGCATCAATCAAGTACTTCTTCCGATCCATATTAGTTGATTTCAATTTAGATGTATCTAGACAAGTTTTTGTGATAGATTCATCCAAGTTGGAGTCAACTAATATGTGTCGGAGGGAGTAGTTAAAAGACAGGCGAAGTGCAAACATATAACATCAGTAGCCAAAAGACATGGTAAGCAATTAGATGTGTCTGCTCGCAGACAAGACAAACAAGGAGATACATATGGAAAGAGTAAACCCAATATCCTCAAGCACAAGCCTAAAACGATCTCCACCGTGCTCTTGGGGAAGCAAATGGAGGGATTATTAAATCTTCTCCCTTCTTTTCTTTGAAAAGGGGACAACGCTCTGGACTCGACAGGTGCGTATGGTAATCTCCTGTCATGTGTACCTCCAAATACTCATCGCCGACAACTGAGTATTCTTCCCTCCTCTGAAGCAAATGATGGGTAGTAATTTCAGCTAATGGAGGGATTATTAAATCTTTTCTCTCATTTTTCTGGGAAAGGGGACCGATGCTCCCCGGCCTCTGGAACGGATGATACATATGGTAATCTTCTCTCTCCAAATACTCATCGCCGTCAACTGAGTGATCTTCCCTCCTCTGAAGCTTTTCAGGAAATGTCTCCATGCCGGTGTATGCCAACAGAACCCAGACATACGAGAGATATTCCACACCTGTGCCAAGAGTCTCAGCATGTAAGTATCCTCGGCATCGGCCGGCAGAAAAGCAGAGCATCTCCACCCACACACCTTGGATCAACTCCCACATCCTGGTATCTGGATAAAACATTGTGGTTTTAGAGACGCTCAACAAACTTTTAGCAAGCCCCGAAGCGTGGCCAATAATATGATTTTTGTTTTGGCCTGAAGATGACTCTAATAAGTTGCATTTCTGAAATACTAGCCTTGTAAATTCCTCCTCGTCGCATGGTATCTTCTCGCCCTCGACCAAGACCTTGAGCTCTCCGCGGGCCATTGCTAACAAACTTCTTCTGCTGCCTGGCAATAGCATCTCGGGATTATCATGCAATAGGTGTATCATGTAGTTGGACATTTCTTTGCACTTACGAGCACTTTGAAGAAGATTAGGATGGTATGCATTATCCGCATGGTGAAACAAAAAATCGGTGGCCAAGTGCCAGATAATAACGCTCTCGTCAAATGGCCTCTGTATGCTCCAAACCAGTGAGCGGTGAAATCCCATCCTCGCTAGCGTCCGCTCACCCCTGATATCATTGAATAACCTGTAAGATCGAGTGTCCGTTATGTGGCCCTTCCACCACGATTCAACATGCTGATGAACCAATTTTGTAATCTCCTCGCACGAATAGCTAGGTTTCATGTGCCAAAAACCGTCGAGCAAGCTATTGCATTGCAACCATATATCCCGCGATGCTCCTCAATGTAGTAGAGTGCCTGCTGCTATGGGTAAATCCAATTAGATTATGCTGGAGAATTCTACCAGAAAACTTGTCCCGGAAATTAAGCTGATTGTACCCACAAGTAAACCAGCTCCAGCAGAAGAGTGCCGTACAGAAGCACAAGTGTAACCCCGCTATCCGCCGCTTCATCTTTGTGGCCACTGCTAGTGTGTACGAGGCAGATTGCTGTGATTACCGTTGCATAGGCCAGTACTTGCGTGCAGCGACGGAAGATGAGCGCTGCTGGCGCGTTCTTGAAAGCAAGGTAGGGTGTGCTATAATCTTTGGTGTAAAGAAAACTGGTCATAGCAGAGAGCCCGTGTTCTATCGCGTGATGAGATGATTCATAGTCAAGTGACCAGAACTTTCTTAGCATTGTTAAACGATCAGAATAGGAACATGGAATGTCCAAAAATAGCTGGAATGGTAGGCTTGGGGGGCCTCCAATTCCCGGCGGTTTACTCACCATCCGTCGTGCTCTATACATAAATTTCTCAAAGTGCTTTTCTTCTCTCACGCTGTCGTCGTTCTCACCAATAACGCTGCTGACCACGGATGAGCTGGATTTCCGCAGGGCATTGAAGCTACTGCTCTTAAGATCGAGGGACTTCTGGAAGCATCTGATAGTCACGAGGATGAAAAGCAAAATTGTTGCAGCCAACAACCTTTTGTCATCCGACGACCATGACTTGTAAAACACATAAAGTGCAACTGTGACCTGACATATATAGTGTGGAACGGTCAAATTATAGTTAGATGCAGAAGTCGGATGCATGCCCTTCATTAAACAGATGAATACGGAAGCTAGCTAATTACACACTAGTGCTATAGAAACAGGGAGAAGATAGGGGTTTTATCTGTCATCAATAGGTTAACACTTATTGGCAACAATGCCAGGTACTTCCTCCTTTTCAAAATATAAGATGTTTTAACTTTATGAAGCAAATGTATTTAGACTTCTTTTAATAGGAAAAATATTATTATCAGTTTAACTCAAGGGTGAGGTTTGATTGAGAGAAAGGAAAATCATACGCCAAATAGCAATCTATTAAAACATTTTACATGTCGGAACAGAGGTAATAGCGCGCATTGAAAGAGTTAAAAGTGAGTCTAAATTTGTTTTTGGCTGACCTTTGGTAGAGATTTTAGGATGTGCCCCTTCCATTGCTCGTTGTCCTCAATCTTATAGGTGGTTATGACAACCTGGCCTCCGAGATGCATCAACAGGATCGGCGCCCATAGCAACTCCGATTCACGGCTGCCACGCGCGTAGCTGCACCCCGGCCCATTTTTTTGGCGGTTGAAGAGCGTGGCCAGGGCGAAGATCGCCAGAGCGTCGCTGCCGACATGCGCCAGACGGAACGAAAATCTGAGCCATGGAGGGATGTGAAACTTGCGAACGCCGGCGAACAATACCAGGAAGTATTGGGCGCTGAGGCTGGCTAGGACGAGGATGCGTAGCTGCCACTCGCCCCACCATTGCCGGCCCCATCTCTCTTTCTCTCTGCAGGTTGGTGCGCTTCACTGTCTTTTCTCTTCGTTATATTGTATATGTGCATGATTAGGTAGCAACATGCACATATGGAGCATGGAGTATTACGCGAGTCCTCTTTTTTAACTTCGCTAGCGCGTCAGATGTGCCGGCCGGCGGCAACCCCGCAATATTAAATTGCATGATCCACATACTAATCTCAACTACTGCATTTGGTGTCGAGTCGACATCAATGATCGAATACTACAAATAATGTGTGATGGTGAACTTGTTGCCAAGCTTTTTTTTTTTTGAAAGAAATGCGGTAGGGGAAGCCCCTAGAGCGAGTTTTTTTCAAAATAATAAGACCTCAAATTTGCGTCCGTGAGAACTTGAACCTGGGTGACTAGGTTGTACATCCATTTTCCTAACCAAGTGAGCTATACTCAGGCTTGAAAATATACATAGCGGGTATTGGGACGCTAGGCTCGCTCGGCTGGAGGACACAGCTCACACAGTCACACTACACCACGGTTGATATTTAAGGGCACAAAAAAGTGCCTTAGAAAATACAAAAAGTGTCTCAAAACATATTTGAAGGCATTAAAAAAAGTGCCACATCAAATAGGGTAGAAAAAAATTATTTAAGGCACTTTCGAAAATTGCCTTTAAAAATGATTTTTAGGCACTTTTGAAAATGCCTCTAAGAAGGATTTTTTTAGGCATTTTAAAAACTGCCCGAGAATATATTTTGAGGCACTACTGAGGAATGCCTTTAATAATTTTTGTTGGCACTTATACAATAATGCCTCCAAAAATAATTGTACGTATTATAAATAATGTGCCTCTAAAATTTGTAGGCATTATGATAAAATGCCTCTAAAAATTATTAAGGGCAATACTTTTCAGGTACTTTAAACATGAATTCAAGTTATGTGTGGTAGGCACAGTTCGTATATATTATGATGAACAACTAATGATTCTATATAGCTAGCAGATATCATTCTATTTAATACAGGTTCAACCGTTTGCACTATTCGATATATACAAGTTACAGATTTCAGTTAATTTAGCACTAAGGAATTATGTACTAGCAGAACTACAGAAATCATGATGCCGGTATGTACACAGCTGGAATGTGTTGTCACAACCAGTTTAATCACCAGACCTGAGTGGCGACCTGCCGACCTAGTCTTTGTATTTCAGCGTCTTACAGTGGCATTACGAATGGGTTTTGCGCATGTATCTCGAGCACAGATTCAGTATGTGCACAAAGATTCAGCATGTGTTATGACTTGTGAATTTGAGATCTTCCGTTGGATCCTAAAGTTTCTGTTAATACTAGGAAGAGAGGTGCTTCGGTGCGCATCGTCGTTGACGAGGAAGTCCGAACTGCTAGGGGCATTTTAGTCCGGCGCGTTTTGTTGGCTTCGTTTTTTTTGCCCAGGCGAAACCCATATCTAAACTCAGTATAGTCTCGTATCTATACAGGGACAGACGACGCCATACGGCACGACCCCACGTGGGGCCCACCTAGACCTAATCACCGTGATTAACTCCCACGTCTATGCATGCACCATTGTTGGGCGTACCCGTGGATCTGATTCCCCTTGGCGCCGCTGATCTACCCCGCGTCCGCCGCTGCAGATCCTCGTGTCCGCCACCACAGATCCTCGAAAGTAGAAGGCACACCAGCGACTCGGCGTCTTCGTCACTAGGGTTTCTAATCCAAATCGTCGGCTTCATCTTCCAATCTTGTAAGTTCATTCCATGATCATGCTTCGTCTCTAGTAATTGTTAGGCACACGTAGCATTGGTGGTTCTAACAATGTGGCGCAATCACTCATAGAGGAGATGGATGACTCTAGATCTAGTATGAAAGATGATCATACCGGGTATGTCGGTGATGATTCCATTTCCGCCAATAAGCATTCCGAAGACGGCCGGAGCGAAGAAGAGTTTGATGTGAGGACACATTAGCTTCTTCTTTCATATTTAAATGTTATATTAAATAATATATGATATCTCATGGCTTGATTTATTTAGATTGTCTATGACGACGATTTCCATAATGGCCTTAACAACCATGAATAAACGGACATGTTTGTCGATAGTGAGGTATGTGTAGTGGTGTAAAATTTTATGTCATGCACCGGATGATGCAATTGTATACTAAATATTGCTAAATTGTTCAGGTACAAAATGACTCTGGTATGGAGTATGACTATTTAGGTGAATCAGACTTGGAGATGGGTAATTATGATGATTGTGAAGATGCACCAAATTTTGATATGTTCGTTAACACGAGTGATGTATTATTTATAGGCTGTTTTTTAGCAATCAACGAACCGACATGCATACTACTATAGTTCTAATGGCTAGGTTTTGAATCTGTAGCATGCACCATGTAATCAAACTGAGAGTTCAAATAAATATAGCAATGACACTGGGTATCCTGATGATAAGAGAGAACTGTACTGCAAGATAATAGAAATAACATTTGATAGTGAAGCAGCAACCTATTCTTTCTACAACAGATAAGCCAAAGATCATGGGTTCGGCATTAGGAAGCACCAAGTGAGACGGTTTGATGATGGACTTGTTCGTCTAAGGCGCTTTGTGTGCTGCAAGCAAGGGAAACGTGACAAGAAGTTACTGACAATGGAAGGCCACAAATATAGGCTCAGAGGTGAGTATAGGTGCAACTACAAGACACGTATGGTGGTGAAGTTTGATGGAAAAACTAGTCTTTGGATCGTTCAGAGTTTTGATGACACTCACAATCATATGTTAGAGAGACCGGATGAAGTCCCTTTTTTTTGGTCCCATAGGAAGATCAACGACCCCCAAAGAGCTGAGATATTATCACAGTGTAACATGGGGGTTAGGAAGCATATCATCATGCGATCAATGATTAGCAACTCTGGTGGTTCATTTGTCGGTGTGGGATTTACAAGTAAGGATTTATACAGCATGTGCTCAAGGGAGAAGAGGAAGCTGCTTTATAAGGGTGATGCTTGTTGAAGTGTATAAGTGGATTGCACTAGCGCTTTCCATTAGTTCGGACTTTTGGTTGCGTTGGCTAGTGCATGAAGCTTGACATGGTATCAGAGCCTAAGGTCTCGAGTTCGAGTCTTGGCTTTCGCAATTTATCCTAAAATTGTTGTTGACCCCTCTCTGTCCACATATAGGCCTCTTGAGTCATACGTGAGTTTCGCGCCGTCGCTCTCTTCCGGTTGCACGTGTTGACTTCTCCCGTCACACGTGAGAGGGGGTGTTGAAGTGTATAAGTGGATTGCACTAGCTCTTTCTATTAGTTCGGACTTTTGGTTGCGTTGGCTAGTGCATGAAGCTTGACAATGCTAACACAACCTTGGGCATCATGGCGGAGAGAAAGAAGAGGGACCCTAATTTTTTTATGATTACACGCTACATGAAGGTCGTCTCCAGCACTTGTTCTGCTGCGATTCTCAACACGTCGGGACTACTAGGACTACGACGACGTCGTTGTGTTTGACTGCACATACAAGATAAATAAGTATAGAATGTCATTTGTTCCCTTTGTCGGCTTGAACAATCACCGTAAAACAACGGTATTTGGCTGTGCCATCCTATCAAACGAGACCGAAAAAATATATGCTTGGCTTCTCCGGACTTTCTTGAAAGCAATGTGCCAACAGAAGCCAAAGGCAATAATCATGGATGCGGATGCCGCAATGATCTCCGTTGTGGATGAAGTACTTACTAGTGTATACCATCGTATTTGCAGCTTTCACATTGAAAAAAAATATGGAGATGCACCTACCTAACAAGCCACTGAACGAGTTTAGGACTCTTCTATATTACACCACATCGGATCAAGTATTCGACCAGCGATGGCATGCTTTTGTTAGGAAGTGGACGTCACCCAAAACTACAAATTGGCTGAAGATAATGTACACGAAGAAGAGATTATGGGCCGCCGCATATCTTTCAAAAGGGTTCTCTGGTTATGAAAAGCAACCAGAGGAGTGAAATTTTAAACTCGTCTCTTTACCTTCACCTTGATGGGGAAATGAACTTGGTGGACATGGTTAGTCACTACGAGAATGCCATCGCACGTCTCCATGAGAAGGAGGCCAAAGATCATTGCACGGCTTCACAAACATTTTCGGTGTCAGTTACTAATTTCAGAAAACTAGAGGTAGCTACTGTGACAGTCTTCACTCCAGTTGTGTTATATATTTTACAAGGTGACATTTTGAAGATTGGAGGCATACAGATTTTAGAAAGAAAGCTAGGATCTGACTCGTACACCTTTGTCGTTGCACGGAAAAATAATCCTGACGGCAAGTTTTACGTGGAATACACTCCTAACTCGTCGGAAATTATAAGGTGTAGCTGCCGAAGGATGATTCACAAAGGGATCCCTTGCAAGCACATACTGCGTGTTCTCAATCACTTAAATTTTACTGCAATACGAGACTGTTGTGCTCCGCGACGTTTCACTAAAAACGCCAGGTTTGAGTTCCCTGCTAGAGGCACGAGCGATATGTTTTGTTGGGGTTGGTCTGGGCCAGAGGAGTGGAAAATATGCAGCAGTATAAATATGTTGGTCTTACAAGCTATGCATATTGGATGCAATGACACAACGGAGTACGATTTTCTGAAGAGTACCATCAATGAAATTATTTCTAGAAGACAAGGGTATGATAAATACAAAGCATATGGTCCTCGTAGTTCAGTTAATGAAAATGCAGATGTAAGTCAAGCAAGCCAGTTTGATATTGGTGATCCTAAAAAAGTGTCCACCAAAGGTACGCCTAAGCAAAAAAAGAAAGTTCCTATCGAGGAACAATCTTCCATGACCAAATATGGTCGACCACTGGGATACAAAGAGCGGAAGAAGCGGGTGTGCAGCGGTTGTCAACAGGAGGGACATAACAGGAAGAACCCAAAATCCATATATCATCCCTTGTACGGTTTTGAAAATTAGCTTGATATATTGCCTGCATTTTCATTAGACTTTATTATCTAATATTGTGTGTCATCTCGTGCAGGAATGTCCTACAGCAGCAAGGGTAGTCATTTTTCAAGTATCATACATGGAAATTAATTTTTAGGCAGTTCATGTGAAAATATGTATTTGTGATGTACATTTATAGTCTGCTGATGTTTGTTCGGAAAAATATGCGATGTTTTTTCATGGAATTGGAAGGAGAGCGATGTCCTTGTAATTTCTCTCGGTTTTGTTTATCTCCTGATCATTGGTCGTTAAACAATGCAATCACTGTTCGAGTAAAAATCGTGATGCTTTGTTATCCTATAACCCACTGACATGGATGTTATGGTCTAGCTTTGGCAAATTTTTAGCTACTCTGTTTTGCTTCTTCAGAACAATTGGCCCATATAATCCAAACTTTAGTGCACTGCGATGTGCAACACGCTCTAGCTAGTGTATGATCATACTATTTTAGTGCACTTGTTGTACGGTGTATGCACAAGTGTGTTTTTGCACGAACTATAAGCATATATATTAATAAAAACGATTAGCAACCTTACATAGTAACAAAGCAAGTCCATGAACACCATAGTAACAACTATACACGATAGTAGCAAGCAAAGACCACGACACGAACATACACGACACAACACATCTTCTTCTTCCTCCGGCCTGGCCGCTTCCTGGCTCCACCTTGGTCGCTCCTTACACGTCATACCCCTTATCATCCTCCGCCATGATGTACGGGAGAGAGTGGGATGCGCTGTTGATGGAGAAGATGCCGTGGAAGTCGGTGGAGATATTGTACGTCGTGAACTGACACGTCGGAAACATATCTATAATTTTTGATGCTCCATGCTTATTTAGTATCTACTTTGCTTTGCTTTGTCTACACTTTGAGGTGTTTTTATATATTTTCTGGAACTAACTTATTAACAAGTTGGCACAGTGCTAGTTGCTTGTTTTCTTCTGTTTTTGGTTCCAGAAAGGCAGAAAATCAATATTATCGGAATTGGACGGGACAAAAGCCAAACTCAATATTTTACCGTGGGGAACACGAATCCAGAAGACGAGACGGTGAAGCAAACCAGGGTGGCCAGACCCCCCCCCCCCCACTAGACGCGGGTGGGCCCACCCCGCGCCTGGGTAGGGTGTGGGGCCCCTAGCCGCCTCCCAGCCTCGCCTCTTCGCTTATAAGAAGCCCCCGATGCAGAAACCCTAGGCACCGGATCAAAACTCCTCAAAACCGTCTCTACCCTCCACCACCATCATCCCTAGATCGGGGAGATCTGAATTTCTTTCTGGCACCCTGCCGGAGGGGAGATCATCCCGGAGGCCTTCTTCTCCGGTATGATGTGTGAGTAGTTCCACCTTGGACTATGGGTCCATGTAGTAGCTAGATAGTTGTATCTCCTCCTTGTGCTTTCATGTATAGATCTTGTGAGCTTCGTTCATGATTAAGATCTAATCTATTTGTAATCATGCATGTTGTGTTTGCGGGAATCCGATGGATATTGAGATTACTATGTCAGAGTGATTGATGGTTTTGTCTTTATGATTCTATCATGTCTCTGTTGTTTGTGATCTTGCATGCTCTCTATTGTTAGTAGCTATCTTGGCCAAGTAGGTGCTAGTGACTCCAAGAGGGGATATTTATGCTCGATAGTGGGTTCATTGAAGGGAATATGCCCTAAGAGGCAATAATAAAGTGTTTATTATGTGTATTCCAAGTATATGATAGATATTTATTTTGCATGCTATAATTGTATTAACACGGAAACGTTAATACATGTGTGTTTAATAAACAAACAGAAAGTTCCTAGTTATGCCTCTCTCATAAACTAGCTCGTTGATTAACAAGATGATCAAGGTTTCCTGATCATGGACATTGGATGTTGTTAATAACGGGATCACAATATTAGTGTAATGGTGTGATGAACATTCATCCGAAGTATAGCATTACGATCAAAGTCATTGAGTTTATATTGCTATAACAACTTACAAAGTAATACTAATCCTTAGACCATGAGATCATGTCAATCACTAATACCGTAAGAGTTTCTTGATAACATCAAACGTCACATCATAACATGGTGATTATAAAGATGGGTTCAGAACTAATAAAGTGTTATGTTGAGGCCCATGGATTGAGAGTGGAATTTGTTCATCCTGATGACGGATAGATATACTCTGGGCCCTCTTGGTGATATCGCATTGGTTAGCTTGCAAGCAAGTGATTTGATCACTAGAATGTTATATCACGGGAACGAGAAAAGAGTGCATGTCAGTAACGGTATCAAACTAGGTATGGAGATACCGATGATCGAATCTCGGACATGTAATATATCGGGAAACAAAGGGATTAAAATACTAGCGTAAAAGGTTCCGACGATCACAAGAAAGTCATCGTTGAATGTGTGGGAGTCAGTATGGGTCTCCAGATCCCGCTTCTGGTTATTGATACAAGAGGGGTCTCGATCATGTCCACATTATTTGCGAACCGTAGGGTGACACACTTAAGAGACACCGACATCCATTTGGAGCAAAAGTTTTATGCCGGAAAGAATAACAAGCGCAGGAATTTATTTTACTAGATACCGAAACAGGTTTTCGAGCGAAATTGCAGAAAGTGTTTTTGCATGTGAAATAGAATTATAGAAAGGGGTTATATGTGAATGTTTGTCATTAAAGTAATTGACAAAATTCTGAATAAATAAAAAGAGTTTTATTTAATGAGAGTTTGCATTAAATTTGGTTGAAATTTAATAGCAATTTTGAGTGGGATTTTGAGTGGAGGGAATTTAAAGGAATTTTGCGAACCCTTCAGTGGTATCAAAGCCGGATCTATGCGTCCATGCTTTACACGGGTAGTACACATATGAGTATGTGGGCGAGGATGATCATGTTGTTGCTTCTTAGTTGTAATTTTGGATATTGGTGGCATAGTGGTATGAAGCGTCCCGGACAAACTTTACATGTCCTCGCACATGAGACCTGTTCCACGTTTGACATGCAACTAGTTTGCATAAGTGGCTAGCGGGTGTCTGTCTCTCCTACTATAGTTAATATCTATTTTGCAATGAGTTGTCAACAATTTGGTTATCCTCGTTGTGGTTCGTGTTCATAGGTATGAACGGTTTTATCTTCGAAAGCCCTAAGCCACGTAAAACTTGCAATGGATAAATTAGAGACGTCTAGTTTAGATTGTTGCTTGGCTAGTGTTATGATATGGTGATGTTGTAAGTAGAAGTATGAGATGATACTCTTACAACACACATAACGTGTAAGTTCCATAGACCTTGGCCTTACACATAAAGGTATGATGGTGATCATACCACGATGCACATGATAGAGATCATATGCGGGAAACCATATCATTTCACTTATAAACATGTGATGTTTGATAGCATATTATATTGCTTCTTTGACGTTTTATGAGCATAATAAGATGATCCCTCAATTAATATCATGATAATAATGTGTTCTTCCTTTAGTATGCACCGATTATGTTTTCGTCACTCCAAGACATCATGTGATGATCAGGTGTTCTTGGATCCATGACCATATTTCGGGTGTAAGATAGTTACACACGCGAATACTAAGGTTCTTACTTGGCGAGCCTAGCATGTACAGACATGGCCTCGGAACACGGACCGAAAGTTTAAGCATGAGTCATATAGTATATATGATGCCCATTTGATGCTCGCCTTTGAAGCTACACCGACTCACGTGATGATCGGACTTGGTCACGTGGGATGTCGTTTTTGAGTGGGAGTTCATTCGTAATGTGGATTAGTTGAACTCAATCTATCATAAAATTAGTCTAAACTTTACAAATTCTGTTGTAGATGGCACCACCTGCTTTTAATTTCAATGTGTTCATGGAGAAAGAGAAACTTGCAACGAACGGTAGCAACTTTGACGAATGGGCCATGAATTTGAGGATTCTCCTCTCTGCTGCACAAAAGAAATATGTGCTAGAAGCGCCGCTAGGCCCCCCACCTTTTGAGGATGCCCCTGACGAGGAGAAGAATGTCTATCAGACTCGTCAGGAGGACCCCAACTTAGTTCATTGCGACATATTGTATGGGCTAGATCCAGAACTTCGAAAGCGTTTCGAAAACGGCAATGCATTTGATACAATGGGTGAGTTGAAAATGATTTTCGACACACATGATGTAGTACAGAGCTATAATGCTTCAGAAAAGTTCTTTAGCTGCATGATGGAAGAGCACAGCTCCGTTAGTGAGCATGTACTCAAGATGTCGGGTTATGCCGATAAGCTTGTGTCCTTGGGAATATCGATTCCCATTGACTTAGGAATCCATCGTGTTCTGCAGTCTCTGCAACCTAGCTATAAGAGCTTTGTGATGAACTATAATATGCAAGGCATGAAGAAGTCTCTCCCCGAGCTTCTGTCAATGCTTAAAACTACAGAAGTGGAGATCAAGAAGGAACATAAAGTGTTGATGATCAATAAAAACACTGGTTTCAAGAAAGACAAGAAAGGGAAACGAAAGGGAAGTAAGGGCGGCAAGCCGGTTGCCGTGCCTGAAAAAAACTCCGAGTTGTCCCTAAGTCTGATACCGAGTGCTACTATTGTAAGGGGATTGGCCACTGGAAGCGCAACTGCCCCAAGTATTTGGCAGACAAGAAGGCTAGCAAGGCAAACAAAGATATATATGATATACATGTTATTGATGTGTACTTGACTAGTGCTCGCAGTAGCACCTGGGTATTTGATACCGGTTCAGTTGCTAATATTTGTAACTCGAATCAGGGGCTGCGGAACAAGCGACCGCTAGCAAGGGGTGAGGTCAAGATGTGTGTCGGCAATGGATCAAGTGTTGATGTGATCGCCGTCGGAACGCTACCTCTCCATTTGCCATCGGGATTAGTAATAAACTAGAATAATTGTTATCTGGTGCCAGCACTGAGCATGAACATTGTATCTGGATCGTGTTTGATGCGAAGTGGTTATTCATTTAAATCCGAGAACAATGGTTGTTCTATTTATATGAATGAAATCTTTTATGGTCATGCATCGATGATGAATGGTTTATTTATATTAGATCTCGATAATAATTTTACACATATTCATAATGTTGATGCTAAAAGGATTAAACTTAATGATGATATATACACATATATGTGGCACTGCCGTCTAGGTCATATTGGCGTTAAACGCATGAAGAAGCTCCATTCGGATGGACTTTTGGAATCACTTGATTTTGAATCATTTGATACATGTGAGCCATGCCTTATGGGCAAGATGATTAGAACTTCGGTTTCCGGTTCAATGGAACGGGCAACAGATTTATTGGAAAACATACATTCTGATGTATGTGGTCCAATGAGTGTGTCGGCGCGAGGTGGATATCGTTATTTTGTTACTTTCACGGATGATTTGAGTAGATACGGTTATATCTACTTGATGAAACACAAGTCTGAAACCTTTGAAAAGTTCAAGAAATTTCAGAATGAAGTGGAAAATCATCGTAATAGAAAGATCAAATTTCTACGGTCCGACCGTGGAGGTGAGTATCTAAGTTACGAGTTTAGCACTCACATGAAAGAGTGTGGAATTGTTTCACAACTCACACCTTTCGGAACACCACAGCGAAATGATGTGTCAGAACGTCGTAATCGTACTTTATTGGACATGGTTCGATCTATGATGTCTCTGACGGACTTGCCATTGTCATTTTGGGGTTATGAACTAGAAACTGCTGCATTCACTTTAAATCGGGCACCATCTAAATCCGTTGAAAAGACACCATATGAATTATGGTTTGGAAACATACCTAAGCTGTCATTTCTTAAAGTTTGGGGATGTGATGTTAAGTGAAGAAACTTCAACCGGATAAACTCGAATCCAAAGCGGAAAAATGCATCTTCATAGGATACCCTAAGGAAACTATTGGGTATTCCTTCTATCACATATCCGAGGGCATGATTTTTGTTGCCAAGAATGGATCCTTTCTAGAGAAAGAGTTTCTCGCGAAAGGTGTGAGTAGTCGGAAGGTAGAACTCGAAGAGGTTATTGAACCTTCTCTTCAAAGTATGGCGAGTAGCGCAGCGTCGGAAGTTGTTCCGGAGTTGGCTTCACCAGTTGAAGAGGGAACTAATGATAATGATCATGAAACTCCGAAAGAGAGTACTACCGAACCTCGCATGTCTAGCAGGACGCGTGCAGCTCCCGAGCTATACGGAAACCCTGTTATGAATTTCATGGTTGATGAAATTGATGACCCTACGACGTATGAAGAAGCGATGATGAGACCGGATTCCAACAAATGGTTAGAAGCCATGAAATCCGAGATGGAATCCATGTATGAAAATCAAGTTTGGAACCTGGTGGAATTACCTCACGACCGAAAGGCCGTGGAGAACAAATGGATTTTCAAAAGGAAAACTGATGCTGATGGTAATGTGACCGTCTATAAATCTCGACTTGTCGCAAAGGGGTTTCGAAAAATTCAAGGAGTTGACAAAGATGAGACATTCTCTCCCATAGCGATGCTAAAGTCAGTTAGGATTATGTTAGCTATTGTTGCGTATTTCGATTATGAGATATGACAGATGGATATCAAAACCGCGTTTCTCAATGGTAATATTGAAGAAGAGTTGTATATGATACAACCAAAGGGTTTTGTCAATCCTAAGGATGCTAACAAGGTGTGAAAGCTTCAGCGATCCATCTATGGATTGAAGCAAGCATCACGAAGTTGGAATCTCTGCTTTGATGAGGTGATCAAAGAGTTTGGATTTGTCCAAACTTATGGAGAAGCTTGTATTTACAAGAAAGTGAGTGGGAGCAATGTGGCATTTCTAATATTATATGTGGATGACATATTGTTGATCGGAAATGATATAGATCTTTTAAACAGTGTTAAAAGTTATCTAAACAGCAAATTTTCAATGAAGGACCTAGGTGAAGCGTCATACATATTAGGCATAAATATCTATAGAGATAGATCTAGGCGCCTAATAGGGCTATCGCAAAGTACATACCTTGATAAGATTTTGAAGAAGTTTAAAATGGATGGAAATAAGAAGGGGTTCTTACCTATGTTGCAAGGCAAGACATTGAGTAAGGCTCAAAGTCCGGCTACGGCGGAAGAAAGAGAGATAATGGACAAAGTCCCCTATGCTTCAGCCATAGGCTCTATAATGTACGCGATGCTATGTACAAGACCGGATGTGGCACATAATATTAGTTTGACTAGTAGGTACCAATCAGATCCAGGTTCGGAACACTGGATAGCGGTCAAGAATATCCTTAAGTACTTACGAATAACTAAGGATATGTTTCTTGTGTACGGAGGTGAAGAAGAGCTCGTCGCTAAGTGTTATGTCGACGCAAGCTTTGACACCGACCCGGATGACTCTAAGTCTCAATCCAGATACGAATTTCTCATGAATGGCGGAGCGGTTAGTTGGAGGATTTCCAAATAACCTGTGGTGGCGGGATCAACAATAGAGGCCGAATATGTTGCTGCTTCAGAAGCGGTTCAGGAAGCGGTTTTGATTAAGGAGTTCATATCCGAACTAGGTGTGGTTGCAAGCGCGTTGGACCCAATGGTGATCTATTGTGACAACAATGATGCCATTTCCAATGCCAAAGAACCAAGGTCTCACAAGAATTCCAAGCATATTAAGCGCCGGTTTCACTCCATCCGCGAGCATGTCAAGGATGGAGATATATAGATTTGTAAAGTACACACGGATCTCAATGTAGCAGATCCGTTGACTAAAACTCTCCCTAGAGCAAAACATGATCAACACCAGAACTCCATGGGTGTTAGATTTATCACTATGTAACTAGATTATTGTCTTTAGTGCAAGTGGGAGACGGAAGGGAATATTCCCTGAGAGGCAATAATAAAGTGTTTATTATGTGTATTCCAAGTATATGATAGATGTTTATTTTGCATCCTATAATCGTATTAATACGGAAACGTTAATACATGTGTGTTTAATAAACAAACAGAAAGTTCCTAGTTATGCCTCTCTCATAAACTAGCTTGTTGATTAACAAGATGATCAAGGTTTCCTGATCATGGACATTGGATGTTGTTAATAACGGGATCACAACATTAGTGTAATGGTGTGATGAACGTTCATCCAAAGTATACCATTACGATCAAAGTCATTGAGTTTATATTGCTATAACAACTTACAAAGTAATCCTAATCCTTAGACCATGAGATCATGTCAATCACTAACACCGAAAGAGTTTCTTGATAACATCAAACGTCACACCGTAACAGGGTGATTATAAAGATGGGTTCAGAACTAATAAAGTGTTATGTTGAGGACCATGGATCGAGAGTGGAATTTGTTCATCCCGATGACGGATAGATATACTCTGGGCCCTCTCGGTGATATCACATTGGTTAGCTTGCAAGCAAGTGATTTGATCACTAGAATGTTATATCACGGGAACGAGAAAAGAGTGCATGCCAGTAACGAGATCAAACTAGGTATGGATATACCGATGATCGAATATCGGACATGTAATATATCGCGAAACAAAGGTATTAAGATACTAGCGTAAAAGGTTCCGACGATCACAAGAAAGTCATCGTTGAATGTGTGGGAGTCAGTATGGGTCTGTAGATCCCGCTTCTGATTATTGATCCGAGAGGGGTCTCGATCATGTCCACATTATTCGCGAACCGTAGGGTGACACACTTAAGAGAAACTGACATCCATTTGGAGCAAAAGTTTCATGCTGGAAAGAATAACAAGCGCATGAATTTATTTCACTAGATACTGAAACAGGTTTTCGAGGGAAATTACAGAAAGTGTTTTTGCATGTGAAATAGAATTCTAGCAAGGGGTTATATGTGAATGTTTGTCATTAAAGTAATTGACAAAATTCTGAATAAATTAAAAGAGTTTTATTTAATGAGAGTTTGCATTAAATTTGGTGGAAATTTTATAGCAATTTTGAGTGGAGGGAATTTAAAGGAATTTTGTGAGTGGAGTGTCCACCCACATGAATGAGGGGAGAGCAAGGGGTAGCCCCCATGCGCCGGACACCCCCTTGGGGTTCCCCCTCTCCTATAAAAGGCACCCCTCTCCTCACTTCTCACTCACACCTCCTCATGAAGGATCTCTCTCCCCCTCTAGAATTTATTCCCCATGGTCTCGGACTAGCGAGATACATGTTTTTGGTGGCTAGCTATTCGGCAAGAAAGAGTTGTGCTTCCGCTGCATCGCTGGAGCGAGGAGGCGGAGGTTGCTCGGTGCCTCGGACGTGTGTGTGAGCACGGATGCGCTGCTAATTTGCGGCGCTAGGACTTCCTCTCGATATTGAGATCGACAAGAGATCGTCTATATTAACCACGAGTTTAACTCATTAATCTTTGTCGGTCTTCAAGCATATGTTCTCTACGGATATACATCCGCCCGTTGTTTGTATCTAGTAGATAGATCTTGGTACATAGTCGTTCCCATCGTAGGAATTTTTTTGTTTTCTATGGTGTGAACCCTTCATTCATGCCTCTAGTTTCCAAGGGAAGTGAAAGAAATATCTTCGGTTGTAGATGTGTTGTTGCCACTAGGGAGAAAACAATGGTCTCTTGTTCATGGAACTAGTGGATTTTTTACCTTACACACTTTGCTTAAAGCAGTTGTCTGTTGCTTGCAACTTAATACTGGAGGGGGGGGGGGGGGCGGATGATAACCTGAAGGTGGACTTCTAGTCATAGATGCAGTTGGATGGCGGTCTATGTATATTGTTGTATTGCCCAATCGAATCTCATAGGATCTTTTTTGTCTGGTATTGCATTGTATTGCCTTGCTCAGTTCCTGTCAATTGCCCTGTAATTTATTTACCCTTCATGCCATGTTGTTTATCTAAGAAGAGAACCTCTAGTGAACTATGGACCTCGGTCCAATCTTTACCATTGATACATCTTCCACTTTACTTTCTTACTTGCTGCAAACCATTACCTTTCACATCATATGTTTAATCCTTTCTAACAGCAAATCAGTGAGCTTGACAACCTCACTGATTCGTTGGGGCAAAATCTTGAGTCTATGTTGTGCAGGTTTTCGTATTGCTTCAACACCTGTGTGATGTTTCCTTCCTCCTACTGGTTCGATAACCTCGGTTTCTTACTGAGGGAAAACTTGCTGTTGTGCTTCTTCACACCCTGCTCTTGGGTTCCCAACTGGCTTATGTTAGCCATCATGAACGCGACTATACAAAGGAATTGTGTACACACCTGATCAATGTTCTTAGTCATACGATCTCCGTCCTAGTGCTCTAGACATTGCAATACCCATAATCCGCATGAGTTGCTGCCATACGATGAAATAAAATTCATTTACGACATCAGTAGTGAGAAAATGATATGATTGACAAATAGTTACGCATCATCTTGCTTTCCAATTTCATATGTTTTAATAGGCCAAGTTTCGATGTCAGGAAATTGTTTGGGTGTAGTTTTGTTTGTCCACCGTATGTCTAGTGCAATTTGTCCTTTCTGCAAAAAATTAAGAGTTAGTGAAACGCCAAAAGATAACACGGTTTTAATGAGAAAAGTAGATAATACCAAGTCATCCACAACTACATGTGAATAGGTTAAACTGTACTTAGGTAATCATGGCACCTCCTTTAGGTACTCCATTCACCATTGACTTGTTCATCACCAACTTAATGTGTGCAACTTTTCCATCTCTTGAATGGGCTTTTATAACTGCTGGTAATTGAACGTTTGTAACAATATGCTTCATGGTGAAGCTCCTTGAAAAATACTGCACATAGATTTGACAACCGGTTATACAAATTATTTCACATTTACACAAACAAATAAATGTGAAAAGTTCGTATGTACAGAATAGTTTACCATTTTAGCTTATTTTTCACTGTGTTAGATTTTTTGATGGTGCGTACATAAAAGGGGTCTTTTGGCATGTTAGCCTCGACTAGTCGCTCAAGTTCATCAAATTCTTTATCAGTCATCTTCACGTGATTGCCAAACTCAAGGAAAGCTTCAAAATTGTGCTCTCTTTTTATTCCAAAACCTTAGTGTAATTTTTGCACACATTAACGACATCAAATATATCAATTGCTTATAAAATAAAATTCGCACAAAATGCTTACCTCTGACAAAAACAGCCTTTTTCTTCCAAAGGAACCTGACGGAATATGAAAGAATAATTAAAATCACATGTCATATTATTGTATGAATAATGCTAAATGTTTACGTGCGCACTAAGAGATACAAACAGTACAGACTGAAAATCAAAAGTAGCCGAGCATCCTATCGCCCAATTGATTGATTTTAGTTCCCTAGGGCATAGTCTGCATGCGATAACACCGGCCATGCGCCTACGTGGAAAAGGAGATGGAGCGGCCGGCGGCTAAAATTACGCCGACGCTAAAATGCACCAGCATGATCAGCGTAGACTAGATCTACGACGAATATATTTAGATCTGTATTTTCGAACAATTCAGGTAATTATAAATCCGAATTTTTTACAATGAAACAAAAATTGCGAGTATTAGATCTACGTCCTCTTAGATCTATCGTGTGTTCGTGCTATCCGTAGACAGTAAGTTAACCTAACAATAGATCACTGACGGAGCTTCGATTTTACGTACCCGCGCCATGGCGACCGAGGATCTCCGAAACTACCTCCTAGCGACCGTCATTGACGAAGCTCTCTCCCGTCCAGTTTCAAATGAGAGGATGCGATCTGATAAGGTGACGGGTAGATCTAAGAAAATATGTACGTGCTAGAGGTAAATAGTCCTGGTTTAATAAGGTAGTTATCCTAATGGCCGAGTTTATCTTAGGATCCTCCTAGTGGGCCAGACCAATCTAATATACTAAATTTTAAATTTAAATATGAATCATATAGCCATATGTTTTAAAATGACAAAAAAATATAGGGTTGTGTTTCTAATAATACGGACATATTAGAGTATTTTTTTAGAATATTTAAAAATAATTGAAAACCTTGACTTATTAGAAATGGCCCTCTCAGGTAGGCATAAACGGTTTATTCTGTAGACATGTGATTTTTTCAACATTTTTAAATTTACCTCAATTTTGTAGTATATGTTTGTTAGGGCATGGTGGAGCAATATGCAAAAGGAGAGCACATTCCTTTAACACTTGGCCTAATGATTCGTCCGTACTTGTCCAAAACTGTCCTAAAATCCTAGATTTTAGCCGTCTACCGTGCCGAAGGCATGCCCAAGCATGCCATCATTGCTCATTAAAGTGATATAAGTGTGTGGTGTGTCATTGTGAGCCATTGTGCCAAGTTTGAAACCATTACTCAATTGGCATATGCTGCTATCCCGACGGATAGACGCGTTACACCCTACTACCCTAGACCGAAGCTACCCTACACCCTACTTTCTTTTATTTTCATCACTTTTCCAAAAACAAGTGAGACCTATAAAAATTCAAGCGCTTCCTTACACCCTTTGGATTTCCATAAACGATAGCATAAACATGGTAAACTTGTCGGAACATAATTGATTAGGACCAAACGATCACCATAAGGTAGAATCTTGACCTTCCAGCAACTCAATTTCCCTTCACATCGAGTTTCTACTAGGTACCAATCTGAGTTCTTAAGCTTTTTATAATGGATGGTCACACCCAAGTACCTAAAAGGAAAAGACCCATCTTCACATTCAAATATTTGTCTGTATTGTTGTTCTTTGTCTTTTGCTTTACCAAAACAGAAAATCTCTCTTTTATAGAAATTAATTTTTAACCCCGAGAGTTGTTCAAATATGCAAAGTATTAATTTCATATTCACAGCCTTCTATAAATTGTGTACGATAAACAAAGTAGTATCATCGGAATATTATAGAATTGATACCCCTCCGTCAATAAGATGGGGAATGAGACCTCCTACTTGTCCATCCTATTTTGCTCGTGCAATTAGGATGGCCAAAATATCGACAATTAACCTTAAAAAGTACCCTATTCATTTTTTTTTCCGGTGAATCCCATGAATGGTTTCATGTATAACTACAACTCCCTCTAGGATATGTCTTTCTCGCATGAAACACGACTGGTGGGTCTAATAACCTTTGGGGCAATCCCCGTGATGCGATTAGTACCCACCTTAGTAAAGATTTTAAAGCTCACATTTAATAAACATATTGGTCTATATTTTTGTATTTGTATTGCATTTTCCTTTTTGAAAAGTAAAGTGATGAATCCAAATTCAGTCTAAACATAGGCAAATCCTCTGTATATATGTAACTGGCTAAATAATGCCAACAAGTCATTCTTAATCACTTTCCAAAACTTTTGATAGAACTCCGCTGGAAAAATCATTCGGACCGGGTGCCTTATTGTGCTCCATTTGGGAAATACCTCATGAACCACCTCCTTCTCAATAAAAGGAGCAATTAAGAAACAGTAAAGCTCACCTTGATAGGCCTGCTCACAGCGACTCGGCTCTCTGTATCGTCCGATTAAGTTTCATAACGCTCCTGATTACTTCGCCATCCCATCTACCGTTCATCTGCCACCACTGACCACCCGTGTCCCAGCATGGCAGCGTCTCAGCCGGCCCAACGTTTATGGGCGGCTATTCTGCAGACCAACCTAGGAGCATCCACATGAATCGGGCCAACCATTTCACAAGCCCGGCCCGGGATAGTAGTATTCTCGAGCGGCACACCTTGTGTGTCCACGTCTGCCGGCTGCCGTGACGGAGTAATGGTGATGGCGCTCAACCATCTATCTTCCAGGCGACATGAAAGGGCTCGTGATTCTCCCTCTTCCCTGGTATACTTGATGTGTCGCCGACGTCCCTGCTCTGTCCCGCTACGCGGCGGTGATCGTGGCAGAAACCCTAGAGTAGAGGGTAGTGCCAGGTCTGTTTCCATTGCGATCAAGGTGAGGAGAGCCGAGAAAATGATGAATGGGTTCGCTTTCATCTCAACGCCAATCTGTATTATAGCGATCTAGCCGAATTCAACGGTATTCCTTTGGCAGAATGGACGAAAATAACCTAAAAAAATAACAATGTCACGAAATGAACTCTAGCCAGAAGAAATTCACGGAACTAACCCTTTTTGCAACGCCATACAACGTGGCGCCGCACCCTGAAGAGTGGCGCCGTTACGCCTGGCGCCGCGCACCTGCTAGCATGGCGCCCCGCGGGCCCCGGTCCCGCTAGTGCGGCGCCTGCACCTACTAGCGTGGCGCCCCGCGGGCCCCGGTCCCGCTAGTGCGGCGCCTTTTAGCATGACGCCGCACTGTGTAGTGCAGCGCCGTTGCGCCCGGCGCCGCACTTTAGGTATTGTACCAGCGTGGCGCCAACCCTCCCTAGACCCAGCCCATTCTTTCTCACCCACACACGAGCTGCAGCGGCGGCGGCTCTTCTCCCCCCTCCACCTTCTCTCTCCTAGTGTCCAAATAGGAAGCCTCTCTCAGTGGAGTTCGATCCCCCCAAGTGCCTTGAGGTATTCTTCCCCTTCATCTTTGATTTGACCCATTAATTTCTTGTTTTGGTCCATATCTTGTAAACCCTAATTTGTTTTGTAGGATGCATGGTAGAATGTTGTTGTATTGGCATATGGGTTGGTATTGTGTTAATGTTAGCATGGGTATCTATTGAGTGTGTTGACCATGGTATTGTTGTTCTGATTATGTTAGGCATGGCAAGAATTGTTCATGTTCACCATGTAGACAATGATGCTTTTTTGAGAGGTAACATAGAACCGGACCCGGACGAGCTCGATTTGGTGTTTGAGCGTACTCCAACATATGCCGAGGTCTTGGAGCAATTGAGGATTGAATTGAAATGGATGGACCCAAAGGATGATATTGAGTTGGAGGGAAGACATAATGTTGGCTTGGGAATGCATGTCCGTTGGAAGACCATGCGTATCTTCTCCGAGGCCTTATGGCTTGCATACAAGGAGGTGGTGGCCGAATCACTAGACAAGGCTCTTGAGCTATTTGCCACCAAGAAAGTTGGTAGTTCATTGTATTTGGGCTTAAACCGTATGGCATCCCCATTGCGTACTATGAGTCCTCCACCCGTAGACCAAGAGCTAAGGTGTGAACCTCCCTTGACCCAAACATTGAGCCCGATTTTAAGACACCAAGATGATGATTGTGGGGGTGAAGATGAAGATGAAAATGATGATGTTGAACTCCACGACAACAATATTGGAGATTTAGAGAAATATATCACACAAGATGACATGGACCATGACCTCCCGTATTCTCGAGGCTATGCATCGGACTCGGATGATGATGGTCCCGAAGAAGAAGTTGACGAGGAGGGGTTCACGGCTAGAGAGGCCGAAATCCACCATACCGTATTGGGTCGGGACCATCGGGTGCCTTTGTTTCGTGATCTCAGTCTCACGGATGAAGCCACGGTTGATGTTGGCAAAGGCATTGTGCTCGGACCAAGGACAAGTTCTTACCGGGATGGCAATGAAGTGAATAGTGGCTTTTGCAAAGGATCAAGGTTCAGGACCTTGTTGGAATTTAAGCAATGGATAAAGGACTTCTCGGTGAAGCATCATCGTCCTTACACGGTTGTGCACTCGGACATCAAGAAGCGTTACACGGTGAAGTGCGAGGAGGAAGGATGTCCTTGGATAGTGCGTGCAAGACCATTCAAGGGAGGTCCTGATTGGCACATATCTAGTTGTGTATCAACTCACATGTGCCGAGGCCCGGTGTTGGATGGGAAGGATGCAAAGAACGAGCACCGGCAACTCACCTCCGAGTTCCTCGCTTATAGGCTTTCCAATGACGTCGCGTCGTTTCCAATAATGACCATCAAGCAGGTCATAGAGTTTGTGAAAGCCCTCTTTCACTACGAGGTGAAGTACGGGAAGGCATGGAAGGCTAAGCAAGCTGCATTCAAGATGTTGTACGGTGATTGGGAGGAATCTTATAACCGAATCCCAAGGTTGTTGTTAGTGATGGCCAATGCTAACCCCGGCATGGTTCATGTGGTTGAACCTTATGGGAACAAGACAAGGGTTGTAAACGGGAAAACCGTGCGAGTATTTGGCCGTGCATTTTGGGGTTTTGAGCAATGTGTCCGGGCTTTTGAACATTGTAGACCGGTCATCTCTGTTGATGGCACCTTTATGACCGGACAATTCAAAGGCACTATCTTGATTGCAATAGCCAATGACGCGAACAACCGG
The DNA here is from genome assembly GCA_030063025.1 of Avena longiglumis. Lineage (NCBI taxonomy): Eukaryota > Viridiplantae > Streptophyta > Magnoliopsida > Poales > Poaceae > Avena > Avena longiglumis. Next base: position 5,575,014 of record CP125974.1, on the reverse strand, counting down.
TTGATTCCTTTGGCGTTTGCTTTGGTGGAGGCAGAAAGCAATGATAATTGGGAGTGGTTCTTCTATCTTTTGAGAACCAAGATATTAACCCCTCAAAGGGAGATATGTGTCATCTCTGACCATCATCAAGGAATTCTCGATGCTATGATGATTGATATTCCCGGCCATGCTCCATTGCACCATCGTTGGTGCATGAGACACTTTTGTTCAAACTTCTATAGGGCATGCAAGAGCAAGGATTTGTCCGATGATCTACAAGATTGTTGCCTCGCTTTCACGGAACGTCGTTTCTCTAACTTGTATAACAAATTGCTAGTCAACAAAGAACTCAATGCCGGTGGTCGCGAGTTTCTCAATAGGAACATTGAACATATGGGAAAGTGGGCACGAGCTTTTGATGACGGTGGCCGGAGGTATGGCCAAATGACAAGCAACATGGCAGAGGCATTTAATAAGTTGCTAAAAGGTGTCCGTGCATTGCCCGTCACGGCAATAGTCCAATATACATTCGACATGATGAATGGGTATTTTCTGAAATACTCACATGAAACGGACCGACATATTGCGGGGGACAACAAGAACAAGTACAAATACAAGTTCCCTCCGAAGGTTGACGATTGGATGCAATTTCAGACAAGGAAAGCGGATTCCCAAGTTGTCACGGAATATGACAATGACGAGCTAATTTACCAAGTTACGGAGCCCGGAGGTACAACGGCTGATGGTGTCCAACACGGAGGCCGAGCTTTCAAGGTCTCGCTCAAGACCTGTGAGTGCACATGTGGAAGGCCATCATTGCTTCATCTTGCGTGCTCGCACTTGCTCGTGGCGTCTCGCAGACGACATTTGGATTACAATAATCCGCTCACGGTGCGAGAGGCTGAGTTCTCTATTGAGACTACTAAGAAGACATGGGCTCCTAGATTTCATCCATACTTGTACCAATCACAATGGCCGGAGTACCATGGAATTCAACTATGGCCCGGTCCAAAATGGAAGGTTGTTGGACGTGGAAGACGCAAGACAAAGCGTTTTAGGAGCGACATGGACTGATGGGGACGTGGTGGTGGTCGGGAAATGGGCAACGACCAATTCCAAGAGCCTCGTGAGAGAGCCCGGTGTGGAACATGCAATGGTGAAGGGAACAATGCAAGAAAGTGTTCTCAAAGGAAAAGAGCAAAAGGAAATCAAGGAAGTAGTAGCCAACAATCTCCAAGTCAACCAAGTGGTAGCCAACAAGCTCCAAGTCAACCAAGTGGTAGCCAACAAGCTCCAAGCCAACCAAGGACTAGCCAACCAAGTGGTAGCCAACCAAGGACTAGCCAACATAGTGGTAGCCAACCAAGGACTAGCCAACATGCTCCAAGCCAACCAAGTGGTAGCTGTAACACCCTCAGAATCGACCCTATGCAAGTTTTAGCGAAAACCCGCCAAACCCGCATAGAAACGATTCAAAGGTGCCCACCAGGCACTTTCGCGCGGGTGGAAAACGAAGTAATAACATTACACAACAGTCCTCGATGGGACCCACAGAACAGATATATACAGCAGCGACTCAAAGAGTCAAGAATACAGATATACGATACAAAGATCCAAATCACCTGTAAAACGATAGAGCGTCCGTCTACGGACAAGATGCAAATGGGGCTAAGAGCCCTGAAGAATAACCAATGACGTCCAAAACCCTGCCCAGGCCAAGCCGGAAGGGTAACCCTGCTAACGATGTCGATCTCAAACCTGCTTAAACAAAAGGGGTGCCGACAAAGGGCAAAGGAAAAAGAAGGAGCGTCGATCGAGACCAAGACAATGAGGCTAGAATTCGGCGGTCCTCGCCTACATAGGTATGGTGGACTGAAGCGGCAGCGGCAACATGCGCTAAACAACCTATAGAGACTCAATACGACTGGCGGTTATCAGAGAGAGATAAGAATGACCTATCCGGATCCCACCTGAAGCTAACACCAAACAAACCCATCCTGGTGTTTCCCCCTCGAGACCAAACGAGGAAGTCAACCAAGGAACTCACTCAGTTGGCAGTTTTATTTATTCAGTTATCGTTGCAGCAATTACTAGTCAGGTATAGATAATTGTCCTGGTAAAAGAAGCAGTGGGCCCTTTTAGTTATTCATTCCGTTGTAGTTGCAGCAATTACTAATCAGATTCAGATAGCATGATATAAACCCAAAACCCAGCAGTTGTTGGTACTTTTATTCAGCCATTCCGTTGTAGTTGCAATACTTACTAGTCAGGTACAATGGTCGCAAGCGACAATCCAAACACGTAATTGTGGGCAGTATTATTTAGTCATTCCGTTATAGTGAAGCTGATTACTAGTCATTATAAAGTCAAATTTATAGCAATAAACTTTAGTTATGCTTGTCTATGGTCGAGATACTGTGCTCCAAGTCGTCCATATCCGCGGACACGGCTTTCAGAAAGTTTTACCCGGGTGCACCAATAGCAACACACGCCGATCAACCTCGAAAAACCAAATCAAAACCCAACGAGGCTTTCACGACAAAGCAATCACAGGATTCAAATATTTCAGGGGCCACCTTGTAGTCTTACCCGCAACGAAGTAAGCTAGCCAGACGGACCCGAGGTTTGTGGGGCCGTAAGTTAATCGGGAACCCAAAACGGGCTTGTCGATACCGCGTAAACGGGTCACAATTCCTAAACAAGACAAGGTGCTCCTCGCACAATCGTAAATACATAAGTAGCATGGCATAAGTACAGATAGTAAATAAAACCTCAAACTAGTTTGTGGCCCCAAGAAATAAGATGAATCAAGCTCGCTCGGGGGTCCCATATACCTCCGGATGTGGATAGCGCGATAAATCAAGGAACAGTATCAAGTACTCGGGGTCCTACGGACACAAGTGGGCGTCGAAACCAAATATTATCTATCACCCACGGTGCCTCGCTTACTTCAATTTTAGTTGTTAAACAGAATTAAAGTGAACGATAAGTAAAACTATGATCATCTCCAACATCAACATGCGGCAATACATCAACAATCGTGGCATCGATTTACACGCACAAGACTTGAGCAAGCGACTACGACGCGCAAGTCCAACTACCTACCAAACAACAGGTAATATGATGTGTCCAAGGCAATATGAGGCTGCAAGGGATATCACAGGTACGATAACTAAAGCATCGCAACACAGATAGCAATAGATCAACATGAGGGAATAAATACTATAAAAGTAAGATAGGTAGAAAGGGGGAGATGCTCGCCTAAAAACATTGTCGAAGGTTCAACCGAAGATCGGGTCGACACTCGCATCAACTCAACGGCCTTATCCGCGAAGAAGCAAAACACTAGAAGAAACACCGGATGCAATATTTAAGATTACGGCAGAAGATCGGCATGATGCATGCATGATGTATGGCATGGCAATGGTGCGATGCAATTAGGTCATACCAAGTGGAACCGGGGTCCCGACAATTAATTAAACGGTTCAAGTTGTTTAGAACCCCCGCAATTGAAATGTTGTATTAGCATGGCAAAAGATAGCACCGGGTTCGCTACACAAATTTAAATGAGGCCAATATAAGGCTAGATTTGCCCGCATATGGCCCCATATTTAATTATCACGATGAATCGGCATAAGGCCCCCAAACCACAGACAAGGATGCATGCATGAACAATTAATATGCAACAATTTATATAGTTGGCAAATTATAAAATAGGGTTCTCGGGTAAGGGTCACACATTGAGGGGTCTCGACGGTCTTGGGGTTCCGGGGTCGGTCTCGTGGTTCAGGTTCGATTTAAATCGGCGGGAGCGGATACAAGACGGAGAACTTGTCGTCCAGGGTTTCGGTGTCCGGGGTGAAGCACTTGTCGTTCCATGGCGATCTTGGCGGCTCGGAGGGGTTCGAGGAATCGGAACGATCTTCAAATTCCGTGAGGGAGATCATGGCGTCGGTGTGGTCGATCCTGTCGGTTCCACGGTTTCGGTCTTCGGGATCCGTGAAGGAGGCCTTGGATCCTCGGTGTCGGAGTACTGGCGTCCGCAGGTTCCTTCGGTCATCGAGCCCTTGTAGGCGTACCCCGGTCTCGACGTCTAGGTTCCGTGAAGATCTTGGCTAATCCGGTCATCGGTCCTGCTTGTGCTTCCCGTTGTCGATCTTGTCGCATGGTCCCTGTACATCTCCGAATCATGCACTCCTCGGCAGAGGGCCAAACCACGCATCCTTGTCTTCGGGAGATCTTGTCGAGCCTTGTCGCATGCGAACACACAGGTACTAGGCAGATCGTCTAGCAGGAGCACAACAGCCTCAACCAAGCTCCAGGGGGCCTGGGGCGATCTTGGCGGAGGTCGACGCGGAGGCCGCTGGAGGGAGGATTCGGGGGGAGGCGGCGCACGCGGAGGTGGAGCTCGGCGGGGCAGATGAGGACGGCGCCGGGGAGGAGGACGGGCGATGGCGGAGCTGGCCGGGGACGCGGGCCGCGTCAAGGGACGAGCCGTTGAGGAGGAGGCGGAGCTCAGGCGCGACTGGGCGGGCTCGCGTCTTTGGAGGGGCGCGCCTGAGCTGAAAGCACGACGCCGGCGAGGAGGTGTCCTGGCGCGGCGCATGAGGGGAGAGCTCGGGACGGCGACGAGGAGGGAGCGAGACGGGGCCAAGAAGCGGGACGGCCGGACGCGAGCAGGCAGAGCGATCGAGCGGCGGAGGGGCGCGGCATGAGGGCGTCGCAGGTGGCGCGGCCCGCAGGCGGCAGCGCTTGGAGCGGACGACGGAGGTTGGCGGCGGCGAGGACGGCCGAGACTGGCGGCGAGGGGAAGCGTGGAGGCGACGCTGGGGCGCGGAGAGGGCGCCGGCCACGGCATGGCCGCGAGGAGAGAGCAGGAGGAAGCGGAGAGAAGAGAGCTGGGGAAGGGAGCGAGGAGGGACGGCCGCTGGGTCGGGGTGAGAGAGGAAGGAGAGAGAGAGGAGCAGGGGCCGTGGGTCAAGGCCGGTGTGGCTGTGGTTGCTGTGTCAAGTGTGTCTTTGGTGTGGAGGGAAAGTGGGGTGAGAGAGAGTGAGGGTTGGGGTGAGGGGGTTGGACAAGTGGCAGCCCGGGATAGGCTAGGGGGAAAGGGTGAGGATGAGGTGGCGGTCACGGATTGGTCCGGGTGAGGTGGCCAGAGGGGTGGGTAGAATAGGTTGGGTAGGAATAGGATTTAGAGGTGGACCGATTATATTTTCTGGGGTGGTCGTCGGTCGATTCGCTCGATCGCCCCATTAAAAATACTTTGACATTTTATTTGTTTTAAACACGGCTCCTGCAAACCAATAGCAGACCAACAAAATAATCCGGCGACCCGGGGTTTTGCGTTTGAATAAGGTCGGGGCGTTTAGAAAACAAAACCAGGCTTTTCAAAAAGAGTTTTATGCAAGCAAATGCAAGACGATGACGATGCTCAAATGCAATGCGGCATGATGACATGAGCATGCGATCATGATGATGCAATGCACAAAAACAACGCGATTTTCTAGTAGTGGTTTTGCGGGATGCCACAATTCGACACCACTAACAATGGATCTCGCCCTCGAGATCCGCCTCATGGTACCGGAAGGAAAGTCGGCGATCTGTGTCTTCTCGCTTCGTGTAGATCCTCGCGACACCACTAACGAGGGTTCCTTCTTCATCTGGAAATCGGCGGCACCACCAACAAAGGGTCGTTGTTCCTGATCGTCGAGAGAACACTCCGGAGAAACAAAGGACGAAGGTAGAGGTATCAACAAATAAAGCCACCTCTAGCTTCTGTGGACGGAGTAAAACTGCTGGACCCACTGATTCGACGTACAAGAGCGAATGATAAGAGTAGTGGTATGGTAGCTACTCCATCCCGCACTCAAACCATTACTCTGCACACGAATAGGCGGATTATGCAACCAACTCTCGGAATTAGACTGAAGATCCCGACAAGCGAGGTTCGGAAAATAAAGGAGGGATGCAGACTCTGCATCGGATCTGGCGTAGATGATGTCGTCGCGTCGGGAAACACCGGAAGGCACAAACAAGGAACAAAGAATGGTACCACAGATAAAGGATCACTCAGGCATCATGAACACCGGATGGTAGAACACCGTTATCAAAGAAGGAAGCGAAAACCTAAAGGTACGACGAAAAACCCAACCACGAGAATTCCTGGACTCGAAGAGAAAGAAGAGAGCGGATTCAAAACACGTAGGGGTAAGAGGAGAATAGCAGAGGGGTAAGGAGTAAAAATCAGGCCTAATCAGAACTATCCAACCGATTTTTAAAAATAGTTTTGACACTCTACTTCGGCCGTTAGCTAGGTTATCCTACAGGCTGGACTTGTGGGGTATCGCAACCGAGCTCGATACCACTCTCAGAACACCTCGAGATCGACCCTATGCAAGTTTTAGCGAAAACCCGCCAAACCCGCATAGAAACGATTCAAAGGTGCCCACCAGCACTTTCGTATGGTGGAAACGGCAAGTAATATTACACAACAGTCCTCGATGGGACCCATAGAACAGATATATCTGGCGACTCAAAGAGTCAAGAATACATATATCGATACAAAGATCCAAATCACCAGAACGACACGTCTGTCTACGGACAAGATGCAAATGGGGCTAAGAGCCCTGAAGAATAACCAGTGGCGTCCATAACCCTGCCCAGGCCAAGCCGGAAGGGTAACCCTGCTAACGATGTCGATCTCAAACCTGCTTAAACAAAAGGTGTGCCGACAAAGGGCAAAGGAAAAAGAAGGAGCGTCAATACTGAGACCAGTACACGGCGAGGCTAGAATTCGGTGGTCCTCGCCTACATAGGTATGGTGGACTGAAGCGGCAGCGGCAACATGCGCTAAACAACCTATAGAGACTCGATACGACTGGCGGTTATCAGAGAGAGATAAGAATGACCTATCCGGATCCCACCTGAAGCTAACACCAAACAAACCCATCCTGGTGTTTCCCCCTCGAGACCAAACGAGGAAGTCAACCGAGGAACTCACTCAGTTGGTAGTTTTATTTATTCAGTTATCGTTGCAGCAATTACTAGTCAGGTATAGATAATTGTCCTGGTAAAAGAAGCAGTGGGCCCTTTTAGTTATTCATTCCGTTGTAGTTGCAGCAATTACTAATCAGATTCAGATAGCATGATATAAACCCAAAACCCAGCAGTTGTTGGTACTTTTATTCAGCCATTCCGTTGTAGTTGCAATACTTACTAGTCAGGTACAATGGTCGCAAGCGACAATCCAAACAAGTAATTGTGGGCAGTATTATTTAGTCATTCCGTTATAGTGAAGCTGATTACTAGTCATTATAAAGTCAAATTTATAGCAATAAACTTTAGTTATGCTTGTCTATGGTCAAGATACTGTGCTCCAAGTCGTCCATATCCGCGGACACGGCTTTCAGAAAGTTTTACCCGGCCGGGGTGCACCAATAGCAACACACGCTCGATCAACCTCGGAAAAACCAAATCAAAACCCAACGAGGCTTTCACGACAAAGCAATCACAGGATTCAGAAATATTTCAGGGGGCCACCCCTTGTAGTCTTACCCGCAACGAAGTAAGCTAGCTTCGAGACGGACCCGAGGTTTGTGGGGCCGGTCAGAAGCGACTGGGAACCCAAAACTGGGCTTGTCGATACCGCGTAAACGGGTCACAATTCCTAAACAGTACAGTGTGCTCCTCGCACAATCGTAAATACATAAGTAGCATGGCATAAGTACAGGATAGTAAATAAAACCTCAAACTAGTTTGTGGCCCCAAGAAATAAGACTGAATCAAGCTCGCTGGGGGTCCCATATACCTCCCGGATGTGGATAGCGATAAATCAAGGAACAGTATCAAGTACTGGGTCCTACGGGACACAAGTGGGCGTCGAAACCAAATATTATCTATCACCCACCGGTGCCTCGCTTACTTCAATTTTAGTTGTTAAACAAGAATTAAAGTGAACGATAAGTAAAACTATGATCATCTCCAACATCAACATGCGGCAATACATCAACAATCGTGGCATCGACGACGCATAAAGCATTTGAGCGACTACGACGCGCAAGTCCAACTATCTACCAAACAACAGGTAATAGGATGTGTCCAAGGCAGTATGAGGCTGCAAGGGATATCACAGGTACGGGAACTAAAGCATCGCAACACAGATAGCAATAGATCAACAGGAGGGAATAAATACTATAAAAGTAAGATAAGTAGAAAGGGGGAGATGCTCGCCTGAAAACATTGTCGAAGGTTCAACCGAAGATCGGGTCGACACTCGCATCAACTCAACGGCCTTATCCGCGAAGAACCAAAACACTAGAAGAAACACCGGATGCAATATTTAAGATTACGGCAGAAGATCGGCATGATGCATGCATGATGTATGGCATGGCAATGGTGCGATGCAATTAGGTCATACCAAGTGGAACCGGGGTCCCGACAATTAATTAAACGGTTCAAGTTGTTTAGAACCCCCGCAATTTAAATGTTGTATTAGCATGGCAAAAGATAGCACCGGGTTCGCTACACAAATTTAAATGAGGCCAATATAAGGCTAGATTTGCCCGCATATGGCCCCATATTTAATTATGCAGTGAATCGGCATAAGGCCCCCAAACCACAGACAAGGATGCATGCATGAACAATTAATATGCAACAATTTATATAGTTGGCAAATTATAAAATAGGGTTCTCGGGTAAGGGTCACACATTGAGGGGTCTCGACGGTCTTGGGGTTCCGGGTTCGGGTCGGTCTCAGGTTCGTGGTTCGATGGAATCGGCGGGAGCGGATACAAGACGGAGAACTTGTCGTCCAGGGTTTCGGTGTCCGGGGTGAAGCACTTGTCGTTCCATGGCGATCTTGGCGGCTCGGAGGGGTTCGAGGAATCGGAACGGTCTTCAAATTCCGTGAGGGATATCATGGCGTCGGTGTGGTCGATCCTGTCGGTTCCACGGTTTCGGTCTTCGGGATCCAGGAAGGAGGCCTTCGGATCCTCGGGTCCGTGTCGGAGTACTTGGCGTCCGTGCAGGGTTCCTTCGGTCATCGAGCCCTTGTAGGCGTACCCCGGTCTCGACGTCTAGGTTCCGTGAAGATCTTGGCTAATCTGGTCATCGGTCCTGCTTGTGCTTCCCGTTGTCGATCTTGTCGCATGGTCCCTGTACATCTCCGAATCATGCACTCCTCGGCAGAGGGCCAAACCACGCATCCTTGTCTTCGGGAGATCTTGTCGAGCCTTGTCGCATGCGAGCACACAGGTACTAGGCAGATCGTCTAGCAGGAGCACAGAAGCCTCAACCAAGCGCCAGGGGGCCTGGGGCGATCTTGGCGGAGGTCGACGCGGAGGCCGCTGGAGGGAGGATTCGGGGGGAGGCGGCGCACGCGGAGGTGGAGCTCGGCGGGGCAGATGAGGACGGCGCCGGGGAGGAGGACGGGCGATGGCCGGAGCGCGGGCCGGCGGGACGCAGCGGTCGCCGGGCGGGACGAGCCGGTTGGGGAGGAGGCGGAGCTCAGGCGGCCGGAGGGCGCGGCGACTCGGAGCCGAAAGCACGGCGCCGGCGGCGAGGTGTCCTGGCGGCGCGAGGCGGGAGAGCTTCGACGGGCGACGAGGAGGGCGCTGCGAGGCGGGCTGCGCCAGCGGGACGGCGGACGCGAGCGAGGCAGAGGCGATCGAGCGGGGCGAGGGAGGGCGCGGCCCGGCGAGCAGGTCGCGGTGGCGGCTCTCGCAGGCGGCACGCCGGCTTGGAGCGGACGACGGAGGTTGGCGGCGGGCGAGGCCCGGAGACGGGCCGAGGGAAGCGGTGGAGGCGACGGGGCGCGGAGAGGGGCGGGCGCACGCCAGCAGCTGCCGAAGAGAGGGAGGAAGCGGGGGAGAGAAGAGAGCCAGGGGAAGGGAGCGACGAGGCTGGGGACGGCCGCGCGGGGTCGGGGTGAGAGAGGAAGGAGAGAGGAGCGGGCCAGGTGGGGCCAGGTGGGGGCTGTGCGTCGGTGTGTGGCCAGGGTTGCTGTGTGCTGTGCGACTGCGTGTGTTGTGTGCTGGTGTGGAGGGAAAGTGGGGTGAGAGAGAGGGAGGGTTGGGGTGAGGGGGTTGGACAAGTGGCAGCCCGGGATAGGCTAGGGGGAAAGGGTGAGGATGAGGTGGCGGTCACGGATTGGTCCGGGTGAGGTGGCCAGAGGGGTGGGTAGAATAGGTTGGGTAGGAATAGGATTTAGAGGTGGACCGATTATATTTTCTGGGGTGGTCGTTCGGGTCGATTCGGCCCGTTCGACTGCCCCACTAAAAATACTTTGACATTTTATTTGTTTTAAACACGGCTCCTGCAAACCAATAGCAGACCAACAAAATAATCCGGCGACCCGGGGTTTTGCGTTTGAATAAGGTCGGGGCGTTTAGAAAACAAAACCAGACTTTTCAAAAAGAGTTTTATGCAAGCAAATGCAAGACGATGACGATGCTCAAATGCAATGCAGCATGATGACATGAGCATGCGATCATGATGATGCAATGCACAAAAACAACGCGATTTTCTAGTAGTGGTTTTGCGGGATGCCACAGTAGCCAACGAAGGACTAACCAAAAAGCTCCTAGACAACAAAGAGGTCGACAACTTGGGCTACGAAGAGGAAGAGGGCGTGGTGGTTTTAATCCCGCTAGTATGATAGGTTACTTAGCCGGACCAAATTCGTATGCTCGTAGGTATGTTCACATTTATGCATATTTTACTATCATTCATGTTAATTGGTTAAATGCATCCTTTACTAACTTTACCCTTTTATTCTTATAATAGGTATGGCGACTCAACCAAACAAGGCCAATGATGGGGAAGGTGTGAACTACTCGAAGATCTGGGCGAATGCTATGGAGGTGGTGGCGAAGAGGAAGGGGCTAAGGAAGAGAGGAAGAGGAAGGAGGCCGAGGAAGAGAGGAAGAGGAAGGAAGCTGAGGAAGAGAAGCGGAGGAAGGCATTCGAAGAGGTAGTTCAACTTGCTCGTGACTTGGCAAAAAAGAAGGACGAAGAGGACAAGGTGAAGAAGAAGAAGGAAGAGGAAGAGAGGAATAGGAAGAAGAAGGAAGAGGAAGAGAGGAAGAGGCAAAAGGAGAAGGAAGAAGAAGAGCGGAAGAGGAGGGCCAATGCTAGGCCACCTTGCGCCAATCAAGAGGAAAGGCCATGGAGGGCGTTTCGTACTGACGAGGCCTATGGGAAGGAGGTTCCTATTTGTTGGTGTGGAACCGATTGCACTGTTAAGGAGTCCCTAGACTACCATTCTGGTAGTTGGGGAAAGAAGTTCTTCATGTGTGCCAACTACAATCGCTCTCCCGTGCGTAGCCGCAACCCATACGACACTCCACTGGTATGCACAAAGATTTTTAGTTCTTCATGTGTCCCAACTATTCCATATCATAGCCTCTAACATGCACTATTTTCTTGTAGTCTCCCCCTCCGGTATGCAGGTACTATACTTGGATAGATATCGAGCAACCTCAATCCAACAAGGCTATCCAAGAGATCGATTGGGCCATAAAAAGAAGGCGCTACTACGAAGCACAACGTGACGAGGAGATGGCGAAGAAGCGCAAGGAACGTAATGACGAGCTCCGCAAGAAAGAGGAGGAACAGAATCGCCGCGCTAAGGAGTCTCGGGATGCCGAGAGGGAAAGGCTGCGTCAAGCGGCATGGCGTTCCATGGAGGAAGAGTAAGAGAAGAAGAGGAAGGGCAAAGAGCCTATGTTCTAGACTTTGAGTATGTAACGGGGAGTCATGGACTTGTATGTGTCAAGATTTGCTCGAGAACCTCTTGTTATTTCATGAACTCGTGTTATTTCATGAACTTGTATGTTCTAGACTTTAAGGGCAAGAAACTCGTGTTATTTCGTATGTGTCAACAAACATTTCCCCCCTCAAAGCTTTTTTGTACGATGTGTGATAATTTTCCCTCGAAACAACCGCTGAAAGCTGGCTGTAGCAGCATCTTCAAAGTGCGGCGCCAAGCCTTGTGGCGTCGTACCGTGCGGCGCTGTGCAGCGTGGCGCCGCATATGCGCTCGAAAATAGACAGAAGCTTCTGTCTCTTTTCTAGCGCATGTGCGGTGCCACGCTGGAAGGCGCCGCACGGTGCAACACGCAGCCTGGTGGCGTTGCACCGTGAGGCGCCGTGCGGTGTGGCGCCGCACATGCGCTAGAAAATAGACAGAAGCGCCACTTTGGGCCGCGCCGCACGGTGCGGCGCCACCAGTATACGCGTTGCACGTGCAGCACCGTCCTTATTGGCGCCACACATGCCCTAGAAAAGAGACAGAAGCTTCTGTCTATTTTCTAGCGCATGTGTGGCGCCACGCTGGATGGCGCCGCACGGTGCAACGCTTAGACTGGTGGCGCCGCACCGTGCGGCGCTGTCCAACGTGGCGCCGCACCTTCTTGACTAGTAGCCGATTCTTCTTGACTGTTGTTCTGTTTGAGTTGGTTTTTGAGCAGGTTTGTTCGAGCATGTTTGTTCCAAAAAGACAACAACCATTGAAGTTCACGACAAACATTCAAGTTCACGACAAACATTCAAGTTCTCGACAACAACATCCAAGTTCACGACAACAACATCCAAGTTCACGACAACCATTCACGACAACATCCAAGTTCACGACAACAACTATAAATACCGAGTTCACGACTACAAACATTCAAGACAAAGTGCAACATCTACTCTACTTCCCACGGGTGGTCTTTGCCCCTCGGCCCCTTCTCGTGGGCATCTTCCTCCTCCTCCTCCTCCTCGATTCCTCTTCATCCTCCACCTCTAAGCGATATGGATTCTTGGGCTTCTTTGTCTTGTCCGTGGAAGGGTTGGGTGTGTAAGGCTTCTTGGGTTGCCTTGGTTTGAACACGTAGTCGGACCGCTCGTGTACCTTGTAGCGAGTGTAGTTGCCCAATGTCATCTCGCCGGGGACGCTTTCCTCATCTTGCGGCTGTCAACAAAAGAAGATTGGTAAGGATAAATTCAGGAGAAATGCAAGGGAGGGTGGGGGATGCAATGGTTGTACTACCTCGGGTGTGTTCTACTCATCCTCGGATGTGGAGTGATGATCGCCAGAATTGTCACCTTCGGGCATGTTACACTATTCATAAAACTTTGAACTTTAAAGAAAGATTCTGCCTCTCATGCATTCTCTAGACAAATATTCATTGAAATAATATGACTAGAGAAAACTGTACAAATTTCTATCAAAAAACTGATAAAAAACATCAAAAAACAGCTTTTGAAAAAATAAATACAGAAAACTGTATAGTTATGCCCTACTGGGCCTTTTCTGTGAGCAGCGGGCAGCGGCCCAAAACGGCCTGGCTCCTGTGGCGCCTAGCTGCCGCCCGCTTGAGCCCAACAGCCCGCAGTGGCTATCTGCCGCCCACGCGCAGCAGAGAGCCAGGATCGCCAGCCACCAGTAGCCGCCAAAGACCGTGGCCTGGCCGCTTGGCCCGCCTGGCTCACATCGCCCACACCTCCCCGCTGATCCCAGCCGCCCATCTCTGTCGCCCTAGATCGGACGGTTCCCCGCGCGCCTCGCAGGGACAAAACCGCCCCCCGCGCCCCCTCAGGAAACCCTAGGCTCATTCTCCCCCTCCCATCCCGCGAGCCCTCCTCTGCCTCTGGCGGCGGTGGCCGCTTGGTCCGAGGCGAGGCGGCGTCCCCTCCCTCTCCCAGCGTGCCAGCTCCTCCTCCCAGCCTCACAGCCTCTGGCTCGCATCCGAGCGGGCGAGGCGAGGCGGCCGCCCCGCCGGCGACGGCGCCGGTGGCGAGCCCCTCCTTCTCTTTCTCCCAAAACACCCCCATCTCCTGTCCACCTCCCCGACCACCCCACCGAGAACATGGCGAGGCAGAGAGGTTAGGCAGTGGCGGCGCTCCCTTGGCTCCTTGCCGGCGAGCGCATCCACCGGCGGGTGGGTGTGCTGCCATCAAGTGGCCAAGAGGAAGTGCCCTTTGCCGGCGACGGCCGGCTCTCCCCCCTCCCCCCTTTTTTTGATTCGGTGTTCTTTCTATGTGGGAAACCGGGGCTTTGGGTTTTAATCCTTCGGGATCTGGGGATTACAGGGTTTGTTCTTTGTTTTGGTTCGGGATCTGGGGAGTTTTCTCTTGCGGGATCTATGGGAAAAAATGCTCGAGGACGATCTAGGGTTAGCCTTTTAGGATTTTGGATCTGGGATTTCTTTGCCCCGAAGGGGTGTGTCCTTCTTCCCTATGCCTCGGCTTGCCGATGCGCATAGGGATCGAGGGGGACGGCGCGGCCGTAGGGCAGGGCGCACTTTATATCTAGGTTGATTCTTTTCTTTTGCACCGAAAGATCTAGCAACTAGTGGCTCTGATACCAATGTTACAAGTGACTTTGCTATGAAACTAGTCTAGGTCTATCAGTAGCACTATACCTTGTCAATCTAGATTAGAAAGTGAGAGAGGGAGAGAGATGGATCAGATAGGAGATGAACTAACTGCTCCCTGACTCGATAGGCACGAGCCAGAGGGGATGCCGGAACTGGTCCCGGAGCTGGAGCCACCGTCATTGGCCATGGGGAATAGGGGTGCGAGAGTGTGGCGGCGGTGGTGCTTCCCATCGGCGCAGCGCTAAGCCTAGATCGGTAGTGCTTGTAGGTGGGGCGGCTAGGGCACGGCTAACCTCGTGAGGCGTGCTGCCGGCCCCCCACCTCCTTTATATAGCGCTGGCGACACGCGGGCTCACCAACCAGATAGGGTTGAGCGCCCCCGATCAGGGCGCGGATAGGGGCGTGACGGGTCTTTGGACTCTGTCACGTTGAGATCAATCTAACACCAGTGGCTTCTTTCTAAATTATATGTACATGATTAAGCACCACAATTCATTTAATTTCCTACCAACTGCATACGGCCGTGTTATGTAGATAAGACCTCTTCTTCTAACGCTAGCGTGTTACATGTGACGTGACGACCGGCAACCTCCAATATTTAATTGCATGATCCGCATCTAATCTCACAAGTTGCTTCATTTCAATTACTTACTACATTTGATGTCGAGGTCTACATCAGCAGGATAATCAATTTCTTGCCAAGCTCATTTTGTAGACAATTAGACCCACGACTTCGCCCGGGCAATAGAATATAATTGCCGTGATTAGAACAAGTTGCGCAAGGTTTTTGTCTCATAGCTCGTAGTATTAGAGAGCGCGTGCCAGAGCAAAGTTTCTGATGGCATGTGCTCGTTTTCTCTCCGATACGTTTTCAAAGAACACGCTCCATCATGTACGCGCAATGTATGTAGTACTCTCTTCGTTCCAAAATAGATATCTCAGATTTATCAAAATTTAAATAAATCTAGACACTATTTAGTATATAGGTTCATCCAGGGAAGGGGTGCTTTTCGTTGATGTAAGAAGAAGTAGTACTGGGTACAGAGCTACCAAATTAAAAGAGCAGCAAGTTAAATTTCGAATCTACATCAGTTGAGAAACTAGAGAACAGCTAGTCTGGTTCCTTGGGTCTTCATAAAAAATTGAAACTATTAGAGTAAAACCATCTTCGTCATTATCATTTCTGTCCTTGTGCCAATGAAGCAGCTTCACACCTATGTCATTTTTAGGTATCTCGCCTTCAACAAGATGGCCTAGCTTGTTTCGCAATCTTTAAACATATGTATAGGTTCAAAAGACTACATACTATCTAAGCTTCACACTATTTTTAACCAAACAGCTTTCTATTTTGCCTCACGGCAGTTTTTTCACAGCTCGCACCTCACATGAGCTTTTTTAGAATCCACAGCTCAAACACACCCTAAACCTACTTCTAGTCCAAGAGCTTTATGCATGATATCAACATCATCTAACACAAAGAAGGCGTTAGAGGGAGGAATTTTGTCAGTACCTTCTCTAACTGCCCTCTAAGCTTGAGCCTCCACTCTCTCTATTACTTGAATGTTTGCTCCCTCCTTGAAATTGAGTCCTCCTACTAGCTCTAGATGGCAAAGCCTTTTTTTCAAAAAAGGGGAATGAAACCCCGGCCTCTGCATCGGTTGATGCACACAGCCCTTATTAGAACATCATCATCCAACATTCATCATTCTATCGAAGATACAACTCATGGGTCACTTAAAGTTGATACATGGATCAACCAGCGAAACAAAAGAAGAAAAAGACATTACACATTTTGTATGCGATTAAACTGCCGCCAGTATGATTGGCTGAATATGTGGTGCGCGACCATCAGCAAATGGCTGCACCCACTAGCCATAATATCCCGCTGGTCTTGGGGGAGTAGGAACGCCCAAAGCTGCACCCAATGTGCCATTATATGGATAACCTGCAAAAAATTAAAAGTTTTTGTTTTGTTAAAGATAATGTCATTTCTGCATCTCCAAATAGACTAACATAAGGCAGAAACACCAATGCGAATTCTAGCCTTAGATGTTTTGTCAACTCCATTCAACCAATTTCCAAACATGTGTGTTATATCAGTTGGAGGGGGTAGATCATAGGCAAAATTGACAATACGCCACAACAAACGTGCAAATGGACATGAAATAAATAAATGTTCTATGGTTTCCTGCGCCCCACAAAAACAACAGTTGGTACATCCTACCCAATTCCTTTTAGCTAGGTTATCTTTAGTAAGAAGCACTTTGTTGTGAAGGAACCACATAAATTTTTTAATCTTAAGCGGCATCTTTAATTTCCAAAGATATTTCCGAAGGAAAACCGTATGATCGTTCATAAGATCCTCATACATGGATTTAACTGAGAACACCCCAGACAAAGTTAAGTTCCAAACAAACTTATCCTGTTCATCTGACGACAGCTGAACCATCATAAGTCTTTGGCATAAAAGAAGCCAATCATTCCACTTATTACCAGTAAGTACTCTCCTGAAACCAATGTTCAGCGGTACTTGAGCTAAAACTTGTGCTACAGTAACATTATTCTCATGCACAATATTGTATAATGATGAATATTGTTGCGCTAATGGTGTATCTCCTAACCATGTATCCTCCCAAAACCTAGTGTTTACACCGTCCCTACCTTGAAATGACCTCTAGCAAAGAACTCTGACTTTACCCGCATTAGTCCTTTCCAAAATGGAGAATCCGTCGGCTTTGCTTGGACTTCAGACAAAGTTTTCTGACTTAGATATTTATTATTAAGCAGTTGGTGCCATACACCTTCTTCATTCATTAATTTAAAAAGCCATTTACTTAGTAAACATCTATTCTTAATTTCCAGAACCTCAATACCTAAACCACCTTGATCTTTTGGTCTACAAATTATATTCCATTTTGTGAGCCTATACTTATTTTTATTCTCATCACTTTGCCAAAAAAAAGCGAGACCTATAAAAATCCAATCGTTTCCTTACCCCCTTGGGTATTTCTAGAAACGACAACATAAACATAGGTAAACTTGTTAAAACAGAGTTTATCAAGACTAGGCGATCGCCATAATATAATAGTTTTCCCTTCCAGCAAGCTAATTTCCCTTCACATCTAGTTTCTACTGGATACCAATCTGAATTTTTAAGTTTTCTGTAATGAATAGGCACCCCCAGGTATCTAAAAGGCAGAGATCCAGCCTCACAACCAAATATTTGTTTGTATTGCTGCTTCTCTTCTTTTGCTTTACCAAAACAGAAAATCTCGCTTTTATGAAAGTTTATCTTTAGTCCCGATAGTTGTTCAAAAATGCATAGTATTAGTTTCATGTTCACATCCTTCTGTAGATCGTGTTCCTTGAAAAGAATAGTATCATCCGCATGCTGAGGCTATTATTGGATAAAGTCAACAGTCCCATTTTGCTCAATAATATTCTCTTGGTTTTTATTGCTCAACATCACTATACCGTTCTGATGTTGAAGGTATTTCAAGTATGTGCAGTGATTTCGCATGCTGAGCTTCATCATCACCGTGAGATTCAGTAGTTCCTTCAGATAAAGATCTAGAACCAGAAAGATATGGAGAAGGGGGAGATTCCAACACAGGTGCAAATCTATCCCCCTGATGTTGCAAACCTTGTAGGTTCTCAGTGCTTTCATGTTGTTTATCACTCCATTTTTCCCAAAGGTAGCTCAAGAGTTCTTCATTAGTGAGTTCAGAGATGAGAGGTTCATTAGGATTTTCCACCCCAATTGGTTGTTTGAACCTAGGTCTAGATAGAGACTGTCGAGACATTTCCCGAGACATTTCCTGAAACATTTGACAAGACTGACAAGGAACTAGATTAGATGCAGCAATAAAATTGCTGCCACCATCAGTACCACTTTGTGAACGAAGATGTCCAAATTGCCCCATACATGTTCCTAGAGATTCCTCATCACTTGAACCTTCTTCATAAGCTTTCATCTTACCCTTGCGTACAGAAATCTCAGAATTTCCCCCCATTTCAACAACATATCCTTTCCTAGCATCGCCCATAAACCTGCTTGGTGTTGAATTATAGTGACCTCTGGCCCTAGTGTGTGATTCAACATCTTCACTTTGGAAAGCAAAGAACTGGCCCTCCCTCCTCTGAAGCTTTTCTGGAAATGTCTCCATCCCGGCATGAACCAACATGACCCAGACATAAGAGAGGTACTCCGCACCCGTTGCAAGTGCCTCCGCATGCAAGTACCCTCGGCATCGGCCGGCAGAAAAGCAAAGCATTTCCAGCCACACGCCTTGGATCAACTCCCATATCTTGGTCTCATCAACGCTCATCAAGCTTTGAGCAACGTCCCAAGCATCACCAATAAGAGAAGCAGTGTCTTGCCTTAAACGTGCTGCCGATTCACATTTCTCAAATACTATGTGTGTAAGCTCTTTCTCGTCCAGAGGTGTCGTCTCTCCCTCAAGTAATACCTCAAGTTCTTCGTAGGCCATTGCCCACAACCTCTTTCTACTGCCTGGCATCAGCATCTCAGGATTATGAAACAACAGATGAACCATGTAGTTGGACATCTCTTTGCATTGACGGGCACTTACATTATCGCGAGGAGACGTTGACGTGTGATGAATGTATAAATCCGTGGCTAGGTGCCAAAGAACAATGCTCTCGTCAAATGGCCCCCGTGTGCTCCAACCTAGTTGTTGGAGACATCCATTCTTCGCCAGCGTCCACTCGCCCCTTGTATCATTGAACATCCGGTAAGAGTATGGGTCCCTTATATACTCTATCCACCCCTGTTTAACATGCGAACGAACCAATTCTGTAATCTCATCACACGAATAGCTAGGCTCCACAGACCAAAAACTGTCGATCAAATCCTTGCACCAGAACCATCCCGCAATGCTCCTCAATGTGGAGTTCCTTTTGTTATGGGCTATCAAACCAATAAGACTACATTGGAGAATTCTACCAGAGAACTTGTGACGGAATATCCATTCTATCGACCCGTAAAGCGCCTCTAGTACGAAAGTGAAAATCAACAAAACAGATGTAAACCGGGCATCTGAACCGAGGTTAACTTTTTTGTGGATGCTAGTGCCCGCCGTTGACGCTGCATGAGCTACTAAGAGGTAGTTGGCTGACAATAGCGTTGCTTGAGCTAGTACAGACGTCAACATACGGAAGATGACCGGTGCAGACGCATTCTTGAAAGCAAGGTAGATTTTTTCCCGTAATCGTGTTCGATCATTATCTTTGGTGTAGAGAAACTTGGTCATAGCAGAGAGCGCGCCTTCTATTGCTTCAAAAGTTGATTTTTGGTCAAGCGACCGGAAGTTTCTCACCATTGTTAAACGATCGGAATAAGAACATGGGAAGTCCAAAAATAGCTGGTACGGTAGGCTTGGGGGTACCGGTGTTCCCGGCGGTTCAACGGAATTCATGATATCTTCTAATAGCTGGTGCGGTAGCCTTGGGGATATGGGTGATCTCAATGATTCAATGGAATTCATGATATCTTTTGCTTCTTGTACAAATTTGTCAAGCCGTTCTTCTTCTCTGGCGTTGGTGCCTCGAACGACATTTACCTCAGACGAGCAGGATTTTCGCAGGGCATTAAAGCTACTGCTTTTAAGGTACATGGCCTTCTGGATGCATCTGATAATCACTAGAGTGAACAGCAAAACCATTGCAACCAACAGCCTTCTGTCATCTGACGACCATGTCTTGTAAGACACGTAGAGTGCAACTGTCACCTGATACAATGTGGAATGATCCAATTAGTACGTGAAATAAATTATGGTGGCATCCGAAATGATACGGAAATTGTTAGTTTTGGTACAAAGGTGAACCGTATGCCATACTAAACAATACTGCCAAACTAGTTTTCAGTAAGAAATGTTTTCCCATTTTCTAAATGCCAAAAGGGGTATTTTATGTGATGTATTGAAGAAAGAAGGAAGGTTCTTATAAAACGATAGGTTAATTTGCAAAACAAAAGTAGAGCTTATGAAAAATAATTTGAGGCCATGGGAGGAGCCTGATCTAGGTGGGAGAACGCACCGGGATGTAAGTGAATCGACATAGGAGGGGCTGCACAACCTTTTGCAGGGCAAGAAGATGAATCAAGATGGGATTTGATTGGTTGCCTCGTGCGTGCAGATGAACATGGCCTCTTGGCCTAGCAGTTAGGTTAAAAAGGAATTTGGCATATGCCCCCCCCCCCCCTACCTCAAGGTTTATGCATAAAACATCAAATTATGGCTATGATTGAAATGCATTTCAGGCAAAGTGGAGTCTTAATGTCTTAAGGATACTATATCACTGTACTTTCATACATGTGAATTTCCACATGAATTATGTTTGTGTAAGCGAGAAAAGAAACTATAATACTATAGTAACGCAAGGGCAAATATATGATATATCTCTATTGTACTTGGCGATTCAGTTTAGGATTATGTATAGTGTCTATAGAGTACTTCGATGTTGCAAAATACTTTGTTTTATGCTTGAGAGTCCACCCTACCTAAATATATTTTCATCCTTTGCCGATGAGTAAAATAAAAGTTGCAATCCCACGGAATCACAACACAATCAAATGTCCTAAAAGTAGATTAAGAATTAAGCTAACTCTCGATTGACTAAAAATTACCAAAACCGATTTCTCCAACACTTTGCGGGACTAGACCACGAGGAGAATTCGAAGGTGAGCACAGAAAGTTAATAGAAAACCATGGTAATACAAAAACATCAAGTGCCACCAAAAAAAGTACTACCTCTTATCCATAAGTGGTGCAGTTACTTATGTTAGTTTAAAACTGCGACACTTATTATGAATCGGATGGAATATTATTTTCTTCCTTCCAAATTTATTGACTCAAATTTGTTTAAATTCTCCTATATCAAGACGTATTTTAGTATGCATATAGGTGAGTATAATTTTTACTAACCTTTGATAGAGATGTTAGGATGTACCGGGTCGACTGCTCGTTGTCTTCAATCTTATAGGTAGTTATAACGACCTGTCCACCGAGATGCATCAGCAGGATCGGCGCCCATAATAGCTCCAAGTCGCGTCTGCCAGGTGCGTAGCTGCATCGCGGCCCACTCTTTTGGCGGTTGAAGAGCGTTGCCAGGGCGAAGATCGCCAGAGCGTCGCTGCCGATGTGCGCCAGCCGGAACGAAAATCTGAGCCATGGCGGGATGTGAAACTTACGAACGCCGGTAAATAATACCAGGAAATATTGGGCGCTGAGGCTGGCTATGACGAGGATGCGCAGATCCCACTCGTACCACCATTGCGCCATCTCTCTCTGTGTGCGCGCGAGAGCTACGGGTTCATGAGCTTCGATGAACCAATGACTCCTCTACAGGAATTATGCATGTCTTTATATGGCGTGAATCGTGAGTCCTGGCAACGTTCCTTTCGTCAAGTCGTCGCCCTCTAGTGCATATCTAATAATATGCACACACTTAGGAACCATCGTCCACTAATTTGTATTAGGTGATAACTCTTCTCTCCAGCTCGCTTGCATGCATGTGCCGGCCGGCAACGCGCTCAAGTAATTAATTGCATGATCCGCATCTACTCTCGCAAATTACTCCATTTCAGTTATATTTCACTCGTCATCAGCCAGTGTCATGCACATGTTAGCCAATTTGAGGACTTTCTACACATTCTTAGTGTCTAAGATCTCACAAAGTAAAGCGGGAATTTCCTCATCATAGGATCGGAGCTTGTTACTATAATGTCATCAACATAAATCAATACAAGCATATTGATGCCTGGATTTTGATATAGAAACAAGGAAGTACAACCTTGGATGATATGAAGTCAAGATCATGTAACTTGGAACTAAGCCGAGAATACCAAGCCCGTGGAGCTTGTTTTAATCATAGAGAGCCCTATCAAGCTTGCAAATATGATGATGGGTATTAGGATTTTCAAAACATGGGGGATGTTTCATGTAAACCTCTTTTTCGAGAAGACCATGCAAAAACGGGTTTTTGACATGTAGTTATCGTAAACTTCATCCTCGAGAGACTGCAATGGCTAGAACAACTTTGATAGTTGCAGCTTTAACAACAAGACTCAATATGCCTTCATAATCTATATCATACCTTTGTTTGAACCCTTTTAGAACAAAACGTGATTTATACCTATCAATAGTGCCATCTATATTTTCTTGACGTGGTATAGTCAATTAGATTCTTGTATGTGCTAGGTGAAACAAGATGGCATGTATTGTTTTGGAGCAATGCACCATATTCTTCTTCCATTATTTTGCACCACTCTGGATCATTAAGTGCTTCAGTAAGGGAGTGGGGTAGAAGCAAGCATACCATACCTATCAGTGCCATCTTTGTAGATTTTAGGATGTCGAATACCTTTCTAGATACATGTGTGCGACACTAGTATGGGCTGAGAAGTAGGGTGATCTACATGTGTAGAGGATGCATAAGATCCTGACGCAACACCTGAATCAGCAGAGGTTCCAGCAGATCTTGGCATGGAGAGCACAGATTGGCTACGGGCAATGTCTCATGTGCAAGCACGGGATGGCCGTGCATGTGGTGATGAGGGGACAACATGGGGTTCCCACCATTGCAACCACCCGAGATGTCAGCGCGAGAGTGGGAAGGCGGAGAGAGAGACCACTTGGGGGGTCCTGCCGACTGAGGTAGACGTGACAGGTGAATCCATGACGGGATCCACGCGCACAAGCCCGACACAACACCTGAATAAGCATGGGATCTAGCGCCGATTTCATCCATTTCTGAATTTGTTTGAACATCACTTTGGCCAAAATTTTAACTCGTTTCTTCATCAATTTGCACCGAATTTTCTTCTGTTTGATCCTCATCAACCTGTCCACAATTATTAACAGGTACAACATTCAAAGACATATGATCATCAACATTTGCATCCCTGTAGGGGTTCGTAGCATGGAAAACAAAAAATTTCTACCGCATGCACACAAACAAGCCAAGATCTATCTACAATATTGTAGCAACAATTCGATAGAAGAACTCACCCTTGAAGATTCCAAAGCGGTTAACGAGAGCAGATTCTCGTGGGTGATATAGTCGTACACTTGCCGATCTCAAGATCGCGTAGACGATCCTTCCGGCACTGCGTTCCGGCAGCGCTTCCGCAGTCGGTCACACGTTCGGTACTCGATAAAGACCTTCCTCTCCCTTGTTCCAGCAGAAAGCGGAGGTTGTAGTTCTCTCCTCGTGATTCCGGCAGCACGACGGCGTGGTGTCGGAAGTAGAGGGAAGATCCTGTAGGGCTTCGCCGGAGCGAGTTATGGTGGATCTAGGGTTTCTGGCGATCTAGGTTTAGAAGGTCGGAGAGGAGGAGGAGGTGTCAGCGGCGGCTAGGGCGACGGCGATGGCGGCTAGGTGGCGGCGCACGGGGTGGGGAGGGCTAGCTCTTGTGTTGTTTGGGGCATCCCTCCCCCTCTATTTATGAGAGGGGGGCAGCATTGAGAGAGGGGGAGTTTGAATCCAATTCCAAACCCAAGTTGAAAGGACTCTTTCCTTCTTCCACCAGGAAACCATTGTTCCATTTTGACTATTCAAACTTCTCGTTTGACTTTTACTTTAGAGCTTTAATTCTCTCTCCCAAATGCCCAAACCAAGTGACCTAGGATATGATCCAATCATTCCACTTACCCATGACACATTCATGGACCATTCCCCTTCCGGTCCGGTGAACCTTCTAGAACCTTCTAGACTCTCTCCGATGAAAACAATGAAATCATTCCCGAATTCTGGAATCGGACTTTCCTTATATGAATCTTATTCTCCGGACCATTCCGGATCTCCTCGTGATATCCCGGATCCCATCCGAGACTCCGAACAACATTCGGTCTTCCTACTTACATTCCATATCTACTAAACAACATCGAACCCTTAAGTGTGTCTCCCTACGGTTCGGTAATTATGCGGACATGACCGAGACACTTCTCCGATCAATAACACATAGAGGAATCTGGAAATTCATATGGCTCCCACATATTTCTACGATTACTTTGCGATCGAATGAACCACTTACATATGATACCAATTTCCCTTTGTCTCGTGATAGTTTACTTATCCGAGGTTTGATCGTCGGTATCTTTGCATACCTAGTTCAGCCTCGTTACCGATAAGTACTCTTTTCTCGTTCCCGTGATATGTGATCCCTTGTGATCCAGTCACATGCTTGCAAGCTAATTGGATGACATTCCACCGAGAGGGCCCGGAGTATATCTATCCGTCATATGGATGGACAAATCCCACTCTTGATCCATGTGCCTCAACCCATACTTTCCGAACACTCAATGCCACCTTTATAGCCACCCAGTTACGGTGTGGTGTTTGATGTCATCAAAGCGTCCTTCCGGTGATGGTGATTAGCATGATGTCATGGTCGAAGGAATTAGGTTACTATGTATCAGAAAGCTTATAGCAAACGAACTATTGAAATGAGTTGATCTTTATGCTACACTTATCTATAGGAGTATGTCCATCATACCATTCTCCTAATGATATGACCTTGTTGTTAACAACATCTCAATGTTCATGATCGAGAAACCACGATCATCGATTAACCAACAAGCTAGTATTATAAAGAGGCTTTACCAGGGACTCTAATTTAGTTTACAAATCACACAAGTATTAATGTTTCCGGTTAATACTATTATAGAATGAATTTAAACATTTATCATAAACACAAAGATATAATAATAACTACTTTTATTATTACCTCTAGGGCATATCTCCAACAGTCTCCCACTTGCACTAGAGTCAACCAATCTAGATTACATGGTAATATACCGAACACCCATGGTGGTTTGGTGCTGGTCATGTTTTGCCGTCGGGAGAGGTTTAGTCAACGGATCCGCCACATTCAGATATGTGTGTACTTTGCAAATATTTATGTCACCATCTTGGACATGCTCTCGAATAGCGTGAAAATGCAACTTGATATTCTTCAGCTTCTTGTGTGACCTTGGTTCTTGTGCATTGGCTATGGAGCCCATGTTATCACAATAGATAGACATTGGGTCCAGCGCACTTGGAACCACACCGAGATCTGTAATGAACTCCTTCATCCATATCGCCTCTTGTGAAGCCTCCGAAGCAGCTTGTGTATTCCGATTCAGTTGAA
This sequence comes from Avena longiglumis, assembly GCA_030063025.1. Classification (NCBI taxonomy): domain Eukaryota; kingdom Viridiplantae; phylum Streptophyta; class Magnoliopsida; order Poales; family Poaceae; genus Avena; species Avena longiglumis. The sequence goes on along the minus strand of CP125974.1, from coordinate 5,549,523 downwards.
GATCTCGCCACAACGCTTTGCTTTGCACTCCTCCAGGTTACTGTTGCACCATTCAAAGTAAATACGTATCCAGATTGAGATTTAGAATCATCTGGATCGGTATTCCAACTAGCATCGGTGTAACCATTAACAACGAGTTGTTCATCACCTCCATAAGAAAGAACCATATCCTTAGTTATTCTCAAGTACTTAAGGATGTTTTTGACCATTGTCCAATGGTCCACTCCTGGATCACTTTGATATCTGCTAGTCAAACTAATATCATATGCAATGTCGGGTATAGTACATAGCATGGCATACATGAGAGATCCTATGGCTGAGGCATAGGGAGTCTTACTCATCCTTTCTCTATCTTCTGCCGTTGCAGGACTTTGAGTTTTACTCAAGGTCGTATTGGGCAACATGGGCATGAACCCTTTCTTGCTATCTTCCATTCCAAACCTCTTTAGAACTTTGTCCAAATATGTACTCTGTGACAATGATATTAGGCATCTTGATCTATCTCTATAAATATTTATGCCTAATATGTAAGCTGCTTCGCCAAGATCTTTCATTGAAAAACTATTATTCAAATAATCCTTGACACTAGTAAGAAGGTCTACATCATTCCCAATCAACAATATGTCATCTACATACAGTATTAAGAATGCTACAGAGCTCCCACTCAATTTCTTGTAAATACAAGCTTCTCCATAAGTTTGTATAAAATCAAAACTTTTGATTACCTTATCAAAACGTTGATTCCAACTCTGGGATGCTTGCCTCAATCCATAAATGGACCGTTGAAGTTTGCATACCTTGTTAGCATCTTTAGGATCGACAAAACCTTTGGGTTGCATCATATACAACTCTTCATCAATGTCTCCATTGAGGAACATTGTTTTGACATCCATCTGCCATATCTCATAATCATAATATGCAGCGATTGCTAACAAGATCCTTACAGACTTTAGATTTTCTACCGGTGAGAAAGTCTCATCGTAGTTAACTCCTTGAATTTGTCGAAACCCTTTTGCGACAAGTCGAGCTTTATAGACAGTAACATTACCATCAACATTTGTTTTCTTCTTGAAAATCCATTTATTCTCGACAGCCTTCCGGCCATCTGGTAAGTCCACCAAAGTCCATACTTGGTTTTCATACATGGATCCAATCTCGGATTTCATGGCTTCTTACCATTTATTGGAATCTAAGCTCATCATCGCTTCCTCATATGTCACAGGGTCATTGGTGTTGTCTACCAACATGACACTCATAACGGGATCATACCAATCAGGAGTGGTAGGAGTTCTCGTTGACCTGCGAGGTTCCGTAGTAACTTCAACCGAAGTTTCTTGATCAACATCATTAGCTTCCTCTCTTATTGTCGTAGGCGCCACATGAAACACTTCCGGTGTTGCGCTACTCGCAAGTTCGAGATAAGGTTCAACAACCTCATCGAGTTCTACTTTTCTTCCAGTCACTTCTTTCGAGAGAAACTCCTTCTCTAGAAAGGATCCATTCTTGGCAACGAAGATTTTGCCGTCGGATCTATGATAGAAGGTATACCCAATAGTTTCCTTCGGGTATCCTATGAAGACGCATTTTTCTGCTTTGGGTTCAAGCTTGTCGAGTTGTAACTTCTTTACATAAGCTTCACAACCCCAAACTTTAAAGAACGACAATTTAGGTTTCTTCCCAAACCATAATTCATATGGTGTCGTTTCAACGGATTTAGATGGTGCCCTATTTAAAGTGAATGCGGTTGTTTCTAATGCATAACCCCAAAACGATAGCAGTAAATCTGTAAGTGACATCATAGAATGAACCATATCCAAGAGAGTTCTATTACGAAGTTCGGACACACCATTACGTTGTTGTGTTTCCGGCGGTGTCAATTGTGAAAGTATTCCGCATTTCTTCAAATGCTCGCCAAACTCGTAACTAAGATATTCACCTCCACGATCAGATCGTAGAAATTTAATCTTCTTGTTACGTTGATTCTCTACTTCACTTTGAAATTCCTTAAACTTCTCTTATGTTTCATGAAATAGATATATCCATATCTACTCAAGTCATCTGTGAAGGTAAGAACATAACGATAACCACCGTGTGATGCTACACTCATTGGGCCACACACATCGGTATGTATGATTTCCAATAAGTCTGTAGCTCGCTCCATCATACCAGAAAATGGAGTCTTAGTCATTTTACCCATCAGACATGATTCGCATCTTTTAAGTGATTCGAAATGAAGTGATTCAAGAAGTCCATCGGAATGGAGTTTCTTCATACGCTTCACTCCAATATGACCAAGATGACAGTGCCACATATAGGTCGAGTTATCACTCAATTTCAAACGTTTATCTTCAATGTTATTAATGTGTGTATTTCTACAATCGAGATTCAATAAGAATAGACCATATATCAAAGGTGCATGTGCATAAAACATATTACTCGTATAAATCGAACAACCATTATTCTCAGACTTAAACAAGTAACCATCTCGCAATAAACATGATCCGGATATAATGTTCATGCTCAACGCAGGCACCAAATAACAATTATTTAAGTATAAAACTAATCACAATGGTAGATGAAGAGGTTGCATGCCGACCGCGATCACATCAACCTTTGATCCATTTCCAACGCGAATCGTCACCTCGTTCTTCGCTAGTTTTCGTCTATTCTGCAGTACCTGTTTCGAGTTACAAATATGAGCAACCGAACCAGTATCAAATACCCAGGCACTACTATGAGTACTAGTGAGATACACATCAATAACATGTATATCGGATATACATTTCTTCTTGATGTTGCCGTTCTTCAAATCCGCCAAGTACTTAGGGAAATTCCGCTTCCAGTGACCCTCTCCCTTGCAGTAAAAGCACTCAGTATCAGGCTTAGGCCCAGCCTTGGTCTTCTTTGCTGGCGCGGTAATTTTCTTCCCGTCCTTCTTGAAGTTTCCCTTTTTCTTAGACTTGCCTTGCTTCCTGAATTTGGTGTTCTTATTGACCATCAACACTTGGTGCTCTTTCTTGATCTCCACTTCCGCAGACTTTAACATGGAGAAGAGTTCGGGCAACGACTTGTCCATGTTTTGCATATTGTAGTTCATCACAAAGTTCTTGTAACTTGGTGGTAGTGATTGGAGGACACGGTGAATCCCCAAAGCATTAGGAATCACTATACACAAGCTTTGAAGCTTGCTTGCGTGCCCAGACATCTTAAGCACGTGCTCACTAATGGAGCTGCCCTCTTCCATCTTGCAGTTAAAGAACTTTTCAGAAGCCTCATAACTCTCAACTGCCGCGTGAGCCTCAAATATCACTTTGAGTTCACGGACAATATCATGTGGGTCATGGTTCTCAAACCTTTTCTGAAGCTCCGATTCCAAACCATACAAGATAGCACACTTAACTATGTAGTACTGAATCTTCCGAGCGAGGAAAACATTGTTTACCTCATCGGTAGCATCAGGTGCAGGTGGATCACCCAGCGGTGCATCCAACACATAGGTCAAATTACCAGCATTGAGGACAATACTCAAATTGCGGAACCAATCTACAAAGTTGCTTCTATTGTTTTTCAACTTTTCTTTCTCTAGGAACGCATTAAAATTGAGGGTAGGGGCCACCATTGATCTACAACATATTTGCAATAGTTTATGACAAATTGAGTTCTAATTAATGTTTAAATTAATCTAGGTGAACTCCCACTCAAAAAAATATCCCTCACATTGTTTTAGTGATCACACGAACCAAAACCACCACATCAAAACCGATCATCACGAGAGTTGATGTAGCTTCAATGGATAACAATCATCATGTTCATCATATCTACTATATGAATCATGTTTTATATTTCGGTGATCCGTGTTCCGAGACCATGTCTGTACATGCTAGGCTCGTAAAGATCAAACCTTAGCTTCCGCATGAGCAAATCTGGCTTGCTCCCGTTGTATATACTCATAGAATCTAACACACCCGATCATCACGTGGTGCTTCGAAACAACGAGCTTTAGCAACGGTGCTAACTAAGGATGAACACTTTATAACTTGAAATTTTGTGCGTGAGGGATCATCTTATAATGCTACCGTCGCGAACTAAGCAACACAAGATGCATAAAAGGATTAACATCACATGCAATTCATAATATGTGATATGCTATGGCCTTTCTTCTTGTGCTTACGATCTCCATCTTCAAGCACGAACATGATCTCCATCATCACCGGTGTGGCATCCCGCAAAAACCACTACTAGAAAATCGCGTTGAATTTGTGCATTGCATCGTCTTCATCATGCATTGTTGGCATAAAACTATTTTCGCAAAGCATGTTTTGTTTTCTAAAACGCCCCGTCTTGTTTGCAAACACAAACCCCGGGTCTCCGGATTATTTTGTTTGCCTGCTATTGGGTTGCAGAAGCCGTGTTTAAAGCAAATAAAATAACAAAGTATTTTTAGTGGGGCAGTCGAACGGGCCAAAACGACCCGAACGACCACCCCCGTACAAAACAGATCGGCCCGCCTAAAATCCTAAAGTTACCAACCTATCTACCCACACCCCCATCCACCTCACCCCACCCAATCAGCTCTCGCCACCTCACCCTCTTCCTCCCCTCAACCAATCCTAGGCTGCCACATCACCCCACTCCCTCACCTCTCTCTCTCTCCCTCCCCCTCTCAACCCACACACGCACACAGCGCGTGCACCCTCCCCACCTTACACACTCAGCACCCACCCACCGAACCGTGGCCCCTCCCCTGGGTCCGCACCAGCCTCCCCACGCGGTCAACCGCGTCCAGCCCACCCGCGGGTCCCCCGCCTTGGCCCACCGCCCACCTCCCCTGGCACCCTCCCCCAGTTCCGCCTCCCCCGAGTAAACCGCCCCAACCCACCATCGCGCCTCGCTTCCTCCCAGCGAGCCCTGGAGCTTCCTCCCCGCCGTCCTCCATGAGCCGCCCGTTCGCACGGCGGCCACTCTGCCCGCCTCGCCCCATCGCATCCCCGCCCATGTGACGCTGCGTCTCGCTGGCGCGCCGCCAGACTCGCATGGCCGTCTCGCACTGCCGGGCGCCCCTCACCTCCTCGTCGCGCCTCGACCCACGTCCGCCACTGCCGCTGCCAGTGCTCGCCACCGCTGCCTCCGCACCTCCTCCTGGCGCCAGCGCCCTGCCGCCCGCTCCGCCGCTCCCGGCCGCTGCTAGGACCGAGCGCCGCCCCTCCGTTGTTCTTCCTCGACCCCGCCGCCAAACGCCTCTGCTCCAGCTCAACCGCGTCCAAGCTCTGTGACCTGCGCGTCGTCGCTGCCCTGCCGTCTCACCTGCCGGCCTCGACGACCTCTGCCTGGCCCCATCGTTGCTGCTAGTCTGACGTGAGGACCATGTTCGGTGCTCTGGATGTTTGGCCAGCGTGTCCCGGTGTACATCACGTCGACAAGATCGCCACCGACAATGGAACCGCGACACTCCAAGTTCTCCGTCCCGCGTTCAAGACCGTGAGCGCCGAGAACCCCTTCACGGGTAGACCCGAAGAACCGTCAAGACCACCGTCACGGCCGACATGATCTTCCTAGGTGGCAACGACAAATCGGACAAGGATCACCAAAATAAGCCGACAAGATCTCCGGCATGGATAAGATGCGGACCCAAGACCGATCCCGGCGACCACACTTGCGACAAGACCTTCGCCCGAATGCGGAATCGAGAACCCGAACGCCAAGAACGCCGATGCGGATACGACAAGTACTTTACCCCAGAACGACAAGTACTCCCTCGAGGACGCCGAGTACTTCACCCCGGACACCGAGACCCCGGATGCAACAAGAACTACCCCGATATCCGAGAACGATCCCGGAGTCCGAGAACGTTGCCGTCGAACCCTGAACCCTGAGACCGACCCCGAACCCCGGAACCCCAAGTCCGTCGAGACCCCTCCATGTGTGACCCCTTTTTCCCGAATCCTATTTTATAAATGCTAAATATAAAACCTGTTGCACTTTAATCATTCATCTTGCATGCATATTTGTGTGGTTTGGGGGCCTTATGCCGATTCACCTCATAATTATATATGGGGCCCATATGCGGGCAAATCCAGTCTCATATTGGCCTCATTTAAATTTGTGTAGCGAACCGATGATACAATTTTGCTTTGTTAAACAACATTTAAATTGCGGGGTAGATAAACAACTAGAACCATATATCTAATTGCCGGGACCCCGGTTCCACTTAATATGACCTAATTGCATCGCACCTTTGCCATGTCATACATCATACATGCATCATGCCGATCTTCTGCCGTAATCTTGAATATCGCACCCGGTGTTTCTTCTAGTGTTTTTGCTTCTTCGCGGATAAGGCCGTTGAGTTGATGTGAGCTTCGCCCCGATCTTCGGTTGAACCTTCGACAATTTTTTCAGGCGAGCATCTCCCCATTTCTACCTATCTTACTTTTATAGTATTTATTCCCTCCTGTTGATCTATTGCTACCTGTGTTGCGATGCTTTAGTTTCCGTACCTGTGATATACCGTGCAGCCCTATATTGCCTTGGACACATCCTATTACCTGTTGTTTGGTAGATAGCTGGACTTGCGCGTCGTAGTCGCTTGCTCAAGTGCTGTTGCGTGTCGTCCAGTGCCACAGTTGTTGATGTATTGCCGCATGTTGCTGTTGGAGATGATCATAGTTTTACTTATCGTTCACTTTAATTCCTGTTTAACAACTAAAATTGAAGTAAGCAGAGGCATCGGTGGGTGATAGATAATATTTGGTTTCCGAACGCCCACTTGTGTCCCGTAGGACCCCGAGTACTTGATACCTTCTTGATTTATCGCGCTATCCACATCCGGGAGGTATATGGGACCCCCCCTGAGCCAGAGCTTGATTCAGTCTTATTTCTTGGGGCCACAAACTAGTTTGAGGTTTTATTTACGATCCTGTACTTATGCCATGCTACTTATGTATTTACGATTGTGCGACAGATAGCACACTGTACTGTTTAGGAAAGAGGAGTGATTACGCGGTATCGACACCCCGAGTTTTCGGGTTCCCAGTCGCTTACAACCATTGTCGCAAACCTTGAGTCCGTCTCGGAGCTTGCTTACTTCGTTGCGGGTAGACTCCAAGGGGTGGCCCCCTGAAATATTTCTGAATCCTGTGATTGTTCAGTCGTGAAAGCCTCGTTGGGTTTTGATTTGGTTTTTTCCGAGGTTGATCGAGCGTGTGTTGCTATTGGTGCACCCCGGCCGGGTAAAACTTTCTGAAAGCAATTGCTTGTTTGGAGTGTCGCTTGCGACCAATGTACCTGACTAGTAAGTATTGCAACTACAACGGAATGGCTGAATAAAAGTACCAACAACTGCTGGGTTTTGGGTTTACATCATGCTATCTGTATCTGATTAGTAATTGCTGCAACTACAACGGAATGGTTAACTCAAAGTGCCCACTGCTTACTCTATCAGGATGATTATCTAAACCTGACTAGTAATTGCTGCAACGATAACTGAATAAGTAAAACTGCCAACGGTGTGAGTTCCTCGGTTGACTTCCTCGTTTGGTCTCGAGGGGGAAACACCAGGATGGGTTTGCTTGGTGTTAGCTTCAGGTTGGATCCGAATAGGTCATTCTCACCCCTCTCTGATAGCTGCCAGTTGTATCGAGTCTCTATAGGTTGTTTAGTGCATGCTGCCGCTGCCGCTTCAGTCCACCATACCTATGTAGGCGAGGACCGCCGAATTCTAGCCTCGCCGTGTACTGGCCTCAGTACTGACGCTCCTTCTTTTTACTTTGCCCTTTGTCGGCACCCTTTTTGTTTAAGCAGGTTTTGAGATCGACGTCGTTAGCAAGGTTACCCTTCCGGCTTGGCCTGGGCAGGGTTATGGACGCCATTGGTTATTCTTCAGGGCTCTTAGCCCCATTTGCATCTTGTCCGTAGCTGGACGCTCTATCGTTCTCAAGGTGATTTGGGTCTTTGTACTGTATATCTGTATTCTTGACTCTTGGAGTCGCTGTTGTATATATCTGTTCTATGGGTCCCATCGAGGACTGTTGTGTAATGTTATTACTTCGTTTTCCACCCGCACGAAAGTGCTTGGTGGGCACCTTTGAATCGTTTCTATGCGGGTTTGGCGAATTTTGCTCAAACTTGCATAGGTCCGATTCTGAGGGTGTTCTGAGTATCGAGCTCGTGAGTTGCGATACCCCACAAGTCCAGCCTGTAGGCTAACCTAGATAACGGCCGAAGTAGAGTGTCAAAACTATTTTTGGAAAATCGGTTGGATAGTTCTGATTAGGCCTGATTTTACTTCTTACCCTCTGCTATTCTCCTCTTATCTCGACGTGTTTTGAACCTACACTCTTATCTTTTCTTCGAGTCCAGGAATTCTCGTGGTTGGGTTCCGTCGTACCTTCAGGGTTTCGCTTCCTTCTTTGATAACGGTGTTCTACCATCCGGTGTTCGTGCTGCTTGAGGAATCCGTCTGCTGTGGTACCATTCTTTGTTCTTTGTTTGTGTCTTCCGGTGTTTTCCGTCGCGACGACATCATCTACGCCAGATCCGATGCAGAGTCTGCATCACTCCTTTGATCCGAACCTCGCTTGTCGAGATCTTCAGTCTGAGTCTTGAGGGTTGGTTGCATAATCTGTCTGTTCGTGTACATAGTAATGCTTTGAGTGCGGGATGGAGTCGCGACCATACCACTACTCTTATCATTCGCTTATGTACATTGAATGGTGGATCGATGCAATTTACTCCTTCCGCTGAAGTTAGAGGTGGCCTTACCTTTAACCTCGTCCGTTGTTTTTCCGGAGTGTTCTCTTGCTGATCAGGACAACGACCTCTTGTTAGTGGTGTCGCGAAGATCTACACGAAGCGAGAAGACGCAGATCGCCGATCTTCCTTCCGGTACCATGAGGCGGATCTCGAGGGCGAGATCCATTGTTAGTGGTGTCGAATTGTGGCATCCCGCAAAAACCACTACTAGAAAATCGCGTTGAATTTGTGCATTGCATCGTCTTCATCATGCATTGTTGGCATAAAACTATTTTCGCAAAGCATGTTTTGTTTTCTAAAACGCCCCGTCTTGTTTGCAAACACAAACCCCGGGTCTCCGGATTATTTTGTTTGCCTGCTATTGGGTTGCAGAAGCCGTGTTTAAAACAAATAAAATAACAAAGTATTTTTAGTGGGGCAGTCGAACGGGCCAAAACGACCCGAACGACCACCCCCGTACAAAACAGATCGGCCCGCCTAAAATCCTAAAGTTACCAACCTATCTACCCACACCCCCCTCCACCTCACCCCACCCAATCAGCTCTCGCCACCTCACCCTCTTCCTCCCCTCAACCAATCCTAGGCTGCCACATCACCCCACTCCCTCACCTCTCTCTCTCTCCCTCCCCCTCTCAACCCACACACGCACACAGCGCGCGCACCCTCCCCACCTTACACACTCAGCACCCACCCACCGAACCGTGGCCCTCCCTGGTCGCACCAGCCTCCCCACGGTCGGCCCAGCGTCACCTGCTGGTCCCCGCCTTGGCCCACCGCCCACCTCCCCGGCACCTCCCCAGTTCCCTCCCGAGTAAACCGCCCCAACCCACCATCGCGCCTCCTCCCAGTGAGCCACGGCAGCTTCCTCCATGGCCGTCCCTCCGCGAGCGCCGCCGTTCCTCCGGCGCCCGCCGTTCAGCGCCCGCTGGCGCCACCGCCTCTGCGGCCCCCCTCTCGCCGCATTCCCCGCGGCGCTGGCCCGCGGCCTCGCTGGCTGCCTCACTGCACCGCAGCGCCCTCACCGCCTCCTCGTCGCTGCCATCGACCCGCGTCGCCGCCACTGCTCCGCTCGCCGCCGCTCCCACCTCTCCCGCCTCCACCTCCTCCCTAGTGCCCTGGCCTCGTCGCCGGGCCGCTCGCCTGAAGCTCCGGCCGCCCCGCTGCTAGGACCGGCGCCGCCCGCCGCTGTTCTTCCTCGACCCCGCCACCAAACGCCTCTGCTCCAGCTCAACCGCGTCCAAGCTCTGTGACCTGCGCGTCGTCGCTGCCCTGCCGTCTCACCTGCCGGCCTCGACGACCTCTGCCTGGCCCCATCGTTGCTGCTAGTCTGACGCGAGGACCATGTTCGGTGCTCTGGATGTTTGGCCAGCGTGTCCCGGTGTACATCACGTCGACAAGATCGCCACCGACAATGGAACCGCGACACTCCAAGTTCTCCGTCCCGGCGTCCGAAGACCGTGAAGCGTCGAGAACCCCTTCACGGATACGAGACCCCGAAGAACCGTCAAGACCACCGTCACGGCCGACATGATCTTCCTCGGTGGCAACGACAAATCGGACAAGGATCACCAAAAATAACTGCCGACAAGATCTCCAGCATGGATAAGATGCCCAGACCCCGAAGACCGATCCCGGCGACCACACTTGCGACAAGACCTTCGCCCGAATGCGGAATCGAGAACCCGAACGCCAAGAACGCCGATGCGGATACGACAAGTACTTTACCCCAGAACGACAAGTACTCCCTCGAGGACGCCGAGTACTTCACCCCGAACACCGAGACCCCGGATGCAACAAGAACTACCCCGATATCCGAGAACGATCCCGGAGTCCGAGAACGTTGCCGTCGAACCCTGGACCCTGAGACCGACCCCGAACCCCGGAACCCCAAGTCCGTCGAGACCCCTCCATGTGTGACCCCTTTTTCCCGAATCCTATTTTATAAATGCTAAATATAAAACCCGTTGCACTTTAATCATTCATCTTGCATGCATATTTGTGTGGTTTGGGGGCCTTATGCCGATTCACCTCATAATTATATATGGGGCCCATATGCGGGCAAATCCAGTCTCATATTGGCCTCATTTAAATTTGTGTAGCGAACCGATGATACAATTTTGCATTGTTAAACAACATTTAAATTGCGGGGTAGATAAACAACTAGAACCATATATCTAATTGTCGGGACCCCGGTTCCACTTAATATGACCTAATTGCATCGCACCTTTTCCATGTCATACATCATACATGCATCATGCCGATCTTCTGCCGTAATCTTGAATATCGCACCCGGTGTTTCTTCTAGTGTTTTTGCTTCTTCGCGGATAAGGCCGTTGAGTTGATCTGAGCTTCACCCCGATCTTCGGTTGAACCTTCGACAATGTTTTCAGGCGAGCATCTCCCCCTTTCTACCTATCTTACTTTTATAGTATTTATTCCCTCCTGTTGATCTATTGCTACCTGTGTTGCGATGCTTTAGTTTCCGTACCTGTGATATACCGTGCAGCCCTATATTGCCTTGGACACATCCTATTACCTGTTGTTTGGTAGATAGCTGGACTTTTGGCGTAGTCGCTTGCTCAAGTGTTGTTGCGTCGTCAAGTGCCACTTGTTGATGTATTGCCGCATGTTGCTGTTGGAGATGATCATAGTTTTACTTATCGTTCACTTTAATTCTGTTTAACAACTAAAATTGAAGTAAGCGAGGCATCGTGGGTGATAGATAATATTTGGTTTCGAGCGCCCACTTGTGTCCCGTGGGACCCCGAGTACTTGATACTGTTCCTTGATTTATCGCGCTATCCACATCCGGAGTTATATGGGACCCCCTGAGCGAGCTTGATTCAGTCTTATTTCTTGGGGCCACAAACTAGTTTGAGGTTTTATTTACGATCCTGTACTTATGCCATGCTACTTATGTATTTACGATTGTGCGTGAGCACACTTATCTATTTAGGATAGCGGAGTGATTACGCTGTATCGACACCCGAGTTTTCGGGTTCCCGATCGCTTCTGACCATTGTCGCAAACCTTGAGTCCGTCTCGAGCTTGCTTACTGCCGTTGGGAGACTCCAAGGGTGGCCCCTGAAATATTTCGAATCCAGTGATTGTTCATCGTGAAAGCCTCGTTGGGTTTTGATTTGGTTTTTCCGAGGTTGATCGGCGTGTTGCTATTGGTGCACCCCGGCCGGGTAAAACTTTCTGAAAGCCGTGTCCGCGGATATGGACGACTTGGAGCACAGTATCTCGATCATAGACAAGCATAACTAAATTTTATTGCTATAAATTTGACTTTATAATGACTAGTAATCAGCTTCACTATAATGGAATGACTAAGTAATACTGCCCACAATTGCTTGTTTGGAGTGTCGCTTGCGACCAATGTACCTGACTAGTAAGTATTGCAACTACAACGGAATGGCTGAATAAAAGTACCAACAACTGCTGGGTTTTGGGTTTACATCATGCTATCTGTATCTGATTAGTAATTGTTGCAACTACAACGGAATGGTTAACTCAAAGTGCCCACTGCTTACTCTATCAGGATGATTATCTAAACCTGACTAGTAATTGCTGCAACGATAACTGAATAAGTAAAACTGCCAACGGTGTGAGTTCCTCGGTTGACTTCCTCGTTTGGTCTCGAGGGGGAAACACCAGGATGGGTTTGCTTGGTGTTAGCTTCAGGTTGGATCCGGATAGGTCATTCTCACCCCCCTCTGATAGCCGCCAGTTGTATCGAGTCTCTATAGGTTGTTTAGTGCATGCTGCTGCTGCCGCTTCAGTCCACCATACCTATGTAGGCGAGGACCGCCGAATTCTAGCGTCGCCGTGTACTGGCCTCAGTACTGACGCTCCTTCTTTTTCCTTTGCCCTTTGTCGGCACCCTTTTTGTTTAAGCAGGTTTTGAGATCGACGTCGTTAGCAAGGTTACCCTTCCGGCTTGGCCTGGGCAGGGTTATTGTGGCATCCCGCAAAAACCACTACTAGAAAATCGCGTTGAATTTGTGCATTGCATCGTCATCATCATGCATTGTTTGCATAAAACTATGTTCGTAAAGCCCGTTTTGGTTTCTAAAACGCACCGTCTTTTATTCAAACGCCAAACCCGGGTCACCGGATTGTTTTGTTTTGACCGCTATCGATTTGCGAAAGCCGTGTTTGAAATAAATAAAATGTTTATTATTTTTAGCGGGGCAGTCGAACGGGCCGAATGACCCGAACGACCACCCCAGAAAACTAAATCGGTCCACCTGAACACCCCAACAAATCCTACAGCTACCAATCTTCCTACCCACACCCAGCCTCCACCTCACCCGGACCAATCGCTGGACGCCATCTCACCCACTCCTCTCCCTCACCCAATCCCCTTTTGCCACCTAGACTAGACCCAACCCCCACTTCCTCTCACCCACCTGCCAACTCACACCCCCAGGCCTTTTCCCACACGCACTACACACGCACGCAGCTCAGACCACCCCAAGCTGCTGCCTGCCCAGCCCATGTCCCACCCAGTCCCTGTCCCCCACCGACGTGGCCTTCTTCCTCCTCCCCCGTGCTCTCTCCCAGCCCGACGCTCTCCTCTCCCTCTGGCTGCCTCATGCGCCGCCAGGCGCCGCCTGCCGCCCACGCCTCCACCGTCGCCCGCCGCCTCTCCTCTCCTCCGCCCGTCCCTCTGTAGCTTCCGCCCCCTCCCATGGCCGCCCGCCACGCCCACCCGAGGCTGCCCCCGCCCGCGCTCCCCTCCTCCCTCCCGCCTCAGTCACCTCCACCCCCGCGCCGACGAGCTCCCTCTCCCGCACGGCCCGCTTCACCTCCCCAGAGCCGCCCCGGACGCGCCCTCCCCCACCTCACCGGCCCGCACCGCCGCCGCTCCCTCAGCACACCGCCCCTCCTCCCTCGCCTGCGGCCTCGCCGCCTCGCTCGCCACCGCCAGCCCCGGCCGCCTCCGCTCGCCGCCTTCCTCCTCCGTTCCCCTAGGCTTCGCCCCCGCCGGAGCTCCATACCGCCACCGCCTGCGCCTTCACCGCTGCCCTCTCCTCCGGACGGCTCGCCCCTCTCCGACCTCCCGACGACCCGCCTCCCCCGGAGCTCCACCGCGACCGACCACAGGCCACCTCGCCGGGCCGGCGCCCGCCACCGTCCGCCACCAACCGCCCGCCCGGCGTCCATGGCCCCCCTCCGCCAGGCTCCGGCGCCCGAGCCGTCCGCCGCTCCTGCGCCTAACGTCGCCTCCTCAGCACCCTGAATCGGACCTATGCAAGTTTGAGCAAAATCCGCCAAACCCGCATAGAAGCGATTCAAAGGTGCCCACCAGCACTTGCGGGTGGAAAGCAAGTAATAACATTACACAACAGTCCTCGATGGGACCCACAGAGCAGATATATATAACGACTCGGAGAGTCAAGAATACAGATATAATATACAAAGATCCAAATCACCTTGAAGCGATATAGCGTCCACGGACAAGATGCAAATGGGGCTAAGAGCCCGAAGAATAACCAATGGCGTCCATAACCCTGCCCAGGCCAAGCGGAAGGGTAACCACTAACGGCGTCGATCTCAAACCTGCTTAAACAAAGGGGTGCCGACCAAGGGCAAAGCAGAAAACAAAGAAGGCGTCGATCTTGAGGCCAAGACAGCGAGGCTAGAATTGGCGGTCCTCGCCTACATAGGTATGGTGGATCAAGCGGCGGCAGCATGCACTAAACAACCTATAGAGACTCGATACACGGTGTTAATCGAGGGGTGAGAATGACCTATCCGGATCCAACCTGAAGCTATCACCAAACAAACCCATCTGGCGTTTCCCCTCGAGACCAAACGAGGAAGTCAACCGAGAACTCACACGGTTGGCAGTTTATTTATTCATTATTGTTGCAGCAATTACTAGTCGGTTTAAATAATCGTCACGATAAAGTAAGCGGTGGACACTTTTAGTTGACCATTCTGTTATAGTTGCGGTAATTACTAATCAAATACAGATAGCGATTTAATCCCAAAACCCAGCAGTTGTTGGTACTTTTATTCAGCCATTCCGTTGTAGTTGCAAGATTTACTAGTCGGATACAATTGCATGGCGACAACCAAACAAGCAATTGTGGGCAGTATTTATTAGCCATTCCATTATAGTGAAGCTGATTACTAGTCATTATAAGTCAAATTTATAGCGTAAACTTTAGTTATGCTTGTCTATGATCGAGAATCTTGTGCTCCAAGTCCATATCCATGGACACGGCTTTCAAAAAGTTTTACCCGGCGGGTGCACCAATAGCAACACACGCCGATCAACCTCGGAAAAACCAAATCAAAACCCAACGAGGCTTTCACTTGAACAATCACGATTCAGAAATATTTGAGGCCACCCTTAAGTAGAATCCATAGCAGTAAGCAAGCTCGACGGCCTCAAGGTTTGGCTAGACGGCTGTGAGCATTTGGGAACCCCAAAGCGGGCTTGTCGACACCAAGGAATCGTGGTCCGATCCTAACGATGCAGTTAATGCAGTACCTCGCACAATTTAAATACAGAAAGTAGCATGGCATAAGTACAGGATAGTAAAAACACCTCAAACTAGTTTGTGGCCCCAAGAAATAAGAATGAATCAAGCTCTGGCTCAGGGGGGTCCCATATACCTCCCGGATGTGGATATACGCAAAAATCAAGGCAGTATCAAGTACTCGGGGTCTTACGGGACACAAGTGGGCGTTCGGAAACCAAATATTATCTATAACCCGATGCCTGCCTTATTTCAATTTTAGTTGTTAAGCAGAAATTAAAGTGACGATAAGTAAAACTAGAATCATCTCCATCATCAACATGCGGCAAAACATCAAGAATCTGTGGCATATGACACACATCAGCACTTGAGCAAGCAACTACGACGCAAGTCCAACTATCTACCAAACAACAGTAATAGGGTGTGTCCAAGGCAATATAGGGCTGCACGGTATATCACAGTGCGGAAACTAAAGCATCATAACACAGTAGCAAATAGATCAACAGGAGGGAATAAAGACTATAAAAGTAAGATAGGTAGAAAGGGAGATGCTGCTTTGAAAACATTGTCGAAGGTTCGACCGAAGATCGGTAAGCTCACATCAACTCAACGGCCTTATCCAAAGAGGCAAAACACTAGAAGAAACACCGGATGCAATATTTAATACTCGGCAGAAGATCGGCATGATGCATGTATGATGTATGACATGGCAAAGGGTGCGATGCAATTAGGTCATATTAAGTGGAACCGGGGTCCCGACAATATTTAGGTGGTTCATGTTGTTTAGCTACCCCGCAATTTAAATGTTGTATTAGCATGGCAAAAGACAGCACCGGGTTCGCTACACAAATTTAAATGAGACCAATATGAGACTAGATGTGCCCGCATATGGGCCCCATATTTAATTATTAGGTGAATCGGCATAAGGCCCCCAAACCAATGACATGCATGCGAGATGGATGACAATTAAACATGCATCAAGTTATTATGTTATAAAATAGGGTTTTCGGAAAGGGGTCACACTTTAGGGTTCTCGACGATCTTGGGGTTCCGGAGTTCGGGTTGAGTGGTCTCGTGGTCTAGGGTCGGGGACGGTCTCGGATATCGTGGTCGGACTTGGCGCATCCGGGCATGTCGGCGGTCTTGGCGTTCGGGGAAGTTCTCGACGGTCCTGGTCTTGTCGAAGTACTGTTGCTCTATGGCGACGAACTTAGCGTCATCGAGGTCCGAGAAGGCGATCTTGGCGCAGATGCACGGATCGGCCTTGGGTATCCACCTCGGTTCGGTCTTCGCAGTCTCGGCACGAAGATCTTGGCGAGGTTGGTCTCGCGGTTCAAACGGATTACTTGGTGCTCGGCGAAGGTCTTGTCGGGTAACACGCCGGTCGGTCTTGGCGTTCGGGTCCGATAAGCGAACTTGTCTTGCTCGGAGTTTGTACACTTATCGTGCTAAGGCCACAGCCTACACATCCTCGCTACTCTGAAGAAACGCCTGCAGGCGAGGAAGGCCCGGCGGCGATGCACAGGCGGGTCGGGAAGCAGCGCAGAAGAACGGGAAGGAGGAGCTCGGGCCGACGGGAGAGCTGGGCTGGGCGGGGCGTGATTCCGGCAGAGGGTCGCCGTGGCGTGGAGCGAGCTCGGCTCTTGATTGGTCGGCCGCCGAGGTGAGGACGAGGCGGGCCGTGGTGGAGGCAGTCGGGCTTGGCGGCGCAGAGGCGGGTTCCGGCGGGCGGGCTTGCGACGATGTAGGGGACGCCCGGAGGACGGCGGCGGCGGCGTGCAGGGACGGCTCATGGCCGGCGAAGCGCGGGCGCGCGCGGTCTGGTGGTGGGCTCAAGGCGTCGAGGAACGCGACGCGGAGAGGGGTCGCCGGCGAGGAGGATCCTGGCGGCGGGCGACGGACCGGCGAGGTGGAGCGCCGGCCTCTGAGGCTCGGGCGGCGGGGCCTGTGAGAGGGATGGAGGCGGGGGAAGGGTGCTGGCCCGTCTGGGGAGGAAGGCCTGGCGAGGCTGGCGAGGAAGATGCAGGGAGAGAGACGCGGCTCGGGCGTGGGGCCGGGGTGGGTCCAGATGGGGTCGGGACAGAGGCGTGGTGTGGTGGGAGTTGGGGTGGGGTCCAGGCGCGTGTAGGTAGTGCGTGCGTGCAGCGTGTGTGTGAGAGAGAGGTTTGAGTGGGGGAAGGGGAGAGAGAGAAAAGAGGGGTGATTGGGGTGAGGTGGCAGAGAGCGATTGGGTGAGGGAGAGAGGGTTGCTGATGTGGCGTGCTAGGATAGGTCGGGGTGATGTGGCTGGGGTGTGTGGGTAGGGTTTTAGGTGGCTTTAGGATTTAGAGGGGCTGGTTGGGGTGGACCGATAATGTTATACGGGGGTGGTCGTTCGGGTCGGGTTGGCCCGTTCGACTGCCCCCACTAAAAATAAATATGATTTTTTATTTGTTTTAAACGGCCGTGTGCAAACCAATAACAGCCAAAACAAAATATTCCGGGGACCCGGTGTTTGGCGTTTGAATAAAAGATGGGGCGTTTAGAAACAAAACGGCTTTGCGAAAATAGTTTTGGCAAACAATGCATGATGATGACGATGCAATGCACAAATTCAACGCGATTTTCTAGTAGTGGTTTTGCGGGATGCCACAATTCGACACCACTAACAAAGGATCTCGCCCTCGAGATCCGCCTCATGGTACCGGAAGGAAGGTCGGCGATCTGCGTCTTCTCGCTTCGTGTAGATCCTCGCGACACCACTAACAAGAGGTCGTTGTCCGTGATCGTCGAGAGGACTCTCCGGAACAAGAGATCGAAGGTAGAGGCATCAACAAATAAAGCCACCCCTAACTTCCGTGAACGGAGTAAAATTGCTGGATCCACTGATTCGATGTACAAGAGCGAATGATAAGAGTAGTCGGATGGTGATCAGTCCATCGCGCACCCAAACCATTACTCTGCACATGAATAGGCGGATTATGCAACCAACTCTCGGATTCATCAAGATCTCGACAAGCGAGTTTGAACAAAGGAGTGATCGGACTACGCCGGATCTGGCGTGAGCGATGTCGCGTTGGAAAAACACCGGAAAGCACAAACAAGGAACAAAGAATGATACCGCGATGACGGATTCCTCGGATAGCATGGAGACCGGATGTCGCAACACCGTTATCGAAGAAGGAAGCGAAACCCTAAAGGTGCAGCGGAAACCCAACTCGAGAATTCTGGACTCGAAGAACGAGGCGAGAGCGGATTCAAAACACGTGGGGTAAGAGGGACAATGGAGGGTAAGGAGTAAAGTCAGACCTAACCAGAACTATCCAACCGATTTTGCAAAATAGATTTGACACTCTACTTCGGCCGTTAGCTAGGTTATCCTACAGGCTGGACTTGTGGGGTATCGCAACTGCTGAGCTCTGATACCACTCTGTAGCACCCTCAGAATCGGACCTATGCAAGTTTGAGCAAAATCCGCCAAACCCGCATAGAAACGATTCAAAGGTGCCCACCAGGAACTTTCGTGCGGGTGGAAAACGAAGTAATAACATTACACAACAGTCCTCGATGGGACCCACAGAACAGATATATATAACAGCGACTCAGAGAGTCAAGAATACAGATATAATATACAAAGATCCAAATCACCTTGAAACGATATAGCGTCCCGCTACGGACAAGATGCAAATGGGGCTAAGAGCCCTGAAGAATAACCAATGGCGTCCATAACCCTGCCCAGGCCAAGCCGGAAGGTAACCACCTAACGGCGTCGATCTCAAAACCTGCTTAAACAAAGGGTGCCGACCAAAGCAGAAAACAAAGAAGGCGTCAAGATCGAGGCGATGCAGCGAGGCTAGAATTCGGCGGTCCTCGCCTACATAGGTATGGTGGACTGAAGCGGCAGCGGCAGCATGCACTAAACAACCTATAGAGACTCGATACAACTGGTGTTAATCAGAGGGGGTGAGAATGACCTATCCGGATCCAACCTGAAGCTATCACCAAACAAACCCATCCTGGCGTTTCCCCCTCGAGACCAAACGAGGAAGTCAACCGAGGAACTCACACAGTTGGCAGTTTTATTTATTCAGTTATTGTTGCAGCAATTACTAGTGAGGTTTAAATAATCGTCCTGATAAAGTAAGCAGTGGACACTTTTAGTTGACCATTCCGTTATAGTTTCGGTAATTACTAATCAAATACAGATAGCAGGATTTAATCCCAAAACCCAGCAGTTGTTGGTACTTTTATTCAGCCATTCCGTTGTAGTTGCAAGATTTACTAGTCGAGATACAATTGTATAAGCGACAACCAAACAAGCAATTGTGGGCAGTATTTATTAGCCATTCCATTATAGTGAAGCTGATTACTAGTCATTATAAGTCAAATTTATAGCAGTAAACTTTAGTTATGCTTGTCTATGATCGAGATACTGTGCTCCAAGTCGTCCATATCCATGGACACGCGTCTTTGGAAAGTTTTACCGGCGGGTGCACCAATAGCAACACACGCTCGATCAACCTCGGAAAAACCAAATCAAAACCCAACGAGGCTTTCACGGTGAACAATCACAGATTCAGAAAATATTTGAGGCCACCCTTAAGTAGAATCATAGCAGTAAGCAAGCTCCGAGACGGCCTCAAGGTTTGGCTAGACGGCTGTGAACGACTGGGAACCCCAAACGGGGCTTGTCGACACCGCGGAATCGTGGTCCGATCCTAAACAGTACAGTGTGCAGTACCTCGCACAATTTAAATACAGAAAGTAGCATGGCATAAGTACAGGATAGTAAAAACACCTCAAACTAGTTTGTGGCCCCAAGAAATAAGAATGAATCAAGCTCTGGCTCAGGGGGGTCCCATATACCTCCCGGATGTGGATAGCGCGCAAAAATCAAGGAACATGTATCAAGTACTCGGGGTCTTACGGGACACAAGTGGGCGTTCGGAAACCAAATATTATCTATCACCCACCGATGCCTCTGCTTATTTCAATTTTAGTTGTTAAACAGAAATTAAAGTGACGATAAGTAAAACTAGAATCATCTCCATCATCAACATGCGGCAAAACATCAGCAACTGTGGCATATGACGACACACATCAACACTTGAGCAAGCAACTACGACGCGCAAGTCCAACTATCTACCAAACAACAGGTAATAGGGTGTGTCCAAGGCAATATAGGGCTGCACGGTATATCACAGGTACGGAAACTAAAGCATCGCAACACAGGTAGCATATAGATCAACAGGAGGGAATAAAGACTATAAAAGTAAGATAGGTAGAAAGGGGGAGATGCTCGCCTGAAAACATTGTCGAAGGTTGTCCGATCAAGATCGGTGAAGCTCACATCAACTCAACGGCCTTATCCGCGAAGAAGCAAAACACTAGAAGAAACACCGGATGCAATATTCAATACACGGCAGAAGATCGGCATGATGCATGTATGATGTATGACATGGCAAAGGTGCGATGCGATTAGGTCATATTTAGTGGAACCGGGGTCCCGACCATTATTTAGATGGTGCATGTTGTTTAGCTACCCCTCAATTTAAATGTTGTATTAGCATGGCAAAAGACAGCACCGGGTTCGCTACACAAATTTAAATGAGACCAATATGAGACTAGATGTGCCCGCATATGGGCCCCATATTTAATTATTAGGTGAATCGGCATAAGGCCCCCAAACCAATGACATGCATGCGAGATGGATGACAATTAAACATGCATCAAGTTATTATGTTATAAAATAGGGTTTTGGAAAGGGTCACACTTTAGGGTTCTCGACGATCTTGGGGTTCCGGAGTTGGGTTGAGGTCGGTCTCAGGGGGTCTAGGGGGTGGGGCGGTCTCGGATATCGGGGTCGACTTGCGCATCCGGGGCATGTCGACGGTCTTGGCGTTCGGGAAGTTCTCGACGGTCCTGGTCTTGTCAAGTCCCTGTTGCTCTATGGCGACGAACTTAGCGTCATCGAGGTCAGAAGGCGATCTTGACGCCGCAAGATGCAGGATCGGCCTTCGGGTATCCACCTCGGTTCGGTCTTCGCAGGTCTCGCACGAAGATCTTGGCGAGGTTGGTCTTCGCGTTCAAACGGATTACTTGGTGCTCTGGCGAAGGTCTTGTCGGGTAACACGCACGGTCGGTCTTGGCGTTCGGGGTCCGATAGGCGAACTTATCTTCGGAGTTTGTACACTTACATGCTAAGGCCACAGCCTACACATCCTCGCTGCTACTGAAGCCTGCAGGCCGAGGAAGGCCGGCGGCGATGCAGGCGGGGTCGGGAAGCCGCAGAGAACGGAAGGAGGAGCTCGGGCCGACGGGAGAGCTGGGCTGGGCGGGTCGGCGTGATTCCAGAGGGCGTCGCCCGGCGTGGGCGAGCTTCGGGGCTGCTGATTCGGTGGCGTCGAGGTGAGGCGACGGCGAGGCCGTGGTGAGCAGTCGGGGCTTAGGCGGCAGGAGGCGGGCTTCCGTGAGGCGATGTAGGGACGCGCCGGAGGGCCTTGGCGGCAAGCGGCGGCGGCGGGCGGAGGCGGTAGCGGTCTGGTGGTGGGGCTCAGGCGTCGAGGGAACGCGACCAGGCGGAGAGGGGTCGCCGGCGAGGAGGATCCACGGCGGCCAGCGACGGACCGAGACGAGGTGGAGCGTCGGCTGCCTCTGCGGGGCTCGGGCGCGGGGCTGTGAGAGGATGGAGGCGAGGGGAAGGGTGCTGGCCAAGGGAGGAAGGCACGCGAGCTGGCGAGGAAGATGCCTGGGAGAGAGAGACGCTCGGGCGTGGGCAGGGTGGGTCCAGATGGGGTCGGGACAGAGGCGTGGTGTGGTGGGAGTTGGGGTGGGGTCCAGGCGCGTGTAGGTAGTGCGTGCGTGCAGCGTGTGTGTGAGAGAGAGGTTTGAGTGGGGGAAGGGGAGAGAGAGAAAAGAGGGGTGATTGGGGTGAGGTGGCAGAGAGCGATTGGGTGAGGGAGAGAGGGTTGCTGATGTGGCGTGCTAGGATAGGTCGGGGTGATGTGGCTGGGGTGTGTGGGTAGGGTTTTAGGTGGCTTTAGGATTTAGAGGGGCTGGTTGGGGTGGACCGATAATGTTATACGGGGGTGGTCGTTCGGGTCGGGTTGGCCCGTTCGACTGCCCCCACTAAAAATAAATATGATTTTTTATTTGTTTTAAACGGCCGTGTGCAAACCAATAACAGCCAAAACAAAATATTCCGGGGACCCGGTGTTTGGCGTTTGAATAAAAGATGGGGCGTTTAGAAACAAAACGGCTTTGCGAAAATAGTTTTGGCAAACAATGCATGATGATGACGATGCAATGCACAAATTCAACGCGATTTTCTAGTAGTGGTTTTGCGGGATGCCACACCTCCTGCCGCCTGGCCCCCCGCCGTCATGTAGCGTCGCCGCCTCGGTTCCCGTCTTGGCGCCCGGTCTGCTGTCGCCTCGATCCGAGCCCCACTGCGTGGCCCAGCGCCGCCCATGAAGCGCCGCCTCGGGAAACTCGTTATCGCCGTCGCCATGCCTTGCGGCCCAACATCGGTCGGGCTCGCCTTGTGGTGCTTCGAACGGAGCCAAGAACGCCCGGTGCCAAGACCTCCAACATCGCCGGGATGTCGCCGCGATACCACTACGGAGGATCACCGATGAAGCTCACCGTGCCAAGATCTACCGAAAGTCGAATCCGCCGACGCCAAGCGCTACAACGACATCGAACCGTCAAGTCAAGATCATCCGCGGACAAGACCGACAATTGCGCATGATAATCCAAGAGCGACATGAGGCCCCGACAAGATCTGCTTCCGTTGGCCGGGACCGATTCCGTACCAGGCACTACGCCAAGTGCTCCTTCCCGGACCCGAACCCCGGTATCGGACAAGTTCACCATCGACCTCGAGGACGCCTGCACGGAACAACAAGACCGTCACACGGACGCGAACACCAAACCCCGATGCCCCGATACGCAGACCGGTCCGAAGCGCCAAGGCCTCCGACATGGAATCAACAAGATCATCACGAAACGCCGAGTACTTCTTCCCGAACGCCATGATCGTCGACATGACCCGAAGACCCCAGATGCGACAAGACCTACCTCTGTTACTCGAGAACGTTTCCGTCGAACCCTGGACCCCGACCCCGACCCCGACCCCCGGAACCCCAAGATCGCCGAGAACCCTAATGTGTGAACCCCTTCCCGAAAACACTATTTTATAATATAAAAACAACTTGTTGCATATTAATTGCCACACTTGCATGCATAATTCTGTGGTTTGGGGGCCTTTTTCCGATTCACCTAATAATTAAATATGGGGCCCATATGCGGGCAAATCTAGTCTCATATTGGCCTCATTTAAATTTGTTTAGCGAACCGGTGCTATCTTTGGTCTTGCTAATTTAACATTTAAACTGCGGGGTAGCTAAACAACATGAACCACCTAATTAATTGTCGGGACCCCGGTTCCGCTTAATATGATCTAATCACATTGCACCTGAAGGGTTCGCAACATAGAAAACAAAAATTTTCCTACGATGTGAACTATATACCAAGATCTATTTATACTAGATACAAACAACGGGCGGATGTATATCCGTAGAGAACATACCCTTGAAGACCGACAAAGTTTAACGAGTCCAAACTCATGGTTGATGTAGACGATCTCTTGCCGATCTCAAGATCGAGAGGAAGTCCTAGCGCCGCAAATCAGCAGCGCATCCGTGCTCGCACACACGTTCGAGGCACCGAGCAACCTCCGCCTCCTCGCTCCAGCGATGCAGCGGAAGCACAACTCTTTCTTGCCGAATAGCCACCGGGAACATGTATCTCGCTAGTCCGAGACCATGGGGGATAAATTCTAGAGGGGGAGAGAGATCCTTCACGAGGAGGTGTGAGTGAGAAGTGAGAGGTGTTGGAGATATGCCCTAGAGGCAATAATAAATGTAGTTATTATTATATCTTTGTGTTTATGATAAATGTTTGCATTCATGCTATAATAGTATTAACAAGGAAACATTGATACTTGTGTGATTTGTAAACTTAATTTGAAGTCCCTAGTATAGCCTCTATACTTCACTAGCTTGTTGGTTGATTAATGATTGTGGTTTCCCTATCATGAACATTGAGATGTTATCAACAACAAGATCATATCGTTAGGAGAATGATATGGTGGACATACTCCTATAGATAAGCGTAGCATAAAGATCAAGTCATTTCATTAGTTCAATTGCTATATGCTTTACGATACATAGTAACCTAATTCCTTCGACCATGAGATCATGCATATCACCTTTACGGATGGATGCTTTGATGACATCAAACACCACACCGTAATGTGGTGGTTATAAAAGTGGCATTGAGTGTTGGAAAGTATTGGTTGAGACACATGGATCAAGAGTGGGATTTGTCCATCCACATGACGGATAGATATACTCTGGGCCCTCTCGGTGGAATGTCATCCAATTAGCTTGCAAGCATGTGACTTGGTCACAAGGGATCACATATCACGGAGCGAGAAAAGAGTACTTATCGGTAACAAGGTTGAACTAGGTATGCAGAGATCTGAAGCGATCATAACCTTGGGTAAGTAACATATCGTGAGACAAAGGGAAATCGGTATCGTATGTAAGTGGTTCATTCGATCGCAAAGTAATCGTAGAAATATGTGGGAGCCATGTGAATTTCCAGATTCCTCTATTGGTTATTGTTCGGAGATGTGTCTCGATCATGTGCATAATTCACGAACCGGGAGACACACTAAAGGATTGACGTTGTTTTGAGTAGTTATGGTATTATGAGAAAGAGACCGAATGTTGTTCGGAGTCTCGGATGGGATCCGGGATATCACAAGGTGATCCGGAATGGTCCGGAGAATAAGATTCATATAAGGAAAGTCCCGTTTCGGAGTTCGGGAATGATTCCGGTGTTTTCATCGGGAATGTTCTAGAAGGTTCGGATTGTCCTAAGACTCGGGGAAGGGTACATGAATGTGTCATTGATCATTGAATGATTGCATCATGTACTAAGTGTTATTGCTGTCCCAAATAAAGGATTAAATTGAATCCTAAAACAGAAAAGTCAAATGTCGGTTTGAAAGTCAAGCGCCAAAACAAGAAACTGTGGGAAACAAGCAAGAGGAGTTGGAACCAACCTGGAGGAGGTAGGACTCCTCCCGGGCAGCCAGCCCAAGGCCGACTTGGGAGGGACTCCTCCCTTTCCTGGCCAGGACCAGGGACCTCCCATAAAAGGAGGCGGGGCTCCTCCATAGACGCTTTACTTTCTACTCTAGATCTCCGGTTTAGAGCTGTTTTGGTTTAGAGCTTCTAATTGCTTTAGCCAACAGTTTAGAGCCTTCTAATTGGTTTAGAGCCCTCTAATTGGTGTGTCTAATTACTAGGCCACTAATCCTCTCTCTCATAAGCTCCACCATACTACTTGCGGCTTAAGGCGAAGCCTGGGATCTCCCTCTACTTAGGTACCACGCCGTTGTCTTTAGGAATCGCGAGGAGAGTGCTACAACCTCATTTTCTTTGGAACAAGGGAGAGGAAGGTCTTCGTCGTACCGAGCGTGTGACCGATCAGGGAGCGCGCTTAGGAACGTGGCCTTGGAAGGATCGTCCACGATCTTGAGATCGGGAAAATGCGACTACATCACCCGAGAATCCGCTCTCGTTAACCACTTTGGAATCTTGAGGTGAGTTCCTCCATCGACTCGTTGCTACAATCTAGTAGATAGATCTTGGCTTGTTTGTTTGTATGCGATAGAAAATTTTGTTTTCCATGCTACGAACCCCTCTGATGTATCGAGCCGTGTCTATATGTAGATCTGTTGCCGAGTAGAACACAATGGTCATTGTGGGCGTTGATGCTTTTATTGTAGATTGCTTTTGTGTACTTTGCATCTTGCGGTATGTTGGGATGAAGCGGCCGGGCTAACCTTACATGACATCGTTCATGAGACTTGCTCCACGCTTGACATGTAACTTGTATTGCATAAGTGGCTTTATGGGTGCATGTTTCTCCTAGCATAGTTAAGATCCAATTTACAACGGGTGATCAACAATGCTAGTATCAATGTTGTGGTTCTTGTTCGTAAGTTAGAACGACACTTATTGAAAGCCCCAAACCACGTAAAATATGCAAAGAAAGTAGAAGCGTCTAACTTTGTTTTGCGGGGTGTCTTGATGATGTGATATGGCCATGATTGTGATTATATTCGATGTATGCAATGTTCCTTATTGTAAGTCAACAACCGCGGCAGAAGCCATATGGTTGTCTTTAATTTATGTTAAGACCTGCGTGTCTATTCAAATAGTTGTAATAGTTGAAGCGGTGGGCGACAACCATGGAGAAGCGTCATTGACCTTGATGCAATGCGGTGATGATGGAGATCATGTTCGTGCTTGAAGATGGAGATCGGAGGCACGAAGAAGAAAACCATATCATATCACATATATATTGAATTGCATGTGATGTTAATCCTTTATGCATCTTGTATTGCTTAGTAGAGCGGTAGCATTATAAGATGATCCCTCATGCACATCAATTTCAAATCATAAAGTGTTCACCCTTAGTTAGCACCGTTGCTAAAGCTTGTTGTTTGAAGCACCTCGTGATGATCGGGTGTTCTAGATTACGCAAGTGTATACAACGTGAGCAAGCCAGATTTGCTCATGCGAAACTAAGGTTTGATCTTGTGAGCCTAGCATGTATGGGACATGGTCTCGGAACACGGATCACCGAAAGGTAAAGCATGAGTCATATAGTAGATATGATGAACATGATTGTTCGCCATTGAAACTATGTCAACTCTCGTGATGATCGGTGTTGATATAGTGGATTTGGTTCATGTGATCACTAAAACAATGTGAGGGATATTGTTTTGAGTGGGAGTTCACCTAGTTTAATTTCATTAATTAATTTGAACTCAATTTGTCATAAACTTAGTCTAAACTATTGCAAATATGTTGTAGATCAATGGCAGCCCCTACCATCAATTTTAATGCGTTCCTAGAGAAAGAAAAGTTGAAAAACAATGGAAGCAACTTCGCGGATTGGTTCCGCAATTTGAGGATTGTCCTCACAGCTGGTAATTTGACCTATGTGCTGGATGCACCGCTGGGTGACCCACCTGCAGCTGATGCTCCCGATGAAGTAAAGAACGTTTACCTCGCTCGGAAGAATCAGTACTCCATAGTTCAGTGTGCTATCTTGTATGGTTTAGAATCGGAGCTTCAGAAAAGGTTTGAAGAGTCAGACCCATATGATATTGTCGAGGATCTCAAATTGATTTTTGAGACTCATGCGGCAATTGAAAGCTATGAGGCTTCTGAAAAGTTCTTTAACTGCAAGATGGAAGAGGGCAGCTCCGTCAGTGAGCATGTGCTTAAGATGTCTGGGCATGCAAACAAACTTCAAAGCTTGGGTATTGTGATTCCTAATGCTTTGGGGATTTACCGTGTCCTCCAATCACTACCACCAAGTTACAAGAACTTTGTGATGAACTACAACATGCAGAACATGAACAAGACGTTGCCAGAACTCTTTGCCATGTTGAAATCTGCAGAAGTGGAGATCAAGAAAGAGCACCAAGTGTTGTTGGTCAATAAGACCACCAAATTCAAGAAAGGCAAGTCTAAGCAAAGGGACACTTCAAGAAGGGTGGTAAGAAAGCTACCACGCCGACGAAGAAGACCAAGGCTGGACCTAAGCCTGAAACCGAGTGTTTTCTTGCAAGGAGAAGGTCCTTTGGGCGGAATTGCCCAAAGTACTTGGCGGATCGAAGCGGCAACATCAAGAAGAAAGGTATATCGATATACATGTTATTGATGTGTATCTCACTAGTACTCGTAGTAGTGCTGGGTATTTGATCTTGGTTCGGTTGCTCATATTTGTAACTCAAAGCAGTCTTTGCGAATAAGCGGAAGCTAGCGAGGAGCGAGGTGACGATGCGTGGGAAAGCGG
The DNA here is from genome assembly GCA_030063025.1 of Avena longiglumis. Lineage (NCBI taxonomy): Eukaryota > Viridiplantae > Streptophyta > Magnoliopsida > Poales > Poaceae > Avena > Avena longiglumis. The sequence continues at coordinate 5,521,351 of CP125974.1, read as the reverse complement.
ATCAAAGGTTGATGTGATCGCGGTCGGCACTACCTCTTCATCTACCATCGGGATTAGTTTTATACTTAAATAATTGTTATTTAGTGCTGCGTTGAGCATGAACATTATCTCGGGATCTTGTTTATTGCGAGGCGGTTACTTGTTTAAGTCGAGAATAATGGTTGTTCGATTTATATGAGTAATATGTTTTACGCATGCACCTTTGATAGATGGTCTATTCTTATTGAATCTCGATGGTGGAAATACACATATCAACAACATTGAGGCTAAGCGTTTGAAATCAGCGATAATTCGACCTATATGTGGCATCGTGCCTTGGTCACATCGGAGTGAAACGTATGAAGAAACTCCATTCCGATGGACTTCTTGAATCACTTGATTTTGAATCACTTGAAAGATCTGAAGCATGTCGATGGGTAAAATGACTAAGACTCCATTTTACGGTATGATGGAGCGAGCTACGGACTTATTGGAAATCATACATACCGATGTGTGTGGTCCAATGAGTGTAGCATCATGTGATGGTTATCAAGTTATGTTCTTACCTTCACGGATGACTTGAGTAGATATGGGTATATCTATTTCATGAAACACAAGTCCGAAACTTTCGAGAAGTTTAAGGAGTTTCAAAGTGAGGTAGAGAATCAACGTAACAAGAAGATTAAATTTCTACGTTACGATCGTGGAGGTGAATATCTAAGTTACGAGTTTGGCGAGCATTTAAAGAAGTGCGGAATACTTTCACAATTGACACCGCCGGAACACCACAGCGTAATGGTGTATCCGAACGTCGTGTCGAACTCTCTTAGATATGGTTCGTTCTATGATGTCACTTACTGATTTACGCTATCATTTTGGGGTTATGCATTAGAAACAGCCGCATTCACTTTAAATAGGGCACCGTCTAAATCCGTTGAAGCGACCGTATGAATTATGGTTTGGGAAGAAACCCAAATTGTCGTTCCTTAAAGTTTGGGGATCTGAAGCCTATGTAAAGAAGTTCTGATAGGACAAGCTTGAACCCAAAGCGGAAAAATCGTCTTCATAGGATACCCAAAGGAAACTATTGGGTATACCTTCTATCATAGATCCGAAGGCAAAACATTCGTTGCTAAGAATGGATCCTTTCTAGAAGAATTTCTCTCGAAGAAGTGACTGGAAGGAAAGTAGAACTCGACGAGGTTGTTGAACCTTCTCTCGAAATTGCGAGTAGCGCAGACACGGAAGAAGTTCTGTGGTGCTGCACCAATAAGGAGGAAGCTAATGATGATGATCATGAAACTTGGTTGAAGTTGCTCTGAGCCTCGGAGATCAACGAGAACTCGTACCACTCCATTGGTATGATTCCGTTATGAATGTCATGGTGGTGGACAACGATGACCCGAGACATATGAGGAAGCGATGATGAGCCCAGATTCCAATAAATGGCAAGAAGCCATGAAATCCGAGATTGGATCCATGTCGAAAACCAAGTATGGACTTTGGTGGACTTACCGGATGGCCGGAAGGCTGTCGAGAACAAATGGATTTTCAAGAAGAAAACAGATGCTGATGGTAATGTTACTGTCTATAAAGCTCGACTTGTCGCAAAAGGGTTTCGACAAATTCAAGGAGTTGACTACGATGAGACATTCTCACCAGTAGCGAAGCTAAAATCTGTGAGGATTATGTTAGCAATCGCTGCATATTATGATTATGAGATATGGAAGCTGGATGTCACAAAAAAATTCCTCAATGGAGACATTGATGAAGAGTTGTATATGATGCAACCCAAAGGTTTTGTCGATCCTAAAGATGCTAACAAGGTATGCAAACTTCAACGGTCCATCTATGGATTGAAGCAAGCATCCCGAAGTTGGAATCAACGTTTTGATAAGGTAATCAAAAGTTTTGGTTTTATACAAACTTATGGAGAAGCTTGTATTTACAAGAAAGTGAGTGGGAGCTCTGTAGCATTCTTAATACTGTATGTGGATGACATATTGTTGATTGGGAATGATGTAGACCTTCTTAATAGTGTCAAGGAATATTTGAATAATAGTTTTTCAATGAAGGATCTTGGCGAAGCAACTTACATATTAGGCATAAAGATTTATAGAGATAGATCGAAACGCCAAATATCGTTGTCACAAAGTACATATTTGGACAAAGTTCTAAAGAGATTTGGAATGGATGAAAGCAAGAAAGGGTTCTTGCCCATGTTGCTTATCGACCTTGAGTAAAACTCAAAGTCCGACATCGGCGAAGATAGAGAAAGGATGAGTAAGACTCCTATGCCTCGACCATAGGATCTCTAATGTATGCCATGCTATGTACTAGACCCGACATTGCATATCTTGTTAGTTTAACTAGCAGATATCAAAGTGATCCAGAGTGGATCATTGGATGATCAAAAACATCCTTAAGTACTTGAGAAGAACTAAGGATATGGTTCTTTCTTATGGAGGTGATGAACAGCTCGTTGTTAATGGTTACACCGATGCTAGTTGGAACACCGATCCGGATGATTCTAAATCACAATCTGGATCGTATTTATTTTGAATGGTGCAGCAGTTAGCTGGAGGAGTGCTAAGCAAAGCGTTGCAGCGAGATCTTCAACCGAATCGGAATACATGGCTGCTTCGGAGGCTTCACAAGAAGCGATATGGATGAAGGAGTTCATTACAGAGCTCGGTGTGGTTCCAAGTGCGCTGGACCCAATGTCTATCTACTGTGATAACATGGGCGCCATAGCCAATGCGCAAGAACCAAGGTCACACAAGAAGCTGAAGCACATCAAGCTACGTTTTCACGCTATTCGAGAACATATCCAGGATGGGGATATAAAGATTTGCAAAGTACACAGATCTGAATGTGGCGGATCCGTTGACTAAACCTCTCCAGGGCAAAACATGACCAACACCAAACTGCCATGGGTGTTGGGTATATTACCATGTAATCTAGATTAGATGACTCTAGTGCAAGTGGGAGGCTGGAGATATGCCCTAGAGGCAATAATAAATGTAGTTATTATTATATCTTTGTGTTTATGATAAATGTTTGCATTCATGCTATAATAGTATTAACAAGGAAACATTGATACTTGTGTGATTTGTAAACTTAATTTGAAGTCCCTAGTATAGCCTCTATACTTCACTAGCTTGTTGGTTGATTAATGATTGTGGTTTCCCTATCATGAACATTGAGATGTTATCAACAACAAGATCATATCGTTAGGAGAATGATATGGTGGACATACTCCTATAGATAAGCGTAGCATAAAGATCAAGTCATTTCATTAGTTCAATTGCTATATGCTTTCTGATACATAGTAACCTAATTCCTTCGACCATGAGATCATGCATATCACCTTTACCGGATGGATGCTTTGATGACATCAAACACCACACCGTAACAGGGTGGTTATAAAAGTGGCATTGAGTGTTCGGAAAGTATTGGTTGAGACACATGGATCAAGAGTGGGATTTGTCCATCCACATGACGGATAGATATACTCTGGGCCCTCTCGGTGGAATGTCATCCAATTAGCTTGCAAGCATGTGACTTGGTCACAAGGGATCACATATCACGGGAACGAGAAAAGAGTACTTATCAGTAACAAGGTTGAACTAGGTATGCAGAGATACCGACGATCATAACCTTGGGTAAGTAACATATCGTGAGACAAAGGGAAATTGGTATCGTATGTAAGTGGTTCATTCGATCGCAAAGTAATCGTAGAAATATGTGGGAGCCATATGAATTTCCAGATTCCTCTATTGGTTATTGTTCGGAGATGTGTCTCGATCATGTCTGCATAATTCACGAACCGTAGGGAGACACACTAAAGGATTCGACGTTGTTTGAGTAGTTATGGTATTATGAGAAAGAGACCGAATGTTGTTCGGAGTCTCGGATGGGATCCGGGATATCACAAGGTGATCCGGAATGGTCCGGAGAATAAGATTCATATAAGGAAAGTCCCGTTTCGGAGTTCGGGAATGATTCCGGTGTTTTCATCGGGAATGTTCTAGAAGGTTCCGGATTGTCCGGCACTCCGGGGGGGAAGGGTACATGAATGTGTCATTGATCATTGAATGATTGCATCATGTACTAAGTGTTATTGCTGTCCCAAATAAAGGATTAAATTGAATCCTAAAACAGAAAAGTCAAATGTCCGGTTTGAAAGTCAAGCGCCAAAACAAGAAACTGGGAAACAAGCAAGAGGAGTTGGAACCAACTTTGGAGGAGGAGTAGGACTCCTCCGGGGCCAGCCCAAGGCCGACTTGGGAGGACTCCTCCCTTCCTGGCCAGCTTGAGGACCTCCCTCCCATAAAAGGAGGCGGGGCTCCTCCATAGACGCTTTACTTTCTACTCTAGATCTCCGGTTTAGAGCTGTTTTGGTTTAGAGCTTCTAATTGCTTTAGCCAACAGTTTAGAGCCTTCTAATTGGTTTAGAGCCCTCTAATTGGTGTGTCTAATTACTAGGCCACTAATCCTCTCTCTCATAAGCTCCACCATACTACCGGCTTAAAGCGAAGCCTGCGGATCTCCCCTCTACTTAGGTACCACGCCGTTGTCTTGCGGAATCGCGAGGAGAGTGCTACAACCTCCGCTTCTTTGGAACAAGGAGAGGAAGGTCTTCGTCAGTACCGAACGTGTGACCGATTGAGGAGCTGCCGCTTTAACGTGGCTTGGAAGGATCGTCCACACGATCTTGAGATCGGGAAGAGTACGACTACATCACCCACGAGAATCCGCTCTCGTTAACCACTTTGGAATCTTCGAGGGTGAGTTCCTCCATCGACTCGTTGCTACAATCTAGTAGATAGATCTTGGCTTGTTTGTTTGTATGCGATAGAAAATTTTTGTTTTCCATGCTACGAACCCCTACAAGAGGAGGGGCTCCTTTTATAGGAGGAGGGGGGGAACCCCAAGGGGGTGGCCGGCGCATGGGGGCTGCCCCCTTGCCCTCCCCTCTTCATGTGGGTGGACACTCCACTCACAAAACTCCTCCAAATTCCTCCACTCAAAATCCCACTCAAAGATCCCATTAAATTTCCACCAAATTTAATGCAAACTCTCATTAAATAAAACTCTTTTATTTTATTCAGAATTTTGTCAATTACTTTAATGACAAACATTCACAAATAACCCCTTGCTAGAATTCTATTTCACATGCATAACCACTTTATGCAATTTCACCAAAACCTGTTTGGTATCTAGTGAAATAAATTCCTGCGCTTGTTTATTCTTCGGCATGAAACTTTTGCTCCAATTGGATGTCGGTGTCTCTTAAGTGTGTCACCCTACGGTTCGTGAATAATGCGGACATGATCGAGACCCCTCTCGGATCAATAATCGAGCGGGATCTGGAGACCCATCGACTCCCACACATTCAACGATGACTTTCTTGTGATCGTCGGAACCTTTACGCTAGTATCTTAATCCCTTTGTTTCACGATATATTACATGTCCGAGATTCGATCATCGGTATCTCCATACCTAGTTTGATCTAAATTCCGACATGCACTCTTTTCTCGTTCGTGATATAACATTCTAGTGATCAAATCACTTGCTTGCAAGCTAATCAATGTGATATCACCGAGAGGCCCAGAGTATATCTATCCGTCATCGGGATGAACAAATTCCACTCTCGATCCATGAGCCTCAACATAACACTTTATTAGTTACGAACCCATCTTTATAATCACCACATTACGGTGTGACGTTTGATGTTATCAAGAAACTCTTCGGTGTTAGTGATTGACATGATCTCATGGTCTAAGGATTAGGATCACTGTAAGTTGTTATAGCAATATAAACTTAATGACTTTGATCGTAATGCTATACTTGGATGAATGTTCATCACATCATTACACTAATGTTGTGATCCGTTATTAACAACATCCAATGTCCATGATCGAAACCTTGATCATCTTGTTAATCAACGAGCTAGTTTATGAGAGAGGCTTAACTAGGAACTTTACATTTGTTTATTAAACACACATGTATTAACGTTTCCGTATTAATACAATTATAGCATGCAAAATAAACATCTATCATATACTTGGAATACACATAATAAACAATTTATTATTGCCTCTCGGGGCATATTCCCTTGATCTCCCACTTGCACTAGAGACAATAATCTAGTTACATAGTGATATATCTAACACCCATTGAGTTACGGTGTTGATCATGTTTTGCTCTAGGGAGAGTTTTAGTCAACGGATGCTACATTGAGATCCGTATGTACTTCTAAATCTTTATATCTCCATCCTTGACATGCTCGCGGATGGAGTGAAACCGCGCTTAATATGCTTGGAATGCTTGTGAGACCTTGGCTCTTTGGCATTGGCAATGGCACCATTGTTGTCACAATAGATCACCATTGGGTCCAACGCTTAACCACAACTCCTAGTTCGGATATGAACTCCTTCATCCAAACTTCTTCTGAGCCGCTCAAGCGGCAACATATTCGACCTCCGTTGTTCATCCCGCTACCACAGGTTGTTTGGAGCTCCTCCAACTAACGCTCCGCCATTCATGAGAAAACGTATCCGGATTGAGACTTAGAGTCATCCGGATCGGTGTCAACTAAGCGTCGACATAACACTTAGCGACGAGCTCTTCTTCACCTCCGTATACAAGAAACATATCCTTAGTTCTTCGTAAGTACTTAAGGATATTCTTGACCGCTATCCATGTTCGAACTCGGATCCGATTGGTACCTACTAGTCAAACTAATAGCGTGTGCCACATCCGGTCTTGTACATAGCATGGCGTACATTATAGAGCCTATGGTGAAGCATAGGGGACTTTGTCCATTATCTCTCTTTCTTCCTTGAAGCGGACTTTGAGTCTTACTCAATGTCTTGCCTTGCAACATAGGTAAGAACCCTTCTTACTTCCGTCCATTTTAAACTTCTTTAAAATCTTATCAAGGTATGTACTTTGCGATAGCCCTATTAGGCGCCTAGATCTATCTCTATAGATCTTTATGCCTAATATGTATGACTTCACCTAGGTCCTTCATTGAAAATTTCTTTGTTTAGATAACTTTTAACACTGTTTAAAAGTTCTATATCATTCGATCAATAATATGTCATCCACATATAATATCGTAAATGCCACATTGCTCCCACTCACTTTCTTGTAAATACAAGCTTCTCCATAAGTTTGGACAAATCCAAACTCTTTGATCACCTCATCAAAGCGGAGATTCCAACCGTGATGCTTGCTTCAATCCATAGATGGATCTGAAGCTTACACACCTTGTTAGCATCCTTAGGATCGACAAAACCCTTTGGTTGTATCATATACAACTCTTCTTCAATATTACCATTGAGAAGCGGTTTTGACATCCATCGCCATATTTCATAATCGAAATATGCAGCAATTGCTAACATAATCCTAATCGACTTTAGCATCGCTACGGAGAGAAAGTCTCATCGTAGTCAACTCCTTGAATTTGTCGAAACCCTTTGCGACAAGTCGAGCTTTATAGATGGTCACATTACCATCAATCAGTTTTCCTTTTGAAAATCCATTTGTTCTCCACGGCCTTTCGGTCGTGAGGTAATTCCACCAAGTTCCAAACTTGATTTTCATACATGGATTCCATCTCGGTTCATGGCTTCTAACCATTTGTTGGAATCCGGGCTCATCATCGCTTCTTCATACGTCGCAGGTCATTATTTTCATCAACCATGAAATTTATGACAGGATTTCCGTCTGTCGGGAGCTGCACGTCTGTTTGACTGCGAGGTTGGTAGTATTCTCTTTCGGAGTTTCATGATCATTATCATTAGTTCCCTCTTCAGGTGGAGCCAACTCCGGAACAACTTCCTGCGCTACTCGCCATACTTTGAAGAGAAGGTTCCACAACCTCTTGAGTTCTACCTTCCGACTACTCACACCTTTCGAGAAACTCTTTCTCTAGAAAGGATCCATTCTTAACAAAAACCTTGCCCTCGGATCGTGATAGAAGGAATACCCAATAGTTTCTTTAGGGTATCCTATGAAGACGCATTTTTCCGCTTTGGGTTCGAGTTTATCGGTTGAAGTTTCTTCACATAAACATCGCAACCCCAAACTTTAAGAAATGACAGCTTAGGTTTGTTTCCAAACCACAATTCATACGGTGTCGTTTCAACGGATTTAGATGGTGCCCGATTTAAAGTGAATGCGCAGTTTCTAGTGCATAACCCCAAAATGACAACGGCAAGTCCGTCGGAGACATCATAGATCGAACCATATCTAATAAAGTACGATTCGACGTTCACACACCATTTATTTGTGGTGTTCGGCGGTGTGAGTTGTGAAACAATTCCACACTCTTTCATGTGAGTGCTAAACTCGTAACTTAGATACTCACCTCCGGTCGGCCGAAGAAATTTGATCTTTCTATTACGATGATTTTCCACTTCATTCTGAAATTCCTTGAACTTTTCAAAGGTTTCAGACTTGTGTTTCATTAAGTAGATATAACCGTATCTACTCAAATCATCCGTGAAAGTAACAAAATAACGATATCCACCTCGGCGACACACTCATTGGACCACATACATCGAATGTATGATTTCCAATAAATCATGCCTGTTCCATTGAACCGGAAAACGGCGTTCTAGTCATCTTGCCCATAAGGCATGGCTCACATGTATCAAATGATTCATAATCAAGTGATTCCAAAAGTCCATCTGAATGGAGCTTCTTCATGCGTTTAATGCCAATATGACCTAGACGGCAGTGCCACATATATGCGGATATATCATCATCAAGTTTAATCCTTTTAGAATCAACATTATGAATATGTGTAACATTATCATCGAGATCCAATAGAAATAAACCATTCAACATTGGTGCATGACCATAAAAGATTTCATTCATATAAATGGAACAACCATTGTTCTCAGATTTGAATGAAAAACCACTTTGCATCAAACATGATCCAGATACAATGTTCATGCTCGGTCAGGGCGCAAATAACGATTATTTAAGTTTATGACTAATCCCGACGGTAAGTGGAGAGGTAGCGTTAACGGCGATCACATCAACACTTGATCCATTCGACACGCATCTTGACCTCACCCCTTGCTAGCGGTCGCTTTGTTCATGACCTCGATTCGAGTTACAAATATTAGCAACCAACGGTATCAAATACCTGGTGCTCTGCGAGCACTAGTCAAGTACACATCAATAACATGTATATCATATATACCTTTGTTTGCCTTGCCGACCTTCTTGTGCGCGGATACTTGGGGCGATTTGCTTCGATGTGATCCTCTTACAATAGTAGCACTTTTCGGTATCGGACTTAGGTCCAACTCGGGGTTTTCTTTTCAGCGCAACAGGCTTGCTTGCCCTTACTTCCCTTCCGTTTTCCCTTCTTGTCTTTCTTGAAACCGGTGTTCCTATTGATCATCAACACTTGATGTTCCTTTTGATCTCCACTTCGCGGTTTTAAGCATTGACAGAAGCTCGGGGAGACTTCTTCATGCCCTGCATATTATAGTTCATCACGAAGCTCTTATAGCTAGGTGGCAGAGACTGCAGAACACGATGGATGCCTAAGTCAATGGGAATCGTTATTCCCAAGGACACAAGCTTATCGGCGTAACCCGACATCTTGAGTACATGCTCACTAACGGAGCTGTTCTCTTCCATCATGCAGCTAAAGAACTTTTCTGAAGCATTGTAGCTCTCTACAGCAGCATGTGTGTCGAAAATCATTTTCAACTCACCCATTGTATCAAAAGCATTGCCGTTTTCGAAACGCTTTCGAAGTTCCGGCTCTAGCCCATACAATATGCCGCAATGAACTAAGTTGTGGTCCTCCTGACGAGTCAGATAGACATTCTTCTCCTCGTCAAGGGCATCATCAAAGGTGGGGGGCCTAACGGCGCTTCTAGCACATATTGCTTTTGTGCAGCAGAGAGGAGAATCCTCAAATTCATGGCCCATTCAGTAAAGTTGCTACCGTTCGTTGCTAGTTTCTCTTTCTCCATGAACGCATTGAAATTAAAAGCAGGTGGTGCCATCTACAACAGAATTTGTAAAGTTTTAGACTAAGTGTATGATAGATTGAGTTCAACTAATCTATATTACGAATGAACTCCCACTCAAAAGCGACATCCCTCGTGTCCTTTTGGTGATTACATGAACCAAATCCACTACACCAAGTCCGATCATCACGTGAGTCGGTATAGCTTCAAAGGCGAGCATCAAATGGGCATCATATCAATTATATGACTCATGCTTAACCTTTCTTCGTGTTCCGAGGCCATGTTCAGTACATGCTAGGCTCGCCAAGTTAGAACCTTAGTATTTTATGTGTAACTGTCTTACACCCGAAGTATGGTCGAGGATCCAAGTACACCCGATCATCACGTGATGTCTTGGAGCGACAAAAACATAATCGGTGCATACTAAAGGAAGAACACATTCTTATCTTGATATTTAAATGAGGGATCATCTTATTATGCTTAACAAAGCGCTAAATAAGCAATATAAGATGCAATCAAACATCATATGTTTATTAGTGAAATTATATGGTTCCCGCAGATGATCTCTATCATGTGCATCGTGGTATGATCACTATCATACCTATATGTGTAAATCCACCTATGGATTTTACGCTATGTGTGTTAAGAGTATCATCTCATACTTCTACTTACAACACTACCATATCATAACACTAGCCCAAAGAACAATCTAAACTAGACGCCTCTAATTTATCCATTGCAAGTTTTACGTGGCTGAGGGCTTTCGAGATAGAACCGTTCTTACCTACGAACATGAACCACAACGAGGATAATCAAATTGTTGACAACTCGCTTGCAAAATAGATATTGACTATAGTAGGAGAGACAGACACCGCTAGCCACTTATGCAAACTAGTTGCATGTCAAGCGTGGAACAGGTCTCATGTGCGAGGACATGTAAAGTTTGTCCGGCCGCTTCATCCCACTATGCCACCAATATCCAAAATCACAAGAAAGGAGCAACAACATGATCATCATCGCCACATACTCATATGTGTACTACCCGTAAAGTATCTACGCATAGATCCGGCTCGATACATCAAGGGTTCGCAACATAGAAAACAAAAATTTTCCTACGATGTGAACTATATACCAAGATCTATTTATACTAGATACAACAACGGCGGATGTATATCCGTAGAGAACATACCCTTGAAGACCGACAAAGTTTAACGAGTCCAAACTCGTGGTTGATGTAGACGATCTCTTGCCGATCTCAAGATCGAGAGGAAGTCCTAGCGCCAAGAAATCAGCCGATCCGTGCTCGCACACGCTCGAGGCACCGAGCAACCTCCGCCTCCTCGCCCAAAGTGATGCATGGAAGCACAACTCTTTCTTGCCGAATAGCCACCGGGAACATGTATCTCGCTAGTCCGAGACCATGGGGATAAATTCTAGAGGGGAGAGAGATCCTTCACGAGGAGGTGTGAGTGAGAAGTGAGAGGAGGGCTCCTTTTATAGGAGGAGGGGAACCCCAGGGGTGGCAGCGCATGGGGCTGCCCTTGCCCTCCCCTCTTCATGTGGGTGGACACTCCACTCACAAAACTCCTCCAAATTCCTCCACTCAAAATCCCACTCAAAGATCCCATTAAATTTCCACCAAATTTAATGCAAACTCTCATTAAATAAAACTCTTTTATTTTATTCAGAATTTTGTCAATTACTTTAATGACAAACATTCACCCCTTGCTAGAATTCTATTTCACATGCATAACCACTTTATGCAATTTCACCCGAAAACCTGTTTCGGTATCTAGTGAAATAAATTCCTGCGCTTGTTTATTCTTTCGGCATGAAACTTTTGCTCCAATTGGATGTCGGTGTCTCTTAAGTGTGTCACCCTACGGTTCGTGAATAATGCGGACATGATCGAGACCCCTCTCAGATCAATAATCAGAAGCGGATCTGGAGACCCATACTGACTCCCACACATTCAACGATGACTTTCTTGTGATCGTGGAACCTTTACGCTAGTATCTTAATCCCTTTGTTTCACGATATATTACATGTCCGAGATTCGATCATCGGTATCTCCATACCTAGTTTGATCTCGCATCGACATGCACTCTTTTCGCTCGTGATATAACATTCTAGTGATCAAATCACTTGCTTGCAAGCTAATCAATGTGATATCACCGAGAGGGCCCAGTATATCTATCCGTCATCGGATGAACAAATTCCACTCGATCCATGAGCCTCAACATAACACTTTATTAGTTATGAACCCATCTTTATAATCACCCTGTTACGGTGTGACGTTTGATGTTATCAAGAAACTCTTCCGGTGTTAGTGATTGACATGATCTCATGGTCTAAGGATTAGGATCACTTCGTAAGTTGTTATAGAAATATAAACTTAATGACTTTGATCGTAATGCTATACTTCGGATGAATGTTCATCACATCATTACACTAATGTTGTGATCCCGTTATTAACAACATCCAATGTCCATGATCAGGAAACCTTGATCATCTTGTTAATCAACGAGCTAGTTTATGAGATAGGCTTAACTAGGAACTTTCTGTTTGTTTATTAAACACACATGTATTAACGTTTCCGTATTAATACAATTATAGCATGCAAAATAAACATCTATCATATACTTGGAATACACATAATAAACAATTTATTATTGCCTCTCAGGGCATATTCCCTTCAGCACCCTTGCCATGTCATGCATCATTCATGCATCATGCCGATTTTCTGCCGTTGTATTAAATAGTGCATCCGGTGTTTCTTCTAGCGTTATGCTTCTTCGCGGATTGGGCCGTTGAGTTGATGTGAGATTCGCCCGATCTTCGGATGAACCCTTCGGCAATGTTTTCAGGCGAGCATCTCCCCCTTTCTACCTATCTTACTTTTATAGTATTTATTCCCTCCTGTTGATCTATTGCTATCGGTGTTGCGATGCTTTAGTTTTCGTACCTGTGATATACCCTGCAGCCCTATATTGCCTTGGACACATCCTATTACCTGTTGTTTGGTAGATAGTTGGACTTGCGCGTCGTAGTCGCTTGCTCAAGTTTTGTTGCGTGTCGTCTAGTGCCACAGTTGTTGATGTATTGCCGCATGTTGATGCTGGAGATGATCATAGTTTTCCTTATCGCACACTTTAATTCCTGTTTAACAACTAAAATTGAAGTAAGCAGAGGCATCGGTGGGTGATAGATAATATTTGGTTTCCGAACGCCCACTTGTGTCCGTGTAGGACCCGTACTAGTACTTGATACTTGTTCCTTGTTTTATCGCTATCCACATCCGGAGGTATATGGGACCCCGAGCCGTAACTTGATTCGCCTTATTTCTTGGGGCCACAAACTAGTTTGAGGTTTTATTTACTATCATGTACTTATGCCATGCTACTTATGTATTTACGATCAGCGAGGAGCACACTGCATCGCTTAGGAATTGTGACCCGTTACGTGGTATCGGCAGTCCCCGCTTGGGGATCTGCTGTCGTTACCGTCGCCCCACAAACCTTGGGTCCGTCTTGAGCTAGCTTACTGCTATGGTAGACTACAAGGGTGGCCCTGAAATATTTCTCAATCTCGTGATTGGTCACCGAAAGCCTCGTTGGGATTTGTTTTGGTTTTTCCGAGGTTGATCGGCGTGTGTTGCTATTGGTGCACCCGGCCGGTAAAACTTTCAAAGCCGTGTCCGGATATGGACGACTTGGAGCACAAGATCTCGATCATAGACAAGCATAACTAAAGTTTATGCTATAAATTTGACTTTATAATGACTAGTAAACAGCTTTACTATAATGGAATGGCTAATAACGCCCACAATTGCTTGTTTGAATTGTCGCCATCGACCATTGTACTGACTAGTAAATCTTGCAACTACAACGGAATGGCTGAATAAAAGTACCAACCACCTTTGGGTTTTGGGTTTATCTCATGCTATCAGATTCCGATTAGTAATTCTGCAACTACAACGGAATGGTTAACTAAAAGTGCCCATCGCTTATTTTATCGTGACGATTATCTAAACCGACTAGTAATTGCTGCAACGATAATCGAATAAGTAAACCGCCAACCGTGTGGGTTCTCGGTTGACTTCTCGTTTGGTCTCGAGGGGAAACACCAGGATGGGTTTGTTTGGTGTTAGCTTCGTTGGATCCGGATAGGTCACTCTTATCCCTCTCTCGATAACCGCCGCTTGTATCGAGTCTCTATAGGTTGTTTAGTGCATGCTCACCGCCGATCACCCACCATACCTATGTAGGCGAGGACCGCCAATTATAGCCTCGCCGTGTCGCCTCGATCGACGCTCCTTCTTTTCCTTTGCCCTTTGTCGGCACCCCTTTGTTTAAGTAGGTTGAGATCGACGTCGTTAGTGGTTATCCTTCCGCTTGGCTCGGCAGGTTATGGACGCCATTGGTTATTCTTCGTGGCTCTTAGCCCCATTTGCATCTTGTCCGTAGTCGGACGCCTATCGCTTTCAAGGTGATTTGGATCTTTGTATATTATCTGTAATCTTGACTCTTTGGGTCGCCGTTGTATATATCTGCTCATGGGTCCCATCGAGGACTGTTGTAATGTTATTACTTCGCTTTCCACCCGCGAAAGTGCTCGGTGGCACCTTTGAATCGCTTTGGCGCGGTTTGGCGATTTTTGCTCAAACTTGCATAGGTCCGATTCGGAGGGTGTTACAGTTATGGACGCCATTGGTTATTCTTCAGGGCTCTTAGCCCCATTTGCATCTTGTCCGTAGCTGGACGCTCTATCGTTCTCAAGGTGATTTGGGTCTTTGTACTGTATATCTGTATTCTTGACTGTTGGAGTCGCTGTTGTATATATCTGTTCTGTGGGTCCGATCGAGGACTGTTGTGTAATGCTATTACTTTGTTTTCCACCCGCACGAAAGTGCCTGGTGGGCACCTTTGAATCGTTTCTATGCGGGTTTGGCGAATTTTGCTCAAACTTGCATAGGTCCGATTCTGAGGGTGTTACAACCGGTATGGCGTCAAGGTCAATGGCGCCGCTTCATGGTTGTCGTCCACCAGCATCAACTATTACAACTACTTTGAATAGACACGCATGTCTTAACGGAATTAAAAGACAACCATATGGCTCCTGCCGTCACTTCTGAAGGGAACATTGCATACATCACATATAATCACAATCATGGTCATATCACATCACAGCACACCCCTGCAAAACAAAGTTAGACGCCTCTAATTTTCTTTGCATGCTTTACGTGGTTTGGGGATTTCAATAAGTGTTGTTTGGGGCAGCCCTTCCCCTCTATTTATGAGAGGGGGGCAGCCTTGAGAGAGGGGAGATTGAATCCACTTCCAAACCCAAGTTGGAAGGACCCTTTCCTTCTTCCACCAGGAAACCATTGTTCCAGTTTGACTTTTCAAACTTCCCGTTTGACTTTCAATTTAGAGCTTTAATTCTCTCTCACAAATGCCCAAACCAAGTGACCTAGGATATGATCCAATCATTACACTTACCCATGACACATTCATGGACCATTCCCCTTCTGGTCCGGTGAACCTTCTAGAATCTCTCCGATGAAAACATCGAAATCATTCCCGAATTCTAGAATCGGGATTTCCTTATATGAATCTTATTCTCCGGACCATTCCGGATCTCCTCGTGATATCCTAGATCCCATCCAAGACTCCGAACAACATTCGGTCTTCATACTTACATTCCATATCTACTAAACAACATCGAATCCTTAAGTGTGTCTCCCTACGGTTCCTGAATTATGCGGACATGACCGAGACACTTCTCCGATCAATAACACATAGAGGAATTTGGAAATTCATATGTCTCCCACATATTTCTACGATTACTTTGCGATCGAATGAACCATTTACGAACGATACCAATTTCTCTTTGTCTCGCGATAGTTTACTTATCCGAGGTTTGATCGTCGGTATCTCTACATACCTAGTTCAGCCTCGTTACCGATAAGTACTCTTTTCTCGTTCCCGTGATACGTGATCCCTTGTGAGCCAGTCACATGCTTGCAAGCTAATTGGATGACATTCCACCAAGAGGACCTAGAGTATATCTATCTGTCATATGGATGGACAAATCTCACTCTTGATCCATGTGCCTCAACACATACTTTCCGAACACTCAATGCCACCTTTATAGCCACTCAGTTATGGTGTGGTGTTTGATGTCATCAAAGCATCCTTCCGGTGATGGTGATTAGCATGATCTCATGGTCGAAGGAATTAGGTTACTATGTATCAGAAAGCTTAGAGCAAACAGACTATTGAAATGACTTGATCTTTATGCTACGCTTATCTATAGGAGTATGTCCATCATACCATTCTCCTAATAATATGACCTTGTTGTTAACAACATCTCAATGTTCATGATCGAGAAGTCATGATCATCGATTAACCAACAAGCTAGTATTATATTGAGGCTTTACCAGGGACTCTAATTTAGTTTACAAATCACACAAGTATTAATGTTTTCGGTTAATACTATTATAGCATAAATGTAAACAGTTATCATAAACACAAAGATATAATAATAACTACTTTTATTATTGCCTCTAGGGCATATATCCAACAATCCCCATAGTAGATGACATGGAGGAATTTGTGGGAAGAAGTGTTTCTTGGCAAAGATGCGAGAAAGAGTTTTTGTGTAAAGGGGCAAATGGAAACACGTTTTCAACAAATACGACATCACAAGATATATAAACACGGCCTGTAGAAGGATCAAGACACTTGACTCCCTTGTGACGAGGGATACAACCCAAGAAGACACAACATCTGGAACGAAAAGATAGTTTGCATTTGTTATATGGATAAAGGTTAGGCCAACATGCACAACTAAAAATGCTAAGGGAGTCATAGTTTGGTTTTATGTTCAAAGGATGCGCACTAGGTGAATCAAATCTAACCACTTTTTAGGGAGCAAGTTTATGAGGAAAGTAACCCTTAGGAATGCTTCATCTCGGAATTTATGAGGCGTTGAGGCATGGGCAAGCAAAACATGCACAAACTCTACAATATGACGATGTTTGTGCTCAGATGAACCATTTTGCTCACCACTTTTACCAAAAGAAACATGGATGAAAGAATTTGTAACCTCTTGCGAATGCCTTTTAGAATTTCCATGAAAGAGAACATAAACATGAGTAAATTTGCGAGGTGATCTCCTGTTGGCAGTACTTGTCATGAGCAACCCTTCTACTCTGTGCTTGGGCTGGAATCTCTTCGACCACAAAACGTAAGCCTTACTAAATTATGGTAAATTTCCATAGTAAGCCTTACTACGTAGCTACTCGAGGTAGCAGCTACAAATAAAACAGGAGGCGGGGCCACAGACAGGCGGCAAGGCCTTATTTGTGGGGGTAGGCTTCTTTCTTTGGATCCCATAGCAGGTTGCTAACTTACTGTATGAGATCAAGTAGATTGTTCCACGCCGAATCCACAAAAGTTTCACTAATTTTTTTTCCACGACCTCCAAATCCTAGCAAACAAATATTCCTCACATCAGATTGCTTCAGTTCAGCCTACACAACCATGTCGTGTGGATCAGCTCGGTCTTCCTATCGAAATCGTGTGTTTTTGTTACCGGAGGGCGTGCATCAGCGACGCCCCCGCGCCGACGAACCAAGGCACAATTGTGCCCTACCAAGTGGAAGTAAAAGAGGGCACAACGTCTCGCCTAACTTGCTGCCAGTATCCCGGGGGCTTATAGCTCCTATGCGACGTCTTTACGCGGAATTGGAAGGAACACGACATCGTTGAAAAGAATAGCTCGCATGCGACGGTTGTGAGGCAGCTAATATCCCAGGGCCACACGGGTCATAAAACGGTCGTTAAGGACACATTTAACTTTGTTCCAAGATTAGGGTTAAGCCAAACCGGTCGGTTGGGACAGCCAGTTAAACCAACCGCTTCCGACCGAGAGCGCGCGTCACACTGACTGTAGCTTCCTCGACGGTGACGACGGACCTCACCCATCGTTCTCGGCGGCGGCACGACAATTAATTTAGGCGACGGCGCTTTCGTTCGACGGCGAAGGTGGTGAGTGCCATTTGAAAGCTAATTCATCTCCCATTCTTCTCAATTCGAGATCTGAGCGTGCCCATTGATGCTAGATTGTGGAGGCGAGGGTGTGCTGAACGGGGCGAGGGGGAACGAGATGGAGCATGGAGAGGGGACTTCTAATCGGTATATACCATATCTCTGCACTTAATTTCTCTAAGGTTGAGGTCTTTGTTCGCTTCCGCTAGCTCACAGTGCCCGCCAAAAATAGGGGAGACGATGTTGCGCGCCAAACCTTCGAATTTCGCATCAATTTCTTTCCCTCTAGGGATGTTTTAGTTGATGGCAGCACGCAGCTCATTGAGAGAGACACATTTGTTAAATGGGAGGTGGAATTAGAACATGTTGATCCCCAAGAGCTAATAAACATGGGAGAGGAGGCGGTGAGGAAAATTGTGGAAAAAATTGGGGATAGTGTGGTTTGGGGGCCAGAGCAAGAAGTTTCTTTGTTACGATTTGATGATTGCAAATGTGACTATGTTAGAGTTGAGACAGGGGAACATATAATTGATGAAATCGATGAGCGAAATGGTTGGACAGGCCACTACAAGAAATCTGGCTATATATGACCCTCCATTTTCGTCACAAAATCGTCATAGTAGTCCATTTATGACGATTCTATGACGATTTTAAGATCGTCGAAAGTTGGGCGTCGCAAATGAACTATAACGACGTTTTTGGTAAAATCTTCATAATCGTTTATGACGATATTAGATCGTCATAACGTCTATGACGATCCAATATCGTCATGGGCCATCTAGCCTGACCAAGTCAGATCCTACGTGGCCGATCCTACGTGGCAAAATTGTGACGAAATTAAATCGTCTTAAATCAAAATTAGCCCAGCCCATTTCTAGGTTCCACATGGGCTCATCCCAACTATTCTGGATTGTTTTTCTTTGCATTGGTCTTTTATATGGACAGATTCTTACTTTGGGGCTTCTTATTTTGGGCTGGTCACACCAGTAAATAGCCATTATACTATCCATTTTATTTTGGACTGATCCGTTTAGAAAATGCGGTCCAAATTGTCGAATCGAGCAGTGGGTCCCAAGAATAAGATTATTTTGGACAG
Source organism: Avena longiglumis (assembly GCA_030063025.1). NCBI lineage: Eukaryota > Viridiplantae > Streptophyta > Magnoliopsida > Poales > Poaceae > Avena > Avena longiglumis. Next base: position 5,502,215 of record CP125974.1, on the reverse strand, counting down.
GGGTCACATTAATAACAAACCACACCAGATTAATAGCAAAATGTACCAATAAGTAGAAAATACACATCACAAAAAGATGAGTTTATTACAATATTCGTCGTAATAGATGGAACACATGAAGTTCCACTCATTCAAAATGCTAGTTTAGAAATCAAATCTTCGATGACCTGGTACCTACAAATCAACAACTAAAGCTCTGAGCAAGTGTAAAAACTAGCTACAATTTGATCCTCTCGAACTTATGCATGCTTCAGATCACCGTAGCTCCCTGTAAACAATAGGGTATCTCGCAGTCCCAACAAAATAAAAACATTATACTTGCAAATAAAAACATTTGTGTACACACTGCAAATAAAAACATCTGTGTACACACTACAAAGTAGCAAAAAAAGGGCACATGAGAAACTAGCTACAAATTGAGGAAGAGCAATACATTAACATGCATCAGTACACACTACAAAGACTGAAGCCTGAAGAATGGGTTTACAAAATAAACTAGAAAGTTTAGAATATTAGACTAGGATTGTTACACATCCTAATACAGAGAAACTAGACAAAGAGTACACACTACAGAGCCTGATGCATATACAAAAGAAAAGCCAAAGTCAAATAAGGCCTTGACGCCACCTATATGAATTATGAGCCACTATTTTATTACTATGCCACGATGCATGTCAACATTAACAAAAATAATATCAGTGTAATAGTTGCACATCTGGACAGAAAATGGTGTATATACAGCAAGAAATGTCTCTGTTTTGACAATATAGAAAAACATGGATAGTTGTACAGTAAGAAATGTTGTATATATAGCAAGAAACATAGTTGTACAGAAAGAAGGAACATATGGATAGAGCACTTGAGTATCACCATCTTCAAGGTCTTCAAGCCGATGGCTTCAGGAAACAGACTATGTTCCCGTCTTCAAGCTACAACATGAGAAAGAATAAGTGAAATTGATAGTTGTCTTTGATGGCTACAAGCCTAAATAAGGTTTGTATCTGAAAGTAACCTTTTTTTCAAACCTGACTAGAATGGAACTTAAGTTTCTTGTCACTAGGTTCACACATCACATTTAGCTCAAACTTAATTTTGTTAGAAATATGTTCAAGCATTTCCGTATAACCAGCCGAGCTGGTAGAAGCAGCATCCACACGATGTACACAAGAGAATTGTCACAATTGGCACCTAGATCATATTTACATGCCAACTACTAAAGGGGAAGGCACCATCTTTTTAAATCCCAAAGTACGTAAATAACTGGAAACGAACTACTCACGAACAGTGTTACCAAAAGCCAACATTCCTGAAAAGCAAAAGTTAAAACAAACAGATGATAAAGAACATGTAGTCTTAATGTGTAATCACTATGAGAAACATAAACCCAACGAAAAGTTAGAAGAATATGCAAGTTTACATGTAAGAAGATATATGCATATCCTTCCAGATTACATACCTGATGTGAGTATTCTTCTTCTAGGACCGTGCATTCGCTGGAGATTTTTCCGATGACAGCTTGTGCCTACGAACAGTTTATTACAGAAGGCTTCAATCAATATATGACATGTAGAAATACTACACATACCTACATATCAATGTCAACTTTCACCACTAAGGATAGAAGCTACCTCTTATCATCTAAAAATAAATGAAATTGACAGAAAAGACAAGTAAATTGTAAGAAAAGACAAGTAAACCTTGCACAAAATAAGTACACATTGCTAACACAATGGTAATCACTTCTCCGGACCAAACCTGATGGGTAGATTTTAGCATACATTCAGACCCAACCCAATCAGAACCTTTCATCACATACTTGAAGTACTTCACTACATGTGACATGTAAACCAAAAGAATTGAGAAACCTAGCAAAAAAAAACAAGTACACGTGGATATCAAGAAGGAAATCACCTCACCAGAACGAACACAAGGGAGCGACTCCAGCAATTTAGACCCAACCTGGTCAGGACCTTTCGTCGCATACTTAAATAAGTACTTCACCACCTGTCTTTTATTGTGCCACTCGACATTCATATGGCCCTGGTATTTTTTTAGATGCATGACCATGTTATAAGGTACCACCCATAATTATTAAGCTATTTTCTAATTTTAAATATATTGCGATCATTGTCGTGACATATAAAATGCAAATCCATTGCCACCAACATCACGACATCTATGTATTGCGACCATTTCGACCACCGATTATTAAATACACTTGTCATTAAGCTCCCCATCTAGACCATGCATATCATAAATTTGAAAACCAAAATAAAACCAAGAGGATCCTCCACATGATCTGAAATCTCAGTAATAAATGGGTCAATCAACTTTGCACTACCTCAGTGTCATGCATCTTCAACAAAACGAGGATGTGAGCGTATGGAAACCCTCGCTTCAGGAACTCAGCTGTATGAAGAACTGGGTACAAAGGACACACATGGATAAGAAATTAGGCTTACATACATAGGCGAAGATTAACACAAACCCACGAGATAGCGGCAGCATGCATAAAATAGTAGCAGAAAACAAAGGCAAATGGAGGGTTCCTATAGGATCCCATTCCATCGTTATTAAAGTTATGAACCATGAACCCATATACTCCCTTTAAGAAGAGCACGACTTGCAAGACAGACTCTTCACATCGTGAACCAACCAACACAGGAACAAATACTATGAAGCTAATAGGAAATAAGCGAAAAGGAGTTGAAGCATGACTGCATATAAATTATAAAATATTGAACAAAAACTGGTGCTAGAGACACCTGGACAAGAACTAAGCACAATAGTAATAGAAAACATGTACCCTCATGTTTCCAATAAACTAGACAGTTCAATCTAAATGGCATTTGATTGGCATGGCTCCCACGACCTTGGAAGGAAAGAAGCATTGTATCAGTACACAATCCACAATGGACGTTGTAGTATATGATGCAGAAATGTGTGGGGAGAGCTCACTTGGCATGGATGTCGAGGAACCTGGCGGAACTTCCAGTAACGATTATGTCGTAGGTGAGGGAGACCTTGAACCCATGGTGATGGCAAACCCGACGGCGATGATGATCGGATTGTCAGGCGCTCCATCTGCTTGACGAGGTCGTTGATGTCGCCCTTGAAGATCTCCTATGATGCCTGCAGGTTCGTCTCGGAGCAGAAGGCACGGCTTCTCCCTGCGAGCACCACCGCTACCACACTGTCGTCGGCGTTCAGGCGCATCTGGAAGAACTGGCCGCCCTTCTCCCGGATGCCATGCCGCATAGTGGGAGGTCGGGGGAACGCGAGAAGCCCTTCTCCCTTGATGGAAACATGTAGGAGCCACGCTAGGTTCACACGCTACCGTCTCGGGGATCTAGATCATGTAGGATGGGCAGAGGTGTAGTGATGGCTCTGGACCGGGCTTGAATAGAGAGGGGGAGGGTGTGGGGGATGGGAGGAGGGGCACTGGAGTTGGTGCCGGCGGCTGGCCGTCGATCTGGAGCCTGGGAGGGGAGGGGATAACGTGGAGGCGCTTGAAGACCGGGTTCGAATGGAGAGGGGCGGCGAGGAGGGTGTGTTGACGAAGGTGGTGTGGACGGGAGGAGGGGCGCCGGAGGTGGTGCGGATGGGTAGTCAGCGATCTGGATCGTGGGAGGGGATATCGTGTTTGGGTGGAGGCGGCGCTCGAGGGTAGGCGAGAGGAGACGAGTGGAGGAGACTGAGCGATGGATGGGTCGGCTTGGATCGGATGTCGACCTAGATCAATTTTGGGGCCAAATTTTAGTCTTCGGCCAAAATCGAAAGAATTGCGCCACATTTTCGTGGGGCGGAGAGGTGATTTCGAGCGTTGGATCAAGCTGTATTGATGGCTGAGATTCGCTTGGGCAGGGTGATCCATGGATAGTACATTTCTTGTATCTGATTGGCTGGAGGAGGGTTTCCATGAGTGAGGGTTGGACAATATGACGATTTAAAATCGTCATAGTGAGCTACAAGTAACACCATTGGCTGCTTCCACCAGATTATGACGATTTCATCTAAAGTAACTATGACGATTTTTAGCAAAATCGTCGTAATTTTCTAGGGTATAGTCCCTCTTGAACTGCTTACGACCATCTCATGCAAAATCGTCATAACTCTATGACGATTTTTTTCACGGTCACTATTAGAAGGTCATAGAATAACACATTTCTTGTAGTGAGCAAAAATGTTCTGTTTTTAGCAGAGCTCATTGATCTGAAACCTGATTCGAGGGTTGGATATGTGGCCTCGAAGCTGGCTGCTCAGATGGTCGAGGATGATTGGGCTTCACAAAGGCAATTAATGCCTATACTTACTAAATTGGAAGTGTTAAAAGTGGAGGATGATGCTAATGCACAATGGGATGCTGTAGATGCTAATGCACAAAGGATTGTAACTGTTGAATGGAATTCAGTTGAGATACATGACCGGACTGATTTGGTCATTGCACCAATAGATGACATTGAAATGGCAAAGCTTTTTGGCATTCCTATAGATGACAAAGACAAGGAGAAGAAGAGGGATGAAGCTGCAAATGATGGTGATAACCATTTAAGAGATGAAGAGGCAGATATAGATCTAGAGTTGTTGGAAAATCTTAGCTTCATGTAGATGATGCACATGATGATGAGCTAGTAACAGTTTATGACAAAGAGGACCCAGTTATTGAAGTTGGGAGATTGTTTCCAAGCATGGATGAATTCAGGATGTGTTTCAGGACATATGCAGTCAAACGTGAGTTTGCTACCAATACTATGTGGACTGATAAAAATAAGTTCTATGCAAAATGCGTAGGTTATGATGGTGGTGCCAAGCCTTGCAAGTGGTATATATCTGCTAGACGCCAACGTGATGGAAGGACAATAAGAGTGAATCAAATTCCAAAACCTCATACTTGCATTACAAGTTCTCCAACAGTTACAAAGATGACATCACAATTATGGGTTGCAGAAAAGATCAAGCCCATTTTAGCCACAACACCAAACAGCACTGCAAAGAGACTGAAAATAGACTTGAAAAGCAAAGCCCATTCATTGCTGAATTATACTACAAGGTGTAAGGCAAAGCAAAGGGCAATGAAAGAGCTATATGGTGATTGGGCAAATACCTTTCGAATGCTTTATAACTTCAAAGCGTATAGAGAAGAGGTCACTGCAAAGGTTGTGGAGATAGATTCGAGGTAACGGTGATGGGAAAGTCTTCTTCTCTAAATTCTTCATGGCTTTAAATCCTTGCATCGATGGCTTCAAAGCAGGGTGTCGTCCATATTTGAGTATAGACTCATCTTTCTTGACTGGAAAGTGGAATGGTCAACTAGAAGCATGCAATGCTTTAGATGGACACAATTGGATGTTCCTGTAGCTATTGGCATGTTTCATGCGAGACAGGCATCATTGACATGGTTCATGATGCTTGAAAAGATGCATAGGGCGATCTCTCCATTGGCGGTGCACAGATGCATGTAAAGGTTTAGAAAATGCGTGAAGATTGTTTTCCTCATCTTGGCCGAGATGGAGTGCTTGACCATATGTGGATGAATTTGATCAAAAATTCAGAGGAGATGATTTTGGACGATGTGGCATGACAAGATCTTACACCAGTGTACACATTCATATCACCTTGAGAAGATTAAGGCGGCATGCTCTGAGGAGGATAGGGTCAAGTTTTGTACATGGTTGGAAACCTACCATTCTCTTTTATGGTACAAGTCTGGTTTTAACACTGCCATCAAATGTGATCATATTAACAATAATTTGGCAGAAAGTTTCAACAACAAAGTGATGGAGTTAAAAGACTTGCCTATCCATGACATGGTTGACCAGATCAGGATCATGATCATGAGGTTGTGGGAATTGAGAAGAAGGCTTGGTGATGTTCTTCAAGGAGATAAGCTTCCCGATGTTGTGCAGCAGGTGGTCAACAGGAGCAGAAATCTTGCACATTTGTGTGTTGAGAAATCCTCATTGTGGGGTGCTGATGTCAGAGATACAAAGACTGGCAGGAGGCATGTTATTGACACTCAATTGCATGAATGCACATGCCTTGAGTGGCAACACACTGGGAAGCCTTGTGAGCATGCCATACTTTTCTTGGCCTCCAAACACAAGCTAAATATGCACCCATATTTGCATGAGTATTATTCTGTAGCAAAATTCAAGGTTGCATATGGAACACCAATTCCAGCACTTACAGATCAGTCTCAGTGGCCTGAAGTGGACATTCAGTTATCCTTGTGTCCTCCTTTGATGAAAAGAAAGGCTGGCAGGCCCAAGCAGAGTAGATTCAAGGCTTGGTTTGAGAAAGGTGGGAGCAGTAAGAAGGGAAAGAAAGATGAAAAGAAAGATGCCAAGCCAAAAAGGGCCCAAAAAGGTAACAAGAATAGATATAAAACTCTGTGAAGAACTTGGACACCGAGCTGGCTCTACCAAGTGCAGATACACTGCTGAAAAGACAAAGTATGTTCATCCAAAATCTATCCCATTTCTTGTTGATGATTTTTCTTCCCCAGCTAACTTGCTTGTTTTCAGGAGGAAGCGTGGAGAAAAAGGCCCACCTCTTGTTGTTGACGAATGCTGGCCAGTGAAAAGGGCAAGAATCAATGGCCAAAGAAATAAGAGAACTAACCAGATCATGTTTGGTGTTGCTGAGGTGCAACCTGAACTTGTTTTGGAGGATGATGTGCAAACTGTTGAGGCTTTAGGGCACACCGTTTCTGATTTGGAAGCTTTGGTGCAAAATGAGGGGCAAAATGAGCCTGTTGTTGAAGCTCTGGTGCAAAATGAGCCTGTTGTTGAGGCTCTGGTGCAAAATGAGCCTGTTGTTGAGGCTCTGGTGCAAAATGAGCTTGTTGTTGAGGCTCTGGTGCAAAATGAGCCTGTTGTTGAGGCTCTGGTGCAAAGTGACCATGTTGATGAGGCTCTGGTGCCAGATTGTGTTGTTGAGGAGGTGCAGGAGGTGAAGGATACTCTTGGACGTGTTGTGGGGAGGCCAGATGGTAATGGTAAGAAAAAGAAGAGCATAAACCTGTTGTGTGGTGTGAAACTTGTGAAGGAGAAGAAAACGAGGGGTAAGAAGAGCCAAAAGAAATAGACTTTGAATTTGGCACTTGTTGTTGTAGACATTTGTTATTGTAATAATTTGGCAGTTTTTATTGTTGTAAACATTTGTTATTATAATAATTTGTCACTTGTTGATAATTTGGACAAAATTCAAATATGATGGTAAATTTGAATTTCAACAAATGTAGCTATGTCACTTTTCTATGTTTGTATGAGCTTCCAACGTTTTTCTCATATGTACAATACAACTCATCCTCGCCCTGATCCCTTTTGTGAAGTACAACTCACCCTCACCCAAAATGTGGTAGAAATGGGCTCCAAAGCTAGGGTAAACCACCCCATTTCTAAGAAAGTTTTTTTTGACCATTTCTAAAACCAAGTTTGATATTTTTCCTCAGAACTATGTCACATAACATGACACCATGCGAAGGTTTTGTATTTTTTTGATTTTTTTTGAATTAGTTATGCACATTTGAATGTCTGGTCAAACTTTTTGAAGGGTTTTCATAAATATTCTTAGCTAGGGGTTGAGGCTCACAAAACTAACATTGGATCTCTGATGAAATAGCATGTTGTGAACCTAAAAATGATAAGATCATCAGCATGAAATCATGTACCTGTAGTTCATATCTTACCCACTTCCAAATTGATTCTACAGGATTTGTCTTTTCATAGGGGATGGAATAAAAGGTTTGAGATACTCAAGTTGGGAAATTGTACATGCTAGGTGGTCTAGTATTTTGAAAAATAGGATGTTACCATTTTGAAACTTCAATTTGGTGGTTGCTTCACAAATCCCCTCTTTCTAAGACTCGTAAAATAGAAAATGGATTTTCTGTGCGTCGAAAAGGAAAACTTTGTTCTACAACATTGTTAGTCATCCCATTATACACATGCATGCCCAATATGGGCACATTATCACAAACTATGCCTTGATTCTAGCCATATCATTGGTCATTTGACCCGAAAGCCAGAAAACCTCGGAGGAGATAGGTCATTTTGTGAAGGGTTTTTTGAAATATGATCAATAGACCAAGTTTGATATTTTTCCTCACAACTATGTCACATAACATGACACTATGTGAAGGTTTTGTATTTTTTTTTGATTTTTTGAATTAGTTATGCACATTTCAATGTCTGGTCAAACTTGTGAAACCCCGTTGACTGCATCCTAAACCCAGCTAACCCTAAGGCCGAATGAGGAACGTAGATCTAACCCTCGCGCGACATTGTGGCCGTTCGATCGCGTCTTTTAGAAGGATTCCGCGGGTGGCTCTGGGCGATCTGTGGAAGGGCTTGTTCTGCAACCTGATTGGTTCGCGTCTCTTAGAAGGATTTCGCGGCTAGCTCTTGGCGATCCGTGGGATGGATGATTCTGAAATCTGATTGGCTTCAGCGTTTTTCCATGAACAGATAAGGTACAGCGTGGCACACTCCATTGACCGTTGGAACAAGCGTGGCATGCAAGGGCGCTGGGCGGGGTGGGATGCACCATGCATGCAGTTGCCCCTAGCGTCGCAGTCTAGCTATTTTGCATGCAACAGCGCTGCAGCGTATTTACTCCCTCCGTTGCATTAAATAAGTGTACGTCTAACAACTTTCTTCAGTCAAACTTACTCCCCTCAGGTTCATGCGCCATAGAAAAAGTCAATATTTATAAACTTTTACTATGTATATAAGGCTAGTCATAGTGGGAGTAACTTGGATAATAACATACTCCTACATGTATTGTCAACTAGCAATGTTACCATAAACATCACAAATTTTAAGACGGAATGAGTCTACATTGTAATAAATGAGACTTTGCATGATACCACATCTATGTTATTTTGCACTATGGAGTAGTAACTTAGACTATTAACATATGCATATTACTACTCTAAGTTACTCCCACATCCTCCCTTCGTCCGCAAATAAATTGAAGAGACCATTTGCTAAATGTTATTGGACTTGATTTTCGTGAAGCAATTTTTTCTACTTTAAAGTGCATTGGAAAGGTAGAAGTACACTTTTTGTGGACAAATTTTGAAGCGTACACTTATTTGTGGACAGCGGGAGTATGCATGTCACTATGACCAGCCTAAGAAAAAATATCAAAATCTAAAATATGTAATAAATATACCGTACAACGTGGCACACTCCATTGACCGTTGGACCGAGCGTGGCATGCGAGGGCGCTGGGCGGGGTGAGCTGCACCATACATGCATGCTATGCAGCTGCCTCTCGCGTCGCAGTCTAGCTATTTTGCGTGCAACAACGCTGTAGCGTATTTACTCCCTCCGTCGCATTAAATAAGTGTACGTCGAATAACTTTCTTCAGTCAAACTTACTCCCATCTGGTTCATGCGCCATACAAAAAGTCAATATTTATAAATCTAAAATATCAACTTTGACTACGTATATAAGAAAAAAAAATCAAAATCTAATATATTATAAACTTAGTTTCATACTGCCTCTATTCCCTCCAATTGACATCCCTCTGATTACTCTCACCGATTTTTCTTGTGTGTGTAAAAACGAACGAGTTTGTTGCATGCGGTGTGTAAAAACGAACGAGTACCTTGGAACTAGATTCATGTATTTATTACCGAATAAATCAAGGCCAAATTCTATTTTTTTTCTTTTATTTTTCACTGCCAATGAACAACTACCTTGACGTTTTTTTCTCTCTTTCGCATTAATGCATGCATGCATGCAGGGGCGGGGGCGACGGTGCAGGGGTCACGTTGCATCCTAGCAATTTTTTTTGCACTGACCGCATTGATCACGCACGCGTCTACGCCCGCTGCCCACACGCAACGCAGCACACGCGGCTGCGCCAACGCTGGATTCCCATGCCGCCCTTTACGCCCCGCCCTCAATAAATAGGCAAAACACTTTTGCCTCCTCATCTCATCTTGCCCCTCATCTTCAACCTCGAGTCCGTCCCTTTGCCTCCTCCCAGCCCCAAAACACTCCGGTGACCATGGCGACCTCCTCCCTTTGTTTCCCTTCCAACACCGAAGTTAGCGACGAGGACAACCACCCGGACCACAAGCAGGTCTAGGAGCAGGAGGCGCCCACGCGCCCCAAGCGTGGCAAAAAGGGGGGCGACGCAAAGCCCCGCCCTGCCCCTGGGCGGAGGGCCCCTTCGTCCCCAACCCCGTCCCCGACGGCGGCAACCTCCCCGACGACGGCCCCTCCGAAGAATACTGGAAGGCGGTGGAGAAGCAGGAGGCTGCTTACGCCAAGTGGGAGGGGGAAGCAGGCCAAGCGCGCCTTGAAGAAAAGGCGCAGACAGGAGGAGGAGGAACGACGGGAGGCCAATCGCTGGGCCTTCCAGGAGGAGCAGCGGCGGAGAGCATGGGAGAGGTCAAGGACTGGAATGCCATGCGGGCGGAGGGCGGCACTGCACCGCTTCCACCGCCGATGCAGTAGGGTAGCTAGGGTTAGGGTTTAGGGGATAGCCCAGGGTTTAGGCGCCTATTCCCTTCTATATTATTGTACCCTTTTCTTTTTATTGTAATGTTACCCAATGTTATTGATTGGGCTATCTAATATAAGGAATGTTATCCCAATATTATATATCCCCTTGTTTTATCGCAATCTGTGTTTTATTGTATTGTCATTTGTCAAAACACCCAAAACAACAAGTGCATAAAATAGAAGACACAAAAGCAAGTTCTCATATAATACTCGTGCGATTTATAACATGAGTGAAATTAGAAAAGCTCAAAAGGAAGAATAAGTTAACGTTATGATGGTTGATTATTTTCAAACAACACATGGTTCATTTTCAAACAAGACATTTACATATTTACATAAGTTAAAGGAGCACCCAAGTTCTGTTAGTTAAATGGATGCCCTTGGACTTTATTTATATATTTACTTTCGCAAAAAATAAAAGATTGCGACCTGAGCACGAGTATCTGCAGATCCACACGTCCGTATTTAGATTGTAACGTGAGTACCATTTTGTTTTTGCCCAATCAACATATAGTTACTATTGGGCCTGGATACGACCATTTTGGGCTGGCTAAATTCTATTTGGGCCTGGCCTTTTTCAATCCTCGTCAATTTTTTTTTAACTTTTCAACCCCTCCCCCTCCCCTGCACACGGGCGCCCCCTACACACTGATAAAACTGAAGGAACACTGACGAAACTGACGAAACTGAAGGAACACTCATTTCGAAAACAGAGCAGCTCAAAATTAGCCTGAATTTGTGTTGAATTTTAGTCAAGCCAAAGACATAGACCATTACATCCATTACAAAGCATCACTCGAACACTGACTGCGCTGTCTAATGAGTAACGATCAGGAGATAAACTAATCCGAGAGAAATTACAAAAAAAATAAAAAAAACGGCCATCAGATTGTCCTGCTTCTTCAATTCGATGATTTGCCTTAGCTGCTTGTTCATCTTCTTCAGCCGGGCCTTCACTTCCGCATCCACCGTAGTACCAACGGAAATGGGGTTGCCACATCCCAATTGCTCCACCACGGACGGGTTTTCGAGCTCCCGGGATGCTACCTCCACCCAATTCGCTCGATGTACTCATCAAGCCACTCAAAATGCCCATATTTTGGCAGTTCCTGAAATCGCAGAGATGAATCCTAAATCCCAAATTCGATGAAATGCATGAAATTTCTAAAGAAAAGCGAGAAATTAGCGCTCGAAACACTCAGATCTCACCTTTCCCGGCTCGGGCTTGCTCTCACACTTCATAAATTCCCGGCCAATGTTGCCGTTCTTGTCGGTGGATGTGACAAGCCGCTTCAGGGGCGCAGTACGGGGGCAATCGGGGCACCTCCTCATCGGCACCGCACCATACCGAGGCCATGAGCGGTGGGAGGAAGCAGAGCTCAACATCCCTCGCCGGCGTTGCCGCACTTGCTCGCCGGAGAAGAAAACGGAAGGGGATGAGATGCTGGAACGGTGGCGGGAGTGCTCGGGTGCGGGGACGGATCAGGGCCAACGGCTCTCTTCAACCATAGGGTGGGTCCCACGATATGAGGTGGACATCAGGTGAGTTCCGCCGTGACGTGGAGAGGCTGTGGGTCCTACTGTGCTCAGCTGATTCGAATTCGTTGACGGTCGCGTGGGGTTAAGTGGAAGTGTCGCACGGGAGCTATTTGCCGCTTCAGAAGTGTCGCATGCGAGCTATTCTTTGCAACGATGTCGCGTTCCTTCCAATTCCGTGTAAAGACGTCGCATGGGAGCTATAAGCCCGTATTCCGGCTATCATGACGCAGCTTGTATCGAACGTGTCAGCGGCCGTCGCAGAAGCACTGCAGGCTGCACGCGTGGGACACCACGAGGAGGTCGACCTTCCGCCCACGGCCACAACAACAAGCGTCATCTCCAAGACGTCCACGACCATCCTAATGTCGGGAGAGGCTTCCTCCATTTCCACTGTAGGCCATGTTTGGCAACAGTTTATTTGTGAGTATTTCAGAGTATTTTCTCAAAGGGATTGGGTGAAAACACTCCTGTCACCCAAAACACTTTATTACACCACAATCTCCTTTCTTGTGAATACTCTCCATTGATTTTTCTGTTTGGAAGGAGGGGATAATTCTACAACCAACTTGTGCATAATATACAACAAAATTTTCAATTTCCACAGCAGAGAATAACTTGCACTATTGATCAGGTAGTTGTGACGATGGAAATTGAACTCGCAAGAATAGAAATGCAGGTGTTTATGACAATATCGACTACTGCAATATACCATTCTCAGATGCAATCGTGAAGCTACAAAAAGTAACAAACCAAGCTGGAGCAATCTGTGCAGTGGCGTTCTTGCGTCTCCACGGGATAACAACCAGCTGGGGGCACTCTGTACGTACCGCGGGACAGACAAAGGTGCAGTGGTAGCGAGTAGCGACACAGAAGAATAAATGGGCGGCGTCAGAGAAGTAGTCGGCGGTAGACAGACAAGAAATACTCATCGGCGGCGGCGGCGCCAGAAATCGGTGGCATCGGAGAAGAAATAGGCGGCAGTCAGAGAACAAATCCTCATCAGCGGCGGTGGTGGAAAAGAAGTCGACGGCCGCGCAAGCGCCGGGATGTTGGAGTTAACCTTGTTGTATATATAGGTCTAGTTCCTTGTTTATTTCTTGTTGCATATCTTTAGTTTTAAGTGGTCGGCTTAGTTCTGGCTAGGTACATGCAAGGCGTCGTGGCACAGAGATAAAATCGGTAAAGAGACTCGCACAGAGAGATAGCGTTGTGCTGAGAAGCGGTCCGATCGGAAGCCATAAGTTGAGTGCGTGCATGTATATTTTGCTAGGAATTAGTTTAGAGAATTAGTGGTCTACATGCACGTGTGGTGTGGATTAGCAAAGCCAAGTCAGCTAGCAGATTGCAGTGTGGAGCTAGAAGTACGGATGCACGTTGTGGACTAACTCCTCATCTGCTAACTTGGCGGCGACTCAAAGTGTGTGCGTGTGTAGTGGAGCGTAGTATACGGATGAGCTGGTTGTGGCTTGACCGTGCTTGCTCTTTTCCTTTAAATGTCCCTTATGTAGTCAGTTTGTTTTTTAGAAGAGTGAGAACAGAAGAACGGCAGACGTGTGTTGCCAGAAAAGCTCTTGTATTCATACTTGTATCCACCGTGTGTGTTCTTCCTCCTTGGGCCAAGGCTATCACGGGAGTCGTCGCTCCGCTGCACGGCCATGCGACGCGGCGTGACCTGAGAGGAGTAAAAAACGCGAGGTACCCCCAGCGTCTCCGATCCACTTCAACCCGACGTGTTTTGTGGGGGTTTGCAGAGTTTCAATCCAACTGAAACCAGCCTACCAAACGGTGCATCTGAGTAAGGGTATTGGGTTGGGCTGGTAAAATACACTATAATCCACTTGAAAACCAGCCTGCCAAACAAAGCCGTAGGGGGAGGAGCATCTGCTTCGAACGTCTTCGACCTTTCTCCCGTGGTGCCCATCACCTGTTCGACAAAGTGCCCGGAAACAATGGTTCAAGTGGAGCCACGGTAGCAGCTTCTAGGTCACTAGGTGTGTGCTGCATGGAGGAAGCGTCCATCTCACAGCATCCTGTCTTTAGCCAAAGGATAGGGGCTTGCCTGCGTTCTGCCATCGTCAATGGCCACACGGGCGACCTCGCGAGTGAACCTCTCTACTGCTCTGGTGGAGTCCAATCTTGGTGGAGTCCAATCTGATAGATCTGCTAGGACCTCTAGTGGTCGATCTAGGGAGAATACGAGAGAGATAGCCTTACCATCGGCTTTTGGGGTTGACGATGAGCTCGCCATTGAGCTCGTTGGAGTGGTGGCGGCGGTGAGGGGTGATTCCCGCCGCTACAGCGCAAGCCAGATCGGTGGCTATGGTTCTTGGGTTTTCGGTGGGGAGAGTTGGCACGAGGAACCTTGGCGTTCGTGTCCGCGGCCCTCACCTCTTTATATTGTGTTGCGTGACGGTGCAGAACCAACGATTGCGACGTTGGGCGCCCCCGATCAGGGTGCAAGACCAAAGTGTTCGGGCCGTTGGGCCCAACGCGGGAGATCACTCGTAGAGAACGCCCCATGCGTCCCGGTTGGTAAGGGCCATTAGTCCCGGTTGCCCAACTGGGACGGGGCAATCGGGACTAAAGCTCTAACCTTTAGTCCCGGTTGCCCCACCAACCGGGACAAATGGGGGCACACGTGGCGGCATCAGAGCGAGGGGTGGAGCTTTAGTCGGTTCGTAACACGAACCGACTAATAACCTGCATGGCAGAGATTTGCCAATTTCTCCGCCGCAGAATTCATTTTGGCACATTTTGTTGCAGGCAGCATTTTCGCCACTTTTGTGCCGCGCAGAGAATTCATTTAGGTTGTTTTATTGTTTATTGAGTGTTTTGCACTTATCAATGAAGGAACCTTATATTACACAAGATCATCATGACAACATTTTACAATCCCTTGAAAGTTGCTATTTTTACAATCCCTATTGTCTATACACAGCCGAATAGTATTCTCCTTTTGGGTCTAGGACTTCGCATCCAAGAATCCCGCCAATTCCTCCTGTATTGCTCAGATGCGATCCTTTGGCAGAAGACCGTCCCAGACGTTCGATCTGATTTAAAAAGGAGCCTATATGAATATGAAACTAAACACAATTTGATTGTAATTAAAAACTATAGAAATTGTTTACATACGTGAGTTGCTCTAAATTTCTGCCCTTCTCATCGCACGTCTGCGGATGAACTCGCATACATAGTATCCACATAGATTGTTACCTGGTCCCTGCGTCGGGCACTTTACGACAACAGTTCAATCAAAATAATAATCAAGCATGATAATAACTGTATCAAAACTAGAATCAAAGAGATGCGGATATAGCTAGTGGTGCTTACATCTAGTGGTTGAAATGTAAGCTCCTCTTTCCAAACACCCTAGCCTTCTTGGTGAACCGCTTTCCAAGCGCTGACGAGAAAACGAATAAAATAAGTTATTAAGTACTTGATATCATAAAATTCACGCGTTGCCGATATAGTGTCGTAATGATTAGAATTACCGCTAGAGAAGTATCTGCATGTCCTTCCACGTCTCAAGGGGTTTATGTTTCGAGTCCATGACTAGTACACGCCTTTGTCAAGTTGAATGATTAAGAATATAGTGGTACTGCGAATGCAGAACTAATCAATTATATACTTAACATCGAGTAAGCGAAATAGAAAGTGTATACAAGACAATAACACTCATCGGAAGTTGTAAGGAAATAGTATTTCCTTTTGGTTTCTTGAAACCTTAACGTGTACTATATTATCCTCCGTATCCGGGGCTTATTTTGAGATTAGCTTCATGAACCCAATATGGGTCAATGAAGCCAATGTCATAGATTTGTCCTCTGCATTCGAGAATCTTCATTCTGCATATTAAAGTATGATTATATACATGCAATAAACAAAATAATATAGATGGAGACTAAATTAATTACAGAATTAGTACTTACAGACAATAGGCACTGATGATCGATTTGTCCAAGGCGTCTTGATTGAATAATTGAAATAGTTCATCAAATTCAATGGATATCATGTCATCCTTATCTTTCCCATGATGCTTTTTTGTAACCCTCAGGACTATCCAGTTAGCCCGCCCTTGTGGCATGCATGTACCAGTTATGCAATCTTCGCATTTTGTTGAAAGATTGTTTACCTCCTCAGTTTGTGAGAGGTTTTCCGTCTGGTATTGGTATGCTACTTCACTCACGGGAAGAACTCTAACTGGGATAAATCTGGCAATACTCATACCTTGAGCAGCGGCTTCAGACAGTGCAACTACCTCTGGATCATCCGCTCTTGCCCCATATTTGCTCGACCCCACATTGGTTTGAGAAATCACCTTGAGAGGCGCAAGTCTGTTTTGCTTGTTCTCCGAGCTGGGCAACAGATTTCCGCTTCCATCAAGACTGCTCTTGAGGCTTTTTGTGCCGCATGTGACTTGAGAATAGAACGCTCATAGTCCGATGACAGCTTTGGCTCGGGTTGATGAAGAGTCTTTAGCATTTTCAACACTTTGGCTTTTTCTTCTTTGGTCTGGGAACTCTGGCTCTTTCGGCCTCATTTAGCTTAAAACGTCATTGCTTCGCATCAACGATCGCCATGATCTCCTCTTGAAGATCCATAAGCTCTCTTGGGAGGAACCGTTGGTACTTTTGGAAGAGGCTCTTGTTTACGTTTGGCGATCGCCACGACGACGATGAGCGACGCTTACGCTTTTATCTGAGGCGCCGCGATGGCTCCTGGGCGATGGCTGCACCGGAGACGGTGAGGCGAGAGCCGGGTGAGGCGACGAAGACGGCTGCAGCGGGCGACCTCGGCCGGAGACGGTGAGACGGCGAAGATGGCCTTGGCGTGATTTGAAGCACGATACAATCCTTGCCATAGAATGGTGACGCGTTTTGCGTCACCCATCATCACATCCCCTTCACCGCCAGGTAGTGAAGATCCAAAACCTCAAAGGTGGGCATGATTTCATCCACGCCGACAACAGCGTAGCCCTCCGGAATCGGACATTGTGGTAAGTTGGTGTGGGTCCAATTGGTAAGGCATAGCCGACCGCCACCTTCATTGATATGTTCACAACTTTGACATGTAGCTCGCAGTGTCATCTACCGTGATATCATCCTTTGGGTAGCCAACAGAGCCATCGTCGGTGCATCATCGGCATCGCCATTGTCATCACCGGGACCTCGGTGGAAGCCACCTGCTTTTCGATTATTCGATAGGCGGTAGCATCGAATGCGGTGTCTTCTTGAGATGGGGCGCCGTAGTACTTTTGCTCTTTAAGTGAGTTAATTTCATCTTGTTGTTGCTTTAATCGTTCTTCAATTAAACGCGCATTCGCTCTTCTCGACTTTCTGCTTCAACCGCCTGTCCTTACTCCTCGACGGCTTCTATCAGGATATTTCTTCCTCTCTTGAAACCCAGTCCTCCATGATTGGGAGCCTATTGTGCCTCGTGTTCGTCCATCATGTTCCTTATTTCCAAGGCGAGTGTGAGCTCATCATTCTCTCTATCGGAATGAAGTCCCCATCTTTAACAGCCTTTACCGCTTTTCTCATCCTCTCGATTGGCAAGGGTCTTCTTTATGTCGTATGGTATATATACACCTCCCTTCCGAGTCCAACGTGCCCCATGCCCGTAAAACCAATTCCTTGCACGTTCTACCCAATCGTCTCTCTGGGTGATATTTTTATCACGCAGTTCTCGCTCAAGTTTCTCCCACTTAGGAATGCCACCAGTAGCCACCTTGCCCCATAGTATGGTGATACTTCTTGTTAGCGACATTGACTTATTCTTTTGAGACATTTCCTTAGCTTTTTCGATGTCTTGTATTCCACAAACTCAGCCTGAATGGTTTTATCTTCCAAACCGAGTCTTCTTGAAATCGAGTCTTCTCTTTCACGACATAGTCAAGGTGCAATCTTTTCTTCCAGTTGGTGAAACACTGGGCCATCTTCTTCAAAGCCCACTCACGACCTTAGCCTCCATGGCTCTCCCATGTTGTAAGGCGTCCTCAATCGGATCCTCCGCATTTGGATCCAGCTCTATCTTCGTAGTTTGAAATTAACCATGAGCCTCTTCCACAAGAAATCTTTGGCGTGGTTAGGGACAAATAAACATGTTCCTCTTCATCCGCATTAGCAGGCCTATTCCAATTTCTAATGGTGATCGGGATTAAGTCCCTAACGATTACTCCGCATTGTGCCACAAATTTGGTTGCGACAACTTCGAGCTGTCGGTCTGCCGTCACAATGACATCTTCGATCTGAACCTCTCATGGTCTTCCAACTTTTGGTTGGGCCTCGTCGCTCTTTTCAAGAGATTCCTTCAATTCGAGGGCTAAAAGAAGAAAGATCGCCGTTACTATTTCTATATAGATAGCAGATGATTAATTAATGAATTGATTTATATTACATGCACCTTGGAGCGGTCGTCTTCGATTACACAAGGCATCGCCTTCTCCCTGTGAAGGCAACACCTTTCAACCTCAAACAAGTTGTCTACTCCGTAAAAGAGGATCACCCTCACCGGAGTTGTTCGAAACGTTGATACGTCTAAATTATCTTCCCACGGATCACACCTTGGATCAACTCTTCCTTTTCTTCGTCTCGACGTGTGGGTCCATATTTTACGCATAGGTGGAAACGAATAAGTCAAAGGCTAAAGGAGAAAGTTACGAATAAGTCAAAGCGGCTAACGAATATTTTCCGGATCGAAGGTGAAACCCTAATATATACATACACAATAATAAAATGAAGAGAAACCCTAAACCCTAAGGCTATGAGAGGGAACATGAGTATAAGGCTACAAAAGGTCTTGATCTATCTATGGTCTTGATCTCGGTCTTCAATCTCAATCTCGATATCGTATTCTACCGAGAAGAACCAAATCACGGAAGAAAGGGAAACAATCAACACATGGCATCGATGCAATGCTCAAGCAATGATGATGATACGACAAGTTAATGTGCATTGGAATGTAACCCTAAAGCATTCTCGACAAGTTAATCGGGTTCCGAGGCGCAAACCCTAACTCAAGGAACTCGAATCACTGTTAGGGTTACTAGGTGTTCTAATTAAACTTGTCATTTAAGTTGTTGAACAATGCATGATTATAGCATAGATAGATAGTTCTCATTTTTGAACATTTTGGTATATTATTTGTATTTTCAGACATGATTAAAAGTTATTGAATTTACAAGTTTTATTCAAATTCTGAAATTATTAAATCAAATGTTTAAACCTTTTGCACCATAGTAACAACTAGCCATAGTGGTGACAGGGTGGGGCCGAGCCACCTCGTGACGCAAGCAAAGGGGAAACAGAGGACGCTGACAGGTGGGGCCATGGCCGTGGACAAGGACGACGCGGCGATGGAGGAAACGGCGCCGACGATGCACCACCCGATCGAAGCCGCCGCGCCCACCACCAGCAGTAGAGGGAGGGGGAGGACAGAGAGGCAGGAGGGCGGCACAGCCCGTGGGGAAGCGCTGATCGTCGCGGGAAGCAGAGACGCAGGTGGGCAGCGGTCGTCGGGAAGGAGACGCAGCGGCCTTGATCGTCAGCCTTGGAAGAGACGCAGGTGGCCGGAGGCGGAGGCGTTGACAGCATGGCTGAGGCAGCGGTGGCGAAGCTGGCGGCGTCGCAGGGCACGGGCAAGAGGCAGGCGAGAAGTGAGTGGGGAAGGAAGAAGAAGAGGCACGGTTATAACTAAAGGGCCTTTAGTCGATTCGTGGCTCCAATCGGGACTAAAGGTGCATACGTCCGGTTGGAGCCACCAACCGACCTATAGTCCAATTTTCAGGTGAAGGGCGCCAGGACTCTTCCGTCGGTTGGTGGCTCCAACCGGACGTATTCTGCTTTTCAAATTTTTTCGTTATTTTCTCTGTTCCGCCTTTTTTTTATTTTGGGGTTTAAATTTGTAATGTTTTTAAATGATAATTAATTTGGAATTTAGAAAACTTTAAACATAAAAAGTGTTTGGATTTGAATAAATAATTGAAACCATTTTCTGCTTTTGAAAAATAATTAATGTAACCATTTAAAATATGAACCATTTACAATTAAAAATGAATTAACTTATATTTTTTTAATATCAATTTGGAATTTAGAAAAACTTTAAATATAAGAAGTGTATGTATTTGAATAAATAATTCAAAAACATATTCTATTTTTAAAAAATAATTAATGTAACCTTTTAAAATGAATTAACTTATATTTTTGAATATTAATTTGGAATTTAGAAAAACTTTAAATATAAGAAGTGTATGGATTTGAATAAATAATTCAAAAACATATTCTATTTTAAAAATAATTAATGTAACCTTTTAAAATGAATTAACTTATATTTTGAATATTAATTTGGAATTTAGAAAACTTTAAATATAAGAAGTGTATGGATTTGAATAAATAATTCAAAAACATATTCTATTTTTAAAAATAATTAATGTAACCTTTTAAAATGAATTAACTTATATTTTTGAATATTAATTTGGAATTTAGAAAAAATTTAAACATAAAAAGTGTTTGGATTTAAATAAATAATTCAAAAACATTTTCTGTTTTAAAAAATAATTTATGTAACCATTTAAAATATGAACCATTTACAATTAAAAATGAATTAACTTATATTTTTTTAATATCAATTTGGAATTTAGAAAAACTTTAAACATAAGAAGTGTTTGGATTTTGAACTTATATGCCGGGTTTTTTTGAATTTATTATGCCCGTTTTGAATTATCTTTTAAGGTGGGATATAGTCCATGTAAGGTGGTCTAGTATTTTAGGAAAATAGGACGGTAGCATTCTGAAACGGCATTTTGGTGGTTACTTCACAAAACGACCCGTTTTTTGCGCTCGGAAAATGGAAAAGGGATTTTCCGATGCACAAAAGGAAAACTTCCTCCTGCAACATTGTTCTACATACCAATGTCCACACACATGCATAATATGGGCACAACATCACAAACTATGCCGTGATTCAGCACATAACATCGGTCATTTGGACCGAAAGCCATGAAACCTCGAACATGATAGGTCATTTTGTGAAGGTTTTTTCGAAACATGATCAATATACCAAGTCCGTATTTTCCTTTCAACTATGTAACATAATATGACAACACGAAGGATTTTCATTGTTCGGGTTTTTTGAATTTATTATGCCCGTTTTGAATTATCCGAATTTCTAACTATGGTCGAACCGTGTGCATGAAGATAGGGGCGCATCGTTAGAACTTGCATTGGATCTCTGAAGAAACCACATCTGCGAGTCTAAAATGATTTTTCAAAAATCACGGCGATAGATCATGTACTGTAGTACAAACCGACCCACTTCGCCGATTCGGAGACATTTGTCCTTTTACCCGGATGGACGAAAAGGTTTGAGATGTACGTTGGGATATAGTACATGTAAGGTGGTCTAGTATTTTAGGAAAATAGGACGGTAGCATTCTGAAACGGCATTTTGGTGGTTACTTCACAAAACGACCCGTTTTTTGCGCTCGGAAAATGGAAAAGGGATTTTCCGTGCGACAAAAAGGAAAACTTCCTCCTGCAACATTGTTCTACATACCAATGTCCACAAACATGCATAATATGGGCACAACATCACAAACTATGCCGTGATTCAGCACATAACATCGGTCATTTGGACCGAAAGCCATGAAACCTCGAACATGATAGGTCATTTTGTGAAGGTTTTTTCGAAACATGATCAATATACCAAGTGTGGTATTTTTCCTTTCAACTATGTAACATAATATGACACCACGCGAAGGATTTTCATTGTTTGGGTTTTTTTTTGAATTTATTATGCCCGTTTTGAATTATCTGAATTTCTAACTATGGTCGAACCGGTGTGCATGAAGATAGGGGACGGGCATCGTTAGAACTTGCATTGGATCTCTGAAGAAACCACATATTGCGAGTCTAAAAATGATTTTTCAAAAATCACGGCGATAGATCATGTACTGTAGTACAAACCGGACCCACTTCCGCCGATTCGCAGACATTTGTCCTTTTACCCGGATGGACGAAAAGGTTTGAGATGTACCGTTGGGATATAGTCCATGTAAGGTGGTCTAGTATTTTAGGAAAATAGGGCGGTAGCATTACGAAACGGCATTTTGGTGGTTACTTCACAAAGCGACCCGTTTTTGCGCTCGGAAAATGGAAAAGGGATTTTCCGTATGCGACAAAAGGAAAACTTCCTCTGCAACATTGTTCTACATACCAATTTCCACACACATGCATAATATGGGCACAACATCACAAACTATGCCGTGATTCAAGACATAACATCGGTCATTTGGACCGAAAGCCATGAAACCTCGAACATGATAGGTCATTTTGTGAAGGTTTTTGAAACATGATCAATATACCAAGTCTGTATTTTCCTTTCAACTATGTAACATAATATGACACCACGAAGGATTTTCATTGTTCGGGTTTTTTTAATTTATTATGCCCGTTTTGAATTATCTCAATTTCTAACTATGGTCGAACCGGTGTGCATGAAGATAGGGGAAGGCATCGTTAGAACTTGCATTGGATCTCTGAAGAAACCACATCTGCGAGTCTAAAATGATTTTTCAAAAATCACAGGCGATAGATCATGTACTGTAGTACAAACCGGACCCACTTCCTACCGATTCGGAGACATTTGTCCTTTTACCGGGATGGACGAAAAGGTTTGAGATGTACCGTTGGGATATAGTCCATGTAAGGTGGTCTAGTATTTTAGGAAAATAGGACGGTAGCATTCGAAACGGCATTTTGGTGGTTACTTCACAAAGCGACCCGCTTTTTGCGCTCGGAAAATGGAAAAGGATTTTCCGTATGACAAAAGGAAAACTTCCTCCTGCAACATTGTTCTACATACCAATGTCCACACACATGCATAATATGGGCACAACATCACAAACTATGCCGTGATTCAAGACATAACATCGGTCATTTGGACCGAAAGCCATGAAACCTCGAACATGATAGGTCATTTTGTGAAGGTTTTTCAAACATGATCAATATACCAAGTCTGGTATTTTTCCTTTCAACTATGTAACATAATATGACACCACGCGAAGGATTTTCATTGTTCGGTTTTTTTGAATTTATTATGCCCGCTTTGAATTATCCGAATTTCTAACTATGGTCGAACCGGTGCATGAAGATAGGGGCGGGCATCATTAGAACTTGCATTGGATATCTGAAGAAACCACATATTGCGAGTCTAAAATGATTTTTCAAAAAAGCAGGCGATAGATCATGTACTAGTACAAACCGGACCCACTTCCGATTCCAGACATTTGTCCTTTTACCCGGGATGGACGAAAAGGTTTGAGATGTACCGGTTGGGATATAGTCCATGTAAGGTGGTCTAGTATTTTAGGAAAATAGGGCGGTAGCATTCGAAAGCGGCATTTTGGTGGTTACTTCACAAACGACCGTTTTTGCTTCGGAAAATGGAAAAGGATTTTCCGTATGCGAAAAAGGAAAACTTCCTCCTGCAACATTGTTCTACATACCAATGTCCACACACATGCATAATATGGGCACAACATCACAAACTATGCCGTGATTCAGCACATAACATCGGTCATTTGGACCGAAAGCCATGAAACCTCGAACATGATAGGTCATTTTGTGAAGGTTTTTTCGAAACATGATCAATATACCAAGTCTGGTATTTTGCGAAACATGATCATTGTTCGGCACACATTTAGTCCCGGATGTAGTCACAAACCGGGACTAAAGGGATTGCGGCAGAGTGGGCCAGACAACACTAATAATAGGGGTGAGTGTCGACATTATGTCGCGGCTTAATTTTGTCCCGATGGTGTCACCAACCGACTAAAGATGAACTTTAGTCGGTTGGAGACACCAACCGACTAAAGATGAGTCGCACTAATAATAGGGGTGAGTGTCGACATTATGTCGTGAGTGTCGATATTATGCCGAGCTGCTTGTACTATAAATATGCATCCTTGTGAGTCCAGTCCTCCAGCTTTGAGGCATCTCCAAGATGGTTTTAGAGCGAGGACACCACTGGCCGATGTGGAGATGCCACGTGAGCCAGTCCTCGGCATCTCCGAGAATCGGTCATAGAGGCACTCCTAATATGTGAAATTAGTTAGCTCCTAGGCGTATTGATCTAGTTAGTGAAGTTACAAGCTGCAAGATGGTTTTAGAGCAGGACACCATCTGCGCCTGTCGAGGAGATGCCGACGAGCCCAGTCCTCCGCATCTCCGAGAACTGGTCATAGAGGCACTCCTAATATGTGAAATTAGTTAGCTCCGAGGCGTATTGATCTAGTTAGTGAAGTTACAAGCTGCAAGATGGTTTTCGAGCAGGACACCACTGCGCCAGTTTGAGAGGACGTGAGCCTGGGCCCTCCGGCATCTCCGAAATCGTCATAGAGGCACTCCTAATATGTGAAATTAGTTAGCTCCGAGGCGTATTGATCTAGTTAGTGAAGTTACAAGCTGCAAGATGGTTTTCGAGAGCAGGACACCACTGCGGCCAGTTCGAGGAGATGCCGATTGAGCCTGGTCCTCCGCATCTCCGAGAAACTGGTCATAGAGGCACTCCCGGTCCAGCCACAAAATGGGACTAACACTCAAGACATTTATTAATATTAAAAGCGAGACTACAAACCGGGACTAAAGGCCACAAACCGCGAAAAGATATCCTTGGTCAAGCCACAAACCGCGAAAGACATGAACTAGAGTTACATAAAATGAGCATGAACTTCTTGGCATATGTCATTCCTTATGACCGCTTGAGACGTAACCATGGAGCATCTTCTTTACTTAACGGAATGCTTGGGTCAGTTTTTCACGTGAAGGGCGGAATTTCATCAAACTTATTATAATCTTCGACATGTACATCTTGTCCTCGATTCCCACGATGTTTCTTTTCCTGAAAGAACTATGTGACGCTTTGGCTCATCATATGATGTATTCGTTGCATATTTTTTCTTTTTTCGATCCGGAGGACATGTCCTTCACATAGAAAACCGAGACACCTCATTGGCTAGGACAAATTGTACATCTCTATAACCAAGATTGTTGAGATCCACTGTTGTCATTCCGTACAACTGGTCTATCTTTACCCCTTCCCCATTCAGGTTGACCCATTTGCAGCGAAACAAAGGGACCTTAAAAGAGACTCCATAGTCTAGTTCCCATATCTCCTCTATGTAACCATAATATGTGTCCTTTTGTCCATTCTCGTCTATTGCATCAAAGCGACACCACTATTTTGGTTGGTGCTCTTTTATCTTGGGCGATCGTGTAGAATGTATTCCCATTTATTTCGCACTTGGAAATTCAATACAGAGAAGATGGTGACGCTGCCAACAAGTATAGCTGATCTCCAACAGTGGTGTCATTCAAGAGATGTGTCCGCATCCAACCACCGCAGACTTCATGTGTTCATCTCAGAATCCATGATTCAGCTTCCCGGTTTTTGAGCGCAATATTCTTGTGTTCCTCCATATCTGGCTGCCAAGGTGGAATTATGTAGAACTGTAGTGTGCTTTAGTGAAAGAATCGTCCCTACATATCATTGCTTTCTTTCCCAGTGTTTTTCCACTTAGTCTTCCCTCATGCCATGAGTCAAACACCAATCGGCTTAAGGTCGAATAAAGTCAACACAAAACTCAATGACCTCCTCTGCTCCATATCCCTTGGAGATGCTTCCTTCAGTCTAGCACGGTTATGAACATATTTCTTTAAGACTCCCATGAACCTCTCAAAGGGGAACATATTGTGCAGAAATACCGGACCGAGAATGGCAATCTCTTCCACTAGATGAACCAGAGATGCGTCATAATATTGAAGAAGGATGGTGGGAACACCAATTCAAAACTAACAAGACATTGTACCACATCCTTCGTAACCTTGGCGTAATATATGGATTGATTACCTTCGAGATATTGCATTGAGGAATGCACACAGCTTCACAATGGGTACTCGAACATTTTACGGTAGAAGCCCCTCAATGCAATCGGAAGCAATCTGCGTCATAATCACGTGACGATCATGAGACTTCAAGTTTTGGAACTTTTCTCCGCCATATTTATTATCCCTTTATATTAGATGAGAAGCCCGACGGCACCTTGATACTGTAAAGGACTTCAAAAAGATTTCCTTCTCTGCTTTGGTAAGAGCATAGGCACGACTTAAGTGACGCCCTTTATCCGTCTTGTTATGTGTATGCATGTTCTTCGGGTCTTTCATAATTTGTTGGTCCTCCCGTGCTTCTGGTGTATCTTTTGTCTTCCCATACACGCCTAGGAATCCTAGCAGGTTCACGCAAAGATTTTTCGTCACGTGCATCATGTCGATTGAAGAGCGGACACGTAGGACTTTCCAATATGGCAGCTTCCAAAATATAGATTTCTTCTTTCACATGGGTGCGTGTCCTGTAGCGACGTCGTTCGGAACTGAGTGACCGCCGGGACCCTTTCCGAATATTACTTCTATGTCCTTGACCATACCAAATACATCATCACCAGCAGGGAGTTCAGGCTTCTTCCAGTGATCTGCGTCACCTTTGAAATGCTTGCCTTTCTTTCTTACGGGATGATTGGTCGGAAGAAATCGTCGATTCGCCAGGTACACAACCTTCTTGCATTTATGCAAATATGTACCTTCAGTCTTATCTAAACAGTGCGTGCATGCCTTATATCCCTTGTTTGTCCGTCACGAAGGTTACTAAGAGCAGGCCAATCATTGATGGTTACGAATAACAACCCTCAGAGATTAAATGGCTCTGTTTGTTCTCATCCCACGTACACCTGGTTTGCCCCACAACCGTAAGAGTTCTTCAACTAATGGCCTAAGGTACACATCAATGTTGTTGCCGGTTGCTTCGGGCCTTGGATGAGCACTGCATCATAATGAACTTACGCTTCATGCACAACCAAGGAGGCAGGTTGTAGATACATAGAGTCACGGGCAGTCTTGGATCGCAGCTCTGCTCCCCAAAAGGATTCATGCCATCCGTACTTAGACCAAACCATAAGTTCCTTGCGCCACCTGCAAAGTCCGGAAGTCTCTCGATTTTTCTCAACTGTGACCCATCGCCAGGTGTCTCAACTCCCCGCCTTTCTTACGGTCTTCTTTGTGCCATCGCAACAACCTGGCATGCTCTTTGTTTCGAACATGCTTTCAACCTTGGTATTATAGGAGCATACCACATAACCTTAGCAGAACCCTCTTCGGAGGGGCTCTCCTCAACATCACTGTGGTCATCTCGTTCGATCTTATACCGCAACGCTGCATACCGGCATTTATCTAAATTCTCATACTCCTTATCATGTAGAGGATGCAATCATTAATGCATGCATGTATCTTTTGCACATCTAATCCCGGAGGATGAGAGTCTTCTTTGCTTCAGAGGTACTCTCGGGAAGTTCGTTATGTTTTGGAAACTTGGCTTCATTATTTTCAGATCTTTTCAAATGAGGAGTCATTAGACCACACTGCCTTCCATCGCAACAATTCCATTGTGGTACCGAGCTTTGTGCTGCCATCTTCACAATTTGGGTACAACAATTTCTTGTGATCTTCTAACATGCCCTCTAACTTCAACTTATCATTTTCTGTTTCACGCCTCGCTTTGCATCGAAATGACCCTACCAAGTTCATCACGGCTCATCCGATGCCCGTTCTTCACCTTTTTCCTCTCCATTGTCTTCCATAGCAAGATCACCGTATTCAGGAAACATATGATGATAGTTGTTATCATCATCTTCTTCTTCACCATCTTCCATCATAACCCCTCTTTCCCGTGCTTGGTCCAGCAATTATAGTTGGGCATGAAACCTTTCATAATCGTGGCCGAATGATTTTCGAGGAAGAGTACTCCTTGTTGTTCCGACATTGAACACATGGACAACGATAAATCCATTCTCTTTGTTTCCGTAGCCACATCGATAAATTTATCCACGCCTTTGATATACCCGCCACCACGGCCACCGTACATCCATTCCTCACCGTTCATCTGCATCATATAAGTAAGTTTATCAAAAAACAGGACATCGTAAATAGTGAAATAACCAATTCACACCGACACATGAATTGTATCAATGACCTAGAAAAGATAGGATTTCTAACCTCGATCGAGGGAAATAAAGAGGAGAAAGCTCAAGTGCGTCTCGGACACCTTCTATATTTTTGTTCTATGAGAAATTCAACTGGATTTTTCACTCAAACATTTCAACAAACACCTTCAATGCATGCATGAGAAAAAACTAGCACACACCTCACACCTTACACCATTCGAAAAACAGAGTGGAGGCAGAGGGGCTAGGGCGCCATTTATAGAGGGCAGGGTCTTTAGTCCGGTTGGAGCCAAGAACGGGACTAAAGGCACACGCCACGTGGCTGTGGCCAAACCTTTAGTCGGTTAGTGGCTCCAACCGACGATGCCTTACCAACCGGGGACCCATGCCTCGGCCCGTGCCCGCTCCAACCGGATCAGCCAAGATTAGTCCCGGTTGGTGGCGCAACCGGGACTAATGCTCCCAGGGGTGGCGAACGGATGGCCCTTTTTCCTCTAGTGGATCAACCTAACATTCTCCCTCTTGATCTCATCTTTTATTCAACTTATACTTTAAACTTATACTTTGGCACCCATTTCATCACAGATCAACATATAGAGTATGTCTCGTCATAATGGTCAGTTACGCACCATAGATTCAACGGCCACTATATACCTCTCTATTTTGAAACAGATTCTTGTTTTAGGCCCTTAATATCCAGGTATCATAGGCTTTACCTTAAACCCATGCCGGCTAAGTGTTCTCTGAACACACTGGGTGATAAGCCTTTTGTGAGCGGATCCGCGAGTATTTCTTTTATACTTATATGCTCTAAACTTATGGTATGATCCTGAATTCTTTCTTTCACAACATAAAACTTAATGTTAATATGTTTGGCAGCAACACTAGACTTATTGTTCTGAGCATATAATACCGCTGGCTCATTGTCGCGGTGTCGTGGTGGTGGCACGGCAGATGCCATGGGTAGGCTAAAGTATGGGGCCAATGGATGCTAGTGGGATCTGGGGAGGGAAGATGCAACTGATTCTACACATAAGAGGTTAGGGTGAAGACCTTTATTTCTCTTCTCTTGGGCTACAAGTGCTCCTCGAGCTGTATACAGGGAGAAAGTATGAACCTCACCGGCCTAACGGTACTAAAAATGAGTCGATCCCCTCCTTAGGGTCCAAGCCTCCCCTTATAAAGGAGAGCCTTGGGTGCCTTTAGGGCTGACGGGGCAAGCATATTCGAGGAATATGCTTGTCCCAAAATAGTAGTTCGGCGGCCTCCTTTCCCTGTCGCCCTTCTAACGACGGCAAGGCTCCAGAGGACCCCTCCTGCGTGCCTCGGGCTTCAGGACTGTCACCTCCGTGACCTCCTTCTGCCCCTCTAACGCTCTGCATCTTTGTCTCTTGTGCTTTCGCTCAGATTCCTTCTAGCTGCAGCTAGAGTTTAACCTTGGTTCTCCTTCTCCGCAAGCTCAGATCATTCGGCCTTACCTTACCTCGCGTAGCTCGGCTTGTCCTTCACCTGCATCGAGATTACTCGGGCTAACCCGGCCGACCCACGCAGTAACTCGGCCGGGTAACGCCTTAATATACATATACGGGCTTCTCGCCCCCGTACGTCGGCCGACTTATTCATGATTCGCCAACCTAGATCGTATTCGAAACTAGACGGGATTGTACTGTCTTTCCCCGTCTTTGACCTACCCGAGGTCAACCCCCCGACATTAGTCCCCGAAGCTGGTGTGGCCCTGTCGATAGCTTAGGCCGGTCGTCGGCTTCATCATATTCTTCAAGATCGCTTCGAGTTACATTTTTCTTGTCCGTGGTATCCTTGTTCCTTCTCTCGTACGCCTCGTCCTACGTGTCTCTACCATCATTTCTTTCATAGTTTTTTGGTTCCTCTACAGAATTTACTGACAGGCTGATTAAGCCTATACTGCTGCTACCGCCGCGACGCCTGGCCGCCTCGGGGGATCGCAACCTTCCTTGTTCTCGTGTGGCCGTTGGTGTGGCTCCACTTACCGTCGTGCGTTCGTGCCGCACCCACGATCTACACAGTCAACTGCTACAGCCACGATCCCACTACCTTGTTCGTGGCTCGACTATAAAGAGGGGCACGGTGTTTGGGGATTTACTTTTCCCCTTCTCGCTCTCCGCCTCCTTCTTCCTCTCGCTGCGCGCTTCATGACTCCGCTGCGGCGCCATCGGAGCTTCCGACGGGCGAGAACTCCGCCGCTGCTCGCTTTTGCTCGCTGCGCCATCGCCTCGGGCCGCCGGTGAGTCCTTTCCGGCCGCATCGCCTAGGTTTCACCGTAGATTTCTCCGTTTCGATCTCGTGTTCGTGCGGCGGTTCCTCTGCTCCTCTGCCGCCGCTTCCGTGTAAAATCACGGCGGGGCCTTGTAGCTCTAAACTCCCCTCCGCCGCCAACTCTTCTTTCGTCGATCTCTCCGGCGAACCACACATGTCTAGCTCCTTTAGTGGTGCTCTGGTTGAGGACGACGACGCTGGCTCTGGGCCCGAGAGAGGCTCGTGGCAAGGTTCTTCCGTTATGTGCCGCGAGATTGAGTGGCTTATCCGAACTCGGAGGATTCCCGCCGAGGTCTCCTGTCGCTTACCCGGCAACGAGTCCTCTCCGGACGTCAGAGAGGGTGAGTATGTGGTTTTTATGTCGCATTTCGCGCGTGGGTTCGGTCTCCCTCTTAGCGACTTTGCTAGAGAGTTTCTCGACTACTTCGGCCTTCAGCGGCATCATCTTCCTGCGAACGCCATTGCTTCTCTTTCTGCTTTTATCTCCGCTTCGGAGGGATACTTCGGCCTGTGGCCGTCAGTGCACGTCTGGTCGAAGTTCTTCCAGATTCGTTCTAATGTAATCCCTGACAAATCTCTGCACCCCTCCGAGAAATCTCTTACCCAATGTGGGGCAGCGTCCATTACACCTCGGAGGAAGTCCGTATTTCCTCGTGTCACCGGGTTAGAGTCGTGCAAGAAGTGGCACAAATCCTTCTCTTACGTCAAGAATAGAGGGACAGAGGACAAGATTCGTCTCCCTGCCTTCTCAATTGGTTCGCCCTCTAAAGTGAACTGGCTCTACAACCCGAGGAAAACTCATGCCTTGGCCGAGGCTTTTGAGATTCGGCTTAAAAAGCTGATCCGCGCCGGGTTATGCGGCAAAGACCTGATGGCTACTTTCATTAGTAGCCGGATCTGCCCATTCCACAAGCGGACCCACAAGCTGTGCTACATGAGTGGTCCCCTCGACCCTAACCGAGTCTCGACCGTGGAGCTGGACAACTACCTTATCCACAAGCGCGTCCGAGCTATCTTCAAGACGGAGATGCCTGAGGATTGGGCTTGGGGATTGAAACCGTTCACCCGCGATCACCCGCCTCCCAAGGTAAGCTTAATCAATAATGTTATGCTATTCCATTTTTTTCGTAACGGATTCCGCTGACTTTCTTTGTCCTTGTCTTGCAGAGGTTCGCAGAGCAGAAGAATGAGGACGCCGAATTTTTGTTGCTTCCGTGGCCATGGACGAGCACCCCGGATACTGGTGAGCCGGACTCCGAGGAGTTCGTCCCTAAGTCGGATCCTGCCCCAGCTCGAGTTCGTGGCAAGACTTCGGCGCACGAGGAAGAAGGTGATTCGGACGAGGTCCAAATTCTTGAGGTAGTTGCCGCAATGCCTATTTCTTATGCATTTTCGGCTTCTACTTTCCCAGCTAATCCGGCCGGTCAGGTTCACGACGCTGAGCCTATTGCCTCTCGACCCCCTGTTACCTCGGGGAAACGTGGGGCTCCTGCTAGTGCCTCGGAGGCGGTCCCCAAGAAACGAACGAAGAAATCCGCTCCGAATCCTCCCAGGCGCAAGATTATGCCTGGGGTTGCCGGGTAAGCTCCTTTTACTTGTATTTCTTGTTTCTCTCTTTCTGTTTTCTATACTGACGCTTTTCTCTTTCTTTTTCTTGCAGTGCTCCGCTTTCCGTTAAGCCCGACGGTCCTAGCATCACTAGCCGCCCGATTCGGCGGCCGTCTCCTCCTCCTGTCGATGATACCAGGATTCCCATTCCTATTCGTGCTGTCTCTCCTCCAGCTCCGAATCCCTCGCCTCCTCGTCGCGACGTGCCTGAAACCCCTTCTGTTGACATTGATTCCACTCGGCCCTCCGAGGTTTTCGTCGAATCCGTTGCCCTTCTATGGGTCCCAACGCTGCTACTGAGCCTCTATCTACTCCGGCAGTTTCTACGGCCACTCCAGCCTCGGCCGAAAAGTTCGTTATCTCGGCGCCTTCTGCGACCGTAACCCCTGCTGCTCCTAAAGACGTCGTCCCCACTTCCGAGGTGTCACTTCCTGCTGATGCCTCCTCTAAGGCGAGAAAAGTTGTTGCCGCCAAGACTTCCTCTTCTCAGAAAGGTCTTGTCGGCTCTTCTCAGCCGAGTATCACCGACGTGCTGCGTAAGGGAGCTGCGCCTACCAAAGCCCCCGTTGCCTCGGCCGCCAGCACCCAGCTTGCTCTTCATAAGAGCCTATGACGCGATGGTTGATTAACTGTCCGGGTAAGGTCTTAACTCGGACACCAAGGGGAAATTCTCGGTACCTGGTGGAGTACGCCAATAATTGAACGCACCGATCGGTTTGAGGTTAATCCTATCAACCAGCCTTTTCACTTTCCGACATCGGCCGTTTTGACCATGCTGCCAAGTTCATCCTTGATACTAACAAGATGAATGAGGTAATTACTGTTTCTCTGAGTTTTAAATTAGTCCCCAGATGTTACTATATGCTCTAGTCCCCGAAACTTGCAAGGAAATAACTTGTTATATACTTGGAAGTTTAATGATCTTTGACTTAATTTAAATTTATTTCTAGGGTTCGGGAATCCGGCCATCTAGATCCGAGTTAAGTTTTGCTTGATTCGGATGTGCTTTAGCTTTGAATATCCAGCCACCTAGATCCGAATTAAGTCCTGCTTGACTCGGATCTGATTTAGCTTTGAATATCCAGCCACCTAGATCTGAATTAAGTTCTGCTTGATTCGGATCTGATTTAGCTTTGAATATCCAGCCACCTAGATCTGAGTTAAGTCCTTCTTGACTTGGATCTGATTTAGCTTTGAATATCCAGCCACCTAGATCTGAATTAAGTTCTGCTTGATTCGGATCTGATTTAGCTTTGAATATCCAGCCACCTAGATCTGAGTTAAGTCCTGCTTGACTCGGATCTGATTTAGCTTTGAATATCCATTTACCGTTTTTCCCCATTGCTCAGTTTGCACATGATCGGAGGACTGCCGAATTCCAGAGGTTGATTTTTTCGCACCGTAAGCTGGAAGAAAAGTATGATAAGATCCTTCCAGCGGTAAAGAAGGCTGGTACGTCGATGGTTCCTTTTTGTTACTTTCAACATTCTTATTTATTTGTCCGCGAGATGCCGGCTTACTTTCTTGGTAAACAGGTAACATTAATAATTTCAACATTCGCCTTGAGAAGAAAGTTAAGAGCCTGGAAGGTTAGTTTCCCTTTTATTCTACACCCTTTCCCTTTTAACATGTATGCTAAGTTTCCTTATTGTGTTTGGCTCTGGTAAAGCCGAGTTGCAAACCTTTGCAGCGTCGCATCAAGATTGCATGCCCATGCCTGACGTGATGCTGCATTTTTTAGAGCAAAACGCTATTCATTCGGCGCAACTACAAGAAAAAGATGAAGAAATAACTCGCCTGCGATCCGAGGTGGATACTCTCAAGCTCTCTCAGAAATCCGAACTATAAAAGGTCGAACAAGAATTTTTCCGAGGAGAAGAATCGGTTGGCTTTGGAGCTGCAGAAGAACAAAGAACTCCTCGAGGCTGTCGAACTAAAGACTCAGGGGTTGAGCGAGGAAATTGCTCGTTTTGAGAAGAGCAAGGTCGATTGGGCCAAAGACCTTCAGATAATGATGAGTTACATTCATCGTAACCTACTTAACACCGCCGAATTACATTGTTCTTTTTTTGTTCCCGCTACCACCTGACACGTTCATGCTTTGCGCAGATCATTTCCCCGAGGCCAAGCCTATGAGTTCTAAAGCGGTTCTTGCAGCTCGCGTGCGCCGAGGTGTTTCTGTTACCGCTGACTCGGAGTACTCAATGGAGGATTTCCTGGTTGCAGTTGGTGCTGCAGTTGGCCCAATGAAAATTATGGGTCGGGACCTGGTGCAAGCAGCCATCCGAGCTTACCATGTTCTTTGGCCGAATACATCTGGTACTCCTGATATTAACGAGGTCGAATTACTAGTAAAAAGACTCATGGCATCTGAGAGGCAACTGAGTCTCTGGAGGGAATCAGCCGGGCGTGCTGGCGCTGATATGGCCCTTACTGTCATCATGTCATGGTACGAAGACATTTCTCTAGATATCCTGAGAAATCTGCGCACCGGTTCTCGCTGGGTTGAAGACCCCACCTTCGTTGCTCTTCGGCAAGCTCGCGCCTTCCAACTCGTCGAGTATGCCGACATACATACCTGGAATGAAGGGCCGAGTTTTCTTCCAAATCCGAATGAGGAGGTCATAGTTGAAGATGCCTCGGATGACAATTCGGCTGAGCAAGGAGAGCGTGAGGATAATTCGGCCACGTCTGAAAGCTCTAGTTCAAGCTCGGATAGCGGCGGCGACGCGCGGTCCTCCTCCAAAGGTACTGGGCACTCAACTGCATAGACGGATGCTCCTGAGCAGCCTCGAGCTCCCGCTGAAGTTGCACTTGGTTCTACGGAGTGTGAGGCAACCTCGGTTGAAGTTCCTCCTACGTCGGAGTGCCCAGCGCGTGACCAAGTCGCTGCCTCCCCTGCGAACGATGCTTAAGTTATCTCTTATCCCTGGCATGCCGGGCGTATGATGTACGCGAAACATTTTATCCACTGTCTGTATGACTTGAATTTCTTTTGCTGTGTACCGTTGTGACATATACGCTTGTAGCTGTTAGCATTTGGTTAAGTTATTGTTTGTCCGAATTCTTGCTTTGGTGGCCTGTAATTTCCTGATGTTAGGATTTATCCTTGCCTCCGTTTTTTCATGAGTGGTGCTCTGAACGGCGGTTGACTACCACCTTGAGAGAATATATGGCAATCCCTGAATTGTTGTTCATCGCGCCGAACTTCAATATGTAAACCAAATTTCAGAAATTATAAAACTAATACGGGTGCGCTCAACATAAAACTGAAACAGGATGTGGCAGTTCCCGAGTCGCTGCTCTGGGTGCCGAGGTTTTAAATACCTAACATGAAATTGATATAACATACAGCACTCCCCGAGTCACTGCTCTGGTCGCCGAGGTTCAAATACGTAACATGAAATTGAGATAACATATGGCCGTCCCCGAGTCACTGCTCATAACATGAAATTAAGGTAACATACGGCAGTCCCCGAGTCACTGCTCTGAGCGCCGAGGTTTAAATACATAACATGAAATTGAGATAACATACAGCAGTCCCCGAGACACTGCTCTGGGCGCCGAGGTTCAAATACATAACATGAAATTGAGATAACATACAGCAGTCCCCGAGTCACTACTATGGGCGCCGAGGTTTAAATACATAACATGAAATTGAGACAACATATGGCAGTCCCCGAGTTACTGCTCTGGGCGCCGAGGTTCAAATACATCATTGGATCTTGACCTTGAGATACAATGTTATGAGTAAAATGGTCGAAGTAAAGCTACATTCCATGGACGCTTCGTTTCTTCGCCGGCTTTGTCTGCCCTGTTCTTTCCGGGGGACTGAGCGTCGACTAGATAATAGGCGTCGTTGTGCAACGCTTTGCTCACAATGAATGGTCCCTCCCATGGAGGTGACAACTTGTGCATGCCAGCCGTACGTTGCACCGGTCGGAGGACTAAATCTCCTTCTTTGAATACTCTTGGATTCACCTTCTTGCTGTGGTATCGTCGCAAGTTCTGCTGATAAATAGCTGATCGTGACAATGTCAACTCTCTGGCTTCTTCTAGCAGGTCTACAGCATCTTGCCGAGCTATCTCGTTTATCTCCGAGGTTGTATACTGAGTAACTCTTGGCGAGTCATATATTATGTCGGCTGGAAGTACGTCCTCTGCCTCGTAAACCAAGAAGAATGGTGTATAACCTGTTGATCTATTTGGAGTAGTCCTGAGGCTCCACAGTACGGCTAGGAGTTCCTCAATCCAACATCCTGCCGACCTTTGCAATGGTTCGACAAGTCGTGGTTTTATTCCTGTTAACACCAGTCCATTAGACCTTTCCACTTGCCCATTGGATGCTGGGTGAGCCACAGAGGCAATATCTAGTCTTATGTGCTTCTCTCGACAAAATCTGGCGAAAGCTCCTTCTGCAAAGTTTGTGCCATTATCTGTAATAATACTGTGCGGATACCCATGTCTTAATATAATATCCTTGAGAAATTTCACTGCCGTGGACCCATCGCACTTTTTTATTGGTTTCACCTCAATCCATTTTGTGAACTTGTCCACCATAACCAATATGTGGGTCATTCCTCCTCATGCCAGCTTGAATGGTCCCACCATATCTAAACCCCATACAGAAAATGGCCAAGTGATGGGTATTGTTTTTAACTCGGCCGATGGCATATGTATTTTGGTTGCGTATCTCTGACATCCATTGCATTTCTTAACTAATTCTTTTGCTTCTTTCAATGTCGTCGGCCAATAAAATCCATGCCTGAATGCCTTGGCTACTAAGGCACGAGATGAGGCATGGTGCCCACATTCTCCTTGGTGTATGTCTAGAAGGATCTCCTGACCTTCTGCCGAACTTACACACTTTTGCAACACGTTTGTGACACTCCTTTTATACAGCTCATTGTTTATGATTGTATAAGCTTTTGCTCTCCTTACGGTTTGTCTAGCTAATACCTCATTACTCGGCAACGTCGCGTCTTTTAGGTAAGAAAATATGGGTTGCGCCCATAACGGTGTGACTTTTTCTGATGTGATCTCACTCTCATCTCCATGTTCTCTGCCGATATATATCCCGGCTTTTCCCATGATTGCGCTTACCTCGGCTGTCCTCCCCTTGGGGGGTTCCGAGTTGTACTGCGGATCTACCTCCATTGGCGTGTGATCTTCTGCGGAATTTGCTCGGATAAAGATAGATTCGGATTCTGGTGATGGGATTATTGATGGTTTCCTGAGGTGCTCCAGGGCAATACCCGGAGGAATTGACTGCCGGGTTGATCCTAATTTTGACAATGTGTCATGGCATCATTTTCGCCGAGGTATGTGGT
This sequence comes from Avena longiglumis, assembly GCA_030063025.1. NCBI lineage: Eukaryota > Viridiplantae > Streptophyta > Magnoliopsida > Poales > Poaceae > Avena > Avena longiglumis. Next base: position 5,464,874 of record CP125974.1, on the reverse strand, counting down.
GAAATTCACATCCTTCAAAGTATCCACTGATCTTTTGCACGTGAAACCTGTATAAAGCCATATTAGCATCTAATGCGTCCCAACTGCCTGATACTTGCTGTACTACTAGATCCGAGTCACCATAGCATAAGATTCAAGTATGCCAATTTCTTTGCTACTTTCAATCCATGGACGAGCGCTTCATATTCGGCTACATTGTTGGACGCAGCAAAATGTATTTGTAATACATATTTCAGTTGGTATTTTTTAGGCGAGGTTAACACTATTCCCGCTCCCAAACCATTCCTTAGTTTGGAACCATCGAAATGCATAGTTCGGTAATTTGATCTGCAATGGTGGCTCATATCGCACCTCGCCCAGTCCACGAGAAAGTCATGACACCTGAGATTTGATTGCATCTCTTCTATCAAATTGTGGAGCGTATGGTGATAACTCGATCGCCCATTTTGCTATTCGGCCACTTGCGTCTTTGTTGCTCAATATGTCGGCTATGGGTGCCTCACAGATTACTTTGATGGGATGCTCTTCGAAGTAATGTTTAAGATTTTTCGCCGACATATATACTCCATAAGCCATCTTCTGATAATGCGGGTAATTCTGCTTTGAAGTGGATAATACACCGGCCTCTGAATCGACTTACCATCTTCAAGTCGTTCCACTACGACTACAGTACTCACTACTCTGTTGGTAGCCGCTACATAGAGTAACATAGGATCTTTTGATAATGGAGAAGCCAAAATGGGTGCCGTAACCAGCATCTTTTTCAACTCACGAAATGCGAAGTCTGCTTGTGGAGTCCAAATGAATTTATCTGATTTTTTCATCAGCTGATAGAGCGGCAGTGCCTTCTCTCCTAGCCGACATACAAATCGACTAAGCGAGGCCAGACAGCCCGTGAATTTTTCTACATCATTCAAACATTTTGGCAATTCCATTCTTTCTACTACTTTTATCTTTGTTGGATTAGCCTCGATACCTCGGCTAGATACAAGGAAACCGAGTAATTTTCCTGCCGGCACGCCAAATGTGCATTTCTCTGGATTAAGCTTCATTCGGAACCTTCTCAGGTTCGCAAAAGTCTGTCATATATCTTCTAGTAATGTTTTGCTTTCCTTAGTTTTGATGACCACGTCATCTACGTATACTTGTACATTTTTTCCTATCTGATCATGCAGGCATTTTTGCATGCATCTCTGATATGTCGCTCCTGCATTTCGCAGGCCGAATGGCATTGTGCGATAACAATAAGCCCCGTACGGGGTAATAAATGCAGTCTTTATTTGATCGGCCGGATTTAACGGTATCTGGTGGAAACCAGAATACGCGTCTACAAACGATAATAGCTCACAACCAGCGGTCGAGTCAATGACTTGGTCTATTCTAGGCAATGGAAAAGGATCTTTTGGACACGCCTTGTTCAGGTTGGTGTAATCGATACACATTCGCCATACAATGGCTACATTGGGATCATCTTTCTTCTTTTCTACTAGCACCGGATTCGATAACCAATCCGGGTATAGCACCTCCATGATGAACCCGGCTGCGAGGAGCCGAGCTATTTCATCTCCTATTACTTTTCTCCTGTCTTCGGCGAAGCGGCGGAGAGGTTGCTTCACCGGCCTTGCTCCTGGCCTTACGTTCAAAGAGTGCTCACTAACTCCCTAACACCTTGCAGATCTTGAGTTGACCATGCAAATATGTCCCGATTCTCACGGAGGAAGTTGGTGAGCTCGCTTTCCTATTTAGCGTCCAGGCCTGCACCAATAGTAACAGTACGCTCTGGGAATTGCTCATCAATCTGAAATTTCTTCGTCTCTTTAGTCGGCTGAAAAGAGACACTGCCGTGTGGGTTGGCCAGCGCCGGCATGTTCAGCTGTGCCGACTGAGCGAGGGCTGCTACTTCTTGAATCCTTCTCTTTTCTCTTGCTATAACCAATGATTCGGCCAAATTTGACCCGGCTGAAGCACACTCCATTGACTTCTTGTAATCTCCTGCAACTGTTATCACTCCTTGTGGTCCGGGTAGCTTCATCTTCAGATAATTTATATGACAGCTGCTCATGAATTTGGCCAGTGCGGGCCGTCCGAGTAGAGCATGATAACAACTTTCCAGATCCACCACTTCAAATTCTAAGTTTTCTGCTCTGCAGTTATCTCTCGTACCGAATAACACGTCCACTCGGACTTTACCGATGGGCTCGCATGAAAGCCCCGGCACTATCCCATGGAAAGTGGTTCTCGTGGATTGCAGCATGTTCTGCGATATTCCGAGTTTATGCATGGTATCTTTGTACATGATGTTGATACTGCTTCCATTGTCAATGAGTACTTTTGAAAATTTCACATTGATGCTTGGTCCAACGAATGTCGGATCCAACCCGAGTGCATATGATCCTGGACTCGGCATTATTCTGGGGTGGTCCTTTATGCTCTAGGTCACCTCCTGATCAGACCATGGCACATATCTTGGTACTACCGGCATAACTGCATTTACTTCCATATGCCGGCGCTGCACACTCTGCTTGTCTTTGAAGGGTTCGCAGCATAGAAAACAAAAATTTTCCTACGATGTGAACTATATACCAAGATCTATTTATACTAGATACAAACAACGGGCGGATGTATATCCGTAGAGAACATACCCTTGAAGACCGACAAAGCTTAACGAGTCCAAACTCGTGGTTGATGTAGACGATCTCTTGCCGATCTCAAGATCGAGAGGAAGTCCTAGCGCCGCAAATCAGCCAAGCATCCGTGTCGCACACACGCTCGAGGCACCGAGCAACCTCCGCCTCCTCGCTCGGTGATGCAGCGGAAGCACAACTCTTTCTTGCCGAATAGCCACCGGAACATGTATCTCGCTAGTCCGAGACCATGGGGATAAATTCTAGAGGGGAGAGATCCTTCACGAGGAGGTGTGAGTGAGAAGTGAGAGGAGGGCTCCTTTTATAGGAGGAGGGGAACCCCAAGGGGTGGCTGCGCATGGGGCTGCCCCTTGCCCTCCCTCTTCATGTGGGTGGACACTCCACTCACAAACTCCTCCAAATTCCTCCACTCAAAATCCCACTCAAAGATCCCATTAAATTTCCACCAAATTTAATGCAAACTCTCATTAAATAAAACTCTTTTATTTTATTCAGAATTTTGTCAATTACTTTAATGACAAACATTCACAAATAACCCTTGCTAGAATTCTATTTCACATGCATAACCACTTTATGCAATTTCACCAAAACCTGCTTTGTATCTAGTGAAATAAATTCGCGCTTGTTTATTCTTTTCGGCATGAAACTTTTGCTCCAATTGGATGTCGGTGTCTCTTAAGTGTGTCACCCTACGGTTCGTGAATAATGCGGACATGATCGAGACCCTCTCGGATCAATAATCGAAGCGGATCTGAGACCCATATCGACTCCCACACATTCAACGATGACTTTCTTGTGATCGCGGAACCTTTTACGCTAGTATCTTAATCCCTTTGTCTCACGATATATCACATGTCCGAGATTCGATCATCGGTATCTCCATACCTAGTTTGATCTCGCTATCGACATGCACTCTTTTCTCGTTCCTGATATAACATTCTAGTGATCAAATCACTTGCTTGCAAGCTAATCAATGTGATATCACCGAGAGGGCCCAGAGTATATCTATCCGTCATCGGGATGAACAAATTCCACTCTCGATCCATGAGCCTCAACATAACACTTTATTAGTTCGAACCCATCTTTATAATCACCCCGTTACGGTGTGACGTTTGATGTTATCAAGAAACTCTTCCGTGTTAGTGATTGACATGATCTCATGGTCTAAGGATTAGGATCACTTCGTAAGTTGTTATAGAAATATAAACTCAATGACTTTGATCGTAATGCTATACTTGGATGAATGTTCATCACATCATTACACTAATGTTGTGATCCCGTTATTAACAACATCCAATGTCCATGATCGTGAAACCTTGATCATCTTGTTAATCAACGAGCTAGTTTATGAGAGAGGCTTAACTAGGAACTTTCTGCTTGTTTATTAAACACACATGTATTAATGTTTCCGTATTAATACAATTATAGCATGCAAAATAAACATCTATCATATACTTGGAATACACATAATAAACAATTTATTATTGCCTCTCGGGGCATATTCCTTGATCTCCCACTTGCACTAGAGACAATAATCTAGTTACATAGTGATATATCTAACACCCATTGAGTTCTGGTGTTGATCATGTTTTGCTCTAGGGAGAGTTTTAGTCAACGGATCTGCTACATTGAGATCCGTATGTACTTTAAATCTTTATATCTCCATCCTTGACATGCTCATGGATGGAGTGAAACCGCGCTTAATATGCTTGGAATGCTTGTGAGACCTTGGCTCTTTGGCATTGGCAATGGCACCATTGTTGTCACAATAGATCACCATTGGGTCCAACGCGCTTTACAACTCCTAGTTCGGATATGAACTCCTTCATCCAAATCGCTTCTGAGCCGCTCAAGCAAAGAACATATTCGCCTCCGTTGTTGATCCCGCTACCACAGGTTGTTTGGAGCTCCTCCAACTAACCGCTCCGCCATTCATGAGAAATACGATCCGGATTGAGACTTAGAGTCATCCAGATCGGTGTCAAAGCTAGCGTCGACATAACACTTAGCGACGAGCTCTTCTTCACCTCCAGATACAAGAAACATATCCTTAGTTCTTCGTAAGTACTTAAGGATATTCTTGACCGCTATCCGATGTTCCAAACACGGATCCGATTGGTACCTACTAGTCAAACTAATAGCGTGTGCCACATCCGGTCTTGTACATAGCATGGCGACATTATAGAGCCTATGGCTGAAGCATAGGGACTTTGTCCATTATCTCTTTCTTCCGCCAAGCGGACTTTGAGTCTTACTCAATGTCTTGCCTTGCAACATAGGTAAGAACCCTTCTTACTTCCGTCCATTTTAAACTTCTTTAAAATCTTATCAAGGTATGTACTTTATGATAGCCCTATTAGGCGCCTAGATCTATCTCTATAGATCTTTATGCCTAATATGTATGACGCTCACCTAGGTCCTTCATTGAAAATTTGTTGTTTAGATAACTTTTAACCTTTGTTTAAAAGTTCTATATCATTTCGATCAATAATATGTCATCCACATATAATATCAGAAATGCCACATTGCTCCCACTCACTTTCTTGTAAATACAAGCTTCTCCATAAGTTTGGACAAATCCAAACTCTTTGATCACCTCATCAAAGCGGAGATTCCAACTTCGTGATGCTTGCTTCAATCCATAGATGGATCGTTGAAGCTTGCACACCTTGTTAGCATCCTTAGGATCGACAAAACCCTTTGGTTGTATCATATACAACTCTTCTTCAATATTACCATTGAGAAACGCGGTTTTGACATCCATCTGCCATATTTCATAATCGAAATATGCAGCAATTGCTAACATAATCCTAACTGACTTTAGCATCGCTACAGGAGAGAAAGTCTCATCGTAGTCAACTCCTTGAATTTGTCGAAACCCCTTTGCGACAAGTCGAGCTTTATAGATGGTCACATTACCATCGACGCAGTTTTCCTTTGAAAATCCATTTGTTCTCTACGGCCTTTGGTCGTGAGGTAATTCCACCAAGTTCCAAACTTGATTTTCATACATGGATTCCATCTCGGATTTCATGGCTTCTAACCATTTATTGGAATCCGGGCTCATCATCGCTTCTTCATACGTCGCAGGTCATTATTTTCATCAACCATGAAATTTATGACAGGATTTCCGATTTCGGGAGCCGCACGCGTCTGTTTGACTGCGAGGTTCGGTAGTACTATCTTTTGGAGTTTCATGATCATTATCATTAGTTCCCTCTTCAACGGTGGATCCAACTCGAACAACTTCCGCTAAGGCTACTCGCCATACTTTGAAGAGAAGGTTCCACAACCTCTTGAGTTCTACCTTCCGACTACTCACACCTTTCGCGAGAAACTCTTTCTCTAGAAAGGATCCATTCTGGCAACAAAAACCTTGCCCTCGGATCGTGATAGAAGGAATACCCAATAGTTTCTTTAGGTATCCTATGAAGACGCATTTTTCCGCTTTGGGTTCGAGTTTATCCGGTTGAAGTTTCTTCACATAAACATCGCAACCCCAAACTTTAAGAATGACACTTAGGTTTGTTTCCAAACCACAATTCATACGGTGTCTTTTCAACGGATTTAGATGGTGCCCGATTTAAAGTGAATGCAGCAGCTTTCTAGTGCATAACCCCAAAAGACAACGGCAAGTCCGTCAGAGACATCATAGATCGAACCATATCTAATAAAGTACGATTACGACGCTCGACACACCATTTCATTGGTGTTCGAGTGTGAGTTGTGAAACAATTCCACACTCTTTCATGTGAGTGCTAAACTCGTAACTTAGATACTCACCTCCACGGTCAGACCGAAGAAATTTGATCTTTCTATTACGATGATTTTCCACTTCATTCTGAAATTCCTTGAACTTTTCAAAGGTTTCAGACTTGTGTTTCATCAAGTAGATATAACCGTATCTACTCAAATCATCCGTGAAAGTAACAAAATAACGATATCCACCTCGCGCCGACACACTCATTGGACCACATACATCAGAATGTATAATTTCCAATAAATCTGTCGCCCGTTCCATTGAACCGGAAAACGGCGTTCTAGTCATCTTGCCCATAAGGCATGGCTCACATGTATCAAATGATTCATAATCAAGTGATTCCAAAAGTCCATCCGAATGGAGCTTCTTCATGCGTTTAATGCCAATATGACCTAGACGGCAGTGCCACATATATGCGGATATATCATCATTAAGTTTAATCCTTTTAGCATCAACATTATGAATATGTGTAACATTATCATCGAGATCCAACAGAAATAAACCATTCAACATTGGTGCATGACCATAAAAGATTTCATTCATATCAATGGAACAACCATTGTTCTCAGATTTGAATGAATAACCACTTTGCATTAAACATGATCCAGATACAATGTTCATGCTCAGTGCACCAAATAATTTATTTAAGTTTATGACTAATCCCGACGGTAAGTGGAGAGGTAGCGTTCGACGGCGATCACATCAACGTTTGATCCATTGCCGACACGCATCTTGACCTCACCCTTGCTAGCGGTCGCTGTTCCAGACTCCCGATTCGAGTTACAAATATTAGCAACCAACCGTATCAAATACCCGGTGCTCTGCGAGCACTAGTCAAGTACACATCAATAACATGTATATCATATATACCTTTGTTTGCCTTGGCCTTCTTCTTGTCCGCCAGATACTTGGGGCGATGCGCCGATGGCATCCCCTTACAATAGTAGCACTCGGTATCGACTTAGGTCCAACTCGGGTTTTTTTCAGCGCTGCAACAGCTTGCCGCCTCTTACTTCCGCTTCCCTTCTTGTCTTTCTTGAAACCAGTGTTCCTATTGATCATCAACACTTGATGTTCCTTTTGATCTCCACTTCGCGGTTTTAAGCATTGTGAAGCTCGGGAGAGACTTCTTCATGCCTTGCATATTATAGTTCATCACGAAGCTCTTATAGCTAGGTGGCGTAGACGCAGAACACGATGGATGCCTAAGTCAATGGGAATCGTTATTCCCAAGGACACAAGCTTATCGGCGTGTCGACATCTTGAGTACATGCTCACTAACGGAGCTTTTCTTCCATCATGCGACTAAAGAACTTTTCTCAAGCATTGTAGCTCTCAAAGCATGTGTGTCGAAAATCATTTTCAACTCACCCATTGTATCAAAAGCATTGCCGTTTGAAACGCTTTCAAGTTCGGCTCTAGCCCATACAATATGCCGCAATGAACTAAGTTGTGGTCCTCTGACGAGTCGATAGACATTCTTCTCCTCGTCGGGGCATCGTCAAAAGGTGGGGGCCTAACGGCGCTTCTAGCACATATTGCTTTTGTGCCAGAGAGGAGAATCCTCAAATTCATGGTCCATTCAAGAAAGTTGCTACCGTTGCTAGTTTCTCTTTCTCCATGAACGCATTGAAATTAAAAGCGGTGGTGCCATCTACAACAGAATTTGTAAAGTTTAGACTAAGTGTATGATGATTGAGTTTAACTAATCTATATTACGAATGAACTCCCACTCAAAAGCGACATCCTCGTGTCCTTTTGGTGATTACATGAACCAAATCCACTACACCAAGTCCGATCATCACGTGAGTCGGTATAGCTTCAAAGGCGAGCATCAAATGGGCATCATATCAACTATATGACTCATGCTTAACCTTTCGATTACGTGTTCCGAGGCCATGTCCACATGCTAGGCTCGCCAAGTTAGAACCTTAGTATTTGCGTGTAACTGCTTTTACACCAAGTATGGTCGAGGATCCAAGAACACCCGATCATCATGTGATGTCTTGGAGCGAAAACATAATCGGTGCATACTAAAGGAAGAACACATTCTTATCTTGATATTTAAATGAGGGATCATCTTATTATGCTTAACAAAGCGCTAAACAAGCAATATAAGATGCAATCAAACATCATATGTTTATTAGTGAAATTATATGGTTCCCGCAGATGATCTCTATCATGTGCATCGTGGTATGATCACTATCATACCTATATGTGTAAATCCACAGTCTATGGATTTTACACGCTATGTGTGTTGTAAGAGTATCATCTCATACTTCTACTTACAACACTACCATATCATAACACTAGCTCAGCAACAATCTAAACTAGACGCCTCTAATTTATCCATTGCAAGTTTTACGTGGCTTAGGGCTTTCGAGATAGAACCGTTCTTACCTACGAACATGAACCACAACGAGGATAATCAAATTGTTGACAACTCGCTTGCAAAATAGATATTGACTATAGTAGGAGAGACAGACACCCGCTAGCCACTTATGCAAACTAGTTGCATGTCAAGCGTGGAACAGGTCTCATGTGCGAGGACATGTAAAGTTTGTCCGGGCCGCTTCATCCCACTATGCCACCAATATCCAAAATCACAAGAAAGGATCAACAACATGATCATCATCGCCCACATACTCATATGTGTACTACCCGTGTAAAGTATCTACGCATAGATCCGGCTCTGATACCACTGAAGGGTTCGCAGCATAGAAAACAAAAATTTTCCTACGATGTGAACTATATACCAAGATCTATTTATACTAGATACAAACAACGGGCGGATGTATATCCGTAGAGAACATACCCTTGAAGACCGACAAAGCTTAACGAGTCCAAACTCGTGGTTGATGTAGACGATCTCTTGCCGATCTCAAGATCGAGAGGAAGTCCTAGCGCCGCAAATCGCAGCCGCATCCGTGCTCGCACACACGCTCGAGGCACCGAGCAACCTCCGCCTCCTCGCTCCAGCGATGCAGCGGAAGCACAACTCTTTCTTGCCGAATAGCCACCGGAACATGTATCTCGCTAGTCCGAGACCATGGGGATAAATTCTAGAGGGGAGAGATCCTTCACGAGGAGGTGTGAGTGAGAAGTGAGAGGAGGGCTCCTTTTATAGGAGGAGGGAACCCCAAGGGGTGGCAGGCGCATGGGGCTGCCCCTTGCCCTCCCTCTTCATGTGGTGGACACTCCACTCACAAAACTCCTCCAAATTCCTCCACTCAAAATCCCACTCAAAGATCCCATTAAATTTCCACCAAATTTAATGCAAACTCTCATTAAATAAAACTCTTTTATTTTATTCAGAATGTTTGTCAATTACTTTAATGACAAACATTCACAAATAACCCCTTGCTAGAATTCTATTTCACATGCATAACCACTTTATGCAATTTCACCCGAAAACCTGTTTCGGTATCTAGTGAAATAAATTCTGCGCTTGTTTATTCTTCGGCATGAAACTTTTGCTCCAATTGGATGTCGGTGTCTCTTAAGTGTGTCACCCTACGGTTCGTGAATAATGCGGACATGATCGAGACCCTCTCGGATCAATAATCGAAGGGATCTGGAGACCCATACTGACTCCCACACATTCAACGATGTCTTTCTTGTGATCGTCGGAACCTTTTACGCTAGTATCTTAATCCCTTTGTCTCACGATATATCACATGTCCGAGATTCGATCATCGGTATCTCCATACCTAGTTTGATCTCGTTACCGACATGCACTTTTCTCGTTCGTGATATAACATTCTAGTGATCAAATCACTTGCTTGCAAGCTAATCAATGTGATATCACCGAGAGGGCCCAGAGTATATCTATCCGTCATCGGATGAACAAATTCCACTCGATCCATGAGCCTCAACATAACACTTTATTAGTTACGAACCCATCTTTATAATCACCACATTACGGTGACGTTTGATGTTATCAAGAAACTCTTCCGGTGTTAGTGATTGACATGATCTCATGGTCTAAGGATTAGGATCACTTCGTAAGTTGTTATAGCAATATAAACTCAATGACTTTGATCGTAATGCTATACTTCGGATGAATGTTCATCACATCATTACACTAATGTTGTGATCCCGTTATTAACAACATCCAATGTCCATGATCAGGAAACCTTGATCATCTTGTCAATCAACGAGCTAGTTTATGAGAGAGGCTTAACTAGGAACTTTTTGTTTGTTTATTAAACACACATGTATTAACGTTTCCGTATTAATACAATTATAGCATGCAAAATAAACATCTATCATATACTTGGAATACACATAATAAACAATTTATTATTGCCTCTCAGGGCATATTCCCTTCAGTCTTGCTGTTCCGTTGTGAACACGCAATAAGACTGGTGATGTTCTCTGTAATCATTACGTCCAGTATTTGCCTGATTCGTCCTTCCATCCTGGACCTGGTTCATTACTTGATGTACTCCATCCCTCCGATCCGAGTTATCATACCTCGGGGGAGGAGGCGGTAGCATCGATTCTTTGTATTTGCTCGATTAATTGCGGTTGATGTCTTGATGTACTTGATGGGGCGCTGAACTCTGCGGGTTCCCCATTGCATTTTCATCCATGCACATTGGCGGGTCGTATGATTGGATGGTGCGGATGGGTTTGATGTGTGAAATTTGCGGTGATCTAACATGGATTGAACGTGTATTTCGCCTCCTGCCACTGCTTCTTTTGCTCTGTGGTCCACTGCCTTTTTCCTTCATTCTTTGGTGTCCGCTGCTGAGGTCCATTCTTCTGCCGTTGAGTTGCTCCATGACTCGGCTGATCTTGTGCTACCGCTGCCACTTGGGCCGAATTATATCTATAATCCGGCCTCTCCTCTCTTCTTATTCCTCTGAAATCGCGCCTGGATGACCCGGCCAATTCTCTTGCATAATGGTCCTGTTGCTCGCGATGATCTGCCGATATTAATTCCGGTTGCGTTGGGTCCCCTAATGCATAGGAGTCTGCTATTCTGATAGTTTCTGCCAGTGTGGTCGTCATATCTCTTTGCAGGCGTTGCCACAACACGCTGGCATAACGGCAGCCTTGCGCGAACCAAGCTATTGCTTGCGATTCTATTACCCCTTCACATGAGTTTCTCAAGTTGCACCATCGAGTTAAAAACTCTCTATCTGTCTCATTCGGCCTCTGCTTGCACATGGCTAACTGTTGCGGCATGTTTGGCCTCTTGTATGTGCTGGTAAAGTTGCTGACGAACATTTCTTCAAAATCTAACCAACAGTTGATACTGCATGCTGGTAGATTATTCAGCCATACCCTAGCCGGTCCTTCCAACATTTGCGGGACATACCCATCGCCCATCTTAAGTTCCCACCCGCTATCTTCACAAAGAAGGCATAGTCAATCAACCAGTCTTGTGGCTAGGTACTCCCATTGTATGCGTTTTGTGCCTCTCGCTAGCTGAAAGTTTGCACGGTGGTTCTCCCATGATCCGTGGTCCAAAACAAGTCGGTCTGGTGGACCTGTTCTTCCAATAACTCGACGGTATAGCCTATCCAGCTTTACTCTTGCATCATTCGATGGCAAATCAGACAGCACTCGCCCCGCACCCCATAGTGGTTATTTCCACCATGGATCGCATATTCCACCTCGGAATAACCATCGTTGTACCTCTCATTCACTTGATTATGGCGAGCTGGTCTCGCTTCTTTCTGCCAAGGTTCATGTCTTGGTGTGGGTTGAGTGGTAGCTCTCTCCTTACTTGAGGGGTCTCGTTTTCATGATTACCTCTCGCGGGATCTCTTCTGCCGAGATCTCCATTGCCTCGGCCTCCGTCTTTTTTCCACACGGCCGTGGTTTCTCTCCCCATTGTTACCTCGGCTTGCATTGCCTCGTTTCTCATTTGCCTTTCCAGCCATTGCGGATCATATGGAACAATTTGCTTGTTCCTCTTCCACGAGGTTACCGCTTTGTCCCTTCGCGCATTATTTCCGGGTGAAGATGCTTGCTGCGGATAAGGCAGGTCTGCTGCCGAGTGAACCATCCGAGGCCCCGCCTCGCCGGGTTTGTTCGAGTATTTCTCATTTTGCTGGTTTGCGATGCACTTGGCTCATTCACTCTTTCTTCTTTGTTTACGGGCTTCCCGGTCAACCCTCAGATTCCAATCTTTGCGGCGTTTGCCGCTCGTGTTCTTCGCCGGTATCGTACTCGGCAAGCCCAAATCACCGATTCATTATGTGAGCTTCATGCTCTTTGTTAATATCCTCCATGAGGTTCTTCCCTTTAATCTTAATTCGTCCACCCGCAAAGTGCGATATCAAGCTTATTAGCTTTGGCATACTCTCGTGGTCCTGTTCAAGGACTCCGCAAGGCCGATACTTTCTTGGCCTCTACCAACACCTTTGCTGGTTTCTTCCAACTCGCCTGAGCATTTGCGGATCAAGTATCGGCGCTAAGGTGTAGTCAGTTTTTATGGTTGCTCAAGAATGTTCTCTGCCTTTCCAAAGGTGGCCCTCTTACTCTCGGTGCCTTTGGGTGGTGTCCGCACCTCGGTCGGGTTGGTCATTGGCGGGATTACCTCTGTGGGTTGTGGCTGATGCACTGAGTGTGCCTTGTACGCTGCTATGGTTCTCTGCTTGACCCGGCTATCGCTGCTCCAGCTTGCCCAAGAAGCAACCATCACCTCGACGCCTCCTGCAGACGTGCTGCGGACGGACGGCTTGCTGCTAAGAGGTGGCTCTCCGCAACAACAACTTGGTGAGGGTAAATGCCGGTGATGTCGACGCCGTAGATCCTGCTTTCGCCCGGTGATGAAGACACCTACGCTGGGAGCTTTCTTGAAGCTCCCTGCATTGTCACGACATAGTCGCAGAGACCAAATCTACGGACTAAACAACGCGCCGCCCGTGTTGATGAAGTTTCCCATCCGGATCATAACTCCATTAGCACCTTTGGCCCCACTGATGGCGCCAACTGTCAGGTGTGGTGGTGGCATGGCGATGCCATGGGTAGGCTAAAGTATGGGGCCAATGGACGCTAGTGGGATATGGGAGGAAGATGCAACCGATTCTACACACAAGAGGTTAGGCGAAGACCTTTATTTCTCTCTTGGGCTACAAGTGCTCCTCGAGCTGTCTGAGGGAGAAAGGATGAACCTCACCGCCTAACGGTACTAAAATGAGTCGATCCTCCTCAGGTCCAAGCCTCCCTTATAAAGGAGAGCCTTGGGTGCCTTTAGGTCGGGGCAAGCATATTCGAGGAAGATGCTTGTCCCAAAATAGTAGTTCGGCGGCCTCCTTTTCATGTCGCCCTTCTAACGACGGCAAGGCTCAGAGGACCCTCCTGCGTGCCTCGGCTCAGGATCTGTCACCTCTGTGACCTCCTTCGCCTCCGACGCTCTGCATCTTTGTCTCTTGTGCTTGGCTCCTCAGATTCCTTCTAGCCTGCAGCTAGAGTTTGACCTTGGGTTTCTCCTTCTCCTGCAAGCTTCAGATCATTGCGCCTTACCTTACCTCGCGTAGCTCGCTTGTCCTTCACCGCATCGAGATTACTCGGGCTAACCCCGCCCTCGCAGAATCGGCCGTAACGCCTTAATATACATATACGGGCTTCTCGCTTCGTGACGGCCGACTTATTCATGATTCGGCCAACCTAGATCGTAACTCGGAAACTAGACGGGGATTGTACCTCTGTCTTTCCCCGTCTTTGACCTACCCGAGGTCAACCCCCCGACACGCGGTACATTTTGAGTGGTCTTTAAATGTTGTCCACCACTCTCAATCCGGGTATGAAATTCTTTAACCAGTTTGCCTGCCTCGTGGCCTCGTAACATGCTACATACTCAGCTACCATTGTGGACGATGCCGTGATGGTTTGCTTGGAGATTTTCCATGATATAGCTCCACCTGCGAGAGTAAATATATATCCTGACGTGGATTTTCTTTCATCTACATCTCCCGCATAGTCTGCATCTGAATACCCTTCTATCTCAAGGGAATCAGTTCTTCTGTATGTTAGCATGAGGACTTTTATGTCTTTTGCATAACGCAATGTATTCTTTACCATTTTACAGTGATCTATCCCTGGATTACTTTGAAATATGCCAAGTACCCCGGTAACAAAAGCTAAGTCAGGGCGTGTACACACTTGATCATACATCAAGCTTCCGACAGCAGAAGCATATGGAACCGCTTTCATTTGATCGATCTCATATTGGTTCCTGGGACACTGAAATTTCCCAAATCTATCGCCCTTGACTATAGGAGCAGGCGTAGCATTACTCGCATGCATACTATACTTCTTCAGAATCTTCTCTAAGTATGCCTTCTGCGATAGCCCTAAAACCCCCTTTTTCTCTATCTCGGTGAATTTCAATTCCTAGAACGAATGAAGCTTTACCAAGATCTTTCATATCAAAGTTCGAGGACAAGAACTTCTTAGTCTCCAATAGTATACTAACATCACTACTAGCGAGTAGCGTGTCATCCACATACAGGATAAGGAAAATGAATTTCCCATTCTTGAACTTTGCATATACGCAATTGTCCTCCTCATTCTCATCGAACCCAAACTTCCTAACTGTTTCATGGAATTTTAAGTACCATTGCCTGGAGGCATGTTTTAATCCATAAATGGATTTCTTCAGGCAACATCCCAAATGTTATTTTCCTTCCATGACAAAACCCTTGGGTTGTGCCATGTAAACATTTTCTTCCAAGTCTCCATTTAGGAATGTCGTCTATACATCCATCTGATGCAATTCTAAATTATAGTGTGCCACTAAAGCCATTATGATTCTGAAATAATCCTTACTTGAGACTGGAGAAAATGTCTCATTGTAATCTATTCCTTATCTTTGGGTAAATACCTTAGCAACAAGTCGTGTTTTATATCTTTCAATATTCCCTCTAGAGTCACATTTTGATTTGTAGACCCATTTACAGCCTACTGTTTTTGCTCCTTTAGGAATTTCTTCTAAATGCCAGACTCTATTGCTACTCATGGATATCATTTCATCTTCCATGGATTCAAGACACTTGATGAGTGAGGACTTTTAATGGCTTCTTCAAATGTGGTGGGATCGCCCTCCATTTGAACTTCTTCACTAACATAGATCTCAAAATCGTTAGGAATAGTTGGCTTTCTAGTTCTTTAAGACCATCTAAGGGTATCGCCTTCTGGCACATTCTCTGTGTGGGGCTGTTGTGGCTCTCCCTCATGTGTGGTAACAGGGTCTTCATTTTCATTCATTGTTACCGCAGGAGAACCAACAACAGGTGTCACATCGACATTGTCCTGTGTCGGTGCAGCAGCAGGTATCGAGAAAAATGGTTCCTGGATCATTGGAGTGGGTGCATGCACCCGCTTCTCCTCAAGGTTGATTTCTCGGGATACCGTGCTCCCCCTGATCATCTGATCCTCTAGAAACACAGCGTGTCTCGTTTCTACAAACTTAGTAATTTTGTCTAGACAATAGAAACGATAACCTTTTGACTTGTCTGGATAGCCAATGAAATGGCAACTTACTATCTTAGGATCTAACTTCCCAAGGCTTGGGTTGAAGAGTTTTGCCTCAGCTGGACAGCCCCACACTCGCAAATAATTGAGTGAGGGTTCGCGACTAGTCCATAACTCATATGGTGTTTTAGACACCGATTTACTGGGAACTCGATTAAGTATGTGAATGGCGGTTTTTAACGCCTCCATCCACAAACCAATCGATAAGGTGGAGTAACTTAACATGCTTCTCACCATATCCATCAAGGTACGGTTTTGTCTTTTAGCTACTCCATTCTGCTGAGGCTCGCCCAATGTTGAATATTGGGCGACTATACCATGTTCCTGTAGAAACCTTGCAAAGGGTCCAGGAACTTGGCCATATGGGGTATGTCGGCCGTAGTATTCGCCTCCACGGTCATACCTTACTACTTTAATCTTTAAACTATGCTGGTTTTCAACTCTAGCCTTAAATATCTTGAATTTATCCAATGCTTCTGAATGTTCTTTAATAGGATAAATATAACCATAACGCGAATAATCATCCGTAAATGTTATTAAGGAGTCATAGCCATCCATAGATGTCACAGGAAACGGACCGCATATATCCATATGAATTATTTCTAATACTCATGTGCTTCTTTTGGCGTCTTTCTTAATGTTCTTTACAAACTTTCCTTTGATGCAATCGATGCATTGCTCTAAATTTGAAAATTTTAGAGGCGGTAGAATTGATTCTTTTACTAAGCGTTCTATTCTCCCCCTCGAAATATGGCCTAACCGACAGTGCCACAATTTCGATGAGACATCATCAATTCTTTTCCTCTTACTCTTTCCATTCAGGGATGAGGAGGCATTCTCATTTTCAGCGCTTAATGCATTCACATTCTCACAAAGTGATAACAAATAAATCTTGTCTTGTCTGAAGGCAAGACCAACAATCTGATTATTAAACTTGATCTTACATTGTCCATCACCAAAATGGCAAGCAAAACCACAATCATTTAAGCGTGATACACTTATTAAGTTTCGATGCAAAGAGGGTACATAAAGAACATCTACTAATAAAAGTACAAAGCCATTTGATAACTCTAATGGAAGATATCCAATGGCTTCGACTTCAGCTTGAACGCCGTTTGCAACTTTAATACTTCTTTCTCCTCTTTGCAGGGTCCTCCTCATATGGAATCCCTGTAATGAATTGTCAACATGAACAGTTGAACCTGAGTCAATCCACCAAGTAGATTTCACATAACTTAAAAATAAGGATTCATCAAAAAAAGTAATTAAATCCGCACCATTCTTGCACAGATACTTCAGAAAAGCCACACAGTCACTAATGTAGTGGCCCTTTTGCTTGCACCACTTGCAGGTGTCCTTGTCCACCTCCTCTGCCTGGTGATCAGGAGCCTTTCCATGCGGCCTAGAAGAAGAGGGATGCCCCTGACGTTTCCCTTGTGGCTTGGAACCCTGGAAGTTCCTCTTCTTGGTTGGGCTCAGTAGTTCACAGAATCACCAGACTGCCCCTTAAGCCTCTCTTCTTCTTGAACGCACATGGTCATCATCTTCTCAATGCCCCACTTTTTTGGTTGTGCATTGTAGTTCACAGCAAAAGCTTCAAATTGGTTTGGTAGTGAGGCAAAAATCAGATGAATGATGAACTCATCTGGAGGCTCCATGCCCATGGGCTTAAGCTTGGAAGACATGTTGCTCATTCGCAATATGTGATCCCTAACTCCACCACCAGTGTATCTTGTAGTAACAAGTTTCTTAATGAGAGAGCTTGCATAGGCTTTTGAGGACCCAGTAACTGACTCTCTACCTTTTTCAGGTACTCACTGGCGGTGGTACACTCTGGGATTGCTCCCCTTATAGCTTCCATAATGGAGCTCTTAATCGCCATCAAGCACTTTCTATTGGACAAGTACCACTTTGCACGCTCAAGGTCATTGATACGCCCAATTTGCATCACCATTCTATATCATAATTTACCTCTATTCATTGATATTTGTCTTATTATGAGGTATTACTTATGGTTTTTCATTTGTTTATGCATGTTGGATGATTCTTGGAGGATGGACTGCCGGAGTCTAGAGTCTGGATTCTGATGGAAAAGAAGGCGTTCGGTGCAATTTCACGAAAATCAAAAAAATACCAGAAAAATATGGAAACATATTATATTAGCAGAAGACGAAGGAAGCCAGAAGAAGGGACGGAGATGGGCCTCAGGGGGCCCACACCCCCTAGGAGCGGGCCCACCTGACCCCGTGCCTAGGGAAGGTGTGGCCCACCTGCCCGGCCTCCGACTCCGCCCCTTCGCCTATATCTTCCCTTCGGAACCCTAATACCAGGGGAGCGACCACAGATAGATTTCCGCCGCCTCTAGGGGCGGAAAACACCAAGAGAGAAAGATCTCTCTGGCAGACAGATTTTTGCCGGGAGAATTCCTTCCTAGAGAGGGGAGACCGTCGCCATCAACACCGTCATCAAGCTAGGCTTCATCGGGATCATCATCATCATCCACACCATCATCTCCACCAGCACCATCATCACCACTCCGTCCTGCTGTAACAATTGTGTTGGATATTGCTTTAGTTCTTAGGAGAAACTTTCCCGGTGTTAATTACTATTGTAGTTGATGCTTGTGAGTGGAACCATTGGATTATTGTTTATGTTCAGATTGTTATCCATTATCATATCATCTTTGATCTTGATCCATATGATGTCTTGTGAGTAGTTTGTTTAGTTCTTGAGGACATGGGATAAGTCATGTTGTTAGTAGTGAATCTGTGATGAGTTATTATTCAATGGTTTAGTATTTAAGTTGTGGTGCTATTCTTCTAGTGGTGTCATGTGAACGTCGACTACATGACACTTCACCATTTATGGGCCTAGGGGAATGCATTGTGTATTTGGCTACTAATCGCAGGGTTGCCGGAGTGACAGAAAACTGAACCCCCGTTAGGACACCTTTGCATAAGGGAGCGCAGGATCTCAGAGATTAAGGATGTGGTTAAATTTATATCTTAATTACTTTCTTGTAGTTACGGATGTTTGCAGGGGGTTTAATCACATGTATGTATTAGTCCTAGGAAGGGCGGTATGTTAGCACAGGTTCACCCACACAACACTTACAAACACCAGAGAAGAGTACTCGGCTATTTAAAGCGAAAGCACTTGACAGAATTCCCATGTGTCCTCGAGAACGTTTGGTCCTTATAAGTATTTCCAATGGCTTGTCCTTTGCTAAGAAAGGATTGGGTCACTTGTTCCGTTTGTTCGTTACTTCTGTTACTTGCTCTTTGTTTTGTTTCCTTGTTAGAAAATCACTAAAAATCCGTTTGCTAAGTATTCACAAGGATTTCCTGCTCCATACCACTGTTCAGCACCTTCTGCTCCTTGTTGGGATCGACACTCCTATTTATCGAAAGTACTACGATACACCCCATATACTTGTGGGTCATCAGTCGTACTTTATTCTTATTGGTGCATGGTCATGGACCCTTTTGTTGAAGTCCACTTTCTTTTTCGCCCCTCACGGGGTCGACAGGTTCTTTGGGACAAATCTCAACGAGTGCCAAGTCGAGGTCTAGCAGAGCAAGTCCCATTTCAATCTTCTCTCGCCATGAGTTGTAGTTCCCTCTATTGAGGGGCTCAATAGCCGAGATGAAACTCATAGGATTGCCTGAAAGCAAAATACCATCAAAATGAGTTAATTCAACGTTGGTTAAATTAAAATATAAAACTTCTCCATATTAATACTACATCACCGTTGGGCACAAATAGAACTAATATGGGTGAAACTAACTATTCATAGTGAAAATTTTACTAACAACGTTGATCATCAAATAAAATCATCACTATTAAAAAAAATCAATTCTCTCTTTGTTGCATTTAAGCAATTAATTCTTGCAGCGGAAAAACATGAATAAAAACATAAACTTTACTTCTTTACAGAAACTTTAGTGTTACTTTACTATTTTTCTACACAAAATTTCGTTGGAAAATTTTGCTATAGAAAAAATGGGTGAAAAAACTATCAAGAACAGTAAAAAAGCTTCTGAAAAAGAAAACAGAAAAAAACTGTGCTTGAAACGCCCTTTTGGGCCTTTTCTGAGAGCTGAGAACAGCGGCCCACGACAGCCCAAGGCCCAGCCGCCAATGCCCTAGCGGCAAGCCGTTGCAAGCTGCTGCCCGCTCATTGTCTACCGCGTGCGCGCTGCCACTCTTTGCGCAGCCGCGGCCCAATGGCCCGGCCCACGGCCTGTTGCGCGCACGCCCGCGGCCTGCTAGCGCACTGCGCCCCCCAGCGTTGGATCTGGAGCGTCTATCGCTCAAGACCTAGATCAGATGGTCACCCGCGCGCGTCGAAGGAACAAAACGGGGTGCCCCGCGCCCCCCGGCCAAACCCTAGCTCATTTCTCCTCTCTCCACCTTGCGCGAGCCCTCCTCCCGCTCTCTGGCGGCGCCGGGGGAAACCTATCCCTGGCTCTCGGCGACTTGGCATGAGGCGAGGTGGTGGCGCCGGCACAGCCGGCAACAAGCCCCTCCCTCTCCCATACTCTCTGCCACTCCCCGCTAGCCCCTCCCTCCTTCGTTCTCTTCGCCCTTCCACCATCCCCCACCCCGTAAGCAGCGGTGCAGAGAAGGAGACGGAGGCGTCCCCCTGCCCCCCTCGTCGGCTGTGCGTCCACCCAAGGGTGGGCGTACCGCCGTCAAGCGGTTCAGTGGCGGCGCCCTTTCCAGCGGTGGCCGACGCTGGTGTTGCTTTTGGGGTCGAGGATCTAGGGCCCCGTTTTTTGTTTGTTTGCTTTCTATTCTACTTCGATTCAGGGAGGAACTAGGGAGGAAGGAACT
Organism: Avena longiglumis; assembly: GCA_030063025.1. Taxonomy (NCBI): domain Eukaryota; kingdom Viridiplantae; phylum Streptophyta; class Magnoliopsida; order Poales; family Poaceae; genus Avena; species Avena longiglumis. The sequence continues at coordinate 5,444,141 of CP125974.1, read as the reverse complement.
AGGGGAACACGGGATCTGGGGGCTTTTCTTTGCTTCTTACTTCCCGAAAAAATTCAATTGGATCTTGTGGTTAGGGTTTTAGATCTGATGGGGGGTTCTTATTCCCGACCTCGGCTTGCATGCGTCGGGATCGAGAGGAACGGCGCAGCCTCGCGGCGGCGCTTCTAGAAACCCTAGCCCTCTAACTTTTCTTCTTTGCTTTTGGATTTCTACTGCCTCGACTAGATCAACCATCCTAGTTGGCTCTGATAACATTGATAGATATGCTAGGACCTCTAGTGGTCGATCTAGGGAGCATACGAGAGAGAGATAGCCTTACCATCGGCTTTTGGGGTCGCCATTGAGCTCGTCGGAGTGGCGGCGGCGTTGAGGGGTGATTCCCGCCGCTACAGCGCAAGCCAGATCGGTGGCTATGGGTCTAGGGTTTTCGATGGGGAGAGTGGGCACGACGAACCTTGGCGTTCGTGCCACCGGCCCCCACCTCTTTATATTGCGCTGCGCGACGGGGGCCCAATGATTGCGACGTTGGGCGTCCCCGATCTGGGCGCGAGACCAAAGTGTTCGGGCTGTTGGGCCCAACACGGGAGATCAACCTAACACAATCATGGTCATCGCACTCGGTCCTAAAACGCCAACTTCAGCGACTACCATACCTGTGGCATCAGCAGCCCTAAAATCCAACCTCATCATGGCTCTGCGCCTCTGCCAGCGAACAAATATCCGGTGTGAGGAAGATTCGTTCATGCATCCTAGATCAATTGCTAAAAAGGCATTAGCATACATTCGCATAATTGACTTGCACTTATACAAACCTACTCCTAGCCACAGTCGTGAGACCACCGTTTCAATTCTCAAATGGTCTCCGTCGTCGGCAAGTATGGTGATGGTTAATGTTGATGGTGCAATGTTTAATCAATCTCGACGTATGGGTGTAGGTGTTGTGATTTGAGACCACACATGAAAATGTTTAGTTGCCTGCAGCGAACATCGTGAAGAGGTTGCAATGGTGGAGATTGCAGAAGCTGTGGCGATGCGTCGGGCTTTAATTTTTGATGCGGAAGAGGGTCTCGCTTGTTAGCACTAATCTTGATTAGTGGTGACTAATAGTTTATGTGTGTCCTGTATGTGTCTTAGTCTTGTTAATTAGGTAAGTTCTATGCATGTGTGGGCTTCTAGTGTTGTACTAGCCCGGCTAGGATTGTTAGGCGTGCGGTATTAGGATTAAAAATCTGTGTACGTGGAGTCGGTGGTTGTTTAGGAATTGTGGCGTGAGTTCAAGTCCGTATAGGTATAGGTTTGTGTTGTCTGGCTGTGTATATATACACAGCAAGATCGTTGCTTGCAACCATGAGTTGAGAAGAAAATAAAGAAAAAGAACGGGCACGACGCGTGCCCTTGGCCATAAGATTTTTTCGAGCATGTTTGTTTGTCTAGTTTGATGTAGTCAATCTGTGGGCGAATTCCAACAATTGGTATCAAAGCGAGGTCAAAGATTTGAAGCCACGCTTGCCCCGGGGAGGCGATCCTACTAGCGCCTCGGGGCGGGCGACCGGGTGGAGGAAGCGAGCATGCCGTCATCGGTGAGGCGGTGGACGATCGTCGATCGGAGGAACGACAAGGAAGAAGAAGACGGACGAGGCGTCGTCGGCAAGGTGGTGGATGAGGATGATCGTTGATGAGTGCGGTGCTAGAGAATCTTGTCAAGATCGTCGTCCGGGAGAGTACAAGTCAAGGAGTCATGGTCATGCGGGGTTAGCACATTGAGTCGGCATCGTGTTTGTGAGTCGTTGTCATGTCCAAATGCTTGTCTCTGTGAGGATCCGTTGCAGCTGAAGCGAATGAAGGTTGAGGGACTGTTCATCGTTTGGATGAAGACGCAATTTGCGTGCCTCGATCAAGTCGTCTATGTATCTCGACGAGAGGATCAATTTCAAGTACGAAGGGGGTGGTAAACCAGTGAAGGAGAGTCTCTTCAATGAGGACATGTCTCTACATGAGGCCGAAGTGGATGATTTAGTCCACGCCAGGAGGTCGGCATGTATTACGCTAGGGTGGACGGTGTATTCCACAGGTGGTGCGATTCCACAAGGTTGCTAGCGTGGCTGGGTAGTCCATATCATATTTGAGTTGGTCCGTGAAATTCGCCAAGTCAAAATTGGGGAGAGCCAATTAGATTTGTCATGGTGCGAGACCTAGACAAGACGCAAATCTACAAGGATTCAAGGTATTAGGACTAGAAATCTGTGTGCGTGGAGTCGGTGGTTGTTTAGAAATTGTGGCGTGAGTTTAAGTTCGTGTAGGTATAGGTTTGTATTGTCTGGCTGAGTATATATACGTAGCAGGATCGTTGCTTGTAACCGTGAGTTGACAAGAAAATAAAGAAAAAGAACGGACACGACACGTGTTCTTGGCCATAAGATTTTTTCAAACGTATTTGTTTGTCTAGTTTGATGTAGTCGATATGTGGGCGAATTCCAACATCGCTAATGTGATTGTCGGCTCTGATTGCCTCTCTTTGATGAATATAGTTTTCAATTCTCGCTCTTTCCAGCATGTTAAGCGGGGTTTGAATGTTCCAGCTCATAAGCTAGCTAAGTTTAGCGAGTTTTCTGTTTGTTCGGTGTGGCGTAGGTATTCCCCGGATTGCATCTGTGAGGACATTTGTAATGACATTTTAATTATGTGATCAATAAAGTACACTTTCCTTAAAAAAAATCAAAGATGGGTAGATTCCTTTGCCTCTCGACAGAAAGGGCAGAACGAACGTCCTCCCACACCTTAGATGAACAACATCTGGCCAATTAAGGCGTAGTGAGAAAAAAATGGAGGTGCGGGGAATCGAACCCCGTGCCTCTCGCATGCGAAGCGAGCGCTCTACCATATGAGCTACACCCCCGATGTGATTTTGTTTGCCAAGTCATCTTATATATTCAAATAAAGGAACGTTACTTTTTTTTCCTTTTATCTCTGAATACAGATTGAGCATGTTTATGACTTGGGAATTTGAGATCTTCCGTCGGTTCCTATCTTTCTGTTAACAGAGGCAAGACAATGCGGTTATGACGCAAGAGTAGAGTACTGTCAGTGGCACGAATTTGGTTTAGTCATCATCGCAAGTTGGCAGCTTCACAGTGTAGCAAACATATCTAGCAGAAAACTGAACAAGTGCTTAAACGTTGGTAACTTGGTATCTATCTCAGTCGTACAGCAACATTCACCTCCTTGTATAGTGATTTCATAAAGAATGTTGGCAATGAGAGCGTCGATTCAGTGGACGGGCTCCATTGTGGACTTCGTTTTTTGAAAATTTCAAATTTAAAGATTCAAATAATACAGAAAATACTATGATGTAGATAATTATTTATAATATATGCACGTGCAAAAAATCATGAAAAAAAACTTCATACTCTCGCCTCTGGCAAAAAAAGAGAACATTTCAGATCTGGGAGTGAACAGTGCAAATTTGAATTGCCACTGGTTTTCCAAAATTTGTCATATTTGTATTTTTTTACTGCACACGAAATACAAAGTATTTTTCGTTGCAAATTTGCATACATGTATTTCTCATTGTTGCCTACATGAAGATATTTGTTTCAAACATATTTGAGGTTTCTTGAAAAATTCAAAAAAGTCCTCTGAATCGATTTGCCGTGATGGCGATGTCCTTCTTTTAAGAAGCTTTATCTGGAGAAGACTGCTAATGTCGGTTATCTATCATCTGTTGTTCATACACCAGAGGCTATGCATTCAAGACTACAACCTTCACCCTTGCGCACATCGACAATCAAATACTCAAGTGCATAGACAGTGGCAGATTGGATAATCTTTTCGTTTCAAGCAACACCAGATCAAACATTCAAGACCCTCCCGACCGAAGCTACTCCTTGAGAAATGCTTACCAAACTACGGTTGACATAGGCAACAGGCCTATGGATCTATGATGCCTCCACCAGAGCACAACAATCTTACTTGAGTTGAGTACTAACAGTCCGCCGTCCCCTGGGAAGGAAAGATCAAGACGGATGTCCCAACATTCGTTTGATCTGTCTTGACAAGAAATACTCACACGACGAAGGCTGCCATCCACCGAGCCAATTATGGGGTTCAGTGGTAGAAAACAAAAATTTCTACGACGAGAACACACCAGCCAAGAGATGTCTATGCAGATGTATAGTAAGGAGAGGGATATGATGTTCATACCTTTGAAGACCGGATGCGGGATTACGTTCCCACACAAACATTGATGATGTAGCCGAAGTGTAGCCGACCTCGAGGTCGAGAAGGATTCAAGCGTCTAGCAACACAAGTGATAGTGCCTCCTAAGTACTACACACTTCCGGTATAGTGATGTCTCCCGGGCTCAGGTCCATCTAAGCAGCGGAATAAGAAGATCAATGGGAGCCCAAGCCCCTTAGGGCCTTTCCCCTCCGTGGTTGAACCTTTTATTTTATTAATAAATAATTGTATTTAATATATTTAATTCATTTCATTCGAAACATCTTTCTAACCCCTTCCGAACAACTTCTGTATCTCCCTGGAACAATTTTGATTCTCTCTTTCCTCTTTTTCTCTTTCGGTCATGGATAAACCCTAAGCGCCTCTACCAAGCGTGACATCCTTACGGTTTGGAAATGCTCAGACATGATTGAGACTCTCTCGGATCAATGACCAACAACATTGTTTGAAAATTTACGATGGCCCCCATGCATTCAATGAATAACTTGATCGTTTGTCCAAGATCTGATCTCCGATATCGTTATACCTAGTTCAATCTTGTTCCCGAAAAACACATTTACTCGTTTCCATGATATTACATCCCCATGATATAGTCACGTTCTTGTAAGATTATTGATGTAATCTCAACGAGTGAACCCAGAGTATCTATTTGTCGCTCGGATAGGCAAATACCCAAGAAACATCTTTATGGCCACCCTATTACGGTATGACGGTTGATGCACTATAAGCAGCCATGGGAATAGTGATTAAACATGATATCACAGTCAAATGATTAAGCTACAACACTTTAGTAGTTATTGCAATGCGGTACTTTGTGACGAGATCACATTGCAAAACTACGGTTGGGTGTTTGTGTCCATCACATTATTCATCCAATGATGTGACCTTATTATCAATTAACATAAATTTCTATGATTGGCAAACCTTGATCATCGGTTGCCCAACTAGCTAATCTTGCTAGAGGATACTATACTCTGTTTTGTTTAAATACCACATGTGTTTTAATGTTTCCGCTTAATACATTTATAGAATTTTACAAAATTATTATGAACACATAATATATATCAATAAAAAAACTTTATTACTAGCCTATAGGGCATATCTCCTTCGGTCTCCCGCTTGCATTAGAGTACAAATAAACTAGTATATATTCGGCAATGATCTATCACCAATGGATTCCCAATGTTGATCATGCTTAGCCCATGGTAGAGGATTTGTGAATGGATCTGCGACATGCAGATCCGTATGCACTTTGCAAATCCTAATGTTACCCTCAGAAACAAATTTTATTTACATGGTAATGCTGGAGTATGTGCTTGGACATGGAGTGGAACCTCTGATCCTTCGTGTTTGTGATGGCCCCCATGTTTCGCAGTAGATGCACACATGGTCATGCATGCTCGGGAACACTCCAAGTTCAACGATGAACTTCCTTAGACACACAGCTTCATTCGCTGCTTCGGAAGCAGCAATGTACTCTGATTTCATTATAGATTGCGACACAGAGGATTGCTTTCTGCTCCTCAAGCCGACCGTGCCACCATTCACCATAAACACATACCCTGTTTGAGATTTCGAGTCGTTTGGATCCGTACCGAAGCTTGCATCCACGTAACCAATTATGGAAAGTTTTTCATTACGTCCCCCAAAGACAAGAACTATATCCTTAGTCATGTTTAGATACTTAAGGATTTTCTTAACTATTGTCCACTGAACCATCTCAGGGTTACTTCGTCAAACTAAAAGCCAGAGCCACATCTGGTAGAGTACTCAACATGACATACATGATAGAACCTATGGCTGGAGCATAGGGCATGATACTCATCACTTCCTTATCATGATCCGTTTGTGGACATTGAGTCGAACACAACGGTTTACCTTTTACAACGGTCAAGAACCCTTTCTTAGCCTCATCCATTCTGATCTATTATAGAACTTTGTCTAGGTAAGTACTTTGACTTAGTGATAATAGGCGTTTCAATCTATCTCTATAGATATTAATTCCTTATATATATGTAGCTTCACCCATGTCCTTCTTACAAAATTTAAATAATCTTTCACGATATTCAAAAGATTCACACATTCCCTATTAGTAATATGTCATCCACATAAAGCACCAAGAATGTTACTGAACTCCTATCCACTTTCTTATAGATGGAGACTTTTTTTGTTTGGATAAATCCAAAACCTTTGATGACTTCATCAAATCTAAGATTCGAGTTGAGATGCTTGCTTCAGTCCATAAATGGAATGCTAAAGTTTGTGTACTTTCCCAGCATCCGTTGGATCAACAAAACCTTCTGATTGTATCATATACAAGTCATTCTCAATGTTACCATTCAGAAATGCGGTTTTCACATCCATCTACCATATTTCATAATTAAAATGTGCAGCAACTGCTAGTAAAACCCAGATAGACTTAAGCTTCGCTACAGGAGAGAATGCCTCGTCGTACTCAACTCATTGAATTTGTCGGAAACATTTTGCAACAAGTCGAGCTTTGTATACATTGATGTTTCCGTCAGCATCAGTCTTTTCCTTTAAAATCCATTTATTCTCGATATCCTTGTGGACTTCGGGAATATCAACCAAATTCCATACCTGGTTGTCATACATGGATCCCATTTCAGATCTTATGGCTTCAAGCCATTTCTCGAACTTAAGGCCTTCCATTGCTTCCTTGTAGGTCGCAAGTTTGTCATATTCAATTAACATGACCACATTAGCAAGATTGCCATACCACTTAGGAGCATTACGCACTCTTGTTGACCTGTGAGGCTCGGTAGGTGCCTCGACGTGATTGTCATGATCACCATTATTAACTCCCACTCCAATTGATGAGGATGGCTCTAGAACAGTTTCCGTTGCGCTACTTGGTATTTGAAGATCAGAATCAACAATCTCATTGAGTTCTAATTTCTTTTAGCTCACACCTTTCTTGAGGAACTCTTTCTCAAGGAAGGTACTATTCTTAGCGATAAACGTTTTGCTAAAAATGAAAGCCATGAATTGAAAGTCATGAATCCTCGTAGGTGGTTGCTCATTTCTATGAACACCATTTGAATAATTCTGATATGCCAGGTTTGTTATTTCTACCTAAAACTAGGTCACATAAAATGACAAAGTGCGAATGTTTCACCTTTTTTGAATTTGTGAGGCTCGATTCAAATTATGCTCAAAATGGCTCGCATTATTCTTATCTAGGGGTCGATTCTTCCAAAGCTCTCGGATGATATTTGAAGAAATGACACGTTTTGTATCTAAAATTATTTTTTTCAAAAATCATGAGAAGGCTACGAGGTACCTCCAGTTCAAATTTCATGAACTTTCAATTAAATCGACACATGTTTGTCTAAATTGCGGGAGCTTTCTAAAAAACTCCGAGACTCGACCAATTGGTGAATTGTCCACTAAATGTGGTCTAGTATTTATGTAAAATGGGTCAGTGCATTATCCCAACATTTTCTTGGTAGCTGCTTCACAAAACGTAACCTTTTCAGCACCAAGAAAATGGAAAATGTATTTTTCGTGTGAGGAAAATGAAAACTTTCTTGAGCAACCTTGTTTGCCATTCCAAGATACACACATGTGCACAATATGGACACATTACCATAAACTATGGTATGTATGTGGTCATGCCCTAGCTCATTATCCTTGAAAGCCATTAATCCTCGTAGGCGTTATCTCATTTCTATGAACACCTTTTTAGAATAATTCTAATATGTCATGTTTGATCTCCTAGTATGGAAAGAAAACCTATGTTTATTTCACTCGGGATTTTTTCACCACCTTCAGGTTTGATTATAAGAAGCCAAAGGTAGATAAGAGAGGTAAAGAATCCATACACACCTTTTATGTTAAGGTTGTTATGCTAGGCAAGAGGTTAACTATGAGTTTGGACAATTTCTGTCCAGCCGTGCGACTTCTTTCAGACACTGGTAGTTGGGATGAAGTCAGCATTTGGGAGGATCATTAATATGTTTTAAGTGGACTAGGAAATATGCCCTTGTGTTGCAACGGGAGAAAAAACTATCTATCACCCTAGTGTATAAGTATGTTTTTTTGGCACATTGCCACGTGTCGTTGGCTACAACGCATCCATTATGTTCCGCCATTGCCTCCTCTATCCTTCTAGTACAACTGTCCAGATATATGATAATAAACATCAATCTATCAGAAGTATTTGCAGGTTATTATCTATGTTAATATCCTTAGGCCCAGCTTGGTTCGTCGGATTGTAACCGAAAAACAGTCGTATTTATCTGTTCCGGATCAGAGAAGTATTGGCACTTGGATTGCCGGTTTGGTTTCCGTACTCCACCCTTTCCGGCCGTATTCGGAGCGAAAAAGGTCACGGACCAGGGGCATTCGTATTTGTCAGCCGTAAATCATTGTGCACACGGACACACCCCCTAAACAATTACTGGCGAAAAATTAACGGGAGTTGCCAAGCGTGGCCTTAGTGTAATAGCCTCTTCCTTCTTTTTACGGTCTAGAAAAATCAAGCTCAAGTACTTGACGCAAGACAACTTTATTGTTTAATTTAAGAAAATAGTACATATCCGTTCGAGAACTGCATAATGAAACCCGCGCTCCAGTGAGCCCAGTTTTTGGAACTTCGAAAATTTGAATTCAAAAGTTTAAAAAATTAAAAAAAGATACCGCAATGGTGTGTAAATTTTTAGCTCAAATATTAATATATTGAATATTTTAAGCTTAGAAAAAGTGATAAATTGAGTTTTTATCATTAGTGAACAGTGTCGAACAGTACACTAACGTGGAGATTTTGTCATTTTAAGCGATTTTATCATTTTTGTTGAGACTAAAATAAAATTATTTTGAGCTGAACATTTATCCGCAGCTAGGATACATAATTCGCTAGGTACACTTATTTATTTCCAAAAAATTTAAAACATTAGAATTCGATTTTTTGAAGTTGGGAAAAAGAAAAACAAACCCGGCTGTCTAGAGCCCAGGTTCAAACAGGGATATCAATAACCATTCTCTGCTTCCATAATTGACAAGGGCCAATTGAGAGAACACTCAGGTTGTATCCAGTAATATCATTCTGGCCGATGTTGTATAGTTTGTATCAGGCAACACCTATTTCTTTTTCCACGATCCTCGTCGTCCTGTGACATGATTTAAATATTTAAATATTTCTTCATGGAAATAATCAAATCATCAGTTAACATTAGGGCAACTGTCATAGTCTTGAATCATCATGCATGTTAGATTAGAAACATTAAATGCGCCCGAGGAGAAAGCCAAGTTGTTTCTATCACTAAAAGGCGGCAAAAGAAAGTAGACAATAAGAACAACGGATTAGAAAAAAACTAACTTACTTTTAATGCACTAACACACACATAAGACATCATAGTTCAACTAATCTTTTAAGTCAAAACACATGTTGTTGCAGGATTCATGTGGTATGTAGTCAAACAACGGCCAGACCCAACATACAACTCAATCAGTAAGTGCAAATCTTAGCTCATTGCCCAGGAAAAGAATGCCAATTGAATCTGCTGAAAACAACATGAACTGATCGAGCCTAGACCGTTAGAGTATATTAGTGAAAAATAATTTAGTTATAGTACCAATAAAAATAGCTTAAAACAATTAATCGGCTTAGACATGCTAGCTGATATAGGGGCTTCCTACGTGGAATGGCAGGGGGGAAGTAACTAAAATCCCTAGAGTATTTCTTGATTTCGTACATACAGAGGATACGGAAACCCAAGTCCTTGTTCAGAGAAGAGCCACCATTGACCATCTTGACGCACTTGATTAGCCCGGTGTAGTCCAGAAGCAGCTGCGTGAGGACCGCTTTCACTGAACGACTCATGACATTTTTGTGTATAAGCTCGACCTCAACCTTCCATCGGCTGGCGAAATCTTTCAACAAAGGCTCCGCGTCACCAATGATAGCCTTGTCTGAACTTGAAGCAGTGTCTTCCACAATTAAAATTCAGGCAGAAAAGAGATGTCATTTTGTAAAGAAAGAAAGAGAAAATCACGATGATGTTACATAATTCTACTTGCATGTATATGTTTTTATAAACTTGATCAAATCACCCAAATGCCCCAAAAGCAATTCCTCTTGCAGAGATATTTATGCATCAAAGTAGCCTACTCCAAAAGAACTTACAATTAGCGGTCCAGGATAGTGGTTACAAGTTTTTAGATAGGACATTGACATGTTCGTCGGTTCGATAAATCACAAACTAATGTTCTCTCTTTGCTTCACTTATTAGTAAGATTTGAACTGTTTGGCAATGTAAATACCAGTCTATTGTGGGAGAACCCGTCAATCTATGCTTATTGCGGATGCCTATTTCAACTCTAGACACAAAATTTCACTAACAAAATCTAGAAATGCAGTGAGCGGTATTTTGCTGACCATAAAGAAATTGCACTCCATCGATAAGAACGAAGAACGAAGTGTATACCAAGAACATCCTAGAATTTGAAGGAAAAATAGGAAGATCGGAATAAATTTGGACAAAGCAATACATGTGCTAATTTTTTAACACTAAAAAACATTTCCACCAGAAACAACTGACAATTGTGATACCAACTCAAAAGTACCAACCTTCAATATCGCAATCGTTAAATCATACTCCCTTCAATATGGCATGCACTTATACATCAGGTGGAGGCATCCTGAAACATGTACACTTTAAGTTAAACAGAAAACATGTACAATTGAGAAGATAAAAAAGGTACATAGGTATGCGTCGGTCATATAGCCAACCACATACATATTTTCATGTCTTCTCATCCCTTGGTGTAAAACTGATTATTACACATGACAAAAAGTCAGTGGGAGATAGCATACTTGTGGGAAACTCTCTTGTTTCTAGATATGACAAATGCAAGGTCTATTTCCAATTATTTTAAAATCATCCCTGATCTGAAATTTGAAATAGGAACCCAATAAAATGTATATGCAATGCTAATTTTAAATTCAGGATGTGTTGTACTGGCAGTCATCAACACAGCCAACAAATAGCATGAACCGTCAAGCAATGCGGCATTGCCCTGAAGGTTTGAACAAAATCTACAAGTAAGCATAATATCTAATTATCAATGAACACATTAGTGAATAAGACAAATCCTCCAGCACTGTCGCTAGTCACCGATGGACAAAATTGCAAAACTTTAGAAAAGAAAATATGATTAGTAAACAAAGACTTTGTGAGCTGGAGCAAGAAATACACAAGAGATCTGATAAATCAACAAACGAGCAAGAAATGCCCGAGATCTAATAAAAATCAAGAAATACAAGGAACCGAGAATTCGAGATGGAGCAAGAACTGACCAGGCGGGCTAGAGGTCAGGCGTGCGAACACCCTTGCTGCTGTCGCCGCCGGCCTGCCGTTGATATCTCTATTCGTGGTGACATGGTCCGCCTGCCTGGATGCTCGCCATGTAAAACTGATGCTGGGAAGAAAAATAACTCATGTCATTTCCTTTTATGAACTACTATGCAATTGTAATACTAATTATCCTGGCAAGGGATGCTACAAAAGATATTTCCTTGAATATTCTCAACGATAAAAGCATACTTGAGAAATAACACTTTACACTTAAAAATAAAATAGAGCAAAATCCTAGCAATGAACCTCACCCTCATTAAGGTTGCGTCAAATAATTACCACATGGAAGAGAACCGCACAAAAGAATTGTAAGTGTGTATATGCAACCAAATTTGATAATACTCATTGAGATAGTAAGATATATTTTATATGCTTATTTTATTCACCATAATACACATTATCAGTCCACAAACATGATAACCATATGTTGGTAGTGTTAAAATTTATTTCTGTTAAAAAAACAAAGCAAAATGAAGTCTTTAGTGGTATCTAAAAGGAAGTATGTCCAATGACCAATCAGCAGAGCCGATAGCCAAACTTCTCAAAATGCTAAGAAAATTCTGAGCAAAACCTACAATAAGAGAATGATGTCGTGGCTAGTCCTTCGTAATTTTGGAATGCACTAACTGTACATCAGGCCTCATCCAGAAACATAGTGAAGGTTGATACATTTCCTAGTTTTTCACTATCACAAACTAAATTGGGAGCAGTGCATGGGAGAAAGGATACATAAGACAATAAAGTGGTTCAACCTTCAGAATATGGTCATGGGAGTTAATATAGCTTGGAGTCCGGGGTTGAGTGGACTGTTGCATGGGACTGGTCTTGTTCGACGCCAAGCTCGGCCTCATCTCAGCCTTCCGACACCCAAATTGCTTCATGGATACAGATCATTCGAGTTACAATACATGTTATATTTCATATGTGCCCCGAGTATGAATATTCAAGTAGAAAGCAGAACTTCTCTTTATCTGCGAGGACTGCCAAACCAGTACAAAAACTATTAGTTTCAATCTAACATCCATATAGGCATTCATGAAAGGAGCGCACATTTTATTGGTGTGTCCACTTCAAGTGGAAACTCAATGCATGACCTGGAATTACTTGATACCAATGATGCTACAACGATGTACCATACTGAGAAATGAACTCAATGTCCCAAGACATGCTTAAAAGGGGAATAACCAAATTATATTATGTAGAGTTCGACTTGGTTGCTGAATCTAAGAAAGCTGTGGAGCACAATCGTTGCTGAAGTGAACCAATCATTACACATCCTTTTGTTTTGAGGTAAGTATATAGGAAATTTACATAATATCTCAATATTAAATCCTAAAAGCAACAAAAAAAGCTGAAACATTAGATATACATAATTGGGGAGGGATACAGTGAAATATGGTTACCGCTAATGCATCAATCTGCAGGGCACCTTGTGATCTGTAGGCCACACATCTTTCTGGAATCTGGATATGTATTCGCACAGGGTTGCTTCCAGCAGGTACACGCGTGCGGCCGCGCTGCCGGGATGCCGCACCGTCGCCGATGGCACCAATGGATGCAGATGGATGCGTGCAAGGTCTTCAAGAGGGATTCCACCCATGCGCAGGCGGAAGAGTATGAGGCGGCAGCAGAAGTTTGCGGCGGCGGTCGGCCCTAGGTAGCGGGAGCGATCGAACCCTAGGTGGCGACGATGCTCATGGGTCGAGCTCCGGACTGCGGGCAAGGGGAGGGGATGAGCTGGGAGTGCTGATGCGGGCGCGAGGTTGAGTGCAGCGGTGGCCTGCCCCTGGCGGCCGGGGCTCGAGCTGGAGGGCGTAGGAGACGGCGTAATCGATGTCGCGAGTGCCATTCCAGGGAACTGGGGCACGATGGGAAGACTCTGGTCCACCTGTCGGCCCATCGAGCACGCTGGTCCACCTGTCGGCGCTGCAATTTCGTGAGGACGAGAGGTTGGACGAAACGTCCAACGTAGTAGCAGAGGCAGAAAACGGAACACCAATTTCTTTTTTAGATAGTAGAGATAGTAGAGATAGAGATTATTTCTTAAGCACATATGTTATCGTATAAAATAACTTTTAAAAAGCACACCTACTCTCTCTGTTTTTGAGCATACCACTAGTGGAAAGGGGGCATATAGTCCCGGTTTGTAAGGGTCTTTAGTCCCGATTTTGTACCTGGGATTGCGAAATCGAGACTAAAGGTCTCTATCTCTAGTCCCGGTTTGTTACAAACCAAGACTAGAGGCTATCGCATGGACGTTTTTTGCATGGCCTTTTTGCAGCAGAGCACGAAAGACCTTTAGTCCCGAGTCGTAATACGGCTCTGGACTACAAATTTTTTTTCAATTTTTTTTCTATTTTTTCTTGAACTTTTGAATTGTTTGACTCGTAATCCTCTTACTTGGAACATTTTTAGCACTAAGTATATTTAATCTTAGGTCAAATTACACTTGTGGTCAAACTTTCCAGTCGGTCACACATCCTATCACTACTCTACCCTTGGCACGCTTAACTTATTTGTTCCATCAACATGTCCTTGCGCGAAGCCCATTTATACCTTGTTGTCAACACTACCATATCAATCCTATTAGTCCATATAAATATGTCATACATCTTTATTTTTTTAAATTACAAATAACTATTTTAGTAAACAACAATAAATAAGTAATAATAATATTATAATCCAATGAAAGTAAAAAACTAAATAAAATAATATTTTATTCATTTTTTGCCATTTATTCATTTAATATGGCATAAATAATATCTTTAAATCTGTAAATTGAAATTAGACAAATAATATATCCATAATTATGATACAAATGTGAGGAATCCAAATATGGAATAAATAAAAATTGCAAATAATAATATTTTTTAAATAACCTTTTCCTTTTCGAATTTTAAAAATATAAAATAATCCAAAACGGCCTAAGGCTGTTGAAATCGAACTCACAAGTTTTTTCGCACATTTTGATAGGTTGTACATTTTTTTTGACATCGTACACAAAAGTTATAGCTATTTTAAGTTTTCCTGCTACGGCCCGCACCCCCTTAGTTCTGGGTCGTATCACGACCCGAGACTAAATGTCCGAAACAACCCGGGACTAAAGTTTTCTCGGGCTCCTAGCCACCAAAAAGGTACGAACCGGGACTAGTGCTCATACTAGTCCCGTTCCATAACAAATCAGGACTAGTGTTAGACTCTGGAACAAACCGAAGACCCTTTTTTTACTAGTATATGTAGCAAAAAATTTGCCGCAATGATTAAGAAAGGCCAGGAGCCTTGGCCAAATAACAAAAAAAGAAGAAAAAAGAGGAGAGATCCCGAGGCTGCCCCGAGATGGGATGGAATGAGCATGCTAGGCCTAGTGGTTTACCCTTTTTGTTTTATTTATTGTTTTCTTGATTTCTTTCATAACTTTTGTTTTAAGTATTCCCATTGATCCAAACAAATTTTCAAAAAAAAATTAAAACTCAAATAAGATTTTAAGAAAATATGGAACCCCTTTAATGTCTAATACAAAATTAATCTTATGCACTTTGGCCTATATACCTACTTGTGCAAATTTAAAATCATTTTTAGGAACTAGTAAAAGAAAAGTCAGATCCCCTCCCTCTCCTCCTCCCTTCAAAGGCGGCTAGGGTTTCATCACCTCTCATCGGTGCCGCCACCTATTTGTCTCGCTTCTCTGGCCTTCAGGCCACGGAGGCGGGGTGGATCTAGGCCCTCGCCGGTGGGAGGGCTCTATTTTCCTATTTCTAGGGTTCAAGTTTGGTGGGACGACATTCAGGTGGCGGCGGCGCCGTTTCTGCGAGTAAGTTCTTCCCGGCTCCATCCCCATCTCGACGACGACGTCAAGGAGGTTTGTGGGCGTGGTGTGGTCCTCGAGTACTTATTCTAGTTGTGGGGATTTTCAAAACGTCAAGGAGCTTCATTGGCGGTTCAGTCTTCTACTTCGTCTCTGGGATGGAAGTGGTGTTTTTGACCTGTTCGGCGATTTCCCATTCGCAACCAACAACATTAGGTTGGCTCAGGAAGGAGCGGCAGCGGCTGCATGCCATCGACACGACGTGGAGGTTGAAGATGAAGGGCTTCTCAAGGATTCGATGTATTTTTCATTTTTGTTGAGATGCTTTGTACTGCTCAATGATTCTTTTAATGATAGAGTCATATTCGCAAAAAGATAGTTTTAGTACTTTGTCAATTGCCCAAAATCAATTCAAATATGGTACAGAAAGCACAATAAATTATGTTCGAATTGTAGACCATATAAGAACCAATTTATCATACAAATAAAAATAAAGAACTTATATTGCCTTTTCTCTTTTAAAATAAGCTTTATAGATCATTTAGAACGTCCATAAATCCATAGACCGACTTTAAGAGTCAATGGGCATGTAATATCACTCCACTATAATTAGGAAAGTTATTTTATTCCCTCTGTTTAATAGTTCAAGAATGGTTGGAAAACATTTTATACGTGGATTACATGGGATGGGAAGTGCGTTGTCTCGTATAAGGCGATGGATATTTCGACAGCATGAGAGAGTGTGGGATCATTCTTGGGATAAAGCAACGGTTCTGTGATTGATTTTCTATCTCTATCAAGTCGGCTTGAGAAGGCTTACAAGTTCATTAACGAACTGCCAATAAAGTCCAGTGTCATCTTACAGAGGACATTGATTTCTGCTTGTGGAAGCCATGGAGCTCCCGATCTTGCAAACGTGAATTTCAGATGATTCATTGGTTGGATGATCCCCGTTTCAGAAAAAAGGGGGTCGGTTGTTCTCATGGTGGTGTGTGATCTTTAATAGGCGGATCATACTCAGAGATCTGAATCGTTTCCACCACTTGGAGGATGGGTCTGCTCTTGTGGAGACTACTGATAGATTTTATAACACAATTTTGCACAACGATGCTATAACTTTCTTGTGTACAATCATGTATGGTCCACTTATACTGCATTGTATGAGAAATTTAGATCCATCCCGAGTTCAGTGTTGGAGTAGTGTATCTAGTTCCTTGTTGTGCTAGGTGAATATGACTGTATACAAGATTTTGTCACTTTTTGTGCATTGTGTAGGAGAAAATTGTTTACCTTTTGTGCATTTGGATAGGAGAAATTGAAAATGGATTTAACCTATGTATCTGAAATGCAAATTTGAATATTTGTCTAAAAATATGCATTCAAATATTAATTTTTGAATTAACGTGGTTTAATCATAGCCCGTCTTTGTCCTCCTTCGCCATCTACTACGCGACACCACATATCTCCTTGTCGAAGATGAGACCACATTGTCGCCAAAGTAAGTCTCGCCATTGTCCCCAAGCTGGTCCTTGCCAACCATCATTGGATCCATTTGCTTAAATGGGGCCTGGCTTATCCCGAGATGGATCCTATGACATAAAGAGAGTTTTCGTTCTTTATTTTTTTTCCTTAGTCCCTCTCTTTTCCTCACTGTTCTCACAAAAATCATAGAAAATTAGGTCCAGGATTATCCCATACCCCTCCATCTGTCCTAATATTCGTTCTCGTGCTAGGGAATATTAGGGTAAGTACAAGCATTTCGGTGTGGACCGGTATGTCCCTCCGAGTACACTAACCACTCACCCAACCAAGGCTCTTGTCGGCGGATAGGATGGTGAATGCATTTTTCTCTCTCGATACAACGCACAAGCATGTTTTACTAGTACTCACACATACTAAAAGTGGTTTAGATATATTTGTTTTATAAAGCTAAAACAACTTATATTTTAAAACGAAGAGAAGAGTAAATAAATAATTATAAACTAATAATAATAAGGAAAAAAAAAAGGGCGAAGAAAAGTTTAGGACGGTGTCCGATCTCCGTTGTCCCCTTCCCCGGCACCCATATATTGTCGAGTTGTTTTTCCGCCCGCAGCCTCCAACGCAGTCCACACGCGGGCGCAAACGCGAGCCCGTCGCGTCGCCCCCCTTCCCCCAACCCTAGCCCACACGTAGATCCCATCCAATCGCTCCGCCGCCGCCGTCGACCTCGTCGAACCCTAGCCCCTCCGCCGCCCGCGCCGCGATCGGCGTCCTCCCCACCCAACGCGCTCGCGCGGGCGGAGAAGGGGCGGCGGCGGAGGAGGATCCCGCGGCTTCCTCGCGACGGGGACCATGGAGGCGGCCGGCACCGCCGCGGCGGAGGCGGCGACTGCGGCGAAGCCGCTGACGCCCGAGGAGGAGGCGCTGCGGCGCAACACCGATTGCGTCTACTTCCTCGCCTCGCCCCTCACCTGCAAGAAGGTAACACTGCCTTGCCGATTTCTTCCTCCAAGCTGGTTTGCTTCATGGGATGCTGATTTACGGGATTAGAGATGATAATTTTGTTCGGGGGTAGGGTATCTCGTATTTGAGCTAAGTAAGTACCTGCAAGATCGGAATTAGAGATGATAATTTTGTTCGGGGGGAGATGAAATTTCACCCTGCAAGATCGGATGCTTCAGATGGTTCGCCCCAGCATCCACGATGTTCTTTGTTATGTTGTGTAGGGCACGAACGAGTCACGCTAGTTATTCAGGTCCCACGATGACATGGCCAGGTCAAGTTACGTCTCTGTTCCTTAAGGGAAATTGAATAGTAGGCTCATATATTTTACTGAATGGCGAAATTCCTGAGGATGAAAACATGGTAGAATGAATGCTCACAGGGTTGATTATACACCTTTTAGCTTTAGTGAGAATGTTGCCTGATGAGATGGCCAGGTTAAGGGAAATTGCGGTAGTAGGCCAATATATTTAATTGAAGAGTGAAACTCCAGGGGATAGAAAAAAATGTAGCATGAATGCCTGCACCCGCACCGTTTAGCTAGGGCACGGCTTGACTGAGGGAGAAGGTGGCAACATGAATTATCATGTTTGTTTTCTCAACCGGGAGGCTGAAGTTGCCCTACCTGTTGATTTTTCCTGGTTCACATGGAGGATTACTTGATAGGAATTTGTTATTAGCCCCAGGCTATGCTTTCATGTCTAAATATTTGGTTAGCTCCTGTTTTATTTTTTTTCAGAAGAAAATTTTCATCCAATAACAGATGTCCAGATTACATTAATAACAGCTCTGTGAACTAATTTTTTTTATGTAAACGAGTAAATATACTATCTATTTGTCAACCTGTACCCACTATGTAGGTGTGTTTAACATTTTTTTTAGATGTGGTAAGAAGCTTTTTATAATTATCTTGGTACCACATTTAGTCTTGTATCTTTGAAACATCCTGATTTCTGGCATCAGGCATGCATAGCCCATTTGACCACTTTCTTACTACGAAGTAACCAGTACTTCTGTTAGTTGTCATGCATTTGTTTTACTTCAGTTAGTGCTTGCGCCCGTAGGATCTTAATGTATTATGCCCACGTAGGTCTTTCTCTATTTTACCGTGGAATACCCTATGCGGTGTATATGCTGTAATGGGCTTATAGGGTGCTTAAGATCGGTAGTGTTTAGATGTATTGTTTGATTTGCCACTCTTTTTTACCTATTAAAGTTTTCTGCACTTCACTTTCTGTAGTCTCTCTCTATATATTATAGTTCTTCATATCATTATCCTGCTACACATACCATGATTTCTTGTTTTATAATTAATATTCAGCAGTCACAGACTATAATTAGTTTCCAGTCATAACATTTTTCACTGACCTATATTCTATTTTTTAGGGCAACGAATGTGATTTTCGTCACAGTGAGGGTGCCCGGATGAACCCTAGAGACTGTTACTACTGGCTAAATGGCAATTGCTTGAATCCAAAATGTTCATTTCGCCATCCGGTATGCTCCCTTTCCCTTCATTTTCCTGCTTATGCACCATAAGATCTCTTGTATTTACTCCTGTCATGCTTCTGTTCACCAGCCATAGTCTTCCAACTGTTTTGACATTTTATCAGTTGAAGTTGTTATCTGAAGCTAATTTCTGTTTCCTCTACTTTGTTCAGCCAATTGATGGTATGTTTGGTGCTCCAACTCCTGGAATGCCTGCAGTTTCTTCAAACTATGCTTCTTATAACTCGGGCAAGCAGATGGTCCCATGCTATTACTTTCAGAAAGGGAACTGCATGAAAGGTGACAAATGCCCCTTTTACCATCCGCAGTCTGCTGGTAATAATCCACCAGAGCAGCTGGCGAAGGCTTCTTCCTTTCCTTCGGAGCAGCCCCAGACCCCAAAAAATGATTTTTTGGGTATTAAGGAGATCGGGCAGACAAATCATTCAACTCAGCTAGGTGGCCTAATACTCGATGACAGGTCCAAAATGACAGTTAATAGGGCTACAGCAAATTCTGCCAAGACAGCTACAGCTGCAATGCCAGCTGAACTAGCTTCCAATGGATTTAAGTCTTTGCCAAAGTCAGAGAGGGTACAAAACAGTACGTCAGCAGCGAATAGAAGTTTCAGAACCTCTTCAGAAGAGGAGTTAGATCAAAACAATCTTCTTGTGGAAAATGATCTTACAAAAGAATGGAATCAAGGTTGCCAAACACCTCCTGCAGATGACCTGCCCCAGAACAGTAGAGATGCCGATGAAGTGACGGGGGAGTCGCCTGGTTTTGACGTTCTTGTGGACAATGATGCAGATAGAGTTTATTTGCGTGATGATGAAGATTTTGGAAGGGATATGTATCCAATAGAAGATTATGAATATGCTCCAGCTGATTTCGAAATGCCGCCGCATCATGAGAGGGAGCTATTCAATGGAATGGGCGAGCAAGTCCTGATCAGGCAAATGTATGATGGCTATGAGAGGAAACGCCGTAGACCATCATCTGAGAGGAACATGGACAGACCTTCCCATTCAGAAAGAAGGTCTCGACACAGAGAGACTGGTCCTGTTGAGATAGATGGGTCAGACTTACGTCACCGGCTCCGCCGGAGAAAAATAAACGGGTCTGCGGTCATTAGCCCGGAACGCAGTGGAGAGCAGCGCTGGAGGGATGAACACTACAGGGAAAGGGAAAGGGCATATGATGGTCACCATACACACAGAGATCGCCATCAGGGCTCTCGAGGAAGCACTCTAAGCTCCCGTCTGCAAGGCAGAATAAAGCTTCCTGGAAGATCACCTGATAGAGTTGATACTCGCTCTGAGACTGAGCGAGATAGAAGACAACTCCGAGACAGGCTGTCTCCAGTTAGGCATCATATGGATATTCAGGGCGGCAGGCATCGGGAGGCACCGCACCACCAGGAGAGGACCCGGCGGAGATCAAGCGAACGCTCTTCAAGTGGCAGGAATGCAGATGGCCAGCATTTGAGAAGGAATGTAACAGATTCACCCAACTTTGTCACCCGCAGAGACTTTGGTCCAGAGTCTAGGAAGGCTAATGGAAGTGTTGAATCTGAAGCATCTCTTGATTTCGAAGGCCCAAAGCCGCTCAGCCTTATCTTGCAGAGGAAAAGGCAGGCTGCAGTCAGCAATGGTTCGACTGCCCACAGCGTCAAAGAAGATAAATCTGTTGAGGTCTCACGCAGGCAGCCTGAATCTCTGGATGAAGCTGCGAAGGCAGGTTATGACAGCATTGCCAGTTCTGAAGAATACAAGAGCAGATCAGGCGACGAGGAATATAAAGAGGAAAGCCAGATGGAACTCATGGATGGCCATGGGCAATCTTCGTCTCATGGTGACAAACCTGAAGAATATAAAGAGGAATGCCAGATGGACCCCGTGGATGGTCATGGGCAATCTTCGTCTCATGGTGACAAACCTGAGGTTGAAGATATTATTGAAGTGGATCCAGCGGGAAATCAAGAGGCTGGTAACTACGAGCAGAGGGAGGGGGAGTCAGACTACGAGGCAACTGAAGGCCCAGAATACAAATTTGAAGATGAGAACGTGTACCAGGATGATGACGAAGAGTATGAAGATGACGACGACGATGATTTTGCCCGGAAAGTAGGGGTCGTCTTCTCTTAAGCTCTGGTCCTCCTTCTCTTGGCTGTGTTGCCTTGGGCAAGCCAAAATGCTCGGTTTCCGTAGTGATTGTTGGATAAATTCTTGTGGTGCTCCATGATTCCTTTTCAGGTGTCGAAAAAGCCCGCTCTTTCCCCGATAACTGATAAGTATAGGTCAGGTATTAAGCGAGGTAGATTCCATAAACGAGAAAGCCTTTTACGTGTAAAAACAGCTGCACTTTGTCCAGCGTTTCTGATGATCTATCCTGGAACTCATGTATTGTATTAGTTTCCTCACTAACATCAAAGATTATTTCATTGATTTTTTGTGCCTGAGATATATAGATAATAATATAACCCCCTCTCAGAGGACGCTTCTCTTTATGAATCTTTTGCCTGATTCTTCAGATTTTCTTTGTGGCATAGAGCCCTTCTCCTTGGATGTGTTGTTTCATCAGGTTTTGGTAGTTTGTGATGCACATCTGAAGAACTCCTCTCTTCATTCTTAAAAGCAAGCTGGATCAGTGGCGCTGTTGTTTGTATTGTTTATTCAGCCATATCTGTTTGCAGTTGGCAGTCAACTAGGACTTGATAATAATGAATTAGTTCTAGATGCTGAATGATTCTGCATTTTTGCAGTGCCGATGGTCAAATCATCAGCAGCTTAGAAGATATCACAGCACAAATGATCCAACCTCGGTAACCACGACATGGTTAGTATATTGGGTCAGATCTCGGAAGCTCACATGCTGCTTCCCTGGCAAATCTTCCTGATCACGCGCTTGCCCGTTCATGTTCCCTGGCAGATCTTCCTGACCACGCGCTTGCACGCTCATGTATCTCTCATCGGTATATGTGAGATAGCTTATGATCCTGGCTCTTCAACGTCCAACTGTACAATTTTTTGTCGGTGTCTTTATCTGTTGAAAAATTAACTGGATGAATTTATGTAAATTTTGACAGTTTGCTGACAACGAAAAGCAAAAAAACTAGTAAAAAAAAAGTGGGTGAAATCGAAACGGCAGGACCAGGTGTTTGTTTCTCTGGATGACTCGCTAGTGGCACATAGCGCTGCCGCTGCTCCCTCACTTCAGCAGAGGCTTCCAGAGTCCACACTCCGAGCTCCGCAAATTCTCGAACACTTCGCCTGCGCACGAGATCGCCAGCCGCCAGCCATGGCCGCCAAGAGAGTGCTCCTGCTCTGCGGGGACTACATGGAGGACTACGAGGTCCGCTCCCCTCCCCCGTGCACCGATCGATTCCTTCTCTAGCGCTTCTTATCCTGCTATTCGCGCGCGTTTTCTGATTCCCAGTTGGTTCGATATGGATTGGCCAGGCCATGGTCCCGTTCCAGGCGCTGCAGGCGTACGGGGTGTCCGTGGACGCCGCCTGCCCCGGCAAGAAGGCCGGCGACGCCTGCCGCACCGCCGTGCACCAGCCCACCGGCCACCAGGTGCTTGGATCTGTTCCCCCAACTATTACTTTCCTAGTCACTAGTTACCCGATAGGGTTTGTCTAGGTCGCATAGTGGGATGAATTACCGGGCTAATTAGGCTGGTCAAGAACATCTCAAATGAAGAACTTAAGATTCCATGCCGTGTTTATTGATGAGCTGGGTAGCTACTTTCTGATTGAACTGTGTAGACTAGCCATGTCTTCTAAGGTCAAGACGCAATTCCTCTTAAATCGATCTCAATTTGTTGGACTCTATCAGTGCTTTTGTTAAAACAGTGTGGTAACATTTCCACCCTCTGTCAGAGGGAGTGCTACGCGTCCCCCGGGGGATCGGAGCTTCCGATCCCCCGCCTCCCGCGTTTGACACGTGTCCACAGAAAAACGAAAAAAGACAACGCCATCCCGCGTGCGTACGGGAAGAGAAAAAGAAAAGAAAAACAGCGCCATCCCCGCATCCTCGCTAGCGCGCAGCGGTCGTCGACCTTGTCTCCATGGGAGTGGTCAGCTTGGCCTCGACCGACATCTAACTCCGGCGTCGGCGATGTCCAGCTCCGGTGATGCCGGCGTAGCCGGGGCGGCTCGGGTGTGTAGCAGCGGTGCCCGGCGCTTGTAGCAGGAGCGGCAAGCGCGTGTAGCAGAGAAGCCCGGCGCATGTAGTAGTGGCGGCGATGTCCACGGTGGCCGGCTCGTGTAGCCGGAGCGGCTCGGGTGTGTAGCAGCGGTGGCGGGTGCTTGTAGCAGGGGCGGACGACGCGTGTAGCAGAGAAGCCCGAGCATGTAGCAGCGGCGGCCGATGCTTGAAACAAGGACGGCCGATAGTGTGTAGCAGAGAAGCTCGGCGCATGTAGCAGCGGCGGCCGCCTCGTGTAGCAGACGAGCCCAACGCGTGTAGCAGGGGCGACCAACGCTTGTAGCAGGGGCGGCCGCCTCGTGTAGCAGACGAGCCCAACGCGTGTAGCAGGGGCGGCCAACGCTTGTAGCAGGGGCGGCCGGTGCGTGGCAGCGCGGCTCATGTGTGTGTAGCAGGGGCGAACGACGCAAGTAGCAGAGAAGCCATGCGCGTGTAGCGGAGGCTTGGGCTTGTAGTAGAATACGTGCCTAGCAGCGGCGTCCCGTCCTTATAGCAATGGCGGTGTCTGCTACCTTGTAGCGAAGTGTAGCAACTGCCACCGCACGTAGCAGCGGTTGCTGCCGCCTGTGCAGGCTCCGCCGCCGCGTGTACCAGGCTCTGCCTCCGCGTGTAATCGGACGTTGCCCCGTCGTGTAGCAGCCTCCGCCGCCGCGTATAGAAGCCTCCGTCACCGCGTGTACCAGTCGTCGCCGCCTTGCAGCAGCAGGCGCGCAGCAGATTAACGGGAGTTCGGAGCAGCGAAGGATTTTAGCCATCTTAGAGGGCAGCGTGCCGGGGGAGGAGCAGGGTGGGGCAGCGAGGGAGGGCGGCACACCGAGGGAGGAGCCGGGTGGGGCATTGAGGGAGGGCGATGCACCGAGGGAGGAGCAGGAGCATCACGCATGGAGGAGAAACAGCGAGGAGCGCCATGGATTTTGGATTAGAAGCAAAGGGAAGGAAGACTGAGCCGTGGGGATAAGATTGTGGTGGTAGACCCCATAAACGTTCGTGTCACGCGCAAGACTGGACACGCGTCGGCACCGGAAACCGGGGGACGCGAGTCGCGCGATCCCCCGGCTGAACGGTATCATTTTCCTAAACTTAAACATTTCGATCTTGTCTTCAAAATGGCGTAGTGCTGAATTAACGACTGTAAAAAAAAACCCTGGGCGTTTATCTGAATTAACGATTGTAAAATGGGTAAACTTATTTCTAGTGAAGAAAGAAAAACCTCTTAAATTTATCTGAATCTGCTGAACTCTGTCAGTAGTTTCGTTGAAACAGAGTGCTAGCTAGCAGTCCGAAGGTAAACAAAAAACATTTAGCATGCACACTGGCAATATGGGCAATGGGGATTCGATGAATGATATGAGTTGTTGGGGTTTGGTGATTCTCTTGCAGCAATTTACTTTTCATTTATTTCTAGTTGGCTTCCCTAAATATGCAGATATGCTCGATTCCTGTATAAAAGAAACCTATCATATGGGTTTTAAGATACTACACTTGCCGGAATCTTCCCTGAATGATATCTGGTCGGATTTGATGATTTTTTTAAATTCACAATTCGATTGGAGTCTCTAAATATGCAAACATGCATGGTTAGGATTTTTTTTTTGTTTAGGCAAAGTTTATGTATACATGGTTTACATAATAGGAGGGATTCAGTTTGACAAATATGACTTTTAGTTATGAGTTACATCTTGAACAATGCTAAGAAGTACTGCAATTGATTGTTTTTCCCATTTTTCACGTTGCTGCATTACTACTTTATTACTACTCCATATTTTTTCCCAGATGGTGTTGCTTTAGAGGTCCTTGTATTGGAGTATTACTCTTCTTAGAATTCTGCTTTTTTTACATATCTGGTCTTGAATATGCACAGAATCCCTATTTATTTAGAGAAACAGGGACATCTGCCCCTGGTTCCATTCATCATGAAACCATGTGATCAGGTTCTTTAGAGTCACAAGAAGCGTTCAGTTTTCTGTTGTTCAGAAAGTTTTCAGCCTAACAGGAATTAACAAAAGCTTAATAACTAACTTCTTTATAAAGGAGATCCAATACATAATAATATTTACATTCTATTCTTGGTGTTAGGCAAACTGTCATGTTGCCATATGCCGTTGCCTCTTAACCCTCCTCCCACTCATACTCATCTTCTTCCTCGACGTCCTCATCCTCACGTTTGGATTTTGCGCCCAATTCCCGCCCAAAATTATCCCCCGCATATTCGTTCTGCAGTATTTTCTCCTCTTTAGTATCCCAGCATTCTAATTTTTCACCCACTTTCGATGATGCGCTGCCACAAGTCCCCCCTCTTTGTTTTTCTGTAAGATCCATGCCTTCTTTCATCATCCACACAGGAAAGGGTTTGAACACTGAATCACCATCCGGCCCAACACCACCTTGATCTGCACCAGAGCCTGGCGACAGTATTGCAACTTCAAACTCTGTCCCTTGACGACATGGATTTGTATCTGCTGCTGCTGCTGCTGCAGTACGAACAGCATTTGCTTTTTGCCATGCCCGTAGGCCCATGAACTCTGGAGCAGGCAGACCCACCACCCTCTGGATCTGAGCCCGCAGCGGCTCTAGCTGCTCATCCATCCTGCGCTGCATTTCAATCAGCTTCTCACGCCGCCTACGCTTCTTTGCTTTGCTGCCATCATCGTCGTCACCACCAGCATCTTCCTCGAACGCGGCGATCTTATCAGCAGCCTGCACGACCAGTTCGACACCACAGTGCTCGCAGCTGAAGCCCTCTTCGGTGACGAGCCGCAGGGCGTCAAAGGCCGAGTACTTCCTCCCGCAGCCGGGGCATACGTACTGCTGGACCGTGTCCCTGCTGTCTGCTGTCAGCTCGTCGTCGATCTTCTTCTTCATGCGGCGCAGCCGGTATCGCAGGACGTCGCAGACCTGTGCGTAGTCCAGGCAGCAGTAGGACTTCACGTGTAGCTTGGGCTTCTCCTTCTCGTCGCCCTCTCTGGCAGTATCGCCAGCAGGTTTGGGTGGTGCTGGCTCCTTGCGATGATCCGTCGCCACCATCATCTCTGCCTCAAGGAACCGGATGACACGGCGGAGCGGCTTGGGCTGGAGCCTCAGCGAGGCGGCGAGATCGTCCTCCCGGACCCACTGGCCGTTCCGTCTGGTGAGGGCGTCAAGGACTACGACGGCCATGCCGGCCTGCGCATGCTGCTGCTGTCCGCCCGTGCCTCCCGTGGATGGTAAGTCGTCGTCGTAGAAGGCCCGTGCCGCCAGCCGCACCAGCCGGTTGAAAGGTTCCACTGAGGTCATGGCGGTGGCAGGAAACTCGGATCTTGATTCCCTAGGGCCGGGCCGGGAGATTTTATCGATTCCATTGCCCGCCGTCTCCGACTCCGGGTTGGAAACCTACTCTAGGTCGGTTCGTGCCCCAAAGTAACTCTTGGGCCAGTTGGCCTCGTATGCCATATCTGATGGATGACAGCTGGCCGGGCAGGCCCCCATTACCGATTCCTTTCGATCCCGATCAGTTATTCCTGATTTCCAGCCTTTCTTTAAGTAATGTTAATCGTGATTTAATTAGTGCTTCTCTTGTTGTTCCCGGCCAGCTGTCATCCATCAGATTGGGTCTATCCTGCCATCGTGATAGACAGGGTCTCATAGGATTTTTTTTTCGGCCACGGGCCTCTCCAGAAATCTGCGACGATCTGACCGACCTCAATAAAAAATATAGTAGTACAAAAAAACCCAGACAGCAAGGGCAGGGCAGGGCACGATCGATGGAGCCAGGGAGCAAGCGTTCGATGGTCTCCGCCGCCAACGCCGGCGTCGTGCTGTCGCCCGACGTGCTGTGGGAGGTCCTGCTGCGTGTCCCGGCCAAGTCGCTATGCCGCTTCCGCTCCGTCTCCCTGTTCTCCGACCCGTCCTTCACCAATGCGCATGCTGCCCTGCGCCCGGGCCTCATCGTCGCCCTCGCCGGTGACAACGACCGCATCGACATGACGGACCTGTCCGGCAACGTTGTCCGACGGATAAACATCGCGCCTGAAGACGTCGGCATACCGCAGAGCTCGCACCCTGGCCCGTTCTACCTTCTCCTCGAGGGCAACCGCGCCCGCGTGGTTGACCCGGACACCGGCGCTGTCATCTCCACCTTGCCCGCAAACCATCTTCAGCGCAACGCCGGATGCCGCTTGGATGAACCCTTCTATGCGCTCGGTCGTGTTGCCTCCACGGGGCAGCACAAGGTCCTCCGCGTCATTACCCGCCAATATTCCCCGGTAGACCGGCACATCGAGCAGCACTATGACGTGTTCACCCTCGGCGGGCGGTGCTGGAGGCCAGTGGCGAGCGCCCCATTCTGCGTCGTCGAGTTTCACTCAGCCCGTCGGCTCGCCTTCGCTCACAACGCTGTCATCCAAGGTGTGGTCTACTTCATGCCCGACGACATCGTGATAGACACAAACTGCGTCATGGCATTCGACCTTGAAACCGAGGAGTGGAGGCCGGAGACGCTTCCAGGTCCTCCCGCAATCAACAACACCGATAAGTATTGCCAACTGAAACTAGCCAAGTTAAATGGCCGCCTAGTTATGATTCGTCAGTTCGATAAGTTCCAAGATGAACCCACGGTAGAGGTAGAGATAGACCTGTGGTTCGCCACAGACCTGGAGAAAGGCGTTTGGGTCAAGGGGCACACCATAAGACTGGAATTGCCGGTGTCGGAGAATTGGTTTTTTGCACCAGACGTCCACCTCTTGAGGGTATTGGACGACGGCAGGGTGGTTTTTTACTACTCCGCACACAACTTTTCTGGCAACTGGGTCTGGCGAACACGGATTTATGATCCAAGAACCAACTGTTGTACAGAGGTTCCTCAGCATGGAGTTCGCTTTATTGCTGGGATGTACAGAGGAAGCATGCTGTGCTTGGAGAGTCAGTGAACCATGGGGTGTTGGATTGTGTTGTGCCACATCAAGCCGGTTGCAGAACTATGTTTCATGCTCCAATCAAGTAATGGTAGAAAATTTAGTACTCCCTCCATCCCAAAATTAGTGTGTAGATACATTCGAATCTAGAAAAATCCAAGTCACTTATTTTGGGACAGAGGGAGTAGTAGTAATATCAGTTGCATCCTGTAACCATTAGCAAATACATCATGAATTTCTTCTACGTAGCTCTACATACTCACCTTGTGTCTCTCCGATGGCACACCTGTCAGATGAGTAAATATCATACAGAAGGAGGGTCTAGCATCACAATTTTTCTTTTGAGGCAAATAGAATCACAATTACGGTTACTGGATGGCATGATTTACCTGAGGAAGTTACTGATAGCCCGGAAACACTTCTTTTAATTACATCAAGTATAATTTGAAATGAAAAGATATTTGACTAGATTTTGTTAAAATGAGGAAAATATGTTGCATTCGCACTAACTTTGCTCAGACCGATATTTTCCTCTATTGTGAGTTTGTGACCTTTTGCCACAGTATCACTCTGATAACTGGCCATTGTTGAATTATATACCATCAGGTAGCATAACCCTGGATGGCACACAGGTGTGTACCACTAAATCAGAAATACATCATGAATTTCTTGTACCAAACTCTAGATACTCACCTCGTGTCTCTCTTGGATGGCCCACCTGTCAGCCGAGCAAATATCATACAACACGAGGGTCTAGCATCACAATTTTTTCTTGAGGCAAATAGAATCACAATTACGTTTACCGGATGGCATGATTGATCTGAGGAGGTTACTAGTAACCTAGAAATACTTTCTGTAATTACATCAAGTAGAACTGGAAATCAAAAGTTATTCAACTAAATTTATTTGAAATGAGTAAAAAATGTGTTGCATTTGCTCTAACTTTGCTCAGACCGATATTTTCCTCTATTGTGAGTTTGTGACCTTCTGCTACGGTGTTACTCTGGTAACTGGCCATTGTTGAATTATATACCATCCGGTAGCATAACTCAGGATGGAACACTGGTATGCGTGTGTACCACTGAATCACAGGCCGTCATCAGCTAGGATATCGTGTTTCTTTCTTCAATAAGAAGGATATCACGTTTATGATGAGCATCAGCAGGGCCATGTCGGACCCAGAGAGAGCCTAGTGGGGTGCATCAGTCCCGGTGCTCACTCAAATTTCTCAATTATTTTGAATTTGAAGAAAAATGTACAATAAAAGTGTCTCAGTAAAACTTTGTGTCTGTGCTGAATCTTTTATCTGGATTATATATCCCGAAGCTGATTGATTCATTGATTAATTAAGCCACCTCTGTGTCATTGCACCTATCCTCATCAATGAAACAGAACTAAATAACACGAGTTGATTAATGAAGTAAATTTGATCATAAGCCGTACTGCCATTAGTTAAGTTTTTGGACAAATCCTAGTTTAATCATGACATCAGGTTAATTTTAGACCAAGTTGTTGCTAAATTGATGGTTAGTAATTAAGGTGGCTGTATGGACCACTTGTTGGTTCTTATTATCGGTTCATGGTATCTTTCTTATTCTGACATAATTCTGCTCTCGAAACTCTGTACTCATTTTGTCTTGTGAATATACTACACAGACGTATGCTGAGTCGAAAGGCCATAACTTTGCACTAAATGCTTCATTCGATGAGCTCGATGTTACTGCCTATGATGGATTGGTAATTCCTGGAGGCCGTGCGCCAGAATACCTTGCAATGGACGAGAAAGTGCTCGACTTGGTTAGAAAATTCTCTGAAAGCAAGAAACCTATTGCATCAGTTTGCCATGGGCAGTTGATTCTGGCAGCAGCAGGAGTAGTCCGGAACCGTGCATGCACCGCGTACCCTGCCGTTAAACCAGTTCTGGTTGCTGCTGGTGCCAAGTGGGAGGAAGCTGATACTATGGCAAAATGTGTTGCTGACGGTAATCTCGTCACAGCAGCGGCTTACGATGGTCATCCTGAATTCATCAGCCTGTTTGTGAAAGCACTTGGAGGCACTGTAACAGGCTCAGACAAAAGAATACTCTTCCTTTGTGGGGTATGTTCCGCGAAAACTTTGCCCTAGTCATATTCCTCGTGTCTTGTTTCTCATTCTTTGTCAGAAACAATTCCCACTGTACTAAGCCTTATTTTCGTCTTAACCACATTCTGAATAGGATTACATGGAGGATTACGAGGTCATGGTCCCGTTCCAGTCTCTCCAAGCCCTTGGCTGCCACGTCGACGCAATCTGCCCTGACAAGAGTGCTGGGGACAAGTGCGCGACAGCCATTCACGACTTCGAAGGCGACCAGACTTACAGCGAGAAGCCTGGGCACGACTTCCCTTTGAACGCGTCGTTCGACGGCGTGGACTTCTCGAGCTATGACGCGCTCGTGATCCCCGGTGGACGTGCCCCCGAGTACCTGGCGCTGGATGATAGGGTGCTTAGGTTGGCCAAGGGATTCATGGATGGAGGAAAGCCGGTCGCGTCGATCTGCCATGGCCAGCAGATACTCTCTGCTGCTGGGGTTCTTCAGGTACGTGGGGACTGACATTCCATTTCGCTGCTCCTGCTGTAGTACCAATTTTACTCGTCCTGGTTAGAGCATGCCCCGGCTCTGAACAATACAAAACGAAACAAAACACAATTTTACTGTGCCTGCTGGGGGTTCTTCAGGCACGTGCTAAACTGATATCCGTTTGCTGTTCCTGCTCTGCATCAGTTTTACTGCGCCTGGTTTACAGCATGCTCTGCTTTGAACAAAACAAAACAGAACACAACTGTTTTTTTTATAAAACGAAATATATTATTAATTCCTGAACTCCTGATATCTGATAAAATTAAGATGTAAACATTATTTTAGGAGAGATGTAAATGGTATTTATTGTTCATCGACTCAGATCCTGTAGGCATGAAACTGATTTCTCCCGGCCTTTTGTGTCTATATATGCATGACAATCCTGCAGGGCAGAAAGTGCACCGCATACCCAGCCGTGAAGCTGAACGTGGTGCTGGCCGGTGCGACGTGGCTGGAGCCGGACCCGATCCACCGCTGCTTCACGGACGGCAACCTCGTGACGGGCGCGGCCTGGCCCGCGCACCCGGAGTTCGTCTCCCAGCTCATGGCCCTGCTCGGCATCAAGGTCTCCTTCGCGTGAGACACAGCCGCGTTCCGATCCGCGAGGTGCCCCAGCCTCCGTGCGTTTTGAGATCATACACACAGCACCCACCCAGGTAGATACCTCTGTCATCGACCGTGCATGCGATGTCTCGTGCTGGACTTCTCCTCGTACCCTTGTCTTTTGAGTGTTGAGACGGTCTATGTACTTTCTGCACCTATATATAACTCCGTAGGTCTTCTGACGCTGTGTGTGGTTGAAATAATAAGGGAAAGCTAGAGTACTACTCTGTTTTACAATTGCTACAGCTTAATTAGCCTGCTTCTCCAGCTGTTTCTTCTGTGTAGAGCACGGCCAGCACAGGCCTCTACTCGTCGTTGGCATATTGTCTAGAATGGGGAATTTGGGGCTATGGCGCGTATGCTTGCTGAAGGTGGCGAAATTAGGTGACAGAGATAGCCGCGCCGCCGATGTCGCGTTAGCAGCCGGATTA
The DNA here is from genome assembly GCA_030063025.1 of Avena longiglumis. Classification (NCBI taxonomy): domain Eukaryota; kingdom Viridiplantae; phylum Streptophyta; class Magnoliopsida; order Poales; family Poaceae; genus Avena; species Avena longiglumis. The sequence continues at coordinate 5,411,995 of CP125974.1, read as the reverse complement.
GGTCTGAGCCTCGGACAATGCATCTGTCGTCAGCCATAATGAATGGCCGGCGCGTCTGATTAGTTAACTATAATCCCAGTCGGTTAGTCATGTTTTAGGTCCTGTGTAGCTAGCTGACGCGACAGTGGCACCGAAACGAGGTGGCAAAACCGCTGCCGCGGCAGCGCTTTTCCGGTCATGCCACATTACCCAATTCATAGGTACAAATGGGCATGATGACGAAAGATAACCGATCCGATCGGTGACCACTCGGCAACTGGCAGGTACTAGTATCCTGGGAAAGGCTCCGCACCTTCGATGAAGATCGCGTACAAAAAAGGATGGCAATCTAGAGCACTTTCTGGCGTGGCCAGTGGCCACCGATTATCCCTCCCGGCTGCTGCTTTGCTAGCTTGCTGCCTTTGGGCTTTTTGGCAAGGCCGCCGGCCGGCCGGTTCATATGCGTCGACCTCGCACCAACGAGCCAAAGCTATAATCGTCCACGCCACACCTACCTAATATTTCTTGGTAGACATGGCGTGAAGCCTAGCTATACTTTTTTCTTATAAAACAGCAAACTTATTGCAAACGCGCACATACATACATACACCATTATAATAGGCACACACGCCACATACCTCCAACTACCAACCGGGGTCATGAAGGTTCAATATAACGAAATGCCACTGAAAAGGCAAGCCGCTTCGACGAGTAACACATGGCATCAAAACTAAGTTTTTTTTTTGTCCGGGACGTATATAGGCATCCAAATATATAGAGTTGAGGCCTATCTGAGTTGCGGGAATTCTTAAAACGTCTGGACAGGAAAACCACACGAATGGAGTTTATGTCCTCCCGAATCCTACAACACTAGTAGTAGTATAAAACTATATGGGAAGATCGAGTATTCGTTTGAATCAGAGGCAAAAAAAACTAACAAGAGGTCGGAGTGGATGAAAAAATTCCTCCGGAAGCGAGTACAAGTTAATCCTTTAGAAAATTCCTAAGGACTCTCCAATCTCGTAATAAATCAAACAGCCAACGTAGGAATACTTCCTGAGGAACCAAATCCTTGACAAGCATTTGATATTCCGTTGAATCAAAGGAACCATTAAGCTGTGATTTTCTTTGATGTATCAATTGCATGCATATTAATAGAACTTTTCAATTGTCTAGAAAAAGATGGGTGGGATAAGATGGACAAAAGTAGGAGAGAACATGACCTCAATCATGACCTAAGCTTTGAATATCCTGGCAGCATTGTGATCAATCACGACCCAACGCTTCAAATATCCTGGCATTGAGGCCTATCTGAGTTGCGGGAATTCTTAAAACGTCTGAACAGGAAAACCACATGAATGGAGTTTATGTCCTCCGGAATCCTACAACACTAGAAAACTATATGAAGAAGACACTTTTGCTTCCATGTCCCCCTTCCCCAAGCAAAGATAAACACATGGACGGCTAGGATTGCACGGTACTATTTCGGTGCGAATCTCGTACAAACCCACTCGAAGACCGCACAGTCTGCTTAGATGTACACAGACTGTACAACAGGTGTACGTGCACGGGTCCGTGGGAGGCGGAATGTCTAGGTGTATATAACGATGTCTCCCGCATCGTCTGGATATGAGGACGCGGAATATACCCCAATCTATCTCATATACTGATACGCGGATATACATGGTCTGGATATGGGTTTTGTCAAGCAAAAAAAAAAATGGCAGAGGAAACTTATCCCTTCAAGTTTAAGTGGTGGATGGGTGGGAAGAGGGGACACCGAAGCAAGTATTCGTTTGAATCGGAGGTAAAAGAAACTAACAAGAGGTCCGAGTGGATGAAAAAATTTATCGAGAAGCGAGTACAAGTTAACCCCTAGAAAATTCCTAAGGACTCTCCAATCTCGTAAATCAAACAGCCAACATCTATAGGAATACTTCCGAAGGAACCAAATCCTTGACAAGCATTTGATATTCCGTTGAATCAAAGGAACCATTAAGCTCTCGTGTCTATGCGTACCTGACGGGGTGCACGCATGGGACTTCCGGTCTAAATTGATGGGATGTGATGTGATGTAAACTGTTTCACGATGGGGAAGATGATTGAAGCGGGCACGAGGTGACCGAAAATTAGTGTATATCTCTCGTTTTGGATGGGGAACGCCTTTAAGAGGTAAACAGTGTTTTGACACTTATCTTACTACATTAAGCTGTGGTTTTATTTGATGTATCGATTGCATGCATATTAATAGAACTTTTCAATTGTCTAGAAAAAGATGGGTGGGATAAGATGGACAAAAGTAGGAGAGAACATGACCTCAATCATGACCTAAGCTTTGAATATCCTGGCAGCATTGTGATCAATCACGACCCAACGCTTCAAATATCCTGGCATTGTATATGAGCCTACACATGCATGCATGATGGATGATGCATCGCACAGCAACAACACATGCAGCAAGTGGAGCACCGGTGCATGCCATGAGAGGATGGTCCGGAATCCGTAGGGTAGGGATCTCCATTTCTCTCATCAATCATGAGAGCTTTCTTTTTTAAGCGACAATCAATCAGAGCATTCTATCAGTAATTCAGTATTGTTTAGATCCATGCACTGGCCATTGCATTATTGCTCGGTCGTAGCTACGAGTATATAACATCCACCTGATAAGTGATAATCAGAGCATTCTATATGTCATATCTATGTATCGTTTGGTTCCATTATAGCAAAACTGCTTCATGAATGATAATAATGTGATGGTCATATAAATAAAGGGAGATTTTTTACAAGAAATAAAGGGAGTTTTTTTTTACAAGATTGGGCACAATTTGAAATTAAAATTGCTGCAAAGTTGTCCATATATAGGAGAAAACCTCATGATTCCCAATTACGCAAATAAAACAAGCCGTATAGGAAAACAAATCTGAAGGGAAAAAAAATGGAAAATGAAGTGTCCAAAAATCATAGTCAAAATTTGTTTTGATCAAAGCTGCCCCGAGAGTTGGTAAGATCAAATAATGTTAGTCGGTCAACCATACAAGTCGTCCTAACCGAACAAACAAGAGCTGCACGGATATGCATCATGGTAAAAGGCTTTACAAAAGCGAGCAGAGTCAGCATTTCGCCCAAGCCTAGCTAACCGAGATCGACGTCGCATTCGAAGACCGCCCCTTTGTGTCGCCTACCCTGTGATGTGATGAAATTCGGTTGCCCCTCATTTTATACCACTCATACCGAATACCATACGTCCATGTCCCCAGCTGGATCTTACAACCTAGACACATGTGTGTATCTTTTGTAGTATCTTAGTCTGCTTAGCACCAAACATAATATCTGCTATCTCTACGGAATACATCCACCCCATCTTTGGATCTTTAGGAGCACACATCCATATCTTGAGGGCTGGGAACTCAAAGGCTAGTTCTCCCTACACGTCGGTCCATCTAATTTGTTGCCCTGTTTTCTTCCATGGCTAGATCCTGAAACCGAAATGTGATTTACTGTAGTAAAGAAGCACACGATTTAGTGCACAATATAGTACTACTCCCTGAATCTTAAAACAGATGTCCACATATTTGTCAAATTTTGGATGAATCTAGATACTATTAAGTACTCTGTATATAGATTCATCTAAATTTTAACAAATCTGTGACATCTATTTTATTAAGAAGAGAGTACCGAAGATACCGTTGAATTCATTATAACCTTATTAAAGTTGCGAGCATGCGAATTCCACAGGAATGGATCGGCAATGTTGGTCAGTTGCGCAGTGCATGCCTGCATCTGCTCCTCGATTCCTGCCTGCCTGCCTGCACCCTCGTCGCCCGGGGCCTGAACCTTCCGTGAGTAGCCAGCGTGCGACAACTGATTCCACTTCTGCACAAGTACTGTGTCCGTCTTGTCTTGGGGCCTACGGCCTACCCCCCGCGCGGCGATATTTTGCGGCTAGCTAGGCTAGGCTTGAAGAGGTGGAGGGGAATCCCAGGCACCCGGACAACGGATCCAGCTCCCGTCAGTCCGCCTCTCGTCGCCCAACATGGCAAATTGGCAATTTCACGTGCCTCTAGTACTATCGTTGGAAGCTAGCGACTGCTAATAGTAAGTCGATAGCGGATCAATTGTTCCAGATATATAATTGGAAAGCTTGGAAGCTTGGATGAAACATACTACTAGTAGGAACGTGTCAACGACCTCGTCCGCCTCACCGGGGACATCAAGAATCGCCGACGATTTTTTTTCTATGTGTTTAGGGTTCGGGGATGGGAGGGGCCACCCGCCGCATCCACAGACGCGGCGCCGGCGGGGGAGTGGACAAGGAGGAGGGCGCGTCGCGGGGAGAGGGAGCGGCAAGGGTGCTGCATGGGTGAGGGAGCGGCGAGGGCGCTAGAGATGGAAGTTTGGAACCTTTAGTGTACCCTCTAGTTTAGCCTAGTTCAAAAAAATAAACTAGTTTTAGGGTAACCATAGGGTACCCACTGCCATCCTTAGAGGGCGCTGCGCCGGTGACGGGAGAGACGACGGAGGAAGGAGGGGATAAAGAAGACCACGGGACGCAGAGTTATGTCCTAGGAGAACGTTTTTGCTACATGACCATCGCGAACACTAATTCGGACCAGAAGGGGAGTATCATATTTTTTTATTATTAAGTAGGTCGATCTAGGAATACACGCAGAACCTATGTTGGTCGTCGACGCGATCATTGCTCTTCATGTAGTAACTAGTTAGGCCGTGGACAATTATATGTTATATATTGCCCGTGATCATTCGTGGTGTGTCACGGCTCGATTATCACGCGCTAGCATCTGGTCGTGGCCATTCACACAAGATATGCCCCGACGGGTAGACCAACGAACACGTCACTCAACTGATCCACCAAACAAGAGCGATAGTTGTTGGTGAACATTTCCCTCTTCCTTCATTCTTTCCTTCTCTTCCAACATAGACCAGTGTACCTGCCAATGGACTTTGCCCAGAAATATCAGGCAAGGGCTGATCCATCGACGTCCAATTAGTGTTGTAGGGAGTGGTCCACGCATGTGACTCCCTCTGGCACTGGCTATCTAGCTGCTGTAGCTCTGGCTTCCGGGTCTTCTCGCAAAAATGTCGGTATCCCTGGCGTGGTACGTATGGGCAGTCCAGGGGCGAAACTTTGGTGTCACGGTGACGTAAAGTGTGTGTTTTTGCGTGGTAACTTGAGAATTCAGATAAATACTTGCTTTTATTTTCCTCTTCCTTTGAAATCTCAAAACACGTGTGGTGAAGAACTCTCCGAGAATAATACCAAAGCCATATATCGTGCCGAAAAAGATATAGAGACTACTAGTTCTCGTGATTTCAAGCAAGTTATGGGGATTCTGACTTGCAAAGGATTTAATCCACCTTAATCCATGCAAATCCCCTTCAAATACCCCAAAATCGAGCAAGCCGTAACGAGGTAGGAGTCCTCTTGGGATGCTCGTGGATTTTTTTTCAAAGATCCAACAAATGAGCTTTGGACGTTATACGGAAACCCGTACAACACATTGTACAACATAGATGCCGCCCGAACGATATTATGCCCGGGAAGTGAGTAGCAAAGAGTAAAAATAAAAAAAACTTGTGGCAATGAACCGGCCACCCTCATGACACACTAGCTCGACGCTCCGGCGACCATGCACGATAACCATGCCACGTAGGGTCATCACCGCAAAGCTTTTCGAGGTCGTCGTCACCTCAGCTTACATCCACCATCTGGATCCGCCGCGCCGCCTCCCTTCACGCTCATCAGCATGAAGGCCTTGCACGAAGGCGCAATCCTCACCCATCCAACACAGGTCTAAGCCTCCGAAGCAATGCCCCAAGGAAGAGCAAGCAAAACGCCGCCATCGCCCGCTCTAACATAGCCATAGCTAGGGCTTGCAGCCAGAGGACCCAGCGACGTGGTGGAGCGAAAGATCCACCGCTAAACCTCCAAGGAGGGGAGCAACATCCAAATTGTCTTGTATGAAGCATTCTTCTTAGAGAATTGATTTTCCCAAGCTTTGCCCGACTCCGGTGATGGGAGGCGAGGATGGCGACACGCATTCAGCTCGTGCTAGTGTGTAGTCGTCACTAGATGGTCCAATGATCTATTTATAATTTTTATTACTTTTAAAACTTTTTACTACTGTTGATAATTATTAATAGATTCGGTGGAATTTGGTAAAAAAAACACATCCCAATCTAATCTCGGTGTGAAGTGCTAAGACAAAGATTAGACTCTCACTCCACTCCACATGCCAGCGGCACGCATCGATCGTTGCCATCCCGGCAATAACAAAATTCCCCAGACACGCAGCCGCAAAAATGCCAGCTCTATAAAACCGGCGCGCCATCCTCGCATCCGACCCGCACCGCACCGCACCAACCGAGCAAGCAACCGAGCCCGGCCAGACCCAACCCCGTCACGACCAACTAACCCAACCGTGGGCCCTCTGTCCCGCCTGCGCGCACGCACTCTCGCTCGCTCTCCTCCGCTCCACCTCACCTGCATCGTCCGGCACGGGCGGCGTGGCTCCGCGGGAGGGAATCGCCGGTGCGGGTCTCTCCGGCGCCGGGCCGTTTTGGGCATGAGAGGGGTCCTCCACGCGGCGCCCAGCGTCGGCCCCTGTTGCGGCGGCAGTGGCGGCTCCATGGACGGCCTCCTCGTCTTCGTCTTCTACCTCTCGCTTCCTATACGTGGCGCCCGCCTCCACTCCCTAGCCTCCTCCCCTTCTAATTGCTAGCCCCCGCCGGCCCGGATCGATCCCGCCACGCACCGCACTCTCCGATCTCTCTCTGTAAACTCTGTTCCGATTCGACTCGACTCGACTCGATCCTCCGTCGAGCTGCAGTCCCGCGCCGGAGGATGGACCAGCCCCCGAATGGCTTCGCCGCCGGAGGTGCGTGCCCGATCACGAAACCTCGCCCCCTCTTTTCTCTGCTTCCTCAGAAGATATGTGCACTTTTTTCTTCCAATTCGTCGTGTTAGTAAATTGTTTCAGTTGGCGTGTGGGTAATTATGAGTGCTATTTGTAGGAGTAGATTTTTAATGGTATTCAAGTGGCGTGTGGGCAATTATTAGCACTAATTTCGGGACTGTTTATCGAGCGAAATGTTGCTGTCATGGACTGACGTCTCAATCATACTAGTTGACATAGTTGACAGTTTCGCGTCTTTTCCAACGCTGAACACAATTATTGGACCGGAATCATTCTCTTGATTCATTTGATGTTGATAGGGGACCACCACTCATGTCTGGGGCCATCACAGAGGAAAAAAATATATATGTACAAATGATGGGTCTTAATATGACTGATCAGCCAGATTTTTTAATTCAAAATCATCAGAGGGCTCATATAGAAAATGAAACAAGGATGTATTCTTGGTGACCTCAACTGAATCGCCTTAACGTAGATACCGAGAAATGATGTCGGTGGAGGAGAATCTAGAACAAATGAAAATTACAAGCGAACTAATGAATTGTGATAGAAACAGAGGATATTACATGTAGGGACTGTGATGGTGACTCGGCAGGTGAAGCTGTTAAAGGGATGTAGAACAAGGTTCCAAAAACTGAGGCTGCTAAAAAAGATGAAAAAGTGTTTTTGTTCCGAAGAAAAACAAAATGGGAATAGCACCCAGGGTCTATTTGCTCCTTATTCTTGATTGCCTTCCTTTTTACAGAATATGCTGCTGCATCGGCTAATCCATATAGCTGTGCATCGAATAATTCTAGGTCGTTCAGGCTAATCTAGTTCCAACATTAGACTTTCTTGTTTCTAATCAACTGGACAGGATAAAGAGAATAAATCATTCATGGCATATTCCTGATAATGTTCTGTCACTCCCTAGAAGACAGTTCTTTCAGGTGGCTTTTCATATACTAGAGCAGGCAACTGCCTATGCCTGGTAGGAGATTTAAAACAAAAAAATATCAGTATAAATTAACACACATAAGTGGCAATTTTACTATGTGCTTATTCAGGTAGATGCTTGAGAAATGTTGTATATGTGGTTCTAAGTGACTTTTACACTTATTTTCTTTATGATTCCAGGTCTTTTTGTTCAGCATATTGATGGGAAAAACACTTCTGCCCCTTCTGTAATTGTGATTGGTGGAGGGATTTCAGGCATTGCATCTGCTCGTGCACTGTCAAATGCCTCATTTAAGGTAAATTGTCCATGGATGATGAAAGATAAAATATTTCTGTTCCCGCTTATGTATGGTGTACTTTCCAAAAAGCAGTTAGTAAAATTAGAGTGTTAATGCTTTCGGAACCATTTACTTATATATATATGATTACACGCCTACAGGTTACATTGTTAGAGTCGCGAGACCGACTTGGTGGCCGTGTGCATACTGACTATTCTTTTGGCTGCCCAATTGACATGGGAGCCTCTTGGTTAGTTGCATCCTAGAACTAGTATTGAGTTGTGTTTCTCCACCTTGCGTTTAGTTTATACAGAGTGATTTCATGGATTTATCATGTGATTCAGGTTACATGGTGTATGTAATGAGAATTCTCTGGCGCCATTGATTAGGCTTCTTGGGCTTAGATTATATCGCACCAGTGGTGATAACTCTGTGCTTTATGACCATGATTTGGAGAGGTAGTTCATTATCCATAATGGCCTGTGTGTATATTCCTCCTTTAACTTGGTTGGTTTTTTTCTCTTACATTATTTTTTTCCTTTTTATTAGCTATGCTCTGTTTGATAAGGATGGTCGTCAAGTCCCCCAGGAGATAGTAACCAAAGTCGGGGAGATATTTGAGGAAATTCTTAAGGAGGTACTGCGATCATTTGCATTTACATGTTATCTTCCTTTCATTTCAACGAATCAGCTATAACTTATAACCTTCTTGTTAATACTGCAGACGGTGAAAGTTAGAGATGAAAATGCAAATGACATGCCTCTTGTTCAAGCAATCTCAATTGTGCTCGACAGGAATCCACATCTAAAGTAAGTGGAGTGTAGCACTAGATTTGTCTAGTTCTGAAATTTTATGAAGTCTTAATGCATCTGTGAAATGTTTAAATATGTGCTCTTACCTTTACAGGCTTGAGGGTCTGCAGTATGAAGTATTGCAGTGGTGCATATGTAGATTGGAAGCATGGTTCGCAACGGACGTTGATAATATATCTTTGAAAAATTGGGATCAGGTATGCTTGAAATACTCGTATGCAACATGTGCATGCTGACATGAGCTTCGTGGCTGCACATTTATGCTATGACAGTGTACTGAGTTCTGCAAAATTTACAGGAACATGTTCTTACTGGTGGACATGGGCTTATGGTGAATGGCTATGATCCTGTTATCAAAGCTCTCTCTCGAGATCTTGATATCCACCTGAACCACAGGTACACAGAGCAACATATCTTCATGGTCAAATAATTCACATGGACAAATTGATCAGGCATTTCTGAGGTATATAATCCCAAATAGACGGTGTCTTATCTCATCCTTTTGGTGACCAGGGTTACCAAAATCATCCAGCGGTATAATAAAGTCATCGTATGTGTGGAAGACGGGACAAGCTTTGTTGCGGATGCTGCTATAATAACTGTCCCTCTCGGTGTACTCAAGGCAAACATCATCAAGTTTGAACCTGAGCTCCCAGACTGGAAACTATCAGCGATCGCTGATCTTGGTGTTGGTCTCGAGAACAAGATAGCCCTCCGGTTCAACACAATATTTTGGCCCAATGTAGAAGTACTGGGTAGGGTTGCCCAAACATCAAATGCCTGTGGTTACTTTCTTAACCTTCACAAAGCTACAGGACATCCAGTCCTTGTATGCATGGTGGCCGGCAGATTCGCCTATGAAATGGAGAAGCTATCAGACGAAGAATCCGTTAACTTTGTCATGTCACAGCTCAGGAAAATGCTTCCCGGGGCCACTGAACCAGTAAAGCCTTAGATGCTCATTTTTCATATCTATACATTGCCTGAAGTACTATCAATTCTGTAAATTTCAGATTGTGCACAGTAGCTTCCAGGTTCTAACTGCTTCTGCTGCATATTTACAGGTTCAGTATTTGGTCTCACGGTGGGGAACTGACCCAAATTCTCTTGGTTCCTACTCATGTGACTTGGTCGGTAAACCAGCTGACTTGTACGAAAGATTCTGCGCTCCAGTGGGCAACATGTTCTTCGCCGGAGAGGCTGCCTGCATCGACCACTCTGGGTCTGTGCACGGAGCGTATTCATCAGGTATCGACGCTGCAGAGGACTGCCGAAGGCGGCTCTCAATGCAGCTAGGTATCTCCAATCTATTCCAGGTAGGCAAGATTGCCATGAGGGAGGAGATGTCTGAAGTCATGGTCCCCCTCCAGATATCTAGGCTGTGAAAAACCTGTCTATTATTTAGCGCCGTGCTGTTCTGTTAACATCGTAGCTGATCCGCCCTCTGTATTTGCCTCCAGAATTGTACAATTTCGCAGTTTGATCTTTGATGTATCTCTGAATAACTTGCAGACTTAATCTCTCTGACTTTATAGACATTGCTATTTTGATCCATTATGTGTAATCAGCACTCTTGTGTTCTGATATAGTTCATTTTTTTTTTAATTTGCTTATCCACACACATAACTTTTGTTGTTCTTACGGCCAATCGGTCTCTGTCTGTTCTAGTGTTTGTTTGACCTGCCTTCGAGTAGAGATTAATTTCCTATAGTAGATTATTAAAGAATCATAACACAATTCAACAACCACAAATTGAGCCTAAAGCAATGAGAACTTTGCATACCACTTGGTCCTTCCATAGTTCCATCTCTATCGAAATCCTTGCAGTGCACAAGTTTGCGCATCTAGGAATAATTCCATGATCACGTGGACCAAATAAAAGGCATGGATTCCACATTAACATTTTGTGACGCAACTCGTGATTTTTATTCGGTTATGTAGCATCAAATATCGAAAAGGATCACTTTACCCTCCGAAATACAAGAGATGCTGAGGAGCTTGTGGTGGTTAAGGAATGGCAGCATGAAGGAGGAGGCGAGGAGCCAAAGTTTGTCGACTATAGAGAAACTAGGCTACCGTCACGTCTTCGGATATGCTTCCCAGAACTCTGAAATTTTATGAAGTGATGTTTTGGTCTCTTTGAAATGTGACAACTTATTAGCAAAACGTTGTGTTGAGCCAAAGTTTTGAAATATTCGACCGTGAAGTATAAATCTATAAAAAACCTCAAGTTAAAGCGTTGAAAATGGGAAGTTGAAAACGCAGAGCGATAAAACTTGAATTTTGACTATTGGATTCGGTGACACGGATGAAAATGACGTGCGAAAAAGGTGATGGTCACCAGCTTTCACTTGCCCGCACTATTCAAGGATGCATATCTACATGGATACTCGCGGTGTACCCGATTTAATTAGAAAGTGGAGCACCGAGTATATATTATATAAAAATTTACTTTTAAAAAAGTATCCGCATATGAATATATTATTACTCAAAGGCGCTGGACTATACATAATAGAAAGTTTTTGTGCACACTCATTACATCTATCAATCTATCACACGTGAGGGAAAACTCGACATGCTTAACATGCCTTTATGGTAAGTTCTGCTTGAATAAACATTGGACACTCTACATCGTCTCATCTGGCTCCATTTGTTATTGTGGGTTGCTATGGTAATCTCGTTTGTCCAACTATTTTTGCATATTTATTTTGTATTTAACAATTTTTGTTAGCTGTCTATTTTGTCATGGCTTTAATAATTTCAAAAAATAATGCCATATAATGCGCTTTAGAAACAGGTCCAAAATTTAATAACTAGAGATTTTGAGTGAAAAAAATACTTTATAAAAGCAACTTTTCTAATTCTCAGACGGCCCAAAAGATAACCATCTCTAAGTCCACACTAAGATCCATATATGGTCTTAACAGCTTGTTCAAGGGGCGACGAGATCTCCATGAAATAGGTATGTCCCTGAAATAATCACTCCCTATAAAAGATATTTTCTAGATGATTGCTAACATTCTTTTGAAAGCTTATCCTAAAGAATTGGGTACGTCTCGTTTGTTTTAGTATTCTACCATAGGCTAGTGGAATCATGGTGGAGTTACTCTCACGAGGCATAGGGTTTTTTCCTTTTTTGGATCGACTTTGTTCGGCTCTGATGCTTGGCTTTGTCTAGATTTTAATTATATAGGGTTGTGTGCATAAATGAACGCAGATGCTAGAGTTATCCTCCTTCTTGGAAAAATTCATCACTAGAGCGCTTCTCACTTTTATTTGGAGAGATTCGGGACAAGTCCTTGAGATGCTAAGGAGAAACACTAAATGCACTAGAGGTTCTTCATGTGAAGTCATAGGCTTCGCAAAAGAGCATAAGATTTCAACTACGAAGGGTAAGAACGTGTCCTATATATGGCAAGAAACTGGGAAGTGATAGTGTTTTCCATTTTTCAAAGCTGGATGTGATCGATGTTTCTCGTGGCAATACTTCTCTTGATGGTGTCAAGTGAAAAGCGACTAGTGTGCAAGTTTATTAAAAAAAAGGTGCTCATTTTGTTTGTTTCACTTGTACTAAAGTTATGTTATCCGGTTCCATTTGAGTAAGGTATACTTGTCCTTCCTGACCGATGTATGTTACTCTATTAGAGTTCACTATAATATCCCGACAAAAAAATTAGGGAGACAATGAAAATGTTTCAGTTGATTCATGTAGACCTGATCATCTAAATTATACTTGTGTTTCCAATGTGATAACTATAGCATCCCAATTGTCTAACAATTGCAATGCTACTAGCCTAGTCTATATAAATGCTACTTCATATATATAATTGTTGCATCATCATTATATCATGCTCATGTCATCATGTCACCTTGCATTTGAGCATCATATAAAACCCTTTTTGTGTTGGTTCTTCTCTCATATGCATTGTAAATTGTATTTGCCTCTTGATATTGTATTTGGTTCTTGATATATTGTTTAAATGCCCAAGTTGAGTTGGGGGCATATCTTTTATTCTACTCCACCACCCTTTCTTTTCACCACCTTATAATTCCACCATCCCATTATCCATGAGCTTGTATCTTATTTTCTTTTGGTATTTAATCTAGCTCATGGGAGATAGGGTGGATCCAATTCTATAAATTCTTTTGCTTGGCTTTATTCCACTTTTGGGAATGCATAAGAATAATGCCATGTTAATATTATTGTTTTCACAAGAATAAACATGGCATTAATTATTTTGCATGGGCCATGCAAGCACCACCACATTCTAGTCCTTTGGATTTTATATGAATTATTGAGTGGTGTATGTCTCTTGGAGCTCTCCCTTCTTTCTCAAATCCGGGTTTAATTGCATCTTTATCTTTGCTAATCTTCTCCTCACCTATATGTTCCCCATATTTTGTTTCCACAAAATATGCTCACATGCATGCAAGTCACTCAGTGCATACTCCATGCAATCATAACCCTTGGCCTTCTATTCTTTGTTTTGTTTTATTTTGGTTGAGCTTTGCTTTTAAATTCAAACTAGTTGCCCCTTGTTTTTGAATCTCTTAAACCCTAATATAAACCTACCTCTTTGTTTGGCTAACCAACCATCATCCTCACTCTAGTATACCTAGCTAACCCAAAATCTTCCATATCTCTTTCTACCCTCTCCATGCCGAAGCATCAACCCCAGCCCTAGGCTACCCCATCTACCCCTCTAAACCCTATCAAACCTAACCCTAAGCCATCTCCCTCTCTCTCTCTTTCTCTCTATACCATGAGGACCACCTAAACCTAACCCGAGCTACCCCAGCTACTCCTAGCAGCCCACCCGCCTCGCATGCTCCTCCCCTGGTCCCCTTTTTCTCTCTTAGCAAAACAACAGGAGAGAGAGGAGAGAGATCACCCGAGGCCCTTCCTCTACTTTGCCAAAAGGTGAAGCTAACCATGTGCTTCCTCCCTCCCTCTCCATGTCGAGCCCCTCCTTGCTGGCCCCACCTGGCCCTCTCTCTCCCTGGTCCGATTGCACCAGCAGCAAAGGAAGAAAATATCCCACTGTTTATCTCCTTTCCTCGATCACGTGCTCGACACAGCACGCACACGAGCCTCGCGTGCACCCCTGCTCTCCTCCTCTGGTCCCTCGCTTTCCTTCTCTCTCCAATAAGAGAGGCCACGCCGAGCCGTTCCTACCTGGCCGGATCCACCTCCCCTTCACCTACCTTTTTCCATGGCCAAGATCCACCTGCCGCCGCCATGACCTCGCCATCACCTGTCCCTGCCATCTCGCCATCGTCACCGACGTTGTTCCCTGCTTCCACGGACAAGGAGACGGAGCCCGGATGATCGACCTTGTCCTGGTGGAGGTTGCTGCCCGCCGCCGCGGACGCCCCGCTGTAGCCGCGCACGAACCGCTCGCCTTGTCACCGTGGACGCCATCGTCTCGCCGCCGTCGACCACCATCACCAGCACCGTCTCGGTGAGCTCCACCTTTCCCTCTTTACCGCCGCACAAGGCCGCCGTCAGACGATGCATGTCTGCGCACTTAGCGCACTCGCCAAGGCTGACGGCAAAGAAGAAACCCTAGCGCACCCTGTTTCTTTTCGCAGATTCCATTGTGGTCCGCCTCCGTGCAAGCTTGCTAAATGGAAGTTGTAGCCCTATCATCCCTCTTCATCTTTCATTTTTGCATCATGGCGAAATTCGTAGTATATCGCTCGCCATCTTCCTCCAAAGTTCGTCCAGATCCTAGCGTCTTTGCAAGTTTTCCGCCAGTCCTAACTTGTGGATCTGTCCATGTTCATCGACGATTAACCGGCGTTCCACTCCTTTTTCTGTGATGGTCCCTTAAGGAGAAATAGGCATAGAACCTCCCTCTACAACTTCTGTTTTTACAGCGTCTCAAGATATGGACTCATTCGCTCACCATCTTCCTCCGATCATCGGCTTCAGCTAGCAGTTTTTGCGAAGTAAAGTGCAGTTTCGTCAGACTAAACCGATCCTCCTGGAAGATTTTCTACTTAGGCCCCTGTGGTTTTCTCCTTCCCAACCCGCGGTCCTACCCCACCCAGTCCTCTATGCCAAGTCAGCACTGCGGCCCACCTGTCATCCTCCTTGGGTAGAATCCTGCGAGTAACAAAAGTCCAGAACCCTTTTCTGAATTCAAATTCAAATGTTTATAATCTGTATAAATTTAAACTAATTCATAACTTTCAAATGATTTGGAATTTGAATTCAAACCCTATAGGAAAAATGTTCTGTTTTTGAATGTCAATTCAAATCTTTAGTCAAATATTTTCAAAACTAATTCAAACTAGTCAAACCTTTGACTTTGACTCCATTTGACCAATTTTGACTTAAACATAAATTTAAATTCATAAATCCAAATAATACAAATAATATATGTTTTCAAATCAGAAAAATGTGAGGAATTCAAATATGCCATCCAAAATATATTTTGAACACTTTAAATTTCAAGTTGATTAAAATTACAATAAAATGCCCTTTTCTTAATTAATTAATAACTTATGATTTATAACTCCAAATTTAATAAATGATATGTCTAAAATGATCAGCTCAACGAGACCTTTCTGTTTATGCATTCCATGTTCTGAATTGCATCATGCATCATATAAATATAAAGTATACAACAACTAATATGAGGATAAAATGTGACCAAAACTCAATAAAATGATCATTTCTTGTATTCCACACCTCACCCATGCCATGCTACTTTATTGCCATGCAAATTGTGCATCATTCATCATGGCATGATTGTTTGCTTGTCGCATTTTATTCATATGCTTGTGCACTTTATTTATGTTGGCCCTTGTTTGTTTGGTTCTCTTCGAATAGACGCTGAGCAGGGGATATATCAAGAAACCCAGGAGCACTACCCAGATCCTTCTCTCGCTTCAACTGAGCTGCCAGGCAAGCACTACCACATGCTTGCATACATATAGTACCTATTGCCTCTATCTTATTCTTGCATCATAGAGTCGCGATTGCATTAAATTGAATCCCAAGTATTGCATAGCCTTTACTTTTAAACCCCACCGAAGCTTGTTCCTCCATCCCATGAGCCATTACTACAGGAGTTGTTTGAGCCATGCGAGTCGTAGAACAACATGTGTAGGGTATGTGAGTGTCTGATGAATAACGAGGTACCTAAACAACTTAACCTGAGTAGTAATGGGATAACTAATGAAAGTGGCACCGGTGAGCAATATCTGCTATTTGGTTTTTCATGCTCACTTGTGTCCGTGGGACCCCGAGTACTTGATTCTTGTTCCTTGAATATTCGCTATCCACATCCGGAGGCTTATGGGACCCCTGAGCGAGCTTGATTCATTCTTATTTCTTGGGGCCACAAACTAGTTTGAGGTTTTATTACTATCCTGTACTTATGCCATGCTTTATCGCTTTATTTAAATTGTGCGGTCTTTTGTCTTTATTTAGGATCGGGACACGATTTGTGTATCGACAAGCCCGTCACACTTTCGGGTTCCCGATCGTTTGGCGTCACCCAAACCTTGGGTCCGTCTCGAGTCATTAACCGTTCGGGTAGCTTAATGGGGTGGCCCCCTGAAATATTTCTGAATCCTGTGATTGCTTTATCGTGAAAGCCTCATTGGGTTTTGATTTGGTTTTTCCGAGGTTGATCGAGTGTGTGTTGCTATTTGTGCACCCCTGCAGGGTAAAACTTTCTGAAAGCCGTGTCCGCGGTTATGGACGACTTGGAGCACAGTTTCTCGATCATAGACAAGCATAACTAAAGTACCGCTTTAATTTGACTAATAACTGACTAGTAAATAGTGCAACACTCATTGAATGGTTAATAAAACTGCCAACGGATGGGGGGTGTTCGTCCGCTTCCTCGTTGGTAAGCGAGGAGGAGGATGGATCTGATGATATTACTGTTATAACTGTTGTCATTAATTCACGGACATCCGTCTATCTTTGGTTAGGCGGATGGTTAGCGAGTACCTATAGAATTGTTAGGGTTTATCTTTTGCTGCAATTGCGTCACCCCAGGTTGTGTCCCCTTTAGAGGCATAAAGACTTGCTGAGTACCCCTAGGGTCTCACGCGATAAATTGTTTGATTCAGATGGACATGTACACTCACGAGATGGATACTGGGTGGTGGAGACGGACGATGTGGGCAACGATCATTCGGTGTAGAGATTCCGGGAACGGGGATCCGTGAGATCTGTGGGCGGGATGTGTTTATTTATGGGGCATCTTATGCCGATTTGCTTCTTATCCGTACTCGGATCTTGTTTGTCGCTTCCGCCTGATACTCTGATGTTTGATGTATGAGGAGATATCCTAAACTATTATATTTATCTAGGATATTTGGATCTTGCCGTATGGCGTTGCAATATTTCCTTTCTTTTTAGATGGAATGGCTCTGATGTACTGTTGTATGGTGGCTTGCATACATACTCATTTGTGTATGTAGTTGATCCCTTCGCCGATTCGTTCTTATCCCGATGTTTGGAAATGGTTGGGACGGCCGAAAGGTCTACCTGTGAGTGGCATTTGGGCCCCACCGTACTATTTCAACCATTTTCGCTCATCCAGGCTTGTAACTAGGAGCGTAATTCACCGAGGTAGTTACAATAACATACTCACCACTTTTATACTAAATACATTTACTTATTAGCTTATGTTATCAATACATCTGAACTAATACATTTTTTATTCAAACTTTTTTGTACAATATTTATCTTAGTTTTTAATTTATTGAACAATAATAAAACACATTTTTTTGTGATATCGTGTTCAACATTATAATTTATACACTTCATATATAAATCATTAGCAATACATCGGCGCTAAAGTTGAATTTTTTTCATGGAACTTAAAATACTCTTTCAATTATAGTTTGGGAGTCTTTTATGAACTTAATTATATAAATTAATAGAATCATAGATGTAAAGTTTAGTTTGTGAACTTAAAAAACACATCCATGTATAGTTTAGTTTTTGACTCTTACATATGTTTTTATGTGTTTATACAAATCTAGTACTCCCTCTGATCCATAATAAGTGTCATAGTTTTAAACTGTGGTTAGTTCAAAACAGCGACACTTTTTATGGATCGGAGATAGTATCTTTAAATATCTTGATGCAGAGCTTTCCATTGTACTAGTTCAACAAATATATTTATAGAGGATTGTCCAGTGGACTTCTAGGTTAGTTGTAGCAAATACAAATTTGTGGAGTCTATATCCAGTGTGAACATGCTATTCTAGGAAAATTTACTCCACTATGTTGAGGGTGCATGATATGCCATGCCTCTGTAACCTATGCCCCAAAGTCAAGACTGACATCACAAGTAGCTAGTCATGTGGCTTGGCGACATTGCATAAAATTGAAGCTTAATTTAGTGATGAACCTTATAGTTTCTCTTTTATTTGAGCGGTCAATCAGTTTGGTAGGTCCATGAAATGATTAGTTGTGAAGGGATGTGAGACTATGACTTGGGGTGGGATGGGGGACTTCCCACGTCCTTGCGTGCAAGGGGCCTAGGCGTGCATGGTGTAGGGGTTCGTAGCATGGAAA
The DNA here is from genome assembly GCA_030063025.1 of Avena longiglumis. NCBI lineage: Eukaryota > Viridiplantae > Streptophyta > Magnoliopsida > Poales > Poaceae > Avena > Avena longiglumis. The sequence goes on along the minus strand of CP125974.1, from coordinate 5,393,504 downwards.
ACAAAAAAATTCTACCGCATGCACACAAACAAGCCAAAATCTATCTACTAGATTGTAGCAACGAGTTGATAGAGGAACTCACCCTCGAAGATTTCAAAGTGGTTAATGAGAGCAGATTCTCGAGGGTGACATAGTTGTACTCTTGTCAATCTCAAGATCGCATAGACGATCCTTCCGGCGCTGCGTTCCGGCAGCGCTTCCACAGTCGGTCACACGTTCGGTACTCGATGAAGACCTTCCTCTTCCTTGTTCCAATGAGCGTGAGTTTGTAGCACTCTCTCCTCGTGATTCCTGACGACGGCGTGGTGTCGGAAGTAGAGGGAAGATCTCGCAGGGCTTCGCCTCAAGCCGAAGCGAGTATGGTGGAGTATGAGAGAGGACCTTGGCGATCTACGGTTTAGAGGGCACCAAGGGGAGGGTGTGGCCGACGGCTAGGGTTTGGGGAAACCCTAACTCGGCGAGTTGGAGGAGCCCTAGGCGGCGGCAGCACTTGGAGGTGGTGGCTCTTGGGAGCTAGGGTTTGGGTGTGAGAGGTAGGGGGCGCCCTACCCTCCTTGTGAGGGTTCGCAAGCATAAAACAAAAATTTCCTCGATGTGAACTATATACCAAGATCTATTTATACTAGATACAAACAACGGGCGGATGTATATCCGTAGAGAACATACCCTTGAAGACCGACAAAGTTTAACGAGTCCAAACTCGTGGTTGATGTAGACGATCTCTTGCGATCTCAAGATCGAGAGGAAGTCCTAGCGCCGCAAATCGGCGCATCCGTGCTTTCGCACACGTTCGAGGCACCGAGCAACCTCGCCTCCTCGCTCCAGCGATGCGGTGAAGCACAACTCTTTCTTGCCGAATAGCCCAGGAACATGTATCTCGCTAGTCCGAGACCATGGGGAATAAATTCTAGAGGGAGAGATCCTTCACGAGGAGGTGTGAGTGAGAAGTGAGAGGAGGGCTCCTTTTATAGGAGGAGGGAACCCCAAGGGGTGGCAGGCGCATGGGGCTGCCCCTTGCCCTCCCTCTTCATGTGGGTGGACACTCCACTCACAAAACTCCTCCAAATTCCTCCACTCAAAATCCCACTCAAAGATCCCATTAAATTTCCACCAAATTTAATGCAAACTCTCATTAAATAAAACTCTTTTATTTTATTCAGAATTTTGTCAATTACTTTAATGACAAACATTCACAAATAACCCCTTGCTAGAATTCTATTTCACATGCATAACCACTTTATGCAATTTCACCCAAAACTGTTTGGTATCTAGTGAAATAAATTCATGCGCTTGTTTATTCTTTCGGCATGAAACATTTGCTCCAATTGGATGTCGGTGTCTCTTAAGTGTGTCACCCTACGGTTCGTGAATAATGCGGACATGATCGAGACCCTCTCGGATCAATAATCGAGCGGGATCGAGACCCATCTTGACTCCCACATTCAACGATGACTTTCTTGTGATCGTCGGAACCTTTTACGCTAGTATCTTAATCCCTTTGTCTCGCGATATATTACATGTCCGAGATTCGATCATCGGTATCTCCATACCTAGTTTGATCTCGTTGCGACATGCACTCTTTTCTCGTTCCGTGATATAACATTCTAGTGATCAAATCACTTGCTTGCAAGCTAATCAATGTGATATCACCGAGAGGGCCAGAGTATATCTATCCGTCATCGGGATGAACAAATTCCACTCTTGATCCATGAGCCTCAACATAACACTTTATTAGTTACGAACCCATCTTTATAATCACCACATACGGTGTGACGTTTGATGTTATCAAGAAACTCTTAGGTGTTAGTGATTGACATGATCTCATGGTCTAAGGATTAGGATCACTTCGTAAGTTGTTATAGCAATATAAACTCAATGACTTTGATCGTAATGATATACTTGGATGAATGTTCATCACATCATTACACTAATGTTGTGATCCGTTATTAACAACATCCAATGTCCATGATCGAAACCTTGATCATCTTGTTAATCAACGAGCTAGTTTATGAGAGAGGCTTAACTAGGAACTTTACATTTGTTTATTAAACACACATGTATTAACGTTTCCGTATTAATACAATTATAGCATGCAAAATAAACATCTATCATATACTTGGAATACACATAATAAACACTTTATTATTGCCTCTCAGGGCATATTCCCTTTAGTCTCCACTTGCACTAGAGACAATAATCTAGTTACATAGTGATATATCTAACACCCATTGAGTTACGGTGTTGATCATGTTTTGCTCTAGGGAGAGTTTTAGTCAACGGATCTGCTACATTGAGATCCGTATGTACTTCTAAATCTTTATATCTCCATCCTTGACATGCTCGCGGATGGAGTGAAACGGCGCTTAATATGCTTGGAATGCTTGTGAGACCTTGGCTCTTTGGCATTGGCAATGGCACCATTGTTGTCACAATAGATCACCATTGGGTCCAACGCGTTTGCCACAACTCCTAGTTCGGATATGAACTCCTTCATCCAAAGCGCTTCTGAGCCGCTTCGGCAAAGAACATATTCGCCTCCGTTGTTGATCCCGCTACCACAGGTTGTTTGAGCTCCTCCAACTAACCGCTCCGCCATTCATGAGAAAGACGATCCGGATTGAGACTTAGAGTCATCCGGATCGGTGTCAAAGCTAGCGTCGACATAACACTTAGCGACGAGCTCTTCTTCACCTCAGATACAAGAAACATATCCTTAGTTCTTCTTAAGTACTTAAGGATATTCTTGACCGCTATCCAATGTTAGAACACGGATCCGATTGGTACCTACTAGTCAAACTAATAGCGTGTGCCACATCCGGTCGTACATGTACATATGTGACATTATAGAGCCTATGGTGAAGCATAGGGACTTTGTCCATTATCTCTCTTTCTTCCTGAAGCCGGACTTTGAGTCTTACTCAATGTCTTGCCTTGCAACATAGGTAAGAACCCTTCTTACTTAGTCCATTTTAAACTTCTTTAAAATCTTATCAAGGTATGTACTTTATGATAGCCCTATTAGGCGCCTAGATCTATCTCTATAGATCTTTATGCCTAATATGTATGACGCTCACCTAGGTCCTTCATTGAAAATTTGTCGTTTAGATAACTTTTAACACTGTTTAAAGTTCTATATCATTTCCGATCAATAATATGTCATCCACATATAATATCGAAATGCCACATTGCTCCCACTCACTTTCTTGTAAATACAAGCTTCTCCATAAGTTTGGACAAATCCAAACTCTTTGATCACCTCATCAAAGCGGAGATTCCAACTGTGATGCTTGCTTCAATCCATAGATGGATCGCTGAAGCTTGCACACCTTGTTAGCATCCTTAGGATCGACAAAACCCTTTGGTTGTATCATATACAACTCTTATTCAATATTACCATTGAGAAACGCGGTTTTGACATCCATACGCCATATTTCATAATCGAAATATGCAGCAATTGCTAACATAATCCTAACTGACTTTAGCATCGCTACGGAGAGAAAGTCTCATCGTAGTCAACTCCTTGAATTTGTCGAAACCCCTTTGCGACAAGTCGAGCTTTATAGATGGTCACATTACCATCAAGAGTTTTTCCTTTTGAAAATCCATTTGTTCTCCACGGCCTTTCGTGAGGTAATTCCACCAAGTTCCAAACTTGATTTTCATACATGGATTCCATCTCGGATTTCATGGCTTCTAACCATTTGTTGGAACGGGCTCATCATCGCTTCTTCATACGTCGCAGGTCATTATTTTCATCAACCATGAAATTTATGACAGATTTCCGTCTGACTCGGAGCTGCAGCGTCTGCTTGACTGCGAGGTTCGTAGTACTCTCTTCGAGTTTCATGATCATTATCATTAGTTCCCTCTTCAATGTGGAGCCAACTCCGAACAACTTCTCCGGCTGCGCTACTCGCCATACTTTGAAGAGAAGGTTCCACAACCTCTTGAGTTCTACCTTCCGACTACTCACACCTTTCGCGAAACTCTTTCTAGAAAGGATCCATTCTTGGCAACAAAAACCTTGCCCTCGGATCTGTGATAGAAGGAATACCCAATAGTTTCTTTAGGGTATCCTATGAAGACGCATTTTCCGCTTTGGGTTCGAGTTTATCCGGTTGAAGTTTCTTCACATAAACATCGCAACCCCAAACTTTAAGAATGACAGCTTAGGTTTGTTTCCAAACCACAATTCATACGTGTCTTTTCAGCGGATTTAGATGGTGCCCGATTTAAAGTGAATGCAGCGGTTTCTAGTGCATAACCCCAAAAGACAACGACAAGTCCGTCGAGACATCATAGATCGAACCATATCTAATAAAGTACGATTACGACGTTGACACACCATTTCATTTGTGGTGTTCGGCAGGTGTGAGTTGTGAAACAATTCCACACTCTTTCATGTGAGTGCTAAACTCGTAACTTAGATACTCACCTCCACGGTCGCACCGTAGAAATTTGATCTTTCTATTACGATGATTTTCCACTTCATTCGAAATTCCTTAAACTTTTCAAAGGTTTCAGACTTGTGTTTCATCAAGTAGATATAACCATATCTACTCAAATCATCCGTGAAAGTAACAAAATAACGATATCCACCTCGCATGACACACTCATTGGACCACATACATCGAATGTATGATTTCCAATAAATGTCGCCTGCTCCATTGAACCGAAAACGGTGTTCTAGTCATCTTGCCCATAAGGCATGGCTCACATGTATCAAATGATTCATAATCAAGTGATTCCAAAAGTCCATCCGAATGGAGCTTCTTCATGTTTAATGCCAATATGACCTAGACGGCAGTGCCACATATATGCGGATATATCATCATTAAGTTTAATCCTTTTAGCATCAACATTATGAATATGTGTAACATTATCATCGAGATCCAACGAAATAAACCATTCATCATTGGTGCATGACCATAAAAGATTTCATTCATATAAATGGAACAACCATTGTTCTCGATTTGAATGAATAACCACTTTGCATCAAACATGATCCAGATACAATGTTCATGCTCGGCAGTGCACCGGATAATGATTATTTAAGTTTATTACTAATCCCGACGGTAAGTGGAGAGGTAGCGTTCGACGGCGATCACATCAACGTTTGATCCATTGCACACGCATCTTGACCTCACCCTTGCTAGCGGTCGCTGTTCGACCTGACTCGAGTTACAAATATTAGCAAGAACCGTATCAAATACCGGTGCTCATGAGCACTAGTCAAGTACACATCAATAACATGTATATCATATATACCTTTGTTTGCCTTGCGGCCTTCTTGTGCGCCAGATACTTGGGGCGCTTGCGCTTCGATGGCGATCCCTTACAATAGTAGCACTTCGGTATCGACTTAGGTCCAACTCGGGTTTTTTCAGGCTGCAACAGCTTGCCCTTACTTCCTTCCGCTTTCCTTCTTGTCTTTCTTGAAACCAGTGTTCCTATTGATCATCAACACTTGATGTTCCTTTTGATCTCCACTTCAGGTTTTAAGCATTGTGTAAGCTCGGGAGAGACTTCTTCATGCCTTGCATATTATAGTTCATCACGAAGCTCTTATAGCTAGGTGGCGTAGACCCAGAACACGATGGATGCCTAAGTCAATGGGAATCGTTATTCCCAAGGACACAAGCTTATCGGCGTAATCGACATCTTGAGTACATGCTCACTAACTGAGTCAGTGCTCTTCCATCATGCGACTAAAGAACTTTTCAAGCATTGTAGCTCTCACTGAAGATGTGTGTAGAAAATCATTTTCAACTCACCCATTGTATCAAATGCATTGCCGTTCAAACGCTTTGAAGTTCGGCTCTAGCCCATACAATATGCCGCAATGAACTAAGTTGTGGTCCTCCTCACGAGTCGGATAGACATTCTTCTCCTCGTCGTAAAAGTCAGGGGGGGCCTAACGGCGCTTCTAGCACATATTGCTTTTGTGCAGAGAGGAGAATCCTCAAATTCATGGCCCATTCAAGAAAGTTGCTACCGTTGCTAGTTTCTCTTTCTCCATGAACGCATTGAAATTAAAAGGTGGTGCCATCTACAACAGAATTTGTAAAGTTTAGACTAAGTGTATGATAGATTGAGTTCAACTAATCTATATTACGAATGAACTCCCACTCAAAAGCGACATCCCTCATGTCCTTTTGGTGATTACATGAACCAAATCCACTACACCAAGTCCGATCATCACGTGAGTCGGTATAGCTTCAAAGGCGAGCATCAAATGGGCATCATATCAACTATATGACTCATGCTTAACCTTTTCGGTGCGTGTTCCGAGGCCATGTCTCAGACATGCTAGGCTCGTCAAGTTAGAACCTTAGTATTTGCGTGTGTAACTGTTTTACACCCGAAGTATGGTCGTGGATCCAAGAACACCCGATCATCACGTGATGTCTTGGAGCGACGAAAACATAATCGGTGCATACTAAAGGAAGAACACATTCTTATCTTGATATTTAAATGAGGGATCATCTTATTATGCTTAACAAAGCGCTAAACAAGCAATATAAGATGCAATCAAAACATCATATGTTTATTAGTGAAATTATATGGTTTCCGCAGATGATCTCTATCATGTGCATCGTGGTATGATCACTATCATACCTATATGTGTAAATCCACAGTATATGGATTTTACACGCTATGTGTGTTGTAAGAGTATCATCTCATACTTCTACTTACAACACTACCATATCATAACACTAGCCCAGCAACAATCTAAACAAAAAAATTCGTAGCACACAAACAAGCCAAAATCTATCTACTATATCATATGGATTTTGGCTTGTTTGCGTGCAAGGGGCCTAGGCGTGCATGGTGTAGGGGTTCGTAGCATGGAAAACAAAAAAATTCTACCGCATGCACACAAACAAGCCAAAATCTATCTACTAGATTGTAGCAACGACTTGATAGAGGAACTCACCCTCGAAGATTTCAAAGTGGTTAATGAGAGCAGATTCTCGAGGGTGACATAGTTGTACTCTTGTCGATCTCAAGATCGCATAGACGATCCTTCCGGCGCTGCGTTCCGGCAGCGCTTCCACAGTCGGTCACACGTTCGGTACTCGATGAAGACCTTCCTCTTCCTTGTTCCAGCGGGCAGCGGAGTTTGTAGCACTCTCCTCGTGATTCCGGCAGCACGACGGCGTGGTGTCGGAAGTAGAGGGAAGATCTCGCAGGGCTTCGCCTCAAGCCGGAGCGAGTATGGTGGAGTATGAGAGAGGACCTTGGCGATCTACGGTTTAGAGGGCACCAAGGGGAGGGTGTGGCCGACGGCTAGGGTTTGGGGAAACCCTAACTCGGCGAGTTGGAGGAGCCCTAGGCGGCGGCAGCACTTGGAGGTGGTGGCTCTTGGGAGCTAGGGTTTGGGTGTGAGAGGTAGGGGGCGCCCTACCCCTCCTTATTGTAGGGTTCGCAGCATAGAAAACAAAAAATTTCCTACGATGTGAACTATATACCAAGATCTATTTATACTAGATACAAACAACGGGCGGATGTATATCCGTAGAGAACATACCCTTGAAGACCGACAAAGTTTAACGAGTCCAAACTCGTGGTTGATGTAGACGATCTCTTGCCGATCTCAAGATCGAGAGGAAGTCCTAGCGCCGCAAATCAGCAGCGCATCCGTGCTCGCACACACGTTCGAGGCACCGAGCAACCTCCGCCTCCTCGCTCCAGCGATGCAGCGGAAGCACAACTCTTTCTTGCCGAATAGCCACCGGGAACATGTATCTCGCTAGTCCGAGACCATGGGAATAAATTCTAGAGGGGGAGAGAGATCCTTCACGAGGAGGTGTGAGTGAGAAGTGAGAGGAGGGGCTCCTTTTATAGGAGGAAGGGGGGGAACCCCAAGGGGGTGGCCGGCGCATGGGGCTGCCCCCTTGCCCTCCCCTCATCATGTGGGTGGACACTCCACTCACAAAACTCCTCCAAATTCCTCCACTCAAAATCCCACTCAAAGATCCCATTAAATTTCCACCAAATTTAATGCAAACTCTCATTAAATAAAACTCTTTTATTTTATTCAGAATTTTGTCAATTACTTTAATGACAAACATTCACAAATAACCCCTTGCTAGAATTCTATTTCACATGCATAACCACTTTATGCAATTTCACCAAAACCTTGTTTTATCTAGTGAAATAAATTCGCGCTTTGTTTATTCTTCGGCATGAAACATTTGCTCCAATTGGATGTCGGTGTCTCTTAAGTGTGTCACCCTACGGTTCGTGAATAATGCGGACATGATCGAGACCCCTCTCGGATCAATAATCGAAGCGGATCCGAGACCCATACTGACTCCCACACATTCAACGATGACTTTCTTGTGATCGTCGGAACCTTTTACGCTAGTATCTTAATCCCTTTGTCTCGCGATATATTACATGTCCGAGATTCGATCATCGGTATCTCCATACCTAGTTTGATCTCGCATCGACATGCACTCTTTCTCGTTCCTGTGATATAACATTCTAGTGATCAAATCACTTGCTTGCAAGCTAATCAATGTGATATCACCGAGAGGCCTGAGTATATCTATCCGTCATCGGATGAACAAATTCCACTCTTGATCCATGAGCCTCAACATAACACTTTATTAGTTACGAACCCATCTTTATAATCACCCCGTTACGGTGTGACGTTTGATGTTATCAAGAAACTCTTAGGTGTTAGTGATTGACATGATCTCATGGTCTAAGGATTAGGATCACTTCGTAAGTTGTTATAGCAATATAAACTCAATGACTTTGATCGTAATGCTATACTTCGGATGAATGTTCATCACATCATTACACTAATGTTGTGATCCCGTTATTAACAACATCCAATGTCCATGATCAGGAAACCTTGATCATCTTGTTAATCAACGAGCTAGTTTATGAGAGAGGCTTAACTAGGAACTTTCTGTTTGTTTATTAAACACACATGTATTAACGTTTCCGTATTAATACAATTATAGCATGCAAAATAAACATCTATCATATACTTGGAATACACATAATAAACACTTTATTATTGCCTCTCAGGGCATATTCCCTTCACTTATATAGGTGGGAGGGAGGCGGTTGGGAGGAGGGAGTCCTCCTCCAACTCCTCCTCCTTGGCCGGCGGGTGGAGGGAGTGGGACTCCTACCCTAGGTAGGTTTCCTACTCTCCCTCCACCAAGCAAACTTCGGATTAGACATTTCAAATTGCCGTTTGACTTTCAAACTTAGATTTGATTTATCTCTTCATATTGCCCAGCCAAGTGACCTAGTACATGATGCAACCATTCCACATTGTCATGACACATCCATGTACCCTTCCCCTCCGAAGTGCCGGACCTTCCAGACCCTTCTAGAACATTCTCGGTGAAAACACCGAAATCATTTCTGAACTCCGAAACAGGACTTTCCTTATATGAATATTATTCTCCGAACCATTCCGGATCTCCTCGTGATATCCCGGATCCCATCCGAGACTCCGAACAACATTCGGTCTCTTACTCATCATTCCATAACTACACAACAACATCGAATCCTTAAGTGTGTCTCCCTACGGTTCGTGAATTATGCGGACATGACCGAGACACTTCTTCGATCAATAATCAATAGAGGAATCTGGAAATTCATATGGATCCCACATATTTCTACGATTACTTTGTGATCGAATGAACCACTTACATACGATACCAATTTCCCTTTGTCTCACGATAGTTTACTTATCCGAGGTTTTGATCGTCGGTATCTCTGCATACCTAGTTCAACCTCGTTACTGATAAGTAATCTTTTCTCGTTCCCGTGATATGTGATCCCTTGTGAGCCAGTCACATGCTTGCAAGCTAATTGGATGACATTCTACCGAGAGGGTCCAGAGTATATCTATTCGTCATATGGATGGACAAATCCCACTCTTGATCCATGTGCTTCAACACATACTTTCCGAACACTCAATGCCACCTTTATAGCCACCCAGTTACGGTGTGGTGTTTGATGTCATCAAAGCATCCCTCCGGTGATGGTGATTAGCATGATCTCATGGTCGAAGGAACTAGGTTACTATGTATCAGAAAGCATATAGCAAATGAACTATATTAAATGACTTGATCTTTATGCTATGCTTAACTATAGGAGTATGTCCATCATATCATTCTCCTAATGATATGACCCTATTGTTAATAACATCTCTATTTTCATGATCAGGAAACCATGATCATATATTAACCAACAAGCTAGTTTAACAAGAGGATTTACTAGGGACTCTTTTATGTTTACAAATCACACAAGTATTAATGTTTCCGGTTAATACAATTTTAGCATGGTATGTAAACATTTATCACAAGCATAAAGATATGATAATAACCACTTTATTATTGCCTCTTGGGCATATCTCCAACACATGGTTACCATGGGAAGCCCACAATGCCCTCGCCCTTATGATGAGGATTTTTTACCGTATACCACTATTCATTTCGTGGTTTATTGATGCCACCCGATAGAGCCACGCACTCGAAGAGGGTGTCATGGGGAATACCACCACCAAAATACAACAACATTGTCCTCATGCTGCTCAGACAATGAGGAGTGAGTAAACTACTCCACGACTAAGGGTTTGTATTAATAGCTATGTAGCCTCTATCCGTGTTCTTCACTATATTAGCTCATATGAGCCATATTACATGATTATGATCATCTGTGTAATTTTTTGATGGTACATTTATGTTATTGGTTTATCCCATACTTTGATGTTTAGTCAAAACTCTCTCACAAAAATCTTATGATCCCAGGAATAATCCCATGATCACGTGGACCAAAATCAAAGGCATTGATTCCATGCTAACATCTTGTGACACAACTTGTGATTTTCATTTGGTTTTGTTGCAGACAACAAGATCACTTTACCCATTGAAGCATTGTAAAATCAATACATCTGGCCTTCTCAACCTTTAAAACCGCTGCACAAAACTCTCCATTGGGTTTTCACAAAGAGAATTCGTCACCGGAGTAGCTTTGCCACTGTGTCAATTCAGATGAAGGATGAGATGTGCCGGTGGTGGCTATGGAATTGCATAAAGAAGAAGCGAAAGGTGCCAACCTAAGAGAAACTTTTCATCTACCATCACATCTAGATAGGTTTTTTGGAGCCCTAGATTTAACCAAATGGTATTCTAATTTATTAAAAATTACAAGTTTGTTTTATGATAATTTTGTGCTGAGTCAAAGTTGAGAACATTCAAAAGAAATTATAAGTCTTTTAAATGCATCAAGGTAAAGTTGAAGTGTCCTAATTACAATTGAAAAGTTAAAACACTCAACGAAGTTAAAGTGCCCTAATTTTAACTTGTGGACATATAAGTACACCAACAAATCGTATCTCTATGGGACTTGTGGTCACTTGATTTTCTTTATAAATCATAAAAATTCCCAAGTTCTAAAAAAACATAACATAAATACAACATGTATATATCATTTCACAGAACACAATGCATATCTACTCTAGAACTCTAGAGTCAAACGGAACAAACATACAAATGTCATGGATAATGGGCCGAGTCAATAGCTCAACTTAAATTAGGTACTATGCATGGTAAGATATGTCCTTTCCTTTTTCTCTAGCTGAAATTTAAATTTAAATTTTCATGGAGTCATGCCTACATTTTTTGTATCAGTGTCCTAAATAAATCAGATCTCATACAACTTTGTGATATATATAACCAAAATGCTGAAATATGGAAGCCTGTTTTTCATGTATAGATTGCGAGATTTGTTTCACTCCACTCCAAATGACGTCGTAAAACAAGTTTTCCACGTCTTTATACGTATTTTAAAGACTGTGTTTTTACGAAAAGCTAGAGATGCTCAGATAACTCGTCACAACAAACACTGGGTCTAAACATTGCGGTTCCTACTATAGTAGCACAAATGATCCATGATGGCAAGGAAAATAAAGTTTACACGATGGTTGAGGATTGCTAAAAATCAATATGTGATAGGTTCGGTCCGGTCTGGACCTGGTATTGGACCGCTACACCTATATGAAAATTTGAGGTATTCAATGGGTAACCTGTAGGTTCTAGGTTTGTCCCTGATCGTTGTGTCTCAGTCGCTCAGCTTCACGAAGTTTTCTAGCTCCATAACTAACAGTTTTTATAGAGATATAACTCAATGTAATTTCAAAGAGAATACTCCACGCACAATACATTAATCGTATATAAAACAAAAGTATACTAATCTTAGATATTTCACTTGCAAAGGGAAAATCTTCAAGACCAGACTTTCGAGACAAGTATAGAAAAGCTGAAACATCGATCATCAGATTGAATATAAGACAACTTTTTTTGCTTTTGTTTTAGAATGAATATAAAGACAAAATGCTTCAGTTCTCTCTTCTTTTGCTTGTGTGCTTAAACTATCCTGATGTTGTTGCTAAACTGAACCAAATTCAATACATGCTCCATAACCTGAAGGAAATAAGAAACAAGAGAATTAATCACAGACATGCTAGAAGATCCTCTATTCATATCTTAAAAAAGAGATGTATAGGAACTATAAAGTAGAGAAGAAATACTTTTGACATGAACTAAAAAGAGATGTATAGGAACAAACTGCATCAGCTTTTCTTCACATAAATTCCGATGTGAATCCACTAGAATAACAAAATGAAAAAACATCAGAAGGAAGTATCATCACTGCAACCATCTGGAGTTACTGAATTAACTTCGTCCACGAACTTGATGGATTCTACTTGAGCATTAGTACCATCAAGTCTACTATATGAAGACACACCAGATGCAACTGACGAGAGGGACCATTCACTACCTTTGTTCAAATCAGCAACTATTGCTATTTACTGAGTTATTAAACCGAGCAAAATTTCTGGCGACCACAGACATGCTAGAAGAGAATTAATCACAAACATGCTAGAAATACTTTTGACATGAACTAAAAAGAGATGTATAGGAACAAACTGCATAAGCTTTTCTTCACATAAATTCTGATGTGAATCCACTAGAATAACAAAACGAAAAAACATCAGAAGGAAGTTGCTGTGCAGCTTCCATTCCTAGGAGACTAGTTCTAATCTAGTTCTCGTCCTAAGAAATGAGATTTGTTGTTGCTTGCACAAGCAAGAAAATAAATCAGCAAGTATTGGTGTTTAAACTGAATTATTAAACACAAAATTGATCAAGTATACTTAGCATATCTCAAACTACAAGAAAGAAAAGGCACCAACAAAACAAATGAGATGCACACAACACTAAGTGCATTGCATACATGACTGAATTGAAGCACATTATTACTATTTAACAAGCTATATTTCAATATAGTACAAGAACAAGAAAACCACAATACCTATGCTAAGGGTGATTCAATCTCAGTATCTCTTAGGTCAACCAGGTCAGTGATTGCGCCCATTCGCCGCCGGTGAGAATCTGAAATACAAGCACATTAATTTCAACAAAATGAAATTACATCAGACAATAAAGCTGAGTGTGTTAGTATTACCAGATCCTCGATACCAATCCTGCGAACAGATAAGGGCCTCAACACTCTTGACGCTCAACCTGCTACGAAAGTCTGTCAAGATTCTTCCTCCCATGCTAAAAGCAGATTCAGATGCAACCGTAGATGCAGCCACTGCTAGCACATCACGCGCGATTGCAGCAAGTGTGGGATAGGTTGAAGAGTTGGCACTCCACCATTTTAGTATGTCAAATTCTCCAGATCTCGAAATCGGGCTCTCATTCAAGTATCGATCAAGTTCTGTGATTACTGGATCTTTCCTATGCTCATTAAGGTGGTCATCCCAGTCACCAAAGATATCATCATCTGCAGTGATCATTTGACTATGATCTTGTCCCGATTCTTGTGAGAAGTTGTTGTTGTCATTATTGAGTTGAGAAAAATGTTCATTGAAGAGACTCCTGATAGTTTTTCTCACTCTGTCTATACGTGGTTGAGGATCATTTACGAAGGCCTGTTTGAGACGAAACTCTATATACTTAAACTTGAAACGTGGGTCAAGTATTACCGGAATTGCAAGGTTCATGTAGATGTCGTACCAATACTTATTGAACTTTGTTTTCATGACAGCAATCATCGGTCCAAGATCAGCATTAGAGGATTCATTGTGCAGGGTGATCTTTATTTTCCACATCACGTGGAAGTAAAGATTTGATGTAGGGTATGATGTACCAGAAACTACCATGGTTGCATCGTAAAATACCTTCAACACCTTGTAAAGAACTGTCGCCTTTTCCCAATCTTTCGCAGATGGAGCATATGTGTAATTTGAGTCTTGCTTAGCCAAGGAATCAAATGCTCGAATATACTCCATGGCCTTCTCAATCATCAAGTAGGTGGAGTTCCAACGAGTTGGAGTATCCATAGTGGGACACAGACCAAGAGGGAGCCCAGCTTTAGCAATTACAATCTTGAATTTTTTCTTTCGGCCCTCTGATGATATGATATATTTTACACTCTCCCGTATGTTGCTGACAATATTTTTCACTTCCTCTTCGTGTAGACCATCATGAGCAATGAGATTTATTACATGTGCTGAACAGCGGTTGTGCAGCAACACTCCACTCACTGGAAGAGCCATCTTGTCCACCAGATTGCGCTTTAACTCAAATACCACTGAATCATTTGCTGCAGCATTAATGTAATCCCAAATAACTTATACTCAAAGTTCCATTCTTGGATGCATTTAAGAACCTGATTGAACATCTCAATTCTAGTGTGAGGTGTCTCCACAACGAAAAACTTGATCATTTTCTTCTTAATTTCCCAATCTGCAGTGATATAGAGGCAAGTGATGCACATATAACCAAGAGTCTGGTTTGATGTCCACATATCTGCCGTCAACGAAAACCTAGACTAGGCATCCTTAAACATCTCCTGTAGTGCCACCTTCTGCTCTTGAAATGCTTTTATGCAGTCATTTCTGATGGTTGTCCGACTTATTGTCTTGAACAATGGGTTTAGACTTGCCACAAATATTCTAAATCCATCATATTCCACAAGGATAAATGGAAGTCCATGTAATGCGATCATCCGGGAAAGCTCCTTTCTTGCAATAACTGGATCAAAGTTCCAATTCTTCAAACGATGACCATCAGGAGAGCGAAGTGTTGAATTCAGGCCTTGCACGATCCTTAGTGCAACATCTCGTTTCTTGCATCTGTCCAAGTGCTTCAACAAGGCGATGGTCCCTTGACACTGATCGTATTGTCACAATGCTTGCATCTCGCTTCTGAAATTTGTCCATCCACAATGACTGAAACATATTCCTTCCATGCTTCGGATCTAAATTTGCTTGTCAAAGCTCGAATCGATGCACTCACAGTAAGAAACTCAACATCCTCAACATGTTGCTCGTCACCCTCAACATCGTCTTCGGCATCAAGGTCAAAGTTGTCCTCGGCATTGCGGTCAGAGTCGTCCTCGACATTATGCTCAACATCCATAGGTTCCGGAAACACTACAAAACGTTCAAAGTGATCATTAGTAAACTGTTGCATTAAAAAATGAGCCACCAAGGACATAATCATGCTCACCAGAATATGGACATTGTCGTTGTGGATAAATGTCGGTGTTCAGAGTGACTCGAGAACTGCAGCAGCTTGTGGCATTCCTGCCGGAGAAGCTTTCCTTGTAGCCGGAGAAGCTTTCCTTGTAGCCGGAGAAGCTCGCCTTGCATCCTGGGACCTTAACACCAAAGAAGCCACCACATGATGTCTCGAAACAGGAGACCACATCTTTTTCTTCTTCTTCTTCTGCCCGGGACCTTGACCCTGTCGACTCCGCCTTTCTCCTTCGCTTCCCATAGTGGGGACATGTTCTCGTGCATCTTGTTGCTCTTGCTCTTGGCTTGGCATCTGTAGATTTAATATTCAAGATCAATTTAGCAACCAGATTGCAAAGAACTTCCGATAATGATAGGTTAACGGGGAGGTTGCAGAACCGGACCGATCGCATCATGATAATGATAGTACTTTCAACATAGTACAGGAACAAGATTTATAAACAAGCTTCAAAAGATGAAAGATAGTTAATGCAAGAAAATTAGGCAATCTAAATTGGCACCCAATCCCCAAACCGCAGATGATTATGGATCTTAAATTTATCTCACGACCTGGACTCATCAGTGTTGTTCCCAATGCACATGTATGTTTAGAACTAATTTTGCACGATAGGCAAGATCCTAGTCTCCAACCGCCGGGAGAGCGGGCTAGCTCGATCTCACTACTGTGTTGAATCCTAGGTCTAATACTAGTACCAAAATCCTACGGGGAGGGATGAGGATTGCAAGGAGGATTTACCTACGATGCTCAGGCCCCGCTCTGCAGCGCCTCAGCTGCGTTCCAACGGCATGAGTTGCCTCGCTTCTACGAGAGCCTCCCATAGCGTTCCCACGGCCGGCGAGTTGCCCTGCTCCGGTGGTGGGGAAAATAGGTGGAGGAGCCGTCAGGGGGTGAGTTTTTTACTCCGGTGTCGTCAGCCTGCCAACTCCTGCTGCGGCGCGACGGCGGCGTCCGTCTGGCCGCCGAGGGGAGGAGAGGTCCGGTTAGAACCTAGGTTCGGATGGGTAAGGTTTGTGTTGGACCTTATTTTTTGCGGGTCGGTCCCTTTCCCTTATGGCAACAAAAATCAGGTCCGGTTCAGCGGGTCGGTGGGCCGAACCGGACCCATTGCATCTTGAGCCAAAAAGAACTTGCCAAGGAGAAAATATCTTGTGCCAGAGAAGGAGAAGGAGACTAGAAAACAGACACCAGCCGATGGTTGGTGCCGCGGTGGCCCAACTTGCACAGGCCTTGGATATTCCGAGAAAATATCTCACCTGCGATGCAAGCTTGCAAACCGAAAGACCCAGCCGGCTTCCCAGAGCCGCCCGTCCGTCTCCGTGTCGCGGCCGACTTCCTCTGCTCCTCCGTCTCTCCCTCTATATAATGCCGCACCCGCCTCCCCCTCCCACCACGCAAACTCCATCCCAAAAATCAGATCACGCCACACACCGCGACGCCGCCGGAGAAGAAGGAGGCGCAAAACACACCCTTTGCCTTCTCGCCGGTTCGATCAGGTCGCCGCCGTCGCGACGAACAAATCGTCGGCGAGGAAGTAAGGAAGGGATCCACCCTCGCGTTGCCGGTTTGGAGCCAGTCAGGGTTATGAGCTGCCTCACGCTCCGCCGCTCCTCCGACGCCAGCCGCCTACAGGACGGCCTCCTCGTCTTCGTCTTCTTCATCTCGATTCCCATACGTAATCTGAATAATCGTACTAGTAGTAATTGTAGTAGTACCACCAGTCTCTTGTAAACCGCGCTCGTGCTCGCTGCCGCGTGTGCGCGGACGGAGGCGCCCCCTTCTGCTGCTTCTCTGTCTGCGTATTCTCCATCTTCGTCTCGTTCGTCGACGGCCGCGGCGGCGGCTATGGATCCCAACAGCTTCAAAACCGGAGGTACGGTGATCTCTGTCCTGCTCTCCTGAAATTTCAGTGTTTCCTGTTAGATCTTGCAGAAAGGGGGAATTTTGCATGCTGAATAGAAAGTTAGAACACTATCTCTGAATCTAATCATTCGATTGCGGTCATAATAATTGAGGAAACAAAATTGCATTTTGGTCACAGTGCTCTGATAGATTTTGTCCTCCTTTCATCCCCTTGAATGGGCCCTGATTAGGAACAATTCCTGTGCGTTGATGTATTGTAGGCCTTCTGATTCCAGCCATATATATTACTTATAAGTTTACTGAAGTTAGTCATCCAATTGCGATGATAATCGAGGGAAAATTGTAATTTGGTTGCTGTGCTCATATAAGATTTTTGCCCCTTCTGATCCCCTTGAATCGAAATTGACTGGGAATAATTTCTGTGCATTGATGTACTGTAGGCCTTTTGCTTCCAACAATTGAGAGGCGGTGTGCTTCGCCGCCATCGGTCATCGTGATTGGCGGTGGCATCTCGGGGATTGCGGCAGCTCGTGTCCTCTCCAATTCCTCCTTTGAGGTGACTGTTCTAGAGTCGAGAGATCGTATCGGTGGCCGTGTTCACACCGACTACTCCTTCGGGTGCCCCATCGATATGGGGGCCTCATGGTTAGTTTCACTTCAATAAATTGATTAATGGGAACAATTCTTAGTAGACTTTCTCCACATAGTATTTTACTAACTTTCTGCTGGTGTTGATGAAAAAATTTCAGGCTGCATGGCGTCAGTAACGAGAATTCGTTAGCACCATTGATTGGCCATCTTGGCCTGAGGTTGTATCACACCAGTGGTGACAATTCTGTTCTGTATGACCATGATTTAGAAAGGTAACTTCAGCACTTGGAATTACCTTTTTATTTGCCAACCGATATGGTCATGTTGTTCTTCCATCTTATTGTGTTAATTGATTCATGTACAGTTGTTCGCTGTTTGATAAGAATGGCCTTCAAGTCCCAATGGAGACCGCTGCTAAAGTTGGTGAAATATTTGAGAAAATTCTTCAGGAGGTAGATAGCTATTAGCTCTTATAAGTTGTACTTGGTCTCCTTTGAGTGAATTTCTAGCTAACCGCAATACTCTTTAATTTGTGCGTTGCAGACGGTGAAACTCCGTGATGAGCAGGAACATGACATGCCCCTTCAACAGGCGATTTCTATGGTGCTTGAGAGGCACCCTGATCTGAAGTATGTATAATCTTGTATCATGCTGACATGTGATGATTTATTTGTAAATTTGATGGTTACAGAACAAGAGGTTTACTGATATTATTGCCAATTTTTAGGCTAGAAGGGCTAGATGATCGGGTCATGCAATGGTGTGTCTGCCGGCTCGAGGCATGGTTTGCTGCAGATGCAGATGAAATATCTCTGAAAAACTGGGACCAGGTCAGCACAAATTATTTGATGCTGTCAGCCATTTAGTTGAAAAAAGGAACCCATCAGTTGGTTACTTTCTTTACTTACCATTGAATTATATTCCTCTCTGCAGGAACATGTTCTTACAGGTGGCCATGGTCTGATGGTTGATGGATACTATCCTGTAATTCAGGCTCTTGCTCAGGGTCTTGACATCCGTCTCAGTCAGAGGTGTGTATTTTTTCCCCGAGTTATATTGTGCAAGGAATAATTTCAGTATGTATGTGTTCAGCATGTATGTCACACTTGTTCTCTTTAATTCTCCTGCTATGGTGGTGCCAAGCATTTGAAACTTGATTATACATGCTATTTGATTGAAACCATAATCATCTAAAAATTTCATGTATCCCTCCTTGAGTCAGAGACACCCTTTTCTTTGCACTTTCTAATTGCAGTTGGTAGATAATTTTTACTTACTCTGCTGTTCCTTCATATCCAGAGTAACCAAAATCGCCCGCCAATACAACGGAGTGACGGTCACCACCGAGGACGGCACGCAACACTCGGCCGACGCCTGCATAATCACGGTGCCGCTGGGCGTGCTCAAGGCGAACATAATCAAGTTCGAGCCCGAGCTACCCACGTGGAAGAGCTCCGCCATCGCCGACCTCGGTGTCGGCATAGAGAACAAGGTGGCCATGCACTTCGACAAGGCCTTCTGGCCCAACGTGCAGGTGCTGGGGATGGTCGGCCCGACCCCGAAGACGTGCGGCTACTTCCTGAACCTCCACAAGGCCACGGGCAACCCGGTCCTGGTCTACATGGCCGCCGGCCGGTTTGCCCAGGAGGTGGAGAAACTTTCCGACAAGGAGGCTGTGGCCCTCGTCATGGCTCACCTCAAGAAGATGGTGCCAGAAGCCACCGAACCTGTAAGCCATTTCTGTCGAACACTGAACTGACATTCTTCTCGAAGTCTGAAACTGAATATGTGCGTTTTGTGATGGTTGATCAGTTGAACTAACCATTGGCATGATCTTGGGTGTTGTTGCAGACGCAGTACCTGGTGTCGCGGTGGGGCTCTGACCCAAACTCGCTGGGGTCATACTCTTGCGACCTGGTGGGGAAGCCGGCGGACGTGTGCGAGAGGTTCTCGGCGCCGGTGGACAGCCTGCTCTACTTCGCCGGGGAGGCGGCCAGCGCGGAGCACTCCGGCGCGGTGCACGGCGCCTACTCTTCGGGCATGGACGCGGCCGAGGAGTGCCGGACGCGGCTGCTGCTGCGGAAGGGCGTCCCGGATCTAGTCCAGGTCGCCGCCGCCTGCGAGGAGATGGCCGACGTCGTCGCCCCCCTCCAGATTTGCCGCACGTAGAATGCGAGATGCGACGAAGCGAAGGTTCATTCTGCCATGCCCGATTGATCTGATGACTGAGTGACTGACGCAAAGATTGCAATTGTGCAATCGATCAATCCGAGTCGGCAGATTGCCAGATTGAAACTATTTAGTACTACTTACATTTTTCATTTTCTTTGTGTTGCTTTGGATTTCAAGTCACGTTAAGCAATTGAGTTGCATTTGGAATTTTTTTCTTCTGAAAACGTAAAAGCCTTGCTGTGAGAGTTCTGTACAACCGTACACATGCGGCAAAAGAGCGCCCACTCTTTACAACTTAACCCACTAGACCTTGTGATTGTGGGAATCAAGGCGCGAAGGCCGATTAACAAGAAGATTACAGATATTCGGTGACGCTTTGTCGAAAATTAACACGTTGTGTTGCTTTCAAATCCATCACGACGTCAAAGTCATCTTCTCCGCAGGAGATGTGGCAAAAATTGTAGTTCTAGCACTATTAATCTATTATTACCGTTATTATTATTCTAAACGGGGACTGAGTCTTGTGCGGATTATCATTGCATGACCATGAATTTTGTGAGCTCATGAAACATGAACTGTGTGATTAGTTTTTGGGATAAACTTTGTGTGATCTTGATGCTTGGGTACTTCCTTTGTTGGTTCGTCGTGTATCTCGATTGTGATCATGACTCGCTTGCTGAGGGTGGAAGAGAAGTAGACGGCCACGTCGTTGTCTGTCACGTTTATGCCGTCGGATGACGTGGCTCTCACCGTGGCCGGCGGTGCTTCCAGGTTATCGCCGGTAAACGGCGACGTCGACGGCGGCACTGAGTGGTTCTGGCGCCAGCAGAAACCAACCAACCACCGTTCCCACTTTTCAAATAGCGCACGTGCTCCCACCGCTTAGACCAGTGGGCCCACTCGTGCGGGGCCCACCACGTACGTGTTAGCCCAAATCGTCGTTGCCCCTCGAGCTGGCACTCCTCGTCCGTCTCGAAATCGAACACGAAGCAACGCCGAAACAGGCCAGGCGGAGAAAGACGCAGCGAAAAAAATATCGGCGAGGGATGTCGGCGATGTCCCGCGCGATCCGGGCCTGCGCCGCCACCGCGTCGCGGAGGAACCTGTCCGTGGCCGCAGCGTCGCCGAAGGAGCCGTCCGCGGCGGCGGCGGCGGGGGCGGCGTTGGTGGCGGGGCGCAGGGGCGGGAGTTGGGATCGAGGGGAGGACGGGAGCCGCGTGCAGTGGGTGTTCCTGGGGTGCCCCGGGGTGGGCAAGGGCACCTACGCCGGCCGCCTCTCGCGGATGCTCGGCGTGCCCCACATCGCCACCGGCGACCTCGTCCGCGACGCCCTCGCCTCCCAAGGCCCCCTCTCCAAGCAGGTACTGCTCGTCTCCGCCTTGATCTCCATGTGTGGATTTATCATATGCCATACTTGTTTCTCAAATTTCATATCTCTCCATGTCAATTCCGTGACATGATTTTAGCACACCAAAGCTAATTTAGTTGATGTATTGACTGTATCCGGTGCTAATCTACAGCCAGAACCGAACAATCATGTTGTTCAGTCCCACAAAAGATGGGTTAACTATACACCAATACATTGCGCCATCATTTGTATCATCGTCGCAAACTCACAGTACATCTAGTAGAACAAACCAGCACAGGTTGGTCACGTGAAACACTGTCAGTCCAGTTGGACTACTTGGAAGGATCACAGCTGCACCAACTGTTGACGCTCAGCAGTCAGAACAAATAGTTGCCGACTGGCTGTTCTCGTGCCTGCAATTCGTCAGGCTTATAGCAAATAGGCCGAATTAGTCGTCCTGCGAAGTAAGTTCTGGGAACAAAATACTCAGGTAAACAAAGTCTATAAAACCTGACAAGCTCGTGAAGTGGGTACTGCCGCCTCCGCTTCGAGCTCCATGTGGATACCTTGTAGATGATGTTTAGCAAATTTCCTGCCCTTCCAGGTTGATTGTGTGGCATGATTTAGTAGCTAAATTTAATTTAGTTGATGTGTGCTCTCCATCCAGTGGCATTTTATCACCAGGAACCGAACTATTATGAAGTGCAGAAAGGTTTATTAACTTTCTAAGAGTAGAGCAATCCAGGTCGACCCATGGTTGTGTGCACCTGTGGTGTAATCCTCAGAGACCAAACCCAGCACAGGTGTCACATGAAACACTCGTCAGACACAATACATCCAAATATCCAATTGGACAACTTGGAAGGATCACAGCTGCACAAACTGTTGAGATTCGCTATTGGCAGAACATTTTTTTTTAGATTAGAACAAATAGTTGCTGACTGACTGTTCTCGTGCCAGCAGCAGTTCGTTCGACTTTAGCAAATAAGCTCAATTAGTCATCTTATGAAATAGGTACTGGGAAAAGAATACTTTGGTAAAGCCTGTAAACCTTCATAGGCTTGTTAAGTCTATGCACTTGATTGAAAGGGCATTAAAAGTGGTTAAAAAGGCCTAGTGCATGGATGTAGTAGTCTTACAGTCGATGATTTATCTTTGATTATGGACCATAAGCCTATTGATGCGATGCTAAATAGACCGTTGGACACATTTGATTACTACATAGTTTCGTGCTTCTCTACTCCGACTCTATTGTATAACTCCTATTTTCTTGATCTACTATTTTTCCAGCTTGCTGAGATTGTGAATCATGGAAAGCTGGTGTCAGACGAGATCATCATAAATCTTTTGTCGAAACGCCTTGAGGAGGGAGAGGAAAATGGTGAATTGGGGTTCATACTTGATGGTTTTCCGAGAACTATAAGACAAGCGGTGAGCTAGTTATTTGACCTGACTGTAAGTATGCAAGACATACACTTGCATCTTCTCAGTTGGACTTTACTCTTGTACTATGTTAGTTCAGTTTCAGTTTCATTTGAGACCAACAAACATCAACTGAGTTTTCAACTTGAAAACTCATAACAGCCTCCCAAAATAATTATATTCTTTGCTTTTTAGGAAATCTTGGAGGAGTCACGGATATTGATTTGGTGATCAATCTTAAACTCCGAGAAGAAGCTCGCTTGCAAAATGCATTGGTCGAAGGAAGTGCCAGTGCGGTGGAAACTTCAATGTGGCCTCCATTGACATTGAGGGTGAGAATGGCGGGCCTCGAATGTATATGCCTCCTACTACCTCCTGCAGTGTGAATCAAAGTTAATTACTAGAGCAGATGATACCAAGAGGTGGTAAAGGAGAGGTTGCGAGTTTACCATGATTTGGTACGTGCAGACCTATTCGTATTTTTTAATCGAACAATCAGTTTTCACTAGTAAGGTGTGTGAAGCTATGTTTATATGCACATGAAGTCAATTAGTAAATTTGCCAATATAAAATGGATGCTTAGTTTTGAATGTATGAAATACCAAAATATGAATATGGTGATTATTTTATATGGTAAATATACACTACATTCAGCTATTGACACTTAGTTCGGTGTCTCAGCTAGTTTTTTATGTGTGTTCTTTGTTCCAAATTCAGCAAATGAGCACACTTCACCTGCCAAACTTGAAACTATGTTACGGAACTAATGCAGCAATATTCCCTCATTTTATAAGTATATAGGTGTGGGATATTTCATTTATATCTTTGATGAATGTGTGAAATACAAGATGTAGATATGCTACTTGGTTTATATGCTATATTTTCAATAATACATATTCATTACCATTCAACCAATTGGCACTTTAAAAGTATGTGCATCCGTTGTATGTAAATTCAGCAATGACCACAATTCATCTGCTTAACTTGATACTCCCTCTGATCCATATTAATTGTCGCTGAAATAGATGTATCTAGACATGTTTTAGTGCTAGATACATCCAATCAAGTGACAATTAATATAGATCGGAGGGAGTACTATATTATGGAACTTGTGTGCAGCATCCTGTTATCCTTTCTGAGCAACTTGTCATCTTTGCAGTGTGAACCAGTAGAGGAATTCTACAGAGCACGTGGCAAACTCTTGGAGTTCAATTTACCAGGAGGAATACCTGAATCATGGCCGAAGCTACTGCAGGCTTTGAATATAGAAGACCCTGACAACAAAAGATCGGCAGCAGCATAATTTCGTATGTTAGGGACCGTATATCTGTATTTGTAGCCTATTCCAAACATAGTTGATTGATTGATAAGCATTCATAGCATCTCTACAAAGTAGTTCACTCGGGGCCATTATTTGATCTGGCACACAAAATTGTATAGACGATTGATCATCATCGATCATACGTGTTCTATGGGCTTGCTAGTTGTATTCTTTAAATGCTTATTATCTCTTGAGAACAAATTGTAAATAACTACCATTTGAGCTTGTAGTCTGCTGATAAAGCCGCTTCTTAGCAGAAGCCAACACTGCAACCATTCATATGAAAACTTCGTGCAGGCAGATGATTCTTGTGGTGTGGCTGAGATTGAGAATGTTTTACGTACTTGTCTAGCTTTTTGGTTACCTTTTTGGAGAATGTCTTTTGGTTATGTTCACTCCAGACTTCAGTAAACTGATCCTCTAGAAAAATATTGTTTATTCTTTGATCCGAGTTCAGCAAGGATGCACTTCATCTGCCAAACTTGAAACTGTGTAATGGAGCTCGTATAGCAATCTCACTTTTACAAATTCAGTTATATTTTTACCGAAACTCTGTTGTTTAGTGTTGCATCCTGTGATTCCTGTCATGGAGCTCAGTTTGGGAGGAGGAATTCCCGAATCGTACAACCTTTTAGGCCTTGTTTACCTCCCCTAGTGGTTTGGGGATGAGAGGGGATTTGGTGAATCCCAGCATTTCACCCAATCCCAACATTTCCCCAATTTTCCCCACTCCCCCCCCCCTATTTTCTAAACTCCTATGGTAACTATCAGAGAGGATGTAATAGGATTGAGATTGAACAATAAAAAGCAGAACTTTACACCTACAACATGAAAGTGTACATAGCCTAAAAACTCAACATTCTAATAAATAAAGAAATATGCACACATCAACTGAATTTCTGTAAAATTTTCATACAAAGGCAAAAGAAATTTGCATAGAATTAGCCATCTCATGACATAGGCTACAAGAACACATGAAATATGATCAACAAACGAAGCTTAAATATATCATCAACCTCTACTCAATATAGCACAAGTATGGCCTCAAATATTACATCATGCTACCCTCATGTCAAATGCTAGTGCTTAAAAAGCAAACAACTGATGATGGACCATTCTTTCCAAGATCCAGCCAAATGATGACATTAACACCAACCTTGTTATACAAGGCAATGATACAAGTTAGGACTTATTTATTTATATTTGTAAAGAGACACTATTTCCGGTCTAAAACCAGAAAACTGTAGCGGCAGCGAGTTTACAATATACAATGCTGGACCATAGAGAAATTAACACAATAGAGCCAGAAGCAATAGCAAAACTGCATTTCATAAATCATAGGAGAGCAAGATAGAGGCCATTGTATATCTCAAACACTGTTTAACTAGGAGGTCCCATGTATCAAATGTTGAAGGGATTAAGCCAACAACAAGAAACATGGATCAAATAAAAACAGCACCCTCTAAATTGCACTGACATGGAAAAACATTCAAAGAACTAGATCTGATCCAGAAGCTATGCTGATATCAAAAAAGAAGTCTAGTTTATTTGGTCAGTGAAAACCCCAGGAAATATAACAAAGCAGCAGAGAACGATTCTAGCAACTGATGCCAGCAGGCAGTAATCTCAGTAAGTAGTCAGAGAGAGTGACAAAACCTCAGGCAAAAAATCTGGAGCTAACTATTTTTGCCAGTATTAGCTAGTTATTACTAACTGTCACTAAAACTGATAGAAACAAACATAAGTGATGTAGTATAAACTGCCACAAGTTCCTAGCTGAAAAGAACACCCAAACTACAAGTGTGGATCACTAGTTTTATTGATGAATGTTTAATATAGAGAGTTCTCAAGTGTGGAAACGGGAGGTTGACACGAAAAGCGAGATATAGAACTTCATGTGCCGAGTAGTCAAGCATCACCAAAAAGTAAAGTAATATATAATCTAAGATTAAATTTCATGTCGCCAAAACGTAGAGAACACCAGACCGTAGTAGCTAGCTCTCTTGTCTCAAGAAATCGGCTGAATATAATCCACTACGATGATTTCTTGGTAATATACACGGCCATCACCATGGACAAACATTACCTCAAGCTAACTCGTCTCCACTGTATATTTACCTCAAGCAAGAGGCGGACAATAACTCCACATGCGTTGTTCCGTTGGCTGCAGCAGGTATGGACTCATACATGCGTGCATATCTCTACTTGTAAAGCTCCACATGATCTGCGAGTTGGAAGACTTCAACTCCTACGAGAGACAGTCATTTCTCGATAAATCATTCAAGGTCAGATGATCCAAAAATTTGAAAGTAATCGGGATAATCTTCTTAGATGTACATAGTCGTATCTATGGGCAAGGAGCCTTTGCTTGCTCTCCGGCAGATGGTTTATAAATTATAATCTAAGTCATATGAATTCAGTTGGGAACTGCTTGCGATGCAGCTAAGATATGTCGTTTGGCTAATCACTATGAAACAACCCACCTATCTCTGCGACACAAGCATCAAAGAGAATCCAGATGTGTCTAAAACTCTTCTTCTTTATACTAGAGTAGCAGTTGCGTCCCAAGCTGGGAAAAGGGTTTCTTTGCATGGCAAAGTTTTTGGATGATTTACTTGTTGATGCTAGAAAAGCGTCGGGAAGATAAGAAACTCACGGTGGTGTTGGATCTTGCTTGAGGTAATCAAGAACCCTAAATTAGGCTGCACCATGGTGAAAGCAGATACATACTAGGTTGACCGCCAATGTTCCTCGAATCCATCTCCACCATGTCGTATGGTCTCTCTCTCTCTTCTCTCCAAGATCTAAAGAACTGACCCAGGAGGAGGTGGACGCCGTGGCCGAGAAATTCTAGGACGGAGTAGATGGGAAGAGGCTTGGTGTGTGTGTGTGTGTGGGGTGGGGGTGGGGGACTCACGGAGAGAAGCCGGAGGAGGTGCCGTCGGTAGCTTCCCCAAGTTGACGTCCAAGGCCGTCGCATGCCATCCGCCTCCACTCTTCTCGCTTCCTTCCTCGCCATGCGAGAATACACGTTCTTTGTTCGGTTTGGGCGGTATTTCTCGGGATGGGCCGATTAAACTCGAAAAACACTCAAGTAAACAACCTTGCGGTGTTTTCGGGATTAACGAGTAAGCCGGAAAATACCCTCCCATCCGGAAGAAACAGGAGTAAACGAGGCCTTAACGGGTTAATTAGATATATGCCATTGCAATTTCTGGCTATTTGAGAAACACCACCGTAATTTTTGTCTTTTGAAAAACGTCATTGCAATTCTCTATACATCACATACATGCCATTATGCTCATTAAACACACGTTCTGGCCGATATACCCTGTATAAGTGGTCGGACTCGACCTGAATTGAGCTTAACTCTATCCATAGTAAAATCTGTATATCTTTCACCGGAAACACAAATTTGTTTGGCATGGAAAAAAATGAAACAACAGAGCAGATCCAATCCACAATGTGTGACTACAGCCAAGTACCAGATGCAGGCTCTTGCGGTTATGACTGTTCGAGTCTGTCGATGCGTTTATAGATTGCATGGATCCGCTACAGTTCGGAAAACCACATATTGGTACAGCGGTAGAGCTTGCCTCCTTTGGGCCAACGGCGGTGTGGCGGCCTCTACTACTGAGGAGTTGGGCTCTCGATGGTGACTAAGCAAGCCTTGCGTATCGACTGGCGAAGGCGGGGCTCCGACTAGTGGATAGAGTTGAGTATAATTCAGGCTTGTTAAGTCTATGCACTCGATTGAAAGGGCATTAAAAGTGGTTAAAAAGGCCTAGTGCATGGATGTAGTAGTCTTACAGTCGATGATTTATCTTTGATTATGGACCATAAGCCTATTGATGCGATGCTAAATAGACCGTTGGACACATTTGATTACTACATAGTTTCGTGCTTCTCTACTCCGACTCTATTGTATAACTCCTATTTTCTTGATCTACTATTTTTCCAGCTTGCTGAGATTGTGAATCATGGAAAGCTGGTGTCAGACGAGATCATCATAAATCTTTTGTCGAAACGCCTTGAGGAGGGAGAGGAAAATGGTGAATTGGGGTTCATACTTGATGGTTTTCCGAGAACTATAAGACAAGCGGTGAGCTAGTTATTTGACCTGACTGTAAGTATGCAAGACATACACTTGCATCTTCTCAGTTGGACTTTACTCTTGTACTATGTTAGTTCAGTTTCAGTTTCATTTGAGACCAACAAACATCAACTGAGTTTTCAACTTGAAAACTCATAACAGCTCCCAAAATAATTATATTCTTTGCTTTTTTAGGAAATACTGGAGGGAGTCACGGATATTGATTTGGTGATCAATCTTAAACTCCGAGAAGAAGCTCTGCTTGCAAAATGCATTGGTCGAAGGAAGTGCAGCCAGTGCGGTGGAAACTTCAATGTGGCCTCCATTGACATTGAGGGTGAGAATGGCGGGCCTCGAATGTATATGCCTCCACTACTACCTCCTGCAGAGTGTGAATCAAAGTTAATTACTAGAGCAGATGATACCGAAGAGGTGGTAAAGGAGAGGTTGCGAGTTTACCATGATTTGGTACGTACCAGAGACCTATTCGTATTTTTTTAATCTGAACAATCAGTTTTCACTAGTAAGGTGTGTATGAAGCTATGTTTATATGCACATGAAGTCAATTAGTAAATTTGCCAATATAAAAATGGATGCTTAGTTTTGAATGTATGAAATACCAAAATATGAATATGGTGATTATTTTATATGGTAAATATACACTACATTCAGCTATTGACACTTAGTTCAGGTGTCTCAGCTAGTTTTTTATGTGTGTTCTTTGTTCCAAATTCAGCAAATGAGCACACTTCACCTGCCAAACTTGAAACTATGTTACGGAACTAATGCAGCAATATTCCCTCATTTTATAAGTATATAGGTGTGGGATATTTCATTTATATCTTTGATGAATGTGTGAAATACAAGATGTAGATATGCTACTTGGTTTATATGCTATATTTTCAATAATACATATTCATTACCATTCAACCAATTGGCACTTTAAAAAGTATGTGCATCCGTTGTACGAAATTCAGCAATGACCACAATTCATCTGCAACTTGATACTCCTCGATCCATATTACTTGTCGCTGAAATAGATGTATCTAGACATGTTTTAGTGCAAGATACATCCAATCAAGTGACAATTAATATAGATCGGAGGAGTACTATATTATGGAACTTGTGTGCATCCATTATCCTTTCGAGCAACTTGTCATCTTTGCGGTGTGAACCAAGAGAGGAATTCTACAGAGCACGTGGCAAACTCTTGGAGTTCAATTTACGGGAGGAATACGAATCATGGCGAAGCTCTGCAGGCTTTGAATATAGAAGACCGACAACAAAAGATCGGCTGACATAATTTCGTATGTTAGGGACCGTATATCGTATTTGTAGCCTATTCCAAACATAGTTGATTGATTGATAAGCATTCATAGCATCTCTACAAAGTAGTTCACTCGGGGCCATTATTTGATCTGGCACACAAAATTGTATAGACGATTGATCATCATCGATCATACGTGTTCTATGGGCTTGCTAGTTGTATTCTTTAAATGCTTATTATCTCTTGAGAACAAATTGTAAATAACTACCATTTGAGCTTGTAGTCTGCTGATAAAGCCGCTTCTTAGCAGAAGCCAACACTGCAACCATTCATATGAAAACTTCGTGCAGGCAGATGATTCTTGTGGTGTGGCTGAGATTGAGAATGTTTTACGTACTTGTCTAGCTTTTTGGTTACCTTTTTGGAGAATGTCTTTTGGTTATGTTCACTCCAGACTTCAGTA
Organism: Avena longiglumis; assembly: GCA_030063025.1. Taxonomy (NCBI): domain Eukaryota; kingdom Viridiplantae; phylum Streptophyta; class Magnoliopsida; order Poales; family Poaceae; genus Avena; species Avena longiglumis. The sequence goes on along the minus strand of CP125974.1, from coordinate 5,363,380 downwards.
AACTGATCCTCTAGAAAAATATTGTTTATTCTTTGATCCGAGTTCAGCAAGGATGCACTTCATCTGCCAAACTTGAAACTGTGTAATGGAGCTCGTATAGCAATCTCACTTTTACAAATTCAGTTATATTTTTACCGAAACTCTGTTGTTTAGTGTTGCATCCTGTGATTCCTGTCATGGAGCTCAGTTTGGGAGGAATTCCCGAATCGTACAACCTTTTAGGCCTTGTTTACCTCCCCTAGTGGTTTGGGGATGAGAGGGGATTTGGTGAATCCCAGCATTTCACCCAATCCCAACATTTCCCCAATTTTCCCCACTCCCCCCCCCTATTTTCTAAACTCCTATGGTAACTATCAGAGAGGATGTAATAGGATTGAGATTGAATAATAAAAGCAGAACTTTACACCTACAACATGAAAGTGTACATAGCCTAAAAACTCAACATTTCTAATAAATAAAGAAATATGCACACATCAACTGAATTTCCTGTAAAATTTTCATACAGTGCAAAAGAAATTTGCATAGAATTAGCCATCTCATGACATAGGCTACAAGAACACATGAAATATGATCAACAAACGAAGCTTAAATATATCATCAACCTCTACTCAATATAGCACAAGTATGGCCTCAAATATTACATCATGCTACCCTCATGTCAAATGCTAGTGCTTAAAAAGCAAACAACGATGATGGACCATTCTTTCCAAGATCCAAATGATGACATTAACACCAACCTGTTATACAAGGCAACAGATACAAGTTAGGACTTATTTATTTATATTTGTAAAGAGACACTATTTCGTCTAAAACCGAAAACAGAAGCGGCGGCGAGTTTACAATATACAATCTTTGGACCATAGAGAAATTAACACAATAGAGCCGGAAGCAATAGCAAAACTGCATTTCATAAATCATAGGAGAGCAAGATAGAGGCCATTGTATATCTCAAACACATTTAACTAGGAGGTCCCATGTATCAAATGTTGAAGGATTAAGCCAACAACAAGAAACATGGATCAAATAAAACAGACACCCTAAATTGCAATCGACATGGAAAAACATTCAAAGAACTAGATCGATCCGGAAGCTATCTTGATATCAAAAAGAAGTCTAGTTTATTTGGTCAGTGAAAACCCCAGGAAATATAACAAAGCAGCAGAGAACGATTCTAGCAACTGATGCCAGCAGGCAGTAATCTCAGTAAGTAGTCAGAGAGAGTGACAAAACCTCAGGCAAAAAACGAGCTAACTATTTTTGCCAAGATAGCTAGTTATTACTAATCGTCACTAAAACTGATAGAAACAAACATAAGTGATGTAGTATAAACTGCCACAAGTTCCTAGCTGAAAAGAACACCCAAACTACAAGTGTGGATCACTAGTTTTATTGATGAATGTTTAATATAGAGAGTTCTCAAGTGTGGAAACGGGAGGTTGACACGAAAAGGCAGAGATATAGAACTTCATGTGCCGAGTAGTCAAGCATCACCAAAAAGTAAAGTAATATATAATCTAAGATTAAATTTCATGTGCCGCCAAAGCACGTAGAGAACACCAGACCGACCGTAGCTAGCTCTCTTGTCTCAAGAAATCGGCTGAATATAATCCACTACGATGATTTCTTGGTAATATACACGGCCATCACCATGGACAAACATTACCTCAAGCTAACTCGTCTCCACTGTATATTTACCTCAAGCAAGAGGCGGACAATAACTCCACATGCGTTGTTCCATTGGCTGCAGCAGGTATGGACTCATACATGCGTGCATATCTCTACTTGTAAAGCTCCACATGATCTGCGAGTTGGAAGACTTCAACTCCCTGCTGAGAGACGAGTCATTTCTCGATAAATCATTCAGTGCAGATGATCCAAAAATTCTGAAAGTAACAGACTGGGATAATCTTCTTAGATGTACATAGTCGTATCTATGGGCAAGGGAGCCTTTGCTTGCTCTCCGACAGATGGTTTATAAATTATAATCTAAGTCATATGAATTCAGTTGGGAACTGCTTGCTGCAGTACGCTAAGATATGTCGTTTGGCTAATCACTATGAAACAACCCACCTATCTCTGCGACACAAGCATCAAAAGAGAATCCAGATGTGTCTAAAACTCTTCTTCTTTATACTAGAGTAGCAGAGTTGCGTCCCAACTGGGAAAAGGGTTTCTTTTGCATGGCAAAGTTTTTGGATGATTTACTTGTTGATGCTAGAAAACGTCAGGAAGATAAGAAACTCACAGGTGGTGTTGGATCTTGCTTGAGGTAATCAAGAACCCTAAATTAGGCTGCACCATGGTGAAAAGCAGATACATACTAGGTTGACCTGCCAATGTTCCTCGAATCCATCTCCACCATGTCGTGTATGGTCTCTCTCTCTCTTCTCTCTCCAAGATCTAAAGAACCAGACGGAGGGAGGTGGGCGCCGGCCGAGAAATTCTAGGACGGAGTAGATGGGAAGAGGCTTGGTGTGTGTGTGTGTGTGTGGGGTGGGGGTGGGGACTCACCGAGAGAAGCCGGAGGAGGTGCCCGGTAGCTTCCCAAGTTGACGTCCGCGCGTCGCGCCATCCGTGCCGCCTCCACTCTTCTCGCTTCCTTCGCCATGCGAGAATACACGTTCTTTGTTCGGTTTGGGCGGTATTTCGGGATGGGCCGGATGGGCCGATATACCTGTATAAGTGGTCGGACTCGACCTGAATTGAGCTTAACTCTATCCATAGTAAAATCTGTATATCTTTCACGGAAACACAAATTTGTTTGGCATGGAAAAAATGAAACAACAGAGATCCAATCCACAATGTGTGACTACAGAAGTACCGATGCGTGCTCTTGCGGTTATGACTGCTCGAGTCGATGCGTTTATAGATTGCATGGATCCGCTACTACAGTTCGAAAACCACATATTGGTACAAGAGCGTAGAGCTTGCCTCATTCTTGGGCCGGGCCAACGGCGGTGTGGCCGGCCTCTCTACTACAGGAGAGTTGGGCTCTCGATGGTGACTAAGCAAGCCTTGCGTATCGACTGGCGAAGGCGGGGCTCCGACTAGTGGATAGAGTTGAGTATAATTCAGGCTTGTTAAGTCTATGCACTCGATTGAAAGGGCATTAAAAGTGGTTAAAAAGGCCTAGTGCATGGATGTAGTAGTCTTACAGTCGATGATTTATCTTTGATTATGGACCATAAGCCTATTGATGCGATGCTAAATAGACCGTTGGACACATTTGATTACTACATAGTTTCGTGCTTCTACTCCGACTCTATTGTATAACTCCTATTTTCTTGATCTACTATTTTTCCAGCTTGTCGAGATTGTGAATCATGGAAAGCTGGTGTCGACGAGATCATCATAAATCTTTTGTCAAACGCCTTGAGGAGGGAGGAAAATGGTGAATTGGGGTTCATACTTGATGGTTTTCCGAGAACTATAAGACAAGCGGTGAGCTAGTTATTTGACTGACTGTAAGTATGCAAGACATACACTTGCATCTTCTCGCTTGGACTTTACTCTTGTACTATGTTAGTTCAGTTTCAGTTTCATTTGAGACCAACAAACATCAACTGAGTTTTCAACTTGAAAACTCATAACAGCTCCCAAAATAATTATATTCTTTGCTTTTTTAGGAAATACTGGAGGGAGTCACGGATATTGATTTGGTGATCAATCTTAAACTCCGAGAAGAAGCTCTGCTTGCAAAATGCATTGGTCGAAGGAAGTGCCGGCGGTGGAAACTTCAATGTGGCCTCCATTGACATTGAGGGTGAGAATGGCGGGCCTCGAATGTATATGCCTCCACTACTACCTCCTGCAGAGTGTGAATCAAAGTTAATTACTAGAGCAGATGATACCGAAGAGGTGGTAAAGGAGAGGTTGCGAGTTTACCATGATTTGGTACGTGCAGACCTATTCGTATTTTTTAATCGAACAATCAGTTTTCACTAGTAAGGTGTGTATGAAGCTATGTTTATATGCACATGAAGTCAATTAGTAAATTTGCCAATATAAAAATGGATGCTTAGTTTTGAATGTATGAAATACCAAAATATGAATATGGTGATTATTTTATATGGTAAATATACACTACATTCAGCTATTGACACTTAGTTCAGGTGTCTCAGCTAGTTTTTTATGTGTGTTCTTTGTTCCAAATTCAGCAAATGAGCACACTTCACCTGCCAAACTTGAAACTATGTTACGGAACTAATGCAGCAATATTCCCTCATTTTATAAGTATATAGGTGTGGGATATTTCATTTATATCTTTGATGAATGTGTGAAATACAAGATGTAGATATGCTACTTGGTTTATATGCTATATTTTCAATAATACATATTCATTACCATTCAACCAATTGGCACTTTAAAAAGTATGTGCATCCGTTGTACGAAATTCAGCAATGACCACAATTCATCTGCTTAACTTGATACTCCCTCTGATCCATATTAATTGTCGCTGAAATAGATGTATCTAGACATGTTTTAGTGCTAGATACATCCAATCAAGTGACAATTAATATAGATCGGAGGGAGTACTATATTATGGAACTTGTGTGCAGCATCCTGTTATCCTTTCTGAGCAACTTGTCATCTTTGCAGTGTGAACCAGTAGAGGAATTCTACAGAGCACGTGGCAAACTCTTGGAGTTCAATTTACCAGGAGGAATACCTGAATCATGGCCGAAGCTACTGCAGGCTTTGAATATAGAAGACCCTGACAACAAAAGATCGGCAGCAGCATAATTTCGTATGTTAGGGACCGTATATCTGTATTTGTAGCCTATTCCAAACATAGTTGATTGATTGATAAGCATTCATAGCATCTCTACAAAGTAGTTCACTCGGGGCCATTATTTGATCTGGCACACAAAATTGTATAGACGATTGATCATCATCGATCATACGTGTTCTATGGGCTTGCTAGTTGTATTCTTTAAATGCTTATTATCTCTTGAGAACAAATTGTAAATAACTACCATTTGAGCTTGTAGTCTTGATAAAGCCGCTTCTTAGAAGCCAACACTGCAACCATTCATATGAAAACTTCGCAGTGATGATTCTTGTGGTGTGGCTGAGATTGAGAATGTTTTACGATTTGTCTAGCTTTTTGGTTACCTTTTGGAGAATGTCTTTTGGTTATGTTCACTCTGGACTTGAAACTGATCCTCTAGAAAAATATTGTTTATTCTTTGATCCGAGTTCAGCAAGGATGCACTTCATCTGCCAAACTTGAAACTGTGTAATGGAGCTCGTATAGCAATCTCACTTTTACAAATTCAGTTATATTTTTACCAAACTCTTGTTTAGTGTTGCATCCTGTGATTCCTGTCATGGAGCTCAGTTTGGGAGGAGGAATTCTAATCGTACAACCTTTTAGGCCTTGTTTACCTCCCCTAGTGGTTTGGGGATGAGAGGGGATTTGGTGAATCCCAGCATTTCACCCAATCCCAACATTTCCCCAATTTTCCCCACTCCCCCCCCCTATTTTCTAAACTCCTATGGTAACTATCAGAGAGGATGTAATAGGATTGAGATTGAACAATAAAAAGCAGAACTTTACACCTACAACATGAAAGTGTACATAGCCTAAAAACTCAACATTTCTAATAAATAAAGAAATATGCACACATCAACTGAATTTCCTGTAAAATTTTCATAAAGGTAAAAGAAATTTGCATAGAATTAGCCATCTCATGACATAGGCTACAAGAACACATGAAATATGATCAACAAACGAAGCTTAAATATATCATCAACCTCTACTCAATATAGCTCAAGTATGGCCTCAAATATTACATCATGCTACCCTCATGTCAAATGCTAGTGCTTAAAAAAGCAAACAACTGATGATGGACCATTCTTTCCAAGATCCAGCCAAATGATGACATTAACACCAACCTGTTATACAAGGCAACAGATACAAGTTAGGACTTATTTATTTATATTTGTAAAGAGACACTATTTCCGGTCTAAAACCAGAAAACTGTAGCGGCAGCGAGTTTACAATATACAATGCTGGACCATAGAGAAATTAACACAATAGAGCCAGAAGCAATAGCAAAACTGCATTTCATAAATCATAGGAGAGCAAGATAGAGGCCATTGTATATCTCAAACACTGTTTAACTAGGAGGTCCCATGTATCAAATGTTGAAGGGATTAAGCCAACAACAAGAAACATGGATCAAATAAAAACAGCACCCTCTAAATTGCACTGACATGGAAAAACATTCAAAGAACTAGATCTGATCCAGAAGCTATGCTGATATCAAAAAAGAAGTCTAGTTTATTTGGTCAGTGAAAACCCCAGGAAATATAACAAAGCAGCAGAGAACGATTCTAGCAACTGATGCCAGCAGGCAGTAATCTCAGTAAGTAGTCAGAGAGAGTGACAAAACCTCAGGCAAAAAATCTGGAGCTAACTATTTTTGCCAGTATTAGCTAGTTATTACTAACTGTCACTAAAACTGATAGAAACAAACATAAGTGATGTAGTATAAACTGCCACAAGTTCCTAGCTGAAAAGAACACCCAAACTACAAGTGTGGATCACTAGTTTTATTGATGAATGTTTAATATAGAGAGTTCTCAAGTGTGGAAACGGGAGGTTGACACGAAAAGGCAGAGATATAGAACTTCATGTGCCGAGTAGTCAAGCATCACCAAAAAGTAAAGTAATATATAATCTAAGATTAAATTTCATGTGCCGCCAAAGCACGTAGAGAACACCAGACCGACCGTAGCTAGCTCTCTTGTCTCAAGAAATCGGCTGAATATAATCCACTACGATGATTTCTTGGTAATATACACGCCATCACCATGGACAAACATTACCTCAAGCTAACTCGTCTCCACTGTATATTTACCTCAAGCAAGAGGCGGACAATAACTCCACATGCGTTGTTCCGTTGGCTGCAGCAGGTATGGACTCATACATGCGTGCATATCTCTACTTGTAAAGCTCCACATGATCTGCGAGTTGGAAGACTTCAACTCCCTGCTGAGAGACGAGTCATTTCTCGATAAATCATTCAGTGCAGATGATCCAAAAATTCTGAAAGTAACAGACTGGGATAATCTTCTTAGATGTACATAGTCGTATCTATGGGCAAGGGAGCCTTTGCTTGCTCTCCGACAGATGGTTTATAAATTATAATCTAAGTCATATGAATTCAGTTGGGAACTGCTTGCTGCAGTACGCTAAGATATGTCGTTTGGCTAATCACTATGAAACAACCCACCTATCTCTGCGACACAAGCATCAAAAGAGAATCCAGATGTGTCTAAAACTCTTCTTCTTTATACTAGAGTAGCAGAGTTGCGTCCCAACTGGGAAAAGGGTTTCTTTTGCATGGCAAAGTTTTTGGATGATTTACTTGTTGATGCTAGAAAACGTCAGGAAGATAAGAAACTCACAGGTGGTGTTGGATCTTGCTTGAGGTAATCAAGAACCCTAAATTAGGCTGCACCATGGTGAAAAGCAGATACATACTAGGTTGACCTGCCAATGTTCCTCGAATCCATCTCCACCATGTCGTGTATGGTCTCTCTCTCTCTTCTCTCTCCAAGATCTAAAGAACCAGACCGGAGGGAGGTGGACGCCGGCGGCGGCCGAGAAATTCTAGGACGGGAGTAGATGGGAAGAGGCTTGGTGTGTGTGTGTGTGTGGGGTGGGTGTGGGGGGACTCACCGAGAAGCCGGAGGAGGTGCCCGTCGGTAGCTTCCCAAGTTGACGTCCGCGTCGCGCCATCCGTGCCGCCTCCACTCTTCTCGCTTCCTTCCTCGCCATGCGAGAATACACGTTCTTTGTTCGGTTTGGGCGGTATTTCTCGGATGGGCCGGATTAAACTCGGAAAAACACTCGAAGTAAACAACCTTGCCGGTGTTTTCGGGGATTAACGAGTAAGCCGGGAAAATACCCTCCCATCCCGGAAGAAACAGGAGAAGTAAACGAGGCCTTAACGGGTTAATTAGATATATGCCATTGCAATTTCTGGCTATTTGAGAAACACCACCGTAATTTTTGTCTTTTGAAAAACGTCATTGCAATTCTCTATACATCACATACATGCCATTATGCTCATTAAACACACGTTCTGGCCGATATACCCTGTATAAGTGGTCGGACTCGACCTGAATTGAGCTTAACTCTATCCATAGTAAAATCTGTATATCTTTCACCGGAAACACAAATTTGTTTGGCATGGAAAAAATGAAACAACAGAGCAGATCCAATCCACAATGTGTGACTACGCCAAGTACCAGATGCAGGCTCTTGCGGTTATGACTGCTCGATGCAGCCGATGCGTTTATAGATTGCATGGATCCGCTACTACGTTCGAAAACCACATATTGGTACAGCAATGTAGAGCTTGCCTCACTGCTGGGCCAACGGCGGTGTGGCCGGCCTCTCTACTACAGGAGAGTTGGGCTCTCGATGGTGACTAAGCAAGCCTTGCGTATCGACTGGCGAAGGCGGGGCTCCGACTAGTGGATAGAGTTGAGTATAATTCAGGCTTGTTAAGTCTATGCACTCGATTGAAAGGGCATTAAAAGTGGTTAAAAAGGCCTAGTGCATGGATGTAGTAGTCTTACAGTCGATGATTTATCTTTGATTATGGACCATAAGCCTATTGATGCGATGCTAAATAGACCGTTGGACACATTTGATTACTACATAGTTTCGTGCTTCTCTACTCCGACTCTATTGTATAACTCCTATTTTCTTGATCTACTATTTTTCCAGCTTGCTGAGATTGTGAATCATGGAAAGCTGGTGTCAGACGAGATCATCATAAATCTTTTGTCAAACGCCTTGAGGAGGGAGAGGAAAATGGTGAATTGGGGTTCATACTTGATGGTTTTCCGAGAACTATAAGACAAGCGGTGAGCTAGTTATTTGACTCGACTGTAAGTATGCAAGACATACACTTGCATCTTCTCGCTTGGACTTTACTCTTGTACTATGTTAGTTCAGTTTCAGTTTCATTTGAGACCAACAAACATCAACTGAGTTTTCAACTTGAAAACTCATAACAGCTCCCAAAATAATTATATTCTTTGCTTTTTTAGGAAATACTGGAGGGAGTCACGGATATTGATTTGGTGATCAATCTTAAACTCCGAGAAGAAGCTCTGCTTGCAAAATGCATTGGTCGAAGGAAGTGCAGCCAGTGCGGTGGAAACTTCAATGTGGCCTCCATTGACATTGAGGGTGAGAATGGCGGCCTCGAATGTATATGCCTCCACTACTACCTCCGCAGAGTGTGAATCAAAGTTAATTACTAGAGCAGATGATACCAAGAGGTGGTAAAGGAGAGGTTCGAGTTTACCATGATTTGGTACGATGCAGACCTATTCGTATTTTTTTAATCTGAACAATCAGTTTTCACTAGTAAGGTGTGTATGAAGCTATGTTTATATGCACATGAAGTCAATTAGTAAATTTGCCAATATAAAAATGGATGCTTAGTTTTGAATGTATGAAATACCAAAATATGAATATGGTGATTATTTTATATGGTAAATATACACTACATTCAGCTATTGACACTTAGTTCAGGTGTCTCAGCTAGTTTTTTATGTGTGTTCTTTGTTCCAAATTCAGCAAATGAGCACACTTCACCTGCCAAACTTGAAACTATGTTACGGAACTAATGCAGCAATATTCCCTCATTTTATAAGTATATAGGTGTGGGATATTTCATTTATATCTTTGATGAATGTGTGAAATACAAGATGTAGATATGCTACTTGGTTTATATGCTATATTTTCAATAATACATATTCATTACCATTCAACCAATTGGCACTTTAAAAGTATGTGCATCCGTTGTCTAAATTCAGCAATGACCACAATTCATCTCAACTTGATACTCCTCGATCCATATTAATTGTCGCTGAAATAGATGTATCTAGACATGTTTTAGTGCTAGATACATCCAATCAAGTGACAATTAATATAGATCGAGGAGTACTATATTATGGAACTTGTGTGCAGCATCCTGTTATCCTTTCCGAGCAACTTGTCATCTTTGCGGTGTGAACCAAGAGGAATTCTCTGAGCACGTGGCAAACTCTTGGAGTTCAATTTACGGGAGGAATACGAATCATGGCGAAGCTCTGCAGGCTTTGAATATAGAAGACCACGACAACAAAAGATCTAAGCAAAGATAATTTCGTATGTTAGGGACCGTATATCAGATTTGTAGCCTATTCCAAACATAGTTGATTGATTGATAAGCATTCATAGCATCTCTACAAAGTAGTTCACTCGGGGCCATTATTTGATCCGCACACAAAATTGTATAGACGATTGATCATCATCGATCATACGTGTTCTATGGGCTTGCTAGTTGTATTCTTTAAATGCTTATTATCTCTTGAGAACAAATTGTAAATAACTACCATTTGAGCTTGTAGTCTGCGATAAAGCCGCTTCTTAGCGAGCCAACACGCAACCATTCATATGAAAACTTCGTGCAGTGCGATGATTCTTGTGGTGTGGCTGAGATTGAGAATGTTTTACGTACTTGTCTAGCTTTTGGTTACCTTTTGGAGAATGTCTTTTGGTTATGTTCACTCCACTTCAAGAACTGATCCTCTAGAAAATATTGTTTATTCTTTGATCCGAGTTCAAGGATGCACTTCATCTGCCAAACTTGAACTGTAATGGAGCTCAGATAGCAATCTCACTTTTACAAATTCAGTTATATTTTTACCAAACTCTGTTTAGTGTTGCATCCTGTGATTCCTCATGGAGCTCAGTTTGGGAGGAGGAATTCTAATCGTACAACCTTTTAGGCCTTGTTTACCTCCCTAGTGGTTTGGGGATGAGAGGGATTTGGTGAATCCCACATTTCACCCAATCCCAACATTTCCCCAATTTTCCCACTCCCCTATTTTCTAAACTCCTATGGTAACTATCGAGAGGATGTAATAGGATTGAGATTGAACAATAAAAGCAGAACTTTACACCTACAACATGAAAGTGTACATAGCCTAAAAACTCAACATTTCTAATAAATAAAGAAATATGCACACATCAATGAATTTCTGTAAAATTTTCATACAAAGGCAAAAGAAATTTGCATAGAATTAGCCATCTCATGACATAGGCTACAAGAACACATGAAATATGATCAACAAACGAAGCTTAAATATATCATCAACCTCTACTCAATATAGCCTCAAGTATGGCCTCAAATATTACATCATGCTACCCTCATGTCAAATGCTAGTGCTTAAAAAGCAAACAACGATGATGGACCATTCTTTCCAAGATCCACCAAATGATGACATTAACACCAACCTGTTATACAAGGCAACAGAGATACAAGTTAGGACTTATTTATTTATATTTGTAAAGAGACACTATTTCCGGTCTAAAACCAGAAAACTGTAGCGGCAGCGAGTTTACAATATACAATGCTGGACCATAGAGAAATTAACACAATAGAGCCAGAAGCAATAGCAAAACTGCATTTCATAAATCATAGGAGAGCAAGATAGAGGCCATTGTATATCTCAAACATCATTTAACTAGGAGGTCCCATGTATCAAATGTTGAAGGGATTAAGCCAACAACAAGAAACATGGATCAAATAAAAACAGCACCCTCTAAATTGCACTGACATGGAAAAACATTCAAAGAACTAGATCTGATCCAGAAGCTATGCTGATATCAAAAAAGAAGTCTAGTTTATTTGGTCAGTGAAAACCCCAGGAAATATAACAAAGCAGCAGAGAACGATTCTAGCAACTGATGCCAGCAGGCAGTAATCTCAGTAAGTAGTCAGAGAGAGTGACAAAACCTCAGGCAAAAAATCTGGAGCTAACTATTTTTGCCAGTATTAGCTAGTTATTACTAACTGTCACTAAAACTGATAGAAACAAACATAAGTGATGTAGTATAAACTGCCACAAGTTCCTAGCTGAAAAGAACACCCAAACTACAAGTGTGGATCACTAGTTTTATTGATGAATGTTTAATATAGAGAGTTCTCAAGTGTGGAAACGGGAGGTTGACACGAAAAGGCAGAGATATAGAACTTCATGTGCCGAGTAGTCAAGCATCACCAAAAAGTAAAGTAATATATAATCTAAGATTAAATTTCATGTGCCGCCAAAGCACGTAGAGAACACCAGACCGACCGTAGCTAGCTCTCTTGTCTCAAGAAATCGGCTGAATATAATCCACTACGATGATTTCTTGGTAATATACACGGCCATCACCATGGACAAACATTACCTCAAGCTAACTCGTCTCCACTGTATATTTACCTCAAGCAAGAGGCGGACAATAACTCCACATGCGTTGTTCCGTTGGCTGCAGCAGGTATGGACTCATACATGCGTGCATATCTCTACTTGTAAAGCTCCACATGATCTGCGAGTTGGAAGACTTCAACTCCCTGCTGAGAGACGAGTCATTTCTCGATAAATCATTCAGTGCAGATGATCCAAAAATTCTGAAAGTAACAGACTGGGATAATCTTCTTAGATGTACATAGTCGTATCTATGGGCAAGGGAGCCTTTGCTTGCTCTCCGACAGATGGTTTATAAATTATAATCTAAGTCATATGAATTCAGTTGGGAACTGCTTGCTGCAGTACGCTAAGATATGTCGTTTGGCTAATCACTATGAAACAACCCACCTATCTCTGCGACACAAGCATCAAAAGAGAATCCAGATGTGTCTAAAACTCTTCTTCTTTATACTAGAGTAGCAGAGTTGCGTCCCAACTGGGAAAAGGGTTTCTTTTGCATGGCAAAGTTTTTGGATGATTTACTTGTTGATGCTAGAAAACGTCAGGAAGATAAGAAACTCACAGGTGGTGTTGGATCTTGCTTGAGGTAATCAAGAACCCTAAATTAGGCTGCACCATGGTGAAAAGCAGATACATACTAGGTTGACCTGCCAATGTTCCTCGAATCCATCTCCACCATGTCGTGTATGGTCTCTCTCTCTCTTCTCTCTCCAAGATCTAAAGAACCAGACCGGAGGGAGGTGGACGCCGGCGGCGGCCGAGAAATTCTAGGACGGGAGTAGATGGGAAGAGGCTTGGTGTGTGTGTGTGTGTGTGGGGTGGGGGGTGGGGGGGGGGACTCACCGGAGAGAAGCCGGAGGAGGTGCCCGTCGGTAGCTTCCCCAAGTTGACGTCCGCGCCGTCGCGCCATCCGTGCCGCCTCCACTCTTCTCGCTTCCTTCCTCGCCATGCGAGAATACACGTTCTTTGTTCGGTTTGGGCCGGTATTTCTCGGGATGGGCCGGGATTAAACTCGGAAAAACACTCGAAGTAAACAACCTTGCCGGTGTTTTCGGGGATTAACGAGTAAGCCGGGAAAATACCCTCCCATCCCGGAAGAAACAGGAGAAGTAAACGAGGCCTTAACGGGTTAATTAGATATATGCCATTGCAATTTCTGGCTATTTGAGAAACACCACCGTAATTTTTGTCTTTTGAAAAACGTCATTGCAATTCTCTATACATCACATACATGCCATTATGCTCATTAAACACACGTTCTGGCCGATATACCCTGTATAAGTGGTCGGACTCGACCTGAATTGAGCTTAACTCTATCCATAGTAAAATCTGTATATCTTTCACCGGAAACACAAATTTGTTTGGCATGGAAAAAAATGAAACAACAGAGCAGATCCAATCCACAATGTGTGACTACAGCCAAGTACCAGATGCAGGCTCTTGCGGTTATGACTGTTCGAGTCTGTCGATGCGTTTATAGATTGCATGGATCCGCTACTACAGTTCGGAAAACCACATATTGGTACAGCAGCGGTAGAGCTTGCCTCACTGCTGGGCCAACGGCGGTGTGGCCGGCCTCTCTACTACAGGAGAGTTGGGCTCTCGATGGTGACTAAGCAAGCCTTGCGTATCGACTGGCGAAGGCGGGGCTCCGACTAGTGGATAGAGTTGAGTATAATTCAGGCTTGTTAAGTCTATGCACTCGATTGAAAGGGCATTAAAAGTGGTTAAAAAGGCCTAGTGCATGGATGTAGTAGTCTTACAGTCGATGATTTATCTTTGATTATGGACCATAAGCCTATTGATGCGATGCTAAATAGACCGTTGGACACATTTGATTACTACATAGTTTCGTGCTTCTCTACTCCGACTCTATTGTATAACTCCTATTTTCTTGATCTACTATTTTTCCAGCTTGCTGAGATTGTGAATCATGGAAAGCTGGTGTCAGACGAGATCATCATAAATCTTTTGTCGAAACGCCTTGAGGAGGGAGAGGAAAATGGTGAATTGGGGTTCATACTTGATGGTTTTCCGAGAACTATAAGACAAGCGGTGAGCTAGTTATTTGACCTGACTGTAAGTATGCAAGACATACACTTGCATCTTCTCAGTTGGACTTTACTCTTGTACTATGTTAGTTCAGTTTCAGTTTCATTTGAGACCAACAAACATCAACTGAGTTTTCAACTTGAAAACTCATAACAGCTCCCAAAATAATTATATTCTTTGCTTTTTTAGGAAATACTGGAGGGAGTCACGGATATTGATTTGGTGATCAATCTTAAACTCCGAGAAGAAGCTCTGCTTGCAAAATGCATTGGTCGAAGGAAGTGCAGCCGGTGGAAACTTCAATGTGGCCTCCATTGACATTGAGGGTGAGAATGGCGGCCTCGAATGTATATGCCTCCACTACTACCTCCTGCAGTGTGAATCAAAGTTAATTACTAGAGCAGATGATACCGAAGAGGTGGTAAAGGAGAGGTTGCGAGTTTACCATGATTTGGTACGTACCAGAGACCTATTCGTATTTTTTTAATCTGAACAATCAGTTTTCACTAGTAAGGTGTGTATGAAGCTATGTTTATATGCACATGAAGTCAATTAGTAAATTTGCCAATATAAAAATGGATGCTTAGTTTTGAATGTATGAAATACCAAAATATGAATATGGTGATTATTTTATATGGTAAATATACACTACATTCAGCTATTGACACTTAGTTCAGGTGTCTCAGCTAGTTTTTTATGTGTGTTCTTTGTTCCAAATTCAGCAAATGAGCACACTTCACCTGCCAAACTTGAAACTATGTTACGGAACTAATGCAGCAATATTCCCTCATTTTATAAGTATATAGGTGTGGGATATTTCATTTATATCTTTGATGAATGTGTGAAATACAAGATGTAGATATGCTACTTGGTTTATATGCTATATTTTCAATAATACATATTCATTACCATTCAACCAATTGGCACTTTAAAAAGTATGTGCATCCGTTGTACGAAATTCAGCAATGACCACAATTCATCTGCTTAACTTGATACTCCCTCTGATCCATATTAATTGTCGCTGAAATAGATGTATCTAGACATGTTTTAGTGCTAGATACATCCAATCAAGTGACAATTAATATAGATCGGAGGAGTACTATATTATGGAACTTGTGCAGCATCCTGTTATCCTTTCTGAGCAACTTGTCATCTTTGCAGTGTGAACCAGTAGAGGAATTCTACAGAGCACGTGGCAAACTCTTGGAGTTCAATTTACCAGGAGGAATACCTGAATCATGGCCGAAGCTACTGCAGGCTTTGAATATAGAAGACCCTGACAACAAAAGATCGGCAGCAGCATAATTTCGTATGTTAGGGACCGTATATCTGTATTTGTAGCCTATTCCAAACATAGTTGATTGATTGATAAGCATTCATAGCATCTCTACAAAGTAGTTCACTCGGGGCCATTATTTGATCTGGCACACAAAATTGTATAGACGATTGATCATCATCGATCATACGTGTTCTATGGGCTTGCTAGTTGTATTCTTTAAATGCTTATTATCTCTTGAGAACAAATTGTAAATAACTACCATTTGAGCTTGTAGTCTGCTGATAAAGCCGCTTCTTAGCAGAAGCCAACACTGCAACCATTCATATGAAAACTTCGTGCAGGCAGATGATTCTTGTGGTGTGGCTGAGATTGAGAATGTTTTACGTACTTGTCTAGCTTTTTGGTTACCTTTTTGGAGAATGTCTTTTGGTTATGTTCACTCCAGACTTCAGTAAACTGATCCTCTAGAAAAATATTGTTTATTCTTTGATCCGAGTTCAGCAAGGATGCACTTCATCTGCCAAACTTGAAACTGTGTAATGGAGCTCGTATAGCAATCTCACTTTTACAAATTCAGTTATATTTTTACCGAAACTCTGTTGTTTAGTGTTGCATCCTGTGATTCCTGTCATGGAGCTCAGTTTGGGAGGAGGAATTCCCGAATCGTACAACCTTTTAGGCCTTGTTTACCTCCCCTAGTGGTTTGGGGATGAGAGGGGATTTGGTGAATCCCAGCATTTCACCCAATCCCAACATTTCCCCAATTTTCCCCACTCCCCCCCCCCTATTTTCTAAACTCCTATGGTAACTATCAGAGAGGATGTAATAGGATTGAGATTGAACAATAAAAAGCAGAACTTTACACCTACAACATGAAAGTGTACATAGCCTAAAAACTCAACATTTCTAATAAATAAAGAAATATGCACACATCAACTGAATTTCCTGTAAAATTTTCATACAGTGCAAAAGAAATTTGCATAGAATTAGCCATCTCATGACATAGGCTACAAGAACACATGAAATATGATCAACAAACGAAGCTTAAATATATCATCAACCTCTACTCAATATAGCCTGAAGTATGGCCTCAAATATTACATCATGCTACCCTCATGTCAAATGCTAGTGCTTAAAAAAGCAAACAACTGATGATGGACCATTCTTTCCAAGATCCAGCCAAATGATGACATTAACACCAACCTGTTATACAAGGCAACAGATACAAGTTAGGACTTATTTATTTATATTTGTAAAGAGACACTATTTCCGGTCTAAAACCAGAAAACTGTAGCGGCAGCGAGTTTACAATATACAATGCTGGACCATAGAGAAATTAACACAATAGAGCCAGAAGCAATAGCAAAACTGCATTTCATAAATCATAGGAGAGCAAGATAGAGGCCATTGTATATCTCAAACACTGTTTAACTAGGAGGTCCCATGTATCAAATGTTGAAGGGATTAAGCCAACAACAAGAAACATGGATCAAATAAAAACAGCACCCTCTAAATTGCACTGACATGGAAAAACATTCAAAGAACTAGATCTGATCCAGAAGCTATGCCGATATCAAAAAGAAGTCTAGTTTATTTGGTCAAAAACCCAGGAAATATAACAAAGCAGCAGAGAACGATTCTAGCAACTGATGCCAGCAGGCAGTAATCTCAGTAAGTAGTCAGAGAGAGTGACAAAACCTCAGGCAAAAAATCTGGAGCTAACTATTTTTGCCAGTATTAGCTAGTTATTACTAACTGTCACTAAAACTGATAGAAACAAACATAAGTGATGTAGTATAAACTGCCACAAGTTCCTAGCTGAAAAGAACACCCAAACTACAAGTGTGGATCACTAGTTTTATTGATGAATGTTTAATATAGAGAGTTCTCAAGTGTGGAAACGGGAGGTTGACACGAAAAGGCAGAGATATAGAACTTCATGTGCCGAGTAGTCAAGCATCACCAAAAAGTAAAGTAATATATAATCTAAGATTAAATTTCATGTGCCGCCAAAGCACGTAGAGAACACCAGACCGACCGTAGCTAGCTCTCTTGTCTCAAGAAATCGGCTGAATATAATCCACTACGATGATTTCTTGGTAATATACACGGCCATCACCATGGACAAACATTACCTCAAGCTAACTCGTCTCCACTGTATATTTACCTCAAGCAAGAGGCGGACAATAACTCCACATGCGTTGTTCCGTTGGCTGCAGCAGGTATGGACTCATACATGCGTGCATATCTCTACTTGTAAAGCTCCACATGATCTGCGAGTTGGAAGACTTCAACTCCCTGCTGAGAGACGAGTCATTTCTCGATAAATCATTCAGTGCAGATGATCCAAAAATTCTGAAAGTAACAGACTGGGATAATCTTCTTAGATGTACATAGTCGTATCTATGGGCAAGGGAGCCTTTGCTTGCTCTCCGACAGATGGTTTATAAATTATAATCTAAGTCATATGAATTCAGTTGGGAACTGCTTGCTGCAGTACGCTAAGATATGTCGTTTGGCTAATCACTATGAAACAACCCACCTATCTCTGCGACACAAGCATCAAAAGAGAATCCAGATGTGTCTAAAACTCTTCTTCTTTATACTAGAGTAGCGAGTTGCGTCCCAACTGGGAAAAGGGTTTCTTTTGCATGGCAAAGTTTTTGGATGATTTACTTGTTGATGCTAGAAAACGTCAGGAAGATAAGAAACTCACAGGTGGTGTTGGATCTTGCTTGAGGTAATCAAGAACCCTAAATTAGGCTGCACCATGGTGAAAAGCAGATACATACTAGGTTGACCTGCCAATGTTCCTCGAATCCATCTCCACCATGTCGTGTATGGTCTCTCTCTCTCTTCTCTCTCCAAGATCTAAAGAACCAGACCGGAGGGAGGTGGACGCCGGCGGCGGCCGAGAAATTCTAGGACGGGAGTAGATGGGAAGAGGCTTGGTGTGTGTGTGTGTGTGGGGTGGGGGGTGGGGGGGGGGGACTCACCGGAGAGAAGCCGGAGGAGGTGCCCGTCGGTAGCTTCCCCAAGTTGACGTCCGCGCCGTCGCGCCATCCGTGCCGCCTCCACTCTTCTCGCTTCCTTCCTCGCCATGCGAGAATACACGTTCTTTGTTCGGTTTGGGCCGGTATTTCTCGGGATGGGCCGGGATGGGCCGATATACCCTGTATAAGTGGTCGGACTCGACCTGAATTGAGCTTAACTCTATCCATAGTAAAATCTGTATATCTTTCACCGGAAACACAAATTTGTTTGGCATGGAAAAAAATGAAACAACAGAGCAGATCCAATCCACAATGTGTGACTACAGCCAAGTACCAGATGCAGGCTCTTGCGGTTATGACTGTTCGAGTCTGTCGATGCGTTTATAGATTGCATGGATCCGCTACTACAGTTCGGAAAACCACATATTGGTACAGCAGCGGTAGAGCTTGCCTCACTGCTGGGCCAACGGCGGTGTGGCCGGCCTCTCAACTACAGGAGAGTTGGGCTCTCGATGGTGACTAAGCAAGCCTTGCGTATCGACTGGCGAAGGCGGGCTCCGGCTAGTGGATAGAGTTGAGTATAATTCAGGTCGAGTCTAACCACTTATACGTACAACCAATACAAAATACATGGTATAATGGCCAGAACATGTGTTTAAATGAGCATAATGGCATGTATGTGATGCATAGAGAATTGTAGTGGCGTCTTTCAAAAGACGAAAATTATAGTGGCATTTCTCAAATAGCAGAAATTACAATGGCGTATATCTAATTAGACCCTCGCAATAAAAGATCCGCAACATCATGATTTTTTGTGTTAGAAATAGGTGTTATACGAGAAAAAAATTATAACCCATGGCAAGCGTAGACATGTCATAACTGAGAAAGTTCATTCTAAAATCGAACCCAAACTCTGAATCCCAAATCCCTGTCACTACTAACAAAATCGCTTACTACAGACGGGCACATGGAAGCGTCTGCCGTCACTGGTAATCTTTTATTGTTGACGTTCGCTAACCCGTCACGCGTAATACTCAACACCGAAGCATGTATCTGCTCCCGTCGCCGACTTGGGCTCACCGGCGACATTCTAGTGGCGAGTGACCTATGATCCGCACGTCAGTAGTGCTCAAGAAGTGATCACCCAAAACTAGACGCAGACGTCACTATTAATGTGTCGGTGACGTGTTTACACACCCTGCGGCCGTAGTGTTCTTATGACGCACGCTCTTTCATCGGCGTAATCGTATTCGTTAGTATCTTACCACTCACGTCCTAGTTTTGAGTCGTTCATCATCAACATTTCATCTCACGTGCAGATTTGATGTCACACGATGACACGACAGTAGATTACTACTAATTTGTTTTGTTCTTTTCTGACTGTCTTTGATAGAATGTAACCCGCGACGAGCCATCCTACTTCTGTTTGTCACTCATTATTATTTAGCACCGACATTTTAAATATATTCCCTCCGTCCCTAGAATAGATATCTTAGTTTTTCTAAATTTGGATGAATCTATATACGAAATAGTGTCTAGATTTATTCATTTTTTGATAAATTTGAGACATCTATTTTGAGACGAAGGACCCTAATGCGGATGGCCCTGTGACAATCTTCTGTGACAACACATGTGACATAGCAAACGCGTCTGAACCAAGAACTCATTCCATAGCCAAGCACATCCAGCTTAGATTCCATGTCGTTAGACAAAATATTGAAAATGGTGAAGTAAAGATTTGCAAATTGCATACGGATCTGAATGTCGCAGATCCATTAACCAAATGTATTCCACAACCCAAGCATGAGCAACACCGGGATAGTATTGGTGTTAGGTCATTGCCTATTATAAAACTAGATTAATTTGTACTCTGGTGCAAGTGGGAGACTAAAGGAGATATGCCCTAGAGGCAAATAATAAATTCATAAAACATTTCTTATCATGCTATAATTGTATTAATACGAAACGTTAATACATGTATGATATGTAAACAACCAGGTCTCTAGTTACCTCTAGGAAACTAGTTCATTGGGCAAGTGATGATATTATGGTTTCGAGATCATGGCGATAGTACCAATTGACAATGAGGTCACATCATTGGAGAATGCTATGATAGACATTCACGCTAAAGTTAATCATAACAAGATCTAGTTACTTAAAACGTTCGTCATTAATGATAATGCAAAAACACCGTGGCTTATATCCTTTGACTGTGAGATAATACATAATCACTGTTTTGGAGGGAGAAATTAATGATATCAAGTATCAATCTGTGAAAGGGTGATCATAAAGGTATCATTAGGTTTCTTGAAGAAATGGGTTGAGGAGGTTTTATCAAGACCAGGATTTGCCAATCCAAGAAACGGATAGGTACACGTGGTCAACTCGGTGATGTTGCATTAACGAAGCTTGCAAACGTATGATTGGAGGAATGCAACGACATGGGAACGAGTAAATGATTTCATCGGTAACAAGATCGAACACAAGTATGGAGATGCTTGAGATCAAATATCGGATGATCTAGGTATCGTATGGCAAAAGGAATAGCACTACGCAGTCAAGGTTCAAGTGATGATATTAATCGTGAGGGCACGGGGATCATTATGGGCATCCAGGTCCCGATGTTGATCATTAATACAAGAGAGTCTTCGTCATGTCCGTAGCAACTCCGAGCCGAAGGGTGGCACACTTAAGGGTAGGAATGCTTTGGGATTGAACCGGCACCGAAGGAGAAACGAGAGAGAAACCGGAAAGGTTCCGGGTATTATCCGATGATGATCGGAAGAGGTACGAAAGGAGTTTCGGTGTATGGAATATATTAATATATGTGTTTTATATTAATCAGTTGAATTAACATTAAAACATATTTTATTTTTATATTTTAAGGGTAGCCTTATTGCTATTGGGCCGCTTCTAGAAGGGTCCAATAGGGTAGGCGCCAAGTGAGAAAGGGGAGAGGGGCCACCGGCCAAACCCTAGGTTTCCCACCCGCGGGGTGGGGCTCAGGGCCGCCTGCGGCGGCTTGGGGGTGCCCCCCAAGCCCTAGGGTTTGCCCTACCCCCTTCTTACTATAAATAGAGGAGCTCCCTCCCCTCTATTTGCACCCAACAACAAGTTCTTTCCTCTCTCCCCTAAACCCTAGAGATCTCTCCATTAGATTGGATCTAGCTTCTTGGTTTAGTTCTCCACCTCCTCACTATCGTCGTGCGCAGGACGGTTCAGCTTCTTTCTTCTTCCGCTGCTCTGCTGGATCGGATCCCGGAAGACGTTCCTATACCGTACGTGTGTAAAGCTTCAAGGCGCAACACTTGGGGCGCTGTCTTCATCGCTATACGCCTACCTACATAAGGCGTGCCACGGTCTTCAAGGGTATGAACTCTGTTCTTCCTCTCCGTTACTTATGTCTACATAGTATAGATCTTGTTGATCGTGTTCGTATAGGGAATTTTTTGATTTTCTGCTTCGAACCCCTTCAATCTCATCGTAGGTATGGAGATCTCTGATGTTTGGGTGTAGAGTAATTGGTGACGATGAGCTTGAACGACTCCTCACGTCCCTTCCTGTGTGGCTTCTTTGATTCTTCATCATCTTCAGGCCTCACCATAACAAGGGACGACTCCGACTGCTTCCACCCATGAACAACTTGATGCATGTAGGTCTCAAAGGCTTCTTCATCATGAGAGTGGTATGAGTCATAGGAGGGATCCCGTTTCTTGGGACTAAGGCCGTCAGCTTCATGGTTGTCGGCTCCAAGGTACGAGGTGGATGTTGTCCCATGAAGGATCCATGAGACCGAGACGTTTGCCTTTGCCTGAAATTGGGTAGAACATTGTATAGATTAAATCTGAAGATATAAGAGATAGAATAAGACATGGGAGTTTATACGAGGTTTAGAACAGGAAAAATTCATAGCATTGAGTAGAAACCGAATAAGAAGAGAATCCCAACAAAATAGAAATAAAAGATCAACAAAGGAAAGAAATGATCAACAAGTATGTATGTTGGTGTCGAGTGGAGATTTGATGCACCTAGACACCAGTGCTCCCTTCGTTTAAAACTAAAATAAAAAATGGCACTTTGGAGTTCCAAATAAAATCACAAAAATACATGTACATGGACCATGTATTTGTGCGAAATTTCAGTAAAAAAACGTTTTATTTCATGCTATAGAAAGAAAACAAATTCATGACGGTAAATAAGACTAGGAGTACATATGTTTTGTCAAAAATTTGTCTCTTTCTGTAGCCTAACATATAACATATTTTAAACAAATTTGTTCTCACATTTGAGATGTATGTATCTAGTTATATATTTATTTTCAAAATTTTAAGAGACCTGTATTATACAAGTATAAAAAACAAATAAAAACAGGGCACCTCCCATGTGCCAAAGACAGTTTTTCAATGTCCATCTAAAAAAGGCATGTATCGTGATGCACTGAAGCGGTCTACAGAATGGCAGTCATGTTTTTATGTGAGGTGGCTATTTGGCTCATGGGTGCATTTGTATCTATTGTAAAAAACATATTTAAGAAATATCAAAAAAATATACATATATATTTAAACATTTTATATTCGTTTATAAGTTTTTGTGATGAAATAACATTCTACGTGTCCCCTGCAAAAAGGACAAAAATTGTTCTGTGAATAGTCATACTTAGGTGATATTTTTTATCTTTTTTATACATAACACATAAAATATTTTTTTATCCCGAAAATTTGTGTACAAACATAAAATATTCGAATATACATGTAGATATTTTTTATTTTTTTTAATATTTTAAAATATGTTTTCTTACAATATGTGCAAATACATCCGTTTGCCAAAAGGGATTTCAGACGTAGAACCTGGAACAAATTGGTCAGGCAACAAGTTTGTTGGGCTATTCTCATGTCCGTGTGGATTAGAGTCATGGCCCGGAAAACCCATAGCTTCTTATGATCTCAAGTTGGGCCACAAAGCTAGGGTTCCAAAATTGTTTCACGGGGAGAAAGAGCAGGCTGGCGCTTCGGCCCAGTTCAAATAAACGTGCTTCCGTTCCGTGTGGTTGCCATTTCTATATTTTTTAAAATTTTTGCACTATTATACATTGTACTACGTGCTTGTGTCTCCGAAGACGTCTAACGTACGTGCTCATGATCCTACCATGACCGTCCTACGTGGCAGTTATAGCTTACTCACGGGCGATCCAGATCTCGACGTTGTACGTACGGTACGGTGGACCCTCATCTCATCTCCTGTCGCAGATGAAACTGCTGGCAGGGCTGTCTCCTCCCTCCTGCCATCTCGCCATGCAGGCATGCAGCTCGCCCACGTAGGAACGCAGGTCGCGTGTCAGACCGGCATGAGAAGGTAGACCCAGTATGTCAGCTAGCCTTTACTGATCTCGTACATATATAGATGTTTTTTTTGTTACAGGGAATATACTACATGCAGTTAGGGCGGGATGCCACGCCGTACGCTTACGGCGGGGATCGATGCCGTGCCGTACGTCTTCCTCCTCAGATGAACGAGCATAGATGATCCATTTCATCTTTTTTCAAGAACCGGAGGAGTATGGATCAGTAATTTCCATGTCGAAACCAGAAGCCAGCTAGCTAGCTAGGCAGCAACACAACAATTAATTAGGAAGGGATTCCCACTGGAGCTGGCAGCAGTACTTCTTCTCGTGCGTACGTGAAGAGAGTCAGTACTGTCACCTCACCTCCTCTCGTCCTCGGTCAGTCAGCCACGGCCGGCCCATTATGACCACCCACGACTTGCAAAGGGCAAATTAAACGAAAAGATCTGCATCCCCCGCGCGCGCCTGTGCCGTGTGTGGTGGGTCACCGGTGTCCTTAGCTGGGCACTGCTCCTAGCGCGCACGATCCCAGTGAAGTGATCTCCAGGCACCACGGACCCCCGCCCGCCCCCGCAGTAATGATCCGTCGGACTCGGACGGGCCTACCAGCACGTCGCCGCCGGGAGCGGTGTAGTTTCGCTCGCTGGTGCCCCCGGCCGGCCAGCTCGGCTCTCGGAATCCAAGGCTAGCCATGGTGTATGTGTGCAACTCGATAGATCGGGGCCACGGCACATACCTGCAAGTTGCGAGCCTTTGCTTTGGAGTTCCATTCGCTCTTTTATCTGCATCGATGTAAGTGCAAAAATAGGGAAGTGGCGAGCTTAGGGCATCTCCACCGGGCAATCCAATCGGGCAACTAGAATATCCGTTTCTCTCTGTTTGGGTCGTGGTCCGGCCTGTTCGGCTAACCTTGTCCAGCGTTCTGTCCCATCTGTCCGTCTCTCCCGCTGTTATCGTTGACACCATCGATGATGGGAAGTTAGTGGTGACGCGCCGGCGTCAACTATCAGCGCGCCGGCGGCTTCTCGCGTGGCCGGCGTTTCCCGCCATCGTAGCTTTACATTTTCCACAAGCGCCTTCCCTCTCGCGGCTAGAAAACTCCCCGCGTCTCTCCAGCCGTTTTCCCTCTTCACGGCGGTCTATAAAAGACGGTCGTCGGCACGGCGGAGACAACAAGCTCAACCAAGAGCAAACACTGCCAAAAAACCCGCTAACCACCAGCATACATGCCTTGCTGCAAGATTGCCAACTCGACAAAAATCAGGAAGATATGCCGCACCCGCTTCCCAGAGGCCAACATCGACGTTGTCGACCTCTAGGCCATGTTTTGTCCTAGCGCATGGCCGAGACGGAGGTGGTGGCCTTCGACGAGGAAGACCATGTGACCAAGGCGGCGCTGGAGAAGGTGGTGGAGGCAGCCGTAAAGGTGGCCATCCAATGGGCGGTGCGCGAGATTCACCACGTCGCCGCCAAGGAGGTGGTGGCCAGGGAGGCCGCATCAGCGGCCCTCCACGAGGCGGCCATGACCACGCTAGAGGAGCTGGTCAAGGAGGCCGCTAAGGTCGTCGTCCGCGAGCTTCGCCACCCTGGCCCGCCGCCATGCGCAGGGAGGTGGAAGAGGCCCAGCGCGAGCAGGTCGCCGATGCGGCGACAAAGGAGGAGCACGTGGCTACGACTGTCGAGGTGGTGGCCGCGTGGGCTCTCGTCGTGGGGACGAGACTGAGGTGGAGGAGTCGATCGCCGTCCGCATGCAGATCGCGCAGGCGATGGGCCTCGCCCCCAACAGGGCTTGGACGAGAATGACCCTGACAAAGAGATCGCAACGTAGGGCGGAAGAACGGGCCCGCCAGGCGGAGGCCTTGGCAGCAACGGCGGCGCCGGGGCTGGAGGCGGCTCTGGCAGATCAGGAGGCGAGGAACCACTAGGCCGACGAGATGGAGAAGGCCCTAGCATACCGGGCGGTGGAGGACCGCATGAATACAGCGGGCAAGACGTTGGCTCGTGGTCGAGCGCGCGACCGTCACCACAAACGCCTCCATGAGCGAGCCACCTAGGCGGCTAGGACGGCGATCAACATGGCCAGCGGCCATGGTAACGATGGTCGTGGTAACATCATCGAGTAGTCATAGGGACGGCCTCCTCCAGTAATAGTAGTTTCGTCTTTTATTTTGTTTATATGCACCTTTTTTGTAATGGTAGGTCCTAATCTAATGAAAATCAAGTTAAAATACTAATATTTCACTTACATATGGATCCGAGCGGTCGATTGGCGAACACCCGCGTGGTCCGCGCGCTGTTCGGACCGACGCATCTATTCGCTAGATTTGATGCACGAATGGATCGAACCGAACATGTGCTTAGACAGGTTGGATCATCCGGTGGAGATGCCCTTGTCCCGAGGCAGGCATGCAGATCACGGGGTTGCATCCGGTGGTAGGGTGCGTGCCTTTTGCTTTTACTGAACCCCAACCCCATGAACCCAGGCAGGCAGGCATGAAGAGAGGCAAGGCAAAACCCCATTTACCCCACCGGGTCTGGGTCTGGGTCTGGGTGTGGGTGCAGGAGCGCCGTGCGGCAGCCTGCCCCCATGCATGTCTGGGTTCACGCTTCTACTGTTCAACTAACACTGCGCTCTGACCGATCTCCATCGCCCTCTCCGTCTCGGCCCTGCTGCAGTGCACGCATCCTCTCGGCGACACGCTCGTCTCGGTCGACCGTTTTCCCCTTGTTTGCTTTCCCCCCTCCCATGTCCCAGCATGGATGGAAAAGACGGGTCGATCTGCCGTTCAGGACGTGCGCGCGCACGCCAACAGAGACGCCCAACAGTGGCGGCTTTGGATGATGGGGCTACGTACGGTACGGGGCAGAAGCTCCACCGATCATCGCTCCCGTTCCTCTCGGCCGGGGATGCATCCATCCATACCATATGCTGATCCATGGACTGACCGGTTGATGAGCGCTTTCCGAGCTCGCCCATCGTGTTGGCTCCTAACCATGCCGCAATTATTTGACGGTCCTCATGGGGTGCGCCATGGCTAGATGGATCCACTGATTTGGCGGGGAGGAGAACATGCGCCTTATCTATAGGCTTTGAAAGCGCTAAGCTCTTCCAAAAGGGAGGAAGAAGCCTTAACCGATCCATTGCTACTACTACTAGTAGGGCGTACGTACTCACAGTTTCGAGATGCAATCTGTTGCTGTCGTGAGCCCGTGACGTAATGGTGATATCGTGATGATCCACAGCGGATTCCTCGGAAAGCTCGAATTATTAGTTCTTTCGTTCAAAAAAAATACTCCTATATTATTTCTCCTACTAGATAGAAGGGACCGGGAGATGGAGCAAGTGGAGTACGTACTGCTAGCTATCAGGACTTGCCCGGCGCCGGGTCGCGGAAATAGGGGAATCTTGACCCCTGCGCACACCCTAGCCGGCCGGCCCTTTTGCCACTCCTAGACTAGATCGACAGCGCTCAGAAGAAGGGCAAGAGAGATGCTATGCTCGCTCCGGCCGGCCTACACGCCGGAAGAGGGATGGCGCGCGCATGGGGAGGTAGAAGACTAGAAGTGCATTATGGACGAATGATTTGGAGGAGGCGCCAAAAGCTGGGGAGCCACGGAGCCTCGATGGGGCTTGAGGCCAGGGGGACCATCACCATCGATCAAAGCTTTGTGGGTGTTGGCGACTGCGAGTGCCACTGTAGGACTGCGAGTGCGAGTGCAACGTGGGGCCGAGACTGACTGCATGCGAGTGGCCATATTTTTCCAAATGGAAAGACTTGCCTGGATCCTTTGTGCCTTCGATCCGAACGCTATGACTGCGAGTAGTAGTTTTGCGTTTCCTGCATTCCTGCGTCTTCCGTAGGGTTTTCAGGAGGACCATCCCACCTCATGGTTCAGTATCTTTAGCGTGCTCTTTTTTTTTTTGGAGAAAAATGTCCCTCTTTTACAAATTCAGACCAAGTGCTACAAGATTTACAACCGAAAGGTAAACTCGATCCGAACACATAAAAATGTTCATTTCGTCGACCCTATATGATGAAACATAATATACATATAGCTCTCATTGAATTTCAGTCAATTTGGATAGAGGGGGAGACCTTTTATGTAATCGCCAAAAAGGACTCGTGCAAAAGTTAGTGATGCCCACGGTATGTCTAGGAGAAGACCTCATCAAGCACCCAACCTTAGAGACGGGACGGACAATGCCGTAGAATGTCGGTTCGGTCCCCGGCGTCAGGATATATAAAAAGCTTGTCTGGTGATTCTAAAAATCAAGATCGAATACGACGCCAAAAATAAACCGAGGAAGTAGGAAGCCGCGCGCATACCTTTATACGATGTGGCGTCACACCACATTGGGCATACAAGTCTAAGAACACCATACCAAGTAAGAGTAGGGACAAACTATACACCTAAAATGGTGATCCACGCGCGTTCTCCTTCACCTCTCGAGGCCAAAAATAGAAAATAGACCAACAAATTCGTGTCGGAAAAGACTCGTCATGCATGCATGAGCTCTCCTTTTGCGTATCTAGAGTAATATGCACTCACTCTGGCCCGTGATATAATTCGCTTCTGAAATTCCTCTAATCAAACATTTTTTTTATTTTCACTTAAAAAACCTAGGACTACGCAGTTAATGAATTGATATTACTCCGAGAGTTTGCAAGCATTGGGTTTCGGATTAACTAATTATTTTCTCCGGGACAAGAAATTTCCAACACATATAGGTAGTCAAACTGTTACTTCTTGTTGTGTCATTGTTTTAAACTGCTTGCAACATTGATCGTGAGCATCTGATTATGTCCCTTTACGCGGCCACTCCATTCAAAGCTAGAGTGACATACACATAAAATTAGCATGTTTCCCTTCCAAGATTTCATGTGCATATATAATCGAGCAGGTTGCACAGTTAGTTTTCCTGAAAATGCCTAGCATCACTGCACATGCATTGGGTCAGACAATGGGGTATCCATCTATATATACTATGCACATAAAGAAACATCACAAACACATATATTTTCATACGGGGTTAAAACTTAAAACCACCTTTGCATGTTGCATTCAGTGACTACGATGTGACGATACGGATCCAACAAGGAAAAGGCAAGAGACGGTGAGTCTCATTAAAACTGTAGACGTACGCCACACAGTTGTATGGAGACGCTTACTGCTCACAAGTATGTGCTTCTGTTGACTACTAATATGGACGCATGCTTCGTATGGAGTAGCTACAAAAGGGGTTCGTCACTGTTCACTCGATCGTACTCTCCATGTGCGATCGGCCCATCGATCGATCGGAACATTTGCTATCAGCCACGAACGATCGGTGCCGTGATTAAATTTCAGTGTACCCCATTTCATTATGGGAGTCTTCAGATCTCGCGCTACCGAGAACTTTTTAAGTCAAGTCGACGCCATCCTAATATTTGTCTTCAGAACCTTCAACAGAACTCATAAGATTCAGATTAATTCTGCCATAACCTAACAACTTATTAAATTCTCAATTACACCCTAGTTGCAACTCATGTGAAATTTTCACTTTCCACGAATCACGAGGTAAATCGAATGGTGAAAAAGACGACTGAGACCTAAGAAGTTCTCGGGCGCCTGAGAACTAGAAAAACCGTTTCATTATTCATGCGTCCTTGATAATTTGCTGCCTTGGTCGATATGTACGTTGTGCGCCCGATGGAGATGGATCGAGACTGTAGTAGGTGCGTACGCGCCGCACACGTGCGCGGCCGGGCACGCACGCGCGAGTACGTGCCCAGTCCCGGGCGGGCAGACTATTGGGGCGGGGAAGTTGAGATGGATATGGCAGCCATGATGCGTCGTGCAGGTCCCCGCCCCGCCCCGTGCAGGACCAGGGCGCAGCAGTACAGTACAGCACCACCACCCCACGCGCGTGCGGGCAGCCGGGCGGGCGGGCACACACGTACACGTACAGGAGCAGCGAGTGACACGACCCTGCGTAGCTCGCCTCTACAGCGCCGCCTCGATCGATCCCCTCGGTCATCTTAAAAGCTTCTGCGCGCCCTTTGTTGACCTGGTACTGTGCTGGCCGTGCGTGCAAGCATGCGAGATTAACGCAACAGGACCGACCGCACGGACGCAGCCTGCACGTACCAGTACGTGCATGCAGCGGCGTAGTAACGTTAGCTGGAGATCGGAGACACACACACATGGACGTCTAGGTGCACGCGCGCGTACGATCGTAGCCACGCTCGCCGGCGGCCGGGCTTCCCCATGTTAAACTGCAGGCGCGGCGGGGCCGGGCGCACGGTGGTCGTCGGCATGCACTCGGCAGGGGCCAGGGGCCGGGCAAAGATAGGCAATGGCAGGCGAAACTACGAGCGAGCGGCTGAGGCGAGCCGCGCAGCTTTCCGGCGGGACCGACTGCTGTTCCCTCGCCGCGGTAAAGCCAAAGCCGGTGCTGTTCCCGCGTTGCGCTCTGGCACCGGTGGTGGCGCCCGTCGATCATGTGCGCGCCTGCGTGGCTGCGTGGTCACCTGGACGCCGTCCACCGCCTCCACCTGGTGGACCGCTCCACCCGGCTAGCTGGCCGACAGGCAAAGACGACCCCCACCATGCATCGGTCGCCGGAGTTTCGATCAGTCAAGAGGGCTGCTAGCTACCCGCTCGAATCGTACGTGCATCCAGGTTGCGCCAATGAACGAACGAACGTACGTGCGTGCTCGATACCGTACACTGTGTTTGTGTGGCATGGCCAGTGAAACATGAGTTGGTTTGCACTGTGAAGTGACATGGAACGATGTCGACTGATGAGCACTCAAGGAAACTACTATTCGGCTCTAGATGCTGCGGGGGAGAGATGTTCCCCATCACCGTACCCGTATACAAGAAGTGATCGATCTCAGTGTTTTTCTTTTCATTTTGGAAACGGGATCGATCGAAGCGGTGGTCACGCGGTCTACGAAAAGTAAAATGCACATATACTTGCCATCTAAAATCAATATGGTCACAAATATGCAAGATATGGTACTTAAATATGGCTTGTTGTTTTATATACTGTCATCGACCTGATCTCGATATAGTGATATATTTGCTGATGTGGCAGTTTAGGGATCTGTATGTTAGTCAGACCATGTAAGCTTCCGACTGTACAATTATTTCTCAAAACCATGCAAAATAAATTTTCTATCTGTTTTACTCTTCTTCCTCATGTCACGTGATCCCCAAACTCCCAACGCGGCCCCAGCCATCCACCACCGTGTCGGCCTGCAACGTACCTAGCTCGTAGCCCCCGTCAATCCACCAACGTGCCGCCTGGGCTGTCCGCTCGACACTAATGTCGGTGCATCAACCTCTGCATCAGTATCCAATCCTCTCGTCTTTTTAAACATGGCCCCACAACCATCTTCTTCACTGAACACCACCTTCCATTTTCTACCCTAGAGGCAACGCGACAACCATGTAAGGCAACATATGATCATGGGGAGGGCGGCTGGGACGACCACCGGGTCCTGGGGTCGAGCGAGGTCAGAAACGACGACGTGGGGGGGGGGGGGGCGAGGCCATAATGTTTTGCCAGCACCTTCCCCGTTGCCACTGGCATCGCCATCTCCATCACCTTCGCCACCACCTGCACCCATCAAAAAACTCGTCGATTTCGAGTTCGGCGTCACCATCCACCTAGGCATGAACTGGCATAGGCTTCATCTCCCCATGAAGTTTATGACCATCGTCGATGGGTAGGAACCCTACCATGTCGTGTCGTAGGTACCCGGAGGCTCGACCGACCTCTAGTCCGTGGAGGTAATGTTCGACCGCCTTGACTAGGGGTGTGTTCGGTTCTGGAATTTGGAGGAACGGAATCGGTCCGTTCCACACCTAGCACCCGTTCCTGTGTTCGGCTGGACGGAAGGAACTGAACTGAGTGGTTCCTCAGAACGGAATATACCCTGAAGATGCGGAATACACCAGTCCGGCCAATTCGGTCGAATCTGGAGGAACGGGGCATCATCGCCGCATTAAAAAAATTAATCCTATGCTTACCCCGAACATGAACCCCTAATCAAGCGGCCAGGCACGCAGGCACGCGTTCAGCAGCGGCCAGGCACACGTGCGGCGGCAGCGGCCGGGCACACCGGCGGCTAGGCACGCACGCAGCAGCCAGTACATCTTGGCGCGGGCCGGGCGGCTTAGAATGCAGCACGCACGCACGCAGCGCCAGTACATGCGCGCGGCCGCACGCCGGCGGCAGAATGCACGCACGCACGCGGCGGCCGGCACACGACGCAAAGAGCCGGGTACACGCGCGGCCGCACGCCGGCGGCGGGAATGCTGCACGCACGCACGCCGCGGGCACACGCTGGCGGCGGCCGGGCACACGAGGCCACGACGCACGCACGCAGTAGCTGCCGTGCACGCCGACGCCAGCACGCACGCGAAGTTAGCCGGGCTCGCCGTGCACGCACGACGCAGCGGCTGGCACACGGGCACAGCGGCGGCCGAGCACATGCGACGGCAGATTTTGCTTCGAATTTGGTTTCTATCCTCTGAATTTGATTTCTATACTCTGATTTTCCCCTATACTGTACTTCAATTTTGTAGGTCGCCGTTAGTTAATTATGATTTAAGGAGAAGATTTGTTTAAGCTCAAATTAACAGAATATTTGGCAGTGTTTTGGTTCTATGTTTTGCTCTTCGATTCCTTCAACCGAACAGAAAATGGAACCATTCCGTTCCTCGATTTTTTCTGAACCGAATACAGGGTCGGAACCGTTCCATGACGTCGGAATGGAACCATTCCGTTCTATCCCCTCTGGTTCTAGAACCGAACACACCCTAGATGTACCTCGACAATGGGTGGAGGAAGTTCGCCCGTGCGCACGACACTAAGGTCGGGCACTTCCTCGTCTTCACGTATGACGTCGAAGACATGTAAACCGTCGGCTTATTCAACAAGACCATATGCCGCCGACACTACCACACCGACTTCGAGTCCGATGAATGTATCTAGACGCATTTTAGTGTATAGATACATTTGTATCTACAAGCCAAGTCAGTTATTTCTCGACGGAAGGAGTACTTTTTCATACCTTCCTTGTATGCCCTTGAAGCAATCAAATTGCTATGCATACGCCAAAACGGAGTCTTCTAGATTAAATCTACTATGTATACATTGCAAGACAATTGTAAGAAAAACTATGATGCAATGCAAGTCAATTGTAAGCAACATCTTTAAAACTATTTATGCAATGCAAGTCAAATTTTGACATGAAACTAAAAAAATAGGTTCGGTGCAACTGGGCCACCCCGACCCAACGCACCGAGGCCAAAATGGCATGTCTTTATGTTCGCATGCCAATATAAACAAACCGATCTGAACGCACCCCGCGTCTGAAAAGGGTTATCCTGTTGGAGATGCCCTTTGCTTATTTTTAAGTGGAGTGACCATATCAATTAGTATAGTTTTAGGTGACAAGTACACGTACTGTCCCTCTTCAGCAAGTATGGATACACTCTAGCCTAGCCTAGCTAGATACAACGTACTAGACTGAACATTTCGAAGCCGACGACGTATACGTAACCCTTACGTCCATCGCCCGGTCTACGCGACAGGAAACATGGACGCGCCGCGTGATAAGGAAACAGGGGCCGACACGCCGCTGCCTGGCTTGCCTGCTACTAGCTGCTGCTGATGATGAACGGTGCTCGCTTCGCTGAAGTCAGATTCTCCTCGCAACAGATAATCATCACAGGTTCCAGCTAGTCGCAAAGCACTACTCAGTAGAGTACACTGCTTTATCAGTAGAAGTTCAATTATAATCAGGTTCGTTTTAGCATTATACAAATTAATTGCCACGGGATTTGCCTAGCTAACCAGTGCACCTGAATGAAGCTCCCAGAAAAAAAAAAGTACACCTGAATAAAGTTTTAAAAACGCCACTGGAGTAGTAACTTGCCTCTACGGGACGATTCACTGTCACACTGTACCTGTACGTGTGGAGCTTTGCAGGACACCTTCTTTTCGAGAACAGCAGGGCGACAGTCTTCGATAGGACGATACGAGATCAAGTACGAGAACTGCCCTTATTAATTAATAAAAAAACTGGAAAGTAGCATGCTATGATTGACTAATACGGAGAGTGTCTAGTACTCCTAGCTAGCTAGTACTACCACACGTACAGAGAGAGAGAGAGACCAGCTAGCACGTGTACTACTAGATCCAGTCCTTAACTAAACTGGCCGACTCATTAATTCTCCAGGTTCCTACGCCCTGTCAACAGCCGTATTAGTCATGCTATCATTGACTAATACGGATATTTTGCAAGTACATGTACAGAGACCATGTATAGGACACGTACTCGATCCGGTCCTTAACAAAACTACAGAGGCAAGCTAGGACACGTACTACTGCTTTGTCCAGCTCTTACTAGTAACTGAACTGCCCGACTCATTAATTTTTTTTGATATGCCCGGTCAAAAGCCCTACAGCAACGGTACGGATGGCACGGCCACCTCTCATTTTCTGCACCCATCATCATGATCAAGCCCTCTCTCTCTCATTGGTGAACACCGGAATTAATAGCGATGTAAGGATCTTGCTTTGCCCCATCGGAAGCTTGTGAGTGAGTCGGGAGCCCCACCTGTCATGAGCTTTTTAAGGTAGTAGCAGCATGTTTTGCTCTGCAAAGCTGAAAGTTACGGCCTGATGAGGTTATCGTAATCGAACAAGATATTTGCGGGTGCTGGAAGTTGCGAAGTAAAGTAACACCGCGTACGTCCACACATCACAAAGCGGGTTTTACTGTTGAGTTTGCTGTTGGGGGGTATCCCATGAGGCCATGATGATGAGCTTTCCACATCGAGGGACTAGTGTAGAAGGTTAGAAGCATATACTAATCCGCCGGATAGCAGTACTGTGGGTAAATCATTCTGAAGGTACGTCTAATTTGTTGCAGTACACGTAGACAATGACCAGCCACGTAGCCAAAACGTAGTAGGCTGTAAATAAATAAAGCCTAGTATGACGTGCTGTGGCCGGTCGCACGGCTGCACGGGTAACTTTTATTTTAGCTGGGACGGGCGCACGCACGGCAGTACGGCACGGAGGCACGTCCTAGCAGCAGCGACGGTAAGTTTTCTGCAACGTCCATGCGGTAAAAAGGTGAAAGTAGACGCGGAGAATATACAACATGCCTCTGCGTGGCACGTCGTGTCAACGTACGGGTCCGATCGTGTTTTCGGTGTCTCTCCGACGTCACCTTTTTTCTTTTTTTCCCCCTCAGACGGACTCCAGATGGACGACGGATACCCAAGTCGACAAAACCAGGAGAGTACGTAGGTAGGTACCCCCGCGAGCCGCGTGCGACCAGGAGAGAAAAAATATTTTTATTTCTGCCGAGGCGCGCATGCATGCTGCTGCTGCTGCTGCTGCTGGGGTTGGACTGGACTGGTCACGTCACGGTACGACCGGCATGTCGCGCGCAGCTAGTAGCTAGCAGGTAGCTAGCGCACTGACGAGTAGACGTGACGAGATCGCGGGTCCGTACAAACGCACCCCCATGCATGCTCCCCTACTACACCTTTTTTATTTTTTTAATTAATGCGCCATGCCGTCACGTACGTACGACGTGGCTAATACGACTCTCGGCCGCGCGTGCGTGTCGATCGATTAATTAATCCCGGCCCGGATCAGGGGCGGGAGCGGCCGCTGCGTAGGGGCCGGACCGGCGGCGGGTTTTGGGCAACGGCGTTGGTTGCGGCAGGTGACAAGAGTTAATATCCCGGGGTCGTCCGTCGGTCGCTGCCGGTAGTAGTGCGAGGAACGGGGATTAGCTGCCGGAAGAGGAACGGGGATTAGACTCCGAATTCCGTGGAGATTCCTCCAGTTCGGAGAGCGAGTCGCCGTAGCCGGCCGGCAGGAATTCGACACGAGGAGGTAGCCGGGCGGGCCGGAGGTTAGTACGTTTTGTCCACAGTGTTTCGAGAAAGCATCGCATGATACCTCATCTCATCTTGATCTTCATCTTGATCTCATCTCCACCACCACCACCAGGGTTATGGTATGGTAGGCCAGGCGTCACGTACACGGGGAATCGGTCGCTCAGGTCATCGACACGGAATCTATTCCACACAGGCACACGGGTGCTCTGTTCCAGCTAGGTCTCGGACGGAACGAGATGAAGTTTTTGAAAAAAAGATGGGCACGCAAGAAAGAATCTGGCGGGCGGGCGGGACTGGACAAACGCGTCCCGAAGCGATACCTGTGTGTGTGACCTGACGAGACTGCTGCCGGTCACAGCGGCGGTGGCGGCCCACCGCGCAGGCAGAGATACCATCAGGCCATGGCACGCCAGTGCAGTGCGGTGCAGCGTGGCTCATCAGGCTATCCCTTGGATTGGATTGGATCTCCATTACGGCCGCTGTTACGCCAGCCCGACAGCGGCTTACATGAGCCCATAAAATACGGCTTTTTCCAAAACCCGCTTTCCCACTTTCCCCCCTCTCACTCCTCTCTCTCCTCGGCCTCGCTTTTTTCAAAACTCGACGCAGCAGCCACTCCCACTCCCACTACCCCACTCTTCTCCGCTCGGGGCACTGTGGCGAGCTGCCCACACACGCGCACTCCCACTTCTCCTCCCTACCTCGCTCGCTTAAATGCCCCAGACCTAATCATTCCTACCCCTCTCTCTCCCTTTCTCTCTCCCTCTCTCGCCCAACCCCACCCTGCTGCTGCCCATGGCGATCTCCGAGCTCGGCTGAGGTAGGCGCCCCGCCGGGCGCGCATCCCTATCTGCTTCCTGCTTCCTACTGCCTTTTTTATTTTATTTATTTATTATTTCTCCGTGGAGTTTCGAGGGGTCTCTCTCTGAGTCGCGCTGCGTCGGTGCAGAATGCGGCGGATTTGATGGGATGGGGTTCCGGTGGTTGGATTTGTGAGGAGGAGGGGGATTGGTAGGTCTTGGGTTTTGAAGGCGGGGGAGATGAGCTCCTCGTCGGGGGCCAGCATCGGCGGCCAGCAGCAGCAGCAGCAGCAGCCGCCGCCGCCGCCCGCCGCGCCGCCGGAGGAAGGTACGTCTTTCTACTTCGCTGTATTATGCGGGCTATGCTAGTTGCACCTCCACGCGCGCTGCCTTCTTCTTCTTCTTCTTCTTCCTTCGCTTCTTAAGCTGCTGATTTGCTCGGGTCTCCGCGTGCGCGTGCAGAGAAGAAGAACCTCAACTCGGAGCTGTGGCACGCCTGCGCCGGCCCGCTCGTCTGCCTCCCCACCCTCGGCACGCGCGTCGTTTACTTCCCGCAGGGACACAGCGAGCAGGTCAGCCCGCCCGCCCGCCCTCCGTGTTACCTTCTTCTCAACCCCTCTTCCCCTCCCTGCGTGCGCGCAAGGTGGTCGCCGTATTGCCCGCGTGGGCTTTATCTATCTTGTTTTGTTCTCCATATCTAATGCGCGTCTGCGTCCATGCTCAAGGTGGCGGCGTCGACGAACAAGGAGGTGGAGGGGCACATCCCCAACTACCCGAACCTGCCGCCGCAGCTCATCTGCCAGCTCCACGACGTCACAATGCATGTACGCCACGCCTTCCCATCTCCCTGCGCCGCTTTCTCAGATGCGCCGATCCCTCCTTGTCTAGTATTTCGATGCCTCTCGTCTGCTGCTGCCGCTGAGTTCGGGTGCTGAATCTCTCTCTCTCTCTCTCGCAGGCCGATGTGGAGACCGACGAAGTGTACGCGCAGATGACGCTGCAGCCGCTGAACCCGGTAATAAGGATCGATGGGTCGCGCAACCTAGCTAGGGCTTCTAATACTGGTTGGGCTGATGAGATTTTGTGCTGATGTTTCTGGCTGTGTGCTGATCTGTGATGCAGCAAGAGCAGAACGACGCCTACCTGCCCGCGGAGATGGGGATCATGAGCAAGCAGCCCACCAACTACTTCTGCAAGACGCTGACCGCCAGCGACACCAGCACGCACGGCGGCTTCTCCGTGCCCCGCCGTGCCGCCGAGCGCGTCTTCCCTCCTCTGGTGTGATGAGTGTGTACTTCTGGGCGGTGTTCCTTTCCTTTTGCACACATGGGTTTGGGGTTTGCTGTTGCCAATAACAGGTGGTATAGTGTGGTTTGTAGGATTTCACACAGCAGCCTCCTGCTCAGGAGCTAATTGCGCGGGATATCCATGATAACGAGTGGAAGTTCAGACACATCTTCCGAGGCAAGTTTCAGTATCCTCCCATGGCTTATATTCCTACATCATCACCGTGAAGTCTCTGCTGGTCTTTAATGAAGTTTCTTTGTTTATTTGGCTTTCTTTGCTATGGAGACAGTTTGACTTCTCTTATGATTGCTTGATCAAATCATATTCTTTTCAAAGTGAGCGTGTGCCCACAGAAATATCAACTGTTTTGTGCACAATGCGGTTTAAGCATATCTTTTCTGGGAATAAACAGTCAGTACATGAAATTCTTTTTTATTGGCTTAAAAAAACTAGATTCTTTCTTTAAGAATAATAATTTGCATAGCAGTACTAAGTTGAACTCTTTTGGATTTTAATACTTCGAGAGAGTGCGGTACCGGATTGAATATAAGTTACAGTTGGCACGAGTATTTCATCACATGTTTCTGAAATATTCATGAGAGTCGGGTACTAACAAAATTGCACATGGGGCACTCTACGCTCTGTACTGGTGTGCAATGTATGTTGTTTTCTTATGTCTTAATCTCATATTTCCTGCGGAGTATAAATTATTTGGTTTGTATTCTTTAGTGCACAATAGCTCCATTTTAGTAACTAAACTGCACTTGATCTTGCATGGCCATCATTTAGAAAAGATGGCTTACACAAACATTTGTAGGACGACGCAAAAAGTTGCTTAATTGCATTATTTTCTAAGATTACACGATGCTACCAGTTGTACTAATCTGTTTTCTTTTCACAGGCCAACCCAAAAGGCACCTGTTAACTACTGGCTGGAGTGTGTTTGTCAGCGCTAAGAGACTTGTTGCTGGAGACTCGGTGCTTTTCATATGGTGCGCTTCACTATTTATTCCTGTGCTTGTGAAAATCTTGCAGTTTAAGTAACAAGTAGGACTTCTGTTCCTTTAGGAATGAGAAAAATCAGCTCTGGCTGGGAATCAGGCGTGCCAGCCGAACACAGACTGTGATGCCTTCCTCTGTTCTTTCGAGTGACAGCATGCACATTGGGCTCCTTGCAGCCGCAGCTCATGCTGCTTCAACAAACAGCCGCTTCACGATTTTCTACAATCCCAGGTAATTTGGATTGTTTCGTTAACATATGGCAATGTTATAGTTCCTCTCTGTGTTCAACTTTTACAGAAGTGATTGTTTGTAGGGCATGTCCATCAGAATTCGTCATACCACTATCAAAGTACATCAAGGCTGTTTTTCACACTCGGATATCAGTTGGGATGCGGTTCAGGATGCTCTTTGAGACTGAGGAATCTAGTGTCCGCAGGTAAAGTAGCTAAATTACGAAATCCAATCTTTGTTCAAAACCAAAACGTATGCTCATAGAAGGATCATCTATGATTACTTTTGTGCTATTTATCCTCCGCGTTTCTTGGTTGCTTCACACCACAAAATGTTTGCAGGCTGTACTGGCAATTACCCAAGTTACCATTCTCTTCTTTACATGCTTCCATATGGAATCATGGGTGTGATAATTATACTCAAATTTTATGAATCAAGCTGACGATGTATTAAATGCAATGCAGGTACATGGGCACAATAACAGAAGTAAGTGATGCAGATCCTGTGCGTTGGGCTAGTTCCTACTGGAGGTCGGTGAAGGTAATCCTTTTCACTTAACAATTTTGCTCTGGAGCACTGCCTGGTTGATTCCCTCATTTATCTGCTTTATTTTGTTGCAAAGGTGCATTTTATGTTTGCATGTTTTCTCTTTGTTTATGCCTTTGATGATATTTGTTTTTATTTTATTTTCAATGACATTGGTTTTTTCACCACAATAATTGCCATCCGTATTACATCTTCAGATGTTATGAAAATCATGATATTGTTATAGGTCAAGATAAAAAATAAGTTGATGTAATAATATTGTCCCAGTTCTTAATGGTTGATGTAAAGAGCTGCTTACCTCCTTTTCAAATATCTGCTTCTTCAGACAAATTGGATGTTCAGTATTTTGGGGAATTTTTTTCGTGGATTTTGGGGATTCACTAACCAGTGTCTTTGATATTATAATTGCAGGTTGGTTGGGATGAATCAACTGCAGGGGAAAGACCACCTAGAGTTTCTTTATGGGAAATTGAGCCATTGACAACCTTTCCTATGTATCCATCACTGTTTCCTCTGAGGGTTAAGCATCCTTGGTATTCTGGAGTTGCCGGCCTTCATGGTACAATTTCGTCGTTGTTCTTAATGCTCAGTCTGGCATATATTAATACTTAAATTTTTATTCCCCTCTTCTATCTAGTAGTGCAAGTAAGATCATGACATAAATGAAATTTGGACTTCTTCTAAGCGAAGTTAGCTCTTTAGGCACCAGGTTGGATGAACTATATTCACGGAGAGTCCCCATAACAAGCTACAGAATTGATACACATTTTAGTATTTTTTATGCATGTTCTTATCATCAGAAATGACACACTACTAATTGCTTAATGTTTATTTTCTAGTATCTTAATCTTTTTGATGTTCCTTTATTAATTGTTGTATTGCACTTAAGATGACAGCAATGCATTGATGTGGCTGAGAGGAGTTGCTGGTGATGGAGGTTATCAGTCTCTGAACTTTCAGTCACCTGGTATTGGCTCCTGGGGACAACAGAGGCTCCATCCTTCTTTGCTGAGTACTGACCATGATCAGTACCAAGCAGTAGTAGCTGCTGCTGCCGCCTCCCAGTCTGGTGGTTATCTGAAACAGCAATACCTAAACCTTCAGCAGCCTATGCAGTCGCCTCAAGAACACTGCAACCTCAACCCGCTGTTGCATCAACAACTCATGCAGCAAGCAAGCCAACAGCAAACTGTCAATGCTGAGAACCAAAATATTCAGACAATGCTGAACTCAAGTGCTATCCAGCACCAACTTCAACAACTACAGCAAATGCAGCAGGCTCACATTGATCAGAAGCAGAAGGTTCAATCAGATCAGACATATCAAATTCCTACTAGTACGTCTCTTCCAAGTCCAACATCACTACCAAGCCATCTGCGTGAAAAATTTGGCTTCTCTGATCCTAATGTGAATTCTTCAAGCTTCACCACTTCTAGCAGTAGTGATAACATGCTGGAATCGAACTTTCTTCAGGGAAGTTCAAAAGCTGTGGACTTGTCTAGATTCAATCAGCCTGTAGTTAGTGAGCAGCAGCAGCAGCAGCAGCAACAGCAGCAGCAGCAGCAGCAGCAGCAGGCTTGGAAGCAAAAATTTATGGGTTCACAATCACTGTCTTTTGGGGGCTCGGGTTTGCTTAACTCGCCCACAAGTAAAGATAGTTCACTTGAGAACAAAATTGGTTCTGATGTGCAAAACCAGTCCCTTTTTAGTCCTCAAGTCGATTCTTCCTCCCTACTGTACAACATGGTACCTAACCTGACTTCAAATGTTGCTGATAATAACATTTCGACAATTCCTTCTGGATCGACGTATCTGCAAAGTCCAATGTATGGTTGTTTGGACGACTCTTCTGGTATATTTCAAAATACAGGAGAGAATGACCCATCAAGCAGAACATTCGTGAAGGTAGGTGTACTATGTTGCTTCTTCATTACATCCAAGTATAAATACTTTCTTATGGAATCGCTAGAATGTTGTGCAGGTTTATAAGTCAGGATCAGTGGGGAGGTCGTTGGACATCACCCGGTTCTCTAATTATGCTGAGCTTCGAGAAGAACTGGGTCAGATGTTCGGCATTAGGGGTCAGTTGGATGACCCTGATAGATCAGGCTGGCAGCTT
The DNA here is from genome assembly GCA_030063025.1 of Avena longiglumis. Lineage (NCBI taxonomy): Eukaryota > Viridiplantae > Streptophyta > Magnoliopsida > Poales > Poaceae > Avena > Avena longiglumis. The sequence continues at coordinate 5,321,544 of CP125974.1, read as the reverse complement.
GTATTCGTCGACAGGGAGAATGATGTGCTTCTCCTTGGAGACGACCCTTGGGAGTAAGAAACCATCTCTAGAATTCTTATTTCCTTTATGAGTTTCCTGAAGTGTTACTTGTATTCGCATTATAAATCCAGGTTCTGTTATATATTTCTTATTTGTGGTTGAATTTTAAATCACGTAGTTTAGGTGGTGTTACATGATTTGGTTGCCACAATGTATTCTTAAGATATGATCTACTATGTCACACATTTGATTCTACTTTACTATAGTGTTGTGAATTTTATACTAGACCTGGTTCTAAGTATATGTAGTTGCTAGACACATCGTAATTTGCAAAGCTGCCTCAGGCGTTGTAATGTCATTAGCTAATGCATTTTTGTAATGTCATTAGCTAATGCATCTTTGTTTTTATGGCAACTGCAATTCATAGCTAATACATATGTTGTAATTAATTGACTGGTTGGCGTTGCTGACCTTGGATTTATGGCAACTGCAATTCATAGCTTATAAAGTCACACACTAGGTTAAATAAATTTGTTTCTGCATTTTCTAGCAACCATGAATATGCAAGTTGCTCATTACCAGATTGATATATTCTTAAGTACGCATTTAATTTTTGTACTGTATGTGCTAAGTGTATATTCTGTGTGTGCATTATTCTGAACCACATCTTCTCTGTATCTTTATACATAAACAAACATATTCCACTACTTCTAGTATTTGATTCTGTATTTTCTTTATTTTACATCTGTGTTAAGTGTACAAAACTATGTGTGCTTTATTCTGAACCACATCTTCTTTGTCTTTATACATTGAAAATATCAATTCCACTACTTCTGACATTTTATTTTGTATTTCCTTGCGTTAAGTTATGATGGTCTAAGTTTCTATCTGCATATGAATGTATATGCCAGTATCAGTCATCTTGAAACTGAGCTTCATCCATTGGTGCAGGTCATTTGTGAACAGTGTATGGTACATCAAGATACTTTCACCAGAGGATGTGCATAAGTTGGGCAAGCAAGGAAATGATCCACGATATCTTTCCTAAATGCAAGACCATTGTGCTGTTTCTGGTAATTAATTTTGCTCTGCTGTTTAATTATTATTCTGCATATAAATTTTGGGTTTTATCATTAGCTCTGTAATTTTTTTTCTTATACAAAGTCTGTTAACACAGTTTATTGTAAGGCCTGGAACCGCATTTGTGTAGCTAGTAGAGCATATAATAAAGATTTCTGTCCAAAGTATATATTACTGCACGGTGTGACTTCCCCTTTATTCTAGACAGTAAAGATAAGTGTTTACTCTCAGAACTACAAGATCCAATGAAATAGCCAATTGAAAACAGATAAAGCCAGTATAGTGTAGTATTTGGAGTTTTGTTGGGTTTCCCCAAATTTGTCAAGACAAGTGGTTTTGGTAGCTGGACAACTAGTATACTTCAGAAATTATGTATGGCAACGACAAGCATACTAAATCACGTCATACAATTCATGCTTTGAGACTTAACATAACGACATTGTGCATATGCTTCTAGGAGTGAACTGTAACCAATATTTCTTTTCCGAGCAATCCAATTTCAAAGAGAAAATCCAGGTGTTTATGGCACCTGTGTGCGTGCCACGGCTCTACATAATTAGATCAAATGCATTTTCAGACCCCAAGCACACATGGTATTTTCAGACCCCCAAGTAAAATGTTGAGTGGTTTGGCTGGGCCAAACTTATCATGCGATTTGACTATTGCTTTAAAATGCCCGATGCTCTATTCTTATTCACTCAGCATAGCAGCTCTGTGCCTCACATCAGAACTTATTCCTGTCTCACCAACCGCATTATTTGAATTGGATGGTCATCTGTATCCACTGCTGACATATTGACCTGTGCTACATTACAGGGTCCAGCGAGGATTCTACAGCACATGGTTAGCACACTTGCTGTCAACAGCACCGAGTCCCCGGAACTCCGATCACGTCATCTTCGTACCTGTCTCATGCGTGTGCACCCGGTGTACACGTCTTGAGAACTCCCCGTCCGTTACCTATCCTCGGTGCAGGCCACCGATCGTCATGAACTCTATTTCTGTAGGTTCCGCTTAGGAATCAGTATCGGTTGAACTCTATCCTAGACCATTTGTAACTCAAGCGCGGCAGTTCGCTCGTGCGCTCTGCGTTCGAATATTCAAGACTACGTCGTAATCTATCTGTTGTATTCGAGACACCCGGGACCGCTTCTTGAAGAACTGCAATAATTTGAATGCAGGACCATTGTTTCAATCCGTATTCCTTCTGATTTTCTTCTGTTATGCTAGATTTTGCTGATATGTGTATGCCGTGCCGGCGTAGTTAGTTGGAGGCTACGAGAAGGCAGGTTCAGTTGGAGCTGTTCGTCTGAAGCGTTCACTTCTCTAGAGGAGGATGGAATCCCTCGTGAGATTTCAGGGCTTGTTTGATTCAGAGGATTTCCAAAGGAATTTTATAGGAATGAATCCTACATAAGAATGTGTGTTTGTTTCAAAAGAATGTTAGTTGGAGGCTACGAGGAGCCATATAATTTTTTCCAATAGTGTGTTTGCAAAAATTTTATGCATCGTTTTCCTACATTATAATCCTATAGGATTGCTAACAAGAGTTGGAAAAATTTCTATAAAATTTTCTGCTTTTTTTTTCTTGCGATGCATACAAATAGCTTATCTTACCTGTTTCAGCATTTTTCTTTTCTATAAGATTCTAAGTGTCATGCCATTCTATTCCTATACTTTTTCTATTCCCATGTTCTACAAATCCTTTCAATCAAACGAGCCTTCAGCGTCTCCTGTGCGGTTATGGCAATGGCAGGTAACCACGAGCCGCTACCTGGAAGAATGGAGCCAACACAGTAATTCAGGGTTCAAGAGGAAGAAAGTATAATTTCCGGGAAGGGCGCTGCGTCGGCCGATCTTGTTGTGCTCGCCGTGGCCGCCGGTGCGTGGTCACACATGCTGGCACGTGGCAGGGCCAAGCCAATGAATGGTGTGCCACCAAGACAATTGGTGAGTCTAGCGAAGTCAGGCCGTAACACTCATAGTTTGGCGAGAGCTGATATTTGTAAAGCTTTGCATATTGATACCGAGGCTCTCTCTAATAAATATCTTGGGCTCCTGGCCTTAGTGGAAGCAAATAGAAGTGATTATTTTTAAACACTTTATTGAGAGAATTATTCAGAGGATCAATGGCTGGAAGGAGAAAAATTTATCAATGGGAGGTAAAGAAATTTTATTAAGGGCAGCAGCGCAAGCTATGTCTGTGTATGCTATGTCTATTTTTTTAAATGCCAATTGGTGTATGCAAGAGTATGATGGATGATATATCCCAATTTTGGTGGGGTGATGATGAAAATGCCAAGAAGATGCATTGGCTTTGTTGGTGGAAAATCTGTTACCCAAATAAAGTTTGGGGTTCACAGATTTCCATTCTTTTAATCTTTCCATGTTGGCCTAACATGCATAGAGACTTATAAATATTTCTGATTCTTTATGCGCTCGTGTCCTAAGGGCTAAATATTACCCACATGGGGATATCTTGAAGGCATGAACTAAAGCTAATTCCTCTTTCACTTGGCAAAGTATTTTGGCAGGATTAGTGACTTCTAAACGATGCGATATTTGGAGAGTTGGAGATGATGAAAAGATCAAGATTTCGGAAGACCCATGGATTCCAACTAGTTCTACAAGGAAGAGTGTATCACCAAGAGGGGTTCAGTTTTTACCGAAGTTTCTGAGCTTATATCCGCGATAATTCCCTATAGGGCATGCCATTCGAATTTTTTATTTTCCCTAAAACAGAGAGATTCCATAGTGTTTTTGGTAATTGTATTATCTCCTTCCATAATCTCAACATTATTTGATGTCGTCATGAACCGATAATCCCATGGAGCATGGTATGCTGATCTAGCAGTGAATGGACCATTGTTTGCATGGTGCCACACCACAAAATCTTTCCTTCCTCGAGTCAATGGAATTTCAAGGACACGATCTGCATCTACCAGCCAAAAAAGATCCTTTATATAAGACCTTCGTCCCACATTCCATCTACAAAATTGATCAAATTTGGCACCTTCGTAACTAACATGCTACCTCGTGGCATCTGGACTCGTAAGTTGTGGTTGGTTGGTATCAAACTATTTTCCATATATCAACATGAGTGCTATATCCCATTTCTCCATATACATCCTCTTTTTGAAGCTTTCCAACACTATTAGAATACTCTGCCAAGTAAACGACCTTCCACTCTTAAGGGTAGCTAATAATAAATTGACATCAGGGTAGTATTTAGCTCTCATAACTATAGCACATAGCGAATCTAGTTCACTCAGCAATCTCCAAACCGGCTTAGCTATCATGGCAATATTAAAAGTAGTGTAGATATCTAAAACCCAAACCTTCTCTGTTTTTAGGAATACATAACTTCCACCACGTCTTCCAATGCATACATTTGTGATCATCATCGTCACCCCACCATAACTATGGTGTAGCATCAGAGATCCCTTTGCAATTGTCTTTTGGTATCTTGAAAGTTCTCATCGCGAAAACTACTATGGCTTGGGAAACGGCTTTGATTAGAACCTCCTTTTCCCCATTGATAATAACTTCTCCTTCCATCCTTTTATAATTTGACAAACACGATCAATTAGATGGCGAAAGCAATCACTAAAATCATTCCCCACTAAGCCTGAAAGTCCCAAATACTTATCATTAAGTGATTATGTCACAATATCTAGCACTTGACCGATTTCCGATTTCACCTCTACATTGGTATTATCACTGAAACATACTAGATTTATTTTTGCTAACCTTCTGACCTGAACTTGCACTACCATTGGCGCATCCCTAAAAAACCCGGTCCCTTCTAAATCACCTCTCCTTTCCACCGCTAAAATCATACTTTTTAGTTCTTCATCTACAATCAGAAAAATGTAAGGGGACAAGGGGTCCCCCGCCTTATACCTCTTGTAGGTGTAACAATCTCTTTTTCCATGGAGTTAATCACATTCCTCCATCTTGATCCGTAACCCATATTCTCCATCAATCTATTAAGGAAGGTGCATTCAACTCTATCATATGCTTTGTGCATATCCAACTTTGTTGCACAAATGCCTCTTTTTCAGGGAGACGATCAAATCAGCGACATAAAAACTCATCTAGGATTCCGTACCCCTCGCCGGTGATGCCACCGGTCTGCGCCCCGTCTCTATTGGTCTTGGGGCCTTGGATGATCTTATACATTTTAGGTGGCAAGTATATACCTGGATGGAACATGCACTATGACCACCACTCAGATTAATCCCGTTTCAAAAAAGAAAAGGAAAAACACTGAGATCGGTCACTTCACGTACGGGTACGGTGACGGGGAACATCTCTTCCCCGCAGCATCTAGAGCCGAAGTAGTAGTTTCCTTGAGTGCTCGTTCCATGTCACTTCACAGTGCAAACCAACTCATGTTTCACTGGCCCTGCTAGCTACACAAACACACCGTACGCTAACGAGGACGTACGTACGTTTACTGATGCAAACGAGATGCTGTACGATTCGAGCAAGCAGCTAGCACACCCGGGCGGTCCTCTTGACTGATCGAAACTCCGGCGGGCGAGCGATGGTGGGGGTCTTGGCCTGTCGGCCAGCTAGCCGGGCGAGCGGTCCACCAGGTGGAGGCTGTGGACGGCGTCCAGGCGACCATGCAGCCACGCAGGCGCGCACATGGTTGGCGTCGATCGACGGGCGCCACCACCGGTGCCAGAGCGCAACGCGAGAACAGCACCGGCTTTGGCTTTACCGCGGCGAGGGAACAGCAGTCGGTCCCGCCGGAAAGCTGCGCGGCTCGCCTCAGCCGCTCGCTAGCAGTTTCGCCTGCCCCTGCCTATCTTTGCCCAGCCCCCTGCACCTGCCGAGTGCATGCCGACGACCACCGTGCGCCCGGCCCCGCCGCGCCTGTAAATTAACATGGGGAAGCCCGGCCGCCGGCGAGCGTTGTTATGATCGTACGCGCGCTCGTGCAACTAGACGTCCATTGCATGCATGTGTGTTTGTCTCGGCCGCTCTACTGCTAGCGTTACTACGCTGCCGCACGTACTGGACTACTGGTACGTGCCGCCTGCGTCCGTGCGGTCGGTCCTGTGGCGTTAATCTCGCATGCATGCGCGCACGCGCGCGCGTGCACGGCGAACAGTACCAGGTCAACAAAGCTCAGAAGCTTTTAAGATGGCCGAGGGGGGGTCGATCGATCGAGGCGGCGCTGTAGAGGCGAGCCTCGCAGGGTCGTGTCACTCGCTGCTCCTGTACGTGTACGTGTGTGCATGCCCCACGCGCGTGGGGGTGGTGCTGTGCTGTACTGCTGCGCCCTGGTCCTGCACCGGGCGGGCGGGGACCTGCATGCACCACGCATGGCTGCGGTATCTATCTCAACTTCCCCGCCCCAATAGTCTGGCACGTACTCGCGCGTGCGTGCCCGCGCGCGCACGTGTGCGGCGCGTACGCACCTACTACGGTCTCGATCCATCTCCATCCAGCACACAGCCTGCTTTTAATTTCGAACGTACCTATCGATCGACGATCGAGGCAGGAAATAATGAAGGACGCGTGAATAATGATAGTATTGGGGTCGTACACTGAAATTGAATCGCACATGGAGCGTAGTACGTAGTAGTACGATCGAGTGAACAGTGACGAACCCCTTTTGTAGCTATTACATACGCACGCATGTGTCCATGTTAGTAGTGAACAGCAGAGGCACATACTTGTGAACAGTAAGCGTCTCCATAGGACTGTGTGGCGTACGTCTACAGTTTTAATGAGACTCACCGTCTCTTGCCTTCTCCTTGTTGGATCCGTATCGTCATGTCGTAGTCACTGAATGCAACATGCAAAGGTGGTTTTAAGTTTTAACCCTGTATGAAATATGTGTTTGTGATGTTTTTTATGTGCATAGTATAGATTGATACCCCATTGTGTGACCCATTAATGCATGTGCACTGATTCTAGGCATTTTCAAGAGAACTAACTGTGCAACCTGCTCGATTATATATGCACATGAAATCTTGGAAGGGAAACATGCTAATTTTATGTGTATGTCACTTTAACTTTGAATGGAGTGGCCGCGTAAAGGGACATCAAATGCTCACGATCAATGTTGCAAGCAGTTTAAAACAATGACACAAAAAGAACTAACAGTTTGACTACCTTTATGTGTTGGAAATTTCTCGTCTCGGAGAAAATAATTAGTTAATCCGAAACCCAATGCTCGCAAACTCTAGTACTAATATCTATTCATTAACTGTGTAGTCCTACTCTTTCTATGTGAAAATAAAAAAAATGTTTGATTAGAGGAATTCCAAAAGCCAATTATATCACGGGCCAGAGTGAGTGCAGATTACTCTAGATACACAAAAGGAGAGCTCATGCATGCATGACGAGTCTTTTCCGACACGGATTTGTTGGTCTATTTTCTATTTTTGGCCTCGAGAGGTGAAGGAGAACGCGCATGGATCACCATTTTAGGTGTATAGTTTGTCGCTACTCTTACTTGGTATGGTGTTCTTAGGACTTGTATGCCCAATGTGGTGTGATGCCACATCGTATAAAGGTATGCACGTGGCTTCCTACTTCCTCAATTTATTTTCGGCGTCGTATTCGATCTTGATTTTTAGAATCACCAGACAAGCTTTTTATATATCGTGACGCCAGGGACCGAACCGACATTCTACGACATTGTCCGTCCCGTCTCTAAGGTTGGGTGCTTGATGAGGTCTTGTCCTAGACGTACCGCAGGCATCACTAACTTTTGCACGAGTCCTTTTTGGCGATTACATAAAAGGTCTCCCCCTCTATCCAAATTGACTGAAATTCAATGAGAGCTATATGTATATTATGTTTCATCATATAGGGTCGACGAAATGAATATTTTTATGTGTTCGGATCGAGTTTACCTTTCGGTTGTAAATCTTGTAGCACTTGGTCTGAATTTGTAAAAGAGGGACATTTTTCTCCAAAAAAAAAAAGAGCACGCTAAAGATACTGAACCATGAGGTGGGATGGTCCTCCTGAAAACCCTACGGAAGACGCAGGAATGCAGGAAACGCAAAACTACTACTCGCAGTCATAGCGTTCGGATCGAAGGCACAAAGGATCCAGGCAAGTCTTTCCATTTGGAAAAATATGGCCACTCGCATGCAGTCAGTCTCGGCCCCACCTTGCACTCGCACTCGCAGTCCTACAGTGGCACTCGCAGTCGCCAACACCCACAAAGCTTTGATCGATGGTGATGGTCCCCCTGGCCTCAAGCCCCATCGAGGCTCCGTCGCTCCCCAGCTTTTGGCGCCTCCTCCAAATCATTCGTCCATAATGCACTTCTAGTCTTCTACCTCCCCATGCGCGCGCCATCCCTCTTCCGGCGTGTAGGCCGGCCGGAGCGAGCATAGCATCTCTCTTGCCCTTCTTCTGAGCGCTGTCGATCTAGTCTAGGAGTGGCAAAAGGGCCGGCCGGCTAGGGTGTGCGCAGGGGTCAAGATTCCCCTATTTCCGCGACCCGGCGCCGGGCAAGTCCTGATAGCTAGCAGTACGTACTCCACTTGCTCCATCTCCCGGTCCCTTCTATCTAGTAGGAGAAATAATATAGGGGTATCTTGTTTCAACGAAAGAACTAGTAATAATTCGAGCTTTCCGAGGAATCCGCTGTGGATCATCACGATATCACCATTACGTCACGGGCTCACGACAGCAACAGATTGCATCTCGAAACTGTGAGTACGTACGCCCTACTAGTAGTAGTAGCAATGGATCGGTTAAGGGGTAGCTTCTTCCTCCCTTTTGGAAGAGCTTAACGCTTTCAAAGCCTATCCATAAGGCGCATGTTCTCCTCCCCGCCAAATCAGTGGATCCATCTACATGCATGCAGCTGCCATGAGTATCGTCAAATAATTGCGCCATGGTTAGGAGCCAACACGATGGGCGAGATCGGAAAGCAGTCATCAACCGGTCAGTCAATGGATCAGCGTGGTATGGATGCATCCCCGAGAGAGACGGGAGCGATGATCGGTGGAGCTTCTGCCCCGTACCGTACGTAGCCCCATCATCCAAAGCCGCCACTGTTGGGCGTCTCTGTTGGCGTGCGCGCGCACGTCCTGAACGGCAGACCGCGACTCGTCTTTTCCATCCAGGGAACATGGGAGGGGGAAAGCAAACAAGGGGAAAACGGGCGACCGAGGCGAGCGTGCCGAGAGGATGCGTGCACTGCAGCAGCGCGGAGAGGGCGATGGAGATCGGTCAGAGCGCAGTGTTAGTTGAACAGTAGAAGCGTGAACCCGACATGCATGGGGGCAGGCTGCCGCACGGCGCTCCTGCACCCACACCCAGACCCAGACCCGGTGGGGTAAATGGGGTTTTGCCTTGCTTCTCTTCATGCCTGCCTGGGTTCATGGGGTTCGGGTCCAGTAAAAGCAAAAGGCGCGCACCCTACCACCGGATGCAACCCCTGCCTCGGGATAACCATCTCCACCAGGCCAACCCAATCCGTCTAAACGCCGTTCGTGTGAACCCGTGTGAGACATGCACGATCTTTTAACGGCATGATCCAAACAGACAGACGCTTTCGGCTCAATTCATCCGTTCATCAAATCTAGGCAACAGGCAACAGATGTGTCTATCCGAACAGCGTGCGGACCACACGGCTGTTCGCCAATTGGCCACAAGCCCCCGCCTTCATGCGGTCCTCCACCGCCCGGTACGCCAGGGCCTTCTCCATCTCGGCGGTCTAGTGGTCCCTCGCCTCCTGATCTGTCAGAGCCGCCTCCAGCCCCGACGACGCCGTTGCTGCCAAGGCCTCCGGTTGGCGGGCACGTTCTTTCTCCATGTGTTGCGATCTGCAGGGGGGCGGCGATCGACTCCTTCCCCTCCTCCGCCTCGTCCTCCTCCTTCCCCTTCTCATTGTCCTCCTCCACCTCTGTCTCGCCCCTGTCGACAAGAGCCCACACGGACTCCACCTCGGCAGTCGTAGCCACGCTCTCCTCCTTTGCCGGCGCGTCGACGACCTGCTCGCGCTGCGCCGCTTCCATATCCTTGCGCATGGCGGCGGCGTGGCGAAGCTCGTGGACGACGACCTTGACGGCCTCTTTGACCACCTCCTCTAGCGTGGTCATGGCCGCCTCGTGGCGGATCTCGTGGAGGGCCGCTAATGCGGCCTCCCTTGCCACCGCCTCCTTGGCGGCGACATGGTGAATCTCGTGCACCACCCATTGGACGACCACCTTTGCGGCTGTCTCCACCACCTTCTCCAGCGCCGCCTCGACCACACGGCCTTCCTCGTCGAAGGACACCACCTCCTCTTCGGCCATGCGCAAGGACAGAACATGGCCTAGAGGTCGACAACATCGATGTCGTCGTCTGGGAAGCGGGTACGGCATATCTCCCCGATCATGGTCCAGTTGACGATCTTGCGGCAAGACATGTATGCTGGTGGTTGGCGGTTTTTTTTTTTTGCAGTGTTTGCTCTTGGTTGAGCTTGTTGTCTCCGCCGTGCCGATGGCCGTCTTTTATAGACCGCGGTGAAGACGGGAAACGGCCGGGGAGACGCCGAAAGTTTTCTAGCCGCGAGAGGGAAGACGCTTGTGGAAAATGGAAAGCTACGATGACGGGAAAACACTGGCCACGAGGGAAGCCGTCGGCGCTGATAGCCGACGTCGCGTCGCCACTAACATCCCATCGTCGATGGTGTCAAGCGATGACAGCGGGAGATACAGACAAATGGGACGGGACGCTGGACGCGGTTAGCCGAACAGGCCGGACTACGACCCAAACGGACAGAAACGGACCCGGGTGGAGATGCCCTGAGCTCGCCACTGCCGTAGCTTTGCACTTACACGTACGGCACATCGATGCGGATAAAAGAGCGAATGAAACTCCAAAGCAAAGGCTTGCAACTTGCAGGTATGTGGCGTGGCCCGATCCATCGAGTTGCACACAGACACCATGGCTAGCCTTGGATTCCGAAGCCGGCCAGCCGGGGCACCAGCACCCGGCGGCGACGTGCAGGTAGGTCCGTCCGAGTCCGACGGATCATTAGTGCGGGGGCGGGCGGGGTCCGTGGTGCCTGGAGATCACTGGGATCGTGCGCGCGAGGAGCAGTGCCCAGGCCAGCTAGGGACACCGGTGCCCCACCACACACTGCACAGGCGCGCGCGGGGGGATGAAGATCTTTTCTTTCGTGCTGCCCTTTGCGAGTCGTGGGTGGTCATAATGGGCCGGCCGTGGCTGACTGGCCGACTGACCGAGGACGAAAGGAGATGAGGTGACAGTACTGACTCTCTTCACGTACGCACGAGAAGAAGAAGTACTGCTGCTAGCTCCAGTGCCAGTGGGAATCGCTTCCTTGTTGTTGTTGAGATGGAAATTACTCCATACTCCTCCGATTCTGGAAAAAAGAGATGAAATGGATCTGTGCTCGTTCGTCTAAGGAACTAGGAAAACAGCACTGCATGTATATATTATTCTTTGTATTGCCTATAACGCAAGAAAACATCTACTTACATATGTACGAGATCAGTAAAGGCTAGCTGACATACTGGTCTACCTTCTCATGCCCGTTCTGACACGCGACCTGCGTTCCTACGTGGACGACCTGCATGCCTGCTGCCTGACGAGATGGCAGTAAGGAGGGAGGGAGGACACAACCCTGCCAGCAGTTTCATATGCGACAGGAGATGAGATCAGGGTCCACCGTACCGTACGCACAACGTCGAGATCTGGATCCGCCACGTAGGACGGCCATGGTCGGATCATGACCGCGTACGTAGACGTCTTTGAGAACACAAACACGTGCTCCCTCCGATCTTAAATAAGTGTCGCGGTTTTGAACTAGCTCTAGTTCGAAACAGCGACACTTATTTAGGATCGGGAGTACTGGAACGATGTAAGAGTGCTATAGTGTAAAAGAAATGGAAACCACACGGAACGGAAGAACGTTTATTTGAACTGGGCCGAAGCGCCAGAATGCTCTTTCTCGCCGTGAAACAAATTTGGAACCCTAGTGCAAAAGAGAAATTAAAAAAAAAACAGAAATGGCAAACACACGGAACGGAAGTACCTTTTAGCTGGGCCGAAGCGCCAGACTGCTCTTTCTCCCCTTGAAACAAATTTGGAACCCTAGCTTTCTGGCCCAGCTTGAGATCACAAGAAGCCATAGCTTTTCCGGGCCACGACTCCAATCCACGGCCATGAGAATAGCCCAACAAAATTGTTGCCTGATCAATTTGATCCAAGGTTTACGTGTGCTAATTTGTTCTCAGCAAAATCTATGATTACACACTGGTATATTAGTCTCCGTAGACCGCTTCAGTGCATCAAAATACATTCCTGAAATAATTTCTTAACCTTTTTTGGATTCAAATAAATCTGTACAGTAAAACGTGACTAGATAAGACCATATTTAATAAAATTGAGTCATTTATTTTAGAACGGAGGGAGTACTTAAAATGAGATGATCATGGTGGGATCTTGCCGTAAAATAAATTTCGAATACCTGTTTGGTTCGTGGCCCAACTCGTAACCACACGAGGAAGCTAGTATAGCTTTTACGGGCCAACTTCGTGCTACTACGTTTATTCCCAGGGATGTAAATAGAGCAGATATTTTTCACACCAAAATCCTCGTCCACATATAATTTTAAAGAATATAATACTTCTTTCGTCCCAAAATAGATGTCTTAGATATGTTAAAATTTAAATGAATCTAGACACTATTTAGTATAATGGTTAATTTAAATTTTGATAAATCGAAGACATCTATTTTATGACAGAGGGAGTAATAAAATTTAAGTATCCATGGATATGGTTGTGTTGGCCAGATATCCGTGCGGATATGGTGTCAGCAAAATCAGGACGGATGCGGATTATCTAGATTATCATACGATATTAATTAGGATAATCTATTTTCACATATAGGATACTAGGCAGTCACGTGACTTCCTCACAAGTGGAACTTATACGTCATATTCAGTGGTTTTTCATAATTTTATTAGAGATCACCTAACCCTTATAGACTACAACGTTTAACAGTTGAACTCATATAATTGTGTTCTTCATAAGATATTTTGCAGTACAACATCTCTGCTTGAATTAAGCCACTTAGAATATATTAAAATAAAATCAACCTAACATACAAAATATGAGAATATTCCATCTTCATGGAGGTTATTAAAGGTAAGGTTATTCTTCTTTCAATTGACCAACAACTTGTTTTCCAATTCTAATTCACGGAATCTCTAATCAAAAAGAGCGATTTACTATACCGCCGTGGACAAGTCATATTGTAGGTATGACACCCATCTCTTTCAATACACTTTCTATCATATTATCTGACAGATTTTAGTCTTCTCTTCACATGCCTTTATGCTTTTATCCTTGAAACCGTTCACTTTAAAATTACAGTTTGATTATCACAATTCATATGGATAGCGGGTATTGTTTTTTTAATCATAGGTAAGTTCATCGAGATTTCACGCAACCACTCTGTTTGATTTCACGCAATCATAGGTAAGTTCTATGCACGGACAAAGCACATGAAGATCAATTTTCACATTGTCAGAAAAAGGTGACAGCAGGAACACTTCGAGGTCGGTTCGTTACTTCTCGGGATCAACTTGTTAAAAACGCTTGGTTGAGAAGCGCTTGATTGTTTGAAGTTTGATCTAAACCTGGTGTGCACCGGATTGGATCGAGGGTGGCTGTTAAACGAACAATTCCAGCGAGAAATGAGGAGTCTATCGTGACATGCACATCGTGATTAGATAATTGAGATTCATACAATTAAGTAGGGCTGTTGTACTGCTTAGATTCTAACTACACTCGTGTATATCTTGTAATTCTTGGACTATATAAACATGACTATCCTTTCTTTTATGCTACCCTCAAGGGAATAATATCCCTTCATTTTAGTGCATCTAACGAACTCTAACAATTTATACTAGTATAAAAAAAAGAATAGTACAGTTTATACTAGTGAGAAAATTGGCACCGTAGGCTAAATAGGCTATAGCTGGGCCTAGCCCAAATGTTCTTCGGGGCCCTAAATATCCTTTGTAGCAGCGGCAGTACTCGAGAAAATGATGTAGAACTACCACATTTAAGACGATCTTGTTAAAAATCTACCACCTTTGGGTTTTTTGACACATAAACATCACTTTTGGGGTATGTGTGTGTGACAGAAAGCTCTAACTGGCCGTGTTTAGTCATCTAACAACATTTACGGCAAAGGGCCCGTTGTCGTGTACGCACATGACGGAGGGAGGCAACGGTCGTGAAACGCGCGTCAAAGGGGGTCGTTAGGCCAGCCACTGTCCCCTCTCGGTCAGCTGTTTTAGTTAGTTTGCCGCTCGAACATCTCCTCGAACAGCAATGGCGAGTGGCGGACGGAGGCGGCTGACGGAGGTCCAAGTGGAGGCGGCGGTCGCTTTCGCGGCGGTGCTCTTGCCTGGATTCAATAGGGGTCCATCGATTTGGACTCGATGAAGACCATGGAAGTCGATGGATCTCGCTGGCCGGACGGACGCGCCTTGAGCAGAAGCTTCTTCAGCCAGAATCTTCTTCAACAGCACTGGCTTCTGAGCCAGCTAAGCGAGGACCCGCTCAGCCACTATGTCTCCGACGGCGGGTAAGGTTCATTTTTCTCTTTTTTGAATTTGGGGATTCAACAGTTATGATTTGTGTGTGATTTAGCAGTAGAAAATAATTTGATGGTTGCACATTCTCTTATGATTGCACATTCTCTTATCTTTGTTTTAGGCCACATTCAGAGATTTGGGATCTTTACATTCAATTTGATGGTGCTAAATTTGTGCAAACAAAAATGCTAAGATCAGATATTAGGTTTTTGAATTTGTTGTCACTGATGGAGAAGGAAGGTTATGGTCTTTCTGATTCAATGTACTATGTAAAATCAGAAGGGAAGAGACTGAATGGACTAGAAATTGTGGATAGCAACTGTAAGGTGGAAGAGATGGTCAGGAAGTATGAAAGGTCTAAAAAACTGGTTTTAACTATGATGAGAGACAAGAGTAAACAAGCAATTATTGTGTTTCCTGTGAAGTCCAAGGAGGCAGAAAAATTATATGCAAAATCTTATCCAAGTCACATGTCATGTGATTTAGAGGAGGAAGAGCATGGTCATAACCTCATTGAGACCCAGAACAGTGTGTACTTTCAGCCTTTGTGCACACATAATGCTGACAATTGGATGTCAGAAGATGAAGATGAGGGAGATGAAGAAGAAGATGAGGGAGAAGCATCTGATGGCAGTGACAGTTGGATGTATCCATGCCAGGTTGAACTAGTTCAATTAGAGGAGATGAGGAGGAAGGAAATAGAGGAGATTAAGAAAAGAATAGTAGCTAAGATGAAGAGGAAGGCTGATGAGCAACTGTATGAGGATGAGACAGAGCCAGAGGATATTTTTATAGAGCAACAAGTGAAGAAAAGAGTGAGGAGGAGGGGCCCTACTACAAGGTCACATTGTGAAGATGAATTACCAGGAAAGGAAGACTGGGCTCCTTCTGATCCAGAAGATGATGAGCAGTTAGGTTTTCTGGGAGAAGAAGAGGATGATGGATTTGAGCCTCTACCATTTGTGCTGCCAAATGGGAGAAAAAGCATAGCAAAGAAGCAACCAAAGAGGGTGTGGTATGATGAAACTAGGGAAAATCCTGAGCAACAGTTTAGGCTGAAGCTATGTTTCAAGGATATTTATCAGTTTAGGCAGGCATTGTGTCAGCTTCACATAGCTCAAGTTAGGAATTTCCATTACCACAGAAATGGGCCAGATAGAATTATTGTTGCTGTAAGCCAGCAAATAAGGAGAAGTACAACTGCCAGTTCTTTATGTCATCTTCAAAAATCAAGCATGAGAGCACTTTCTGTGTAGAGAAAATGCATTTGGAGCACTGTTGTCTAACTGAACCATCAAGCAATAGAGTTACTATCAAGTTTCTGAGCAAGGTGTATGTTGACAACTTCAGGTCTGATCCAAACACAGGCATCAGAACCATAGTTGACAAAGCAAAAAAGGATTTTGGTGTTGAAGTGCCAAAGACAATGGCCTATAGGGCAAAGACTAAAGCAAGGGAAAAGGTGATGGGGGATCACAAGAGGCAGTACCACAGAATTAGAGACTACTTGCAAACTGTTATAGATAAAAATCCAGGTTCAAGGTGTATTGTGACCACTGTTACTGGCCCAACAGAAGAAGAGCAGGAAGCAATTAAAAAAGGGCAGCAAGTGTTTATCAGTGACAAGCCTAGATTTCATGGCCTTTTCTTTTGTGTCAATGCTGCAAGGCTTGGATTTCTTGAAGGATGCAGGCCCTTCATTGTCTTAGATGGCTGCTTCATCAAACTCACAACAGGAGCTCAAATTTTAGCTTCTACTGGGTAGAGATGGCAACAATAATATCTATCCTATTGCATGGGCTATAGTTGCTAAGGAAGATACTGCTAATTGGCAGTGGTTTCTTGAACAATTGAAGGAAGCCCTAGGTGGAGAAGAAGGACAGTTTGGCCACTACACAATAATGTCTGACAGACAGAAGGGGCTAATCAAAGCTGTCTCAAATGTGTTCCCAAACTCTCCCCACAGATTCTGTCTTAGGCATATTTATGCCAACTTTCAGACAACAGGCTTCAGAGGAGAGGATTTGAAGAAATGCATGGACAATGCTGCTTATTCTTACACCAAACATGGTTTTGACAGTGCAATGGAAGAAATGAAGAAGCAATGTGAGCTTGCTTGGCAGTGGTTGTCCAAAATTCCTGTGAACACATGGGCAAGGTGGGCCTTTGATACAAACTGCAAGACAGATCTGGTCAACAACAATTTGAGTGAAGTATTCAACAGATATATTCTAGATGAGAGAAACAAACCCATTGTGACAATGCTTGTAGGGATTTATGACAAACAGATGGTTAGGTTTGATGAAAAGAGGGAAGGAGGACAGAAAGCATCATGGGAGATCACACCCTTTTATGCAGAAAAACTAGAATTGAACAAGAAATTTGCCAGGAATTGTGTGCCAAAAAGGGCAGATGATGGACTGTGGCAGGTGCAAAGTGGAGATCACACTTATAAGTTGAATCTGATAAAAAGAAGTTGTTTTTGTAGGAAGTGGGATCTATCTGGATTGCCATGCAATCATGCTGTTAGTGCCATATACAAAGCTGGTGAATATCCAAAAGATTATGTGTCTGAATTCTACAAGAAACCTTTTTTCTTCAAAAGCTACAAGTCTGTATTCTATCCCATGCCACAACAACATGGATGGACCAAAACTGACACTGAAGACATCATTCCACCTGGTTTTAAAGATCACCAGAAGGGAAGAAGGCAAGAAAAAAGAAGAAAAGGCAAATTTGAGGTGCCAAAGCCAAAAGAATCTTCCAGGATGGCCACTATCACCTGCAGTAACTGCAAACCGCAAGGACAAAAATATACAAGCTGCTCACAGCCTCTCAGACCAGATCTTGTATTAAGGAAAAACAATCACAAGGTAAAGAAACTACCAGTGATTAAACTATGCTTCATAACACCTGTAGAAACTTTTCTGCTGATTTAACTATGTTTCCTATCAGGCAAACAGGACAAAGCCAGATGGAGCATCTTCTTCAGGTGCTACACCTCCCCAAGCTCAACCAGCTCCAAGGCCACCAAGAACTTCCACTGTTGCACCTTCCCAAGCTCAACCAGCTCCAAGGCCACCAAGAACTTCCAGTGTTGCACCTCCCCAAGCTCAACCAGCTCCAAGGCCACCAAGATCATCAACTCCTGCAGCAAGATCATCTTTTGTTGCACCTAGGAAAGAAAGAGGCTTCATGTGCTATTTAAATGCTGGGGCAAATGCATCTGCTGGGAGAGATGCACTTGTTGGGCCTCTAGATGGAGGGAATGTGTGATTGCTGTGGCAAATGCATCTGTTGTCATTCTGCTACCTGGTGAACCTCTAATTTTAAGTGTTTGTTGTGCAAACTGTTGGACCTCTAGATGTATGTTGAATATTCCTCTTTGTTTAAGTGAATGAGACTATGTACTGGTATTTTGGATAAAATGAGCAAGTGAGTGTTGTTTTGCTGCCAGTAATTTTATCTGCCCTTCTAAATGAATGATAGTACCTACACAATTTTCATTGTTCACATATAATTTCAATAAAAAAGATAATTTACATTGTTCACAGATAATTTCAACAACATAGATAATTTCCATTGTCCACAGATAATTTCAACAATAAAGAAAAGTTCACAACAAGCTCATAATTCAGATAATTTCCACAAAAAATATTGTTCACAACAAGCTCATAATTCAGATAATTTCCATTGTTCACTACATATTACAGCTCACATCATAATAAAACCATTGTTCAAAGCATAATTAAACCATTGCTCACATCATAATAAAACTATATCTCAACAATCTCCTTTATCTTCTTGAACTTGACCCTGTAGCCCTCTTTATCCTTCAACAAATCTGATATAATGGACTGCAGCTTCCTCTTCTCCTCCATGTACTTGTCCCTTTTTTTCTCTGCCTTCACCAACAAATATTTGTGCATGTTGACAGTTGTTGCTTCAGTGGTCATGTTCTCCTGAATTTCAGCCCTTGCGGCCATGAGAGCTTGTTCAGCTTTAGCCTTGAGTGCTAAAGTCACCTGCTTCTCTTTCACTTCTTTTTCAACTTCATCCCGAGCTTTCTTCAAATCTTGGTTCAACTTCTTAATTTGGTCTTCAAAATCAAACTTCTTCTCAACATTGTCCAGTGCATCATTCACCCTGCCTTGTTTAGCTTCTTCAAACATCTCCCATAGCTTGCCCATTGCTTTCATCAGAGAATCTGGCCACACTGGATCAACCTAATGCACATATGAACACTTCTCTCCTTCCTACATCATTTAAGGAAGACTATAAATTAACACATACTAATTAACATATACTGAGATTACCAGCACTGACTATCTATACCAATTAGGAAATGCTCACATACCTGCTGCCCTTCACAATCTAGGTACCTCCTTCCAGTGCTACAGCCCCCCAAGCTACAAACTTGGCAGCCACAAATCCACACTTGCAGAGCACAGGCTCCTCCCCATCGTCGGCTAAACCGCAAAAATCTGAATCGTAGGTGTTGTTCATACTCTAACATGATGAAACGTGGCAGAAATTAGACAAGAAATCACCTGAATCCAAATCTAATTCAACTATAAATCGAAAAAGGCAGGTGCAGGAGATCTATAGGTGTAGAGTACTCACATCGTCAGGCGAGGTCGGGTAGTGCGTCGACTCTTCTCCTTCGCTCCACGAAACCATGGCGACAACGGTCGGTGACGGGGAGAAGACGCGGCGGCGGTGCGGCGACACAGCGACGACGGGTTGGGGAAGAGTGGGGAAGCAGAGCTGGAGTAGCTGTTGAAATCGACAGGGAGCGGGCTGCCCTAACGACCCCTTTTGACGCGCGCTTCACGGCCGTTGCCTCCCTCCATCATGTGCGTGCCACGCCAGCACTGACAACGGGCCCTACCTGCCAGAAATGCTGTTAGATGACTAAACACGGTCAGTTAGAGCTTTCTGTCACACTCATACCCCCAAAAGTGGTGTTGATGTGTCAAAAAACCCAAAAATGATAGGTTTTTAACAAGATCGTCTCAAATGTGGTAGTTCTGCGTTATTTTCTCACAGTACTCCGTATTGACGGAATCGTGCGATCGGATCCGATTGGAGCTGGCCTCTCGCATGAGCGACATTGGTTTTTCGTCTTGAGCTGTCCGCTCCTCATGTTCATCAGTTGCAATTTTATTTCTACTTCATCACGGACATTGCTTCGTGCATCGGTGGCGCGACGGGTAGTGGAGGCGGACAGCAGGCGAGCCGGCGACGGCGGTATACACGGCCGCGCGCGAGGCCGCCGACCGTGGAGTCTACCGACTGTGTATCTTTGGCTGACCAAGCTCTCAAAGTCCCAACCGCACTGCTAGAATTTTGGAATTTGCCATTGGATGTTGTTCTTGATGGAAAGAACTGTAGATTTCGTTTTGATTCAGCAGTGTTAATGTGTTGCGTGATTTTTTTCTCAAATTGTCAGCGACTTGATGAAAAATATGTGGATAATTGTTTGTAGAGTATATTCAAAATTATTTCGTAGAGCGGAGTCCTTGTTGCGGCTAATGTAGGGTCGATGGCTTTAATCGAATTGGTTAAACCAGATTGGTTCCTTGGGTTCGTCTCATTTTTCATTAGAGAATTATAAGTTGGGCTTATTGGGCCAAGTTTCTCTTTAGGGGGAATTGATTAACACCCCCCCTTCCATCTGACTTTGCTCATACACCCCTTTGTTCGTCTGCCTCGATTATAGCCCCCTTCTTGCTTTAATTATTGTCTATAGTATCCTTTGTATGTGTTTGCTGAATAGTTAAGAGACTAACAACAATTTTCAGATTTCTTTTCCCTCGAAACAGCCGCCAGACCACCACCCCGCGAGGGACCTTCGCATCGCATCCTGCATGTGCTCCTCCCGCCGTCGGCCCTAGCCTAAGCTCTTCCCGCCGGTTGCCCCCACCCAATCTCCTCCCGTCGGTGGGGCCAGCCCAAGCCCCTCCCGACGGCGGCAAGCCCAAGCTCCTCTCCAACACATCCCCACACCGGCTTGGCGTATGCAGCGGACGGTGGAGCTCCATCGATACTTCCGCCACCGCGGCCCTCCGCGCAGCATCGAGACATTGCCTAGCACCCTCCACTTTTGGGCTTTTGACTTCCGTTGCCACCAACAGGAAGTCCCATGAAGAGAATAAATGAGAGGATATTTTACTCCCTTTTAATCTATTTAAAAACTGATTTGTCATTAGATGATAGAATTAATACTTAAACATACGAAAGGGGGCTATGGATAATAATTAGTGCAAGAAGGGGGGTTATAAGTGAGGCAGACGAACAAGAGGGTGTATGAGAAAAGTCAGGTGAACTGGAGGTTATAATCAATTCCCCCTTCTCTTTATCGTCAGATGAAATTATACTAGTCCCTATTGAAGAGTAGTAAAAGGTACCATAAAAATTGCCATGATATTTGGCACGGCAAACCCTCTATGTCCTCTATTATGTTTGCAACTGTTTTATACGCCAGGAGATCTTCCGTACCATGGTATTTCTGGAATATTTTAAAGAGGGCAGACTCTCTTTCTTTTCACAAAATTGAGAATAGAAAACAATCGTTGCTTCTTCCTCATCCTTATTTTAGGAATGCATGATCATGCACCCGCACTTGCGATGGAAGAAAATCGTGCGTAGGCATCATACTTGCCGCAGTTTATTTCTTTATTAGTCTGACGATGAGGCATCATATACCTCCGTCTCATGCTCTCACTAGTACAGAGTGACCAAAACGAATATGCGCTAACAAATTAAGCGGGTAACCACCAATGCTAATGAAGTACTCTGATCATCACCAAACGCACCACACTGTTTTCACAAATACTGCAAGCAACCACATTTCTTACGAATCATCTTATTTAGTGCCCAGGAACCAATACACCATAGGAGTAGTACCGTAATAATGCATATAGTGGACTTGCACACTCTGAATTACCTACCTACAGTAATAAACTTCCACTAGAGGATTCCCCCATTCTCCTTGAATGGAGACGGATGCATAGGAGGCAACAATGCAAAAGGATCGGCCATCCCATTAATCAAGATTGACTCTTCATCTTCCACGAGCAGGGACCAAGCAACAGTGAACAACACCTTGTAGCCACCAAGATCCAGTTCATGTTGACTTGTGTTGCATCTTTTGGGAACAACCAAAACATGACCCTCTGCCGCAAAATCTCCGGACTGTGAGTACGCTTGGATGACAACTTTCAGTTTCCCACGAATCTCCACAGACACAACCTGCCTCGACAGATCGATGTAGCCACCTTTCACTCCACGCTTTCTTCCGGTCACTTCCGAATCAAACAACACAACCTCCAAAGATGGAGGCGACTCGTCGCTGTTTTCAACAGCACGACGAGACATCGAGGAGCAAACAACCTTGAAACCGTACTCGAAAGGCGTCGAATTGCCATCGACAAAATGAACACTAAAGATGGTGGCCTGGAAGGAACCGTTGAGCTGCTGGGTGCATAACTCAAGAGTGCAAGAGTGCTTCTCAATGGTGCTGGTACGCACCCTATCGCCGTTATCACCTTCATAGTAGAATGCAGCACTGATCAGTGGTCGATCTTCGGACGTCGTCTTGCCCTTCACTCTAAGCTGGATTTCGATGTCGACCGGTTCTTCGGACACGATTGCACGAACCGGGGCCAGTCAAGTGCAGAAACACGGGTGCTGCAAGCAAACTAGCAAAGCATGATCATGGTATTTATCCATTTTTAGCTGATCAATCAAAGAGATAAAAATAAGTTGAATACAAGAAGAATATGTATAGTAGTATGACGTACCGACTCGTCGAGGATCTGGCAGTCATCCCTTGGACGAAGAAAAATGGGGTTGCGGCGCTGGTCCACGGCGTCTCGGGCGGCAACCACGCCGTGCACTTGCAGGGGCCAGCTGAAGCAGGGGCGGACCCAAGTAGAGGCTAGTGAGGGCCAATGCCCCCACTCAGATTTCAAATTCCATGAGATTTCCTTCGAAGTTTTAAAGAAAGTTGCCAAAATTTGTTAGATTTAAGCAAGATGTGCCCCCACTCCAATGATTTGCCCCCACTCTAATTTGTTTCTGGGTCTGCCCCTGAGCTGAAGTGTTTCAGGCCGGCAACTTTGTTGGAGCAGACCTGCACGGTCTTGGCGAGGACGGCGTCTGCTGGGATGAATCCGGGAGTGCAGTGTGTAAAGAGCATAGGACTGATTAAAGCTGCATTCAGTATTAGAGCATCCGGTTAATAAACTGCTAAAAAATAAAACAAGCTAGGATTGTATGTTTGAACGCATGTTTTTTTTAAGGTGCAGCAGGGGGCGATAGCCCACCTAAACGCGATTTCATATATTATAAAAACTTTACATGGGGGCACCAACACGAGCGATCGTGGGGGCGCGGGATGGCATACCATCCCAAAAGAGGTACATAAAGAGGGAGGAGGAGGAGGAGGAGGGGGGCTACGGTAAGTAGTCACACCAAGCTCGGAGAGGATAAAGGTCCACCCGTCGGGGGCCTCGGACGACCCATAACCGCAGATGGTCCACGACCAGGGAGGCGATTTGGCCGGTGGTGGAGGAGGCTCTATCGAACACCATGCGGTTGCGCGACTTCCAGATCGACCACATGATGGCAAGCAGAACCGTGTGTAGAGCCGAAGCATGCATAGGAGGGAGGCTATCCGAGATCCTGTCCCGAAGGACAATGACATCAGCGTCAGGGGGCAGCCGCAGGTTGCTCGCAAGGTGTGCCCACAGGGGGGCCAAGTGGGGGCACTGTACGAACAAGTGTATCAGGTCCTCGGGAATGCCGGGGCAAAAGGGCAATGCGGTGAGGCCTCGCACTGTACGATCGAGGCACAGAATCTAGAAGAATACCCTGACTCGAGGTGGCACAAAGTTTTCCCAATTAACATCCTCGAGTGCTACTACGCACTGCACCCAGAGAAGCACAGCGCACGGTACACCTCTCCAGTGCGGAACTTGAACGCATGTTTACTCACTGAGGTCTTCGAACTCAGTTTTGTTGTCGCCGTTGAAACGCTCCCATCCCGCACGGAAGCGGGCGAAGGCCGCCTCCTCGTACTCCGCGTCCGATTCATCTTCGTCGTAGCACTCATCGTCATCGGCACCTCGGTCGGTCGACGTCTCCGTCGCTGGGTTTCCTCCGGTAATAGTCGTCACCGCAGCATCTCCCTGGCCTTGTGCCATGCCGTCGCTCTCTTCCTCTGCCTCCTTCGTCTCCGTGGAGAATTTGCAGATGCTGCCCACCACCGATTCACCTTCTACTTCCTGCGATTCCTCCGAGTTGCCTCCGACCATCTCCGTGGAGGCTGCACAGAAGCGCGTGATGGTATGGGCGATGGATCGCAGCGCGAGGATCTGCTTCCGTGTCTCCTCTTGTTCCGTGTCTGCCGACGTGGCCAAACTCAGTTGAACCTTTTCCATCCGCTCGCGGAGCTGCTCGCACAGCGTGCGTAGTTCTAAGCCATGGACAGCACTACAGTCCTCCACCTCGCCGTGCTTGACATGGAGATATGTCACAGAGTTATCGCGCGTAGAATCCTCCATCGATTTGGTGGATTTCGGCCTCCGGATTGATGCATGCGCGTCGGTTTCCTCGATCGGTTTAGTCCGAGAACTCCATATATACGGACGAGCAGAGACATAGTCCTGTCGTCGGACAGACCTAGCTAGACTCGTACACGGAGCAGACCACTACTCTACTTCTAATTCCTAACTAAACTCTGGCCGCCTCTTAGACTCGTACACGGAACATACTAGCTTGGTGAACAGTTCGGATACAACTAACAACTCAGGCATGTAGAGTCCAGGAGATTAACTCAAACCTAGTTGTATCCAACTACACGCGCGGTGACTTCCAGGACACAGACTATACTAAACCTAAGGAAAATGATGTGTTTCCCCCCGGACGACCGTCGTCCCGTCGTCCTGCTCGTGCGCCGTTGGATCGGAAGCGATCCAACCGTCCAACATGCGCCACGTGCACAAGTCCCGGACATCCCGGAACATTGCCGAAACCGTCGCCCCGCACGGCCGCACTTCATTCGGGCAGTTTTCACCCGCGGGTTCTGTGGAGGCGGAGACGGAGGCGACCGAGACGGAGACGGAGGCGAGCGCAAAGCGAGACCCCTCGTCGACAGCGAGTGCTGGCCGGGGATGGCGCCGCCGGCCGTCAGATCTTCCGGTTCGAATCCCTCTCCTCCGTCTCGATTTCCCCTTCCGGCTTTCTCTCCCAGCACACGCCCTCGATTTCCCCTTCGGATCTCGAATCCTTAGGTAGCCACCGTGTATTGCAGGGCAAAAATCTCGAATGGTGCCGTTGAAGAAGAAGACTGGTCGGAAGGGGAAGCCAACTGGCGCAGCCTTAGCCATGGCGGTGAGTTCATCTTCGTTTCCGCCAGTTAGGGTTTCCCTCCATTTTTTGCTGTGTTCCCCTTCGGGATGTTTCCTGTGTTATCATTTGCGGTAGGATTGATGTTCTAGTGTCTGTAAGGAATTGCTGCTGCAACTTCTAGATCTGTAATTTGATAGGTTTTGGTGCTGCATCTACTAATTATGTGAGGAATTGCTCCTCCAGCTAGTGTCTGTAAGGAATTGCTAGGAATCTTCGGTTGTTTCAGTAGCTTTTCTAGGCAGCTTTTGTTCTTACCTTTTGTTTTTTGTTTTTGCTACTGCGCATCTATCTATTTTAGATTTGTTGATTTAATGCAGCTGCTACATTGTCAACCAGTTTTGCTGCACTGAGTTTTGTTTTTCGTGTTTGATGTTGTGCAGGAGGATAGGGCGAAGACATGGATGTCTAAAAACCGCCTACTTGCGAAGCGTTTGCTTACCCTGTCTAAAGGTCTTAATCCCGAAAAGCGTGCAGTTATTGCTTCGAAGAGTACGTTCAGATCATATTTAGATGTGTCGCCATTCAGGATTCCTAGTGGGTTGATAGATTACATTGCATTGCACACTGATCCTAATTTGCGGGAGTATAAAACACGCAAAAACATTATGGTTTTCACAAGAGATATGGTGAGGAAGGTGTTCGGAATTCGCTGCGGCAACAAACCTGTAGAGCTCCTGAATAAAAATGACCCATATGAGCTTCGGGACATTTACAAAGCTGGTAGCACCAGGGCTGAGATAGCTACTGCAGTATCTTTGCTCGAATCGTGCGCCAACACTGATGAGGCAACAATAATCCGGACATGGGACCTTCTTTGCTTGGCTCTCGTGGTTGCTCCTAAGAGCTCCAACAACCTTAGCATTGAATATCTTGCTTCCATGGTTGACCCCACCAACACCGATGAGTATGCTTGGGATGAACACCTTTTGGATTTAGCTATGGCACAAGTGGATCTTATTCGGAAGCAAAAGGCGATGCCACTTAAGCGCACTGAGGGAGAGAGCAAATATGAGTTCTGGATCACTGGCCCTTTTGCTTTCCTTGGTGTATGTTACTCCTCTTCATACTTTTCTAGTTTCCATTATGTTTTGTTCTACTTCAGATTTCTGTACCTTACTAGTTTGTTGTTCCATTCCCTATAACAGATTTCATACATGGACCATTTGAGCTTCCCACGAAACTGCGGCCATGTTTTCAACAAGTCACTGCCAAGAGTATGCTTCGTGACAAACAACGACTTTGATTTTGTTGTGGAACACGACCTTGAGCTTAAGATATTGAACAATACTACAGTTTTCGGTTGGCGCCCGGTACGACATTTCTGGCAGCATTTACTTGGTTATCTTGTTTGTGTTTTTTGTGTTTTTGTTTGTCATCTGACTATATCGTCATTTGTGTGCAGTTTCTCCCCCTATCGGAAACTCCGTACAATACTGAACTTGGTAATGAGCAAGTAAACGAAGCTCCTCCAGCTCATACTTTAGATGAATCTGAAGTCAATCTTTCTGCCTCGTTGAATGAATGGCTAGTGTTTCCCAGTAGCCAAGAACTGGAGGTATAGAATCTGCTGCATTAATGTTTCAGTATTGCTACATTGCCTTAGATAGGTTGCTTCATTATCCAAAAAAATTTTGCTTCCTTGTATGCATCAGATTACTTCACGATTCTATAACATTCTTGTGAAACTGTAACATTCTTGCTACATTAGGTTTAATTGTTTGCTTCATTAGTTTTATGTAGTTGCTTCATTGGTGCACATATTTTGCTTCCAGATTGCATACAAGATTTTGTTTCCCTTGCAGAACTATAACATTCTTGCTACATTAGGTTTAATTGTTTGCTACATTAGTTTCTGTAGCTGCTAACATGGTGTAGATATTTTGCTGCCATGCTTATATTTAGTTTTTGATGTTTTTGTTTCTTTTGTTTCCTTTTTCTTACTATCAGGAACCTGCTCGCTTCAAGCACTTGGCCGAGAAGCATAAGGCCTTTTGGGCGTCTGATGTTGTGTAACACCCTCAGAATCGGACCTATGCAAGTTTTAGCGAAACCCGCCAAACCCACATAGAAACGATTCAAAGGTGCCCACCAGGCACTTTCGTGCGGGTGGAAAATGAAGTAATAACATTACACAACAGTCCTCGACGGGACCCACATAACAGAGATATATATAACAGCGACCCAAAGAGTCAAGAATACAGATATTATATACAAAGATCCAAATCACCTTGAAACGTTAGAGCGTCCAGCTACGGACAAGATGCAAATGGGGCTAAGAGCCCTGAAGAATAACCAATGGCGTCCATAACCCTGCCCAGGCCAAGCCGGAAGGGTAACCCTGCTAACGACGTCGATCGCAAAACCTGCTTAAACAAAATGGGTGCCGACAAAGGGCAAAGGAAAAAGAGGAGCGTCAGTACTGAGGCCAGTACACGGCGAGGCTAGAATTCGGCGGTCCTCGCCTACATAGGTATGGTGGACTGAGCGGCAGCGGCAGCATGCACTGAACAACCTATAGAGACTCGATACAACCGGCGGCTATCAGAGAGGGATAAGAAAAACCTATTCGGAACCAACCTGATTCTACCATCAAACAAACCCATCCTGGTGTTTCCCCCTCGAGACCGATCGAGGAAGTCAACCGAGGAACTCACACCGTTGGCAGTTTTACTTATTCAGTTATCATTGCAGCAATTACTAGTCAGGTTTAGATAATCATCCTGATAAAGTAAGCAGTGGGCACTTTTAGTTAACCATTCCGTTATAGTTACAACACTTACTAATCAGATAAAGATAGCATGAGATAACCCAAAACCCAGCAGTTGTTGGTACTTTTATTTAGCCATTCCGTTGTAATTGCAATACTTACTAGTCAGTACAATGGTCGCGTTTACACTCCAAACAAGCAATTGTGGGCAGTATTATTTAGCCATTCCATTATAGTGAAGCTGATTACTAGTCATTATAAAGTCAAATTTATAGCACTACTTTAGTTATGCTTGTCTATGGTCGAGATACTGTGCTCCAAGTCGTCCATAACATGGACACGGCTTCGAAAAGTTTTACCCGGCCGGGGTGCACAAATAGCAACACACACTCGATCAACCTCGGAAAAACCAAATCAAAACCCAACGAGGCCTTCACGACAAAGCAATCACAGGATTCAGAATTATTTCAGGGGGCCACCCCATTGAGTAGACCCGCAACGAAGCCAGCTGACTCCGAGACGGACTCAAGGTTTGCGACAATGGCTGTAAACGACTGGGAACCCGAAAGTGTGACTGGGCTTGTCGATACCGCGAAAACATTCCGCTTACCTAAACAGTACAGTGTGCTCCTCGCACAATTTAAATAAAGCAGTAGCATGGCATAAGTACAGGATCGTAAATAAAACCTCAAACTAGTTTGTGGCCCCAAGAAATAAGAATGAATCAAGCTCTGGCTCAGGGGGGTCCCATAATCCTCCCGGATGTGGATAGCGCGATAAATCAAGGAACAGGTATCAAGTACTCGGGGTCCTACGGGACACAAGTGGGCGTTTGGAAACCAAATATTATCTATCACCCACCGATGCCTCTGCTTACTTCAATTTTAGTTGTTAAACAGGAATTAAAGTGAACGATAAATAAAGGCATGATCATCTCCAACATCAAACATGCGGCAGTACACCAACAACTGTGGCACTTGACGACACGCAACAGCACTTGAGCAAGCGACTACGACGCGCAAGTCAACTATCTATCAAACAACAGGTAATAGGATGTGTCCAAGGCAATATACGGCTGCAAAGGATATCACGGGTACGAAAACTAGAGCAACGCAACCCAGATAGCAATAGATCAACAGGAGGAAATAAATACTATAAAAGTAAGATAGGTAGAAAGGGGGGAGATGCTCGCCTGAAAACATTGCCGAAGGTTCAACCGAATATCGGGTCGACACTCGCATCAACTCAACGGCCTATCCGCGAAGAAGCAAAACACTAGAAGAAACACCGGATGCAATATTTAATACTACGGCAAAAGATCGGGCATGATGCATGTATGAGGTATGACATGGCAAAGGTGCGATGCAATTAGGTCATATTAAGCGGAACCGGGGTCCCGACAATTATTTAGATGGTTCAAGTTGTTTATCTACCCCGCAAATTAAATGTTGTTTTAGCATGGCAAAAGATAGCACCGGTTCGCTACACAAGTTTAAATGAGGCCAATATAAGGCTAGATTTGCCCGCATATGGGCCCCATATTTAATTATGAGGTGAATCGGCATAAGG
Source organism: Avena longiglumis (assembly GCA_030063025.1). Taxonomy (NCBI): domain Eukaryota; kingdom Viridiplantae; phylum Streptophyta; class Magnoliopsida; order Poales; family Poaceae; genus Avena; species Avena longiglumis. The sequence goes on along the minus strand of CP125974.1, from coordinate 5,292,169 downwards.
CCCCCGAACCACATGATATGCATGCGAGATGAACAATTAAAAGGCGACAAGTTGGATTATATTATAAAATAGGGTTTTCGGAAAGGGGGTTCACACATTGAGGGGGCTCGACGAACTTGAGGTTCCGGGGTTCGACAGGGTCCGGATCTGGGGTTCGGTATCAGGGTTCCGGGTTCGACGGGCTCGTCTCGGCAGAACATTCTCGAGCAACGGGTAGATCTTGTCGCATCCGGGTAGCAGGACTTGGGTCGGTGTCATTCTTATCGTCGCGAAGATCTTGTCGGGTCCTCGTATCGGTTCGAGCTTGGCGTTCGGGATGCAGAACTTGGCGTCCGCGAGGAGTACTAGTCACACCGGGGTTCGGCCTTCGGGGTTCGACCTGCGTCCTGGCGTCCCATGAAGGAGAGCTTGGCGTGCCGAGGGTTCGGCCTTCAAATCCCGGGAAGGATGTCTCGCGGTTTCCCCCGTGAAGGTGATCTTGACGCTCGGTGCCCGTGAAGTAGAACTTGTCGTCCGTCTCTTGTCGGCGGTGAACTTGGCCGATGGTCTTCGGGTCCGGGAAGGAGTTCTTGGCTTGGCGCCGGTTACAGGATCGGTCTTCGGGTTCGGGGGTCTCGGCGTTCCGTGGCGAAGGTCTTGATGGTGCCGTGTCGAAAGCATCGGGGTTTCCGTGAACGAGATCTTGGTGACAGGATCGACGAACTTGTTACGGGTCGGCCTTCGGTTCTGGAGATGAAGCTACTGTACTGACGATGCTCTGGTGGCTCGCTCACTCACTTGGCGCATACAAGAGCGTGGGATCTTGGAGGTTGCTGGTTGTCCTCAACCGACAGAGAGGCAGGTGGGGTCGACCGAGGAAGGCAGCGAGGAGGGCGCGTCCGGGACATGGTGGAGGCACCCGAGGGCCGGAGAGGGCGCCGGCGAGGTCCTTCCATGGGTCGACGCCGCTTGCAGAGGCGCAGAAGAGGCGCAAGGGTTCGGCGGTCGGGAAGAGGACGAGGGAGGCGTCGATGACGAGATCGCGGGGAGGGACGGTGACGACGCGGGCCGGAAGGGAGGCCACGGCGAGGTGGCGGCCGCGGCCAGGGACGGGCAGAGGCGGCGGTCTGCCGGTGACGCTGGCCGACGGGTCCGGCGAGGGTGCTCGGGGACGGCTCGGGAGGAGACGAGGAGGCGCGCTGGCCGGGGCACGCGCCACGGCCGAGGGGAGGCGAGGCGGTGCGTGGTGGCGGGCGCGAGGCGAGGCCACGGGCGGCGGGCTTGTCGGCGGCTCGGGGAGCAGGGCAGGACGAGGGCTGGCGCTGCCACACCGGAGAGCGGGCGCCCGGTCGGCGGACGGGGAGACGCGGTCGGGGAGGGCGTCGGGCTCGGCCAGGGCGGTGCGAGAGGGAAGGCCGGCGGAGTCACGCCTCTGGCGGCTTGATGGGGTGGCGGTGGCTTGCGCGAGGGCGGGGCGACCGGCGGGGAGAGCGGCGGCCTCGGGGAGGTTGCTCGGCCAGGGCGGTTGCGGTGGGAGGAGGTCGTGGTCGGGGGAGAAGAGGGAGTGGCGAGAGGAGGGTAGTTGGGGGAGGTGGGTTCCGAGGTGGGCCAGGGGGCAGGTGCGGGGGGGCCTGCTGCGTGAGGGGGCTAGGCAGGTGGGCCAGGGAGAGGTGGGGGCCACAGTGCAGAGAGGGTTGGGGCAGGTGGGAGGAGCGGAACGCGCCAGGGGAAAGAGGGCTGCGTGGGGCCGGGTCCAGGGGGTTGTCGGTGGGATGAAGTTGGAGGTGGGGCTGTGGGGTGTGGGGTGTGCGGTGTGTGGAGAGTGGGGGAGAGAGAGAGGCCAGGTGGCGGGTTGGGGTTGGGTAAGGGAGAGGGGTGGGGTGAGGTGTCACGAGGGGAGTGGTCGGGGTGAGGTGGCCGGAGGGTGTGGGTAGATAGGTTGGTAGAAAAGGGTTTGGGGTGGTCCGTTATTCTGGGGTGGTCGTTCGGGTCGAATCGGCCCGTTCGACTGCCCCACTAAAATAATTTAATATTTTATTTGTGTTAAACGGACCGTTTGCAAAACGTAGTTAGTCAAAACAAAATATTCCGGAGACCCGGTTTTGGTTCTGAATAAAGATGGGGCGTTTAGAAAACACAAACATGTTTTTCTGCAAATAATTTTATGCAAGCAAATGCAAGGTGATGACGATGCTCAAATGCAATATGGCATGATGACATGAGCATGCGGTCATGATGATGCAATGCACAAAAACAACGCGGTTTTCTAGTAGTGGTTTTGCGGGATGCCACAATTCGACACCACTAACAATGGATCTCGCCCTCGAGATCCGCCTCATGGTACCGGAAGGAAAAGTCGGCGATCTGCGTCTTCTCGCTTCGTGTAGATCCTCGCGACACCACTAACGAGGGTTCCTTCTTCATCTTGAAATCGGCGGCACCACCAACAAAGGGTCGTTGTTCCTGATCGTCGAGAGAACACTCCGGAGAAACAAGGACGAAGGTAGAGGTATCAAACGATAATGCCACCTCTAACTTCCATTAGAAGAGGAGAAGTTACATTGATCCACCAGTTCGATGTACAGAGCGGACAGTAAGAGTCGGGTAGGGTGATCAGTCCATCCCGTACCCAAACTATCAACTCTATACATGAATAGGAAAATCAAGCAACTCAACTCTCGAGATTTTAGAATGAAGATCTTCACAACGGTATTCGGAACAAAGGGGTGATGCCAGCTCTGCATTGGATCTGATGTAGATGAGGTCATCACATCGGAAAACACCGGAAGATACAACAGAAATCGTATGAAAGACACAATGATTAGGTTCCGCGATGGTTCCATTGGCATGAACAACACATGCTCAAGGTATACTCCAACTTCACCAATGCTCGTCCTCCTCATATGTTTTACAACGACATGGATATCCAGCAAGAAACACATATAGATAAAGAGCTCAAGAACAAAAGATTGGATGAAGGGTACAACAGACAGGTTGCAGATTGATGATCGTAGCACCTCCGTTGCAAAAGGGAGAAAACGAAAACCCTGAAGGTACGACGGAAGCCCAACCACGAGAAATCCTGGACTCGAAGAGAGATAAGAGAGCGGATTCAAAACACGTAGAGGTAAGAGAGGAATAACAAAGGGGTAAGGAGTAAAATCAGACCTAATCAGAACTATCCAACCGATTTTGCAAAAATAGTTTTGACACTCTACTTCGGCCGTTAGCTAGGTTATCCTACATGCTGGACTTGTGGGGTATCGCAACTGCTGAGCTCTGATACCACTCTGTAACACCCTCAGAATCGGACCTATGCAAGTTTTAGCGAAACCCGCCAAACCCACATAGAAACGATTCAAAGGTGCCCACCAGGCACTTTCGTGCGGGTGGAAAACGAAGTAATAACATTACACAACAGTCCTCGACGGGACCCACAGAACAGAGATATATATAACAGCGACCCAAAGAGTCAAGAATACAGATATTATATACAAAGATCCAAATCACCTTGAAACGTTAGAGCGTCCAGCTACGGACAAGATGCAAATGGGGCTAAGAGCCCTGAAGAATAACCAATGGCGTCCATAACCCGCCTGTGCCAAGCCGGAAGGGTAACCCCGCTAACGACGTCGATCGCAAAACCTGCTTAAACAAAAGGTGCCGACAAAGGGCAAAGGAAAAGAGGAGCGTCGATCGAGGCCAAGACAGCGAGGCTAGAATTGGCGGTCCTCGCCTACATAGGTATGGTGGATCGAGCGGCAGCAAAGATGCAATCGAACAACCTATAGAGACTCGATACAATCGGCGGCTATCAGAGAGGGATAAGAAAAACCTATTCGGAACCAACCTGATTCTACCATCAAACAAACCCATCCTGGTGTTTCCCCCTCGAGACCGATCGAGGAAGTCAACCGAGGAACACACACCGTTGGCAGTTTTACTTATTCAGTTATCGCTGCAGCAATTACTAGTCAGGTTTAGATAATCATCCTGATAAAGTAAGCAGTGGGCACTTTTAGTTAACCATTCCGTTATAGTTACAACACTTACTAATCAGATAAAGATAGCATGAGATAACCCAAAACCCAGCAGTTGTTGGTACTTTTATTTAGCCATTCCATTGTAATTGCAATACTTACTAGTCAGGTACAATGGTCGCAAGCGACACTCCAAACAAGCAATTGTGGGCAGTATTATTTAGCCATTCCATTATAGTGAAGCTGATTACTAGTCATTATAAAGTCAAATTTATAGCACTACTTTAGTTATGCTTGTCTATGGTCGAGATACTGTGCTCCAAGTCGTCCATAACCGCGGACACGGCTTTTAGAAAGTTTTACCCGGCCGGGGTGCACAAATAGCAACACACACTCGATCAACCTCGGAAAAACCAAATCAAAACCCAACGAGGCCTTCACGACAAAGCAATCACAGGATTCAGAATTATTTCAGGGGGCCACCCCATTGAGTAGACCAAGAACGAAGCCACCGACTCGAGACGGACTCAAGGTTTGCGACAATGGTTGTAAACGATCGGGAACCCGAAAGTGTGGTGGGCTTGTCGATACCGCGAAAACATTCCGCTTACCTAAGCGATGCAGTGTGCTATCTATCACAATTTAAATAAAGCATAGCATGGCATAAGTACAGGATCGTAAATAAAACCTCAAACTAGTTTGTGGCCCCAAGAAATAAGAATGAATCAAGCTCTGGCTCAGGGGGGTCCCATAATCCTCCCGGATGTGGATAGCGCGATAAATCAAGGAACATGTATCAAGTACTCGGGGTCCTACGGGACACAAGTGGGCGTTTGGAAACCAAATATTATCTATCACCCACCGATGCCTCTGCTTACTTCAATTTTAGTTGTTAAACAGGAATTAAAGTGAACGATAAATAAAGGCATGATCATCTCCAACATCAAACATGCGGCAGTACACCAACAACTGTGGCACTTGACGACACGCAACAACACTTGAGCAAGCGACTACGACGCGCAAGTCCAACTATCTATCAAACAACAGGTAATAGGATATGTCCAAGGCAATATACGGCTGCAAAGGATATCACGGGTACGAAAACTAGAGCAACGCAACCCAGATAGCAATAGATCAACAGGAGGAAATAAATACTATAAAAGTAAGATAGGTAGAAAGTGGGGAGATGCTCGCCTGAAAACATTGCCGAAGGTTCAACCGAAGATTGGGTCGACACTCGCATCAACTCAACGGTCTATCCGCGAAGAAGCAAAACACTAGAAGAAACACCGGATGCAATATTTAATACTACGGCAAAAGATCGGGCATGATGCATGTATGAGGTATGACATGGCAAAGGTGCGATGCAATTAGGTCATATTAAGCGGAACCGGGGTCCCGACAATTATTTAGATGGTTCAAGTTGTTTATCTACCCCGCAAATTAAATGTTGTTTTAGCATGGCAAAAGATAGCACCGGTTCGCTACACAAGTTTAAATGAGGCCAATATAAGGCTAGATTTGCCCGCATATGGGCCCCATATTTAATTATGAGGTGAATCGGCATAAGGCCCCCGAACCACATGATATGCATGCGAGATGAACAATTAAAAGGCGACAAGTTGGATTATATTATAAAATAGGGTTTTCGGAAAGGGGGTTCACACATTGAGGGGGCTCGACGAACTTGAGGTTCTGGGGTTCGACAGGGTCCGGATCTGGGGTTCGGTATCAGGGTTCCGGGTTCGACAGGCTCGTCTCGGCAGAACATTCTCGAGCAACGGGTAGATCTTGTCCCATCCAGGTAGCAGGACTTGGGTCGGTGTCATTCTTATCGTCGCGAAGATCTTGTGGGGTCCTCGTATCGGTTCGGGCTTGGCGTTCGGGATGCAGAACTTGGCGTCCGCGAGGAGTACTAGTCACACCGGGGTTCGGCCTTCGGGGTTCGACCTGCGTCCTGGCGTCCCATGAAGGAGAGCTTGGCGTGCCGAGGGTTCGGCCTTCAAATCCCGGGAAGGATGTCTCGCGGTTTTCCCCGTGAAGGCGATCTTGATGCTCGGTGCCCGTGAAGTAGAACTTGTCGTCCGTCTCTTGTCGGCGGTGAACTTGGCCGATGGTCTTCGGGTCCGGGAAGGAGTTCTTGGCTTGGCGCCGGTTACGGGATCGGTCTTCGGGTTTGGGGGTCTCGGCGTTCCGTGGCGAAGGTCTTGATGGTGCCGTGTCGAAAGCATCGGGGTTTCCGTGAACGAGATCTTGGTGACGGGATCAACGAACTTGTTACGGGTCGGCCTTCGGTTCTGGAGATGAAGCTACTGTACTGACGATGCTCTGGTGGCTCGCTCACTCACTTGGCGCATACAAGAGCGTGGGATCTTGGAGGTTGCTGGTTGTCCTCAACCGACAGAGAGGCAGGTGGGGTCGACCGAGGAAGGCAGCGAGGAGGGCGCGTCCGGGACATGGTGGAGGCACCCGAGGGCCAGAGAGGGCGCCGGCGAGGTCCTTCCCGCGGGGTCGACGCCGGCTTGCAGAGGCGCAGAAGAGGCGCAAGGGTTCGGCGGCCGGGAAGAGGACGAGGGAGGCGTCGATGACGAGCTCACGGGGAGGGACGGTGACGACACGGGCCGGAAGGGAGGCCACGGCGAGGTGGCGGCGGCGGTTGCTGCGGCGAGCCAGGCTCGCAGGCGGCGTCTGTCGGTGTGGCAGCCAGTGGGTCAGCGAGGTGCTCGGGGATGGCTCGGGGAGGAGAGGAGGAGGCGCGGCCGGGCACGCGCGCGGCCGGAGGCGAGGCGGTGCGTGGTGGCGGCTGAGGCGAGGCCACCGGGCGGCGGGGCTTGTCGGCGGCTCGGGGGAGCAGGCAGGGACGAGGGCCTGGCGGCGCGGCCACACCGGAGGAGGCGGCGCTCCGGGTCGGCGGCGGACGGGGAAGGGGGAGACGCGGTCGGGGAGGGCGTCGGGCTCGGCCAGGGCGGTGCGAGAGGGAAGGCCGGCGGAGTCACGCCTCCGGCGGCTTGATGGGGTGGCGGTGGCTTGCGCGAGGGCGGGGCGACCGGCGGGGAGAGCGGCGGCCTCGGGGAGGTTGCTCGGCCGGGGCGGTTGCGGTGGGAGGAGGTCGTGGTCGGGGGAGAAGAGGGAGTGGCGAGAGGAGGGTAGTTGGGGGAGGTGGGTTCCGCGGTGGGCCAGGGGAAAGGTGCGGGCGGGTGACGCTGCTTGCGTGGGGAGGCTAGGCAGCTGCGGGTGGGCGGGGAGAGGTGGGGCCACAGTGCAGAGGGTTGGGGCGGTGGGAGGAGAGCAGCAGGAAAGAGGGCTGCGTGGGGCCGGGTCCAGGGGGCTGTCGGTGGGATGAAGTTGGAGGTGGGGCTGTGGGGTGTGTGGTGTGCGGTGTGTGGAGAGTGGGGGAGAGAGAGAGGCCAGGTGGCGGGTTGGGGTTGGGTAAGGGAGAGGGGTGGGGTGAGGTGTCACGAGGGGAGTGGTCGGGGTGAGGTGGCCGGAGGGTGTGGGTAGATAGGTTGGTAGAAAAGGGTTTGGGGTGGTCCGTTATTCTGGGGTGGTCGTTCGGGTCGAATCGGCCCGTTCGACTGCCCCACTAAAATAATTTAATATTTTATTTGTGTTAAACGGACCGTTTGCAAAACTTAGTTAGTCAAAACAAAATATTCCGGAGACCCGGTTTTGGTTCTGAATAAAGATGGGGCATTTAGAAAACACAAACAGGTTTTTCTGCAAATAATTTTACGCAAGCAAATGCAAGGTGATGACGATGCTCAAATGCAATATGGCATGATGACATGAGCATGCGGTCATGATGATGCAATGCACAAAAACAACGCGATTTTCTAGTAGTGGTTTTGCGGGATGCCACATGTTGAAACTACAATGAAGAATCTTGCTGTTGGTTTGAAACGGATGCATTCCCAACACATGGCTGCGTTATTGGTCGACATTGATGCACAATTGAAGGACGGGGCTGGTCCTAGCGTCGTGTTTCCAGCTGATGCAGGACTGGACAATGAAGAAGAATGTGAAAATGTTTTCGAGGAGCAAGAACCATTTGACGGTTTGAACAAGTCTGATGATGTTGAAGCAAGTGTGTATGCAGCAAAAGAGGATGTTGCTGAAGCAAGAAGGGATGAAGCTAAAGAGGACGATACGGAAGCAATAGAGGATGAAGCAAAAGAGAATGAGGCATCAGCTATTAGAGGTGAGAAAAAGCAAGAGTCTGAGTTGCAAACACATGTTCACATACTGGACATGCCACAGTCTGATGTAGTTTTGGATTCATCACCCATGGGAGGAATTGATGTGCCAGAGCAGCAACCTGTTGATAGCCCGGTCACATCACCGCGGTGACGTGACCCGTCACCTTGCCCTGCAAATATAGACCCTGAAGCATGGAATCGTGCTCCTGAAGCTCCAGGTTTTGAGCTGTTTTCGCAAGATTCTGATGATGTTGAAGGAGACGCAGATAAAGTGGCTGCAGGTATACCAGCTGTGGAGGTACCAGATTCCGCTCCCTCAGTTGCTACTGAGACACCTAGTGTAGTGGATCGAACTGAACCATGTATGTACCTTTATCCCTTTCGTAGAATTTTTTACTTTTATGCATAGCTTTTGCTTACTTTTGTTTTGCTACTTTTTTGTTCCTGTTGGCCTCCCATACAAGCGTCGTTTGTGCTAAAAAAGACTTTTTTTGTCTTTTTCAAGGTGTTGTGCCTATTGATTCTAGTGCAAAGGGTGATGGAAGCTCTGGGATGGTGACACATGAGAAGAAGACGAGGTTCAAGCGGGCAGCAAAGGAGGAACTTACACCTCCAAAGAGCAAGAAGATAAAGGTGTCTAAAGATCAGGATGAAATTTATACCAGGTTTGTCTCAAATGGAAGGACATTTAAGAGGCTCACAAAGAAGAGGAAGGAGGAGGGACAGGGCCAGTGAGTTTTCTGTCACATTTTGTTTTGCTTCAGAAGCTTTTGAAATCTGCTACATTTGTTTTAACTTTTTTGCTCATCAACTATATTTTATTTGCTACACTGATTTAGATGTCTTTTTGTCCTTTTCCAACTTTTTCCTGTAGATGCTTCATTAGTGTCCTGTGTGTGCTACAATTGTGTTATTTAGTAGCTTATTTACTCTAAAATATTTGCTTCATCTTTTTTGTTTGATTCATTTTTTTCATTTGTTCGATATGCTTCATTACATGAGCTTTGCAGCATCTGTAGTAGTGGGGTATAGATTACATGTTCAGATTTAAATGATGTGTTTTGCTTTTTGTTTGCAGGAGGTGTTTTGTGCAAATTGGACGCTACTTTTGCACATACAAGGGTTTTAAAGAATCTCTAAAGCCACGTGCATTTCTTAGCACCGAGATGATGAATGTGTGGATTGAGAAGTTCAACCACGAGGCTATGATTATTTGCAAGAACAGTGCACGCCAGAAAAGAAGATATGCATTCACGCATAACATTGTGGTGAGCAATATCTTGCTGCGTAGTTTTTTTTCAGTTTTCTTTTTTTATTTGCTTCATATTGTGGTGAGCAAGATCTTGTTGTTATCCTCGATTACATGAAAAATTGATTTCTGATCCGAAGACATTCAATGCAGCAACTTGTTTGGATGAGTTCAATGATCGGTGTGCAAAGTACAAGATCCTAAAGTGTGATAGTGTGAGTTGTTTTTTCTTGCTACATGTACCGATACATGCTACATCCTGTTTAATCTTGTTTTTTGTTTACATGCTTCGATGTAGCTTTATTTCCCTACTGTGAGGAATGAGCACTGGGCTGTACCTACTGTCATCATTATGATGAAGCAATACCACATCTTTGATTCGATGAAGTTGGACAAGGGGACTGGTCTCTTGGATGAGCTTGCATGAAACTTGGTATGATGAAGCAAGAAATGTTCATGCTATTTTTAGTAGCTTCCGTCTTTTCTTTTTTGCTTCATTTAATAATCAACCTTTTCTTGTTTGAATGGTGCAGTTTTTGAACTTCACCACTCTTGTTGATGCATCAAAGTTAGCTCCTAAACTTGCTAAAGACATGGAGCTATACCTTCTCAAGACTCCTGATCACCCGCAGCAAGTAACATTGTAAGTTTGCATTCTCACTTGTTTGCTATATGTTCTCCTTTTTCTCACATTTAGCTTTTGTTTGCTTCTTTTCCGCATTTTCCAGATTTGACTGTGGATTCTTTGGCATCCTCTTCATGGAGAATTTCAATGGCAAGGTCATGGCGGAATTCGACAACAACTACTGCCCGGATCTTCGCAGGACTCTTGCAGGAGATCTCATTGAAGCAAGGGAGAACCAAGATTCGGTGGAGAAGCTCATGGAAGAGGAGTTGAACCCAAAGTAGATTAGCTTATGTAGTAGAAGTAGTGTGATGGAAGCTTTCTATTGTAGATAGTGCGATGTAACCGTGAATGATGGAAACTTTCTTTTGTATTGCGATGTAACCGTGAATGATGGCTCGGTGTAATCGCATAACTAGTTCTTCTGAAATTAAGACAAATGTTAATGACAATTTGGTGTTGATGGTCCTCCTCCCTTTTTTATTGTTTGCAGTATAAAGATCATTTTTGTTACATTAGTAGTACATATTTTCTACAAACCAATATATTAGCATCTTCAACAGTGCATATGAAATGCTACATGTCATCCTGCAGATTTTTTGCTCTCAAATTCAGGACACCACATGCCAGCCTGCAGATTTTTTGAATATATGGACAAAATTTACCCATCACACCAGATATGCTGCCAGAAACAAATTTTTGAATATCTGGACATAATTGTAGTTTTGCTGCATTATAAGAGCAAAAATGCTAACATGGTTGAACTTTCTTGCTCACAATGTAGTAAAACTTTGCTACCAGAAATGCTACATGAATGACAATTTGGTAAAATCTGAAAAGTTGATACAACTGTTCACACATGTTGCTGAACACACACTGAATATGAACTTTTACTGTATGTATGGAACCACTTTACATGGCAATGGTGACTGTATGTATGGAAAAAAAGGTACTCAAAACTAGAGATTCAAATCTATCTTCGCAGCATTGCCCGACATCATAGCTTGGAATAACACACATTGTTGCACCGTGTGACCCTCTTCATGGCAGTACGTGCACTTCTGCGCCCTTGGCTTCCGCTTGGTAGTTGCCTTCTTTGTCTTCTTCTCCGTGGGATGTAGTTTGCCTTCTTGTGCTTTCTTCCTTCGTTTTGCATTCTTTTCATCCCGAATCTCAACCAGTTTCTTTCTTCTAACTGACTTTTCTTTTGGACGCCCCTTTGGCTTAACTCGTGACGGGTTCTTCAACATGGTACTGGGAACATCATCTTGAGCATCTTGATGTTGCTGATGTGTGTCTGTAGGTTGTTGTTCACCTTGGTGTGGAGGCAAGCCTTGTTCATGAGCCACAGAAATTTGTGAAGGGTTTCGCGGCATAGTAAATCAAAATTTTCTACGGAGCGAACAGAGGGAAAGCCAAGATCTAATCTAGGAGATGCAAACAACGAGAGAGATTGGATTAGATCTTCATACCCTTGAAGATTCGCAGTGAGCGTTAAATCGGAACGTGGGTGATGTAGTCGTACTCGCTTCTCCTCGCGATCCGATCCGATCTAGCACCACAAGTGGCGGTGCCTCCGTGAGATGCACACGTGCAGCACCTCGACGTCTCCTCCTTCCTCGGACCAGCAAGTATGGTGGAGATATAGATTGGATCTACAACACGGCGTGGTGTATATGGTGGAGAATTTCTGCAGAGCTTAGCCTACAAACAGTCGGGAGGAGAGAGGAAAGCTAGCAAGGCGGCTAGGGTTTGGAGGAGAGGTGTAGAGGTTTGGTGCGCCCACCCTCTTTATAGAGGGCGCAGCCTAGCCCTCCCCAAGCCCAAAGGATAAGGAGTGGGGGGCATGGACTCTCCCCTCTTCTAGAAACCCTATCTCTAGTTTAAACGATTTAAACTCTCTAGGATCGGCTGGGCCCTATGGGGCCTTGTTCCCCTGGCCCAATGCGGCCAGGACACTCCCTCATAGGCCCATGCCCACTCCCGGAAGGTGGGGCCACGTTGGTCCCCTTCCGAAAGGTTCTAGAAGCTTCCGGTACAATACCGATTAACCCGGAACAATTCCGAACTCCAAAAACTGCACTGCCTTATATGAATCTTATTCTTCGGACCATTCCGGAACCTCTCGTGATGTCCCGGATCCCATCCGAGACTCCAAACAAAAATTCATAAACCAATTATCCAATCTATCCTAGCGTCAAGACACGTTAAGTGTGTGACCCTGTGGGTTCGAGAATATGCAGACATGATGTAACACCCTCAGAATCGGACCTATGCAAGTTTTAGCGAAATCCGCCAAACCCGCATAGAAACGATTCAAAGGTGCCCACCAGGCACTTTCGTGCGGGTGGAAAACGAAGTAATAACATTACACAACAGTCCTCGATGGGACCCATGAGCAGATATATATACAGCGACTCCATGAGTCAAGAATACGAATATCTGATACAAAGATCCAAATCACCTTGAAAGCGATAGTGCGTCCAGCTACGGACAAGATGCAAATGGGGCTAAGAGCCACGAAGAATAACCGATGGCGTCCATAACCCTGAGCCAAGCGGAAGGGTAACCACCGCTAACGGCGTTGATCTCAAAACCTGCTTAAACAAAGGGGTGCCGACAAAGGGCAAAGGAAAAAGAGGGCGTCGATCGAGGCGATTACAGCGAGGCTAGATTTCGGCGGTCCTCGCCTACATAGGTATGGTGGACTGAAGCGGCAGCGGCAGCATGCACTGAACAACCTATAGAGACTCGACACAACTGGCGACAGTCAGAGGGGGGTAAGAAGGACCTATCTGGAACCATCCTTATACTATCATCAAACAAACCCATCCTGGCGTTTCCCCCTCGAGACCAAACGAGGAAGTCAACCGAGGAACTCACACCGTTGGCAGTTTTACTTATTCAGTTATCGTTGCAGCAATTACTAGTCAGGTATAGATAATCGTCCTGATAAAGTAAACAGTGGGCACTTTTAGTTAACCATTCCATGATAGTTGCAACACTTACTAGTCAGATACAATTAGCATGAGATAATCCAAAACCCAGCAGTTGTTGGTATTTTTATTCAGCCATTCCGTTGTAGTTGCAATACTTACTAGTCAGGTACAATGGTCGCAAGCGACAATCCAAACAAGCAAGTGTGGGCAGTATTATTTAGCCATTCCATTATAGTGAAGCTGATTACTAGTCATTATAAAGTCAAATTTATAGCAATAAACTTTAGTTATGCTTGTCTATGGTCGAGAATCGTGCTCCAAGTCGTCCATATCCATGACACGGCTTTCGAGAAAGTTTTACCCGGCGGGTGCACCAATAGCAACACACGCCGATCAACCTCGGAAAAACCAAATCAAAACCCAACGAGGCTTTCACATGAACAATCACGATTCAGAAATATTTCAGGGGCCACCCTTGGAGTCTACCATAGCAGTAAGCTAGCTCCGAGACGGAATCAAGGTTTGCGACAATGGCTGTAAGCGACTGGGAACCCGAAAACTCGGGGTGTCGATACCGCGTAATCACTCCGCTTACCTAAGCGATGCGATTGTGCTATCCGTCGCACAATTTAAATAAAGCGTAGCATGGCATAAGTACAGGATCGTAAATAAAACCTCAAACTAGTTTGTGGCCCCAAGAAATAAGATGAATCAAGCTCGCTCGGGGGTCCCATATACCTCCCGGATGTGGATAGCGCGATAAATCAAGGAACAAGTATCAAGTACTCGGGGTCCTACGGGACACAAGTGGGCGTTCGGAAACCAAATGTTATCTATCACCCACCGATGCCTCTGCTTACTTCAATTTTAGTTGTTAAACAGGAATTAAAGTGAACGATAAGTAAAACTATGATCATCTCCAACATCAACATGCGGCAATACATCAACAACTGTGGCACTGGACGACACGCAACAGCACTTGAGCAAGCGACTACGACGCGCAAGTCCAACTATCTACCAAACAACAGGTAATAGGATGTGTCCAAGGCAATATAAGGCTGCAAGGGATATCACGGGTACGAAAACTAGAGCATCGCAACACAGATAGCAATAGATCAACAGGAGGGAGTAAATACTATAAAAGTAAGATAGGTAGAAAGGGGGGAGATGCTCGCCTGAAAACATTGTCGAAGGTTCAACCGAAGATCGGGGCGAAGCTCACATCAACTCATCGGCCTTATCCGCGAAGAAGCAAAACACTAGAATAAACACCGGATGCAATATTTAATACAACGGCAGAAGATCGGCATGATGCTTGTCTGATGCATGGCATGGCAAAGGTGCGATGCAATTAGGTCATATTAGGTGGAACCGGGGTCCCGACAATTATTTAGGTGGTTCATGTTGTTTAGCTACCCTCAATTTAAATGTTGTTTGAACATGGCAAAAGATAGTACCGGTTTGTTACACACGTTTAAATGAGGCCAATATAAGGCTAGATTTGCCCGCATATGGGCCCCATATATAATTATTAGGTGAATCGGCATAAGGCCCCCAAACCAAACAATATGCATGCAAGATGAATGATTAATATGCAGCAGGGTTTATGTTTAGCATTTATAAAAATAAGGGTCACACATTAGGGTTCGGCGATCTTGGGTTTCCGGGGTCGGGGTCGGTCTCAGGGTTCAGGGTTCGACGAACTTGGGGTTCCGGGGTTCGATCTTGCCGTTGCGAGGGTCTTGTCGGGCCCGGGTATCGGGTCGGTCTTGGCGTTCCGGCCATCTTCGGTCCTCGGATCCGAGAGGGTTCGGGGTCTTGACGGGGTTCGGGCGCGCCTGGATCGGCTTCGGGTCATCGAATCCCAGAAGGAGATCTTCGTGTCCTTGTAGTAGAACTTGGGGTCTTTGGATCCGTGAACAGTCTTGGAGATGACCCTGAATGTCCCCGGTCGATCTTGCAGGGCAAGCAGGTCTTGGCGATGGCCTTGTTGGCGAGAAGATCTTGGCGTCCAAGGGTTCTCGGCATCAGATCCGGAAAGAAGTGCTCTGCGTCCTCGAGGGGTACTTGTCGCACCGGGGTCGCGGTGCCTTAGGGTACCGATTGTAGATCTTGTCGATGGTTCGTTGGACGCCACCATGTTCGTTCTTCCGTGGTACTGGCCTACAAGAGGATCTTGTGGTGCCTGGTAGCCTCTCGAGTGCTCACCCTCCATGTGGATCTTGTCGGGGTCGGACAAAGGAAAACTCGTTTTGCTTGAGCACAGACATTCACGTAACCCGAATGCGCGTGAAGGCAGCAGTGACTTCGGTCTGGCGGCGGCGAACTTGGCGTCCCGGCACGTCGCGGCGCGATGCCGAGGCAGCGGGCGTAGGCGTCGGGCGACTTAGGAAGGGCTGCGGTCGGGCTCGCGTGTGGACAGAACAATGGCCGGAGAGGCGGTCGTTGGTGGCGGAGGAGGGCGCGAGGCGGGCGGTCTCCGGCGGCAAGGCGCTACGCGCCAGCGGCGCTTCAGGCGAGGGACCTGCCATGAGACGGAGGGGAGCAGTGGCGGAGCGGCAGCGCGCCGGGAGCCGAGGCGCGGCATCGAAAAGCGGGAACTGGCGCGGCGGCTGGGCGCCCGGCGGAAATCTTGGCGCTGTGAGCGTTGCAGCCGTGGGTAGGGCGGCCAGCGCTGGTCGGGTCGACGGGTCACGGCCCAGCCAGGCGGCGACGCCGGGACGGGCACACAGGCGGGAGCTTCAGCAGCGTGAGGGCAAATCGCCGGCGGACGGCACGGAGGCGAGAGGCGAGGGGAGGAGAGCAGAGGCCAGGCGAGGTTGGTGAGTGGCGGCGCTTCATGAGCCCTTCGAGGGGCAGCAGGCGTCGGGGTAGGGAGGTTGTCGGGTCTGGGAGGGAGAAGGAAGAAGAGAATCAGGGAGAGGGGCGTGGGACAGGAAGAGGTGGGACCACGGGGCGGGCCCAGGTGGCAGCGGTTGGGCCAGGGGAGGTGGGGTGTGTGTGCTGTGGGTGGGGTCAGCTGGGGGTTGGTGGTGTGTGAGTGCTAGGCCACGTGGCAGCTAGGGAGTGGCGGAGGAGAGGGAGAGGGTGAGGTGGCGACTAGCCATTGGGTGGGGTGATGTGGCCAGCGGGTTGGGTAGACTAGGATGGGTAGGTTTAGGAATAAGGGGTGGACCGTTTATATTTTTCTGGGGTGGTCGTTCGGGTCATTCGGCCCGTTCGACTGCCCCACTAAAAAATAATATAACTTTTATTTCACATTGCGATGAACTTTTGCAAATAGTTTTTAGACAAACAAAATATCAGGCAGCACCCGGGGTTTGCATTTTGAGAACAAGACGGGGCGTTTGGAAAACAAATCGGGCTTGGCGAAAATAGTTTTATGCAACAATGCATGATGATGACGATGCAATGCACAAATTCCACGCGATTTTCTAGTAGTGGTTTTGCGGGATGCCACACATGATCTTCTATCAATAATCAACATCGGGGTCTGGGCACCCATATTGACTCCCACACATTCATCGATGATCATATCGGATGAACCACGATGCCAGGATTCAATCAATCCCATATATATATTCCCTTCGTCTCGCGATATTTTACTTGCCCGAGATTCGATCGTCGGTACCGTCATACCTAGTTCAATCTCGTTCACAGCAAGTACTTTACTGATTCGTAATCCGATATCACTTTGTGATTAACTCCTTAACCACATTCTTGCAAGCGGTGTTGATATCGATTACGAGTGGGCCCAAGTATATCTCTCCGACTTGGGAGGACAAATCCCATCTCGATACATACAACCCAATGATACTTTCGATCACCGAGAGACACCTTTATGATCACCCTCTCATAGGATGACGTTTGATGACCTCAAAGCTTTCTTCCGATACCAGGGAGTTGTATTATCTCATGGTCTAAGGAATACAATATTTGACATAGGAAAAGCTTCGCAAAGATGAACACGATGAAACGATCTAATTGCTTTGCTTAGTTTGGGTCTGTCCATCATATCATTCTCCAATGAAATGATCTCATTATCAATTGACAACTCATGTCTATGGTTAGGAAACCTTAACCATCATTGATCAATGAGCTAGTCCTTAGAGGCGTACCAGGGACACGGTGTTGTTCACAAACCACACAAGTATTAATGTTTCCGCTTAATACAATTCTAGCATGGAATATAAACTTTATCATGAACATGAATTATAATAATAACATCTTTATTATTGCCTCTAGGGCATAATTCCAACAGTCTCCCACTTGCACTAGAGTCAATAATCTAGTTTACATCTGGTAACAATCTCACACCCATGGCACTGAGGTGTTGATCATGTTTTACACGTGGAAGAGGTTTAGTCAATGGATCTACGACATTCAGATCTGTATGTACTTTGCTAATCTTCAGATCTCCATCTGCAATATAATCTCGGATTATATGAAACTTGCGGTTGATATGCTTGGTCTTTGGATGATATCTTGGTTCCTTAGCGAGTGCTATGGCGCCAGTGTTGTCACACAATATCTCCAGTGGGTCCAATGCACTTGGAACCACGCCAAGCTCAGTGATGAAGTTTCTGATCCAAACTCCTTCACTTGACGCTTCTGCAGCAGCCATGTATTCCGCTTCTACTGTAGATCCCGCGATCACGCTTTTCTTGCAGCTTCTCCAGCTCACAGCTCCTCCATTCAAAATATAAACGTATCCTGTCTGAGATTTGGAATCATCCTTGTCGGTGTCAAAACTAGCGTCGACGTAACCTTTTACGACAAGTTGTTCATCACCCCCATAGACTAAGAACATTTCTTTAGTCCTATTTAGGTACTTTAGGATGTTCTTCACGGCTGTCCAGTGTTCCACTCCTGGATCACTTTGATATCTGCTCGTCAAACTAAGAGCATTGGACACATCCGGTCTAGTACACAACATGGCATACATGATAGAACCTATGGCCGAGGCATAAGGCACTTTGCTCATAGCTTCCCTATCATTTACCGTAGCTGGACACTGAGCCTTGCTCAATATCTTACCTGACAACATAGGCACTGAACCTTTCTTTGCCTTATCCATTCTGAACCTTTTCAGAACTTTGTCTAGGTATGTACTCTGGCTTAAAGCTATCAGGCGTCTTTGTCTATCTCTATAGATCTTGATGCCCAATATATAAGCAGCTTCACCTAGGTCTTTCATTGAAAAACACTTGTTCAAATAACTCTTCACATCGTTAAGCATGTTGATTTCCGATAATCAATATGTCATCCACATATAGTACCAGAAACGTCACCGAGCTCCCACTCACTTTCTTGTAGATATAAGCTTCATAGCAATTTGGAACAAATCCAAAGCTCTTGATCACTTGATCAAAACGAAGGTTCCAACTCCGAGATGCTTGCTTCAGTCCATAAATGGAACGCTGAAGTTTGCATACTTTACTAGCATCCTTAGGATCGACAAAACCTTCGGGTTGCATCATATACAACTCTTCATCAATGTTGCCATTGAGGAAAGCAGTCTTGACATCCATCTGCCATATTTCATAATCATGAAACGCAGCAATTGCTAATAAAATCCGAATGGACTTAAAAATTGCTACGGGAGAGAAAGTCTCATCGTAGTCAACACCTTGAACTTGTCGAAAACCTTTCGCGGCAAGCCGTGCTTTATAGACGGTAACATTACCATCCGCGTCCGTTTTCTTCTTGAAGATCCATTTGCACTCAACGGCCTTTCGGTCGCTAGGAGGGTCCACCAAAGTCCATACTTGGTTTTCGCTCATGGATCCCAATTCGGATTTCATGGCTTCTAGCCATTTCTCAGAGTCTGGGCTCATCATCGCTTCCTCATAGTTCGTAGGTTCACCGCCTCTTCTACTAACAAGACAGTCAAGACAGGCTGCGTACCACTCGGGAGGGCACGCGACCTTGTCGACCGCGACGCTCAAGAGCGATTGTCCAAGCTTCATGATCCTTGTCATTAGCTTCCTCTATTGTTGGTGCAGCGCATCGAACAATTTCAGGTGCTGCGCTACTCTCCAATTCAAGAGAAGGTTCAATAACCTCGTCAAGCTCTACTTTCCTCACACTCACTTCTTTCGAGAGAAACTCCTTCTCAAGAAAGGAACCGTTCTTTGCGACAAACACTTTGCCTTCGGTTCTGTGATAGAAGGTATACCCAATAGTTTCCTTAGGGTATCCTATGAAGACGCATTTCTCCGCTTTGGGTTCGAGCTTGTCCGACATCAACTTCTTGACGTAAGCTTCGCATCCCCAAACTTTAAGAAACGACAACTTAGGTTTAGCACCTTACCACAGTTCATACGGTGTCGTCTCAACGGATTTAGATGGTGCCCTATTTAAAGTGAATGCAGCGGTTTCTAATGCATAACCCCAAAATGATAACGGCAAATCAGTAAGAGACATCATTGATCGGACCATATCTAATAGGGTTCGATTCCGGCGTTCAGACACACCATTGCGCTATGGTGTTCCGGGTGGCGTGAGTTGTGAAACGATTCCACTTGCTTTAAGATGCGTGAGAAAATCATAACTCAAATATTCACCTCCACGATCGGATCGTAGAAACTTAATCTTTCTGTTACGATGGTTCTCCACTTCATTCTGAAATTCCTTGAACTTTTCAAATGTTTCAGATTTATGTTTCATTAAATAGATATACCCATATCTACTTAAGTCATCGGTAAAAGTAAGGAAATAGCGATATCCACCGCGCGTCGAAATACTCATCGTTCCGCATACATCGGTATGTATGATTTCCAACAAGTCCGTTGCTCGCTCCATCATTCCGGAGAACGGGGTTTTGATCATCTTGCCCATGAGGCATGGTTCGCATGTGTCAAATGATTCAAAATCAAGAGACTCCAAAAGTCCATCAGAATGGAGTTTCTTCATGCGCTTTACACCAGTATGACCTAGACGACAGTGCCACAAATAAGTAGTATTATCACTATCTACTTTGCATCTCTTAGCCTCAATGTTATGGATGTGTGTTTCATCCCTTTCGAGATTTAGAAGAAATAAACCATTCATAAGAGGTGCATGACCATAAAAGATGTTACTCATATAAATAGAACAACCATTATTCTCCGATTTAAATGAATAACCGTCTTGCAATAAACACGATCCAGAAATAATGTTCATGCTCAACGCAGGCACATAATAACACTTATTAAGGTTTAAAACTAATCCCGAAGGTAAAACTAAGGAGAGCGTCGACGGCCATCACATCAACTCTTGATCCGCTGCCAACGCCAAGATCGTCACCTCATCCTCGCAAGTCGCCGCTCATTCCGTAGCTCTGCTTCGAGTTACAAATATTAGCAACTGAACCGGTATCAAATACCCAGGCACTACAACGAGGGATAGTAAGGAAAACATCAATAACATGTATATCAAATATACCTTTGATGGTGCCAGCCTTCTTGTCCGCTAAGTACTTCGGACAGTTGCGCTTCCAGTGACCCTTGTCCTTTCAATAGAAGCACTCAGTGTCCGGCTTAGGACCAGACTTGAGCTTCTTCTCAGCAGGAGCATTGCGCTTGCAGCCACCCTTCTTGAAGGGCTTCTTTGCACCCTTACCTTTCTTAAAGGAGGGCTTGTTGACCATCAACACATGATTATCCTTCTTGATGTCCACCTCCGCAGCCTTCAGCTTTGCGAAGAGCTCGGTGATCGTATCAGTGGAACCAATCGATTATGAGTCACTACAAAACTTTTGTAGCTGGGAGGGAGTGATTGCAGAACCCTGTCAATCTTGAGCTCCTCTGGAATCGTGCATTCCAGTTGCTCAAGGCGTTGAGTGTAGCCCGACATCTTTATGGCGTGCTCACTAACGGAACTCCCTTCCTCCATCTTGCAGTTAAAGAACTTCTCGGAGATCTCATATCTCTCAGACTGGGCTTGAGTCTGAAACATGGTTTTCATCTCCTCGAGAATCTCAAAGAGCCCGGGATAGGTTTCAAAACGATTTTCAAGTTCCGGTTCCATAGCAAACAACATGGTGCTCTTAATCACACCATAATCATCTTTACGCTGATCGACAGATGCTTTCTCATCACCGCGTAGCTTGTGAGGGGTCACCTAACGCTTTCCCAAGGACATAGTCCTTTGTCCGCCGAGAATGATTCTTAGATTGCGAACCAATTGGTGAAGTTAGACCCATTGTTTCTAAGCTTTTCCTTCTCAGCAAAAAACGTTGAAGTTGAAGTTGGATTTGGCCATGTGATCTACAGTATTTGCAAGTACAATTTAGACTATGTTCATGATAAATAGTTCAACTTAATCAAATTACTAAATGAACTCCCACTAAATTCAACATCCCTCAAGTTGTTTAGTGAACACGATCCAAATTCACCACACCTAATCCGATCATCACGAGAAGAGATGTGGTTTCAATGGTGGACAACAAAGTGTTGATCATATCATTCATATGACTCATGCTTAACCTTTCGGTTCTTGTGTTCCGAGGCCATGTCTGTACATGCTAGGATCGTCAAGCTAGACCCAAGTATTTCCGCATGTGCAAAACTGGCTTGCACCCGTTGTATGTGAGCGTAGAGTCTATAGCACCCGATCATCACGTGATGCTTGGACACGACGAACTTTCGCAACGGTGCATACTTGGGGAGAACACAGTTTTTATATTGATCTTTAAGTGAGGAATCATCTTATAATGCTACCGTCGCGATCTAAGCATAATAAGATACATAAAGGATAAACATCACATGCATATAACTTTATGTGACATGGTATAGCCAATCTTCGCGCAATGATCTCCATCTTGTGCGTCCAAAGATGATCTCCATCACTCCACCATGATTGCCTTCACCACGAATAGCAACTACAACTATTGCTAACTACTTAGCGATAAAGTAAAGCTATTACATGGCGATAAGAAGTTGACCGCAGGTCATACACAATTATAAAGACAACCATATGGCTCTGCCGTTGTGTACTCATCGACATGCAAGTCGTGAAACATTACAAAACATGATCATCGCATACATTATACATCACATCTTGGTCCATACCATATCACGAAAACACTCCTGCAAAAACAAGTTAGACGCCTCTACTTTGTTGTTGCATGTTTTACGTGGCTTATGGGAGTAGATGCTAAGAACGATTCTTACCTACGGAAAGCCACAACGGTGATATTATGGTTGCCAAACTCCGGTGTTAATCCCATGACAACTATAGTGAGAGAAACTGACATCCACCAGCCACACGTCAAGTGCGGAGCCGGTCTCGCGAACGACGTCGCGTAAGGTTGGCCTGGACCGCTTCAATCTCACTATCCCGCGTCATAAGAAGAACACAAACAAGAGGCTTGCAATAGAAAACATCAACGCCCGCAACAACCATGTTGCGTTCTACTCGTGAAACACATCTACGCATAGATCTAGCTCTGATACCACTGAAGGGTTTCGCGGCATAGTAAATCAAAATTTTCTACGGAGCGAACAGAGGGAAAGCCAAGATCTAATCTAGGAGATGCAAACAACGAGAGAGATTGGATTAGATCTTCATACCCTTGAAGATTCGCACAGTGAACGCTCGTTAAACGGGCGTGGGTGATGTAGTCGTACTCGCTTCTCCTCCTCGTGATCCGATCCGATCTAGCACCACAAGTGGCGGTGCCTCCGTGAGATGCACACGTGCAGCACCTCGACGTCTCCTCCTTCCTCGGACCATCAAGTATGGTGGAGAGATAGATTGTATCTACAACACGACGGCGTAGTGTATATGGTGGAGAATTTCTGCAGCAGAGCTTCGCCTACAAACAGTCGGGAGGGAGAGAGGAAAGCTAGCAAGGCGGCTAGGGTTTGGAGGAGAGGTGTAGAGGTTTGGTGCGCCCCCACCCCTCTTTATATATAGGGGGGCGCAGCCCTAGCCCCTCCCCCAAGCCCAAAGGATAAGGAGTGGGGGGCATGGACTCTCCCCTCTTCTAGAAACCCTATCTCTAGTTTAAACGATTTAAACTCTCTAGGATCGGCTGGGCCCTATGGGGCCTTGTTCCCCTGGCCCAATGCGCCAGGACACTCCCTCATAGGCCCATGCCCCTCCCGGAAGGTGGGTCCACGTTGGTCCCTTCCGGAAGGTTCTAGAAGCTTCGGTACAATACCGATTAACTTGGAACAATTCAACTCCAAAACTGCCTTGCCTTATATGAATCTTATTCTTGGACCATTCGGAACCTTCGTGATGTCCCGGATCCCATCCGAGACTACAAACAAAAATTCATAAACCAATTATCCAATCTATCCTAGCGCCAAGACACGTTAAGTGTGTGACCTGCGGTTCGAGAATATGCGACATGATCTTCTATCAATAATCAACTGGGTCCGGGCACCCATATTGACTCCACACATTCATCGATGATCATATCGGATGAACCACGATGCCGTGATTCAATCAATCCCATATATATTCCTTCGTCTCGCGATATTTTACTTGCGAGATTCGATCGCTTGCAGTCATACCTAGTTCAATCTCGTTCACAGCAAGTACTTTACTAGTTCCGTAATCCGATATCACTTTGTGATTAACTCCTTAACCACATGCTTGCAAGCGGTGTTGATATCGATTACCGAGTGGGCCCGAAGTATTATCTCTCCGACTTGGGAGGGACAAATCCCATCTCGATACATACAACCCAACAGATACTTTCTGATCACCTGAGAGACACCTTTATGATCACCCTCTCATAGGATGACGTTTGATGACCTTAAAGCTTTCTTCTGATACCAGGGAGTTGTATTATCTCATGGTCTAAGGAATACAATATTTGACATAGGAAAAGCTTCGCAAAGATGAACATGATGAAACGATCTAATTGCTTTGCTTAGTTTGGGTCTGTCCATCATATCATTCTCCAATGAAATGATCTCATTATCAATTGACAACTCATGTCTATGGTTAGGAAACCTTAACCATCATTGATCAATGAGCTAGTCCTTAGAGGCATACCAGGGACACGGTGTTGTTCACAAACCACACAAGTATTAATGTTTCCGCTTAATACAATTCTAGCATGGAATATAAACTTTATCATGAACATGAATTATAATAATAACATCTTTATTATTGCCTCTAGGGCATAATTCCAACAATTTGCTGCGCATCATCCGGAGCACTCCTCATGGCAGCAACAATTTTTCTTGCTTCATCAATCATTGTTGACACAACACGATATGTTTCATTGTTGAAACATGCGTCTGATGCCAAGTCATTAAACTTCCTGCACAATGAGTTGTATTTTAGAGTATTTGTGCCCGGCACACAAAATATTGCTGCATTGGAACCAGGATCAGGGGCAGGTGTTGTTGCTGCAGCAGACCAACATTGGAGCATGTATCGGTCTGGTATTCCCTGGATGTTCAATTGCACCATCACCCTGACGATGTGCGGGCATATCAGTCCACACATCTCAAATGAGTTGCAGCCACACAAGTATATCCCCTCTTCAATGTTTGCTTCAACCCGATATGTCTTGAGATCGAATCCGGGGTTTGGTACAAGATCGAAACAATGCATTTCTGCCTCTGCCCGGAGTGGATAAAACCTTGTTGATGCTTCAAGAATCTTCTGGAACCTGCCAAAAACCTCCCTTGTGTAGAATTCAAGGGTCTGCTTTTCAATGCTCCAACTGCAAGGAAAATAAGTTTCACATATTGTCAGGGAATGCTATCAAAGTTACTTGAAGCAAAAATACATTTTGTAGCAACAAACACACTACTGAAGCAACAAACACATTACTGATGCAAAAACACACTTCTGAAGCAATAATGACACTTCTGAAGAAAAAATACACTTTCTGAAGCAAAAAAACACACTACTACTGAAGCAAAAACATACTACTGAAGCAAAAAACATTATAGCACTCACCTGCCCCAAAGTGGCGTTGTTGTTGTGTCCATGTAAAACCTGCATTGTCTTCACGATCAAGCATCAGGTTTTGGCACAACTCATATTGCTGCACAAAGTTCCATATCGTGTCACTTGGCCGAACTAGTGTTTTGAAGTAGCTGTTTAGACCTTCAGATCTGCCAGTTGTGCTGGTGAATGGGAAGAAACTTTTCCTGAAATATACAGGTGCCCATGTGTTCCTTGTTTTCCACATGTTTTGCAGGTGATTGTTCTCAGCCATCTCAAAGGTTTGTAGCACTGTCTGCCAGCAGACCTCGAACTCAGCAATTGTGTCAGTGCCATAGATACATGCATAGAATACTTCTCTGAATGGATGGATTTCTCTCAAGTGAGGTCCGAGTTTCGTTCTTGCAAGACGCAGCACATGGAATAGGCAGCATTTGTGAACAGCATCAACAAACACATTTTTGATCGCCCTGGCCATTGCTTGGTCCTGATCAGTCATTATATGGTCAGGGCACAACCCATTTGCAACTTTCTTCATTTGTTTGAAAACCCATTCAAACGTTTCAATTGTTTCATCTGGAAAGAGAGCACATCCCAAAACTATTGTGTGTGTGTGGTTGTTGATACCCACAAGCGGAGCAAATGGAAGGTTGTATTTGTTGGTGCAAAAGGTCGTGTCGAAGAACACACAGTCTTTGTACTTGGGGTACAGTGCCCTTGTCCTTCCATCAACCCAAAAGAGTGCCTGCACAGCGTTGTCCTTATCTACTTGCTTCTCAAAGAAGAACTGAGGGCATTCCGCCTTTCTCATCTCGAAGTATTCAATTGTCATGCTCAAATCACGCTCTGAAACTTCTTCTCGCAGCATTGTTCTAATGTTGGAAACATCACGCTTCACATACCCAAGGCATCTAGGATCACCCCCATGAACACTGCCGAGGCACCCCATCATCTGCACTGTCGTTATGTTTTGCTCATGTAAGGTCTTTATTAGCTGGAAATCCTCTTCGGAAACTTTCATGTGAGAACTATAATACCTACGCTTGCCAATTTGCTGCACCATTGGATGGGTATGCTCCTCGTTGAAAACTATTACAGTCCACTTCCCGTCTCGCTTCCCAACAAGCATCTTTGCTTTACAACCAAGCCGCAACAATCTGTTTCTTTGCCTTGAGTCAGTGACATCCTTATTCAAACCTGCTTGCTTGCTGCGAGGTTTCTGTGCAGAAGTGTTGCTCATGTCGATTGTAGCATCTTCTCCGTTAGCAGCAAGACCAGTTGTGCTACAATGTTGTTTTGCTTCGTCAATAGGCTTCCCGTTGTGCACACACTCAAAAACCCTGCTCAGAATAGTGTCCTTTGCTGCTCCCCTTGCCATGCTGTATTTTGTATTTCCTATGTGTATTCCAAAGCCAAGTTTGAAAGCATAGTCATTATACACTTGCTGCGCCACGACAAGGTCATCAAATGTCATACCAACATAAGGAACTACTGGCTGAGAGAAAATCTCTTCCCCGGGATTTTCAGCAGCAATTGAAGCATTGTCACTTGCTACACTTTGAGGCCCAGGTTGAAATTATGTCCTTTGTTGTCCTTCATCATTGCTTTCTCCAATGTCCGCAACATAAGCTTCCGGAGGCTGGTTCAGGTAAAAACCTCCAAGCATACTATCAGCTACAAATCCCTACATTTCAGAATAAGATTCAGAGTTGGAAAATCACAAGATAGCAAAATTTTACAAAATCAACATATATTGTTGCTACCAAATGAACGCAGCATAATTGTTCCCATAATCTATTGCTACCATAATTGGTACATGTAGCAATACTAATTTTCTAGCAAATCAACTAAATAATGCAACAATATAGTAAATACTAGTTTCTATCTTTGTTTTTTGCTATGACTTTGATACATGGATTTTTGCTACTGAAGCTAGCTGCTGTAGCAAGTTTTTTTGCTAACTACTTTGCTAATGAAGCTAATTGACTGTTCTAGTGTCTGTTCTAAAAAGCTTTGCTACTGGAGCAACTTGTCTGGATGAGATCAAACCTATCTGATTTCCTAACAGCTTTGCTACTGAAGCTAGCTGCTGTAGCAAGTTGAGGCAAAAATTGCTGCTACCATTGACTTCAAACCCTAGCTTCAAAAAACTTACCGATGAAGGAGCTGGTAGATCAGTCTCAGGGTCTTGATCGAAGAACACATCGGGATTGTTGTACCCGCCGCGCAACTGCTGCTGCAACTGAGTTCCGGCGACGCAACTCGCCGAATCTGATCCATGGCGCCTCTGTGCTGCAGGGTTCGAACTATTGCTCGAGGCAACGATTTGCGATGGATTGGCATGGTGAGGATGAACAAGGGTGGGGTACTTTATGGATGGGCGCAGGTGAGCCATGGGCGCCGTCGGGTTTTGGTGCAGGTGTCGCCGCGGCGCCGCCGTGCGCCGTGCGGCGAGGAAAAGCCGCGGGATCTGCGGGCTGGGTCTGGATAGAGTTTTGCTGCAATCAAACGGTTTTTTTGCTTCTGAAGCATCTGCGGGGTTATAAGGAGCTGGGTGATTGGACGGCTACGATCTGGCCGATCGGACGGCTCCGGACCAGGACGATGGATCGCACGTATCGTCCGAGGATGCTTAGCGTCGTCCAAAACCTAATCGGAGTGTAGCACTCATACACGTGTATCATAATCCCTCCATTCTAAAATACTAGCTTAAGAGCGTCTCCACTCGTTGTGCGAACCCAGGCCGAAATCCGGACCAAAATTTGGCCGGACGGCGCAAGTTTTCGGTCTAGGTACGCCCAGTTCCCCACCGCCAAGTTTCTGGGACGCCCGCATCCGCTGAAATTTGGCTCAAGTCCGGCTCAATTTCGTCGAGATTTTGGCATAGTTCGTCATACAATGAATACAGAACATTTTAAGACCAAAGTTTGGCGAAATTTTGAACATAGTTCGTCTAGAAGTGAAAATACAACATATTTCGGCCAAGTTCGGCCTAGTTCACGCTAGGCATCTACGACGTGTTGCCCCTGCGTATCCATAGGTGCTCAACAAGATCATCCTGCAGTTGTTGATGCATCACCGGATCTCGGATCTCCTGACGCATTGCGATGAATGCAACCTAGGTTGGAGGTACCTGATGATCAGGCTCGGCAAGAGGAACCCGTCTGTAGTATGGATCGTCCTCCTCGAGAAAACTCACTGGATCCTTCCTCTCATCCTCAATGATCATGTTGTGCAAGGTCACACAACAATTCATCACTGCCCATATCTGATCTTTCGACCAGGTCATAGCCGAGAACTGGACAACTGCAAACCTCTGCTGGAGCACACCAAATGCCCGCTCCACGTTCTTCCTGCAAGCTTCCTGTTCCTTGGCAAAGTGAGAATGCTTGAGGAGCATTAAGCTTGAGATAGTCTTCACAAATGTTGGCCATCTTGGGTAGATGCCATCTACTAGATAGTATCCCTTATTATAGTGGTGTCCATTGATCTCAAATTCCACTGGGGGAGCATGACCCTCAAAAAGCTTGGAAAAGACAGTTGAGGATGTTGATGTCTTTGTTCGATCCTGCAATGCCAAAGAAGGAGTACCAGATCCAAAGATCATGTGTAGCAACTGCCACAAGTATCACAGTGCAACCTCCTTTGTGGCCTTTATACATTCCTTGCCATTCAAATGGACAGTTCTTCCACTCCCAATGCATGTAATCTATGCTTCCAAGCATACCAGGAAATCCTCTACTTTCATTGACTGCGAGGATCCGAGCAGTGTCTTCAACAGTGGGTGATCTCAAGTACTATTCCCCGAACACTGCAATAACTGCCCTGCAGAACCTATACAAGCAATCAATGGCGGTGCACTCGGCGATGCGAAGATAGTCGTCGACACTGTCAGCCGACGCTCCATATGCAAGCAACCTCATCGCCACAGTGCACTTCTGAGGCGAGGAAAACCCAACCAAGCCGGTGCAGTCCTTCTTGCAAAGGAAATAGGGGTCAAACTCCCGGATGGCATGCACGATCTTGAGGAAGAGCTTCCGGCTCATCCTGAAACGGCGGCGAAACACGTCCTCTCCATGGAGTGGCTGGTCGGCGAAGTAGTCGGCGTACAACATGCAGTATCCCTCTATCCATTGTCTCGCCTTGCACTTCCGGCGACCTGGCGCCGAACCACCGCGCTTCGGCTTCGCCATCTGCATGTAGAGCTGGGCGAGCGATGCGAGGATCTACAAGTGATCCTCACCTTCGGCGACCTCAGCGCTCTCCTCCTCTAGGAGTATAGCAAGCATCTCCTCGTCGTCGGAGTCCATGGCGAGTATCTCGTCCTCGTCGGAGTCAACAGCGAGTATCTCGTCGTCGTCGGAGTCCATGGCCGAATCCGGCCAAATGCCGAACGCTTGGCGGGCGTGGTGGTGGGAGCATGCAGCGAAGCAGAGCTACGGCGAAGCTCGTGTGGCGAAAATGGGCGGTGGAAAAGGCATGGAGATGGGCGGCAACTACGGCGAGCGTATCTAGAGACGTGGGCATGTCTCGGCGCGGGGGAGCTCCGCCGGCGAAGTCATGGCGACAGAGCTCTTCGCGGTAGTCTGCGAGTGGAGTGGTTGGGAATGGGACTGTCTCGCCGACAGAGCTGGCTCACGCCCTTTTTTGCGGGGTCCGGCATCCCCAGGGCATATCCGAGAACCTGGGTTCGGCCTGGATAGGCCGTACCAAAACACGCTGAAATCCGGACGAAAACAGGTCACTGGATACGCGACTGTGCCGATTTTCGGTGTCCGGACGTAATTTCAGCGTCTGGATCGGCCTCTTGGATATGCGAGTGAAGATGTTCTAAGGCACAAACTCGGAACCGTACTACACAAGTACTCCCTCCATTCTAAAATAGTAGAAGATGTTTTAGTTTTTTTCTAAAATACACGTATGTAAATACACGTGGATTTACTCATTTTACTCTGAGTTATACACTAAAAGGCGACTAGTGTTTTAGAAAAAAAGTTAAAACATCTTATATTTTAAAACGGGAGGAGTATTACTCAGCCACTATTGACTCGCGTAAACAATTAACCATGGTGGTAGTTTCAAGGTTTAGATTATTTCCATCACGATTTGCCTCGGGAGAGCGTAAATTTGCTTGAACAGAATTATATGAACCTGCCAAGGAAGGTGATAGCCTTGTTCTTTCGTTCCCATAGTTCGATCCTTCCTAGCAAAACTAGACGTGTTCGACTACCAAATATTAGGTAGAAACATCATCAGAGAAACCCTATAAGCCATGTGATCTCCTTCTCCTCTCGAGTCGCTCCCCTTCGAGAAGCTCTGGAAGCCCTTTCCCTACAAACCCTAGAAGCTCCACGTTCTCCTGCTCCTCCGGCCGTTGTTGCTGCCGAATCCGTCGACGGGCAGGAGTAGTGCTCCTCGGCGGCGTTCTACAAGGGGTGGTGGGGCGCTAATTGGTGGCACAGGGCGGCGCGACCTGGTCGGTCGGTGCCCGAGGACCTCCGGTGATGAGGCGACGAGCGAGAGGTGGCACGCTGACATGTGCATCTGTCTCGGTAGGCATGGAAGCGATCTGGGTTCCAGGGCCATGATTTGGGCTGTTGGGCCATGATCTGGGCCAAAGGGGCCCGGCCAAGGCTTGTGCTACAGGGATCTAGCGAAGGCCTTGGCCACACCGGTGCCGATCTGAAGCAGTGCGCTAGGCTGCCCTCTTCACCGATTATGCTGGAAGATGACCGACGGCATGGGGGCATGTGAGTCTTGCGAATAAAGGTGGTGCCTAGTGTTCTTCATGCAGCAAGACTTCGTTTTGCGAGTCCGATCCTATTCGACCTGGGCATCGTGTGTGCCGTGGATCCTCTAACAGTGATTTGCACGGATCGGCATAAGCCCATGGATATTTGATTAGGATGGAATCCGGTTGCGTGCGCCTAGGGGTGGATGTTCGGTCATGACCGAAAATTCGATCTTTGCATATTGGCCTATTTTAAAATCGGTCTTCAATAAATAAAGACTAAAATTTACTTGTTATTTTTACTAACCGACAAATTCACGCATGGAACAGAAAGGCAGTGTCGTTGGTCAAAAGGTCAAGGTGACACTCCAATCTATAAATTCGGGGTCAAGGAAGGAGATGGCTATGGATCCCATCACACACACGGTAAACAAAGTCACAGAGTGCGAGAGTAGGGATCGAGCTCAGCTAAGAGCATGAGGGATCGCGTGCAGGCGCGACGACATATCTCTCGCCACCGACTGACGAAGAGACCCTCGAACTCGAAGTGACTCCCTAACCGACATACACATCGATCGCGTGCCACCGCTGCCGCTCGTCGGCACGGATCGGGCTAAGCGAAGTACACATCACATGCACCATTCATGTCTTCCAAATCGCTTGTGTTTTCTTTCTTGTCGTCTGTTTGTTTCTCGTGCCTGCTCGATCCTCGGCTCCAAGACTCTTCAGAATCGATCGTACAGTACATGCTATCAGAGCGATACCATGTTACCTGTTCAAACATCTTCCAAGTCAATCTTTCCAAATGATCGAGGCTAGGATCTGCAGGTTCGTTCAACCTGCACCTTTCTCTTGAAATAGGCTTTCAGCCTGTTATCGATATTAATATAGAAAACCACTCGATACAACTGACATGCCGGGGCTGCAACACAAGCAAGACCAAAAGAAGAAAAAAAAGGAAAAGAAACAAATGCCAACATCGGCAGTTCGACTAAAACGAAGATGACCCAAAACCGCCGCGCCCTCTAGAGTAGTCCCACCACTCTCCTAGCGCATAAACTCGACGTGTATCAAGCAAGCCCTTCAAGAAGGAAAGCGACGATGATGCCGCTACTGCCCGGACTAGTCCTACGGTTTCCCCCGGTACGCGGAAGACGGTGGGAAGGGGTACACCCGACGCCCTTCTGGAAGGATGGCGGCGCCCACAAGCGTCACCGCGTCGGTGCCAACATGGATTTCTCCCGACCACCAAACCACGCTCCCGATGATCTGTAGCGCTCCAGACATCTTGCCGCCCACCAGCATGCGCCACCGCGGTTTTGCTAGCACCAACGTTTTCTCACTGTGGCCACCACAACACGGTCGGAGGAACCGAGACAAAAAGTCAGGAACTAGAAGTGATAGTACCACAACTGCGCGGGAGTGCACGACCTCCACCACCATTGGTGGTAGCCGACTGGACTTAGTAGCGGGAGCACACCAGGCCTATGGTTTTCTTTTTTGATTTTTCATTTTATTTCGTTTTCAAAAGATTTGAAATGACATTTGAATCTATATAGAGAATTTGAACAAAACTTTAAGAATTTTAAAATGAGAGTCAAGGATAGAATAGCAAGACAGCAAGGATTCCCTTGTTTTATCAAATTGGGCACATGTACAAGATACAATGTAAAAAAGAATTGTAGAAGAAATACAAATAGATATGGAAGAATTCAAAACAAATTGTTTGTAGAATATTGGTTTCTCGGATAAACAAGAAGAACCCCAAGTGATAGAAAAATAAAATATGAGGAACATAGAAACAAGGAAGAAAACCACATAGGGTGATATCAAGATCATGAGAGATGCATAAACACCTGAACAAGAACATATGTGGGCAAGTAATACAACGAATATGCAATTGAAACAGTGCAAAGTTGATATGTTGAACATGATCATGAATATGATGACCTGTCATGGCAAGTTGATACATTAAGTAAGCATAAAGGTTGGTACAAGGTTTAGTACACTTGGTATGTTGCATTATCTAGCTACATCACTAAGTATTATGACTGCGATCTTGATTGCGGAGCATAGATTGCATAAAGGCATGCTATACCCATAACTTCACAATATTTGTTAGATTGATGCATTGGAGAACTCTCTACTAAGATATATGCAGATACTAAAATGGAAACAAACACATAAAGACACGTAGAACCGCAAGTATATACATTAATTTGATTCTGTCATCTCCTACAATTTGTTTAGTTTAGATATATTTAAGTTTTTCAAAATTACTAAACTGGTACTCTATAAAGTTTAGTTAGTTCCATTTTGTTAATACACAAAGTTATAATTTAGCACATGCATATATGTAAGGATAGATATTCATAAATTATAATACTTAACTTTGATTTTAGTATTGCAAACAATTTTTTTCTTAATAATATACAGTGAAATAAAAACTAGAAAGATTGTATATTAATATAAGTATCAAAATTAGTTATGATTTAATGATGCCATAAGCTATAAATAAGTAAAAATGTTTAATATACAGGGGAATGCATCCGTGCATTATGGCTCACTCGGGTATTTGCAATTGTTCTTAATACTATACCAACAGCCAATGTCGCGACAATTGTTTGGACATAGCATGCATATAAACGTCTGATTGTATTAGAAATCCATTGCAATACTTGAAGCAGTTGTCATTTATTATAAGATGAGACTAAACTTAGTACTAGTTTCTCTAACTGATTATAGATATCCATGTGGAATAGTCGATGTCTTGGTCGTCAATTTAGCTCGGAAAAACAACCATCTCTTGTGTGTCAGCACTAGAGGTTGACTTTTCCCAACCTATTCATACATAGCACCGTCGTGCGATGAAATGCATCTCATCTTGTTTCATCTTGGAGCATGTTTACTGTCAATATCTATGTGTGTTATTTTTGTTTTACTACTTGTTGATAATTATTAGTGATACTATGTACGAGTAGTATATTTACCGACGAGATAATCAAATGTAAGTCTCACCATTACACCGATGAAACCAGAAAACCAAATATAATAGTAGTATATGCATCACAAATTGCAGATGTTGCTATTCCTTATATAGTTGTGCATGCGATGAGTAGGGATTTCTCGCTCCCAAGCTACGATGATCCCTTTATCTTAAATAATGGAGAATTATATTTGCAAGTTTAAAAATGAAAATAAAATTTCTCTATGTGGTTATTTTTTCATCCAGCGAGATAGCAAAATTTTGATTTGAAATATTTCGTATTGCAAAAAATTGAAAAATAAATATAGATTTCATTTTTCTCTATTTTTTTAATTTTTATGTATCCCATAATTCAAAGGATTCACATTGTGATTTTGTATGTTTGTAGGCTATACATCATTGATTACATAAGCTTTTTCAGGGGTTCTTTAATCTTGTAAATATGTTTTTCGAATTTTGTAAAAATAAAGGGAACGCTGGACCTCAGGAGCTAAAGAGAGTTTTTGAGTACAGTACAGTACCCCCTTCGATCCATATTAGTTGACTCAAATTTGTCTAGATACGAATGAATCTAGCACTAAAACTTGACTAGATACATTTGTATCTAGATAAATCTAAATCAACTAATATGGGTCGGAGGGAGTAACATATATGATATTGTACAATTGAGAAGCTAATCGGAGCGTAGGTCTCACCGTTGATGAAACCTGAAAGTGAAATATTTGCCTCTGCCTCAAAGGCATAGATCGCGACAACGGGATGTGGGATCAGCTTGTGGAAACGTGGAGTATAACCAGCTCTACCTATTACAGATATAAGAAAACATACATGGCCTAGATGTGGGTTTCGACGGGCTCAAAAGAAAATTGGCCCGTGCAAACTTAAGTTTGAGAAGAACATCAAAACACACCTCCGATCCAAAGTACATTATATATTAGGTTTTGCTAGGACAAAGTATTCTCCAATATATAGCGAATATATTGATGATCCATATACATCATCTTAGAGTAGCCATTACTAGCATGAACTCAAACATTCAAAGTTGAGTGATGAGACGGGTCATTTGTGATTTGGCCCCAGAAATGCTGCTATACGCTCCAAATCCAGGTGATCGGTGTTTATCCAGGTTAGGCACTGGTGAGATATACAATATTCAGGAATGTCAGACATGCATATATACAGGAGACTAGTTCTCCGTATTAAGTTTCCATTTGTAATGGCTTTTCCCGTTGCTAGCTTATACTAGGTTTGTTTGCCTAAAACCATATGCAACAACAATTAAAAATCTGTTTCATCAAATTACAGCAAAGGAAGCACTTGTTCCAGCCCTCTGAGGTCTGAGCCAGCAGCAAAGGGCACCAGGTAGGCAGCCATGGGGGAGGTCGCAGTAGCAGGGATCTACACCCAAGATGGGACCGTGGACATCAAGGGCAACCCGGCCGTCAGGAAGAACACCGGCAACTTGGCGTGCATGTCCCTACAATCTCGGTACACACACTGACAAACATGACTCCATCTTTGCTCTGCTCGAAAACGACTCCATATCCATTGCCTGCCTCCCCTTCTCCTTCTCCTGCTACAGTACTTGAGCAACCTCCTCAAGAAGCTTGGCCGCTCCCTGGTCCTCTCCGCCGGATTAGCCGGCCGGAGCTAGACAGGGAGACGTGCTCGAGTAGTTAGGACCTGTAGATGTAGTGGCAGTGTGCCGGTAGTGGGCTTCTTGCCCGGTAGGGGATGCGGAGCTCGGGATCTTGTGCGCCAGATCCAGGGCATGGTAGGGCTCCTTGTTGCTGCTGCTCTGCTCCTATGGCTGGAGCAGGGTGGTGGGAAAAGGAGCACCGTATCCATCAATAAAGGCGTTGGTGGTGGGCTCTCTGAGATGTTGCAGGGCCAAGTGGTGGAGCTTCTTCTGGACGGCCGTGGCGGCGAGGGGAAGAAGCGAAGCGGCGTGGCGAGCAGTGCGGCGGACCTTGTCCTGGCCGGCCGTGGCGGCGAGGGGGGCAAGGGAAGCGGCAGCTGGACCTGTTCTTCTCTGGAGTGCTCAGTCAGGTCTGGGCTGTAGCCTGTATCCCCTGTTCTTCTCTCTGCTGGGTGTCATGGTGATGGCCAGAGGCGAGAGATGGTGGGATCCGGTTGTGGTGGAGAAGATGGTGAAGTTTCGATGGCGGAAGTTCCCAAGCGCCGGCGAGATGCGCCGCCGCTATCAATGACCAAGGGGGTCACTCCGCGCCCCAGAGTGTTGTGCTCTGAGGATGTTTCTTCCTCCTTCAGGGAGGATCTTTGGCACCTGCAAGGCGTTCATCGCCGAATCCACCCCAAGTGGTTCGTCCCCGGCGGTGGTTTCGACGGCTGTTGCAGCGTTGTTGTTCGGCGTCGGTGGAGAAGGCCTCGATCGCGTTTCCCATTTTTCTATGAGGGCCTTTTTGTAAAATGCGAGGACGAGTTGGTATTTCTTTCCATTCTTGATGTCCTCTTGTGTAATTGTAACCCACCGCTTGGATTGAAACTTCTGGGTCCTTTCGGACCCTTCTCCGTTCAAAAAAAAATCTTTGCTCTGCTCTGGTCCTGAATCCTGATGTCCTGCTGTTCATCGATCGAGTCGTATGTATGCATGGAGGATTTGATGGATCGCTTGATGAATTTGCAGCGAGTGGGTGCTGCGAGCGGCTGGTGTACTACGGCATGAGCACCAACCTGGTGAACGTCATGGAGGACCGCATGGGCATGGCCAAGGTCGCCGCCAACAGCGTCACCACCTGGTACAGCACATGCTTTATCACCGCCCTCTTGGGCGCCTTCCTTGCCGACGCCTACCTCGGCCGCTTCTGGACCATCGCCTCCTTCGTGATCATCTACATCATCGTAAGAAGTTATTCATTTTCTGCCCATGGCCGTGGGAAATGGAACGGAAGATCGATTGCTCAGCGTCTCGGTCGATGTGCATGGTCTGGTGCTGCTGACGATGGCGGCGTCGGTGAAGGGGCTGGTGCCGCACTGCACAGCGAAGGGGCTGTGCCACCCGACAGCAGGACAAGACGGCGGCTGTGTTCGTGGCGTTGTACATGATTGCTGTGGGGACGGCCGGGATCAAGCCGTGCGTGTCGTCATTCGGGGCCGACCAGTTCGACGAGAGCGACACCACGGAGCGGCGGAGCAAGAGCTCCTTCTTCAACTGGTTCTACTTCCGTCAATGTCGGAGCGTTGGTGGCGTCATCGGTGCTGGTCTAGGTGCAGACGCACATCGGCTGGATCTGGGGCTTCGGCATCCCCGCCGTCGTCATGATCGTCGCCATTGGGACCTTCTTACTTGGCGCGCTGCTGTACAGGAACCAGCGCCCCGGCAGCCTCCCGCTCACTATCTGAATGCTACGGCATGAAGTGGTCTTGCTGGTGAGGAGGATGATTTTTCCAACTTGTAGATCATCTTCAACTTCAACAAAGTTCTTCCACTCATGTATGATGAAGATGGTGCGGCCATTTCTCACTGTCTTGTAAGAAATAACGCTTACGGCACT
Organism: Avena longiglumis; assembly: GCA_030063025.1. Lineage (NCBI taxonomy): Eukaryota > Viridiplantae > Streptophyta > Magnoliopsida > Poales > Poaceae > Avena > Avena longiglumis. Next base: position 5,255,071 of record CP125974.1, on the reverse strand, counting down.
TATTGCTACAACGCGTATTTCAACCAAGCTTTCTTCAAAAATTTGAAGAGAACAAGCCATTCTCGTAGTTTCTAAATAAGATGTAAAAGTTAGAAATCTTATAACTATCATATAGTACAAATATAATATGAACTAAAGAAAGAATGATAAATGAAAACATATCATATCATATAGATGAATATGCATACTAGTCAAGCCAGTGACAAGTGGTAGGCCAATGTACCAATATTTTGAAGGAATATTGTCGACGAGATAGTACTCTTCACTATGGGTAAACTTGCATCTCTGAGCGATAATAGTATAATCCAATGGTCCCGCTTGATCCTCATCGTCGTCTTTGTCATCACTCTTGTCGTCGCCCTCATCCTCGTTCTCCTCCTCATCGCCACTCTCGTCTTCGTCGTCATCCGCATCGTCCAAGTTAAAATATACAACACCGATTGTTGGCCGAGGAGCTCCCGTTGCAAAAAAAACAGGTATACACCAGCTCCAAGTTCAAATATAGAACACTGATCCTTCTTCATGAAGAACCTACATGGCGAGTCATTGCTCGTTGTTTGCACACATCACCAACATATGTTCGTCCAAGAGTTTGGAACTCCACGCTTTCTCCTGTTATTCTACTGAAGTTTCTCCTTAATTTGCATGGAATAGTCAGAACATGAAAAAATGATAATAGTATGGAAACAAAATTTAATGAATTTAAATATCAAAAATTATACATATCAAAAAATGCTTAAATCGACCATGGATAAGACGGACTTGGAATAATGAGACTGCCATACTATCATCGCTACAGTCCGTAAAACAAACTTGACACAACACTATGTCCTCTATAAAAAATATAGTTACTTTATACATGTCTGTCTCATACCTTGCCATATATAATATAAAGCACTCGGTAATTAATCAACTGCACACATGCATGTGTCACATTCTAAGATCAAATAGGGCCTCATATTTGCATTGGACGCAAAATAATATTAGGGATGTGATACGTCGAAAACGTATCTATAATTTTTGATGCTCCATGCTTGTTTAGTATCTACTTTGCTTTGCTTTGCTTTGTTTTGTTTACACTTTGAGGTGTTTTTATATCTTTTTTGGAACTAACCTATTAACAAGTTGTCACAGTGTCAGTTGCATGTTTTCTTCTGTTTTTGGTTCCAGAAAGACAGAAAATCAATATTCTCAGAATTGGACGGGACCCAAAGTCAATATTTTACCGTGCGGGACATGAATCCAGAAGACGAGACGGAGAGGTGCCAGAGGGCCACCACACCCCCCATGCGCCGGCTAGGGTGGACCCGCGCCTAGGCAGGGTGTGGCCCCCCTGGTCGCCTCCCGTCCTCGCCTCTTCGCCTATAAGAAGTCTCCGATGCGGAAACCCTAAGGACCTGATAGAAACTCCACGAAACCTTCTGTAGACGCCGCCACCGTCGTCCCTAGATTGGGGGGGATCTGAAGTTTTTCCTGGCACCCTGCCGGAGGGTAAATCATCTCGGAGGCCTTCTCTCCGGTATGAAGCGTGAGTAGTTCCACCTTGGACTATGAGTCTATGTAGTAGCTAGATGGTTGTATCTCCTTCTTGTGCTTTCATATATAGATATTGTGAGCTCCGTTTATAATTATGATCTAATCTATTTGTAATCATGCATGTTGTGTTTGCAGGGATCCGATGTAATTATGATCTAATCTATTTGTTACAACAAATCGGTGAGCTTGACAACCTCACTGATTCGTTGGGGCAAAGTCTTGAGTTTGTGTTGTGAAGGTCTCCGCGTTGCTTGCAACACCTGTATGACGTTTCCTTCAGCCTACTAGTTTGATAACCTCGGTTTCTTACTAAGGGAAAACTTGTTGCTGTGCTGCTTCACACCCTGCTCTTGGGGTTCCCAACAGGCTTCATGTTAGCCATCAAGCTGTTCTGGCGCCGTTGCCGGGGAACTAAAAGGCCATCAAACTTCTTCCTCCCCATCAAGCACCAAGCTTTTCTGACGCCATTGTCGGGGAGGCTAAGGACGTCTTCACAAGGGAAGTCCTCCACTTCCTTTCTCTTTACTTTGTTTTTAGTTTGCTTAGTTTATTTTGCTTGGTTTTGTTTGTCTCTTTTCAAAAACTCAAAAATAATTAGTCTAGTTTGGTTTGCTTCCTTTATTTAAAAACAGAAAAAATTAGTTCCTGCTCTAGCTGCTGCTGGTGTTTTTGGCTTGCCCACCTTTGCCAAAATGAACTCAAACACCAAGTTGTGTGTGACATGGTTATACCCTGCGGGTACACGACCTCAGCATACCTAATCCAGCCCAAGGAAGGCCCACGACAAATATACGTCGGCCCATGAAGATTTTCGGGTGGCCAGGGCCCATGACGCCTTCGGATCCTTGGAGAACAAGACTAGAGTAGATAGAAAATTTAAAGGGGTAAAACCCTAGAACCTGTAACCGACTCGATCTGTGCCTAGGACCTGCCTAACTCTATATAAAGGCTAGGAGGGCATGACGAGAAGGGCACTTCGTACCACAGCATACACACCTCCACGCCAGATTGCATCTGCGCACCCCTGTAACCTTTGGTTCTGCCGTAATCAAGAGCAGACAAGCAGGAGTAGGGTTTTCCCTCCGGGGTCCTGAACCTGGGTAAACCTCATGTCCCTGTGTTGCTTGTTTGCTAACCGTTTCGCGATCTCCAGCATCCCCATCTTCTCCAAAACCCAAGTCCATAACAATGGGCATTGGCGAGATTAAACCTCGTCCATTAGCGACGTCTGTGGGAACTGGGGACGCTGATTGTGCGATCGTGACGGTTCTAACCCGAGCGATCTACAACTCCGCGGCGACGGAGAGTCATCTGCTCTTCGGCGCCTTCGACTTCACCGCCCACTCACCGGCCACCATGAAGGACTTCGAGCCCGTAGGCGACGGACTCGAGATCCAGTTCGGGAGCTTCTTCTTCTAGGTGGGACAAACCGGCACCCTCTGTCTCCTAGAGCGGGTGCCCCTGCCATCAATCAGGCCCGCTCTGTGGGCTCCACACCCCGTGCTACGCACATCACCATCGACAGACGAGTCCTACAACAGCAGCAGCAGCAACTCCGATCTGTGCGATCCACCATCAGACGAAGGGACCTACGGTTTCGGATCTGAAAGCTGCGGCAGCAGCAATCCGATCTACGAACGCTGCCAGTGCGCCGCGGTCATCCAAGATCAGGAGCACAATCCGCCACCCAACCCGCATGATAAAAACGGTGGGAACAGAAGATCCCAGCCCCCCACCCAACAGGGACAATAATGATTTCCTAAGCACCCCTATTGCTCCTCCTTTGAAAGCAAAGTTGATGTTAATGCTTCTTCATTTGAAAATACTTGTTAAGCACCCCTATTGCTCCTCCTAACTTAAAGGCGTTAAAGAAAAGTACTTGTTGGGAGATAACTTAAGAGTTTCCTTAAGTCTTGGAAGTTATTACTTCAGTAATGACCTTTCTTTATCCTTTTTATGTGCTTTTGTGCCAAGAATGACCTCTAATAATAGGGAAGTAAGATTTGGGGATTTTGTTGTCCCGAAACAGATTTCTATCCTCCAACAAAAAATTTGTGAGGAGTCTTTGTAACTCGTATTGAGCTGGAAATTTACGAATAAATCCCCCAGTATGTTAGCTAACTTTCGTTAGTTCAACACTTTTTGATTTGAGCAACAGAAGATGTTCGAAAAAATCAGTTTATATCTGATGGTATGTTTTGACAGATTTCTGCCATTATTTGCATTTGCTTCTTATTGATTCTTTTTTTAGTTCTCTTTAGGTGAATTGAGCTTTTTGAAAAAGTTGCTACAGTAGCTTGTGTTTTTAGTAAAAATTCTTTCTGTTCCAAAGCTTTGCCTAAAGGTCTATTATCTTTTGAATACACTAATGTTGCTAATGAAGATTGTGTGAAATTTTGTATGAAGGAAAAATTTCAGGTATAGAGAGAGAATGATGTAATAAGATGAAGAATGGACAAAATCTCAAGCTTGTGGATGCCACCCCGGTGTCACTCCAAGAAATATCCAAGAGGTACAAGTGTCAAAGCTTGGGGATGCCCAAGGCATCCCCTTCTTCATCAATAAAAACTTCAGGTCTGTCTAGACACTTCGTTTTTTATTGTTTCATACACTGTTGTGTTGTTTTTGGAGCGTTTTAGTTTTAGTTTGGTTTGTTTAGTTTTCTTAGTTTGCTTGATTAAAGTAGTTTGGACCCCCGTTCTCGCAGTGTTGTTTGTAAATAAGTTGCTCGGTGTTGGAAAGGAGTAGGAAGTTCTTGCTTGATAAGTGCAAGAGGAGCTTGCATTGACTGTCACTTAGACTTTAGCATGACATGCTAGGTGTTGTTTTAACCTTATGCTTAGTGATTATTGTTGTAGTATGTATTGTTTCAAACAATTGGGATTGCTTAGTGTGCCTTGAAAAAATTATGCGTTGTTTTAGCATGCAAAAGCATAGTATTGTGGTATTCTCCTTTGATGCTTTGCTTGGGTTGACTTGGAACATTCTCACACCATGTTATGAATATGAACAAGTCACCATAGCCTCTATGATCGTTTAGTCCTTGACTTGTAATATCACTCTATACTTTGATTAGTAATGTTTTGTTGCTCTGCATGATTATGGCCATTATTGCTCTCTTAGTTGGTTGCTCCTAGTCATTTGCTAGCCTCCACTTGTATGAGTAAGCTCTACCCATGCTTCCAACTCCCAAAAAACAAGTTATTCCAAAGTGTCCAATATAAATTCCTATGCATGGTGTGTTACACCATTCCAAGTATATTCTTGTTTTCAACTATCTTCCAGTTAAAAAGTCTCTTTGTTATGTGAAAACTTAGTGATTAAAACCCTCACAAACTTGATGGCACACTTTATATTCTTTGCCCCTAATAAACTTGAACCATTGCGTCTTCTATGTTGTATATGCTTGCACTTATACGTTGGAATTAGCAGAACCATGCTGTCACGGGAAATGTTTTCCACATTGCACTTGTACTTTGTACTCAGTTGATATCATGCTCTTTTGTCTATGGATGTCATCGGTGTGAAATAAAAAAGGAACTTATAAGTCCATGGAGTATGTATTTTGTGTTAGAGAAACGCCTGAGACGCTAGCCTAAGCCATGTCTAATCATGGTGGAAACTTGTAGCATCACCATAGTGAGCTCTCTATGAAGCATCATCAATTAAAAACTATGCATATAGTAAATAAAAAGATCGCTGATAGCTTATTGTTTGCTTGCCTTGTCATTTTGGTTATGGGATAGCTCATGTACTATGTGCAAGGGGTACCCCGTTGGCGGTTCTCTATGATACGCATGTACTTACAATGACAAGAACTTGCAGGTGACTGAAGTTGAGTAGCATGAGGTGTGGCCCTCGTATTCAAGGGACTTGAGATTGCCAGCTTATACTTTGTCAAGCATATACTCCATCTTTGTTCACTTTAACCTTAATCACTTCAAGATGCTTATGATAAGGACAATGAGGGCTAAAAGCTAACAAGTACCATAATTTTTGGAAGCTCCTTTTGAAGCTTGAAATCCCTGCTTCCTTTATGAAAGGCTCTTCTTCCACCATTATTTGAGTGTCCACCTTCTAATTTTAGGCACCATTAAGAGAGCATAGTTGTCATTCTGTGTGCAGTGTTCCAAAACTTATTGATTGATACATATTGTGATATTGCTTGCTCTTGTGCTATTTGTTTCTAGTCGCCCTTGTGAACTTTGAAGGTGTCCTATGCATATATTTGCTACTCTATGAGGGACAAGTTGAATGCCACTATGCCATGTTTTCTGTATGTGAAACAAACATACGTTTTTCAATGCATGTTATTCATGATCTTTGTTTGTCGCCTTTCATGTTGTATGCTTAGTTACTATGTATTATTGTTAGAACTCCATCTTCGATGCACATGTTTAGAGTTTTTTATCCCAGCTTTCAATACTTGCAAATGGTTTGATCTTGGTTTTGACGATGCATGTCACCTTAAAAATTATTCTTTTTATCACTTACCTACTCGAGGACGAGCAGGAGTTAAGCTTGGGGATGTTTGATACGTCGGAAACGTATCTATAATTTTTGATGCTCCATGCTTGTTTAGTATCTACTTTGCTTTGCTTTGTCTACACTTTGAGGTGTTTTTATATCTTTTCTGAAACTAACCTATTAACAAGTTGCCACAGTGCCAGTTGCATGTTTTCTTATGTTTTTTGGTTTTAGAAAGACAGAAAATCAATATTCTCGGAATTGGACGGGGCAAAAGCCAAAGTCAATATTTTACCATGAGGGACACGAATACAGAAGACGAGACGGAGAGGTGTCAGTGGGCCACCACACCCACAAGGAGCGGGCTAGGGTGGACCCGCGCCTAGGCAGGGTGTGGCTCCCCTGGTCGCCTCCCGGCCTCGCCTATTGTAACACCCTCAGAATCGGACCTATGCAAGTTTGAGCAAAATTCGCCAAACCCGCATAGGAACGATTCAAAGGTGCCCACCAGGCACTTTCGTGCGGGTGGAAAACGAAGTAATAACATTACACAACAGTCCTCGATGGGACCCACAGAACAGATATATATAACAGCGACTCAAAGAGTCAAGAATACAGATATATTATACAAAGATCCAAATCACTTTGAAAACAGTAGGGCGTCCGACTACGGACAAGAAGCAAATGGGACTAAGAGCCCTGAAGAATAACCAATGGCGTCCATAACCCTGCCCAGGCCAAGCCGGAAGGGTAACCCTGCTAACGACGTCGATCTCAAAACCTGCTTAACAAAAGGGGTGCCGACAAAGGGCAAACAGAAAACAAAGAAGGAGTGTCAGTACTGAGGCCAGTACACGGCGAGGCTAGAATTCGGCGGTCCTCGCCTACATAGGTATGGTGGACTGAAGCGGCAGCGGCAGCATGCACTAAACAACCTATAGAGACTCGATGCAACTGGCGGATATCAGAGAGGGATGAGAATGACCTAACCGGATCCAACCTGAGGCTAACACCAAACAAACCCATCCTGGTATTTCCCCCTCGAGACCAAACGAGGAGGTCAACCGAGGAACTCACACAGTTGGCAGTTTTACTTATTCAGTTATGGTTGCGGCACTTTACTAGTCAGGTTTAGATAATCGTCCTGATAAAATAAGCGGTGGGCACTTTTAGTTAACCATTCCGTGATAGTGACAACACTTACTAGTCAGATATATTTATCATGAGATAACCCAAAAACCCAGCAGTTGTTGGTACTTTTAATCAGCCAATTCCGTTGTAGTTGCCATACTTACTAGTCAGGTACAATGGTCGCAAGCGACAAACAAACAAGCAATTGTGGGCAGTATTAATTAGCCATTCCATTATAGTGAAGCTGATTACTAGTCATTATAAGTCAAATTTTTAACGGTAAACTTTAGTTATGCTTGTCTATGATCGAGATACTGTGCTCCAAGTCGTCCATATCCGCGCACACGGCTTTCAGAAAGTTTTACCCGGCCGGGGTGCACCAATAGCAACACACGCTCGATCAACCTCGGAAAAACCAAATCAAAACCCAACGAGGCTTTCACGACTGAACAATCACAGGATTCAGAAATATTTCAGGGGGCCACCCCTTAAGTAGAATCCGCAACGGAGTAAGCAAGCTCGAGACGGCGGCCTCAAGGTTTGGCTAGACGGCTGTGAACGATCGGGAACCCCAAACGGGCTTGCCGACACCGAAATCGTGGTCCGATCCTAACAAGATGCGGTGCGACTCGCACAATCGTAAATAAAGCGGTAAAACATGGCATAAGTACAGATCGTAAATAAAACCTCAAACTAGTTTGTGGCCCCAAGAAATAAGACTGAATCAAGCTCGCTCGGGGGTCCCATATACCTCCGGATGTGGATAGCGCAAAATCAAGGAACAGTATCAAGTACTCGGGGTCTTACGGGACACAAGTGGGCGTTGAAACCAAATATTATCTATCACCCACCGATGCCTCGCTTATTCAATTTTAGTTGTTAAAGAAATTAAAGTGACGATAAGTAAAACTAGAATCATCTCCATCATCGACATGCGGCAATACATCAAGAATCGTGGCATATGGCGACACACATCGACTTGAGCAAGCAACTACGACGCCATAAGTCCAACTATCTACCAAACAACAGGTAATAGGGTGTGGCCAAGGCAATATAAGGCTGCAAGGAATATCACAGTACGGAAACTAAAGCATCGCATAACACGGATAGCAATAGATCAACAGAGGGAATAAATACTATAAAAGTAAGATAGGTAGAAAGGGGAGATGCTCTTTGAAAACATTGTCGAAGGGTTCATCCGAAGATCGGGTAAGCTCACATCAACTCAACGGCCTTATCCATGAAGAAGCAAAACACTAGAAAAAACACCGGATGCACTATTTAATACTAAGGCAAAAGATCGGCATGATGCATGCATGATGAATGACATGGCAAGGTGCGGTGCAATTAGGTCATATTAAGCGGAACCGGGGTCCCGACAATTAATTAGACGGTTCAAGTTATTTAGCTACCCCGCATATTAAATGTTGTTTAGCAAGGCAAGATAAGATACCGGTTCGCTACACAAGTTTAAATGAGGCCAATATAAGGCTAGATTTGCCCGCATATGGGCCCCATATTTAATTATTAGGTGAATCGGCATAAGGCCCCCAAACCAATGATATGCATGCGAGATGACAAGTAAATATGCAACAAGTTGATATCATTTATAAAATAGGTTATCGGGGAAAAGGGGCACACATTAAGGTTCGGCGATCTTGTTAGGGTTCGACGAACTTGGGGTTCCGGGGTCCGGGGTCGGTCTCGGGGTCCAGGGTTCGACGGAACGTTCTCGGGGTCCGGGGTTAGGGTCTCGGATCGGGGTAGTTCTTGTCGCCTCCGGGAAGCAGATTTGGGTCGGTGTCGGGGCGCATCGGATGCTTCCGGGTCGGTGCCGGTCTTGTTGGTTCAGCGGTTTCGATTGTCGGTGTCGGACTCGGGTCTCGGTACTGGAAGATCTTGGGGTTCTATGCGGTCGATCCTGCCGTTCCGGGATGGAGAACTTGTCGTCCGGGGGAGTACTTGGCGTTCCGGACTCTCGACGAACCTTGGCGTCCGGGAAGAAGGTCATGTCGGTCCGCAGCGTAGATCTTGGGGAGGTTCGGGTTCCACGGGTTCGGCTCGACAACTGGACTCCGGGAACGGTTCTTGGCGAACTTGGCGTGCCGGGTCCGGTGGTTCAGCGCCGGGATCGGTCTTGGGTTTTGCAGGAAAGATCTTGTCGAGCCCTCGGTTTGTGTGGCACCCCGACAACAACACCAACACACAAGCTCAACCAAGACGCCTGCTTGATAGAACGCAGGAGTGGCTGAGCAGCGACTTGGAGATGACGCAGAAGCGGTGTGGCGTCTCCGCTGACTAAGCGGTATACTGCCGGGAAGGGGCAAGGGAGGAGCAGCCTCGGGGAGCCGCGGAGGGACGCCGGCGGCCGGAGGGAGCGGCGGGGCGAGCTGGAGCGGGGTCGGCGGCGGACTCCGGCCAGGGGCGGCGACGTGCTAGGAGGTGAGCGGAGGACGGCGGTTTCCCGCACGCGGGAGGCAGACCGGGCGGTGGCGGCATCGCGGCCGGGCGGGGTCTCGCGTGGCGGTGAGGGAGAAGGCGGCGCGAGGAGGACGTGGCGCGGCGGCGGACCGGAGGAGGTGGGGGTCGGAGAGGCGTCGGAGGGAGCCCGAGGGGCTGGCGGAGGAGAGCGCACGCGGTGGCGAGCTCGAGCCGGCCGCTTGGGAGATGAAGGCCGAGGTGGGGCGTGAGCCGAGGGAGAAGGCGCCTGAGGGGAGGAAGAAGACGAGGGCGAAGGCAGCGTGCATGAGGGAGCTCCGGGCGCCCGCGTGGAGGAGAGAGGGCGGAGCGGCTGGGCGGGAGGCGGGGCCTGTGGAGAGCGGGCGTCAAGGGGGCAGCGGCGTCTTGAGGAGAGGAAGGAGAAAGGGAGAGGACGGGTGCGGGTGGGTCCTGCGCCCAGAGTGGGGGCGATGTGGGGCGGGGGCCCAGGGGTGGGCGTGGCCTGTGCGCACGGGTGTGAGCTGAGAGGGGAGAGAGAAAAGGTGGGGTTAGGGGCTGGGACAAGTGGCCGCTACGGATTGGTGGGAGGGGTGAGGAAAGGTGAGGTGGCAGGAGATGATTGGGCCGGGTGAGGTGGAGGGTGTGGGTTGGGTAGTTTAGTTGGTAGGTTTAGGAATTTAGAGGGGCAGGTTTGGGGTGGACCGTTTGTAAAAATCTGGGGTGGTCGTTCGGGTCTACTCGGCCCGTTCGACTGCCCCACAAAAATAAATTAAATATTTTTAATGTTTTGAACGGGGCTTTTGCAAACCGATGCTAGACAAAATAAAATAATCCGGACAAGCCCGGGTTTTGCGTTTGAATAAAGATGAGGCGCTTAGAAAACAAAATAGGGTTTTTGCAAATAGTTTTGTAAAATCAGATGCAAGATGATGACGATGCTCAAATGCAATGTGGCATGATGATATGAGCAGGCGGTCATGATGATGCAATGCACAAAAA